>JAXCHB010000164.1:187500-2587500 GCA_036926305.1 Uropetala carovei
AGAAAGAGAGTGGAGCGGCGAAGTGAGAAGGTTAGAAGGTGCACAGGGAAGTAACACTCATATCCGGAGAAGAAATGGGAACTTAAAACAGTAATCGTGATCTTGAAATATACGTGTACTTTTTTACTTTCTCATAAAGAAAGTAAACAGAGAAAAAATGGTGGCAGTGAATAAATCCGGCTTTGATATTTTACGAATACGCATGTTTTAGGTGATCCCGAGTTCGAAAAAGTGATTTTTTGCAATACCGTTTGCCTACAGTCTGTGTGCGACCCTAGTGGTTACACGATTCAGAATGTGAAGAATTCTCGTCACCTAAAAATGTTGTTGAAATGAGTCGTTTATACTTGTCCATTTATTTTACCTTAGGTTCTTGTTAAAATGTAATCTGCTAGAGACACTGAACTTCAGGAGATTTAAAACTTTAGTGTGATATTTGAAGAACATTTTTAATGCTATGACTCGTTTTCGAGGATACTGAGATAATTCAGGCCTTCATAATTAGATAAATGCTTGACCTCCCTCAGAGGCATAGGCAAACATTTCACGTTTTATAACTATCTGTAGTATTTGGATATACCAACTCTTTCTTCGGCACTGGTGATTCCGACTGTCAGATAAACAGAAACGGTTGCTTCATAAGAGGTCTCAAACTAGTTTTCACTTCGGGCGGACGCTTTAAAAATTCAGTAGCCTTACTTATTTGGTGGAATAGTCCAACAAAACTCGGCGATAGAAACACACTGAAAAGATAAAAAACCCAAAACAAGTTCGGGGTGCCATGCTTTTTCTATGGGAATTTTGCAGGGGTGTTCATATCAATCGTAGCCCTCGTAAAAGGTCGCCATCATGCCCGCAAATTCGTCTTCGATAAAAAAGTCCCTTATCTCGCATCGACCAATGCAGTCGGGAAACCTAATAAAGTCTGCCGGAAAGGACATGTATTTTTCTCTTATCTCCCACGTCAAAGCCCGCGCTGATAATTATTCCCCAGCCTCGCACCTTGGTTTTGTGACTATCCCAGGCAAACATAATTCCTACAGCGGGAACGCCACTCGAATATTCAACCGAGCAAAAATAATATGATTCCTTTCTTTTCCCTGTAA
Source organism: Uropetala carovei (assembly GCA_036926305.1). Lineage (NCBI taxonomy): Eukaryota > Metazoa > Arthropoda > Insecta > Odonata > Petaluridae > Uropetala > Uropetala carovei. Next base: position 188,607 of record JAXCHB010000164.1, read on the forward strand.
CCTATAAAATAATCTATAAAATGAATCCAACCTCTAGCCTTTTTCGTTGGCAAATTATAATTTTCCATTTATTTTCATGCGGTATAGCAATTTCCACGAAGTACGGAAACAATCACGGTGATGGACACAATTTCTTCATCAGCATTAATAACTCGTAAATTTTGAAAATGATTGCTGAAAACATAAAACGACAAATAAATGGCGAAATGGAAGGGGAAAGCAGAGCACCTCACCTCCATACATTTCTGATATGATTGCCCAAGCCTTTAGTTTTTAACGCGGAATTCTTATGCATTTTCAACCATTCTTAAAATTACCAATCGCTGAGTAGTCCTGAACTTCTTTCATCTGTGGAAAAATGAACAATTTTAAACATACGAAACATCCTTTAACGCTAATGCAATTTTTCCTAAACGTTTATTTTCTAGTATTTTAATTTCCTGTAAAAGACCGAGTCATCAGTTAAAACATAACTGACGAACTTTTTATGTAACAGCTATAAAAATATAAGTAAAGGCGCATTTCGGCTAAAACTCAGCCGTCGTTAGTCGTGATTCACCTCTAGCAGAGGTTCTCAACGCGGTGCCCGCGGACACTCCGGTGCCCGCTGAGCCATTTCTAGGTGCCCGCTTTCCTCTGCACACATGAAGATGTTCATAATCCCTTATCCAACGATGCAAGCCTTGAAAATTTCGTTACTAATATTTTTGTTCGCAATGCTTCCGAAAACGTTGTTAATGCCGTAACGAACGACAGCAATATCTCATTTGCTTCATGAAAATAATCGTTACTACCAGAACAGTGCCCAAACATCCTGTCGCCTATGACGATTTATGACCCGTTTCTTCCTCAACTCGAGCTTCTCTCCCTCCTCTGGCAGAAAAAAAAGTATTAAAATCAGTTTCTTTTCTTTTCACAGAATTTAACTGTTTCAAGCATTAATAAAAAATATTAGTTGTTAAATATATTAAATTATATAACTCATTGCGTAATTTCTCGTGATTTCTAACAATTTTTTTGTTAGTGCCCGCCTCCATATTCCAAAATTTGTTTAGTGCCCAATAGAGGTAAAAGGTTGAGAACCACTGACCTATAATATGTCCCAAAAAATGAACCAAACCAATTCCCCAGGTTGAAGCTTTTGATACACGTCCTCCAACTGCACTGTAAATTTTGATATTCCTCATCTGGACAGTTGACGAAGAGAGAAATCTTGATATGTGAATTCTATAAATTATCCATTGGAATACATTATGCATTGACGGAGCGGAGAAAAACCTATCAGAATGTCCGTGTATTCGCTTAGCAACGTCAACACGCTTCAAAAGCTAAAGCATCCATTTATTTCCGGCCGGGAAATCTATATCGTTCCATTCAGTGGAATAAGTATTAAAGGACAGAACGTCGCAAGGCCGACGTGAAACTTTCGTGACTGACATGAATGAATCCAGTTTTAAAGGAAATAAACAAGAAAAGATCACGTCCCAACTCCTATCCGCCGGCGAAAGGATCTCTTTAAAAGCGTTCGAAGCAAACAACTCACGTCTCAGAAACCGCGAGCTCCACTTCTTTCTTTCCGCCGGCGAGGCTACTGTTCTCCGAAAGATTGTCGCTGGATGGAGGAGAGGAATTAAATATCGCGGAAGGAGACGGATCCGCGGGAAAAAATAATCGACTGAAAGGAATAAAACGAGCCGCTGTCGTTTTGACGAGGATTCGATCGAATACAATTTCGTTAGGAGATTTTCCACTCTCTTTTCCCGTGAGAGAGGGAGAGAGAGAGAGAGCGCCGTGAACGAGGTGGCTAAACGTCTCCTGCAAACATTAAGAAAGCCTCTTGAAAAATAAAGTTACTTGCCGAGCCTCTCGCTTCCTTGATTAATTTCCGCCCGATCGCTTAATTACGGACAAATTAAATGTATCGCATGATGTAACTTTTCGAAAACTACCGGAAATGTCAACATTCCCCGCCGAGTAACATTTCTGAATATATTTATTTATTGTGACACGGCAAAAATTCTGTTCGAGAACCTAGGAAGTAAAATACAGAGTTGTCCAATTGTATATAAGACTGGAAGTGAGTTTTTGATCTCCTGAATATTTCTTAGATCAGAAAAATTATGATTTATTTTTCGTTATTGGTTTATATATATATATATATATATTGTTACGATTTATAATTTTTCCTTAAAATTAAAAATTTCTGATGACTTTCTGTAAAACTCAGGTAGCTATTAGAGAATAACTTCAATAAGCATAAAATAAAAATCAACAAATACAGGAGTAGATATAAAAGTACCGCTTTTCAGACATAAAAAATTAGAGAAAGATAAATAACTCGAAGAATAAGAAATATAAAAACATCTTCCTTCTATAAACTAAATTTACATTTAAAAAGTTCCAATGTAGATTTACTGATGCAACAGCAAAAATATTTAATCTGATAAATATTAATTTCCACCTTCAACGGCAATTTTCCAATCTCTTCAGTTAATGGGAAGTATTTGAAAATACCTTCTTTGAACTTCCATTCCTTCACGATTCCATAACTGACAATAATCCGCTCTTAAAATCAGATAAAGGACTGCTCCGAATTTCACTTTCTATTCTCTTAGCAACAAACAAACATGGTTTACATAAAGATAGTGAAAAATATCGGGCTGAGCACCCCGGTAGCTTGACAGGAGGGAAACAAGGAACAGCGCACAAAATCAACCGGAAGTGACTTCTAGAAGTAGTCCCTTTCGGTTTATCTTCTCAAAAGAGTAGTCCAAACAAGTTCCGTTCCTCCCTCGTGTGTCTTGTGTGTGTGCGCGCGGATGGAAGGTTGTGCCAAGTGAACCGAAACTCGGCATAAATTAAAACGAAAAAAAGAAAATGATATTCCGAAAAGAAGAACAGGCTTAGGAGGTCGATTATGTTGACATGAATTCATTAACTTAGTTAGCATACTGATAATGAGAAACAGCATATCCGCGATCTTCTTCGTGCTTGGCTGGTGCTCTTAGAGTTCATATTTTCCACACCGACTGCATTTTGAGATTTGGAGATTTTTTTCGTTTATGGTCCCCAAACAAGGAAAAAAATTTCAAAATGTCAATTTTCAAGAGGAGATGCTTGTCGCCACAAAAATCTATTTATAAGGACATACATTCAGCCAATTAAAAGTTTCACTACGTTTCTGTTGTTAATAATGAATTCATTTTTAAAATTCCTTGATTTGAACGTTGCATTCGTTTTAAATGTCGCACTTAAGCATGCGAAGTTGCAATGAAAAAAGTACCCTCTTTAAACTACAAGTATGAAAAACTAAATATAGTCAATAAGTTTTTTATTGAACAACTGACCCGTGGTATACTTCTGCGCTGAGAAAAAATTGATAAAACCACCCAAAAAAAAGCTCAGTTGCTAGTGACTTGACCACATACATATATTCACCTTGAATAACCTAAAGTTCAGCCATCGTAACCAAATTACATCCACAAAAAAATAAAATAGCTTTTTATTAAAAACAGCTCTTAATTAATACATCATTTAATAAGATTTTACTGCTTAATAAAAGGCAACATACTAGCATAAAGATCATATCTTGTTCCAAAGAGTGGCAACAATAATAGTCGCTGCAGTTTCCTGCACGTTTTTTGTGAACATATGGGAGCGAAACGTTAACCTTTGGACATATAGATACGTTTATTAAATTAATCCAAATCTATTTGATAATGAAATACAAACATGCGAATGATAGCGTTGCAAATTAAACACCGAGCTCAACTGCAGATTCAATGTGCGAAGAACTCGAGTTTATTATTAATCTTTCTATTGATGAAGGATAGACAAATAAGCCCCTTTTCAGATTCCACATCAAAGTTAGAGCTTATTTAGAGAAAATTTGAATAATTTCAGCCACAAAGATGAACTCAATTCATTTTCCATACGTTGCCTTAAGTCTCGAATTATTAAAAATAAATTATTATTCAGATTATTAAAACATTGTAACGCGCCCAAGTTTAGCCTCCAAGCCTAACAAGGAACGCGCAAGTAATCGAACGGACAATAAATTTACAATAGACCATAAAAAATAACTTTTATACCGGAAAATAATTGCACTAAGAAAATCAGACAAAACATTTCGAGGTCTCGATATTCCTCGGGGGAAATAATATCTCCGTCGACTAACCGAGAAGTTTTAAAAATGTCGCATTTTATAGAGCCTGGAGTTGACAAGTTAATATAGAAGCCGTTTAATAGTAAACCTTTATGGATTCATAAAAGAGCAAACAAGAGTTGTCAAAAGATAGGATGGTGTGGGTGGAACGCACGCTGCTCTCCTCCGGAGCAGAAGATGAGCAGACGAGCCGCGAACGAGGGGGCGTATGGAGTGGAGGAGAAAAGGAGGCGGAGGAAAAGGGGGATAATGCTACAAGACCAGGAAGTGGCTACAAGCAGCCGAGTAGGCCAACCCTTCCTTCAGAGATAGGAAGCCTCCCTCTTCCACGCCACGAATGGACCTTCCATTCAGCACACCAGCACAGGAGAAGAAGCATGGGCCTTAACTCGAAGGGAAAGATAGGGGGGGAGGGTAGTAAAGAAGTGGAGGAGGCTCAGCCTGAGTGTGCGTAGGAGGAGGAACACGCTATCCGATAAAAGCCGCAGCGAGCGGTGTTAAATGACGTACTACAAAGGAAATACGAAAAACGGAGGAACGGCTTGGCGTGACCTGGTTTAGAACCCAGGGTCCAGGTGTAAAGGACGGGGTGTAAAAATGGAGAAAGACCGTTTTCGCGGTTGATGCCTTGTCGCGATGAAGGTGAGGATCGATCGAGGGGAAATTTGAACGAAATTTTTAAGAAGGTAAAACTGAGCGATAGAAGCTCGGTAACAAAAGATACTAATATTTATATATAGTTGTCTCCTTTCCGCTACTAAATAAGGGTCTTTCCAGAAAAAAATTTGCCATACCTACCTTCTTTTTCCTTCATTTTTAGAAAAAAAGATTTTTTCTAAAGGAACTCTTTTTATACGTCTCTCTTTATTATAAAATCTGAATGGTCATCATGATCCGTAACGCTCTAATTTGGTGAATAACTCGATTAGAAATAAGTCTAGAAGCCTTAAATTTCTCAGGATTTCAGTGTTAATGAATCTCTACGTTATGACTAAAAAAATTTTGAAAAAGGTCACGGGTTCAATTCCAGAGGATGAATGTCGTTTCCCATAAGATAACACGTAAAATTCACCTTTTTGGTTTGAAGGCTTTCATTCTTTTACCCTTTAAAATATCTTAAAATTAAGTTATCTACGCGAAATTTGCGCTAAAACACGCCAAAATGAATTGAGGATTCTTATTCTTGCCGTCGAATACTCAATCTCATTCGAATTCGCTCATATTTTGAATTTATACTTGAGTTTTGGTAAATTTTTTAACATTTCAATAATAAGATTCTAAGGTTACCGGTATTGGTGTCCTCGGTAATTTCCGTGCATATGCACTTAAATAAAGGCTTAAAGATAAAAAATAAGATTAAAACTTGCTCGAAATGACCAAAGATATGAATTTAATGCAAATAAATCGAATGCAGTATTCATGATATTTTTTTATCTATATATAAAATATATAAAAATATAAAATATATAAAAATATAAAATCCTATTTCTGGTTTCTCTCTCTCTCTCTCTTTAACGATCTATACCTCAGCCATTTTTAATCTCCGGGAATATCAGCCCTCTAAGTTTAGTTTTCATCGAGTTATTCAACTAATTTTCTTTATTTTTATTAAAAACCACACATACATCCCTTAAAATATATTCATTAAATTCATATTCAAAACATATTCCCGTTAAACTAATCTAAATCCAGTAACATGGTAGGAACGAAGAAACAGCGAGCAAAAGGGGGGGAGGGATTGGCGAGCGTCAGCGAGCAGGGGGCTTGCCACCCAGTATTTATTATAACTACGTTCTCTTTGTCACTGACAAAGGACTGTTTCCACCTATCACCAGAGACAGTCCTATTTGAGTGTCCACAGGATATTCATTTTCATTCGTATTTATTGAGTAATCGTATTTAAATCACACACACACACAAGTGTCATTAAAACCAATAACTATTCAAATAAATTTCACTACTGCTGTAGGTATTTGAGATAAATTTTTATACTTGGATCCAAATTTAAGCATAGGTCGAATCGTCCAAGAAATTATTAGGAAAAAACGATTATTATTCCATCAATTCCGGCATAAAACATCCCTTTAAGCAACTCAATACTCATCAAATAAAATTCAGAAATTCTAGGACGCGCTGACCCGACAATTATTTCACATCCACCATGTTAACGTTAAATAATATTTTTTTAAATCGATCCGTCGCAGCTCGCTTGGAAGACCAATTTATCTCTTGGAGATCAACGATCTATCTCAAACTGGGCGTTCACCATTTCTCTCAGACTGGTAGCAACTTTCTATGCTCTCGCGAGCGTACGCTTCCCTTCTAAAATGCGTAATAAAAAAACTTCCGCGAAGAGTCTAAATACGAACGTTCCTTTCTCGATCGAGGGGTGACCTAAACCGCGCGAAGAGATCGGACGGAAAAATGAGCTTTCTTTTTCAATTTTTTTGAGGTCACAAGTCCCCTGCAACAGGTTTTGGTAATGAAATTTTCCATTGCCATTGGATGACATCGTAAAATGTCGCTGGGCCGGTTATTAAAACCAACTGGAGAGAGAAAGGGATTTTTATTTCTCCGCCATCGAGGAGTTGGCCAAGATTAAATGGGGAAGAAAAATGTTACATCCCGAACTTTTTTGCAACTCTACCGTCAGGAAAGAGGGGAATTTCGGTTTCGGGTTCTTCTTTTTTATTAGACGAACTCCTTGGACCGTTTTCTCACCCCATCATTTCGCCTCCGTCTAAATGCCAGCGGAAAACAGCTGACGGCCGGAAACCGGACGTTTCAATCCCTGAAATTTCGAGGACGAATTGGAGTGGGGTTTACGCGAATATAAAAATAACGAGACTTTTTTCCACGGCAATTAGGCAGAAGATGAGAGAGAACCCAATATAAATGAGCGAAAGAAATGAAAAAAATTAAATCGAGAAGAAATGGTCGATTTATCGATTCAGTTCGGTCTGAATTGCACGTTTCGTCGTTATGGATCCCATAAAGAAATCATACCTAATTAAATTTAAATCACTAAAATGAACCTTTTAAAACTTAACGAAAACTCTTATTAGATTCATTTCTAATTTTCAATTAAAAAGCATTCTATCGCTTAGTCATACTTTATAAAGATGAGCATGCGTGTGAGATAAGTTTCACTGCGTGGTCGGATACGGCGCGAGTAATGAGATAAAAATGTCTCATGATTGATTAGCAAAAGCCGATCCGCGGGATATTCAACGATTTTTTTTCAATGAAAATTTTAATAATGAGCTATCGAACTAAAATTATAGCACCAATTCAACGCATGGCCTAGGTAGTTTCAGTAGCAGCAAACGTTCTGATGACGTTAAATACTACGGACTACTACTAAGCAGCCGAAAATCGATTCAATTAGACTGATTTCATTGCTTCAAGAGATGAAATACATACCAAGCCTAGAATATTTACTTTTAAAGTTTCGTAATTCAAAAACTCTATTCCTTACCACAAAAAAATTTACATACAAATTAATTCTTCCAGGCGCCCTCTGCACTCGCCAACATTTTTACCTACCGCTACCTTAAGGTACAAATACACTATGCGAACGAAGGCGAACGAATGAATTCATGTAGTGTGTACGGTTGAACGAAGGCGAACGAAGGTGAACGAATGCATTCGACGCGGTTCGCTGGCAGGGCGGTACATCAAAGGAAGTTCGTGCGCAGTGTGGACGGTTAAGTAACAGCAACTTCAGAAAGATACTGTTCAAAGCGTCGAACATCAACGAACGCAAACATTTGCTCTAGTGTAGACGACTAACCAAATGTACGGTCCGAATGACAAAAAAAAGCCGAACATTCGTTCGCCTTCGTTCGCAAAGTGTATTTTTACCTTTACAGACACGCACCCTAAAGGTTGATACCGGCACTCCTTAAAAACCCGCGGCTGAACAACCGTTCCCTTTTGGAAGGGACTCCCCATAAGCGACACCCTTACCCACTTAGAGAGAGATTGGTCTAGGTTCTTTCGGATGGTCCATTTTTCATCGCGAGAAAGGTGGTGGATTAGTCCGAGTCGGTGATTGGAGGGCAAAGGATGGAATGAAGGTCTTATCCTCATCCTCATGTTGCCGGAAAGGTCAAAGAGCGTTGCAGGCGAAACGAGACTTGGGGAGGAGGGTTTAAGGGGGATGGGAGTTTTTGGAAAAGGTTGCGGAGGAAATACCTCTCTAAAACGTGGAAGGCGAGTGAGCGACGATTTTGAATTTTTTTCCGCTGCAACTTTTTTTCAACTCCTTCACCCGTTATCTGCTATCCTAACTTCCTTATCCTCCCGCTTCCTTTTGCCCTTATTTCCAAACTCCTTCATCCGCCCTGTTCGTTCTCCCTTTCTTCCCTTTTACTTACTATCTCCCACTTATTATTATTCCTACATCCCTTCTCCTTCTACGAATCAAATGAATATAAGAATGTAAAGAATACTTTAAGAAAAAATGTAATTTTCGTCTACAAATTAAGTTTAAAGATCAAATTATGCTGGAGTCTTACTTTTATTTACGTACCTATGTACGAACATAATGCGGTCTAAAAAAAACTTTAAAGTTGTAAGTTTTAAAAATTCCGTATAATCGGTATTACAGTTATTCGATATCTGGTTAATCGGGAGTTAGCTGTACATCGAAAGAAAAACTGGGAAAATGTAGAGAGTAAAGTGAGATAGGAAAAAAAAGGGAGAAGACGAAGCGAGAATTCGTTAAGCTAGTGGTTGGCTGTACTTCATATTCTACCTCCATCCATCTCGTCTACTCAATTTTCCTTGGTCCACTATTTAATTCCCCTCTCCTCATTTTTACTCCCACTTTTTGTCTCTCTTCTCTTATTTTACCATCTATTTCCGTTCCCTTCGACCTTCGCCTCCCTTCCACCCTCTCCCTCCCCCCTTTTCACCCCCTTCTAGCCAATGAAACCGTTCCGCTCCCGTACCAGCCGTCAAAAAGAGAATGGCGTCCTCACCAGGTGTCGAATGGGGGTCACCTCCGTCCGGAGAAATCCAAAACCTTCATGGCCAGTAGGGAATTCACGAATCGCGGTCATACCCAAATTGCTTCTTGTCCGTATTAACGGTTTATTTTTTAAAATTTTTTTTTAGCCCTCGTGGTTGCTAGTCGGTCGGTTCCCTTTTTTTTATTTTTAAAATCTGGCACGACTTTTGAATGGGTTTGAAGATTTTAAAAAGCCGCTTCATGGATCGTCCGTTTCCTGGAATGGGGAGAGAGATGGGGATTGGGGGGAGGGGGGTGTTAGTAAATTGGTCGGCAATCGGACGGCAGGATTTACGCGGACCTTAATTACTTCCAATTTTGCGCACGTTCACGAGTCATCGCCACGTTTCAAGAGGCCCATGTTGCAGCCACACGAAGTCTTTTGCGGTCGAACCATTAGGACGAGGGGACAAAATTTCGAACTACAGAAAATTCGATTCACAATAGAACCTCGCTAATCCGAATGATAGATATGTCGAACATCTACAACTCGAAATTCCCTGGGAGAGATGGGGTGGTAGGGGGGTTAGTAAATTGGTCGGCGATCGGACGGCAGGATTTACGCGGACCTTAATTACTTCCAATTTTGCGCACGTTCACGAGTCATCGCCATGTTTCAAGCGGCCCATGTTGCAGCCACACGAAGTCTTTTGCGGTCGAACCTTTAGGACGAGGGGACAAAATTTCGAACTACAGAAAATTCGATTTACAGTAGAACCTCGCTAACCCGACTGATAGATATATCGAACTTCCCCACGACTAGAAATTCCCTGTCTTCTCTTGCGGTTCGAGTTACAGAGGTTCGACTGTATATAAGTTCGATTTTATTGAGGTTAGACCATATTTATGATACCTACTACGTCTACGGCTGAAAAATCCGGATGATGAACACGTTCCTTTTCTTGCACCTATGTTGTAGGAAAGTGCTTTCATGATAGTATATTTCCCAATAGAACGAGACTTCCGATAAATATTAACGCTCTAGTAATCTTCAAAGACGCCGCGAAATCAAATGAGGAAATCGCCACATCAAAGGCAGCAGCGAGATGTATTTAATAAGTATCAGTTGATTAAAGTCAAGTTAAACGCTTATTAGACTCCGTTACCTTATAAACCTATGAAAGAATCACCATTCAACCAGAACTCTAGCATACTAATAATAGCAATTCGTTAATTGGGTTTGCTAACGCGCACACGTTAAATCAAAGATTAAAAAAATAAAATTGACAAAAACTGCGTCAAGTAACATATGAAATATATCACGGAATATATTATGATAATATATAACTATAAACAGATAATATGATTACAAAATTACATTACATTGAATTGCTTTATAAAATGCTAAATGCGTATTGAGGATTAAATGGTCAGCATAGAGATTGGGAGACTCGATTAACGTTGCGTCTAGCAACTCTAAAACCGGTGATTTTGAATACAAGATTTACAGATTACCCAATGGATGTTTTTAATAAAGGATGCTTTTAATTTTAAATATCGCACAGTAATAGTTCGTCAAATCGAAATATATAATACCAAAGAAGATCCCACCAATACTAAAACGATGATTTATTTAGTATTAAAAGTCTTCCCAGAGTTGGGCTGTTTCATGCGACGGCTTAATTCACGGGTAAAATAATTAACAATGCCGTCCGGCGTGCACGATTATCGGGCGATGCCGGTTTGCTAGCACGCACGGTTGCGACAGGTGGGTTTCATAGGACTGCAAATCTAATAAAGTGTCAATGTCGTAACTTTGCTCGCGATGACAACATTAGGCACAATTATTACGTTGGTGCTAGGTAATATATCGAAGGCTATACAGGTGAGCCCCGCTTAACGCGGCTCCGGCCATCGTGGATTCGTTATAACGCGGATTTTATTTCAAATTAAATTTTTTTTAAATATAGATATCTTATGCACAGTGTGACCGCAGTATAATATCTTATGCTTTTTTAAATTTCGCGCTAATCAAATTTCATAAAGTATCCTAAATATTGTGATATTTCAGCAGTGTTGCATAATATTGCATCGTCTGGTGGCCAATTTCACTCTTTTCCCTGTAAATTTCACGGGTCTAACACGAAAAATATATCTCCTAAGGCAGAAGACATTTTAAAAACGGAAATAGAAATATGATTCATGCTTCATGTTTGTTTGGCCGTCATTGGATCGTAAAGAATGTTTTTGATGATTTATATTTTTTAAATCTATAATTTTCGAAAATTACTTTATTACAATGTTAATTTACCGTATTAACATGTCATTATAAATAATAATAAAACAATAACGGTACACATCAAAAATTATATAATTTTTATCTACATATGATAAAACATGTGGTACGCGCGGAGGGATCTTAATGTTTGAATGCATATAACGTTTATTGTAGTAATACCGTTCCGCTAATTTAACAAGTGTTCCGTTCGTAATGTATTCCATCTCATATACTGTCGGTAATTGACTATAAGATAGGGCAAAAATAATAATAATAATTTATTTAATACATACAGGAAAACCCCAACTACATGTATTTTAATAAAGACAAACACAACATCCATGCCCGAAGCGGGATTCGAACCCGCGACCTTTGGATTAGAAGGCAGGCGCACTACCTACCAGTCTAAATTTCCATATTTTCTAAAACTTTAACAACCGGCTCCCAAATTCGGAGAAAAATTAACAACAGGCTCACGCGAGCCGGCGGGAGCCGGCTTCAGCTCATCACTGTATATATAAATTGCAGAAAACCCAACGCGCACTACTATGGGTTTGATCTATAAGCGGAGCCGCAAGAGCATCGTCAATCAGCGCATGACTTTGTCGGAGGAGCATAGTGACTTCACACGAGTGAGTGCCGTGAAGCGGGGCTACGACGGACTATTTGAATGCCACTGACAAGTTTTACGTAATAAGCGAAAAAAAGCTAAGCAGTCGATCCTGGACTCTTTTTAAAATAAAACTTCGTAGGTGTTCTGAGAAATATTTTGAAATTATGTACGTTTACCGCTAAAAAACATTTTTGTCTTACTGTTTACTAGGTAATTTTATAGTTTGTTTAATAAATTACGTTCTAAAAGTCCGGTAGAAATATGTTTTACATTGAATGTGGGTCCAAAAATACCATTTGGGTGCCCCGGCGAACGCGGATTTTCGTTTAACGCGGAGACCTCAGGAACGCATCCCCCACGTTAAGCGGGGCTCACCTGTATTTAGACACAGGCGTCCACATTTACAATAATTCTTACGGCGAACACAGCGTTATTCACCTCAAGTAATACATGGCGATGTATTGGTGAGTATTTCTACCTCACAAAGAATTCCTCGTATTACTGGGATATAAAATTACCACGTTTATCTTTCAAGTTATCGCTTAAGAATATTTTCAATACGAAGAGTAAAAGTAAGAGTCAGAAATACATAATCTGGACCACGAGGAAAGATGAAACTCGAGTTATAAAATTTAAAGCAAAAAATTAATAACGATAAGAAATAATAAATTCGTGTCATACTATATACTGTTGGTTGATGGACTCTTTGTGGTCAGATAGTGTCGGCTGGAACAAAAACTTTAAAGGAAAGAAAAGAGAATGCAGAATACTGTAGACACGCACAAAATGCAACAAAAACTTACGAGAGAGGGAGACAGGCGAAAATAAGGTTTAATCGTGCGCGGCTGTTTTGTCGGCACGTGTTTGGGCTACGTCGTAAGTTTGTTTACCGCGGAATCCAGTCACGTATCGCTCCACATTATAATGGGAAAACACCGATATTGCGTGCATTTCAACTTGTTTACTCCTTTCCGCCCTACGCACTCTGTAAACGATGCCTTTTCGTCGTTGAAAATTTCTGAGAATGTTTAACGAAATGTTTATCAATGTACAACAAGTTCTTATATAGAAAATTACTACTGAGGGCTACTTTACAGCTTAGGTGTTTCAAGTAACAGTTTCAATGCTATAGGAATAACCTTTATCAGTTTCTAAGAAAAAAAAACTTATCTCGGCAGTTAATTTTTAAAACGTCAACTACTAAGCCGGAAGAGGCGTTGTATATTATTAAATCGTCGATCCACCATATCGAGCTTTTCCCATAAATTTTTAAAAAACTACAAGGAGGAATTACCGATGTTTTCAAGCGAAGATATCCTCAAATTTCGACGCCGCGACGCAAAACGAACACGTCTTCCCCGAGCGATTCTTTCACGCGCAAAAACCGAACAATGCGCCTCGATACTTTTTTTTTACGTGAACGAACATCTCACGCTAGTTCGTGACGGAGGCGAAAAACATTCGCCCCCATTTCAATAACGGAACTACGTAAAGATAACGCCTCCGTTCCCCCCCGCCTGCTTCGATTCTTTTAACCCTTTCCTTCGCGAAGGAAAAAAAATCGAATATCCCAAACACGAACGCGGGAATTGATTTCCTGCGGGATATTCAGCTGTCACGGCCGTTGGATATTAGGTCTATCTCGAAACCTCTCTCCTTCCCTCCAACTTCTCTCACTCTCCTCTCCCTCTCTCTCTACCTACTCCGGCAGTGCAAATCACCCTCTCTCCTCCACCTCGTTGCATTCCACCTTTACCGAACGTTTTTAAGAAAAAAATCGGTACAACAAACATTGTACAAACTTTCTCATATATTAATGCGTCGTTTAGTTATTTTAAGAAAACGAAAATCGTATCAGCCTGTTTTTAGGAAATCCAATTTTTGTTAAAGTTGCCCAAGAATAAACTCGCCTTATATTCATTCATTGAGAAAAATAAAATACATGGTATTCTTGCAGACGTATACTCAAGTAACTGTGCGAAATTTTATCAAAATCGTTCAAGCCGTTTTTGAGAAAAGCAAATTAATATTAAAGTTGCCTAGAATAAACTAGCCTTATATTAATTTTTTGTGAAATATGAACTATGCCAGTGATGGTGAACCTTTTCTTGTCCGCGTGCCAATATTACTAAAATTGTCGAATGCCAACTAAATTAAATTCATTGTAACCGTAAAACTAACGTTTACAATAGCTAACTAAATAACAAATGTTTTTGCAACGCTTAATTAATACGATAAATGCTTTGATTGGTTTTCGCCTTTCGTTGGCGTGCCAACCAAACTCGTCTTGAGTGCCACTTATAGCACGCGTGCCATAGGTTCGCCATGACTGAACTACGCAGTATTATTGAAGACGTAAACTCACGTAACTGTACGAAATTTGATCAAAATCGTTAGAGCCGTTTTTGAGAAAATCAAATTGTTGTTAAAAATGCGTAGAATAAACTTCCCTTAATTACTGAGCAATGTCAACCCTTTCTTCATTGCCTCTGCTCAGTATGATAAAATGCGTACGAGATTTCATTCATTTTCTCTCTACCGTTTAGGCTCTAGAGCCAGCAACAGACAGACGGCATTGCGAAAACCACTTTTTCGGATTCAGCGACACCTAAAACGTATATTTCCGTAAAAATCTCGAGGTTGAAGTTTTTCGCGATAACAATACTTCGTAAATGAGAAAGTAAAAACGACAAACCGATTTCTAAAACCGAAGCGTGGGTGGGATGGAGGATAGGCTGGGAGAAGAGGGAAACGCGAGAGATGAGAAGGGCATCGATTTTGAATGCTAAAAGGAAACGGTACTGTCGGTAGGTCGGGAGGATGGGACGGAGAGATAAGCGTAAAAGAAAAGGACGGGACCGCAACGTATCGGATGTCTTTTATTTTTTACCATCTTTCGTTAATGCTTCGCTCGGACGATTTATTGAGGGCTCCTAGAGTTTATTAGGCCGTTAAGTCAGAAGTTTTCAGGCTTATTTATTCGCAACCCGTTGGAAATGAATTTCGTTTTGCTGTCCATTAAGTTTCAAAACATAAGTGATGCAAATAAATGCCGTTAACAATATCCAGGATATATAATTATCTCATATCTAATCCGTGATATTCGATCTATCACTACATTAATTCGGTATATTTTTATATCTATAATTTATTGCAACGAACTTAACATGAATCAAACCCGTTCGAAACATTCAAACTGTGTAGACCTAATCGCATAATACGGTTTTGGGGATTCTTATAACATAATGTAATAAAATGAACTTTCTTAATAAACCTGTATGTAATATTATCGTTAAATTTCACTTGAAACGATATGAATTAGTACCGTGAAATTGAGGTTCTTCGTAGATGTTCGACAGCCCGACGATTAGTTGCGACTCGCAAATTTAAAACCAGTAATTTAAAGGTCGTTGCTAATGTGAGTTCTTGGAGTTGATAAACAGCTCGAAGGAACGATGAAAACTGAACATAAAAAGTTAAAATTTCTATGTATCAACACTTTTTCACTACCACTATTGCTTAATTAAACTATAGCATATTTAGAAATGTGGATCACTTTACTGAAAATGATCTTTTATGAGGGCTTTCTATTTAACGCTTCTATACAAATTGTTTTCAAACGCCTTTTACGTGTATAAGCTAAATGGAAGAATGTTGATTTAAAGACGACACGATATTGTAATGAACATAAAATACCTATTGAGTATAAAGTAATTTAGTGGATTATAATTCTATAAAAGTAATAGCGTTCACGAATCGGCGTTTTTGTTATCAGAATTGCCACAGAATTCTTTAGATCGATGCCATTTTCCCTACAGGTTCAAAATTTAAAAAGTTCAACATCTTAGCAATTAGTATAACACCGTTTCATTTCTTCCCTTTACGTGTACCCACTCTTTGACATTACAGGACCGTGGAGTCTATATGGCTCCACTAGATACGTATATGATAAGAGCATTATACTACAGACAACTTTAGATACTGTTATTTTTATTCAACAATATTTTTTTATTTAATGCATCATTGTTGTGTATTTACATAGGTACAATTCATTAAATAAAAACAATATCATGATAAATAACATAAAAATATAACATTGTGTCATATATACCCCGGTCGCCCACATGTGTGTGCGCGCATACTTAATGGTCGAATACAAAGCGTCCGAATGTCGACCAAAAGTGATTCGGCAGGTCGCCACAGCACGGCATTCTCACGTGCATGATTCACGCGGCGATCATTCCTCTTCGGCAATTCCCCGTCGATTATCGCGATAAAGATCGAATCGAGCGAAACGGAGCCAATTCTCACCTGCGCAAAGACGTCCTAAGCCATACGACTGAGCAATGAGGTGGTAATGTCCAGCTGTTTGCCGATATAAAACAAAGCGTCGGCGAATTACAACATGCTTATAACAGGTGCGAGTGCCATTAGACGTTTAATATCGTGTAAGCATCCCTCTCTTCCATATTCACCAACCTCTCCATTCTCCCAACCCAACCCCGCTTTACGTGACGCATCTCATTACCGCAGCGGTTGATTTGTGGGCGGTTATTATACTCGTTAGAACGCATTCCTTAAGTGAGAGGCCCAAGTCGACGACTTCTCTCTCGAGCGAGTAATAGTGGGACGATAAACTAACCGGTAAGTTTTTACCGGGAAGTACATATTTTGGGTTTTATCATAACTGGATGACAAAGAGAAAGATGTACGAAGAGGTTTCAGCTCATAGGAGACATGAAGAAGACTGCGGAAAATAGGAGTATGTGGAGAATCAGATTTAACAATGAATAATAACGGACCTGTCTACGGACAGAATACCTATGGTCATCCGTTCTATATATTACGAAGCTTTCCAAGCTATTCCCAGTAAATGAAGCACGGACGGTTTTTAAGACGCAAAAATTAACAGGCATTGGAAATCGACTCGGAACCTGTTAATTAAGAAGCAAATTATCGTGCTCGCGTTATGGCCAAAATCAAATCGTCGAATCTGTTCTCCCTAAAGTCATAAATAGGTTTGGAAAACAAAATGCGCATTTCGGCTCTTTATTATAATCTACAATCGATGAATCGCCACTGATGACGGAAGATCATTAAATAAAACAGCGTAACGTATTTGGTTTTCACAACTATTTTTTATAGCTATTGGAGAAAGTTTACCAACAGAACCTATGAACTAAAATTGCTCAAGCACCTTGAGAATAAAAAATAATACATTTACTTGAGACACCACTAATATTTATGCATATAAAACCTTTACATGATATATCTATAATACAGTAAGCACCAAAATTAATAATAAAACGAAAAAGTAAGAGACATTCCCACAACATTTTCAACATAAATGCTTATAGATAATATTGATACTACCGGAATAGTAATAACTTTCTACGCCATGACAGAAAATCTCACTTTACCCATCCCTCAAAACAGCTACCTCAAATACAGGTTTAACGGAAAGAAAAACCTTCGGACGGAATTCAGTGCATACGACGCACCTGAATAAAACATACACCACGCTTTCCGAAAGCTTGCAGTTGCCTACTCCTTGCGCGGTTTGGCCTGCGCCGTAAATTCCTGAGGGGGCATCACGCTCTGATTGCCGCACCTCTCCACCTTCTTCTGGGAATCCTCGCGAGTGAGAAAACACACAGACACGGAATGGTAAGAGTTCTTTCTCTCTCTCTCTCTCACACACACACACACACAAGGAAACACGGTTTAGATAACAAGAGGAAATGGAAAAAGCAGCTGAACATACGAGAATTACACACGTTTTTTAGGTACGGAGACGCCGCCGAGTTAATAACGCAGCAAACGTTGCCGCAATACTTATTAGATAGAAGCAGCGGAGAGTACGCTTAAGGTCGTGGGTTCGAATCTTTCCGTGAGTACGAGCTTTTTTTCCTGTAACTGTTAATGAGCTCATTGCAAGAGCTGCTTCTAAACAAATGATAAGTAAATATTCATTTGCTTATATCAGGAGTATCCGACTTAAAGCCTCGCGGGCCGCATGCGACCCGTTAAAAGTTTTCGCGCGTCACGCGAAGCTATGATGAAAAAGCAATCCGTAAAATTTTAACCTACAAATTCATACATGAAAATTTTTATAATAAAACTTTTAATATTAAAATGTTGACCATATCAATCTTATTTATACTTGATTTTTCACTTATATGACACCTGAGAATATACAGGTAACTTCCGATTTAAACTAATCCAGCCCACCGAAAAAAATGGCAACTTCCAATGCCATGGATTCGAGTTAAAAAACACATATCGAGTTAAAAAACACATATCGGCGCTGATATAACTGAACAGTATATGATGTGGGCTGCAGAAGGAAAAATACAAACGTTATCAAGCGCGCAACGGTCGGGCTGTCACCTACCATAGATAGGAAATAAGAGGCGCGATGAGTCAATTAAGAAAAGGAATTTGCAGCTTGAGCACCAAGGATATTTAATTCGAATAATGAAACTGCAGACAAAGGTAAATCGAAAATTAATTTGAAGAAGACGATATGGCAACATTCATTTCGGAATTCCTAAGTAGACTTCTTATGCGCATCAAATGCAGATTTCTCGTGAATATTTATTTACAAGTTATTTTCTACGGGCAGTTTTGTTTTTCTTAAACGAAATACTTATCTCTTTTTAATATATACTACGAACTTTCCGGCGAGCCCCATTGTCCCTCTTTTCGTGACTTTTTTTTTCAAGTTCTGAATTTTTATCTTAAGTTCAATTACCGTGACTTTTTCCCATTCCGACAAAAACTGGTTTCTCTCTACTGTGCCCTCCGATTGCCCTTTTTGACCGTGGGGGTTCAAAAAATACAGATAATGTTAAGGAGATTACCTCTACAGAGAATTTAAAATGCCTCAAGTTATGAAAAAATAAGTTTTTCACATTTTCCCAGGTATTTTATCCTAACTTTGATAAGAGCGACGTTCAAAAAATAATGTAACTGTCTAACTGGTTGTAAATATGAAAAAGTCGCGGAAAACAACGCATTTATCAAAATAAAAAAGTTTGGGAGTGTAGCTCGCATTAAATCGTATCGGCCACTACAGGATGAACGTAACGTATGGTAATTATGAGTAAAAGTGCGTGTATTCATGCACACACATGTATGTTCATATTTGTTTATATATAAACACATACACAAACACGCCGAATTCTTGCATCATTGATATTAATAGGAATAAAACAAATTTAAAAATTTTTTTTACGGAATACACTTTTATGTGAATTAAAATGCACTCAAAAGCAAAAAATAATTTTTTTCTAGATAAATATTGTTATTGAAAAATTTGTATGCTTCATAAAAGTGGATGGCTTATTGTGGGAAATGATACCGGTATAATAGAAGAAATTAGTTGGTTGATAAAGGAAGCCATCCACATTTATGAAGCATAAAAATTTTTCAATAACAATATTTATCTAGAAAAAAAATTATTTTTTGCTTTTGAGTGCATTTTAATTCACATAAAAGTGTATTCCCTAAAAAAATTTTAATTTGTTTTATTTTACACTTTTTAGTCTTTTTATTAAAATTATCTAATATATATATATAGCCAAAATTCGAATTGTTTTGAAAACTTTCAATTTAGAAAGAAGTGAGTTGGCAACCCTAAATGTTGGTGACAAACAAGATCCAAGTGAAAATCAATAAAGGTGTATAAAAATAGAATAAATATTTTGTAGCTGAATATATGCCCTATACAATGGATATTACCTTGGCCTTTTCAAAGTTAACGAATACAGTTAATATATATATATATATGTGTGTGTGTGTGTGTGTGTGTACACACACACACACACACATATGATTAAGCAATTGTTAGAACAAACAGTCGACTCAATCGGTGTGCTTTCCGAAGATATTTAAAGACTCAAGAGCCAACACCAACCTAAACGAATTTAAACGAAGCATTTAAAGGAAGAGGATAAAAAGATTAAAAGAACGTTAAACTGTGAGAAAGCCGCCTTCAGACGATGCTTTATTAATTACCCTATTAAAAAAAACCGTCTCCGTAACTCAAGAGAGGAAAGGATCTCCCCTCACTCCGGTAACTCCCTTCATCTCCAAAATGCCTTCCGATAACATCGCGCTCCTACGCTTCCAATAGATTTCGAAAACTGAAAGAGCCATAAATATTTAAAAAAAATAAAAAAGAGAGAGAGAGGGAGTTGAAGAGGCACATCCACAATAAATCGTGCCCCTTAGGACGCAGTGCGTGAAAGCAAATAGGAATAGAGGAGATGAGAAGTGAAAATCAGAAGAGATGAGATGAGAAGAAAATGAAGAGAAAGTAGGAAGTAGAAGACGAAGAGTTAGGAAAATGTGGATGAAGGATATTTAAGTGCGAAGAATAACATAAAGAGATAAGAGGATGAGTAGGTAAATAAGAGGGAATCATAAAGAAGAATAGAAGAAAAATCTGATGTGGCCAACACGTGACTTTCTCCATACAGAGCTATGAATATGATTGCTCTCGACATCAGCGTCATCAGGTATAATTATCAGAAATTACACTCGTGAATAAGTTTAAAACATTTTCAATACTCTTGATTCAAAAAACAATAGTAAAGAAAATTGCTAGCTGTTTCTGTGGATAACAAAATATCGACTTATTATAAATTTAGAAGAAAAAATCAAAATATCTCCTAAACTATAGGATTTATGAAAAAATATTTACGTAAACTGAGTTTTAAAGGAGATATTTGGAAAAAAAGGAAACACGACAGGAATAAACCTTCACTTCCGGTTGACCTATATTGTCCAAAAAATAATCAGCTCTTGTCCCTATGATGAAAATATTATATTCGAAATTTGGTTCTGACATGCCAAATACAGACATCATAGTCAAATAGTGCTCTAGGGGCCTCAAAACGTGTACTTCCGTGGAAATCTCGAAATCGATTTTTTTCATGAAAACAATACTTTCCCCTATTTGGAGAAAGTAAATTGGACAGTAAATTACTTATTAAGCGGGCATCGAATAACCGGAATTTCGATTAATCTGAATTTTTAAAACTTCTAACCTGAAAGTTTTTCATATTGCATTACGAACTAACATATGCACCTAACGGTCTCATACGCGGTGAAGATGTTAAAACTTAAAGCAGCATTACTCAGTTAATTATCTGTTAACTAGCTTATAGTGTTTTACTTACTTTTAAAAATATTTAATTCATTTTTTACTTTCTCCGTATACGTAGTATACAGAAAGTATTGTTTTCATGAAAAAAATCGAATTCGAGATTTCTACGGAAATACACGTCTTGAGGTCCCCTGAACACGTATTGACCGTTTTATCGATGATGTCTGTGTGTCCGTCCGTCCAGTATGTGTGTGTGAAATTTTGCGTGCGCTCTAACTCAAAAACTATTCATCAGATCAGCATGAAATTCTATATTTGTGATTTTATATATATTCTTAAGATTTGAAAAGATTTTGATAACAATCGGTCAACCGGAAGTAGCGCTTTACTCTAGAAAAATTTTAGTTTTTCTTAAATATTTCGCTTAAAACTGAATTTTTGTTAACATACATATAAAAGTTGTAGATATTATTTCCTTCTACAACTTTTGTTTGAAATAATTTTTTATATGAGGAATATTTCAAGAGATATTCAATTTTCTTCGAAATTGACGGTTAGTGGGCAGCTCGCGCGCGTGGTAGCGACAACAATTGAATCGTTAGCGCTGAAGCATGTAAGTTGAACTGTTGACAACTTACATACGGGGAAAGTCATGTGTTGGACACATCAATTTATTTTATTTCTTTAACAGGGATACATAGGTCAAACTAGAATAGGCTCTGAAACAAAACAAAAAATAACGATTGTATTTCTCCTTTTTTTTATAAACTCACGATCATTTTTTTTTTTAAAAGTCATCGTCATACGCCACAAACTGTGAATTACATGGAATAGGCTCCGTCCCGAGGCACCCGGTTAATCGTTAGTTCACCGAAGTGAGCAAAGGAGGAAAAGGTTTTACGAAGACGAGAAAAAGTATAAGCCACACTAAAAGGAAATGGAGAAAGAGGAAAGTGAATGGGATATGAGGTAGAGGAGGAAATAGAGAAAGAAAACGATTATCTTCCTCTCTCCACCCCATTCTCCCACTTCCCCTCGACCACTCCTCCTCCCTCATTCTCCGCCTCCCTCTTCCCCCACCCTCCACCTCCGCAGACACCCTCGTCCCGTTCCTGTCTAAACCCGTATGGCCGCCGCCTCGCACCCTCGCTCACTAACTCGATTCCGTCTACGCCACCGGTATCGCGTTTTGTTTCCGATTGTCGGTTACTGGCCCCGCGAAGCATTGGGAGAAACGGGGGGGGGGGGGGGGAGGAGGAAGAGGGAAACGTATGTGGTGGGGGTGGAAGAAGAGACAGGAAGTGGGGTGATAATAGGGGTCGAAGATGGAGGTGCGACCGAAGAAGGCGTGGATGGGGGGTGGAGGTGGGCGGGGGGGAGGAAGGCTACGTAGGTAAGTCCGGGAGGGGGAGGGGGGGTTAAAGATTGAAGGGTTATTTTTTTTAGTGTCGGATGGTAATGTGTTACATGCGGGTGGAACGCAGGGAGCTGACTTTGCTTAATGACATAAAGAGACAAAGGGAGGAGCCGGATTCGTTCTTTTTTTTGCTAGACAGCGTCGATACCGGGACTTTTTTGCCCGTGGACGTCAATGATGATGATATCAGAGGGAATGAGAGAGAAGATATCGTGGAAGACACACGGGAAGACCGATGAGATGTTCCTCCCGTAGGCGCCGCAGTTGGGTATTTTAAAATTGAACTTTGAAATAATCATTCTTGCTTTCAGTTTCTTACCGGGCTACAAATAATCGTACGACATTAATTATTCTTGCGAAGAATGGTATCGCTTTTAATTATTCTTGCGAAGAATTACATCCCTTTTAATTTTACGATTTCCTTTAAATCTACCAGCTTCTCAGAAAGCTCCTTTCTAATTATCAACGTGTGCAAATTTTTCCCTACGATTTTGATTATTCCTTACCAAAAATTATTCGATAATTCGAAAATTATAATTCAATTCTACAGCACACATTCTTATTAACCAAAGAACCTAAACCAACTTCAACTAAATAAGACGCTATTGTAAACGCACTACATATTTCACAGCACATAAAATTCAAACGTGTAAATACTACGAAATCAAAAGGATACGACTGAGAACTTTAGATCATCTCATGAAAAATACACGAACGACGTACAATTTTTGGAGAACCGAAAATAAATAACTGAAATGCGTAATAGACCGAGATCTTTGTGTTCTTTGTGGTGAAGAAAGAAAACACGATTTCCAAATTTTAAAACATTCCAGTCTCTTCAATGACAGGCATGAGTCCCTTGAGTAACGCGAAAGTTACTTTTTTGCCAAATTGGACAAATTTTACGCCGTGCGGGAAAAAACTATTCGCCTATGCTACGAGCTTTCTCACGTCATATACATAAGCAAAATGCGGTGCGCGCCCAATTCGGGACATTATAATTACATTACACGTGTTGGGTAAATGAGTGGCGCAATAATTTAATCGTGTATAATTAAAACCCGTGTTTGGGAATCCCTAGTCAGACAAGGACTTACCGTCACATCAACCGAAATATAAACGTATTATACGATATTTTATTGAGTCAATAGGAACGAAGAGAGGAATGACTGGCTATATTGCGACCAGCGTATTTGGAGTGGAAGCAAAGGAGGATACTCTAAAGAGGTAGGCAAGATTAACACGATTCTACAACACACCAGTTACATTTTCCTTTGAAATAATACCCACGATTAAGCGTATGAAGCGCGGAACGGAGGGCGCTATGGTTATTTCCTTTGAAACCGTGTGCGTGGGGAGAAAGAGGGGGGGTGCAAGGACATAGCCCAATAAAGGCACGAACGATCCTCCTCACTACGCTGTAAGACATTGACCGGAAATCCCCCTTCGGTGCCGCGGGAGTAGGAAGAGGAGTCGGCCGCTAAGCTACCGCTCGTGGGAAAAAAATTGTTTGAAGGGGGAGGGGGGAGGGGGGGGAGTGGTAATGCGGGAGAGGAAGGGGAGCGAAAAAGTGGGAAGCGGCGGTGGGAAGGGAAGGAGAGATTGGGGAGGTCAGTGAACGCAGCTCGGGTCTGCGACTGAGTCACGAGGTTTAGACATTTTGGACGAGAAGAGCGTAGCCCTGGAAAGAAAGGGTCAGGGAGGGAGAGAAAAGGGGAAACAAGTGGGGATGGGGTTGACTAGGAATAGGTAAGGGGAAGGAAATGAGGAAGAGAGAGGATGTAATAAAAAGACAAATATGGACGGAAGTGGCAATGGGAAAAGAAGAGGAAGGGCGAAGAAAAGAAAAGAATGTAAGGGAGGGGGAACTGATGCAATACTCAGAAAATACGTAAAAACGACGAAGATAATGGAGGTAGGATAAGGAGACATAAAAGGTTGGAAAGAGAGAAGAAGGGGAGAAATGGAGATAGTTACTAATTAATTCTCTGAAAAACAGATGCAGCGTCATTTCCCCCAATGTATTGATAGCTTAAAGTCCATTTTGAACTATCGTGCATTCTTCTGTGGTTAAAGTAAGCTATTATGAATGTTATTCCAGTTTATTAAGGTTCATTAAGAACATAAAGAAAGGTATTAAACAAAAAGAAAACGAAGGAAGACGGGAGAATCTAAGAAGGAATGAACGATTTAGAGGGAAGAAAGAAGAACTAAGAAATAAATACGTAAAGTATGGAAGAAATGGAGCATAAAGAATATTATAAAATAAAGGCGAAGAGAATGCGAGAATGAAAGTACAAAATGACGAAGAAAAAAGACGGAGAACTAGAAAGATAGAATGAAAGGGGAAAGAAATGAAGGAAATGGAAAATGGATGGAATCGTGAAAGAAGGCATTCTACACCAATTAATGAGAGAGGTGGGAAAAGGAATGAATTGCTCGTATATTGAAAGGAAATGAAATGAGGAAGAACGGCGGGAAGGATGAAATATGACAATGTCGGAAGAAAGGGTCGAGCAGCAGGTGCAGGAAGAGGGGCGGAAGAGGAGAGGGAACAGTAAATCGTAGGCGGTCCATTACTTTCGGTATATTCCGGGAATTATGGCGCGTGGGAGGTGTCGAGAGGCAGGCGAGCAGGCGGGAAGAGCACGAAGAATGTGACAATAGATCTTCGAGGTGAGAGGCCGAGAAAAGACGTTTCGGTGGAGTGCGAAAGTAAATACGCTGAAAAACGTGGAAAACAGTAAAAATTCTTTACTTTTCGTAAGACCTGGTCCAATAACCTGTATACTACTACGGATAAACGTCCATAAAACCAAAAACTATAACCCTAGAGGAAGTTGAAAAATAGGTAGGGGCTTCAAATCGTAGAACTGATAACGGAGGAAAGATTTTCGAATGGCAAAACTCCCTCATTCCTTTGTCTGTAACTTTACAAGGAAAATGGAAACATACGTTTTATTCCACGGCAAATCTTTCGAAAAAACCCATTTTCATTCCAGAGTAAATGTTTTAAAGAAATGAAGAAAATGGAAAACGGATGGAATCGCGAAAGAAAGCATTCTGCACCAATTAATGAGAGAGGTGGGAAAAGGAATGAATTTCTCGTATATTGAAAGGAAACGAAATGAGGAAGGACGGCGGGAAGTCGATTGTTATAACCGGATAAAAGATTTTGGAGAATAAAATCATCCGGCGACTTTTTACATCACTAAATGTAATCACTGCGAAAGCTGACATTTCTTTCTTTCTTTCTCTCTCTCTCTCTCTGTCTCTCTCTCTCCGTTCTCGATAGAACAAACAGAAAAACAACCTTCTCCACTCTTTATTGCCTGTAATGAACATCCGCGCCGTAAAAAAGGGCATAGAAGTGTGCTTAGCGATGAAGAGAGAGTTACCGCTAATAAGGTAAAAAGTGTAAAGGATGAGTGGGAGAGAGGAAATGGATAAATGGAAGGAAAAGGAAAAACCTATAAGAGGGAGCAGAAAAGGAAGGATATGAAAGAGAGAGAAAAAGATCGGTGGAGAAAGAAAGCAGAAAAGTAGATACAGCGCTGAGAGAAACGCAGTTAAAATAAGGAAAATGTTTGAATTTAAGGGTGTAGAGAGAAAAGAACGAAATGGCGAAGTGAATGCGATTAGAAAACGGTTGAGATATACAGAGCAATGCAGCAGCAAAAAAGAGAAAAAGGCGAAGGGATTTCGAGAAAAAAAGGATAAAAAAGTGAATAGAGATGAAGGAAATGTGTAGAGAAGGAAATGCAGAAATGGGCGTAACGTGCGTTACAAAAACTTTCTCGCGTGCGTATCATGTCACTAGTTAAATTACTGCATAGACACATTGGAGGTAGCTGGACGTAAAACTCCAATGTTATGACGCCGATGGACGCTATGTATAGGTAGCTACTTGTTAATACACACGACTCAAGAAGTCACGTTCATTACATTAGTTTCTGTAACTGAATGGCTTTGAATCAAAGTCACTTTTTTTGTGAACGAAACGAGAGAGATGTAGAGAATGAGGGAGGGGAGAAACGGAGTGATAAAAACGAAGGGAATCGAGGGAGAAGTAGTGAGGGGGATATAAACTGATGATAAGGTCGTTGGAATAAAGTTTCTGGGGGTGAGAAATTGACTTCGATAGGGTTTCAATGGGTTCACCTCGTTCCTTTTTTATTTCAACCTGGCGGCATTGAAAGGGTTCGATAAATTTTACAGCGGATTTGTGGTAGTGACAGAATGCCTACAGAGATAGTCGTTTTTATTCGCAAGCAGTGAAAGGATACGACACGCGAAAATGTACTCAAATATGGAGATTTTATTGGATAGAAGTACTAATGCCTTGCATTTAGAAGCTATGGGCTCTGAAAGGTGACATTTCCTAGCATATGAATGCAAATTCAAGAAAAACAGCTTGAAAATAATGTGCTTATATAGCCATAACAAGTATATAAAAAGTAGAATAATGTGCTTATATAGCCATAACAAGGATATAAAAACTAGAATAATGTGCTTATATAGCCATAACAAGGATATAAAAACTAGAATGAAAAATCAATTGTGTATAAGAACAATGAATGCGGATACATAAAGAGGATGTAATTGAAAAACTACTCGTACTAACAAGTTAGGAAAGTGTATAACGTATCACAAATGGGAGCGTTTCGTGCAATGGAGTATTAGAAAGAAATGATATAAATGTACGTAAGGGTAATAGCGTTTTAAAGTTCTTTTATTCGTCATTAATAATCCATTTTCTATTTTAAAATATTGCATGCACACGTAAGGAAATTAAACGTTTGTTTGTGAGATTGTTTATGTTAGCAACAATGAAGAAGTAACCATGCAAGAAAATTACTAAGTTCAACTTGAATTAAGACATTCTTGTTCGATTTTCTTGTGAACGGCTACTCCTATGATAAAAATGTAGAGGAAAAGAAATACTCTAATTTATCAGTTCTACAAGTTTTATTTGAAAATATATTTTGATATGAGCAATACTTTACGAGATAGTATGACGGAAAGTTCATTTTTTGTCACCAGTCAAGTAGTACCCCTGATTGGCTTACGTGATTTATTTTTGCGATTTTCTCATTATATTTTATTGTAAGTCCTTAATATCAAAGGTCATGAAAATCCGTTCGGTAGAAGCCGAGAACGAACATGCGGACGGACGGACGAACGGACAGACAGACAGACCGACGATAATAGGCGCTCACGCTGGAGGCGAAACGCGCCTAAAAATGAAAGAATAAAATAAAATAATTCAATGCAATAGACGTTAGAATGGCCGCTTTTGAAATACATCCATTCAGATAAAATATTTGTTCAAAATTTCTATTATAGAGATTCCTCTGGGAGAAGTTCGTCTTTAAGTGTTCCGTTTATCGGCAACTATGAAGATATTTTTCTTCAGATTTTCCCTATTTTCCCCAAGTTTCCATGCAATGTATTATAATCTCCTTCGTCAGCTAAATTTGTAGTTATCGTATGTTATTGGAATTTCATCAAAATGAAAAAAATACCCATCAAGTATATAATAGTTCCGCGGGTTCGAATTCTGCTGCAGGTATATTATTTGTCCTTGTATCTGTTAATATTAACAAGATATTCTTAATTAGAATATTATATCTAAGAGTGAGGTAAGTAAATTGGGAAATCTGGGACCACGATATTCATATTGCATTTAGTATCCGAATAAATAATAAATGACAGAAAATATAGATTCCTCGGTATAGTTTACCGGCATGCACGACAATTTGGCAAACATTACTCGTCCACCCCTTATCATCTGCGAATATCGGCATTTCCCTGACTGCGCAATTGCCCACGCAATTGATACCGTTATTACGCTCTACGCCCACTACGCCCATACGTTCTTCCGCGCTGTCCTTGATACACGAACATGCGTTCACGCGCCACTCACAAAATCACGGTACGTCATTAATGCGAGGCAATGTTTAGCGCAAATCCTCCTACATTAGCGATATCGCCAACTGCGTCACGCTTGGATGTTGTTGTCATCGACGTTGTTGATGCGTAACACGGCTTCGCCCTTGAGTTTCGT
The DNA here is from genome assembly GCA_036926305.1 of Uropetala carovei. Classification (NCBI taxonomy): domain Eukaryota; kingdom Metazoa; phylum Arthropoda; class Insecta; order Odonata; family Petaluridae; genus Uropetala; species Uropetala carovei. The sequence goes on from JAXCHB010000164.1 coordinate 217,213, forward strand.
CCTCCTCGCCGGTACGTGGAAATGCTCATTAGTTAACTGCACGGAATAACGGAATCCACGGCGTATTTTCGACACTCTCAAAATTTCCAGCGCGAAAATTCCAGAAAATCTCCAGAGTAAACACAGTGATTTGAGGAGAAGTAAACGTTATATACCCGTGATCCGAATCCTGGATATGAGAAAAAGAGAGAGAGGACGACGGATAAAACGCACGATTTCGTTCAGGAGACATAAATGCGTTGCCATCCACTCTTTTGAAAGACGTGGTCTAAAGAGATTGTTTTTTTCATTATTTCATTTTTTATATGTATTAGGGAGGTAGAATTTGGGCGCCGGATAGATTTGAACAAAGATCTTTACCCATTGTTATTAACGTTTTGCCATTCGAGTTACTTACGCAAGAATAAAGGTTTTTTCGATTACTTTAGAATGTAATCAAAATCATGGTACCGTGCCATGATTAAAAAATACTTTTTAGGAAATATGAATGTTGATTTTACCCATAATTCTTCGAGAGAAACAAAAATAGAATAATCTACACTATATCAAGACGATACTTTCACGTTAGCTCAAGAGAGAAATGCTAAAATATGCAACATTCACTGAACAGATCTGATCGCACTCAACGCGCGGAGAATCCAAATTAAGGAATTTCAGTAATATTTTCGCAAAAGCATCTTACAAATGAAAATAGCGGGAAACTACAAAACTTGGGCCGATTTATCGCAAACGAATCCCGCGATTTATCTGAAAATCTTCATAAAAATTTTCCAATGACACATTTTACCATAAAATAACTTCCCAGGAGTATTTAAGCATTAGAGCGACACATGTGTCCGTCTCATTTAAAGGCGTCGATAAAAACATCCTCAAACAACACCGTCGCATTAACGCCTCGAGATAGAAAAGACCCAATTAAAAAAACCTCCACTAAGAGAGACTTTCACTATTCGACGCATTAATGGCACGGAGCGAAACTCGACGAAGACTCCTTCGCAGAAATACGGAGACAATGGAATAAGAAATGGCGCGGATCGTGCACGGTCCGCTGCGCATTGGTACTACTCTCCCGTGTCCGACCGTGAAAAGGAAGATTCTTTCGCCACCAGAGGAGGCGTCCGTGGAAGGCGGCTTCCATTACGATCCTCCCGGCCGACTATTATTTCGGAGACGCGCAAGAGGTGCGACTGGTGAAGTGGGGAGGGCGAGTGAGGGAAAAGGGAGAGAGAGAAAAAGGGATGGGAAAGGTAGAAGAAGAGGATAAAGACAGAGTAAGATGGAGAGAGGAAGGGTGAGAGGAAGACGGAAGGGTAGGAGAGGATGCAAGAGAAGATTGAATGGGAGAATGAAAAAAAAAGAGTAGATTGGATGGGAAAATAGAGAGAGAGAGGAAAGAAGCCATGGAAGGTTGGAAGAAGGATAGTAGCAACACGATATACAACACAGTATACAAAAAATAAGTTATAATCGCTAAAACAGAAAGATACCTCAATTTTTCCTAAACGCAATATAAGCCAATTGAGTTTACGTATGGTTTAGTAAAATTCTGTCACACGAGTTAGAAGAATAGAGACGAAGAAAGCAGATAGTAAAGAGAAAGGAAAGCGGGAATAAATAGGCAGAATAGATTAAGGATGCACGCAAGATGAAATGGAGAGAAAGTGGATAAAAAAGTGGAGGATGATAGAAGATATTAACGAAGAGAGGGTGTAAACGATAGGACTGAAAAAGGAAAGCCTAACAGAACACTTGAGTTTCGAGTTTGAAGCGAGGAGTAAGAACTACCACGAAAAGGAGATGGAGACGACGAAAAAGATGGACTCCCATCTACACTCTTGAATTTCCAGACGCTGTCTCTTGGGATTGCCAAAAGGGTGACGGGAGGTTTAGAGAGGGAGGGAGGCAGAACGCCAAAAAAAATCAGAGAGTGAGAGAAAGAGAAAGACACGCGGTGTCGATGACCTTTTGGGCGTCAACACTCGTGCAGAGCTTCGGCGGGACCGATGGACGACGTAGGGAACAGGTGCCGAGATCACATGAAGAGTTCCTCTGCGGGAGAGACTTCCCATCTTCACCTGTCGATGACCGTCAATCTCAGGAGAAACCGACACCGATTTGGAAAATCCTTTTTTTTCCTTTCGAAACCTCCTTCTACGTCCCCTTTGTGGATCACTTGTAGACTCGGTAGCCTCTTAAAGCGCGAAAAAAAAAGAACAGAATACGAGAAAAAGCAATCCCGAACGACGAGAACCCGGAAAATGAAAACGGAGAAGGATCGTTTCCAAAAAGTCCAAATTAGCGTCTTTTTTTTTGTTCTTCCAAAAAAATCGCTCCATCCGTGATCCCTACCTTCAATCTAACTGTCCACGTCCTTCAAAACACCTACCTCTTTCTCTCTCTCTCTCTCTCTGGACGAAGAATATATCCCTCCCCTTATTAGGTTTGTTTTTTTTAATCAATGAACACGCATATCTGTCTCCCCGTGTTCTGCGGCGTACATTTTTGATGGAATTCATTTCGTTTTTTTGTTTGCCGTCGATTTGCTTGAGTGTTTGATTGATGAGATGGGGATTCATTGAAACCAGACTTGATGGCACGTGGAAAGAATTCCTCCTTAACAATAAATTACATGTCAAAATACGTATTGAGAGTTTTATTGGTATTTAGAGATAGAGTTTGTGCGTGATTGAATACGAGCGTGTGTGTGTGTTGCTGTCGCTGGCGAAAGGCACACAAAACTTCTAAACAACTGTGCGAGATACTGGGTCCCTGGCGCGGAACAATTTCCCATAAACCTAATTATTAAAATTTTCTTTTTATACATAGTAGAGTGATCGAATTAGTGAGCGTTGTTGCTCAGTAGGCCACTGTCATGGAAATTTACTCTTAAGGAGGAATTATTTCCACACTTACTTCGCCGCATGTTAGTTGTTAATTATGAAGAGTTGTTACTTGAATATTTAGTTTATTCGTACACAGATTACTCGATGTTCTTGCGCTCATCTCAATTTATCTCCATAATAATTACTCATTTCTATTTACATACAGCATTCCTTTTATCAGATATTCTAATCAGTTATTTCTGTAAATGAGTTTTTTTACCCACTTATCTCAGGTTTCAATTTATTTCTTTTCTGAACACAAATTATACGTTTACAAACTAATACCAACTAATACCTTGTGAATTTTTTATCTTCCAGTAACCCACGGAATTATCACCAAAAATATTTTCGACATTAATTATCTGTGAGGCTGCCATCGAACAAAAACTGGTTTTTATATAGTAAAGAAACGCTATTGAAGGGCGCATTAAAGGAATGAGAGATAAACCCGCAGAATATTTAAAGCTCTGTAATTGAACCGACTAAATTAATAAAATTAAACAGGTTTCCGACCAACGATCAATTATCAGACAATTTTAAATAAACAGAGTGCGGCAGTTCATCTTACTTTACAATTAAAGTGGTCGCACCGATGACAATCTGTCATGGGTCTGCTCGGAGAATGAAAAATATTCGTCGCGATCTGGTTATTAAATGGCAAAATAATTATTCTTTCATTTTTGTCGGCATGAAGTTCAAGAGAATCAATTATTATTAACGTTGATTAGGTCCTATAAATTTTCTTGATGAAACGGATACAAGGTTCAAGCTGGCCCGGGAATTTAATTTTTGAATCAATTTTAAAGAGTGATTAAGGAGCTTCAATATGACTTTACTAATGTTCTGCCAGATTATTGAAAATTTAAAAGAAGACACGAGCGATGTAGAGAGGAATATAATTTAGACCAAGAGCATACGCATTTGAAAATATATTTAACGGCAATTCCGTCAGAAACATTTGCTGGCGTATTTTAAACTTTTTTCTGAAACATTTCCGACATAATACTGAATACCTTTGCCACCTGTCGTAATGATATGCGGAGAGAGAAGAGGAATAAACCGCCTCTTAAAAAAAGAAAAAGAAAAACGAAGACGTAAAATGTGCCCCTTCAAAACCCACATGATAACAAAACTTACCACAAACGGGATCATAAAAATGAAAGCTTTTTTAAACTACCAGATACACAAATGTGACACATTCTCTACTAGGACCCATTAATCAGTCTTCTTTTTACAACGACGCATAATCTACATTCGTATATTTATTTTTTTTAATGTGCGGAAAGGTCTTTAACCGGGCACGTATTGAAACCGGCGATTGTTGAGGGTACCCGCAGGAGATCATGTTCCACGAACTCTTCCCGTTCGAACGCAGAGCTTTCTCTCTCTATACATCTCGCTCTCTCTCTCCTTTCTTCCGTATCCTTTTCCCTTTACTGGGAATTGAAATGCGGAGGAATGCCGCACCCCAGCTTTATTCCCTTCGGGCCGAAATAAATGTTTACGAATGGGATCTTGTATTGCGATTCTAAATCCGCAGCACGCACGTCAAATATTTTATGCTGAATGCGGTTTTTCGTTCTAAATTATAAGAATCTGCTTTTGGAGTTATTTTCTCTCCTGAAAAACTATTCTCCCTACCCCTACGACACTAGTCGTTTCCTTCGGTGTCTCATTTTCCCCACATGCTTTCCACTACATCTGTCTCTCTTTTGTTTTAATAATATTACGACGTTCTATAAACAGAACAATACCTGGATTAAACAACAGCATATATAACCAACAATAACACTATAAATAAGAAAAAACAATAATAACAACATATCACAGGGTAATAGTTAAAACAAACATTTCCCTTTACTGTAGAGTCGTATGAGTAAAAAGATGAGAAGAGGTCAAAAGAGGTATTAAGAAGTTATATTGAAAAGGTTTTTGATAAAATATAGACATTTTTAAGGTTAAGAAAGGCGTGAAATCGGGCAGTGAAGAAGGACTGAATTGCGCGTAGGGCGAGGAAATATCCGGAATACAAAAAAGGACAAAATATCATTGATACGGTCATTAATAATGGAGTAAAGGAATTTAAATTCAACGATTATTCGCCTAAAAAGGAGAGTTTTCTCACAAAATATTTTAAAACTATGCAGCTTGCTCTATAATTTGTTTATTTTACAACTCGACAACCAATCAGTTGCAACTGACTTCATACAGCAAACAAGTTGTTTACAAATCAACGACACATTGCTTTAATCGCCTGGTTTTATTCTGTCTGTACGACAAAACCTGAGCGTAAAAATTTCCGTCATTGTCACTGGCCAACGTACATGTCTGCCTTTTTCTGAATTTCTCTTTCCACCAACCTCTCTCACACCCTCTCTCTCTCTCTCTCTCTCTCTCTTCCTCGATACACCACAAGCGCTATATCTTACTCTATCTCTTTCAAAACATGACGTCAATCATCCCATAGACCTGCTTCCACGAATTCCGCGATTATATGCACGCCCGTCACACGCATTCCTCACGGTGACTGGCAGACGTATATTCATACGAAAACATACTCACGAGCACGGTATCCCACAACCTCCCTCCCCCTTCTCTCGCCGCCTCTCACTCCACGTGGAATACATCTTTACCCATGAATTTGATAGGATAGCATGTTTTCGGAAACAACGCAATAAAGAATCGAATACAATTTACGATTGAATTATTTAGAACAAACATTTAAAATCGTGTTGAAAAAACATTTCCACGTATAGTAAAAAGAAATATTTATTCGATTTTTTAAACTTCTCATTTCCATGATTATTACGAAGCGTGTTTGTAATTAAAGCGGAAATCAAATTTGAAGTTACAACGCGATTCTCAAGGAAGTTGCGACAATATTAATATCATATATGCACACACATATATGTACGTATATATACACGTGTGGAAAAATATATAAATACAGTAGAACTCGGTTATAGCGGCATTCAAGGGACTAAATTTATTGTCGTTATAACCGAGGTGCATGGGAACAGAATTAAGTTTCCAAATTCTAAATGTTATATTATGATCAATTAAGTACATTAATAAACATTATATTATAGTATGACATAATGCAAAGTACACTGTATTATGATATAATAAGTACATCAGGGGTCGGCAACCCGCGGCTCGTGAGCCGCATGCGGCTCTTTGAGGACGCCCACTCTCCCGCTTAAAACGCACCAGACGACAATGACGGTCTCAAGTGATAATAATATAATCGTTCTCAATAGAAGGATTCAGTATGGGCTGTTGAGTAAAAATTTCATTTTCAAATTTCTCATTTTCATCTATATTCCTAGATTCATTTTCTGAAAGTATCTCTTTAGTTGCTTCATTTGTATGTTTACTTATATTTTCATAGAATAAAAACTTATGTAAAATATTCTTTTGTTTCTCAAGTTCTTTTTACGAATTATCTCCAGAACATCATTGTATGGGTGTGCGCGCGTGAAGCTTTTAAATAATTTTACGAATTATCTCCAGAACGTCATTGTATGGGTGTGTGTGCGTGAAGCTTTTAAATAAATGGATGTCATTAAATATGGCTCGACGGTATTTATTACGTATTTTTTCATTATACATGCTCTGCGGCTTATCTTATGTTAGATTCTATACACATTTTGAAAAATGGCTCTTATTGTCAAAAAGGTTGCCGACCCCTGAAGTACATTAACCATAATAAAAATATTTTTAATGATTCGTCAACCGCCAACTTTAAATATTTCTCGAGGTCCTCCTCAATGCAGTGAATAATACTAATAGTTTTCTTCGATTCATAAAATTGTGATATAATTTTTATTGCTTGAATAGCTTCATTAACCTTGGGAGCTGGTTCGTCTTGATCTTTTACCATTTCTTCACAGAGCTTCAAAAATTAAAAAACAGCGCGTGCGAACCACACTGAGCCGGGTGGTCTAGAGGCAGCCTTTGGTCCTTCAATGTATTGTCGGTCAGCAAAAATTAATAATAAAACCTGAATCATTTAATGACATTTATATGATATTAGTTCTCTTCTTCTCATCCACACATACAAAAATGTGTTGCGCCGACCCTGTGCTTACGCATACAAATATTTGTTACTAACTTCCATTGTCGCTATAACCGAGTGCGTTAATACGTTATAACCGAGGTGAATATATTGCGACATTGTAGAAACGGGGATGGGACTTGAAGAATCGGTCGTTATATCCGAGTTGTCGTATTAATCGAGGCCGTTATAACCGAGTTGCACTATACTTGTATGTATATATACACATACCACACAGACACATATGTATACACATAAAAATAAAAATTCATATTTACGAGCATACATACGGTGATCAAAGCGATTATCGAATTTTGATTATGCTGAACAAACTACGGCATAGCCCGCTATATTCATTTCTGTAATGCGTTGAAAGTCTACGTAAAGAGTATCATCCTACGGCTGTAAATGAGAGGGAGGGTGAAATGGAAGGGGTGCTTTATTATTAAGCCTGTCGAGGCGGGTGGTTGGTCTCTGATCTGAGACCAAGAGACGGCGCCACTGGTCATTAGGCTAGCCGGTGAGCGGCGTCACCCTTTGGTCTCCGTTGCTAGGCGACCGGTCTGTCTTCTCCCATCAAGAAACAAGTGGGTGTCCGAGTCATATGCAACTCCTTCCTAAAGGAGGATCCCACAAAGCGAAAATGGAGTGGGAGGGAGAAGAGAAAGAGTGAGGGGAAAAAGGGAAGAGGACGGATAAACTAATTTAGCTCCCTCAGCCGTCACTCCATTCGCTCAACTAATCATCAAGTGGCGGGAGATGCCAGATATTGTCCCATCTAATATGAACGTGAGAGGAACAATGCTGACTCTATAATCTACAAATAGAATTACACTTTCTAGCGCAAACTTCTCTAAGAAGCTCAAAGCGGATAAAGATAAATTTAATAATGCATAACTCTTGAACCATACACTACACCGCCGGTACTAAAGCTGAGATGCAACACGAGGTAAAAAGCCAACTTAATATCTTTCTAACGTCATTTTGAAAAGTTTTTGTGGGGACTCTTAACTCCAAAGTTCCAACCTAATGGCACGCGATATTAAGTCTAAAGCATTTCTTTCAATTTATCTTTCGCTTTTTGTAAAGCATTAATTTTCTGCGTTTAATTATTCCATTGAACTTCCCGTCTCGCGATCGTTCAAGTAACAAAACGAGGAATATCGTAAAGGCCCTGGAATTTTTTTGACACATGCGACTGGGGCAAGTTTTAGGCAAATTTCGCACCGACTCGTGACGATCCTTCACCGAAATGAGACAGAATAATTTATCAAAAGGGCGACCGATTCGAGCGCTCGACGAGGCGTAACATGTAGGTCGAGCCTGGAAACAGAATGAAATCCTTAGAAACGAACGCGAAATCGAGTGATGCGCACTTTCGGTAGCCAACTCCCGCTGCTTAGCTACTTTTATTTATTCATAGGCGCCGGTTCGATTCCCTCGGAAAACTTTCACGTTCGATTCCCCCACAATGCGCCGCGCGAATGGGGGAGGGAAAAAAGGCGCGCTCTCTCGGTGGCGAAAGATCGATGTCGAGGAAAGCGGGGCAGACGAACGATAAAGAATACATCGAAAAAGTGAAAATCGATAACGGGGCAGAGTCACGGGAGCACGACGGGGAAGACGGAGGAGGGGAGAGGCGACGGTCCATTTCTTTAGATAGGGAGAGAAGGTGACAGGAGGGGAGGGAGAGGGAGAAGGTGACAGGGAGGGAGGGATGGAAACGTAGGAAGAGGTAGAGGACACACTAGTCCTTCGTTTAAATGCTAACATTTATTTTTTTTTTAATTCTCTAATGAAAGAATTCTACCACTCGTTAAACTCGAACGGTGGATTCGCAGGATGCCGACGAAGATAAAAAATAACTGGACCTATTACTTTGAAATGTAGAGCATTTAGAAGGAACGGGGAATCCCTAAAAATATTAACGAAAATGTGCGTACTTGCTAAAGCTTTTACTATAGGAACTTGTATCGAGTAGCAGCAAAATCAACACAAATGTTTTAAAAATCAAAGTCAGTCGAAGTCATGCATAAATCTTTAATATGTGAATACATGTTATCTACAACAATTCTTAGTTAATGATGATACGTATTTTACTTATCGTTTAGAATAATTTTTAATGCCGGTGCTTATGATATCCCATTTTATCTGTTCATACTAATTCAACTATATTTTTTCGACGTTTCTCTGAAAAAATGTTTTTTAATAGGTGTAATTCAAGCTATCCCAAATAAAGTCCAACACTTCCGTAACGACACTCAATAGAGGTGATAATCAAAGAGATTAGAACATTATTCAATATTGAAAAGTTGTCGGAGAGCGGACGTATCTGTCACTCGTCAATCAAAAGCGTTCCAAAGCGCGTAAATTGGGTCAACACGTTTGACTCCCGATTTATATTTTTTTAGTGCTATTTTCAATAAAACCCGTCCATCCACCTTTAGTGCATAGTACTCACAGTCGTTAAATGGATTTCCTCTGATAATTTCATATGCTCCAAACGCCATTCGTTCCAGATAAAAAGGTTACTCACCTGTAAAAGAAAGAAAGAAATTTTTATTAATTGACTAAAATTACATTTTTACGACTTTTATTATAAAATTCTCCAAACAACCGTTTAATTTGCCGGAACATGCAATAAGAATAAAACATAAGATCGCAGAAGATTGTAACGATTGACTTGCCGCTTCATTAAATTACTTAAATCATCACATAAATTATTTTTTTAAATTTACTCTTAATGATAGTTACTAATCAATGTTCTTATATTTAATTACAGTGAAACAAGGGTCAAGTGCATGCATAATTTTATAGCACTTACAGGCAACGAAAAAAGATTTTGGAGATAAAAATAACTGCCACTTTAAGCTGGCAATAGATAAATATACTTCTGCAAGTCCAATAAAAAATTTTATTGCCCTATAATTTTATCGATACATATCGATCTGACATCCAGAGGACGAAGCACGTTGGGATGTCTTCCATTAACTACGACAATTCCACTCCATAAAAAAATTATTTCGTAACAATTTCGCGAGAGGTAATTTCACAGAAATCCACGACAAAAACACCGACGCACCCGCACACACACGCACACACGCGCATTTGGCGGCATTGTGGGTCGTACGTCAAAGATGAGGGAGTACCTTATCCCCATCCGAGAGGCGTGTGATACTAAAAAAAAGAAGAACAAGCGGGTAAATGGCTCATGAGCCGTAAAAATTGGCGTAAAAGCGACAGGCGGATCGAGGAGGGAGGAAATGCGTCGTTTCGGTTGCTTGGAAAAAGGCGAGTGGAGGTGGCCAATCAGGATAGAGAGAGGAAGGGGGAAAAGAAAAAGCGACGGGGAAAATGAGTCGGGTAAAGATAAGGAGGCTGGAGTCGCCACATCGATCGTAAAAATGGCACGCCATAAGTAGCCCGCCGATTCAGTCAAGTGAAAAATTATATTTTATATATAATATATATATATATATATATATATATATATATATATATATATATATATATATATATATATATATATATATATATACAGCACAGGAACGTTCTATTAACAACACGGAGACTCTTGGATGAAGAAAATGAAACACGAATTGACGCATGTTGAAATAACAAAAGAAGGACTGAAAGCTCCAGGATTCTTTGTTTCATATACACTATGGGTTGATATATTTTCCAAGCATCAGTATTTAGATAATTCCTTACTATGTATAAAAAGCATTACTATCCTAGAGTATTGCTTTTCAGTATAGTGACACTCCAATATAACAATTACAAAACATTTTTCATGTTTTTCCCTATGTGACACTTGACTCAAACCCAGAAGCTATAATGCCCTTAGCTTTTTATCGAAGCGAATAAAATAATTGCAATTCCCGTGTTTCGATCACCTATAGCTTTACGATCGATTAATCCGTCACAAAAAGTTAATTTCCGGAAATTATTGGTGAATGAGATAACAACGTGTAGCAACGATGTTTTAAGGATATAAAAGGAAGAAAAATGTCCGACGCAAAGCCACTAACGGATTTATCCCATCGAGAAAAAGAGGAGAAGTATTTTAAACCCATTTATCGAAGCAGTCGAATTCATTTTTTTCTTACGGTAAATAAAGTCGGAGTGAGCTCTCTTACCGCATTCCTTTAAATCTTCCGCCTACAGAAAGCGAATAGCTTGACTATAAAGAATGAAAATCTTAAAAATAATTACCACGTATTTCAAACAAACTACACTACATATGAAAAAATGTACTAAGAGAGGGAGAAACACAAATATGAAAAGAACGACTACGTTCGGCGTTGGAGAAAATAAGAGTAATTTTAAACTCTTAACGTCAATTATATCGGGAACCTCGTTGCTTACTTCGTGCCTTAACTTTAAAACATTTTCTTAACTTCGAATAAGTGTTTTTTCGATACAGGACAAACAATTATTGATATGTGATTGTCCCTCGTTTTAATAAAAATTTTATAATATTAATGTAACACTGATAAATTCAAAACTTTCGGCAACATAATTTAATATGCTAATTAGGAGAGTAATAGAAGTATGTCCCGAAGACCATGCTCTATTCACTTTATATGACATCATGCGGATTACACTCGGCCATTTTGCATTTATCGTAAAATATTTTCATAATTATCAACTTTTAAAATTACATTCCTCTTATAAAGACACAATGAATGATTCCAAACAATGTAATACTAGTTCGGAGGAAATCTCCCCGGTCGTTTGTATGGATTCGAACGGGGAAAGGGAACGAAAGAGAATTTAAAAAAATAAAATTAAAAACCTCCACCCGGTTACATTTTTTCCGAAGGCAGACCTCTACATGAGAGGTGAAAGTATACCAAGATTGGTTTTAAAAGAGCAGAAGAAGACTCCTGGGAGATATTACCCAGCACCCAACCGACCTTGGAAACAAGTGGTCAAGGCGACCATTTGGCAGAGGGTCCGAATGCGAGGAGATCAAAAGTGGCAAGAGACGGAGGGGATCGGGGGTGAGGAAAGAGGAAGGAGAGGAAAAGTTTTCACGTGGAGGAAGAGAGGGAGAAGCGGAAAGAAGCATGCGAGGGGACACAAAGTATGCAAAAAAGAGGAAAAGAGGTGGCGGTACCAGAGTCGGAGGCGATGGAAGAGGAAGGAAAGAGCGAAGACGAAAGAGACAAAAAGAATAAGGAAAAAGATCAATATGTTGACTAAACAAATTCGTGCAACTGACTCGTAATAAACCAAGTAAAAACACCATAAATTCTCCAATTTATTGAAACTGTCAATTTTTTTGGCCTTAATCTGGCGTCACCTGCCACTATTTGGCCAAGGTGAAATCTAGTTGGTATAATTTTAATTTACATTAGAATTTAACACTTTCTCCGGCGTTGTATTTTTTACACTTAAATCCGAGAAAGGTGGTGAACGAGGACGTCAAAGACAAATAAAAAAGGAATTGTCTGTAAGAAATTCTAACAAAAAATATGCATTATTTCCTCACCATAATATTTCACTGGATCGTTAAACCATTTTCCTTCGTCTGATATTTTCAATAAATTATAACTGAGGTCGGCTGTATGTGGTTTACTCGACCGTTTTACGACTGCAAGAATTACCTCGACCCCTAACTGTTTTCATCGGCCGTATATAGAAAAACATTTCTTTCCAGTAGCTACGGTAGCGATAGGAAAGAATCCAAAGCCGCCCGCAAACCCTCCACGCGATTGTAATTTTGACCGCCAAACGATCGTTTCGGTGAGAATGTCGCCCCCCTACGACGTGGCTTTTGTTGTTCGATAATAGGAAGAAGAAGGGCGTGAAGAAAGGTGAAAAGATGGTTTCTTGAAACGAGAGGATATGCCGGTGAGCAAGGCGAGAGAAAATAAAGAGAGAAGAGCGAGAGATGGAGAAAGAGAGAAGCGAACAGAAAGATTACGATCTTTATTTGGTCGATATTATGGCAAGAAGATATCCCTTATATACTCTATAACCTAACACATTCCAGCCAGGAGGAGGAAAACCAGCGTAGAAAAGGGGAGAAGGGAGAAGAAAACGAGGAAAGAAGGGGAACTTTGGAAGGAGGGAATAAGGAAAAATTGATGCCAAGGACAAAGAGATTAAAGCAGCGGTTCCCAACCTGTATACATCCGCGACTCCATTTCATATTTTCATCTATCTGCCAATAGATATAAAATGTAACATTACTTTCAAAATACATTATAACATTGTTTACACTGCAATCCTGAATAATTCATACAGCACATTTTGCATTACGCGACCCAAAGGTTGGGCACCGCTGGATTAAAGGAAAGAAAGTGCAAATACAGTAAACCCAAGATTTATCGGATACATCGGGAACGGATTATTGCGGTTAATTGGATATTACGGCTGATCAACATGCCTATAGCGCAGAAAGATGAAAAAATAAGTAAATATTCAGTAAGTTAAAAAAAATTTAAAAGTCTAATGACATGGCGTATATTAAGTTTACCGGTGCTGTACTACGCATTAACACATTATATACAGAAATATTAAATACAGGACATGCGCGTCCGCTCTGCAGCGTGAAAACTTTCACATTACAACGTATGAAATTTCCGATTAACCCGGTTTATCGAGAATTTCCTGCACATAGAAAAAAATTTCGAGAGTGAATCGAGATAGGGAGGAATACAGAAGGTCAGAAAGAGAAGAAGCGAGAGGAGTGCAGGAAAAGATGCTCGAGAGAACAGGAAGGGAAAAAAGATGGACAGAAGAGGGAAGTAAAGATAGAGAAAGATGAAAATGTGAGAGATAAAGAGAGGCGAGAGAAACAAGCGGGAGAGCAGATAAGAGGCAGAAGGGGGAAGAGAAAAGGATGGAGATGGGAGTGAGGTGAAGGAGGGGCGGGTAGTAGTGGTCTGTTCGGTCCAGCCCTTGAGGGAGTTCAACAGCCTCCTGTAGCCCCGACGCACCCAAAAACCCTCCCCATGGCCTATCTCATTCCATTCCACCTCCCTCTCCCCCTAAATCTCCCTCCCCTTCTCCTCCTCGCACGCACACACACATTACTCCTTCCGCTCCTCCTTTCTCTCACCTCTTAAAACTCTCCCTCCCGATATTCTCTCGCCCTCGAAAAAAATCTCCGAGTCACAATTACTTTTCTACCTTGCGTCCACGTGCATGTCCTCCGTGAAACAACTTTTGCTCGCTTCTCTATCTCCCGCCCCCCCCCCTCTCTCTTTGTCTCTTTTTTTTTCTCTTTAAGTTTTCTTCTCAAACTTCCCCTGGCAACTGTACGCGAAGAGCCCTGAGTGAGACCCGCCATTCCGGTCTTCTGGAATGACTGTTGAAAATAAAAACCAAACGAGCCGGATTGACTTTTGTGATGCGCGAAAAATAAAGAGAGAGTACGGGAAGAGATTTACGTAATTTCTTTTGGAAGGGCGCATCGATATAAAATTAGCAAGCGCGTGGGTAAAGAATGCGATTAAATCAAAAACGTCCGACTTTTAGGATGAGTACACGTTTTCTTTCGATGATTTCTTAATATGTATTAACTTTATTACACAACATGTAGTCAACTACAAAGAGCTTTTCAAGGAGTTCAAAAGAAAATCACCGGCATCCATGCCAGCAGCAGGATTCGAACCCGCGTACTTGAGGCAGTCACACTACCCACCCCACGCATTCTTGAAGAGGAATCTCTGCAATTTCCGATTTCTTCGTTGATTAGGTTTGAATTTACGTAAAAAAACGATTTATAAGTTAGAGCAGCCTTTGTATCATGAATAACAACAAGTTTCAATATAAAAAATAGATATAATGCATTTGTTAAAATATTAAAGTTTATTTACCCTGGCAAAGACATTTTATCACGAAAAATTAGAAAAATGATTCAAGTTCAAATGTTTTTTGGAGAACATACTAGCTTCTTATAAAATGTGTTATGTGTTATTGATCCAATATAATAACGAAACGTACGATTATCATGGGATTAAGAAGAGCAGAATTTGAAACGATCTTAAAGTAAACCGCGGAGAAGACGAGAATGCCCCAAAGGATTTGTGGGTCGTGAAAAATTCATACTCTTTTTACAGTTAATAAAAAATACAATGAATACTAGCATTGGAAGAAAGTAATTTAAATGGATGGGGAAAATCATTTATTTGAGGGATTTTGAGCGTTTTCAGGTTTATTTTAATTTTAAAATTGTTCCGAAAGACGACAAATAAAAAGTTGCAGGATATAGAAAGATAAGAATGTTCATATTAAAAACAGAAGATACTTATACACAAACACTATTAATCTAGAACCTCCTCCATGGAGGAAACTGTACATTATGAGATTAGAACGATTTAAAAAAATTATATTTTCAATTAAAATATCCAGATATTAGGAAACCAGATACTCGAAGCAGTTACATAACAGGAAGGCATTATATCACCTAGGTAACCAGAATTTGCACGCTTTTCGTAGTTTTCACTCCAACGACTGTACACCTATTACCGCTTCGTGGTTAACAATTAAAACGGGAAACACAAAATGGAAGGCATCGTATCTTTGACGAATTCATTCTGCAAACATTCCGCTAGATTACAATCCACCTTCGGATCCGCTTTTTCTTCGTCAATTTAACGTTCCCACGTGACGAAAAAAAGGCGAGATACAAGCGCGAGAGTGCAAATGAAAGCCAGACAAACCGTTGAGTTGCTCGCCGCCACGCCCCACCGCCGCCGACGAGCGGAGCGGAAGCTTTTAAGACTAGACGAACGATCGTCGGCGGGGCGGAAGAGAAAAAAATCTCGCACGCCCTCGGACCTTCAACTGTTTCATCCGGAGACATAAAAAAACAATAGTATGAGCACGAGCCAAAGGAAAAGACTAACCACCATTGCTGTGAGTGAGCTATAGAGAGGAGAGAGAGAGTGGGAAGAGGAGAGATGCGAGTGGGAAGAGGAGAGAGGCGAGTGGGAAGAGGAGAGGGGAGGGATCGACACCGCTGGATTGGGAGAGCAAACCTAAAAAAATGCGATTGCCTTAATTAAATTAATAGAGAGATACAGAATACGAAGAAGACTGAGAAAAGAAGAGAGACGTAATAATATGTTTATACGATAATAAATAGAAAAAGATAGTAGTAAATGGAATGAGATGGAATGAGCTTGCTAGAAGACAATGGGTCATGACGAAAAATAAAAGGAAATGATAGGAAGGATACGCCTCCACAGACGTAACAATAAAATATGAGACAAACAAGCGATTACTGTAAGAAAGATCGCAAAAAAGATCAGATAAATGGACGAGGAAAAATATTGCTGACTCAGGCGAACAGAAATCTAAAATTCGGTTAATCCTGAGATATATTTCCCACTTGGAGAAACAACAAATTTAAAAATATGCGTAAATTGAATAAACGTACTACAATTCTGAAGGAAGTGCAACAATAGTGAAAAACTATCACCGTTATATATTCAAATCTCTCATTACATAACATCAATCTTATGGGGAGAAAAATCATTCTTATTGACAGCAGTCAGAAATGAGATTAATTTTTAACTACGTCATATGAAGGTGATTTTTGGTAAAAGGCGTTACTAACAATAAGGGGAATCATTTTGCTGAAACAATAAAAAACTATCTACTAGTCAATACATATTTTCACCACATTTAAAAAAATACAAATACAAGGATACGCCACTTATAAACGACTGACAATGAGCCAAAAATCATATTATTTACCTAGAAAACACGTTTATCAACTCGTAAAAAAAATTCCGTCGGCCTTTGCGTGTGAGCTTAATAAAAGGAAGGATCCGCGGGTAAATTACGCGCATTAAACGAAACGAGAGACTCTCGTCTAACAGGTGAAATTTTCGGAGAACCAATCGTAAAAAGGCGGATAAAAAAATAATCTCGCGCAGAAATTCACTCGACTCGAATCATGCACTTCTCGCCAACCCTTAGTTTGAAACGCCTCCCTCTGGCGCACCTGTGGAATGGCGCTCCGTTCGCCTCGTGCCCACGAGTGCGTGAAGAGGACGAAGAACCCGGCACCCAATATCACGAGCGAGCAGTTCCAAGAGAGAGAGACGAAATGCAGGGAGAACAAGGAGGAGATGGAGAGACAAGCGTGAAGAGAGGGGGGAGAGAGAGAGAGAACACGAAATGGATTCTCGAAAGAAATGCCAATGAAACGACATCGGTGATTTAAAGGGTTTTGTCTACCGCTCGCTACCTCGGGCTATGGAGATTTTTTTTTATCTTCCTGGCGTCGGCGGAATATCGACGGGGAGAGGTTCTAAAAGATGGATGAACGATGTATGGCACCCCGCGGAAAACGTTTGGTCGGAATCGATTAAAATAGCGGATGTAAAGCGCTTTGGCTGTTCAAAAAGAAAAATCGAAGCGACGTTCGGAGGCGCCGTGGGTTTTCAGAAAGACTAACAGGTGTATCTTTAAGGAAGTATCTCATATTTAATGATAAGTCGGTTTTATGGAGATAAATCTCTTGAAAGGACATATTGAATTAAATTATTTCGTAATGTGGCGCTTTAATAAATTGTAACGTAGCCACACGAAATATCGGTTCACAAGTAGCTTGACAATAAATTAGGATGAGGGAATTAAACAGTGGCATATGTTTTTTTGTCTTTTCCAGGGAAGAAGGCGATTATCTCAAGCACTTACACAAATTCTCGATTAACCGCACATCGAAAAGCCGGAATTTAGGTTAACCGAAATTTTTAAACGTATAGCTTGTAAGTTATTACACTGCATTGAGTACATTCATTTGCACAGTTTTCACTTGTCCTGTGCCTAATACACAGTACAGATTTTTTTCACTATAAACTTACTAAGTAAGATAGCAATAAGTAATACTTTTCCATAAGCGCCATTTGCTATTATAGAATTTACTAATTTTTTCACTTATGTGAAACGGAATAGGCTTGGGCCCGAGTCATCTGGTAAATCGCGAGTTTATCATACATATGAATAAAAACAGTCCAGTCAGTGCACGTTCTCTCTGTTAAATATTAGGTCTTCTTTGGCGAAATAACCTCTTACCGTAATAGAAAAGACGCTTACGGAGAACTCTTAAAAAGGAGAGATATACTCGGTTTACGTAACGACAAAACATTCCTGTTAGGATCGGTTTGCGTACTTTTTGCATACGGTTCTCACATGGAGAAGTCTCCGTTGCAATAGTCGCGAATGCAATCCTTTTGGATGTGACATTTCGTTCGGGATAACGTACAATGGAGAGGTAGAAAGGCGGAAATAAAATGTGCACGCGACTGACTCCCGCATGCCTTCCTCCGAGCTATCCCTTCACGGTCAAGGGATATTTAGGACTCGCGTCCATTCCGATGGCCAGTGGAGAATTTTTTTTTAAGAACCTCCGCAAAATGAAAGTTCGTTATTTTCTAGGATTGCAGAGATGAAATGGGTTGAGTATACCGTAAAAGTGTACGATGATCAAGTTTTTACGAAGTCACCAACTCGCTAAATCGAATTTTCAATAAATAATGGACATTTAAGTTAATATGATAATTTTCGTTGGTATTCCCGCACTTTGACTTAAATCATAAGATTAGATTGTTTTATATTATAAATGTGTGTGTGTGTATATATATAACGAAAAACATTGACTATTATTCCCTTTGTTCTAACCACTGCAAAAACTACACGAACAGTGTATAGTTTATAACAGTGACGGTAAATTTACACCACGAAGTAAAGCAAAGTAATATTTTAACGCTATAATTCCCTCTTTCTCCGGCAAAAACTGATCAATATATCTTCAGAGTACTTGAGAAACGGGTATTTCGACTTCACAATAGAATACGACACAAAATCGAACATCTCCAAATTATATTTTCGTCGTTAAGAACGGGCGTAATTAAAATTGATTTCTCTGGAAATTTTCCAGCACCCTATTATTTACTTTACCTTTCGTACCACTAATCTGCGATGTTGTTTGCTAAAATATTACACAAAATGAAAACAATATAAGTGGTAAATAACTCCTGACACAAGTGTAGATTCAAACTTGATTTATCCAGCTCCACCTTGAAGCCATTAAAACGGTTGACTAAGTAGTACGAGCATGTCAACTTCAAGGTAATCATAATGAGAAAGAATCAATGATTGCCGACTTTATTTGAAACTTGAGTTACTTGACGACTAACCAAACGAAATGAAAAGTAAACGTGGTTCTCAGGCATTGTAACGAGATTCGCATGACAGATTAAATTCTAGCTCAGGGGTGGTCAAACCGTGGCCAGCGGGCCATATGTGGCCCTCGAGAGCATTTAACGTGGCCCGCGAAGCTTCGGTGAAAAAGCAATCTGTAAAATTTAACACAATTTTTAATTACTTTTGATAAAATTATGACAATAAAACCTTTAGTTTTAAAAATTTAGCCCTACAATCCTTGTTTGTGCTTGTTTTTCACTTATGTATGATGCCTAAGAATCTAAGCAATTTCCGATTTGAACTCTAATCTGGCCCGCCTAAGCATTGGCATCTTTCAATGTGGCCCGCTGAAGAATTCGCAAACACCGATGCGGCCCGCCATGGAGAAACGTTTGCCCACCCCTGTTCTAGCTCAAAGAATCGAAAACCTCTTCGCCCACATAGGGGTTCGAACCCACGACCATATCCGTCGGAGGGATGCAGGTGTCCCACCGCCCAGTTTCCCAAGGCCGTAATTTTCGATAACATCTCGAAGAAAATCTGTCACGAGTCGAAACGATCGGTTCGATTTGATAATCGATTCTTTTCGTTTCGGAAGGACGTTTAAAAAAATAACCCTCTTCAAGGACACCCCTGAATTGGCTTTCATAGCGATGTTTTCATCCGAATCACTTATGCGCGTCAAACGGGAGCGGCATTCGAGATTTTTTTTAGTATCGATCGTGGTCTAAAAAGCGACAAAAAAGCGTCAAAAAAGGAACGAAGAGAAAAAAATGGTCGCGAAAAAAAGAGATTTTCCTCTGACCGCAACAGGTTACGCCATACATATATAAAGAAAATGGAGACGCATTTTCAAAGCACCGACTCCTCCCGCTTACATTTTATCATGCAAATGAAGGCTACGACGATAGTCTCCCGGTCGACGTTACGTAGGTGTGGAACTGGCCTGTGGCCAAAAATTCAGCAATGCCTCTCCTACAGCCGGCTCGCTGTCCTCATAACGGATTTTTCAAGAGTCGCACTCTGGAGGGAAAAAAAAAGACTGACCAAACCCGTGGAATGCATAAAAGTTCGACGGGGATGTCAATCTATAATATATTCGCCCGTGAGTGTAGGAGAAGAGGAATGGGGAGGCGGGTGAAAGAGGTGAGGAGCAAATAGCTGCACGTGCGCGATATGAAGGACTCAAGGTGGACTACAAAGGAGAGAAAAGGAGTGAGGAGGACGGGAGAGTTGAAGATTTAAGTCGTGAGAAATAACATCCTAAATCATATAATAATTTCAAATATGACAAGGAAACATTTAACCCGACAGAAGTAAAATATCTGAATATGAAATATTGTGCACTCAATGTGATGCTACAATCACAAAAGGAATGGTGCATAAAAATTTATGAAACTGAATAAAAACAACTACTTTTGATAAGTTTCACCAAATATATGTCGCCAGCCTTGGTAGAGAGGGAATTTCAATAATTCAATGCGGCACTATGATGATCAAATTATGCGAAAATTTTGATTGCATTTTAGGGAAGAGTTCGAGAGTGCATTTGCATTGCCTACAACTAATTTCTAAATTACAAAGCAATAATGAGAATATCAAGCAATTAATAAATGCGAGGGCCCCCCTTCTGTATGGATAGGAAGTCGTTACAGCATTCACAATAATAGTAACTAATATGGGTTTGTTACTGCTATCTGATACGTGAATGGGAGGTGCCGAGATCAACAGAACGATTGATAAAGACCGTTTGAGAGATGCCCAGCATTCGTACTGTAAGACAAACCGGATGGATGATTCTTAGGACAATTTTTCTTTGTATTTTAAACTTCGAACTTATGGTCAACTTTAGACACCATCATGGAACGGAAAATTCCGCTAATTACAACGGAATTGGTGAAGTTTCGCGAGAAGAGAGTTAACTCGTCAAATTTCGATCTTGCTCCCTGTTAAATTAAGAGAAATGGAAACCCTGAAACGTTACATCCTCTGTGCTTGAAACTTCAGAAATCTAATTTCCTTCGAGTGCATAGACCCACATAACAAGGTCTCTGTATTAAATCAGAAATTCCATCAAAGACTGCTTTCCCAAAAAGCCGATGACTTTGCCCTTACACTCATATGTTCCCGGTGCAAGTCCAGCCTTAACGGTCGTGACGGTTTTCACTAAATCCGTCCGACGTTTCCAGAACAGTGGATTATTGGCTTCATTTGACGACAGACTATTTCTAACTCGAATAACGATATCGGCTCCGATAGTAATTACCATTTGCTATTAACGGTAAAAACATATATCAAACATATGCATATGTGTTCTTAAATATAAGAATTTCTGTAACTTACCAGACGCAAGGTTTTAGCCCAAAAGAAAAGGTTTTCTGACTCTGCAGAGACAAAAAATAAAAAACGAAAACCTTTCATAATAAACAATTTTGGGACTTTGTAAATATGAGCACCCTGTTCGCATAAAAAAGCACTAAAAATCAATGAGAAGCGACTTTAAAAAAATCATAATTCCGCAAACAAGAGCATAAAAATTGCAGAGGCATAAATCTAAGGAAAAATGAAAATAGAAAAATGTGAATCAAAAAATTAAATGAGTCCAAATTAAATTCAAACTACAGTTCAGTTTATTCCGAAGAAAACCTTTCTTAAAACTGTTCCTCTCCTTTTTCTCAAACAGCAAAAAAACGGAAATGGGACGAACTGAAGATAACGTTCCGGGACAAAACTGCGCGAAAAGTGGATACTTGGGCGTGAGAAACGAGTCCGGTGAAAGAAAGGAGATTTATGGTGCCCTATAAAGGGTGGGGATCCGCGCTCGCCGAGAATTTAGTTTGAATGGCCGTATTTTTTACGGCGCGCGATTCCAAGAACGTTACGGCAGATGGAGCATATTTGAATGTAGATGGGTAGCGCCCTCGAAAGTCTTTACTGTGACACGAAAAGATTTCTGGCTCGGACATCAGTTCCGCGGTGTAAAGCGAGGAGAAAACGAATGGAATGAGATAAGAGGAATGGGCGGATAGTGAGAGGGAAACAAAGAGGTGAAAAGAATGGGAAGAAAGAGGGACAGAGTTCAAAAAGAGGGTGATAGGGAGAGAGGGGACAGGTTAGGGAAAGGAGAGAAGGGAGAAAATGGAGGAGAGGGACGAGAGAGGGAGGGGTGAGAAAGAGGGAAAGGAGAGATGGAGACGAAGGACGATGGAGAGGGATGGAAAAGAAAAGGAGCAAAGAGGAAAGGAGAAGAGGGATAGCGGAGGAGAGAAAAAGATGGGGATAGAGAGGGGCACAGACAGACAAATGACTTTTTTTAGGGAGAAATTGAGACTGTAAAGAGGGAGAGAAAAAGAGGGAGAGAAAAAGAGGGAGAGAAAAAGAGGTGGAGAGAAAAAGAGGTGGAGAGAAAAAGAGGGAGAGAGAAAAAGAGGGAGAGAGAAAAAGAGGGAGAGAGAAAAAGAGGGAGAGAGAAAAAGAGGCAGAGAGAAAAAGAGGCAGAGAGAAAAAGAGGGAGAGAGAAAAAGAGGGAGAGAGAAAAAGAGGGAGAGAGAAAAAGAGGGAGAGAGAAAAAGAGGGAGAGAGAAAAAGAGGGAGAGAAAAAGAGGGAGAGAAAAAGAGGGAGAGAGAAAAAGAGGGGGCGAGAGAAAAAGAGGGGGCGAGAGAAAAAGAGGGGGCGAGAGAAAAAGAGGGGGCGAGAGAAAAAGAGGGAGAGAAAAAGAGGGAGGGAGAGAAAAAGAGGGAGAGAGAGAACGAGGGAGAGAGAGAGGGAGAAAGAAAGAGGGTGAGTAAGAAGAGGGAGAGAGAAAAATAGAGAGAAAAAGAGAAAGGAGAGAGAGAAAAATAGGGAGGGAGAGAGAGAAAAATAGGGAGGGAGAGAGAGAAAAATAGGAAGGGAGAGAGAAAAAAAGAGGGAGGGAGAAAGAAAGAGTTAGAATTAAAAAGACGGACAGAGGGGGGGGGGGGAGAAAAGAGGGGTAGAAAGACAAGAGGGAAGGAGGAGTAGCGGAGGGAGAGAAAGAACGAAAAAAGGCAAAAGGGAGGCAGAAATGAGGAGAAATAGGGGGCAGAGAGGGGAAGAGCTGGACTCGTGTGTTCTGCGTTTCTTTATGGGATGGGGAACGCCTGAGGGACTCAACCAATAATTCCGCAGAAGGGGTGGGAAATCACGCAGAAGGGGTGGGAAATCACGCAGTAGGGAAGCTGGCCAAACGAATAGGAGGAGGTGCGCGGTGGTTTTTTTTCTGGTCTCCCAAAAAGTACTTCCACGAGAACAGGGTCGACGAAAGAGGGAGAGAGAGAGAGAACGGGAGATTTACATTTAAAGAGCAGAGGTAAGTTGGATATGTAGGATGCTTAATTATCCTTTCGTTCAAGAGATTTAATTCGCTCCGTCATATATCAAAATGAGGGGGCAAAAAAAGAAACGCATCGTGGTGATGTTAGAGGGACGAGAAAGCTGTAGCAGCGTTCTACGTTTTTGAAAGACGAAGCTTTTTATTTAAAGAAAGCCATACGCAACTACCACAATAATTGTATCCATTGTGGTTAGTGCTTCTTTATGGAATTTAATTTCATAAAAGGCCGTACACCCACAACCACGCTCCATTAGTGGGACTCGATATTAGATGATATAAAGAGAACGACCATTTAATGTTTCTTATCTTCAAACGACTAGAAAGGTGTAGTGAATGCCAAACAATCTTGGTTATCTTATAGATTCAAGCCAAAACACGAGCTTCATGAATCATTTTTGAATTCCACAATGGAATAATTGCACGAACAGATTCATCGAGATAATCTCCAGCATTTAGGTTATTTATATTACTACTATCAAATCAGAGTAATAATTATATTTGAGTCATTATTAATTTTAAAAGGGGTTTGGAGACTAAGGCGAGTCATTATTATTTTCAAATATCTAAGAACTTTATAGATCATTAATATTTTCCTATAAGAAGTAGGTTTTGATAATCCCGGCCAAATCAGCATGTCAAATCTCTCCTCGCAATAGATACTAACAACTATCGACATTGCGCAATTAAATAATTACGAACAGTAATGCAAAGAGGGAAAACGAAGAAACAGCGTATGATAATTTACATAAAGCGAGCACTTTGGTTTCGCAATTATTTTTTCCTAAATTCTCACATATTTCCATGCTGTTCACCGGATAAATATAAAAAGAGGACGTAGGTAGTATTATGATCTTTAACGTAATGATGAATATGTCATTTGGCAATTTTATATAGAATCACGCGACAAATCCACAGTTGCTTCATAACCCCCGTTTATCGTGTATTATATTCCTTTATGTCTTTGTACACGAATTTCCTCGACGTCCGATACCTAATTTCGAATGCTCCCACCAACGCGACAGCAACGAACGTACACGCCACTTCGACAGCCTATCAAAACGAATGCTCCGTAACAAAACCCACGCGACCGGAAACTTGACGCGCCCGGTTTTGGTGTCGTCGGGTAAACGTTCAATCTCTTTCGGCTTCATGTGCAAAACCATCCCACTCAAAACCCAAAGCCGAGCTCGTTTAACAGTCATCGCATACAAAAGGGGTTGGACAGTGCGAGGTTGCGAAAGAAAAAGAAACAACAACGATAAAAGAAGCAAACGGTCTCGTTATGACATGGCGGCAACCGTCCGATGCGAAAATTGCACACCGCCCCCGATGAGCAATAACACGTGCGCGTAAGGTGACGCCTTCCCTAAATTCCTCCCGGTCAGCAAAAACGCGTGCCTGTATGTGGCTCAATACAGCGTGCCGCAACTATTCCGTCGTAATAAAGAGAATGTGATCCACTGTCTAAGGGGGAGAAAAAAAACATCCATGCCCGTTCCAATACTTTTCCAATGATTAAATTTGAATTTTTCCCGTTGATGATGCGGCGAGAAATCAAACAGCGTTCGAATGGAAATTCAATCCGTCCTGTTTTCTGAAACGTCGATAGTCGACGCGTAACTACCCGGTGACGAATCAATCGTTTGGGTTTTACAGTTTACGGCAGGATAAAAATGCTAATGGTAAGAAAATCTCTTCCCGAAAAATCTCAAATTCGAAACGAATGTAAATTTCGGATATTTGGAAGTGGGCGTCGCCGTCCAAGAGATATGACTTTCCTCGAATAAAAATGAATCCAAAATAAATAATGTGGCATTAAACGAAAAGGTTGAGGTCTTTATTTCGAAACAGCTAGAGCCGCGGGCAGTTGAAGGAAAGGTTGCAATCACCGGAGATACTTTTTTTCAAGGCGCGGCGGTACATTTTCATGTGGCTTTCTTATTAATATTACATGGGAACGGACGAGAGATGTTCACACAGCCAGCCGCTTTTGTTTAATGCACAAGATTCATTTAAATAATGTCATCCCTCATGAATTGATGAACTGAATCGATTGAACATAAATATTAATATGTATATATAAACAGCAATTGAAAGTAAAATATTGGATTGGAATATCTCCTCCGCCAACACGTTGAGACAGCAAGAATCATGAGAGATCACATCAATGCATTGAAGATGTTACTCAATTTACCTCAATTCTATCTCATTTATAAAATCATTCGGTGACTTTATCAAAGAGAAACAAAAGGACTACAGAGGGAATTTTAATACAACACCACCTCTAAAGAATTCAGCGGACATTCTACGAAAAAATAACCATCATTGTACAAAATAATAAAGTCAGTAACAAAATTTAATAAACGAAATGACGGAGTGTAAGTGAATATTTCGCCTGCATTTTTATTAACATGGCGGAAGGTTTCCTCCTCAACCCTAATAGGAATCTTTCCACTATATAAATCTTCACCGTATAATCTATTATTCTTATCCGTGCTGGACAACAGAATACGTATCAAAAGAGAACAGAGGAAAGGTAGCGACAAATAAGAGACGAAGGATTGAGGTAAAGACAAGGAGGAGTGGTTCCGGACGGGATTTGCGGAGACGGAAGCAGAGCAACCCACACCGGCGGAATTCCTGAACAAGACCTGAGAGAGGGACAAGGACGCCGACTGGTTAATTCTCCGACAATCTCTCCCTCGGAGAGGTGTAGGATATATCCCGTTACCTCAGACTCCTACATAGGAAGCGATGGCAGGCACGAGGAGGATGGAAAGGGAGCGAGCACGAGTGGAGAGAAAGGGGTGCGGAGAAAGGAGGCCGAGAAGTCAAAAAGGGGAGAAAAATCGATACAACATACACTGTACAAACTTTCTCATACACTAATGCGTCGTTTAGTTATCTTTTGAAAAATATGAACCATATAGAATCTTTATAAACATCAACTTATATATAACTATACGAAATTTGATGAAAAACGAATGAGCCATTTTTTTCGAAAATCCAATTGTTATTAAAGTTGCCCAAGGATAAAATAGCCTTATATTAATTCTTTGAGAAATATGAACTATACAATATTATTTCAGACGTAAACTCAAGTAACTGTACGAAATTGGATCAAAATCCGTTTTCGAGAAAATCAAATTGTTGTTAAAAATGCGTAGAATAAACTTCCCTTAATTATTGAGCAATGTCGATCATTTCTTCAGAGCTTCTACTCTCTAGGATAGAATGCCTAAGTACGAGATTTTATTCATTTTCGCTCTACCGTTTAGGCTCTAGAACCGCGAACAGACAGACGGACAGGCAGACTGACGGCATTGCGAAAACCACATTTTCGGACTCAGGTACACCTAAAGCGTACATTTCCATCAAAATCTCGAGGTCGAATTTTTTCTTCTTCTCAATATACTTCGTATATGAGAAAGTAAAAAGATAATGAAGAAAGAAAAATTGATGGAGCGGGGGAAGGTGAGGGTGGGAGAAAGAGAGATTAAAAGAGGGTGAGAGAAGTGAGGAAATAGAAAAATGTCATGGGTGAGGAAGATGAAGAGGAGGAGAGATAAGAAAAGGTAACAAACGGAGGAGAAAACGAGATAAAAATGTATGTATAAGAGATCTGGAAGAAAAGAGCGATGAGGGGTAGACTTGATACAAAACCGCGAGCGTTTTACCACATGCAGTTAATACAAAATATGCAGACAGTTTGAATTCTAGACGGCAAGACGGAAAGGTTTTTAAAAAAAACAGGTTTGAAACATCTCGCCGCTGGAATTCTCATCTCTGTTGCTAAAATATCCACTCTAATTGGCAATGAAATCAGCGGAACTTGACGCGTTTTTTTAATATTTACTTGCGGTTTTCACTACGACTATGAAGTGGTATGAAATACGTCGCGTCTGGGATTCTCGACCGGTTTGTCGCTACGTGCCATGCCGAAGACCGAGGCGTCGTGGTGCGCGTCTTCGGAATCTAAATAAAACTCACCGACTAATAAATGAGAGCGCTCTTTCTACCTTCTTTCCACAAACAATTTTCCTGTAGTCGATTCCTGTAATAAAACAATTACTTGTTGTCCCGATGCCGAAAGAAATTGCGACCGAGCAAGTTTTAGCTGCGGACAACCGCTTTAGATAAACCTGAACGTGCACAGAGGGATCATGGTTCTCCATTATTTTAATGACATCGCAAAGAAGTGATTACAACTTTTTTAATTGCATTGCGTGTCCGTGGATTTCAAGCACGCTCTGAAATTTTTTGTCCTAGACAAATAACGAATCGGATTATAATCAAATCAAGTTAAAACTACCTTTAAAGGTACCAACAATTTCTACTTTCGAAACGAAATTAATTTCTGTGTATTGTTTAATTCATCTGGAAAGCGCTAAAAGTTTCAAATCATCAAAGATAAATTCATTATACTAAAAAAAAAGCCGTGGAAAAAAATTTCGTAATTTCAACGAATATTTGAGTTAAATATGAATTTGATGTATTTAATAGAAAATTAACTTTCCTCTTTGTCAAAAACTTCGCAAAAACACCCCAATCAAAACGTTGAATGGATATTTTAACGACCCAAATCACCGCAAAATAAGTCCTTTTCGACTATATCAAGAGACAAACGCAATCATTTCGAAATTCTCACACGAAATTGCTAATTAAAAACCACCGGCGAAACTTGACGCTTCTCCGAATCCACCGTTTGATAGTTTCCGTCCCCTTAATCCGAGAAATCTAGACCCGAATGGATTCGCCTACGATCGAAAACCTTTCAATCGGCCAACTCGACCATGTACCCAGTTTCCACGCAAATTATCGAGCGCCAGTGCGGTTCCGAGCCAACGTCAGAACCGCTTCTGAAAGGTCCAATCTCTAAAACCGTAGAGAAGAGATGAGAAGGGTGGGAGGTGACAATTTTCCCCACCTCGGAGTAATTTCGGGTGAAGCTTTCGCCGCAAAGGCCTCGGTTAAACCGTTGGTGACCCTCTGAAACGAACGCCCTCTCTACATTCTCCCGTCGACCTAACAGGGTTTAGAGCGACACATGTTGGATTCAACGCACGAAATTTAAATTATCCCCCAGCGTCATCCGTCCGGAGAAAATCCGCTCCTTCAAAGCCGTCAACTACTGACGAACGATACCGTATAAATACGGAATGATCAAATACATCATATGCGGGTTAAAGACGCAAAATAAGACTCCATCTGCGGCAATATATTAATCGGTTATTTTAAGAAGGATAATCAAATACTGGATGATTATCACCGAGAATGAAGTCATCGTAACTGAAATACGCAAATAATTAGATCAATGTACGGATGTAGAAGAAGCCCAAATAAAGCATTCGAAACGAGCCACAAGCTCAGCTTGATGATTCATTTTTTTAATTGTCCAGCGAAATAGCTGGGAACATTCCATAGGGAAATCAAATTTGTAAAATATTTAAGAGGTAAATATGATGAAATTAAGACAACTGGCAGGATGGAAAAATATACGATATCGTATAAGTCTACAACGATTCCCAAGATATGGAATCAATATTCAGCCACAAATTACTATGTAACTCCATATACTGCTTGCCTGATCAAGTATGGAAAACCTAAATCAATTCTATTTATATTATTACCAGAAATTCATTTTTTTCCTTAGGTAAAGCGGGGCAAGAAGAGGGTTAAATTTTACACATGCTAACATAGAAGTATCGATTGCCGCAACGAGATGTGTGCTTGATCACTCAGTAATACAGATATGGCCGCGATTGTAGTCCATATACCTGTTGCTTTTAGGGATGATTTTTTTAAAACATCCATATCCTGTTGAAACGTCTATTTCAAAATCTACCATGATAAAATACATTTTATCTTCCTAATAGTATTACCTATAAATATTAAATGAAACTTCCAGCTAATCATCATTAAGCGGTTTCACACGCCTACCAACAAATCCGCCATGCTAACACGAGGAAAGTTATATTAAGCTCAGCCAACCGAATAATGTCGTCAGTTTGGCGCAATTTCCCCAGGCGGATGGAAATCCCATAAAAACATATTTCGATAAACATCCCGCACCAAAATAAGAACGCGTTGGGATTTCCGAGCGCGGCGACACGATATAGACGCAGCACGAGATGCATTTCGCGAAACAGATCTAGGATTTGACGCGTAACAGTGCGTCCGTTCGACCGTGACAACGATACATTTAAGTTGTATAGGACGTCAAACTCCGAGCCATATTGAAAGTGCTCCCTTTTCTGATTGAGGAGATGAAGGGAGAAAGAGAGAGAGAGAGAGGAAAGAGGAGTGAGTGGAAAGAGTGGACCTCCTTTAATACTCTCCCAGATTAGCTTTAATGCGAGAATAAACAAAATATGACATCCAAGTCTATCGAGAGAGTGCGTGGGTGAAATACTCTCGGAGGTATGAAGCTGGAGATGGGAAGAGACATCCACCCACATCCCTCTCTCTCTCTCCTACGCCACCCTCGCTCACGCCCACTCCATCTCTCTCTTTCTCTCTCTCTCTCCCTCACTCAGACTCCATCCCGTCCACACCCACCCCTCCCCCCCCCCTCCGTCTCTTTCTCCTATCCACGGATAGACGGCGCCGCACGCCCACAAGTGAGGCGCCACTCATCTCATCCCCCGTTACCATGGTAACTATAGTGATGCAAAAAGCCTCATTCAGACCTTCCCTCTTTCCACCAGATGGGTGGTGGGAAAGTGGGGAGGAGGGGGCGTGGGTTGCGGAGAGAGAGACTGGCATAAAGGGGTGGAAGAGAAAATAGTAGAGGTTAAAGGGAGAGAGGGGGAGAGAGGCTACAGTCGTCCGACGCATATAACGCCCCCGCAAAGGGGAAAAAAACCCTTCCCCACCTTACCCCTCTCTTTCCCTCTTCCACCCAGATGGGACTCCACCCACGCACGTTCCCTTCTTCTCTCCAGCGGTAATTACGATGAGTTTCTCCCCCTCATCCTACTCTCCTCCCCTTTCCCTCTACTCCCTCAGGAGCTTGCCACCCTTCCTCATTCTTTTCTTCCCGACCCTTTTTCTCCTTCCCCCTTGAAACACACGGAGGGAGGTTCGACCAGAACGGGTCCGAAAATGTGTTTTTTTTCGGAATAAAAAGGAGAAACACACGTCACTCCGAAAAAATAAAGAGGGACTAGAGGGAGAAAGCGCTCGATGAAGGATAGGTATTATTTATTATTATAGTTCTCTGCCATAGGACAGGTCCTTTATTTCAAATAATAGGATAGGTACGCGAAAGGAAAATAATGAGAGTAGTCAAGAGAATGTATACGATCCGAGGAGGAGGAGTTCGAGATAAGAGAGCTTAAAAAAAATGCTGGTTTAAAAAATATTTTATGATTTTTTTGCGGGGGAAGAAGGAAAGTTTTCGCCACGTCCATAATTCCAGATTAAAAATAAAGAAAGAGGAGCAAACGAAAACAATCCAATGGGAAAATGCGATCTCTCTTTTTTTTTAATACAACGTTTCTATTTACACATTTTATTTGGAGTTTTTCGATTAATTCTTCTTAACCGATCTTTTTGGAGCTATACACGCACACATATACATAGAAGAAAAGCAATAAAAATCTGTAGGATTAAAAGAAAAAAAAAGGATTCAAAATAATCCCTTGAGCTTATCGATGTATTTCAATTAAGGTTATCCGTGCTACTTCATTTAAGATTATTAAAATCACAGACGATAGTGGATTAGAATCCTAGGCCTAAAATAAATTTTGCTAATAATACAGATCTTTAATATGAGCTTATATTTGTGCGATATTTTAAGTAAATAGCTTTCCATTGACATCAGCAAATTCAGTGTTTTCCTCATTAACCTTCAGTAAATTAAATTAATAAATATGAACCTACAAATACAAACTTTCCGCTCTATACAAATAAAGACCACAAAAACAAATGATATCTGTTTAAACTTTATCCTAAAAGCTGCGCCTATAAGGCAAAGAACTGAGATCATGGATAAACCGAAATTTTTGTGTCCGAGAATTATTCGAATTTTATTTCTTGAAGGCATAAATGGAGATTAAGGTACTTCATTCTTTAAAAATTACCACGGAAGAGCTTAATATAAAAGGAGGGAATTATTTTGCAACAACTGCACACCAAACTAGCAAACGACTGAAGCGAATTTGATGACATTTTCAGGATAACATATGATATAATAACAAAACGTTTTAATGTATCGAACTCGAGATCAAAGATCCGGGTTCAACTCCTGGGGATAATTTCCATTTCCAATAAGATAACGCGTAATTTCACGTAAAAATGAACTTTTCGACGCGCGGGATTTCATTCTTTTTTAGATTAAAATTAGAAAGAATTGACCTACGAAATAGGATGTGAACCATTTTGAAGAAAACATTATAAAGTTTCTTATTCTGTTAATCTTTTTCCGCCTACAGTTCGAAATCGCTCAATTTAAACGTTTAGTTCACACAGTTTGAGGAAATCTAGCCATTTTAAGGGGATGTTGCCTTGCCTACCAATTCCATTGTTAGGCATCGATATCATATTGTTATTTCAATCCTTATGGGTATAAACGTGCTTTGATTGCTTTTAATACGAGAGAGAGGGAGGGAGGGTGGGAAAGGAAAGGAGAGGGAGGTAGAGAAAGGGAGAAGAAGAGAGTGGGAGAGGGGGAATGACGGAGAGGGAAATGACTTTCAATACAATTTATGTTCTGATGTCAATTTGATCTCCATAAATAGCTTGTACGATCGAATCTTTACTCCCGTTGATATTTCAACGGGCATTACACTAGTTTATAAATAATTCCTACGTCATCTCTTAGTCTATATCCACATTAATGACTACTTAACAGGCAGATAATATCGAAGAATGTCAAGTGTCAAATAAAAAAATTAACGAAAGTAAGACCAAAATCTGCTACCATCAATTCCAAAAAATCCTGTTGCTGCGTACAAATTTCGATTTCGCAGGATAAATAATAAAGATCGAGACAATGCGGTGAAACGTATGCTTTTCGTCTAAATACGAACGAATTAAATTTTATACACGTGCTCATGAAACCACGACTACTTGAAAATTGATCGATTTTAGACGAGAACGCAATGGCGGCGACGATGGAGACGAATCGAAGAGCGCCTCTGAATAAGGGTATGAGGAAGAAGAGAGAAAGGACAAGGATGAGAAAATGAAACGGGATTTAAAAAACGTGGGGAGGAGAGAGAGAGAGGTGGACGGAGGAGGGTGTGCTGGGGGAGGGAGAGTGCCTCCAGCGGAAAAAAGGAGGCAATAGGGGGAAGATAAGGAGAAGAGGCAACGGGGAGAGGGGTATCCGATCAGAAGCGCAACTTGCGCAACCGACCGATAAGTCAAAGCCGTTCGCGGAATCGGAAATTGCGGGCTAAAAATAGACTCCGCGGGGAGAAGGCGAACGAGGAAAAAATATTGGCGCGAGGATAGGGTTATGCCGCGATAAAAAAAATCGACGACAAATTTGGTGAAGAGGAAAATTGAATGGGGAAAAATACGGTTTGGTGGCGAGAAAAAAATTATCCGAGATTCGTCTACGACCACTATCCGCCAAATCCGAAAGCCCCCCCCCCCGTCTTAAAAGAGGGGGTAAATGTCGCAGGGATGACCAAATACTTAATCCTTCTGACGTCACAGCGCGAGACGACGACGTCAAACGGTGCCTGCTAGGCGCCTGGGAGCGTCGGTTATCTATTACTCGCTCTCCTGGAACTATGCATGCTTTTAAGTGCGTATAAACACGCAAAAACAGGGCGTCCATAATCCAAATTGTTTTTTTTTTTAATGTGATCGCGCAACATTTTTTGCACGTAGTAAATTTAAAAATATAACTGCCACGAAAGATTTTTAAAGAGTAACGAACTACACATACGTAGTTTCATTAAAAAGTAAAAAAACTGGGAAAATGAAACGATCTTCTAAATAGCTTTTGAGGTATTTTCTGCATTAATATGTATTATAAATTTACATATATATAGGACAGAAGGTGATATTTGACACAATTTTTATTAGAAACCTCTGACATTTTTAATACTTTTATCATACAGATAAAGTTCTGTATTAACGGTGCACAGTAACAAATTATTAATGAGCCACTTTTAAAAAAACGGTACGGAGTCCTCAGATGTTCCACCCAACCCCGGTAACGGGTTAGATTAATAGCTAATTCTCCAATAATTTAAGCAATTACAAAAAGGATATTTGAGTACCATTTGGACAATAAAATTTTGTGCTATTAACCAGCAATAATTAAAGGATAAAAACAAGGAAAACATTAACTTAAACATGGTAACAATTAGCCAGAATGTATCTAATTTACAATTATACGTATAAGTCGCTATTATGACCAACCACACGTACGTATCAGAAAAATATATTTCTCCAAATTTAAATTTAAAAAACCGATTTGTGGAATTACACTTTTAGAAATATTAAATATCTTCATTAGACGCAAATCTACATTAGTTTGACCACCTACGTAAACACGTTAATGCGTATCGGTTAAAACTCAAACATTGATTTAATTACATGTTGGCACATAAGTAACATATACCTACTGACTACCTTTTTAACACCCCACTCGACCACACCATCCACGGATGTGGACCTATCTCTCTGCACCTCCTACACCCAATATGCCCCTTTACCACCCCCCCCCCCCCTTCTCCTCTTGGGACCTACCTACTATCCCTCCCGCCGCGACCGCCACCCCCTCCAGCAGTCGCACACACGCACCCACATACACGTCACAGCCGCAGTCCACAAAACACCCAAGAGTTCAGACCACCCACTCGACTCTATACTACACACACACACACATTCACGCGCTCTCCGCCTCCGTCCACCATCACCGCCGCCGCCTCCAGACACCCACACGTGGACACGCCCGTCCTCATCTTTACCCCTTGATAAAAAAAAGAGAAAGAGAGGGAGGGAGAGAGGCTAAGCAAAGCCTCAGAGTCCCGTCACTTTCTCTGCACAATCACCATGAAAAGCATGAGGGATAGCAGAGAGAGATTTCTCCTCGGCGTGGGCCGATTTGAGAAAAGAAGGGCAGTTTTTTCTGTTGAACGCCTTTCTCGAAAAGTCCAATTCTCCTCGATTGTTCTAATTTGGGAATTTCTCGCGGATGGATGCGAAAATGTGATGGAGCCTCAATTTTCCATCCACTAGATATTGACGTTATTGCAGTAATTTTTAATATCACCGCGAAGGGATAAATCGGCACATTAAGAATCTGCAGTTAAGATGGAATGAATAGGATGTTGAATAAAGAACTGAAGAAAACAGTTATCAAAATGAAGACAGAAACAGAAAAATACTGAACTAATGTAGATGACTGACTTTCAGCAGCCAATAGATATGTCAGGAGAAATAAGTTTTAAAGAGAATTAAAAAAAATCTCTTGGTGTTGAATTGCGAAAATGAAACCTAAAAGAAGACAGATTTGTATTTATCTATTTAAAGTTTTAAAATATCACGCTTCATTATTTTTGTATCTTTGAAACGGTAACATAAGCATTATTTTTATTCGTTAACTATTAAAAAAATTTTATGATGGTTAGGAACTCGCATATTTTCAATTAGCTCCACCAAAAACATACTCCATCTCTATTAGTTTCGGGATTAATTCTGTGAAACTACATCGAAAAGTATAGCAAAAAGTCACTTCATCTTTGCTTAAACCTCTTTCATTCACTTTTATATTAAATTATCCTCTGCTTCGGTTTGCATTTGCTGAGCAATCATACAAACTAAATGTTTCAATTTACGTCATACTAACATTATGATCGATAACTTATCCCGTAAAAAATCTGAAACAGTTCGAAATTTTCTATCCGTGAAATATTTATTTATAATGAATTTAAATACAATATTTACTTAGCTGTTTAAGTGTGGCTTTGAAAAAATAAGTTAAAATGGAGTTAGAAATTATTTTTTTAATGTACTCACGGGCCCTCATAACGCCATTGTCCTCGAGATTAAAAAAGCCCTCGAGATTAACAAAAACGTCTTCCCCACATCGGAGAATTTTTTCCTTCGATCTTAATTTATTTGAGAGTCACCAGTAAGGAAAAAGTGAGACGTGCTACGAGATAACGCGTGAAAAAAAACCTTCGAGAGATAAGAGTTGGAGATCGATCCTAAACATGTTAGATAAAAATGTGGAGCAAAATGTCTTTCCCTATCTTTTCCCATAAGTTAACACTCCGCAAGCGTACTTTAAAAAATACTAAGTTAAAACCTCCCATGGATTCAGTCTCTCTTTATCGCCGAGATAAACGTTATCGGAGGTTTCTTTAAAAAAAACGTCCGCCTCTCCGACGGTATGGAAGTTGTATACGACAAAAATATAGCTCTCTTTGATTACTCCTCGGTCAGTGTAAAAATGCAACATCTTCATAAAAAGAAATATTTTTGCCTAACTTCATTAAAGACACGAAATAAGTAATTAAATAGACCTCATAAGATCACTTAATTTATAACGATTTATAACTCTCTCTGAAACAAAATAAAATCAAGAGAATTTATTGTTTGGCATTTAATTTTTACCAAAGCAATATGAAAAACCGCGAGTTAACTAGATGAATCTTTTTAAGGAGCAAATATACGTAATAAACTAAATCAATTACTAAAATTTACAGAAACAATAACTTTCTTACGTAATATTTCGCAGGATACAAAACAACCATAACACTTTTATCACAACGTAGTGCATCGCAACTTGATAAGATACCCACACATACGAAAGCAAAAAGAACCAAATAAAAAAAGTCCATGCTGAGAGCTCTCAATCCGCCACGACAAGCGAAAATTTCCTCGGCATGCAAATTAACTCCCCGTGGAGTCTTAAAAGAGAAAGCGCGCCCTGCTCCGTCTTTTTTTCTCTCTTATTCATTTGATCCGACTCGAAATCGCTCGATTTCTTCCGCGGTCGATGGGGTGGCGCTGCTGGCGAGGGCGGCGTCTCCCGCGAGAAACGAGAGTAGTGGAGTGGGAGTCGATTCTGAAACGTAGGATGAAGTTCTCGCGCAATTCCCGGCAGTAGACGAGACGAGACGGAGGAGAAAGAGAAAGGAGATGCTCTTCTTCGATCCGAACACCCAAAGAATCCGAATGTCTCTATAAAGGAAATATCCTTTAACGGTGGCGCCTCGTTCAGATCTTATAGATATCTTCATTTTTTTCCATGTTTATAAAACAATATTTTTATTTTTGAGTCCTTTTACGGCGCCTCATGTCTATACATTCCAACAAGCCGCGTTCAATGTTGCCTCTCCTCAAAAACTTCACCGAATTAAACTGATTGTGAGTGCAACTCGTGGCACACATTTCCCGAATGGAATCTAAAATATAGTACAAATTCACTGAAACAGAACAGCCAATAACTAAATGTTAGCTATAGCGAACTATTTTTAAGGCATCTTCAAATAATTAAAGAATCGATATCGTCAATACTATTACAATGTAGTATTCGGATGTACACCACACGCTAAAACGAGTTCTTTAAAATTTCATCTTGCTCTAATGATCTTTTGTCACAATTATTTTCATGTTCGTAGTTACATTTAGGGATAAAATTTTAAAAGAATTATTAGCCAAAATTATTTCGCTTCAAAGGTCTCTTACGTCTAAGATACTTGAGATATGACTACAAGAACTGCCAATAAAATTTACAAAACTAAAGCTCGATAATTCAGCTTAAAGTAAGACTCTCAGTCCAGAAGAGGAGGAAATAAAAATCAAGCTATCACCAATTGGTTTCTACAAACAGAAAAAAATAAATACTACTTCTGTTAGTAGGACCGTCAAAACGAAGCAATAACATTCCAATACATCCCTTCCTACCTTTCCAAAAAATCTAAATTTGTACAATACTTGACAGACCCTCACTTGAACACAATCCTACGCGTCAAACGTTCCGTGTACATACATTAGCCTTCATTACAAACAATTCTTTCAGATTGCGATTG
Source organism: Uropetala carovei (assembly GCA_036926305.1). Lineage (NCBI taxonomy): Eukaryota > Metazoa > Arthropoda > Insecta > Odonata > Petaluridae > Uropetala > Uropetala carovei. Next base: position 254,684 of record JAXCHB010000164.1, read on the forward strand.
GACCGAAACGAAGTTACATCACCTCTTCAAAACTACCTTCACGTTTTACCGTCGCATCGTGGAGAAAGGAACCTCATCAGTCCCTTTGTAACAGAGAAAATTTTAGGTTTACGACGATGCGGCCATAGTTGCCGTTTCTACTTTGGATCACGCGCCAAAGAGGGAGAAAGAGGAGGAAAGGGGGGAGAGAAAGCCACCTCTACCCTAATGACTTATTCCGAATCGAAAAGCAATAAAGCGATCACACCGCTCAGAAGGGAATGTCGTAACGTTCGTGGGCTCTCCTCACGACGAACGGATGAAATACCGACGGGAAAAATATATCTCACGGCGGAGTTTCGAACCGGGTACCATAAATTGAAATGACGGTTATCTCTGAATAGAGGTATTTGTTTGCAATCGGAGACAAAAGAAAAATCCAATCTCGTGATTGGATGAGAGTTGGGAGGAAAGAGAGACCTATTTTTTAAAGCAAAAAAATTATTTTTATTTTAAAGTTATTTTTCTCGCGGGATCGGGAAATAAAAATTCCTTCAAGTATTCTTTAATAGGCTGTTGAAACATTCGCACCAACATAACTAAACTTCTTATTTCAACTGATTTTCCATTATGTAATGCATCGTTGTGATTGCATATTAACTTCCGAGACGAAGCGATCAAGCCGCCAAACTCAAAGATAGAACATTTTTAATAACGCTACACATTCTATATATTATAGTACGTAATTTTATTTCGTGCAACCAAAATTAACTATTGGTATTGATTTTTTCAAAAATGTCATGCACACCTATAGGAAAATACACCCTATGCCCTCCTTATTTTATATCCTTTTCGATAAATATACGCGATACTGTATCAAGTAGCATCTCCACCCTGAACTTCACTCTCACTTCCACCTCTTCGGTTGTGCTTTTCCTTTCCTCGGTGAGTTCGTCCGCGAAAAATACAAATTAACGATAGAAGTCCTTCGTGATGCTACATCCCCTGGTTCCCCTGCCACTCCGCCTCATCCATCTTTCTCTTCCTCTCCAGAAACTTTCCCTTTCGATTGCAAGGGGAGACGATGCTTCCTCCATCACTCCCTCCATTTTCCCATCCACTCCCTGCAATCTTCCTCTCCCCCTCCTTTTCCTCGGATCCTCTTACCTCTCCTCCGAGGCGTCGCGCGTCGCAATTCTCGAGACTGCCAAACTTATGGAGTTGGGCGTAACGTATACTTTTCACACGAAGAGAACGCTGAGGATGCTCAATTTTACACTTCCGCATATAATTAAAATGTGATTATAAATTGCATCATTTTGTAGGCATAACGCGATAAAAAAAATAGCGCGTGAACGAAGTTTTACATACTCAATATTTAGAATCAGAATTCTGAAAATAAAACATTCGATAAAAACCTTTAGAATTAAAATACGAGAGCTATTAATATTTTTACAAATATATATAACTTTAATGTAAACGATACAAATATTTTTAAAATTGGGTAATTAAGTTGAGAGGCGGTGGTATAATATTCTTTACTTTCACAGCGCGTTTGGAACGAACTTGCTTTTTCTCCTACGTTCTTCAAAATTAAAAATCGTATTGTTTTATAAACGTAGTAAATTGAAAAAAATCATGGAGATGTCAAATTTTCGAGAGAATAACAACAATATTTCAAGCAAATCAAAGCAAGAACACTCATAGGTTTGAATCCCTTCATATTTACCTTCCGCTCACTTTAGAAATCAGAGGAAAAAGTTCTCGGAGAAGCAAAATATCATTTCTAAAAGGATTCACCAATAATATACCTCCTTCGCACAATTAAAACTCACACTAAATCGAAATTTTAAGCAAACGTCCACCCACACACGAACGGAGATGCTATAATAACCAGCGCATTTTATAAATAAAGAAAAATCTCGATACGGGAGAAACATTAACGACAACACGCCCTCTTAGTTACACTTTATTCTCGCCCGCAATCCTCATCGTCCGCACGGGAGTTTGAGGAGATTAGGTTACGCGGCGACAATCAAGATACACCGGTACAGAGAGAGAGAGAAAAGGGGGGTGGATGGAGACAAAACAACCCGACACGCTGGAACACGCAAATCCTCCTCCCCCCTTATCGAGGCGGCTCGGTGCATATACCCTCGGCTGCTCCGGGTGATCGCCCACACGCCCGCACCCACCTGTTGTGCGAGGACGACCGCGCCGGAAGCGGGGCGACACACACACACGAAGAAACCGACGCGTTGACGGGAGGCGGAGACAAGCAAAATAAAAAAAATAAGACGACGAGGTCGGGTGAGGCGAAGGAAAGCCGTCACCCTGTGATATCCGTTACGGCGGGGCGGAGTTGAGGGAATATGACGATGGGGTCCCAAACACGAGGCCCGCAAATGCAAAAAGCGTGGCCAATCCGTTAATTAGATTCTACCGAAGTAGGTAGGAGAGACGGCCTAACAAGGAGATGCAGACAGAACCGGTGTGATACTTTTGCAGGCCCGCATGCAAAACAAATTGAGCCCACTATTTTTATTTTTAAAGAAAATTCTCAAGCTCCAAATACCATGAGAGATGATATTACTAAAAGGACTGTTAAATTACGCATTAATTAAGTGACAAAGACAGCATGATTAAAAAGTAAATAGCTACGATAAATGAGTTTTAAATTAATATATCTAATTAGAATGATGAAGCATTATTGCACGTTATAACCTCTTTAATAAATGTCAGTGAGCGCATTTAGCGGTATTTAATTACTAAAAATTTCATAGTCACATTTTGTATCATTTTTAATATTTAATATATTATTTTCGAGGGCCACTATTGAGGGTTAAATGTAAGAGTGGACCTTAGCGTCTAAATTTCGCTCGAATAAAGACTTTTATCTATCTATAGAAAGCATAAATTGCATACTCCTAGCCCTAGATACGAAAAAATGTAAAATTGTTTAATAACTAGTCATTATATCTTAGTTTTTTTTAACTACCAAAATGAGCCGTCCTTTTATGTTTCCATAAAATACCGATGATACTAATAATATCACGTGATTCTAATGCAAGTCATAGAACTTCGAAATAATTCATTTGCATCCCGTACAATTTGACAGCCATAGAGTAAGAAGTGGGCGAGGCAATATGGGTGCCGAAAAAAGAGAGCATTACATGGTAGACAGAATATTAAAAAGTATATTGATGCTATAAACATGGCATGAAAATACATTGGTTGTAGCCATGACCTATATTATCAATATTTAGAAAATATTTACACTAAACTGATGGGGGTGGAATTATTTTTATTTGTTAAGGAAACAGCTTGAAATTTATATTTTCTTCTTTTTCATATGGTTAGATATTTAATGGAATAAGATATTTAAGGCATAAATTTTAATAAAAATTGTTTATGTCGTTTACAATCTCATTTCAAGAACTAATATTACGAAATAAGTTTTTAATTAAAAAATAATAGTAGCAATGAAGTAATTAACTATTTGGTTGATTGATTTAATCTTAGTCGCCGCCCACACCTAGGATCATTCCAATGTGCAACTCCGTGAAAATATCGAAGTAACGGTTTTTATTTTTCCGTTTTTTGCTACGTTTTTCGTTACAGCAGTTTTCGACATTTCGTTAACGATTATCGTTACGTTAATCAAAAATAATTTCTTTGTTCCGTTATTTAGTTACGTTACATGTAACGTTTTCCATCACTGTAAAAACACTTGACGACGCTTAAAAATTAGCATATCAGCAATGACAACTATGTGCACATAGGACCAAGTCGTCGGCATGATTCGAACCCATGACCCTAGCATTAGTAATCAGACACGCGAACCAAGAAATGCCAGTTAAAATTATTCAATTATTTTTGTTCCTTTTATTAGAACCCATTACGAGAAAGGGCTTCCCACAGAAAATTAGCTTAGGACCCCCAAAAATTCGTAATCCGTGCCTGTCGACGAATAAACTCGTCATCCTCGAAATGAAGGGTTCAGAAATGTACGACGTTAATATGGAAAACGGTTAATGGCCAAAAAATAGGTGGTTGACTGACGAAACGCGTCGAAAATAGAGGGAGGAGTAGCTGACGATGGAATTGCAGGAAGCAGACTTATTATTAGATGAAACCGTAGAGAGTATACGGATCTTCGCTTGCGAGCGAGCAGCGATGTGACCGAAGAAGTCAAAGCATGAATGGGAACCTGAAGAGTGAAGGAGTGAGGGAGGAGAGGAAGAGAGAGAGAGGGGAGAAACGGGAGGGAGGGAAGAAACGCTACACTCTCGACCCAGTCTTAGAGAGGTCAACAGGCAGGAGGGAGGGGAAGGGGAGAAAGAGTGCGTGTGTGTTCGTGTATGCGGTTTTTAAATCTGAGGTCGTATTACGCCAACTAACTTTCCTTGCCAAGGGTAGGAGGCGGCGACCGGTTCAATTGGCGATTTGATCCCTTTAGCGACTTCATTTGCTCCAGTTTTGGGCATAACAATTGTAACGACACACGTTTCTATGATATTTAATTACGAATATTAAAAAACTTTGTGCAATGTACATTTTCTTTCTTTCTCTTTCTCTCTCTTCCCTTCCCATTCTTCTTTGCGCCTATTCATCTTCCTTCTTCATCGTATTATTTCGCCCGCTCCCTCCCTTTCTCCCTCCCGAGGCAAAAAGCATGCACGGCTAAGATCGGCCGTTGAAGAACCTGAGAGTGCGTCGACCAATCCGCTCTCGAAAAACTGGGTCACTCCCTCTCGTGTTATTAACCCCAAAACGACTGACATAATTTTTGCCATTTTCTTTCCGCTTTGAAGTAAATTGCGCCCTCTATGTAATGAGCGATGCGTCTTTAATGACCATCTTGCGGATAAAATATCGCACCAGCCTGGGAAAAAAAATACATTCAAAAGTTCTTGTCTGATTAAACAAATAAGCGCCTGAACCCGTGTTTTATTAGAGAAGAGATACACAAGATTCGCCATTAAGAAAAACCGGTAGCGCTCTGATTTATTCAAATGTTTTATGGTTTTAAATTTTACCTATGTGATACACTTGGTGCAATCTGGGCTAACCTTATCTATTTATGGGAAATAAAGCACTTTCCTCCGGCTGCTTTCGAACCCGTGACCTTCTGTCAGACATTCTCTCACCTATCAAAGGCGGCATTTTAACGAGTTGGGTTTTTTTACTGACGAGATTAATTTTAAACGCGAATCGAAAGACTAACAATTGCCCGGAAAATCAAACCAGTTGTTTATGAAAGTGTTCCAAACGCGACGGAAGTGAAAGGACTAATTGATCGAAACCTTTTTAAAGTTCAAAGATAAGGTAATTCTTAAAAGGAGGCGAAGAAGAGGAGACGATTTCGCCAAAGGGGCGAAATGGGGAGGATTACAAAAGAGATCCGAGCATTTCGCCAGACGATGAAGAAAAAGGAGAGGGAACCTTTCCCTCGCTCTCGAACAAAAGAAAGACGAATCCTTCCTTCTACTTTCGTCACGCCCTTCCCTCTATCCCTCTCTCTCGCTTTATCCCTCCCTTCCTGTCTTTAGGTTCCCTTTAAAAGAGAAGATGCGAGGAAAGGGCACGAGGATATGACTTCCGGCAATCCACTGAATACAAAGAAGCAAAGAGAGAGGAGAAATAAAACTAAAGAGAGTTCGAGATAAAGAGCCGGTGAGATGAAGGCAAATGCAGAGAAAGAGAAAAAGAGCAAAGGAAGAAGTAAAAGAGGAATAGAAATAAAGGAGAGTAAGAGAGGCGGAAGAAGAGAAAAAGAGACTAATGAATATAGAAGAAAGGAAAATGGAGTTAAAAGAAGATTAGAGTAGAAGAAAGGAGAGAGGAAGAGACGGAGAGGTGGAGAGAATGGTGGATTAAAGGAATGGAGTGGAAAAAGTGGGAGGGAGAGAAAGAAGAATGGAGGAAGAGAGGGTGATAGAAAAGAGACGAAGAAAGAGGAATTGAGGGAGAGGAAGCAAGGGAGAGTAAGGAAGGAAGAAAATGATAGAGGAATTGAGGGAAAGATAGATAGATAAGTGGCTTTATTTTCAGGGCGAAATTGAGACCATAAGGTCCCCTCTTTCATTTAAGGGAGGGAACGAAAGAGTAAGGAAGGCAGAGAGGAAGGAACAGAGAAGGAGTGAAAAGAATAGGAGAGGAAGGCATGAAGAGTGGGAGAAAAAGGGGCGAGATAGAGGCAGGAAGGGAGAAAGGAATGGATAAATACGGAGGCAGACAGAGGACGGTTTAAAGGTATAAAAGAGAAATGACAGAAAAATTAGGAAATAAGAGGAAACAAAGACGCCAGAGGAGACCGAAAGGCAAAACAAGGAAAAAAAGGGTGAAAGGGCCAAAAAGTGATAAAAGGTTTCAAAGAGAGACCGAAAGAAAGAAAGAAAGGAAAGCAAAATAAAGAGAAACGGAGGGTGTGGCGGAAGGCGAGGGAGGGGAAAAAAGAATGATGATTCATGGGGCACGTGACCGGAATGGCAATAAAGGCTCCAATTTGCTTTCACTTCCAAGGGAACTTCAAATATTTTTCCTTTTGGCACGTTCCAAAGCAGACCCACGCCCTTTATTTTATTCTGCAAAATAAAGACTATATCCGCGAGGCATACTAACAAGTCGTCCGTTATCAGAGTTCGTCTAATCTGATACGTAATCGAGTTTCAATCGGACGATCATTGCCGCACGTCATTATCCCCAGGCGCAAAAATCGAATAATAAATCAAACTGGTATTTACCCAGAGATTAGGGCAAAATTTAAAAGACTCGCAAAACTTTTCAAAATATGGAACTAACTAACTAGCGACTTAGGGTGTTATTCAACATAATCACTGGTCGGCTAATATGGCTATTTGGTGTATAAAATGCAAATACGGCGATAAATGACTACAGGATTTGGAGATTTGGAAACTTATTAAAAAAATTAAATTTTTCATCAAACAATTGTCATGATTATTACAGTCATAACTTAACTAACTAATACTTCAGCAGACAAGTGTTAGTTAACAAGTGAATACATTAAAAGCTCTATCTGTCCCGGAATCACCGAAAGAATTGGCGAATTGGACAGATATATGGCTTCCTGCGCATTGGCTATGAGTTCGCACAGAGTTTTCGTCTTGGGAAAGAGGCGCCCTCCGGGTATTTGCTTTGACGAAGGGTAAATACTAGCACCCGGCTTCTTCTCTTTCACCGTTGTGATTGACTACCCGAATGGCAATGCCCCCAAGACGAAAAGGGGGTTCGGCCCCACATCCCGTACGAACAAAAAAACGGTCAAGGAATGCTAACAAGTTAACGAGAATTTCTACTGAATCTTCACCATTCCACTTTGACATTGATTGAACTCGTAAAAGCAGATGGTAGTTTCGACTTATGGACGAGTTTAAAACATACGCACACACATACCAAACTCTCGGTGCCGTGGAATATGAGTCGCAACGAAGGAAAGATAAAAGTTTCAAATTAATGGATAATTCGTATAAAAACTATATTCAGCAGGAGTATTTCCATCAACTATACCAAAGCACTTCAAATGGAATAAGCAGGTTCAGTGTTACGTTCATGCCACACGAGCAACCTCAACGCTGAATTTATTGGAATAGGTGTCGTTATACTAAAACATGTATAGTACTTAGAATAAAAATTTATTAGGTCATAAGAAAATATTACATGACATTACCATATAAAACAATTTCCCATCTACGTGAGCGCTTGTGCAAATTATAATTTTAAATATCGAGAGCGTGATATATCCAACGCTTATTGGTTTAATATCCAAACAATATTCCCCTAAAAAAATTCACCGCGACGCATTTTTCCAAATCGGCGAGTTAAAACGGTCGCTTCGGCATCTATTCTTTCATATCCGAGAATCTGGGATGCCCTCGAAACGGAAATCGAAAAAACAAAATTATCGCCATCCTCAGACCTTCTTATACACAAAGATGAGTCGGGGAAGCAAATCAATTCCGGCAGTGAATTACGGACCGAGTCATAGTAACGAGAAAATTTCCGCGAGACATATGGCTCGATAATTCCGCCGAATGAGAGAGTTTATATCGCGTCCCTTCTCCTCCATTCAGAGATTGATAAACACCAGTTTATGGTCGAAAAGGGATGATTAAATCTAACCACTGACAGGTGGAACTCTTCCCTGAAACCGATAAACGACGCTCAAACGCTCTATATAGAAGCTTTACGATCGAATTCAAAGCGAAAAGACATAAGCGATAATGGTAACTTTTAAGTCCGTCTGACGCTTCGACGAAAATATGTATCGTCTTCGGCCGGAATTCCGGAAACCGCAAAGGCAAAACATTCCCTATTTCGAATTTGTTCACACATTTTCCCGATACTCAATATTAACTGTTGGAGGATAGATTTAAACTTAGCATATGCCGTCCTCCTAGCATTAGTCATATACAAGCAATCTACATCAGAGAGTTCCTGATTTCGATAGATCCCGGATTTCGAAGGTTTTCGGAATCAGAAGAATTCTGAAATTCGGGAGTTTCTTGACTTAGGGAGTTTCCGGAATTCGGACCAACGGATTTTTACGCCCAAAATTTATCGTTTAAGTCGGACCGACACTTCGGCGAAAAATACTTTCGTTAACTACGCAAGTTTGTTTATGAGACAGGAATACAAATTAAAAAACACAATTTTATCGTTAAAAAAAAAAGAAAATCATGGAGGAGTTACTGCACCCGTCTTCCTTCATGCTCATTTAAATTTCCTCCTCTTTATTAATTTCTATTTGTATTGAAATGGAGGGAGAGAATAGGGTGACAAAACGGAAGCTGAGATGAGATCACAAAACAAACACGATGAGTAAAAAAACTGCGGAAAGGGGTGAGAGGGAGACGGTGAAAGGGGCGAGGAAGAGAGGGCGAGGAAGAGAGGGAGAGAAAGGAAGTAGAAAGGGTGGACGAATAGAGGGACGGAGGTGGCGGAAGGAGGAAGAGGAGAGGAAGGGGGGCGTAAAAAGGCACGAGCGAAATAGGTGCGTCGACGAATTAGCACGTCCGTGCGAGACGCGCAATACGCAATATTTCCTATGGAACGAAGAAGGAAATCAGTCGACAGCAAACTCGAGCGTAAAATCGGTGTTTTTTTCTCCTTTCGAATGGAAGGGAAAGGGTGGAGGTCGAAGCACCTTCGTATTGTCTCCTTAACTCCTTCCGCCCACTCCTTTTAGACGCGAAAATTAAAAAGAAAAGAAAAAACTTCTCGGAAAAAGGCTGTTATGAACCAACGCGAGAGGACTTTGCACCGGGTCGTTAATAAAACCTTTGGCTATGTCATCAACGAGTTCAATGAGGAAAGTTTTCGACAAGTGATGACACCTGTGAACTCCCGACAATTTCGTCATTCCTTCGCAAACCCCATGCACAAACAAATATGCAACTCCACTTACCTACGAGCAACAATAATGCATACGAATTTCGTATTGGCCAAAACTCTTCCTTTAAATGATTCCCGAAAACAAAACTTTCACCTCCGCAACCCGTGCCGTTAAGACCCGCCGACGAAAGGCCAATGGGCCTCTCTCGCATGACTTTCAATCGCTTGTCGACTCCGTACTTCAATTATCTTTCCCACTTTCTTTGAGTTTATGCGACATACAAAAAGAGTATGTGTCACGCAAACAATGACGTAATGAACGTCTTGGATTTCAAAGAGCAGCGATAGAATGAGCGATCCATCTAGGAGTAATTCAAAGTCACCTTACGGCTAAAATCAAAATTTCTCCAAAATGGGGGACGAAAAGGTTGGGAAAGACCATAAAACAGCAATAGATTCTTTGTTACAATGTACTAATGGTAAATAACCACTGAAGACGGCTGCGTTGTGAGCGAAATGCGCATCTGGTTTTCTTAACCTATTTATGGCTATTGTAGAAACATAGATTTTCAACATTACCTACGAGTAATTCAAAGAAATGTCAAGCTGGTCTTACGGATAATACAAAACTGTTAAATCCGATTTCTTCACATCCATTACATGGCTTTTGGAGAATTCTTATTTATCAGTGTAGTTCAAATGCCAATGCTGATAAGGTTTTTTGGCGATTTCGAAAATCTCCAATCTATTTTTGTGAATCGTTACCAGGGGCGGATTGGGCCGCCGGGACACCGGGCAAAGTCCCGGTGGGCCGATGCTGCTCCTGGGCCGGGGCTGCCTGAGTGGTTGCTGCCTCGGCCAGGAGCTGTTGCTTTTCACTATTCTACAGTAGTGTTTCTCAAACTATGGGTCGCGGCCTCCTAGGGGACCGCGACATTATGTTAGTCTTTAGGTGGGCCGATATCCGAGTATTTGCCCGGGCCGATTTTTGCTCCCAATCCGCCCCTGATCGTTACCCACGCGTATCTACCCGCGCTCTCCTCGTTGCACATGCAATATGTCCTCATTTTCCCCTCGTATTCTCTTTTGGCCATTCCTCCTCTCGTCGTCACCCGAATCCAACTTCAACTTTGGGCACGGTGGAGATACGATTTCGTTTGCACCGCAAAACATTTGACTTGACAAACAACCGTCCCTCTTTGTTTTACCTTTCCTAATGAAAGGAGCAACCGGACACCGAATGCATCGAGGAATATGACGGGTGACTGAAACTTGATGAAGGACGGAAATTTAAAAAACAGAGCACAATAAAATGAAGTCCAAACGGAGGTTGCCTGAATGAGCGATGACGATAGCCTCATAGCTACAAAATTTAAAAGAAAATCTTGAAGTTTAATGAGGATAAGATACGATTTCTTCACTAAATCAACTTGATATATCAGAAGACTAAGCCTGGGTTTGGCAACATTTTATAAATTTATAGTCGCGAATACTTCGAGCCGCATTAGAAGTGGGGCTTTTAAGGTTAACTGGAGAATGTGATATCAGTTAAATGAAAATACAACCTAAACGACATTTTAACACTAAAATTTCAACATTACAAATAACATAATTTCAATTTAAAAAGAACGAAATGATCAGTGGTAAGTTTTATGCGCGATTTTTTCAATATAGGTTTGTGAGCTGCATAAAAAAAAACGTGATCCAAGGGGCCTATGCCACCGACTCCTTGACTAGCCATTGGATATTATATTTAAGGTAAAAAAATTTGGAGGTTTAACATCTTAAATGCGTATAAAGTCTCATGTTATAGTTCCAAAAACTTATATAATCCTTAAACGCATTTCTCTTTCACGATTTAATTTTCGTAAAAAAAAGAGTAGATAAATTATTGTATAACCACAAAAAGGTCAACAAATAAACACACAAGACGCATGTATAGATGTTTATGCGTATATTAGGTGAATGCGGGTGAAAGGTGAGAGAAATTTAGACGGTTGAAGAGCGGGAAGATTATACGAAACGCTTCGTCAGCGCGAGAGACCAGTTAAGAGGTTGGAGAACGGCGCGTCGACGGCAATGGTGGAGAGAGAGAGAGAGAGAAGGGGAGATTGGAGAAGAGGAACCGACGTTGGTGAATGTCGCCCATCCTTTTTGATTGATTGATCGATTCAGGTCTCGTTCGCTCTCCTTTCTCTCCTCTGGAGAGGGACAGAGATATGGAAAGTGGACCTCCCACGCGCGCCCCTCTCTCGAAAAAAATAAAAACAACTGCTAGACGCGGAAGCGGGCAAAAAAATAATAAATCAGGAAAAACATGCGAGGATCGAGTGGGTCGCGCGTTTTTTCCCCTCCTCTCCTTTCCGATTTTTCTCCGTCGCTTTATTAAGTTACCCGTTCGTTCGGCGTGGGTCGGAAAGACTTGAGGGCCTGTTTGGACACGAGCGATTTTTCAAAGCGGCCGACGCAAGAACCTTACAGCGCTAACGAAATGCACTTCCAACGCTCCCATCCAGAATGAAAAATGAAGGGTGTTACAAGAAACATCTCTCAAACGATATTGATTTCGACCCAATAAATGTGGCGCAAATACGGTTAAATAGCTATTTTTAACTCTCCGATAAGCGAATTCTTTAATTACGAATAATTAATATAAAAATAAAGAAATAATTTCGTAATTATGATGAGCGAGAGAGGGGGTAATAAATATATCGATGCCATATATGCGATGGTATTTCGGCCAAAAAATTCACGATATCGATTTTAAGAAGTTGATGTAGGATATCTTCTATAATAATGCTTTAATGATAAGTTTATCAAAATACCGTTGGGTTTGCAATTCAGATAATTGTAACAAAGTTGAAGTTTATGACCGGTATAAGAAAATTTTAAATATGTCATATACTATAGCAAGTGGTCTACGACCATATAAACTAATTAGAATTTATAAAAATTTGGAGTAATAAATTTCTTTAAAGGTAAGTCTCAAGTTTTAAACCTGCTTCTCGCCAGTAGACGCCGATATATATTTCTACGAACATCAATAACTTATCAGCGGCGCTATGCAACTGAAAGAAAAGCTTGCATGCAGTTATGTATATCTTGGACAACATTTATCTCCGATAGCGAATAGTTTTCTAACAAAAACTGTATATCATTAAGGGCGACATTATACTACATAGTAAATGATAAAAACGACAAGCACTGCCGAGAATACACAAAGTCGTACTGGAACGCACCATAATCGCTGCTTGCAGATTAAGAGTCTGCCGAGTTATTTCGCCAAGCCTCTTTCGTGAAAAAATAATATGTAAAATAATGTAGATGAATAAATTAATTAAAAAAAGGTTTTTTAAAAAAATAACTTTATATTATGCACTAAAAAGGAAAAAATAAAATTTTATTTATCGATCGTGAGTTCCGCTGTTAAGGAGGTACATCTATCGCCCATATGAGGAAGCTCAGATTTTTCGGATACCCGCTAGATGCCAGACAAAGAGGAAAAGTAAAAATTACAAGTTTGTCACTTTAATAGGATATATTACTGATTCCGAGTTATTAAAATAATAAATAATTAATCCCTATGTCATTCGGAAGCGTCGGAAGCGTCACCGGATGTATTTGCACCGTTCCCGTGGGCTGCTAGGGTGATACAAGCCTTCATGAAGGTGCCACAAACCGCTATATATACCAATTACAAACCGATATATATATATATCGAGTGAGGTTAATATAAAAGTTATTAATTAGCGACAACATAAATTGCATTTCTTCCCTAATGGATAATAATCTCCACGGCCATTCGCCAGACAATGACTGCCAAATTCCTTTTTCACTTTTCACCCGGGGGAAAATGAGGAAGAGAAATCACGTACGAGCAATTTAATCATTGGTCACGCCGCATGACGCCATCGATGCCTTCATATGTTTATTCAGTTTCGCGAAAAAATGGGCGCCGCGATCCGTTCTCCCACTGCTGGCACTCTGCGCAAGGAGGACAAGTACTGTAATGGTTAGCAATATATGTTTTTTCCTTCCTTGACTTCGCTAAATAAGGGTTAACCACACAAAAGGCCGTTTAATATATGCATTCTTTTATGCGCGTGAGAAGGTGGAGGTATGTTGGTGGGTTGAGATATTCGAGGTAAATTGCTGAGTCTAAAAATTTTCAAGTAGAAAGAAAAAAAATGTCTTTAAAGGAAATGAACCCGATGCACAGTTTTCACTTCCCACGATTTTCATTTCTTTTCGCGTAAACTTCTTCGTATTTGCTTAATGAGACGCCGGTAAGATACAAATGCCCTATGATGAAAATTGAGAGACGAAATTTTTAAAATTCCAAAATTAATTTTTGTATCAATACTAGCGACTACCATTTCGGTTAACAGAATATGCCGATCGATAGGTATGCCTATTTATACGCACCCTTATATACGTTAAAGAACGAAAATTATTTCAATTTAAAAAAGTAAATAAAAGTCCTTCTTAATGCTATTGTGCAAAGTAAGTTTGGAAGTAAAGTAATATTGTACTCCGCATTAACGCCATCTGGTATAAGTACTCGTATATAAATAATATGGACGAACGTTATCTGAATAAAACACTTTGTTTAAAATTATATTCCGGTTAACCGGGCGTTGATCACATAAATGCAGCACGGAGAAGATATTCGCAAAACGTCGTTAAACACAAACGGACATCCTAGGCCATGGGTGGGCAAACCGTGGCCCGCGGGCCATATGTGGCCCTAGAGAACATTTAACGTGGCCCGCGAAGCTTTGGTGAAAAAGCAATCTGTAAAATTTAACACAATTTTATATTACTTTTGGTAAAATTATGACAATAAAACCTTTAGTTTTGAAAATTTAGCCCTACAATCCTTGTTTGTGCTTGTTTTTCACTTATGTATGATGCCTAAGAATCTAAGCAATTTCCGATTTAAACTCTAATCTGGCCCGCCTAAGCATTGTCATCTTTCAATGTGGCCCGCTGAAGAATTCGCAAATACCGATGCGGCCCGCCATGCAGAAAAGATTGCCCACCCCTGTCCTAGGCAGTCCGTCGTATAGTACTAACGAGCCTTTTCTGCGCCAAAGGATGCGACGCGATTTCCAACTTGCGATGGATTATCGATGGGGTTTAACACTGCGCGTCGTGAGAAGAAAAAAAAACGCTCCAAAGAGCGATCTCCGAAATTTTTATGAAGTCCCTCCGAGCTTTCTAAACTTGCAACGAGGCTGTGTTCCAATTTCCATGACCTCAACTTCTCCATTCCCAGAGTCTTTTTGGATCCCTATGGGATGTTCCGGGACCGTAAAGCCATTTACTTCCCGCCCTCTCTCACCAACTCCTCGACTTTTTCCCTCTCCCCCCTTCCCTTCTTCTCTCTTCTCCTCCCCCTCCCCTTCTTCTCCCTCTCTCCCCGTATCACTCACTTTCTCCCCTACTCCACTCGAAAGTCCCAAACTCGTCAAAAAAATTAAAATTTTATTTTTTCTCTCTTTCTAACCTCGCTTCTTCCATCACACATCACCCGTCTTCACTTCTCTCATTTTTAGCCTATTTTATTAAATTCTCCCTTTCTCCTCTCCTCCCTTTGCCGTTTCCTTCTCCCATCACCTTTCTATTCTCTCATAATTCTCTCAAACACCACCCTCTTTCCCATTTTTACTACTTTCTTCTTCGCTTTTTTAACCTTTCTTCCATTTATCCCTATTTTCCATTAATCCAGCTTCTTTCCTATTTATTTCACTTTTTATTTTCCCTTTCTCAGTTACGGTTTCTCTATCCTATCATTTTTCATTGTCTCTTTTCTCTATTCTGTCACTTGCATGTTGCTTCCCTTTCTTTTGCATGTTTGCGTCTGTCTCACTCGTCCATCCTTTTTTTCGCTATTTAAATTCTAACCAACCATTCTCTTTCCCTCTCTCTCTCTCTCTCGGCTCAATCCCCTTCTTCCCCCTCCCCCACTCTCTCCGGAACGGAAAAACAAAAGACGACGATGCACCCACCTTCCCACGCTTAATAATCCGCGTCTTTGCCCTTTGCGTCCCTTTCTCACCCGCGGTTGGATTTTTAAAAAACGACCTCCAAAAAAGATCGGGAGAGAGTGTGGAGTAGAATAAAATTTCCGAAGGTAGTTACGCAAAAGGGAACAAATATCTCCCCTTCGTTTATTTTCCTCGAGGCTAACGAGATCCTGCCAAACTCGGGAGCACCGAAGAAATAATCGGACATGCTGTGTATCAGGACGAAAATGGCCTTGTTCCCAGCATCGAGAAGGAATGCACTCTTGGACGGAATTCCGAAAAACTCGACCGGATATCGCTTTACACCCACAAAGGTTCCGCCTTTGCAACAACTTTTGTTATTTCGTTGCTGATGTCAGATGCGATTACACGATCGAAAAAAATGTAATTGGGCGGGATTGCGAGTTTTATTTTATTAGCTGCATGATCAACAAATTGGGCTAACAGTTACGGTGCTCAGCAGGGGAAGATGAGCGCTAAGTCAATTAAAAATAAATGTGCCGTTCTAGGGTATTTTTTGTTAGGAATAAGGCTCAACTCGATTCGAACTCTTAGAGATTCTTTTAATAAAAGTATAACTCTGCGCAGTGAAGTACGACGTCTTCTATGGAAGCACCAAACAGGACACAATCCACATAAAGACAGAGCCATCTACAATGAGATAATTAGTGACCGAGTCATTAACAGTTAATTCCGCAAAGTTTGTTATTCCGGAGAGTCAATCAGCGCAACAAACGCCATTTTACCCTCACAACAATGTAAAGAAACGACCATTTTTAGGCCTAATTTTTGCTTTCATATACCATATCCAACCAACCGTATTGCTAAAATTTGCCTTAATTATTCTGTATTTCTTCTCCGTTCATTAACCTTTCTGTGGGGCTTCAAATTTAAATTTCCTTGGCCCTCTATCAATGCTTGAAATAAAGTTACGGAGTAATAACTATCTGGCGCTAAACGAAAATTAGCCATTGTAAATAATTTTATTACGCTGTGAATTTAATTGAAAATCAATATGGCGAGCGTTTACATCAGAATTTAACTAGAGATTATGTGGTCTCATATTAATGAAAATAACGTATAAATAATTTAACAGCGTTAAAACTTCATCAGAAAAGGTTTTGAGACCATGCTTTTACTGAAAAACATGAAATTGTCAATATTAAATTTGACCAACCACTTCATCATAGCTCCGCGGGCCGTAGGTTGCCGGCCGCTACCATAGATGGCCAAGATCGCAATCGTTCCATTTTCCTAAATACTATAACATCCACGCATCATACGGTCCAGTTCCTCAAGTCTCACCCCGCTGCACAAATCAGACAAAGCGACGAATACCTCATGAAACGGCTCCTTAGCTTCAACAATGCATATCTCTCCTCCTCTCTCTCTATAAGAAGAGGGTCATTGGAGCATTCGAACGGATGGAGTGAGCGAAGGAGGAAGTGAAGGCTGAATGGGGAGAAGACATCCCATTTCCTAGCCCGGGAAGGAAGCGATTATTCACGAAGTCCGTGACCTCGACGGTTTTCGATGCGTTTAGTAAAGTTTTTCCCGTCCGATTGCTATCGCGAATGAACGTGTCTTCGCCGCCATCTGGATTTGCTTCTTCTAAGCTGTAACACGGTGCCCGCCAAAACGAAAAAGTCTGACTTTTCGATACAATTAAAATTTGACCAGGTTTGAGATTTCGGAAAATAGAAATACTATGATTTCTATAAAGTTCAGTAGCGCAAATTTTTTTGTGTAAATATAGACGAAGTAACCTTTGACAGGAAACTGTAGACAGATATTTATACGCATGGGAAAAAAGCATACTATTATGCGTATGAACAACCATATCGACAAATATTACATCACCCGAACCTTCATTAACTCGAACGCCTATAAATCGAATTTTCTGTTTATTGAAATGAGCATTTTTTTCTCCTTCGTATTCGTAGGTTTTAAGACGAACATCTATGACTCAACCGTTTTCACCTTCCCTTGAGTTCTGAGTTGTCGATATCCGACTGTCTATGCTAAACACAACATCAAAGAAGTAATAGACAGGCACTAATCAATGACGAAATATTTTCAGTTCTTGGGAAAACCCATTACAAGAGAAGGAAGGCAGGAATGGAATGCGGCAAGAAGGAGAAAAGAAGAAAGGACTGGGCAGAGGGAAAAATGGGAAAAGAGAGAAAAAGATCTACTCCGTTGTTACCGTAATCGACACAAGAGAGACGGAAGAAAAAGTTAGAAAAGCGCTAAAAAAAATTCGCCGCGTTTGTAAACTTCCTGCGCGATTTTTATCGCATCCAACGACGGAATGTTGAACCCTCTTCGTGCGATGTTTCTGCCCGCCAAAATAGTCGGGATAGAGTTTGTACAAATCATTCCCTCTTATCACTTTTGGAAGAATCCTCGTTTTTCTCGGAAATAAACGGAAAAAGCCTCCGTTTAAAATGACCATTCGACAAAAAAATGCCCTAAAGACAGAACGGCACATTTACTTCCCGCTTTCCTCGTTAGTGAGACTATAATTGCTCCGGTCATCCTGGAATGGGGGTGAAATGACCAAAAGAAACCGAAGATGAGACGAATCGGGATAAATGGACACTTCGACATTGAAACGAAACAATTCAACGACCTAAAACTACTGCCGTGTGTGAAGGCATTCACCATCTTTAAGTGACCGAGGGAAGGAGGAAGGGAATGTAAGAGAGCGCCGAAAAAGAGAGGCAAGAAAAGTAAAAAAACAAAGGAAGGGTCTTTTGATGGGGCTTTTAGATAAAGAGGGAAGCAAGGGACCGTTAGGCGGACGGGAAGGCGGGACAAGAGGCGGAAGGTAGCTTTTGAAGCTATTTAAACGTGGAGGAAAGTAGGAGAGGGTGAAAAATGTGGGGCGATGCCTGCGACAAGAAGAAAATCAATGGATAAACGGACGAGTGAATGGATCATTGGAAGTATTCGGAGGAAATTGAGAGAAATGTCCCTTCTTGAGGAAGGGTGGAGTGATTTGGATAATGGAGTTTAAAGAGGCAAGAGTTAACCGAGAGAGGATATCAAAGAATGAGGAATGGTAAAGAAGAGGAAGAAAGAGTAATGGTAAAGAAGAAAGAAGATAGAAGGGAAATGTGGGATTAAGAAAAAGAAGCGAAATTGCAGTGATTCATAAGATAGGATAGAGAGGGAGGCCGTCATAATGTTTTTCCGCATATTAAATTGCTCAATATAACATCGTATTCCAAAGGAACCTCTAAAATAAGTTATTTTAAATCATCATATAAACTATATACGAATATCAACCAATTTCGGTCACTCGGTGGCGTAACAGCGTAACAACAATAAAAAGTAAGAAGTACCACTGAGATTTCAACTCGGTGACAGTGGTATGCATGGCATAGTATGATCTAGTCATATAGCCAAGTTACTATTCATAATTCTGAGATTCATTCTTTAATTATATTATAGCTTCAACAAAAGCAAATTTTATTCCTATATCAGCTTTACAGCTTTTCCACAACTGATATATCAATCATTTTCTGGCATGTTAAGCTAAACATTACTGTTAAAAAACATAATAGCAATTTCCCAGTGGGCAAATATCGGCAAAAATATGTGCGATAGAAAAGCGAAAATGCGGTCGTAAAATCCTTCTCGCTATGCGACTTTCGATTTAGAAACACGGTCGTAACTATGGCGTACGTTTATCTGAAGATGATAAAACCATAAAGACAGAAAGGAACGAAAGCGTTGTGTATCAATCGTTGCTACGGTACTCGAAGTCTTTCTCATGGGATACCATTCCAGAACCATCGTATCCACCTATTTACAAGACTTCCGCACTGAATTGCATGCAACGATCCGCTGAAAGATTGGAAGCGACCGTCTTTTTTTTTCCTCTTCCTCCCCATTAACCCCCACAATCTCCGTATCTCGCTCATAATGTTTTGGCGAGTCATCCTTTCGCGGTTTCCGTTCCGCCCACAGCAAATGGCAATCGTCTGTTTTCGTCCTTCTCCGTATTTATTCAACTTTACGGCGACAGACACTTGTTTTCGGACTTTTTCCCATCTAGGAATCGTTCGAGCGCATCCTAATAAGTAATTATTATTTTTTCCGAATTCTTTTATAAGCAATTTGATTTCTCTAAAAGGCAGAGGCGGAAACACCATCGTAATCCAATCTGGCCGCAAACATTTTAATTGAAGGTATATGATGAAAAAATTTAAAGCTTTCCGTTTTTAATTACATTTCGAAAGATGAGAAAGCAAAATAATGTAGGCGGATAATAATGCATTACATGCTTCATTCCTTACCTCGTGAGAGGTTTCATGTGTGTTGAATCATCGTGACACATATGGGTATAGGAATTACATGACTTGAACTCCAAAAGAAATCCACACAACGAGTTCCGATAATATCGACACTTAAATACATTATTTACGGATACATCGATGAAGGTACAAACATGATCGTAAGAAATACATGTAACAAACATTTAATTCAATTGATTTTTTATTGCAAACAAGTTGTAAAACTCATTTCACTACCTAAAATACGTCAATAAGTCAAACAGAATATTACTCAACACCCCCAAATTAAAAAAAAAGCAAATTAGAACTTGAGATTTAAAATCAAAATACTACAATTAACAACAGCAAAAAAACTGGGGAATTAAACGTTGGAAAGAAATAGGGCAAGAAAGATATAAAGGGGTAAAAAGATACGAGAAAGAAAGTGAGAAGTGTGACACTTAGGGAAAGACACGCAGCGTCCGTGAGATTCAAATGCCGAGGAAGGCCGTAGTACTCTTTGTGCGACATCCGGGTGCATGAGGTATACGAGGAGGAGGAGGGCGGGGGATGAGGAGGGAGATAAAGGTTGGGAGTGAGAGAGAGAGAGAGACCGCGCGCTAGAGTGAGTCACGCTCTCGCCAGGTATGGTCCTTCCCACAATGCACTCCGCTGCAGACCCGAGTGATTCCGACCCCACCCCCTTGCCCCAAGGAGACCTTGGGAAATTCCTGATTCATATCTCATTTCGGATCGGCATTTAAAAAGTTCCGCAAGGCCGAACGGTTTGAACTGGACTGTTCTCACGCATTTGCATGTTTTCGATGCCGAAATGCTGCACTTTTGTTGTTTCTCCAGAACTCGCATGGAATGAACGCATTAAACACGGCCGAATTCCACCTTTGTGGGAATACGCTCACAATTTTGTATGCAGTAGGATGTGTACTAATTAGTTAAATGTCAATATTCTATAAATGAATACACGATAAACTGCGAAACGACAGTAATTCTCACACATCTGCCTTATTTTGAACCCTGAGCTAAGGATGACAAGAGTTATAAAGTTATAGTCCTAAATAAAGAATGTTAGGTTCAGATCTGCTAAACATAACGATCCATCACATTTTTCCTGTGATACAAACGTTAGAAGAAATTTATTAATAATTGGACATTCAATTTCAAGCTTCCATTTAACGCAGACATTAATTTTTCCTGTTTCCACTTCTATCATTATGAATCCATCCAATTATGCCGAAGAAGGAACGAAACGCAAAGAAATTCTTCTCTGCTTCCCTCAAACACAGAATAACAACCGTTTCCGAAGATTATCACCCACCATATTTATCTACATTTGTAAATAAATAACGTCGACGCCAACATCCATTCGCAATTACACTTGAGAGTTAATTAATCTCTCCCGTTATGTTGAAAAAACGTGTGTTTAACTTTCCCGGATTCGCCAGCTTTTTTCCTTAATCCTTTCTCCCTCAAACCGTTAAACCCACTTTGGTAATTGGCCTCAAGGTCCCGCCCCCTTATCCTCCTATCCTTTCGGAAGGAATTAATCGGATTCAAGGTGGTCGTCCGGAAGGTGAGAAATCGCTTACGGAAAGGCATAATAAAAAGTCTCGACAAGGGATAGCTCACTATAAAGGTCAACGGAGATGCGAGGGATGGGGATAACTGGCCTTAACGGATGTAATAGAGAGCGAGGCCACAGATTAACAGATGGAGAATGCAAGAGAGATGACATGGAAGGAAAGATACCGTTGATTCAAGGATATGAAAAAGAAAAAAAAAGAGGATGGAGAAAAATATAATCAAAACAGAAGATGGACAAAGAAAACAGATGGGGAGAGATGAAAAAAAACACACAGATGGTGCAAAAGAGATAGCAATCACGAGGAAAAGGAAAATATACGTGAATATCCTACAAGCCGCCAAAAGCGTATGGCGGCTTGTACAGCTACCTCAAATGAAATCTCCGCTATTTTGTCCTGTCGCATTCCGAAAAAATGACGAGTAGTACAAGTCGGATATAGCTATTTTAATCCAAGATCTCAACATTAACCTATATCGTGAGAACTCCTTACGAAGGAATCATGATGCAGTAGTTTCACCTTGATTTACACATCACAGTAATCTAGCCGTCATGCATTCTGTTACAAATAATTTGTTTTTACCACTATAACCTACTGAACACATTGCCAAATACACAGAAGGGTAGTGTGAAGTCATGGCGATCGATACATATTATTTGAAAAAACGTCAAATCTGTCTTTGGATTGTTATCCCCGATCACTAACCACTGCGTTAACACTTGACAAAAGAAAAACAACAGTAACTGACATAAATTACCAACGACTGGGGCCTTGTCACTGAAAACGGCTACTTTGTAATCGAACTTTCTCGATCCTTTAATGGCTAATGCATTTACCATGATTGTCGATAAGAGAAAAAGACGGAAAAAGTAAAAAGAAAGGAGGCAAAGAGATCGAGAAAGAATAAAAATCAAAGAAAGGTACACCGAATTTCCGAAATAAAAAAAAACTTTCTCCGACTCGAGCACCAACCCCACCCACACCCCCTTTATTCGTCACAAAAAATTTGAACCCCTTTCCGGAAAGAAACCGTTCTAAGGGCGAAAAAAAACCAATACGCGAAAGCTTTTCCATCGCTCTCGTGAATGGGACAAAAAAAAGTATTGTTACGAAAAAGGTCGAACCTCGCTCTCTTGCGTGTGCTCGCGTTGGCGTCTCACAATGCAACCCCTTATTTTACGCCCACGGCTCCGTCCCGCCATCCCCTGCGTCACACCACATACGCCCACCTACGCGCACACGCACGAACACCCCCTTAAACCTCCCCTGCGAGAGAGAGCTTATCGGCAGCGGAACAGACGAGCAAGAGTCAAGAAGGGGACGAGAAGGAGGCGTGGCGACCACGATGATGGAGGGGATGTCTTAAGGGGAAAAAATGTCAAAAAGATGGTGCGTGCGGAATGGAAGAAAAAGAGAGAGAGGGAGATATAACGAGGAAAGGAATGACTTGGAGAAGAAGAGAAATGAGGTCGATGGTGTGAGTAGGAGATGGAAGGAAGTCGAGACGAAGTATAGTTAAGAGGAAGGGTAGAGTGGTTGAAGAGAAAGGGAAATAGAAAAAAGACGTGGGAGGAAGGATAGAGAGGAAATAAAGTAAATAGAGTGGAGAAAGAAAGGAGCGGGAAAAAAAGGAGAGGAGTGAGAAGGGATGCAAAAATAGTTCGAGCTATAGAGGTCCGACCGTATTGAGAGTTAACGAGGTTCGAGTAATACTAGAACTCCATTTCAATGCATATGAATACGAACGGAAAAAATATCCACTTCGATTTATCGAAAATTCGAGTTACAAACGTTTCAGTTATCGAGATCCTACTGAATTTAGAGATAAAGAACGTTGGAGGGGTAGATTGGGATTATTTATCCATATTAACTAGCACATAAACAGCCATTAACGCGTTTTTACACTGAACGCAACAACGACAACAAAGACGAACACATACAAACATACCCTCGGCAGGATTCGAACCCGCGACATTATAATCGGGGAGCCAGACAAGCTATCCCCCCCCCCCCCACCAAGCCCGTATTTATAGAAGGGAAGGAAGAACTGAGGAAACGAGCAAGAGCGAGATAGATTGTGACGCTGACGAAAGAGGGAGACGGAGCAGGAGAGCGAATCCAGATTGCTAAGGAAAAAAGAGGCATTGAGAAGGAGAAAAAAGAGGAGACGAAGGGAAAAATTGGAAAGATTTATTGGGAACGGGGCGAGAATGGGATTATTCTGCACAGATTCGGCGAAACAGCTAATGTCCGTCGAGATCGCTTCGAAAACGGGATATCTTAAGAGGAAAAAATTGAGGCGGAGGATTTCGGAGGAGGTAAGGGGGGGAAATGATGTGGGTCAACAGTCTTATAAACGGCGATGAAGTAGAAAACGAATTGGTAGATGACGAGGAAAAATAAACGGAAGCGATAGAAGGGCGAGGATAAAATGAAGAGGGGAGGAAGATGATGGAAGAATATGAGGAGAAAAGAGGAAAAGTTTCGGGAAATTCGAAGAAAAGGGGATTCTTTGTGGAGAGTAGCGTGGGTTTGTGGAAGAGCGATCCTAGCGAGGGCGACTCAGGATGAGGAATCCAGACGGACAGAGAGAGAGAGAGAGATTTACTCAAGAAGATAGAGGGGATGGAGATAAGAGCAAAAGGGGATGAAAATTCTTCGTAAAGAGTCAGAAATACAACTGAGTCAAGCCAGACTCGAATTTAGGTCAGATTTCTGTTCGATATTCTTCAAAAATACACACACGGATATGTGGGGAATTATTTAAATTTAAAAACTGTAATGCTTCGTGAGTCATCGCTAGATTTTCTATAGGTCAAATTAAACCTCCGATAGAAAAGAGATTATTGCTGAATCGATAAACTTACTTTTAGACTTTTTTGGGGGGGAATACGTACATTTTTTACCAGTTTTTTCTAGGTCATTCCTTTTTAACGCTTTCTGCTTTATCGCTTAAAACTCACAAAATACATCCTCCGATCTCTTAATGGCGCGTTTCTTCCTGGCGCGTTTCTCCTCCTCTCCTTCATTTCCTTCCTCAGGATGTCCCACCATCCTGTTTCTCTCTCTCTCTTATTATCAGAGTCATAGACAGCATGAGGGATTTTGAAAGAAATAACTTAGAAGAATATTTTCTTCCTCTTTCGGCGCATAAAATGCAATTTTCTTCAATATAAGGCTTTTCACACTCGCCAACTCATAAAACCTGCTAAGATGACGTTAATTCATTTACTGAAGTCAACTTGGCTAGAAAGTCTCTGGTCTACTACATGGAGATAAAGAAGAGTTACTATTAGTTTGTTTATTATCCAGGAAGTAAAAGGGTACTTGAAATGTTCGGAAAGCAAGCATAAATATACGATAATCAAAGAAAACATAGTTACGGTATCAGCTATCACACAAAATGTGGAAAAGTGTCGTCCTCTAAAATGCAGCAGATTGATAGTTCAAGCAATGTGCTATAAGGATTTTACAACTGGACATTTTAAGTACTTGATCACAAAAATATATTATAACAGATTCTTTACATGTTTCAACTATTTTACGATGCTGATATATTTTTAACGCCCACCAGAAAAAAAACTCCCAAAAGAAGAGCAGTTTTGTGTTTATTCACCTTTGACATTTCTTGTTTGAACAAAGCTAATCGCTAAAACACTGAACTAAAATAGTAAATAGAAGATATTTCCTTGCATATAGATAAACAATCAGAAATTACCTATTTGAATTTTTGCAGCTTTTTGTTTCCGATAAACGTTAGTAAAGAAAAGAAACAGAAAAATAACACAAACGTACAAAGTTTTTTATTCATTCAAAATTTACGATTCTGGTTTCTATCATCTATGGTATAGGTTATTTTTCTCTAGTTCTTATTTATCGTGGAATTCAAAAAAATTAACAGCGTAGTTTATTAAATATAGCTTTAGAATGCCTCAAAAGAATAATCCCCTAATAATTTAGAAAAACTTCAGCTGTCTCCTTAAGCGATTTATGATAAGCGTAGAAGCTTATAAAAGAAAAACAAAGAACAAATGATTTTTTTCTTTCAACTTTCGAGAAGCAGGGATTGATACGCCGAATTCCCTCCTTCCCCCAAAAAAAAAAGCTTTCCTCCGTTCGAAGTGGAGGAGGCAGGACGACTGGAAACGAAAAGAAATGTGAAAGTTGGGAGGAAAAAGAGAGAAGATGAAAGGTTGTAGATGAGGAGAGACTGGTATTAGAGCCTCATCACCCGCGAATGGGAACATAATGGCAAACTGTAAAAGAAAAGAGGA
The DNA here is from genome assembly GCA_036926305.1 of Uropetala carovei. NCBI lineage: Eukaryota > Metazoa > Arthropoda > Insecta > Odonata > Petaluridae > Uropetala > Uropetala carovei. Next base: position 280,201 of record JAXCHB010000164.1, read on the forward strand.
GGGAGAACAGGTGGAAAAAAGGCGAGAATACGATATAGACGAGCGGGAAGAAAATAGCGGGAATAGGATTAACAATAAGTAGAGATGGGAGATCGAAAATTGACGTATTCTTTGAAAAGGAACCGGCCGACTTGAGTCGCATATTCCACGTAAATCCATATTTCGTCACAATATACGAGGGGCGTAAATGAGAAAGGATTCTTTTTTTTTTAAAGAATCACGCAGGAGTTATAGTGAGAAAAATATCGTGAGAGCGAAGGTCGACGTAAAAAACAAAAAGACTTGAGACTTGAGAAAAAGCGTAGGTTAAAAAAATATCACGTATTAACAATGATGGCATTCTTGCTGATTTCCGTCAAAGATACACTGGAGCAAGAAAGAATGTAGAAAGGGTATGCACGGAAAATGAAATACGTATTTGATTATGATGCTATCTATGATACGAAAATTATTAATGTTGACAATAAAATCACATTGTGTTTCAGATTAATTTCCGATATTTTTTCTTCATTTCCTACAAATAAAGCTTAAAATTTTTCTACTCAGAAAAAATTTCAATTAGAAACTTGTAATAAATAATGCGAAAATCACTATTCTAAAAGTCGGTACATGTACAGAGAAGTTTCTCTAGTGACACATTAAATAATGCGGTCAAAGCACTGCATATATTCAACATTTTTCCTTTGTGTTATTTGCTCAACGAAATGTAATGTATGACGTCACGGCACTAAATTCAATCAGTATTGACAAAACGAATACAAATATCCTGGGTAAAGTTACAAAGTGAACATACAAATTTTATGCCAGCCTCCATTACTGCAGTGGCGGCGCGTTTGCTTGGGGCACGATTTATTATCCTTTCGTGATCACTTGTACCTTTGCTGGTAAATTCCTCAATTCTATGCATTATACCATAATAATTAATATATATATATATATATGTGTGTGTGTGTGTATGTATGTATGTGTGTACGTGTGTGTGTGTGTGTATACAGGGCCGTGCCGATGGATGAGGTGGCGAGGCAACCGCCTCAGGCGCCTCTCCAAGGGGGACGCCAAAATTTGACAAAAATGAAAACCTATCAAAATAAATTCATAAGGCCAGCGAGGCCAGGGGACGCCATATTATATCTCGCCTCAGGCGGAAAAATGTCTGGGCACGGCCCTGTATGTACACACACACACACACACATATGGCTACGTATAGGAGCGTCATCATCAAATATTGTTGTAAAAGGGAGCATTATACTGGCTTAGATGGCAGTATAAAGATAAAGAGAAGGGAGAGTTTGGGAGCAGACATGTGAAATACATCATCTCGCTACCTTCCCACCCTAGTTTCTTGAATAAACCTTTCCCCTCCCTCCTCTAACGTTCTACCCACGCTTTCGCGTTTACGTGTTACTGTGTGTGTGAAGCGTCCGCGTGTGCGACCTTATCTCTTCCCCGTACGCCAACTCCCTGGCCTACAAATTCCATTCCGCCACTTAAACTTTTATTTTGCTATTTAACGCGCGACATTTATCCAATCATCGCAACGTAAACAATGATAGCGAAAAATTGCACATCCGTAACTTTTGTACACAATAATTTCTCTATGCACGATTTTACGAACACATACAATGTATATTTCGTGGCAAGACTCATTTAAAATTTTTATTATATCATTTTAAGCCCCTATTTTCAGCTATATTTACTATGAATTTAATATATATTTTTAAAAGAATTTGTTGGAAGGGGTAGAGGCTTTTTCATCTTAAAACTTAGTTCAATTGAGTCATTTTTAGAACCCTCATCGTCTTCATATATTAAAAAATATTACTTTCCCTCGATGAAGGTTATGTGTGTGTTCATTTGTGCTAATGTTTGTTTAAGAGCCTTTATCGGCCGTCAAACGTGACTTAAAAAACAGATTTTCCTCGAGGCATGCGTAACGCCTTGACATGCGTGACCCACAAATCCCGGTTGAGAAAATTCCACGCAGAAAAAAACATCCCGTGGTTTCCATTATTGATCTTCCGGGACTTTTTGAGTTCCAGGTTTGATTCAATGGCCATTTTTATATTTAATAAAAAAGGAACCTTCAACTCTTAACTCGTACCGACACTGTAAATGTGCACGCGGTATTTTACATGGCATTCCATTTTGTCCATAATTCAGTTTTAAAATAAGAGTTAATGAAAACGTACGTGGACCCACCCAGGAATTTTTACCGTTTCGCGGAATTTTGATAGCAGAAAAAAGAAAAGGCCCGAGTGAGCCTGTATGCGCGGGCCCGTTGTATTTTGTTGGTAACGGCACCACAAAGCGGGAGTTTCGCAAACATTCCCATCGAGGATTTATTTATCGTAGGGTTTTTTTTCCGGCGTGCGGATGTAAACGAGGAGACAACGAGCAAAAAAGCACGTATTCATGTGACACACGAAAAAGATATTAATTCAAAAGGATTAATAATAGCGCCGCGATGGAAAATTTTGATAGCCTGATTTATTGATACGTTATAAAAATACGCTATATGTGTGAGTGTGCATAAATTTTTGTACGACTGTCTGCTAGACCAGGCATAAATTACTATATTTTGAACATACCTAAGGATTGCTATCGATTCGCCGCTACTTCGAGGAAATACAGACACACCAGCCAGCGCAACAATGTGTTATCAGGGCCTTACACAGTTTGAAACACTCCTCCGAGAACGATGCGATTGCTAACCTGGACCATATTGGAGAAAGGCGTTATATTACTGCGCAATTTTCAATGGAATGATGAGGCCAAAACCTAAACACGAGGAGAGGTGCTCGTACATCCATTACGTTGTAAGAAGTTAATTTTATTATTAAATACGTTTTCGTGGTGCAATTCAATAAGGAAAAAGCTTTGGGATGGCATGTCAAATACCGCTTCTCTTGAAAAAAAGTATGTAAAAACATTTTAATACATTCACAGAGAATAAATTATTTTTCAGAATAACTCTGGAAAAGAACTAGTAATCCTATGAATGTGGAGTCTTTTAACAGCGTGTATGATGGGTTTATGAGGAATTATTTAAAATTAGAGATCTGGAATGATGTAGGTCTTATTTCCATGAAACAACACGATGAAAGCTATATACGACTTCTCCTGTTAAGCGTTTAAGAATTATAATAATCGAAATAAAAAACAAATAATCGAATAAAATATTTCCCCGGAATCTTTCATCAACGTACAACCGAGCGTAAATGAAAATGCGCACATTTGTTTTTGATATCCCCGTACTATAAATGACTTTCCGAGCAAGAGATAAAATAACCGATTGATAGATTATTTTCTCTTTTTTGTGATTGCGCCAGAAAAACTTTCAGACCTATCATGCTGATTGAACGATAACCAGTTAACGGTTCAAGATAGCCAACTTCAATAATGTAGACACGCCTGATATCCCATCGACTTTTAACGAGACCAACGGAATATGTAGCTTACACACTATCGAGTTTAATCGATTTTTTCCATTGTCAATTCAGAAATGAGCTGAATTGGCGGTTTCCTCCGTAAGTTATGAGCGGAATCTGTACTCACTTTCCGACGTCTTATTCAACCCATGCTGCAAAACTTTTGAGTAAAGAACGGCACTGAAGAAACTTACCTGAAATTAGGAAAATAAGAATACATAAATACAATAGAATAGGTAAATGTATGGTTTATACTAAAATGATAAAAAATTTCATAAAACTCTTCTTGTCCAAAACTTAGATACACATACCAATATTTCGACATTTAATACTTATATATATAAATAAAGTCATTTACTTAATTACAGCGAATAACGTTATTGTCATCTTTATTCCACACACATACATGTATATAATTTAGAGCTTACTTAATATTACAGATTATTTAAGAAAACAAATTATTTTCATTCAAAATCATGTCTAAATCTCGAACTATTTTAAAATTGTTGGCGAAAGAATCTTAATTTGCACGCTATGATTGAACGAATCTGTACAAAGGAATTTCTCTCACAAATATTCATTTTCAAGAGGTCTACCTTTGATGAAACAAGAGAAGGGTCGCAGGTAAGAGAGAAAATAGCAAGGAAGGAAGCTTAGAAGGGAAGTCGAGCTGACTTAATTGGGGAAAGCGTACGTCAACAAATAAAGAGAGAGCTACAGAAAGAGATGAAGAGAGGGTGGAGGAGAGTAAGAGAGAGAGAGAAGGGAATAACATAAAGATGAGAGGAGGATAGGGTTAAGAGAGGTCGTTCCCTCTGTTGGTCAGTGAGGAAGGGAGGGTCTCCCATCCTCCTCCACTCCCTCATTCTCCACCCTCTCTCTCTCTCTTCACCACCCAACCTGTGAACAAAAAAAAGGTGCGTCAGCTCGGGATGCCAGCGAAGGAAGGTAAGGATAAACAAAGAAGGCCGACATTCAAGGATACCAGGAGAGCCTTAGGGGAAATAAGTGGGATGCAAGGGAGAAGACGGGAATGGAGGAAGGGTGTGCAGAGAGGAAGGAAGAAGTAATGGGGAATTAGAGAGAAAAGAGGAGAGTTAATGAGGGAAAGGAAAACAACCGATATAATATCTTGGAGAACAAGTGGAAGAGTGATGAAAAGTTCGGAAAGTAAGAATGCGATAAGAGAGAAAATTAAAGAGGTGTTGAGGAAATAGAGAAGATTGGAGGGTTATAGAGGAGGGAGAAAGAGGATGAGAAAGAGGAAGAAACAAATTTAATGAAAGGAAAGTCGGTTTATGAGTGTAAGATCGTAGAGGACGAGGAATTAAAGGAACGAGAGAGAAAAATCCAAGAGGGAGGGTAGAAGAAAAATTGCGCAGTTGACCGGAAATTGAACCCCGGCCTTCCATATCCCCGGCGGAATACTAAACCCACTAGTGTGAGAAGCAAGTATTATTCTCAGTTCATAGAGTATCACAGATAAGTTTGTTTTTAAGATACGTATGCCGAGAAAATGTTTTACGTAATTTTACCGCATTTATATTTACGCAATATCTGACGTTGTAAATAACCCTGTTTAGGGTCTCTTAATAATTTGTAAAGCGGCGTACGTCTCGTTTCATTGAAGTTAGGCAAGTGGCAGTTCATAATTTTCTGCTGAGGATATCCAGCAAAGCTATAAACATCCTCACTGAAGCACAACACAGAATCTTCTTACTTGATCTCAAATAAGAGGAAGACCCGGGTTCGATTTCCGATCAGGTGCAGAATTTTTTCCTACTCTTATCTTACTTATATATATAAAAATGTCATTAACTCACTTTTCACCTGGACTGAAACAAGAGAAGAATGGCAAGCGGGATGGAATGAAGGTAGAAAAGGAAAGGTAATACCAGCTGATATGCAAGAAAAATACAAAAATAAATCAACTTCATGGTAATGAGAAGGATTACGTAAATACGTTACGATAATTAATGAAGTTGGTAATCGGTACTCGGTGCATCAGAATCTTTCCAAGACACGAACGCCGTGGAGAAAATATCTCTGGTAATAAAAGCAAACAAAGTGGTCCGATGGATCCGCATGCTTCGCAATGCTATAATAAACTTTCGTACCGTTCCTCCGCTGTAATTAGTGCCCAATTCGTTTGTTGATTAATGTGTCAAATCTGCGTCGATTAGAGGGGAAGCGGCTTGAATCATTAGCGTCTATATTGGTAGTGGTTATTGGGGTCAGAAAAATCCTATCTTATATTATATAGTTTTGGAAGTGTCCGTCCGTCCGTCCCCCCGTGTATCTCAAAAGCCGTTTGTCGTTGAGATCAACTTTTTTTTTACACATTCCTTAATTTTTTATAAATTAATTGAAAAAAAAACGCGCAAACATTGCGCGGGTTCAGCTAGTACTGTATCTCAAAAGCCGTTTGTCGCAGGGATATGCGGTAAACTGCGTTTAGTTTCTAAAAGCTAGGAGGTTCCTAGAAAAATATTTTGATTTTCATCAAGTCTCGGGTTATAACCCAGGAGACAATTATATTTCCCCATAAGTTTACACGGGATTTTCGATTTTTCAGAGTGCAAGGTTTTTTCCTTCATTCACCAAAAACTGGAAGTACACACAGAAAAACGCGTTTAAAAGGAAGATAACGGAAGGCAATGATAAAGCGCAAGAAAGGGAGAAAAAGACTAGAAACATTAAAGAAATAGGTAATAGCACAGAGAGAAGGACTGGAAGATAAGGAGAGAAAGAGAAAGAATAGAGAGAAAAAGTGAGAGAGAGAGGGAAAAGAGAAAAAGACAGACAGAAAGAATATGTAGGGGCCAAAATGGGTTTCGGTGGTACGTTCGGACTTTGTTGGAGAGGGGCATCTCTTGGTCATCTCCGCATACCACTGCCAGGTGCTTCCTCCTCCTCCTATCTCCCTCCCTCTGGACTAACGGTGGCTGTCTATTAATCTCCCTCCCTCCACTCCCTGCCATGGGAACTACACAGATGCGCCTCCTCCGACAATAGTCCCGAGAGAGAGAGAGAGAAATACACTGGCCAAGCGCGTCGCTCGTGGGAGGAACTTCAGGGGAAAAAATATAAGAAATACTTCCTCGCGTAATGCGTGTTGACCGAGAACGCGTCTGCGTGACGTCACGCCGAGCGAGTCAACGACAACCGCCTAATGTAAAAGCCTATCGCGGATGCGTTCCTTGGAGGTGAAGGTGTCCTCTGGCGTCATCCGCGTGAACTCCGTCGTTATCTCATACCACTGCGATGAATCCTCTTGCCGAGCCAGAGAAACAAATGTGACGAGTTTTTAATGGTGATATAAGTAACGCAATTAAAAACGCGCCTGATAAAACATTTACGGTCTTTATTCAAAGGTAACACAATAAAATCCCAAACACGTTGTGTCCGAGGATAAACCCCTTCAACCTTCTTGGCTTAGAATATTAAAGCGTGAAAAAATGTAAAAATTTTCTGTGACACCTGTTTCGATTATTTAAAAGTTGCCAAATTGATGCAATCACGGAGCTTGGCATGTTTATTCATTATGCGAAACGAAAGCTAGCGTCATAGCAGCCAACTTAAGCGAGGTTTGACAACATGCGAACTAATACCTTATACATATGTTCCCCATAACTACAAACCCTATTGCGGCTGTTAACGCTCAATTCTTAGATAAAATGCGCGATAATTTGGCGAGCTGCTACCAAGGAAATACTGATGGGTTGATGTCAGCATCACGTGAATAGACGTTATATTAACCGGTTCCCGAAAAGCATCGGCTGCCATTAATGAATGGAGGTTTCGTGACTCATTATGTCTCCGCCTGTTCATTTTTCAACAGCAACATAGCTTTGATCCAACGAACTGGCGAGAGCGAGACTAAATCTTTCCCTAACCAAAGAGGAAACAACAAAGAGGAACACAAGTTTTCGCGCTAAACAAATAGTAATTAAGTACCATTAGAGAGTTTTTCCAAGCATTTAATTAAACGCTTTAACGATGACTGAACGCTGGAGATGAAGCCGATTGAAAAAAATCCATTTTCCTCAGACTTTGGAATACGTAGGTAATTATTCAACGCCAGTTGGGGTTCCGAATGGGACAGGGTATTATAAAAAGGCTGCTACCGACAGAAATTGGAACTGAAAGCGTGCGAATTCCATTTAACGCTAAGCGAGCAACCGATTCCACTATCGGAGAAAGGCAATCTAGTTCTGCGCAGACACGTGTCTATTTGTGGATTTCTCCTACCGCCGGTGCAGAAAGTTGGACCCCCTTCCTTTTAGCGAATGGCACACGTGATGGTTTTCGAAGCCTTGAAAGAAAAGAAGCCATTCGACGTTGAAAAAATCGCGTTGTCTCTCATTTTAGCTCGAAAAAAAAGGTAAGACCTCCGTTGGTATTAATGTATTTCAACTATTTCCATGCATTTTTTAAAGACCGAATTACAACAGGTCAATCCAAAATCAACATTTATCAATCGAATCTCCGAAAAATCATTTATTTTTGACATTGGAACGTAAACAAAACGCGATTGGTGAGGCGTACCGCAAGATCGAACTCTGTAAAATTACCTCGCAAGGGTTTTTTTCAAGTAAAACCTCTGTTAAATGGGATTTGAAGAATCCTCTCGGTTCATTCAAGCCTTCCGTTATTCCGCTGTTTCTCGACGCCGCTTCCGACGCCATCATTCTTCCCTTCCGGTTCTGTGACCAGTAAGAAGAGTCACGACTTACGAGGCACCTTTCACGACCTCTCTTGGTTGGTCAAACGTTCACGGCATCCTTAAGCGTCTCGCGTGTTGAGAAAATAACCTTCCGATCCCAGATTCAGCAGATTTCCGTCGAAAATTCCTTTTTGGTTCATAAATCATCGTGACAGAAGATTAGGATTCAATCGTAATTATCTAGGTCACCTTATAGTTAAAATATAATTTCTAAATTGTCTCTCCAACAGTTTAAAAATATTGGAATAACTAGATGCGCATATTGGCAGCGAAGCAGTCATCATCGGCATTTCATCGGGAATAGTTTCTTTTAGAAAATACTACTGGCGAATCACCACTGATTACGGCTGCTACGTAGCCGAAATTTCATCCAACTTTCCAAACTATTCAAAAAAATTACAAACACAACAAAATGAATTATCGACATCGCCCAACTGTAAATCAACCGCTGAGGAAGGCTACTCTGCAGAAGCTCTGAGGCGGATTTTCTACTGCGTTCAGAGGCTACTTTTAGCATGGATTTTAAGGGGTCGTCGTAGGAGAATCAAGCTTGTGAGGGTTGTTAAGGATGATACGGCGTATTCCAGAAAAACCTGCCACATATTTATCCTGTGATTTTATTGGTAAGATAAAGACTTAGATTACAAGACCAGAAGAAAAGGAAGAAGAAAGAATGCCGACCCGAATGACGGACAATGCAAATACCTCAATGATCTCCAGGAATATTTCTCGCTCACATTTTACGATATAATTTTATGTTCTCTCCTCAACCTCTCTGGCCATACCGCTAAGCCCTTTCGCATGTTTTGCATAAATCTCTTGGATCGCGACCGTTTATGACTTATATGGTGTCGAGTTTTAAGTGTCTGTCACACACGCGCTCACACGCACGCATAAGCGTGGATTCCGCGTTATTTTCCCACGTTCTCGCAGGCGTCTCTTCGCAGATTCAGGAGACGAGGAAATGGTAATGTTCAAAACCGTACTTTTATACGCGCTACTTCCGCTCGACATACGCCTTCGCCTTTCTTTGCATGTATATAAAATACCTGATGTGCCCAACACATGACTTTCTCCATATTTGGGGTATAGATATTTAAATTATTATGAATAGCATTATAAGGCAAAATTATTATTTCGTATCGTAAAAGAATACAGTCGTTCTTATTGCCGTAAATTACGTATATTTTGAATGTTTACATAATTCACCGGTAGATGGCGGCGCTGTATACTGGAAATTTACGAATAAAGTAATTCTCTACTAAATGGAAGGTTCTACGAAAATTTGTTTCAAACAAAACTTGGAAGAAATATTATTCTCTACAACTGTGGTCCTCACGAAGATTACCAATAACGACGTTTTTAAGGAGATATTTGACGGAAACCGAAAAAACCGATTATTTATAAATAATTCCTAAACAATAACTGCTATGAAAAATTGTTTCAAATGAAAGTTGTAGGAAATTACATTCTCTATAACCTCTGTATAGAATTGTATATACAATAATGATGTTTTAACGGAGAAATATCGCAAAAATCGAATCGGGTTTCGAATAAACCTCGACTTCCGGTTAACCGTTATTGTCCAAAAACTACTCATTGTCAGTTCTTTGTGCTCATGCTAAAGTATTATATATGAAGTTTGGTAAGGATATGGCATGTACTTTTCGAGTTAGAGCGCCCAAAATCACATACACACATACAGACATCATTCCGAAAATAGTCTAAACGTGTTCTAGGGATCAAAATATCTAATAAACTATCAGTTTTTCGAAAAATTCCTATCACATACACGCAAACAACATCAAGAAATAGTCAAAACGTTTTCTAGGGACATCAAAACGTGTATTTCCGTTGAAATCTCGAATTCGATTTCTTTCATAATACAATACTTTCTCTATACTACGTATACAGAGAAAGTAAAAACAACATTCATTTATCAAGTTTAATTTTTGCCTTAAGAAACGACGCCTTCGTTCCTATAAGGAGATATTTTCGAATCAATTGAAATCCAGTCGTCTTTCTTATTGGGTAACTTCAGATATCAGCTACTTTAGGCGTTCAAAGAAAGTTTCTTTCATAAACACTCGAACTTTTGTAACAGGAATTTTCGATTGATCGATTCCTTCCATTCAGAACACCAATTATATCAGCTGCTAAAAGAAAATGTTTTTATAACTAGAATTATTTTTGTCTGGCCTTAATTTAGAGCTATGAAGATTCGAAAGCAACTTCGGTTTCCAATTAAGAGTGAAAAAACAAATAATAATAGCGTCGGAAGATTTACTCGCAGAATTAAATTAAAGATTTTTATTGCTATTTTAAGAGAGCCGCTCATTAACAAGTACTGGGAACAAAAGCACGGATATTCGCGCGAGGGAATTTTTTCCCACATCTGAAATTTTTCCAGGGAGATAAAACATGGAAGATCGTTCAATTTCAGATCTCGATAAAAACTTCGACATTTTCGGTGTATAATTGGTTTCATTCATTCAGACGCCTACAGACCGAAGGATTTTTTAAATTAATTTAACGGACTTGATCGAAAACAAAAGGGACGCAATTGGGTGAAAGTATCACATCACCGCGAAGTTGTATTTATGTGCGTTAATTACGTGTTTAAAGCTGCAAACTTCCCACGAATGTCGGAAGAACAACAGGAAAGTTTTTCATGCCATCTGATTCCGCTCGTATTACAAAATATTTGGAGAAAATACTCCTTTCCATTTTAGGTTTCTCTCTCTTACAGAGTCCGCAACGGATGAAAACCAATACCTATAACTAGTGGGTAATTAAGTAATTTAATCACCTATTATCTAATTTAAATAATGATAATTTAAATAATGAATGGAAGGTGGGCAATGTATAATTTTGTTTATTACCGTCTAAATAGACACACTTATCACTGAAAAAACCCTTTTTGGCTTTCGTTGCCGAAGAGCTCTCATCTCTAGTCGCACAACACATACATATACCATCTCTCGGCTCTCCTTATTCCCCCCCTCCCTTTCTCCCCCTCCTCACTCTAGTACTACCTTTTCTCCTCCTCTCCCTCCTCCCATCCAATCCCTCCACTCCCAGATTCCTTTAGACAACTTTCCTCCCATCGCGTGACGTCATCTACCTACGTCCGCCTATTTCCAAGCCTACCTACGATTCTTCCATCGGATTCGCCGCCTTTCTCTACCTCCATCTTCCTTCGTGATTATTTCCATTCCTCTTCCCTAGTTTAACTTCTCTCCTCCTCCCCTTTACTTCCTCCTTCCACGTCTCACCTTCCACCTTCCTATCTTCTACCTCCCTCTTCTTTATCGCTACTATCATATTCTCCTTTCTCCAACACCAAACTCTCTCCCTTCATCTCCTCTCTTCGCCCATCCGTCTCTCATTTCCCTTCCAACCATTTTCTCCAACTCCCCTCGTCAATTTCTTCCACCTTCCACAAAAGTCAATTCTTGGAAGAATAAAAAAAAACTAAATTAACTGGCCAAGTTCAAGTAAAAACACATCCCCTTCGAGTTATCGAAAAGTTTACTTCGAGTTACGGAGTTCCGCCGAGATTTCCAACCATTCTTACTCCTACACATTTTCTCACTACTCCTCTCTCTCCTTTATTCCACTCCTCATTACCTCACTCGCACAAAACTCCAACTCCCTCCCATCTACTCTTATGTTAGAGAACCCTCACTCCCTTCCCCTTTAAACATTCCCTTCCCTTCGCCCGAGGTGGCTTCATACTTCTGAAGGTCATTGGCACCGGCGAGTGGGGGTAGGGAAAGGGGGAGGGGAGGCTTGGGAGGGGAGGCTTGGGAGGGAGGGAAGAAGTAGAAGAGAAGTAGTAGGGAGCTATAGCTATAGCTTGGGATCACTTCCCGCGACTCTTTACACCCCAACCCCAAGCCCGTGACGGAATGTTCCGATGGAAAGAGGAGAGGGTAGAGAGTAAGGGGGGAGGGAAGTGGGAGGGGAGGGAGGAGGGCCGGTTGGAGGAGAATCAAAACGGGAGTCTTGGCTCGGACCGACGCGGTAGTGCCTGTGGGAGAAAGAGTGTGATATGAAGAGGACGCAGCCACCTGCGACCGAGCAGAGCTCGGCAAAGGAACGGAACGGAGGAAATGAATGGAGGAAATGTGTCTTCGATTGTTTTAATTCTTACTCCGCCTAAATGCACCCATTCTTTTTCTTCCCCTTTTCCCCTCCTCCTGGGAATCGAGATGGTACGAATTTTCGGACTGAATGAACTATAAATACCTCCTCCTCCCTCCCACCCCCTTACGGTCGGCGATGAAGATTGAATTGAATTTTGTGTAAATGTGGTCCATTTTTTCCCGCGTTGTAGAGGGTCCTAAGTTCTAAGATTAGGAAGAAGATAAGACGGTCCCGGTTACTTTCAATCGAACTGCCACCGTATTTTAGGACGCGTGAGATTCGCGAGAGAAATTAGGAAAATATTACGGTCCTTTTATCTCTCTTCATAATAAATACTAACCTTTAGTCTTTTAATGCTTAAGAAAAGCGACACACAACAGGTTAACATTCAATGTAATATAAACGTATTCAAATGAAAAAGGAATCACTGCTTATGATTAACTTTTTAAAAATATATATTATTAGATCGTGAACGATCGATACAAATTTGTTTTTTCTGCAGTATTTCTGTGTATTTGTTTAGATTCCGTTTCACATTTCGACTTACAATTACTAAATAAGAGCGTACAAAAGAATCATTCTCCGCGAATTATTCTCTAAAACAATGGTCATTTTTCAGTCCGATAATATTTAAAGGATTGGGTCTTAGCTATTTTCTCTCTCGCGTGCATCACTTAGTCTCGCATTTAAATGTTCACTTTCTCCTTTCCGTTCAGTAAATTATAGCTTAAGACGTAATAATTTACCTAATAAGCCTTGGATGTCGTGGGACAAAAGTAAAAGCCGTCGCCTACAGAATAATTAAATTTTTAACATTACCATTCGAAGAAGTTCTAGCTACTCTTGAGAACATTAGCATATTCCACAGCAAGTTATTATTGATTACGTGAGAATGGAAATGTACTGACGACTTACGCTTTGTGTATTATATACTTCCTCCTTAAAGCGCAACTAAAAATTCTTCAATTTATTTATTTACAACTACTGTGGATAAAGATCTTACTACCGACTTCTTAGGAAATTTATAAAGGTGATAAAATCGCCATTATGATAAAAGCGTTATATCTTTCCATGGTTATATTTAGATATCTTTGTAAATAGTCCTCGACGAACAAACAGCTTAAATAACGCGATAATATTCATTCTACACCGACTGATTTTAATGAGTACGAAAATATATTTATGATAAATTCAATATGGCACATAAGAGCTTTATTACAGTAAAACAGACGTCCTTGAACTTCTGAGAAACATTACATATGAAAGATGGCGAACAAACCAATTCAAAAACGCCAATAAAACTTGTCGAAAACCTCGATAAATAATTTACTTTTCGCGTAGTAAGATTAAAATTTAGCGTCGATATAACAGTATTTCGAGACCTTCACATAATTAGGTCATTTTCTCGACGGAATAAAGAGAAAAAGTACCTCGATATTAACCGTTACCTACTCAAAATTAAGATTCTAAAGAAATCCTAATTGAAAACGGACGTAATTGTTTACTTCAAGTATCGAATATTGATAGAAGAGGGGCTGCCTTAGTCTCTCGGACGGCTTCACGGTATTGTTTGCTCATAAGCTGAAGCAAATTAAGCGGATTAACGCTGTAACCCGTTCCCTCTGACGCGAGAACAAAAAATAGTGTTTGAAATTGGTAGGGCATTAAAGTAAGAGGAAGGACATGGGACTAAGAGGGTATTAGCGATTCGATTCGGTATGTTATTCAGGGCGGAAGGAAAAGGAAGGAGGGAAGAGGGAGACGAAGAGGAGAGGGGAGGGAAGAAAGTGAGAGATAAAGAGGATAGAGTGGGTACGAAGAAAGAAAATCATCTTTTTTGTGAACAAGATTGAGAATACGAAGAGCTTTCTCACGTGTACGACCTAAGAGAGAAAGGGAAGTTGAATTATAGGGTATAAAGGCTGCAAAAAAGGTTAGCAACGGAAACAGGTCAAAGGATAGGAAAAGGTTCGGAAGACCTATGTATGTACATATATATAAAGTATACGATCAAACAGTAATCTGAGGATTTCAAATTCCCGACATTTAACACATATCAGTAGCGTGCAAAATACTATTCAGTCTTTAAAAATGGGATAAGATAGTGAACCGTAGATTTTGCCCCATAAAATTTAGGGATCTTAACATAAAATGAAAATATTTTATACTCGAGTTTTAAAACCAAAAAATATTTTTAACGAGAATTTCCAAACATATATGTACCAAAACAAAACTTTCACGTAGCTTCACATTCAAGACTTCTGCTTGGCGCACAGAATCACTCGTAACTTTTAATGCGGCCTACCACGTAAAAATTTGCCTCCCTCAAAAATATGCTGGCCATAAAAAACTGCAGCAACCAGGGTTGCCACCTCAAATTCGTCAATGACCCGGAGATTTTCCTAATCTGACCCGGAGATTCTCATATGCGAAGAAGGAAAAGTGTTTTTGCTATAATTGTTTGATACGCAATAGTTAATTAGTATTCATACGAATGTGAGGAACGCATTTATTTATTTATTGATATATTCCTAGTCTCAAAACCCGGAGACTTCGGGTCAAACTCGGAGAGGTGGCAACCCAGGCAGCAACAATGTTTGTTAAATTCAATGTCGCCAAACAAACCAACTGATATTAACGAAAAACACTTGGTTAAATTCCACAATTTAACCGTTTCTCGTTAATATGAGTATCAATTACCACAAAGTTCATCCATATTCTTTGGACTTTACAAAATAACTGATACTCGAATACATCAACATACATATATCTGAAGAGAACACTTCACTCACTAGTGATTTTGTTAGAAGTTCTGGATTACCTACAAAGATACCTTCAAAGTTAACGACAGAGTTACCAACAAACTTGCTTACAAAGCAGCTCATAACGTTACCGACAAAGTTTCCCCATCATTTTACCCACAAAGACATAAAATTGCCTACAAAGTTACTCCATGAATCTTAACATAGTTTATTTAAAAATACACAGCGCGCGCTGCTTACCCAGGGAATTCCATAATATTCCCTCGGCACTCACATAATTCAGGGCAAAATTTAAATTACGATCGCTCCGCAACGATAATATCGGCGCGGCATCGACTGTGAGTCATTTGTTATACATTCCCACACCAGTGGAACGTAGAGGCCGCAACTAAGTACGTGACCCATAATCCAGACTTGTAGTTTTTCGCACGCCCACTCTCCCGTCAATCCTCGACAAGTGTCAGTGGTGGGAAAGGGAAGAGAGAATGAGGAGAGGATGGGAAGCGAGTGGAAATGAATGGAGAAAAGAGGTGGGTGAGGATTGATCCTAGGGCGACTATGAAGGCAAGGAGGGATGGGAAACGGCAAGATTAGATAATAGGTTTAAGGATGGGGAGATAAATAGGTCGTTAATTCCCTTTAAGAGATGTCTAATTTTAATTAGGTATCCACATCACAAGAGTCGACGGGACAATGAAACAGAAACGAACATTTTTAAAGAGACCCTGTTACCAAATACAAATAGTAAACGCGATAAGAAAATATATGTAGCTAACTCTCGACCGTTAACCAAAAATGCGACAAATAAACCACAGCGTTCATCCATCCTCAACTACAATAGTTAAATAAAGGAAATAAAGGTTATCAAATTATTTTTTCTATAATAGATGCAGAAAATCTTGGTGTGTCCCGATCAATTCATTTTTGTCAATTCTCCAAGAATGAATAAAATGTTTAATGTAGTGCAAAAACAAGATAAACTCTATGAACCAACATGAACGATCTCAAGAATAGATGGGGAAATCACGCCTATGTATCTTTGTATTATCTCCTGAAAAACATCAAATTGATTTTTTCAATCTCCAAATAATAGATGGGGAAAATCCTCATCAATTCTCCAAGAATGAATGCAAACTGGTTAAAATGTTTCGTATAGTGCAAAAACAAGATAAACGCTATAAATCAAAATAAAATATCCCAAGAATAGATGGGGAAATAACGCCTGTATCTTTGATTATTCCTATTATCTCCTGCAAAACATCGTTTGATATGATTAAAGAGAAGGTTAACCATGAGAAATACAGCGATTATAAAGACAAACTTCAGTTCGGGTCAGGGGCGTAGGGAACATGGATCCGATGGATCGGTCGATCCAGGGCCGGGAGCACGAGGGGGCCCGAAGGCCCGTAGTCGACATATACAAAATTTTACCCTTTGTGTCATTTTAAACCACAAGAGCTGCTAAAAACAGTGAAAAGAATCTGAGATCGTGAAATTTATTTCATTAAAATATTCCTTGAAAGATAAAATAACCAAAAAATATATGTTGAAGGAGAGGGGGGGGGGGGGGGGGGGGGTAAAGAATTCTCGAACCAGGGCCCGGCTTCACCTTGCTACGCCACTGGTTCGGATACATTAAGATAAATATGTACAATGAACGTGTTCCGTATGAATAGTATTCCAGCGACGAAAAAATTTATTAACTCAATTTTTGGAGGTCACCGACGTATATTGCACGTGCCCACCCCTCATTTAGAATGGTTCACGTCACTGTTGGAGAAGGTAAGAAGAAACTCGATGCCCAAGGAGTGTCTGCGAGAACCGAAAGGCAGCAAGGAGACGTCCTTTAGCCGATCAATCTGATCGAACGGAAGAAGGTCATACAGTCACAAAAAATATCGGAATACTGGTACCTTAGCCGAGGTTCAAAGACACATTGTGTCCTTAGTCACTGAAGCAACGATCTCCTTCCTTTAAATCTCAAGCTCTAACCATTTTAGAATTTAAGTTCTATATTCCCAGAGCTCTAGATCACGGATTCTGGGCGTCATCCTCTATTAAAGTCGGTTCAAGTTATACCGTTTCTATCTTACGCCACGAGGTATCTAGCCAAGATCCTTTCGGATCACCCTCGAAGTTCTTTCATCTTTCCTACGAAACCCGTCTTTTAACGCGATGCTGGAGATTACGATGCTGCCTAAAGTGATGTCTCCGACCTCCCCGGTAGCTTCCACGGTCGCATGATCCAGTTTTATCCTCCTCCGTGACGCTTTCATTTTCCTGCGGTAAAGTTAAAATAACTCGATTTTCTCGCTTAACGTTTAACGCGCGCAAATTTTCAACGCCGTCAAAAATAATTTTTTTAAATTTTAATATGTGCACAATCTCTCCCGTCTTATAGCTTCTTTCCTATAGATAAATACGTAACTATTATGAAAATAAAACGTCTGAGATATTAGCATTCAGATTATCCACCGAGCATTGACTCCGACTAACAAAAAGATTATAATCAAATACATCAATCAATAAATAACGATTGAAGCAGTTCGTAAATTTGCCCTGTTCAGCCGTTTAATAACTGTAGGAGTTACCTATATCTTTGCTTTGATGCAACCTCGATAATTTTTTTTAAATTAACCGTCAAAAATGATTATCAACAGCTTCTAAACACTTCAACGGCAGTAAAAGCAGTGCAAGGAAATGTATGATCGAGTACCGCGGAATTACCTGCACAGATTACTGTTATAATCGAGTGGAATCATTTAAATTCGACTACGCTCACTTCTGTTAGCTGTGAGTGAGCTTCGTTCACGAACAATATTAATGGAGACGAGGAGAATTATGGTGCTCTTAAGCGTCCAAAATAATAAACACACATGAAAAAGCTTACTTTAAATCCGGTCCTTATTCTTTTTACAATACAATTCGTTAAAATAGTCTGTGACAATTTCCCTGCGTGTAAGAGGAAATAAACTCAATTAAATACGTTAAAAAAAGTCAAAATAACATTTTCAGTGTCTGAATATTCAAATCCTATTACTCTTCTTCCTCTTCTCTCCCCTACCACTCCCTCCCTTTCCATCCCCTCTTCCTATATCACCCTCCCTGTCCCCTCTTCCTCTCCCCCATTCTCTTCCCTCCCACCTCCATCTTTCAACCCGTCCGATCCACAATCCAAAACTTCTCTTCCCATAGCAACCGCGAGTGGGGGGGGGGGGGGGAAATAAACACGGACCTCTCATACATGAACGCCTTTGCCGGCCATCCCCGTTCCAGGACCACTCCCCCCTCTCCCTCATCACCCCCACGCTACCTCTCCCGCAGTATATACCCTTCACCACCAACCGCCGAGCCATCCGCAAGACGAGACAGCACACCTCTTAAGGAGGCTCGAGCATCATCCTCCTCCCATCTCTCTCTCTCTCTCCCTCCCCCTTCCCTCCGTCGCATTCACCTCCCTCTCTCCTCCTCCTCTTACCTACCACCTACCCAATTCTCTCTAAACCAAACCACGACATGTATAAAGTTCCAAACCTCTGACCCCCCCTCCCTTGTCCTCCGGCCACCAAAATCTTCTTTCATTCCCACGAAATGAGTCTCTCTCTCTCTCGTTTACTTGATGGGAGAAATAGAGAGAAAGGGTTGAGATAAGAATTGGTAAAGGGAGTCAAGGCGGAACAGAATAAAATAAAAGGAGTAGAGAGGAGGAGAGAAACAGAGAGACGGAGAAGAGGGGAATGGAGAGGGGGACGAAGGGATTTGTAGATAGTTGGGCAGGGAAAAAGCCAAAGATGAAAGGAGAAAAAGTGATGAAAGCAGGATGGAAGAGGAGGATAAGATAACAAGGAAGGGTAAGGGAATGAGGAAAACAAGAGGAACGCAAGAGAATGAGGCACGGAAAGTAAGAAAGCCGGTCTTGGTCGAGGGTTGGTTAGCTTGTCGGGCTCACACTGCTACATTCGTGTGCTCGAATCCTGCCGAGGGCATGGTCGCACGTGTTTCATTTTTGTTTAAATAGATGCGCTCATTGTAAAAGGCATTTATGAGCCGATCATGAGATACTTAAAAAATAAATAAAAGCGTAATGTAGAGAAACAGAGTTATCTATATCTATATCTATAGTTCACCCTGCAAGCCACCGCAATGGTGTGTGGCAGGGGGTGCAATAGCACCAAGGTAAAGCGCATAATGATGTATAGTATCATTCTACGTCGGCTGATTTCCTTTCGTAACTTCTGTTCTGCTCAGCTATCGTTCTAGGGAAAAACGAGCCTTTATACCTCTCAGTCCTACAGGCTATCTCTCTTATTTTACGAGGATGGTCCGTTCTACCAATATAAGTTGGCGCTCTTATTATTTCTTCGACATCGCTGGAGAATATATGCGTTCTGAATCTTTCGAGAAGTTTTAACCTAGAGCGTGATCGGCGCTCAGCTAGTGATTCCCATCCTAAGTCCTGTATCAAGGCTGTAACACTATTGTTTCTATCGTAACAATTTTTGACGAATCTAGCGGCTTTTCGCTGCACTCTTTCTAACTCTGAGATTGATCCTTTCACGTACGGATCCCATATGCTCGACGCGTACTCTAATAGCGGTCTTACTAACGAGAAGTTGGAGAAAGAAAGGAGAAGAGAGATAGGACAGACAGACAGACAAACGACTTTATTAGGGCGAAATAAAGTCCTTTGCCTGTCTGTCTGTCCCATCTCCCTTCTCCTTCTTAAAATAAATAAATAAAGTGTAATGGAGAGAATAAGAGCTGGAGAAAGAGGACAGAAATGACGACAGAGGAATAACGAGAGGAAAGGAGATGAGAGGAAAAGTAATAAGAGAAAGAGAAGATAAAGAAGAGAGAATAGAGAGGCGTGGAAAGAATAAATACAAAAAATAAGAAAAAGTATACAAAATTTTGAGAAGGTGAGTAGAGAGAGAGGAGGAAACTAATTGTAAGTTACAGAGATAACGAAGAGAAAGAGGAGGAGAGAGGGATGGGGAAGGAAGAAAAGGGAGATGTGACTTTTGGAAGGGGATTGGAAGGGCAAGGTGAGCGAGTTTCGAGCGTCACGTCCCCTTCTTAGTCTTAGGAGGGTGTTGGCGTGAAGCTAGCGGGGGTTGGGAAAGCGACAGATAGAGAGGGAGGTGAGGTGAGAGAGAGAGGAGGACGCTGGACGCGGAGAGACGGCGGACATGTAAACGAGAAAGCGGGAGAGTCACAGAGCTGACCTTCCGTCTCTCCATTTCCAACCTATCTTTCTCTTCCCTTTTTTGAGGAATTTCCTTTTAGGTTAGGCAGAGGGAGAAAGAGAGATGAAAGGCCGAAAAAGATATGAGGGATGTCGGAATTGAATTAATTTCATTCTCTAGCCGCACATCCGCTTAGGAATGGTATGGATGCTGCCGTCGTAAAAAAAAACGCATTTACCGTTATAATGTGACGGGCACTTCAACCGCTCTTTCTCTCACGTTAGAACCTAAAACATACAAACTATGTGGACCAAGGCGTTTAAATCGAGGACGGCTACTTTCATTATATTTACAAAATGTATAATAAACTTCGATGGATACACGACTACTATAAATGCTCATAATAACATGCATCATGTACTTATAAATTAATGAAAACACCTTTCGATAACTTTTCTTAAATGTATGAGCGCTATAGGCGATCGCCATGCTGACTAAAAATTTGGCTTAATTCCACAATTGCATCGTTTTATAATCGCACCAAGATCCTTTCTGCTTTCATAGGTTATATAAAGGTGAAGGACAGCCGCACATGACAGTACCCACTAGAACACACATTCTAACACACAAGCACGATAAGCTCATTAAGATTTTTCCTTTTGTTGATGAAAAAGCAGTGACGGTGCACGTCGTACATCATTAAAAAACCGCCTCAATTTGTCCGAATCATCATAATTTATGAGCCGTATTTACGATCGAATGCCTGGCATGTTCACCGTTTGATATACACACAAATACGAGTCACATTATGAAAACATTAACAGTAGATGGACGTTTTCACGCCCGTGGGTATGTGTATAACCTTTGACGAAGGCCTGAAGCTTTTGTTTTCCTAGCCCTCTGCCAAACCCAAACGCCCAACTTATACCACATCGTTTCAGTGATCGATTTACTTCCAATGCACACTCTAGAAATATATTAATTATAAAATAAAGAAACATTAATGATTTAACAACAAAAATTTTGATGTGCGTCGTTGACAGAGGGACTTCCTACATTCAAGGCCTACGTGAATCTTGCTGTAATTAATCATGTACGAGTCTCTAATGATTCGTCATAAACTTTAATGTTCTCGACTCGACGAGCGCAACCTTTTTATTGCACACAGATACTATCTGTAGTATTGGTAATCGATGTAATACATATGGATAAATGGTTTATAGTTATGAAATGGCTCATGATGTAACCTTTCTTTGTTAAAATGCGAGCTAATACCTCGTTTCATATGCGAGTAACGTTTGTGAATGAGAAATCCCAAACTGGAAGTCACCCGTAACACCAATGGTTATTTTCTTTCTCACTACAAGAAATCATTTCTACTGACCACAAAATTATTTACGCTCTTTAATTTTAATAGTGGTCACTTTCCGCACAAATTACCCCAGATTCGTAGAAAAATTTATTTCCACGAAAACGAGGCGATTTCTTTAAAATTTCCCAATCAATTTACTACGCAAGGCGTTATCTTAATGAAAAGGAGGGAAACCTTTTTTACATTTGTGTTAAAAAATCATACGTGCGGTAGAATTCGAATTTAAAATTGGAAGTTATCTGGATATTATGAGGGATCATGTAAGTGAAAATCGATTCTAAATGAGGTGTTTAGGGCGAAAACTTTAATACTAAATTTTTATTATCATAATTTAAATAGAAATATATGATATTGTGTGTAAAATTTTACGGATCTCTTTTTCATCACAGCTTCGGGGGCCGTAACCTACCCGTGAACCGGGGGTTCCCCACCTTGTCTTAATGATTGAACTGATTAGTAATTGCTACATAGTCAAGAAAAAGCCTAATACTTTTCAGGCGTTTGCCTTATTATACTCTTATAATGCCAAAGTGGCCTTCAAAAAAAAACAAAAACCTACCATCGCGTCCGTTTGGCCCGGAGTGCGATTTATCAAGCCGCTTTTTCATCCCCTACACCTGGCGTAGCTATCTTTATATCCACGAACAAAAAGAGTTTAATCGAAGCGAACACGCGCACCTAAAGCATTCGGTGTCCAATTTGAGACCACCAACACCACAAATCCTTTAAGTGAATTCATCGAGTGGTCGAGCGAACCTTTCCTCCAATCCGTTTCCTATTGCGGAGTCCTCTAAAGACGCACGCGAGCGGAACGAAAAATTATAATTGCGCGAGGGAAGATTCGAACGCGGTCATCCCAGCGTGGAAGGCCGGCACCCTTTTCTTAAATCGCTCGGCCAAAAAGGAGGGGGATTAAAACTATGCAAAATGGCGGATTCAGTCATTCCGTTCGTTATGCACCATATCTCCATTTAAAAAAAAGGAGGACTCGGATGGGAAGCGAAGATAAAGAGACGGAGGCGGAAGTGGGGGTGGGGGGGGGGGGGGGGGGGCGATTATGAGGAGACCACGCTCACTCAATTCGTCTCGCTTCCTCTCTCTCCTTTCCTTCCCTTTCAGTCTCCTCTTTCATTTCTTTCTCCCTTCCATTTATAATTCGCATTCCCCTTATTTCTCTCTTTTTCCTCTTCTAAATCTACCTTCACTACTCTATCCATCCTTATCTACATGCAACTCATATGAACAGTGAAACTTCTATTATGCCGAACCTCAAGGGAAACAAAAAAATATTCGACTCTTATGTTAGAAAATTATATTTATCGAAGAAAAATAACGTGAAAAAATTTTGCCCTGTAAAATGAATTCAATTCGAGTTATAGACGTTCGACTTATAGAAGTTCAACTGCATTTTTTCATACGTGAAAAAAAGTAAGAAGAGATTACCTAGTCTCAATTTAATCCTTAATAAATCCATTTACCTTACCAGCTCCTTTTTCTCTCTTTCCATCTCCTCGGAGATGATGTTCCATCCAGTTCCTTTTCTCACTGGCCACATCTCCCCTTCCCCGCCCTTTTCTCACATCCCTCTCTAACTTCTCCTTTTCTCTCCTCTTTCTCCTCAAGGATAATTCAAGAGAGAATCAGCCGCCTCACCTTATAGATGAAACCGAAATGAAAAAGACACGTTTCTCCAATATTCGTGAAAAATTGGGAAAACCAGATGTGCATTGGGGCTACAAAGCAGCCATCCTCAGCGGTGATTCAACACCTTTTCTCGCTTGCCGCTATTCTTTTCTTTCCGTCTCTAATCTATTTCTCCCACGTTCCCCTTGCCCTCCGTTCTCTACTTCCTCTTTCTTCCCTTAACCTAACTTTTCCAATTCCTGGAGCACACTCTTCTTTTCCTCCCGTCTCTTCCTCCGCCCCTCTCTCTAATTCACCCCCTCTCCGCATAATCACTTCGAGAGGAGGACGGGAAGGTAGGTTTCCCTCAGAGGACGCTAGTCCAACAGATTGAGGCGAGAACTTGAAAAGAGACTCTCGTTGCATTCACTTCCCTTCTGTCCGTTCCGGGACTTTGAGCCCGTACGGTATGAGTAATGCAGTGAGTGCGGAATGGTTGCTTGCTTCCTTTCCGAGGAGGCTCGAATTTATCGCCTTGAAAATTAATTACACGTTTCCGCTATTTGAAAATTAATCGCAATTATGGCGCAGTGATATTATGAAGGAACATGACGAGAACTTTAAACACAAACATCTAGTGAGCGGTAGTTACATATGTCATCGGATACCTCCTAGGTTTGTAATAGCTGAACATTAAGTGCGCGGGAGGAAATTCCTTGAAAACTAGCAATACTTAAAGATATCATTACATATATTCTTCGATCTTTAAAAAACATTTTCCAGACTCTAAACTAATCGTGTTAACATAAAACCGGCGGTTATATGTAATCTCGGTCCCGGAAATTTGTCCTGGAAATTTCATTCCCGCCCAATTTCACCCAGTAATTTCTCTCCCACTGGCTCCATTCTTTTTGTAAAAAAGCAGTAAATGTAACATTTACTTAAAAATAGTTTATGATAGGCGTAAATACTAATCAACGCCTTTAATGTGAATTTGTTGAAAGCAGTTATTATTGATCCTTTTAACATTAAAAGCCCGATTTTTCGCATAGAAATTTAGTTAAATGTTGAGAACGTTTAACAACTCAAGAAATACGTTTATTTAAGGATGTTGCAATCAATGAGTAATGAATACACTAGTACAAAATTTGTTTTTGGATAAGCTCTTAATTTTAAGAACACGATTTTTCGCATGGAAATTTAGTAGAACGTTGAAAACACACAACTCAAAAAATACGTCTCTTTAAGTATGTTGCAATCATTGAATAATAAATACACTAGTATAAAATTGTTGTTTTTGCATAAGCTTTAAATTTTAAGAACCCGATTTTCCGCATGAAAATTTAGAATAATGTTGAGAACACCCAACAACTCACAAAGTTAATAGCTTTTAATCAAATATGCAGCGAAAAATGAAAATGAGGAGGGAGGAGGGAAAGGGAAAAGGGAGTGGGGCGGAAGAAAAACTAAGGAACCACAGTCGACATTGGTATCGATCAACTAAGAATTTTACAACAATTACAAATATGCAGCCCTCCATTTTCATTCTTCATGAAATCTCCCACATGTTTTCTCTAGCAAATATGAATATTATTTGCCTATATTGTAGTTTATAATCAAATAATTGATTATATATCGAATTAAACAAATTTTTCGAAAACTAACACGAAGCTCTAAGTGCTAAGCTTATTAAATAACAAATTTGAACGCATACTCTTTACGAACGACTCTTCAGCGCCCATATGAGCTGTTACACGTATCGTTTACTTAATACGATATTGCAAAATTGTACGGAATAATGCAAGATTTCAAGTTTATAGGACGTCTCTTTTAAGAGTCAAAATATATCCAGTGGAAAATAACCCCATACTCCGACAGCAAGTTAATGACAGGGTTGAATTTTTGCTACTCTTAGACCGCAAATTGAGATTCAGTACAATAAAATGGCCAACGACACTCCCCTTATCTCTAACTTCGTTTTTCTCCTCCTCTTCCTCCACTTCAATCTTCTTCATTTCTTTCCTCTCACTTTTTTCGTCTGCTTTCTTCTCCTTTCCAATTTCCCCCACATCTTTCCTTTTCCTTCACCCCTATCATCCCCATATCTCCCTCCCTCAATCGTTCTCGAAGGCTCTTTCCCTTCCTCCACCATTCTTTCCACCCCTGCTCCACGTTTTTTTTTTCTGGTTAGACGTGATGAGAGGCTCGAGATCTTCATTCTCTCCCGACAAACACGGTTTTGTTTTTCTTCCCCCTCCTTTCCCCACTCCCAACGTACCTAAACTCCTCCGCCCTTACGCTTTTGAAAGGCTGACAAGAAGACTTCGGTTGCAACCAAACCAAAACTGAATGCCGCAAAAAGATCGGCTTGTGGTGCCAAAATAAAATCTGACCGACGTCTCCCATAAAAAAAATACCGCCTTCCCTTCGTGAGCGACCTTTGTAGGTCGAACCGACCCGTGAAAGTGAAGTATAACTGTACGCCTGTGGGGGCGAATCGAAAATAAGAAGAATGGAGATCGAGAGATTACCTCGTTTCCGGCGTCCCCGAAAAACGTGCACGGACACATTTCGGTCGGTCGGTATTACGATCACGTACGCGGCGACCCTCCTAGTCGTAATAGAGAAATCCCTTCCTTTTATTTGGTCTTTATTTACACAATGGCGAGAGGAATGGAGACGAACAAGCCCTAATTTCAAGCGCGGCAACCGGGATAAAAGCGTTGGAACCGAAGCGCTTAAAATTGCCTATCATTAAAATATCAGTCGGGCAATTGTCACAGTTGAAAGGGCCTCAAAGAAACTTCCAAAAATATTTCCATCAACTCGCCTTTTTAATTAAAAGAGAACTTGCCGTTCGTTGAGGATGAACATCATTTAATGTCTAATAAAGAGTTTTCCCCAATACTGGGATGTACAAATTAATTGAAGTTATAGATGCCTTTCGTTGGGTCAGTAAATAAAGAAATTCAAAACGGATTATATTAATAGAAAATTGCTCAATGCAGTCGGCATAATTTTCAAGAGTACCTATATATAACAAATTTTCCACTTCAATTAGGCCGCGGATGTTTAAAACGCTACCAACATGAAAAACAAAAAGTTGTATTTACCTGACAGAACAACATCGAAGCGAATCATCACATCAGTATGCAAGATATTTTGTCGGAAATCCTTTCCGAAGAAAACCGTTAACTCTCATCTCATGACTGTCTTGTTTGTGTAATCGATTCATTATAAGGCATAAAAATGAATTCAAACGCTAATTCCTCTGAAAAGTCAAGAAAACAGTTCTGTATCTCATCTAGAGGAATAATAATAATTATTTCGGTGACCTTTACTTTGTAAGCCTCATTTCCAATGGAGATTCCGTAGAGGAACTTTTACATGATTTCTAAGCGACGTATTAAGTTTCAAGCCGTTATCAACAAGTACATTATGCTCACTGAAAGTTACATTTGGATAATGAGACGCGAGAATTAACGATCGCACGACTTGGCGCAACGATGATTTAATGAGTGGGTGAAAGGTCGTATTCGCTCTCATCAAATGAAATACCCCCATTGAGTGAGTCATTGAACAATACCTGCAACGACTGTTACCGAGAAACAAATATGACTCCATTCCACTAAAAATGAACAAAAATAAAACTCGTGCATGCAAAAATTGATTCATTACACTTTAAAAAAGGGACACCAACACGCTTAACGATAAATCTATTAGCTTAAATCTCGGTGATTTCTTATCGGTAAAGAGCAAAATATTTGGAAATAGAATGTCAGTTTTCCGTCATTATGCGATTCTGGCGTACCACAAAGTGAAGGATTTGTATTGAATTCTCTAAATGTATTCATTTTCGAAAACAAGAATCGAGCGCCAAATTAAGGTAATTTGTTAGTCTCGGATTAGACATCATGACGATGTATCTGCTCTGTCCTAATTTACGTGACGTTGTAACGTCGCAGCCGATAAAATCGTAAAAAAAACACGAACTTCTGGGGAGAGATCAAGATAAAAGGCAAGATTTATATTATTCATCGCGCCATTGCGAGACTCACGATTTTTACGCGAACATCGGTGAAAGCACGCTTCAAAAATAAAGAGATATGAATTTAACAGAAACCCTACACGAGCCCATCACGGATTTCCACGCCGACCTTTTTATCGAGATAATAACTCATTTTAATATACTTTACGATTTAAACAGCGCTTTTAGCAGCATTTGGGTCAAATCTTTTTAAAGGGAATACGTCTTTATTCGAACGACGAAACATGGCGTCGACGAAACGTGATGCCTTATTGCCCACGAGCGTCAAGATGTCCGACCCAGGGGACGTAATACTTCACCGCCGAAGGCTACGGAATGGGAAAGAGAGAGAGAGGGGTGTGCAGAGAAGCGTAGTAAAAGGAAATGGGAGTGGTAGAGGAAGGAGGAATGGGAGGAAAGGAGAAAGGAGAGAGAAATATGAGGAAATGGAGAGAGGAAAGAGTGGAGACATGCAGGATAAGTATGTCGGCCTCGAGAGAAAGAGAGAGAAAAGGAGAATTTCAGAGCACTGGGGTCTTCAAAAATCCATCGGATGAACGACACCACCCTAGCGAAAATACTCTAGCTCTCTCTTGCACTGTCCGAGAGGCCAAAAGAGGGATGAGGAAAAAAATGAGTAAGGACGGGTAGGGAGTGAATACACAGGTTGCCCCGATTTGTGGCGAAAGGATTCTTCCATTATGCAAGTGAAGCCAGAACAGTTTCAAGAGAACCCGCCAAGCGTTTGGCTTCCGCGTCCTTCCGACAGATGGCGCGGCGGAATATTAGGTGAAAAGAATGTTTAAAATAAAAAAAGAAAACGCACGTCCCGAATTCCTTATTTCTTCGAGCTCGGAACCACCTGAACTCTATGGAAGAAGAAAGAGGGGAGGGAACCATTTATTTTTTAGAGAAAAATTTGACTTCTCATATAAAAAAGAAGCTTAAAAGAATCGATCTGGAGGCCGAAAGCGACCCAGTAACGAGATAACAGGAAACGCGATGAGAGGCACGAAATCTTCACAAAACGTTTCCTAACTCTTTCTCACCTACTTTCAGGTTTACGAGATGCTTCGACGAATGATCAGTGCCACTGGGTGTGACACGCGTGATCGGAATATCCCCCTTTTCACCGCACGGGGCGCCCTCTTGAATTTAAGTCGGTATGTAGCGGATCAAAAGGGAATTTCGTTCATTGTCGCACCGTTATTCTGGCCTGCGATAAAACGCTTCCACATATTTACCACGGTCAAGCACGTGGCGCTGGGTGCATTTGACTATAAACACAGGATCGCGACTTAAAGCTCCGCGCGAATACTCGCTCTGCCGAAAATCCAATCTCCTCCTCCTTTCGCTAATGCATTCATAAACAATGTCTGGCAACTTTCTTTTAGCTTTCCCAGTTACGTCTGAGAAGGGAAGAACGGATGGGGGAAATAAGATGTAAGAGATAAAAAAGGAAAGACAAAAAAAAGAAAAATGAGACGGAAAAGAGAGAAACGAGAGAAAGAGACTAAGAATTTCTTTATTCTTTAAACGGCTAGGTTAATGAAAGCATTCTCTTCTTCTATCTAATCGTAATCAATATAATAAAAAAATCTAGTAAAAGCAAAGTGAAGAGACGAAATCTCAGAGGTAAACAAAAAAATGTTTTCTTAATAGGGATTTTGTGTTGGTTTGGAGAATAGAAAGGAGGAAATTTAGAGAGAAATAAAATAATGATAGATAAAGGTATAGACAAGAATTTGGTGAATTGAAACAATTATCCTAACGAATTTACAGTTTAGGTACAAATTACACAACCTATTCCACTATATAAAGAAGTTATAAAAGGTAAAGAATATGAACTGCGAAGAATAGGAACTGCGTTAAAGAAAAAAATATTTGTAAGAAAGAGCAAGATGGAGAAGATATAAAAGTAAGCCTTTCTTACAACAAAAAAAGAAGAAAAAAATTTGACCGGTATTTAATTGGCGTAGTTTCCGGAAACATTGATGGTTTCCCAATGAGGTCAATAAAGCAATTTAAAGTCCGTCGTGAGTCCGTAGAGTAATTCAAAGGTTGAAGGAATGGATAAGGCGTGCACTGCAGATGCAATTATCTATCGTAAAAAAATACACACGAATCCATGAAGTCTAAAATTATAGTACGGATAAAAAAGTCAGCTTCTAGGGGACAAGAAGCATACGCGACGCCAAGGTCGTCTTCAACTAAGAAGTAGAACGGAGCACAGCGTTTTCCAGATTAATTTTATAATATGTCGCTTCGACGGAAATCCGGTATGAAGTCATTATTGCGTAATAAAACCTTTCGAGTAGATTTCAGCTGTATGTGGAAAAGAAACCAGTAAACTACAAACACACAATGACTAGATAATAGTCGAAACCGGTCGTATTTTAATAAAGTGGAACTTATATCTTCTTCCGTTGATTTTATAAACACACACAATCACGCACTATTAGCACACAACATTTAAATAACTAATTATTTTACATACTTAGATTTCAGCAGGCCCCTAAACATTTAAACAAATAATCAGGCACTAACTTTTTAAAGCTTCAAACCTTGGTGAAATTTCTTTAATCCAGAAAGTAATTCGAGTAAACTAAATTTTGAAAGAAAGAAATTCAACTCCAAAGTACAAATTTACTACCGGATAATATATCTTCCTAAAGTTACTGAAAACAAGACTGATAGGCGCTCGAGTTTTATATGCTGGAACATACTTTATAATTAAGATATCAACGAGCAAACTTAATAATTCAGCGTGCTATATAGATAAGAATCTAAAAAACCGCTTGGAATTTTTCGGATTAATAAACCCTGATTTCACTGCATATAATCCTCGAGTTGAATCTCAAAACTTGCCTCGAATTTTTCAGTGTAAAAAACATTATTAAACTCACTCTGTGTAGCAATAAAACCCCAACGATATGAGATTTTTAAAAACTGAGGGCGGGATAGACATTTTTGAGGAGGAAGAGGTTGAGAGTTTCGGAAGAAGAATTAGCTGCGAGGAGGAGGGAAGGAAGGAGGGAGGAAGAGAGGTGAAGAGGAGCGAAGAGAAGAAGGGAGAGGGGGGAAGAGAGGGAGGGAGTGCAGATTTTTTAAGGGGCCGGTGGCCAAAATGGAGAGGGGGAGGAGAGGACAAGGGTTCGTTCGCTTCTTCGACCACCACCCCGGCGCGTGCTTAGTTAATTAGTCGCCTTTACGGCTAGCGACTCCGCTAACGAGGCCGTTCGGCCAGTGATGGAATTGAGAGACACGAATGGGATATAAGAGAGATGGGGAGAGGGAAATAGGAGGAAGTTGGGGGCGTTATGGCAGAGGAGGAAAAGGGTGATCTTCGGCGCGTGCAACACTCAAAGAATCGGATAAAATGGGAAATGACTACGTTGGAGGTAGAGAGGGAACGAAACTGATGAAAGAGAGATAGGAAAGAAAAGTGAGGAGAATAGAGAAAAGTAGATGAAAAGGAGTATGAAGGAGAAAATGTGAGGAAAATGACTGGAATAGAGCAGAGAAAAAGAAGGCAAGTTCAGGATGCGATAAAATAGCAAGCATAGATTTTAAAATTGTTCTTTAATAATCATAAAAAATATTGGGAAAACTAGATATGCGTTTCAGCTACAAAACAACCGTCATCAGTGGCAATTCTCCAGTAGAAGATTCTTCATACTAAGAATGGAATTCACTATGGTAGGATCTAAATAGAAGAGGTAGAATCTACCGTAGACCCAGCATCACTGATGAAGTCTGCTATGCGCGTCTGGTTTTCCCAAACAGTTTATGGCTTATTGGAACGACATGTTGTTAATTTGATTTCAGCCATGAAGTGATCTCGACAGACCTTATTAGAAGAATCTACAAATGGTAATAACCGTCTCAAGGTAAAAATAAGAGTTCTTGTGGCAAGTAGAGCAAACTAAATTAACCTAAACAGTACTGTTAGGTGAAGATAAGAACGCATGCATGATTAAAAATGTTGAATGCAACGGTAAAACGATGTGTTACGATATAATTAAGAGATAGTCATAATATAATTAATAAAAATTAATCAATTAATATAAATCAATATAACAATAAAGCCAATGGAATAATGAAATGGGGACAACACAGCAATATGTGAAAAGGTATTGGGAGAACCAGGAAAAACACTATGGAGTGAGGAAGGATGTGGTTTCGGACTTCGACTCTGCTTCTTTATTTCGCGAGGGGACGAAAGCATTCTGAAGCGTCATCTCCCAAAATTATTGCCCAAGCGGCGTGCGTTACGTATATTTTCGAGACAGTTATTTTCTTTGCGAGTCACATTACGGGTACGTTAATAGATGTGTCATCGATGGTCGTGCTTTCGGCCGTTATGAAGCGGGAGGTGAATTCTCCTTTTCCTCACTTGTGCGTCGCAAACAGGCGTTTACGGCTGGCTACTCAACTTCACCAGCAGAGAAAAAAGGAAGGCCGCAGCCACTAATTTAATGGTCAGGTGAGTGGAATCACTGCCAACTTACTTGCGGAGACAAGGGGAGAAGAATATGAATAAAAATGACGGCTAATTTTTTAAAAAACTCCATACAAAATTATAATGATTCTCATACATTTAAAAACGTTATGATTTATATCAATTAACATAAATATTCTTTATTTATTCATTAACACCTTTTCGATTATTAGATTGCCATTTATATTTAATGTATTTATATTTATTTATTTCGATGTATTGATATATTACAAGGGGAGAAGAATATGAATAAAAATGACGGCTAATTTTTTTAAAAACTCCATACAAAATAATATTGATTATCATATATTTAAAAACGTTAATTATGATTCATATTAATTAACATGAATATTCTTTATTTATTCATTACCTAACACTTTTTCGATTATTAAATTGCCATTTATATTTAATGTAGTTATATTTATTTATAACACTGTATTGATAAATTACCTATTAATTTAAATTAATAAACTAACTATGGTCTACTCATGTTTATTAATCGACTTCAATTGAACTAGCGATTTCAAGTAATATATTTTAATTTATTCAGTAATAGCCATTAATTTTCAGTTGATTGCAATCCAGCGACTAATCTAGTATAGAAATAAGGCATAATAATTAAATACTGATTTTACCTTGAGTATTTTTTTTTACTTTTAAACTTTTAAAGAGCTAGTTGTTTAGTTGACGAATATAGGGAGGCGAGAGACGCAAACAGCTTAGCAAAAAATAAAGATGGTCTTATTTAAGATGAAATGCGAAAAATTTACACCCTCACATAAAAAATTAAACACACAAAATCTGAGCAGAATGGAAGCAGAAAAAGTTAGGATACATCCCTTAAAAACAGACGCACAGTCTTTAATGAGAAAAACACGAAAGATTGTCGGCAACCCTTTTAGCGGCTTGGCTTCTGAGAAACATAGCCCCAAATGAAAACGAAAGAATGACACAAGACCGCATGTTTGTGTAAGTTTCGATGAGTGTGCATATGACCTCGTATGCGGGGTATTCTCGTCACGCTACGCAATGAACTGTGCGTGGAAAGGGAGAGGGACGGAGTGAGCGAGGAAGCAGAGGGGATGATGAAGGAAACTGAAGGAAAGGGAGAGAGGAAAACGAATTTAATTAGCAAAAGAAATGACTTAGGGAGGAAGTAGTGCGTAAAAGAAGAGGAGGATGAGATAGAGCGGGAAGAAGGGAGTTGAAAATGTAAATGGGAGTGAAGGGGGTGGGAATAAGCGAGTATAGAAAGTGATAGAAAGATTGAAGGGAAAGGAAGAAATTAAAAGAATGAGGTAGGGAAATTAAAAGGAGAGAGAAGGGGAACAAGCGGAAGGGGAATAGGAGGAAGGGAGGAAAAAGCGAGCTTAAGGTGGATAAGGGCCATGTACGAAGTGGAGATTGAGAGGGAAAGATGGTAAAAATGGAGAGAGAGGGAAATAGAAGGGCGGAGGGAAATATGGAAGGTTAGAGAAAGAGGGATAATAATAATAATAATCCGTCTTTATTATGAGCGATATTTGGGCAATATGATGTCCAATCTCACATATAACTCATACGAACACAAACATCCATGTCCTAGGCGGGATTCGAGGGATAGAGAGAGAAAGCTGGAGGAAGGAAGATAGGGATGGAAAGAGGGAAAGGAGGCAGGCGCCTATTGATAAGCGGGCGATCTATCATCCATCTCTCACTCCTTTCTTCGAAACCTTTATCTCCGTTCCTCTCTCCGCGTGGTGACGCAGCTCGTTGACCGAAGCGTCCAAACCAGGGTAAAAGAATATGCGGGTGGCGAAAGGGAGAGGGGAGAAATTCGGGCAATGAACGTGGGAGAGGAGGGAAAGATTGAAAGGGAGAGAGGTGCGGAGAGGCGTAGGGAAAAAGCGTAGGTTTCGGAGGGTTTCGTAGGATGAGGGATGGGTACGCTGACCTGATTATCGATTCCGTAATTGATATTCTCGAAACCGAAATGAGTTTTGATTTTTGATCAACTCTCGCTTCGACACATTAAAGGCCACAATTACCTTCGGGGAAAACGACCGCGCATGCGCGGGAAATAAGAATTAAATTATGGATCTTTTTAAAGGTGAGCCGATACCCATGATGAGCACGTGCATGCATCCACTGCAAAACATTTTCTTATATCGCTATAAAACGCATACACCCGAACCCCATAAAACATGAATTTGAATTTCGGAAATTTTCAGCGAAAGAAGTTCGATATAAAGAGGTCGTTCGTGCAATTATGAAAACTATAATTGAATTCAGAATAGGCACAAAATATTTCTTCCCCCGTTTTAAATATGCCTCAGGCATTCCATTACAGGTCAATAAAAATCCACATAACCTTTCATGAGAACATCTAAATAACTCCAGGTGATCACGTGATACCCTCGAAAAAAATGTCGTTATTTACATAGCGCGGAATACTAAAAAAAATCGAGGATCATCGCGTGTTAGCGGTTTCCGTGGAGACGATAAAGTTATTGTCAAAGCGAGAAGGAGAAACTGCAAAAAAGGGCTATGAGATATGAAGACGAGCGAAGAGAAGGGAAGAGGATGGAAAAGAAAAGGGAATAAAAAGTAGAAAGCGAGAAGGGAGGGAGGCAGAAGAGACGGAAGTATAAAGCTGTGGAGCGTGAAAAGATAAACGGGAGAGTAAACATTCTATCGAAATGGAAGCTATGAGAGGTATTGTGATGGTTGTAGCTGTGCGTCTGACAATTCGACTATTCGACGGAATTCCGACAACAATGAATGGGTCATACACGTGTAAGACGAATTCCACTGTCGTCGATGTACACATTCGTCGAACAGGTTATTGGAAGTTGGAGAATGAAGAGCTATTGAATATCGATGAATAGTGTCGGGAGGAGAGCGCAGTCCAGCAGAAACATGTTCATATCAGCCTTACTACATTCGAATACATTCCTAGGCGTAGTTGGTCGCCATTACTTTCAATAAGCTCGCTTTGATCGGTTTAATTCCACTGATGCTAACGAGGCACAAACAATCCGCCTCTTCATTAATTATCGATAACTTTCTGGGACATATATGTGTATCTTCGAAGTATGTGCCCACCCCACAAATTCGACACTAGTTCAACAAATCTTCAAATTCAAATTCGTAATAGAACTTATGTTAAAAGGAATCGAAAAGAAAAACACGGCATTAAATACGACCTCTTCGCCGCGATAAATGCGGGAGAAAAGTAATAGGATTCCACTTCCTGTTTTCGTTTCTAAATTCCATAATATACACGATTTTTTTTCAAGACCGTAAATCATGCGTTATTTAGTCGTCATAATCTACGCAACAAAAGTTATGTGCCTATTAATACGTGCTCCGAAAAACAATCGTAACAATAAATAGGAACGGACAATGAACATCGACGAGCCCGTAAAATGGCTCCGACAGTAAACCCTTTTTGCCTCATTTAGAACGTATGCGGTTGGTGATGGGAAACGAAAAATTAACGATCTCTTCACATCGATAATATTGAAAAACCACGATGATAAAATCCATTATTATGACAGTTGAACCCACTCAATGTGTCCAAATGTTGAAAAAAAGTAAAATGTTTAAACACGAAACAAAATAACGTTTTCGAGCAAACGCCTCGTTTGTCGTGGCCAAAGACAAACCGAAAACAAAAGCTATAGAATTTTTATTATCGACTGCGCTAGCAATTATGAACAGAAAGAATGCATCAGATTTTCGCATTAAATTTTTTAATGGATACGTCCCCGCGGCCATTTTCGACCAGCGCCCCTTAAAAAGGAAACCCTCTTCGCGATTAATAAAGTAATCCGAAGGCGGAGAGCGACTGAACTCGTAAATGGCCGCATTATGTGCGCCGTTTAATTCTTGCGTGAAAAAAAGTTACCAACTCCTCGAGCGGTCATTTTTATCCGCTCGTTTCGCCCCATCCGTAAAACAAGAGATCGAGGCGAAACGAAACGATCGATACGCATAAAAAGTAAGCATTTTTCAATAAGCGGCAAAAGAGAAAGAGCGGAAAAAGAAAGAAGCGGAAAAGGGTTAGTCGCATTCGGTTAGGGAAGTGATGAGGATAGGAGTGAGGGGAAGGGAGGGATCGAGGAGTAGGAGAAAGAGGAGAGGAACACAGGGTTGAATGAACGCAGGCAAGTTCTTATGTGGTCAGACTGGAAGGGTAGAAGGAGAGAGAGGTAGAGAAGAGGGAGGAGAGGGAGGGAGAGGAATGGAAGGGGAAGCAAAGAGGGATGGATTGAGGGAAGGCGAGAGGAGCGGTAGGGGTGAAATAACGAATGGTAGGGGGTCTAGTGGAACGATAACATGCCTGTGGGAGGTAGTGGTTTGGCGAGGGAAGAGTTTGGGTAGGAAACTGAGTATGGGGAGGGGAAAGAAGGAGAGGGAGGGGTGTGGAGAAGAGAAGAGAGCAGGGAGGGGAGGGGAGAGTTGAAGCAGTAGGAGAAAAGAGGAAAGGGAAGGGGATAAAGAGTAAGTGGGAGTGGAAGAAGATCCTCCCTTTGTGTGTCCACAGGTGGATGTATAAGAGTCAGTAGGAGAAGTTACTTTGGAAGGATTCAAGGCGAGAAAAGAGAAAGATATAGAGAGGGAGGGGGGTAATGAAAAGATGAAGATCGAAGAATTGTAATACAGACCAAAGGAGGATTGAAACAAGACATTATAAAAGGACGCTATGGAAACTCCGCTGAATGGCGTGCTGCCTCATCTCTCAAAATCACAAAACATTTCTCAAACTACATCGACAAGGAGGGCTCGCCTAGAAATTTTTATTTATTTATTTTTAGCTGATTGCTCCTTCGAAGATATGACTTCATTCATCTCTCTAGACCCGTACAAAACTCGTCTGCGTTCCGAGACGATTCATCACGGAATACTTTTAAACTCGAAGCATAACATGAACATTTACTCACGCTCACGTCTTCATATGCCATTTATGCATATAATTATACAAAGTCACACATCTGCCAGCTTATTAATATACCTATTTGAACACATACGTATGCACGTGTTCGCTCGAACCCCCATTTATGTACATGAAATCGAACCTCGATAAATCGAATCGAAATTCGACTGATATCGTAGGTATGGGATTTACAAGTACACCCACCTGTGAATTCATGAACATATAACTCATTTTCCCGTCAATGCGACATTTATATTTAATTTCTTCTGTACCCCTATGGTTTGGGAAAATCCTAAACATTCAAGCATTAAAACTCCAACCACTCGCAGTCGAAATTAACATCAAATTGGCGGATCAATCTACGAATACGATTAATATCCGTCTTTTAGCGACTCGTTTCCGAGAAGCTACCATTCTTTCATAAGCGCTACGAGCGATTAATGAGCGAATTATCCTCGCACCAAACACGGAACCACTCGCGTGAGGGCGTAGGCCAAACATTTCCCCTTCCTCCCATAACGTCAAAAGTGTGGGAGTGAGAGGAGGGGGAGGAATTTTCCGCTTCCCTCTTTGTCTTTGGCGATTAGTTAGAGCGTTGTCCGATAGGGGAAAGCGGAGCAGTTCCGGTCCACGCTCCCTACGCGCGCGCTATAGGCTGATAAGAAGCGAAACTCTGAAGTGAAATTAACTGGTTCTGTGTTTTTCAGGGAGGTGTGCCAAACGGACGGATCCAAGATTATTTTCGAGTCAGAGACGAGACGAAAAGTGATATGAAAATGTACGTTACGGCCAATTATCAACATTCGTACACGATAAACATTTCGTGCACGGCTAATGCGCGGTGATCGTGTGATATCGTTGAACAGCCAGAAGCAGGAAGTACAAGTACACAACTTCGAGAAAGTTAGGAAATTATACGATTTCATGGTAAATGTTTTCTCTATTAATTGGGATAATATACTTATCTGAAAACATTTGAGCAAAATAATCAAGACGACAGAGATTAATGAAGAACTCGATGATATGCATTTTTGCACGCAGTTTAGAAAATATATAATTTTCTTGATTGATATCCCATACTGTCGTACCTAAATTTGATGGCTATTAAGTTTTACGAATAGGGTTGCGAATAAATATGACTTACCAAGACTTTAAAAATAAAATACCTAACTGAATAGATTGACCTAACATGCCATCATAACCTGAAATCCAAAAATAATAGTCACTAAAATTACAAAGCATCTGTATATTTTTCGTAGCAATACCGCATCATAATTATTGATATAAAATGACCCAATCAAATCAATACGAGATATAATTAAAAGTTAGGCAAGCTTTTTCGTGAATTTAGATTAATTAGCTGTATCCGCGCAATGTTTGCGCGGTTTTTTTCAATTAATTTATTAATAATAATGTGAAACAATTAATGGTACAAAAGTGGTATCCCCATAAAAATATTCTATGAAAGACGTTTTTTACTATATTCTTGCATTATTGAAACATCTCCCTCCTCCCTTTCTCTCCCCTCACTCTCCCCCTCCCCTATTTGTCTCTCCCCTTTTCCCTCTCTCCCTTCCACATCTCTCTTACCCCTCACTCCATTCCCCCTTCCCTCCATCCCCCTCTCTTCATCTAAACGGCTTATAAAACAGGTTAATTTTACGCTCGTAACCTGCATAAGGTTATACAACACTAGGACTTCGAGCACGGCAATGTCTGCCGTCAGCATTAAAATGGCAAATTTAGTGCAAATTATGTGCATTAAACTTAAACTGCGGGCGATTTCGAATCGTAAACGAAAAAATACCATAAGAATAAGAATTATTGATCATTTTTCTTTAAAATGATTTAGGCCCGAAGCTGGTATGCCAATATTTCGAATTTATATGAGCAAATGAATGAAATTTTTTAAAAAAGGAAAATATACGTACTCCTTAACCGTACAAAGTGAGAATATTTTGAGAAGAAATAAGCGGTAAAAATTAAACGGTAAGGAAGGAAACAAAGGAACAAAAAAAATGTTACACTTACAGGGTTACGGGGAAAATAAATGCAAGCCTGCACGCCAAAAGTCGAGTTTTACGTGTTATCTTGTAGAAAATATAATGGATTACTAAGATTCGAACCTGGGACTTAATGAAAATGGAAATAATTTCCAGAGACCTCCTATCAAGCAGAAACAAAACGTCGTTTTCCGCATACCTCTATGACGAACGGTTCTCGAGATACAAATGGGACAGGCAGACGGACACTTGTAAAATTAGATAAAGGATTTTGGGAGGAGAAAAAATAGCGTAAGAATCAAATTACCTATAAAGAAATAATGAAAACACGTGTGGTTGAGAAGAAACGACCTCCGAAATTTCAAAATAAAACATTTTCATATTGATAAATAAAGAAACCGAAGAATTTGCTCCTGGGAGGGGAAAAAAGAGTCGAGCCATAGAATATCATTCGCTCGGCTGTATTCCTTTTTTCAATTAATAAAAAATATATGAGAATATTCATTCATTGAGAAAAATGAAATATGTAGTATTATTGCAGACGTATACTCAAGTAACTCTACGAAAATTTATCAAAATCGTTCAAGCCGTTTTTGAGAAAATCAAATTAATATTAAAGTTGCTAAACTAGCCTTATATTAATTTTTTGTGAAATACGAACCATGTAGTATTATTGTAGACGTGAACTCAAGTAACTGTAAGAAATTTGATCAAAATCGTTAGAGCCGTTTTTGAGAAAATCAAATTGTTGTTAAAAGTGCGTAGAATTCATTTTCGCTCTACCATGTAGGCTCCAGAGCAAGTAATAGACAGACAGACGGCATTGCAAAAAACAATTTTTTCGGATTCAGCGACACCTAAAACGTATATTTCCGTAAAAATCTCGAGGTCGAATTTTTTCGCGATAACAATACTTTCTCAATATACTTCGTATATGAGAAAGTAAAAAAAGGAGTAAGGAATAATGAACGAATTTAGGTCGAAAGAAACCATCAGAGTAATAAATCAGCGATTATCGAATTGCTCCCCAGCTATTACCAGAGACCGAAGAAGATGGAAGACAGAGATTTTAGGAAATACTTCTGAGCAGATTGAAAGAGGAAAGAACGAAGGACATACAGAAAAACAACACTTTTCCCCGCTTGAGAGATAGAAAGACGGCAAATTGAGACGTTGATGGCACAGACGGGGTGATAGAAAATAATTTCCGTCATATTTAATTCGAGCGGACGAGAAAAGGTATATTTTAGTTCCATCAGAGTGTGACAGAGAGGGAAAAAGTGGAGAGACAAACATAACATTTCATGAAACGAACGACGCTTGCGTGCGAACGATACACGTCCCACCGTAATCGTCGTGAATTAAATTGTAGTGCGGTAGCGAATAGGAATCTAGCTACAAGATCCCTCGGATAAGGAAGAGAGAGAGACAGAGGAAAGAGAGCAGAAAGTGAAAGAAATGAGGGAAGGAGAGGGAGCAAGAGAGAATGAGAGGAGGGAAAAGGGAGAAAAAGGAGAGAGTAAGGGAGGGAGAATAAAAAGAGGGCAAGGGAGGGAGAAAAAGGAGAGAGAGGGAGCATCCTATGATATGATGGAAGAGATGGAGGAATAGAGGGGGAGAGAGAGGGGAAAGAGATAAGGGAGGGAGGGAGAATGAGAGGAGGGAATAAAGAGAAAAAGAGAGATGGCAAACGAGAGAGAAAAAGGAAAGAGAGAACATCCTGTGATATGATGGAAAGGTACGGAAGGGACCCGAGTTAGGTTTCTCAGAAAGGAAGGAAGGGAAACGACTTTAGTAACCAATAAAGACGAGGATCTTCAAATTGGGTGGCGGTAGTCCCGTAAAAAGGGAAATCGAGGGTGTAAGAATGAGCGATGGGGAGGAAAAGAGGGGTCGCGGAGTGATAAAGAGGCAGAGAAAGTCTTGGAGAGATGTAATCTGAGAAGGAAGACGGAGGAGGGAGGATGTGAGATGGTACGGGAGCTGCGAGACAGATACACCAAAGAGTAAAAGCGG
Organism: Uropetala carovei; assembly: GCA_036926305.1. Classification (NCBI taxonomy): domain Eukaryota; kingdom Metazoa; phylum Arthropoda; class Insecta; order Odonata; family Petaluridae; genus Uropetala; species Uropetala carovei. The sequence goes on from JAXCHB010000164.1 coordinate 320,912, forward strand.
CGGCGTGGGTGAGAGGATGATGCGTGTGGGCGTGCATGAGGCTTGTGTGTGTGGGTGTGTGTGTACTAGCGGGTTGGCTGATGAATTTCAGAGATGGATAGAGGGGAAGGGAGGGATAGCTGTTGGATCGAAAAGGAGTTGAGACGAGTGGGAGAGGAGTGGGGTTTAAGGGATGAAGCGGTTGAGGGTAGCGTGGGAGGCGGTTGCGCGGTGGCGAATGGGGTTGTTCGCAGCAAAGAGAAAATCCTTGGATGGGACTGCGAAAGTTCCGGGAGATCGCTCAAGCTTGACGATCTGGTGATGCCGGAGAGAGGTTGGAAAGGGGAGATTGGGAAGAGAGGGGAGGGAGAGAAGGAAGAGGACAGGAGCGTAAAAGAGGTGGGGAGGGAAAGAGGAGAGGAGGGAGAGAGAGGAGAAAATGAGGGAGAAATGGGAGAGACAAGAAAGAGACAGGAAAGGAAGAAATGGGAAAGAGGGAGGGATAAGAGAAAGAGGGAGAGATGGGAAAGAGAGGGAGAGATGGGAAAGAGAGGGAGAGATGGGAAAGAGAGGGAGAGATGGGAATGAAAGAGATGGGAAAGAAAGAGAGAGAGAGATGGGATTGGGAAGAGGGGAGGGGGCGAAGGAGGAAGAGGACAGGAGCGTAAAAGAGGTGGGGAGGGAAAGGGGAGAGGAGGGAGAGAGGAGAAAATGAGGGAGAAATGGGAGAGAAAAGGAAGAGACAGGAAAGGAAGAAATGGGAAAGAGAGATAAGAGAGAAAGAGGGAGAGATAAGAGAGAAAGAGGGAGAGAGGGGAAAGAAAGAGGAAGAGATGGGACAGAAAAAGAAAATACCCCGATGTTATTGCAATCAATAGCGGCTTGGAGGAAAATAAAAATTGGAAGAGAAAGAACAGAAGAGAGATGAGTGGGAGAGAGACTAGACGTAGAGATGAAAAAAGTAAAATAATTACAACGAAAAAGAAAGAGAAAAAGGTATGGAGACAGGGAGGCAGAGAGATGATAAAGGAGAGGGAGAAAGAGAGAAATGTAGGAGGAAAGAAGAAATGGAGTGCAAGGTCGATAGGAAAGGAAACGAAAGCTAGATGAAAGAGAAGAAAATAAAGGAGATGAGAGGGTGGGAGATGTGGAGAGGGCAGACGTGTTTGGCAATCGAGTGCTCTTGCGAAAATAAAGACGGGAAAGATTTTATTTTAAGACATGAAAGAAAGAATAGCTGCATGTAAAGAAGACGAAAAAGAATACTGAATGCATAAAAATAAAAAAAACATGGGGAACAATGCTTCGCGGATGTTGGATATTTTTAGCTTTATAACTTGTATCCGTGTATATATGGATTCTACGGGAATGAAACTTAACACTTAATTTAAGTGAATAAAAATTCTTATTTATACACATCAAGAAATGTTTACTAAGAAAGAGTTTTACTGCATGCCAGCCTTTTACTGAACTTAAAAATGAAAAAAATTCTAAACAATTACTATAAAAACCAAATTATCTCAAAGTTTGACGATAATAGTTACATTTCTCAGACCCTAATAACTTAATTAAAACCTCGAATAATTAAGAGAAGCTTTAGGAGTTTCATTATAAGGGTCAATAGACTGACTTTCAAAAGGTATCATTTCAAAATGAAACGCGAATGAAAATTTATTATTTTTTAGCATTTCCATGCTCAGTTTACCGTAAAAGACTTGAAGCAATGGGGTTTTCCTTTAAAATAACCTGTTAGGCTTAAAGATAAACATCGAAGCTCACACCGGCAACCTAATTAACTATAAAGTCACACCGAAGAAAAAACAACCTAGCCTTATTTCCTCCTTTTAAACTCAAAATCACCCCAAAAAACAAATTAAACGGTACGGGAAACCTTTTCCTAGAGGGATTCTTTAAAAAAATCGTGCATTAATTCAACGATAACGCTAAATTATATGAGAAGATAGAACTAATGAATTAACCACCTCGGATGCTGCAGGATCGAGAACGATGCATTCCCAGACAGGTAAAAAGCCTCCAAAAAGGATCGGCGAAAAGGGTGTGGCTTTAAAGGGGTCAGTGACAGGCAGAGACGGGGCTTTTTGTTCCTTTTTTGGGTATCAATAGGCCGAGAGTGGAGTTTGGGACGGAGGGAGGAGACGTAATGGGAGAGGGGGAGGAGGAAGGAGAGAGAGAAGAGCGGAAAGTTGTGAGAAGGAGAGAGGCACGAGGATGGAGAGAGAAGTTAAAAGTAGGAAGGAGGAGGAGGGCGTAGGAAGATTTAAAGAGGATGGCAGAAAAAGATGGAGGGAAAAAAAGAAAAAGAGAAGAGAAGGACGAAGGGGGTGAGAGATGGAGGTAGAAGAACAGGAAGTAGGAAGTGGAAGATAATGTATGTGGAGTGAGTGGAGGAGAAAGGAAGACTGATGGAGTGGGTTTCACAGCGCGCGGCGGTGCAGTTTCCAGAATCGACCGAGAAATGCTCTCCCCCCCCCCCCCCCCCCCCCCCCTCCTCCCTCCGAAAAACCCGCCGTCTACTCCTCCCTCGCTCCACTCCGGAAAAAAAAATCTTCTCCTTTTGCAGGAACACACACAAGAGGCATCAGCAATGGTGACCGCGACCTACCCCGGTTGGGCTGTTCTCCTGGCCCGGGCCACGCCCTTTCGTGTGTGTGTGTGTGTGTACGCGCGCCCGCTTCTAGTTGCCCCCTTCCTCCCCTCTTTAATCCATTCTGCTCAGCCCACCCGTGGCCGAAATGCTGGTGGCACCAATCGTGACCCTTTAGGCCGGGCGTAAATACGAACGGAAATCTAGAGCGCGTTGCTTGTGAGCGTGCGTTGGTCGTTTTTTTTTTAAAAAAGGTCCTCCTTCGTAAAAGTATAATCCCCTTCCCCTATCTCCTGCTTAATTGGCTATATAATCCCTTCGGTCGATATAAAACTACTACCGACAGTACCGACACGAGATATTCTGGCGCCCGGGCAAGCATCCAATTGAAACCTCTTTACTTCACAAAACGTTTAGGTTTTAAATAATTTATTATCGTTTTCAAAATGCAATTGACGATGCCTGCTCCTTGAGGGATACCCAGCGCGTGCCAAAACGTATCTTCTTTCAAATAATGTACAACGGAAACAATTCTGAAGCTCTCCTTAAATTTTGGCGCCCCGGGCAGCCCCCCGGTTCGCTGGTACCTCGGCCCAGCTCGACGACTACCGGTCGTGAACCGCGTCCTGTTACGTGAGCGGTACTTATCGTGTGACGTGAATTAAATCGTGAATCAAATTTAAGTGACTTTAATGGAAAGAAAGATAGTCATCTTCAAATTTCTAACGATTGTTTAAAAAGCAGTGAACGACGGAGGAATTATTTTATATATATTCGTGACGAAGCAATTAGAAACGAGAAAAAGTGGCCGTAGCCGATGTATTTAGCTTCTACAAAATCGCTGCCTGGAATAGTTTGGAAAATCATACTTCTAGGAAGATTAATTAAATTTTGAAATAATATTTGTCTGCCTTCGACGGAAAATACAAGTTGACATGGAATGGGTGACTTTACTATCACTAGTCTCGGAGTATCAAAAGATAAGCCACAAATACTTTATACATCCCTGACCAGCATGAAAACGTTTCGCTAAACAAATTTTCTGTTAACTGGATCAAATGCGAGGTATCGTCAAGGTTCAATCCGTCTTCATTTTGACGGAGGCCATTCATATAAACTGCAAGTTTTATATAACCCAATCGATACAAAAAGAAAAAAAAATATTTTCTAAGGCAAATGCTGACCCGGATCTCCAACCATCCGCATGATTGCGGATCCGGCTTCGAATCTCGGTCATGGTAAAATATCCTATGATTATTTTAAATCTATCGTGGCGCGTGAATTATTTTAATTCTTGCCATTAGGAAAAAATGTGAGCTCCTCGCATATTAAATAGCGACAAATAGAGGGGGGAAAACAGGAAAATCCTGGACTACAACCCGGTTCTGTCACTTGAAAGCAATCAATTGGAAAGCGGGAGAATCGGGTTCAAGTTCTTTTTTTCTGCCATCTATATATACCAATAATTCTTTTTAACAAGAAGCTCTTTATGCAGCAGCTATTATATAGGAACTTCTATAAGTCAAACCTCAAGGGAAACAAAAAATATCCGACTTATAAACAATACGAGTTATAGAAGAAAAATAACACGAAATAGATTGTCGTGTAAAATTATTCAGTTTGAGTTATGGAAAATTCGAGTTATAAACGTTCGCCTTATAGAAGTTCGTCTGTGTATGCAAAGTAGATGTTATACAATTTAATCGATGATATCAAGCGGTTGGTAGCAATTACCAGCGATAACAATAAGCGACATCTAATGTTTGTGTGTGTGCAATATTCATGTATAAAAGAGGGTTTAGATTCATAGAATTTTTTCATCAGCTCAGACCTAACGTAATCTCCAAATTTTCCATCGTCTGGAGGACTCGCATATTTCGGCAGTTCTCTGACCTTTCGAGACGGTTTGGACTCGCGCTCCGAGCTGAGGTCATGCACCCAAATTTGTGTGATTATGTACGCCAGTGCGTTGGTGCCTTCGACTGACTGGAATAGGACCACGACCGTGAAATTAAAACCACACCACCATGGACCACGCGCAGATCCATCTATATAAACAAAATTGTAACCTCTGTCTGTGCATTTGTTTTTTTGTCGGGGTTAACTTTTTTTGTGTTTTACATCACAAGAAGACGTTTGAACGGGTTTGCAGATTTGTTGTCTGTCTGTCTGTTTGTTACCGCATCACGCAAAAACGGCTGGTCGAATTTTTATGAAACTTGCAGCGCATCTTTAGACTGGTCCAGCTTAAAATATAGGCTATGTGGTGTATCTAAAAAAATATAACTCTCGAGTAAATTAACTTAGAAAGTTCAAATTTGATATTTGTCCCTTTCAATACAAGCATAAGATCAATCTCCTATATATTTATGAAAGTTTGTTTGTTTATTTGTGCATCTATACATTTCCACACCGTTAAAGCTAGAATAATCAAACTTTCAAGAAATACTTTCTTCACAAATAGGAAGGTCCTAGGCTACTTTTTAATCCCAAATGTTTTATATTAATTGTACAAAAAGCAAAATAACTTTGTATGCTAATGCATCTAATGTATGCTAATGCCATTTAGAGATGAGTCAGAAAGAACGGGACAGTTATTTTCCAAATGTTCTGATGCCTAAATTGTTCAATAAAATAACTGTTCTCATAAACTTCCTGTTCTCAAAGAACAGGTAACTCTACATCTTATACACAGTGAGAAAGGTGGGAAACGACTACTTCCTTATCCGTAATTGGACTGATTAAACTACGCGTATTTTCCCAAGTCCTACTATTGATTTGAACCAAATTTGGTAGGATTGTGGAGGGCTCCCAGAAATAATTCATATGTGGTTTTTGTTGCTCTCTGCCCGTTTTATTCCAAATGGAGCCAAGTGAATTCTTAAATACCACGTATCATCTAGAATTCCGATCGGATTTGAACCAAATTTCCCCGGACAACGCCGGGTATTTCTGCTAGTTCGGAATAAAAATGGAATAAAATGACGACGAATGTATGACTTTAGTGAGAGAGAGCTGCTTAATCTGACGTCATGCAAGGAAGAGAGATATGGTCATTCGGATTGTGGCACACTTCTTCCACTCCCAAAAGCTGAAAGGACCTATTGGAATTTCCCTTCGCCTCTTTCATTTTCCCTCATACTCTCCCCCGTCTCCGAAGAGTGACGCACCAAATATCTTTTTTCATTAATAGACAGTTTTTGCAATAATTGTTATTGTAAATTTAATAACGTCAATTAAAGAAATTTAATACATTCGTAATGGCCTAAATAAAGTCTGCTAATTTAAATTTAATTTACTTTTGTGACCATAATTATCAATATGAATGTTATTATTTAAATTCATGCTGTAAATTCAACAAATTTTAAAAAGGTCAGGTGGATGAGAGGACTATTTAGCCTCGACCTCGCCAATAAAGACATTTTATGTCTCCTCTTTCGACCTTTTTTACGTCAATGTTCCTCGGATACCTCTCGAATTTAGCCTCCATCTTTCCTCCTGTATCCCTCTCTCCTTCTCTATCTCCCTTCTACACTTTCACTCTACTTTCTCCTCCGTCACTTCCTCTTCCCATTTTCTTCCCCTCACTTCTACCAATTCACCTCCCGTCATCCATAAAATCCTCTCCATCGTCATCCACCATCATCCACTCAGTCTCTCTCCTCTTCTCCACCACCATCCCTCTTCTCCCTTTCTCCCCCTACTATTTCCATTCCTCTCTTTCTCCTCCAGTCTCCACTTCCTACTCCTCCCTCTCTCGGTGGCCCGGTGGCAATCTTCCCCGAGAGAGTCGTTGGCGATCTACCTCCCCTCCCAACCCTCTTGTGGGAGGAAGATCAGCTCGAGTGGGTATTCGAAGCGCGTGATCGGAACCCTCGATGACTCCTGGAGGCGACGATTGGGCGACTCCTGAAACGGATGCAATAGGCGCGCCGAGCCAAGAGTCGTTTTTCTGCATTTCGAAAAATATGCAACTGGTCATGCATCAAAGTCTCCACTTTTGGACCTCGCCCACGTCTCCCTCTTTCTCTCTCCCCCTTCCCTTTATCTCTTATATATCCTCCTTTTTCTAACGCCCGGTTTCCCACATCGTTATTTCAACCTATCTTCCTCACTCTTTCAGCTTCTCTATTTCTGGTAATCCTTTTTTTTTAAACTAGCTGTTCCTTTATCCCTTTTCCTTCTCTCTCTCTCCCTCTCCATTTCTATCATCTGAATGCGAAATGAGATGTGCAAAGTCTTGGCGCACTACCTCTCCAATCTGTCTCTATCCCTCTTTGCTAATGGACGCTGGACCAAGGCTTGAGTGCACTACACGGGTTTGCGTTCGTGCTAGTGATAATATAAATTAAATTCAACCACGTCTGTGCTAGAAATTAGCCATGTTTGAGAAATACTTGGCGTAGCCTCAACCAAATGATCTGAATGCTAAGTACAGCCGTGTTTCTGAATTGGAATAAAATTAAGTTCCATTAGTGGCTTAATTTAAATATTTGGGATAAAAGACCACAAAGATTGTACTTTGTTATTCTATTGTTGTGAAGTAATAGCGTTATATAATAAAAAAATTAACGCAAAAATAAAACATCACAAACATTTTTTTTAAACGAATGATGCAAAATTTCAATTTATAACCAGGCGCACCAACGTACTTTCCCCAATAAATATACCAGTGATTACTAAAATTCAAAAGTTTCTCTCTCACTAACATTCAATTCTCACCTCAAAAAATTAAAACTAAACTAATTCTACGTAACATCTCCATCGTCCATTCATAAACGACTTCATTCATGAAGAAAAGCAACCGTTCCTCGAGAGAAACACTCGGGGAGGAAATCGTCTCCAATTAGTACAAAAACGACAGAAACAAATTGAACCCGTACCGGCCATTTTTTAAAACCACCACGTACGGAAATCCGACGTGAAACAAAAAACCGAAAAGAGGCTGGACCTTCGTACCTACGGTCCGAAAAAAATCACCGCCACGCCCCGTCACCACCCCACCGCATCCACGCACCCCGTCTAAGTTCTCTCCCATTACTAGGCAAATAAGAAGAGATCCCCTTTCTTCACTGCCGCAATGGGTGTAAGGTGACCTGCCACGCCCACCGCACCCTACCACAACGCACACACACACCATCATCCTACGAGGGACCCAGAACCTTCGGCGCCCACAACCCAAAGGGACAATGAGTGAAGAAGAGGATGAGGAGGAGGCGCAAGGACTCGGAGCCAGGAAACGTGGCTGTGGCGGCCCCCGACATGGGCCAACGCTGAGGCTCCGCTCCATTGCACCCCAAACCGGTTGGAAATACCAGAGGGTGAAAAAGGGGCGCTCGTATTATGCTGCTAGAGGATGCTGGAGGGTTCATCGATTGGGCCGGAAAAGATTAGTAGAGCTATATCTATCCGTGAAGTATACAAGAGGATCTTGGAACCGTCTTCAAGAAAAATACAAGTGCATTTCCGGTATTTATTCCTTAATACGAATTGTTTGTGAAATAAGGCGGGTATCTCCATAATTCTGCGTACTAAAAGCATAACTCAAAGTAATCGAATCCAACTATTTAACAAGCATGTTTAATTTTATCTAAAAAAAATGCATCAGTTTCCCAACTATTGCAAAATTTATGAAAATATTACTTCTGAACCAATGGTTCTCAACCAGGAAGCACGCCCCCCTGGAGGGGGGAGGGGGGGGGCGTACAAAGATTCCAGGAGGCCGTGAAACTTTTTGGACCAAAATAATTTTTTCCGAAAAAGAGCAATGATTTTTTATGCAATTTCTGCCTAAAGAGAAAGCATAATATTGTGTGGCAACAGCGTGTCTGAACGTCTCACGAGTTGACCGACTTGAAGTTACCGAGAGTGATTACTGTCATAATCCTGTGTCTAATTGTCAAAATCTTATTGTTTTATGTTAAGCTGGGAAGTGTTTGCAAGGTAAATTGGTACAAAAATATGCCTAATTCAGAAAAATGACTAGTTTTCGAATACTCTAATCTGTTGTTCGGTTGATCTCGGTCAAAAAACTAATAAAACAAAAATTACATTTTTTTTAACCCATTAAAAGCATTAAAGAAAAATTTCTGAGGGAGGGGGGGCGTGGGGATTTTAGAAGATCAGAAAGGAGGCACGAGACGAAAAAGGTTAAGAACCACTCTTCTAAACAAACAAAAATAGAAACATAATTGGCAAAATACGATTATTGGAGACTAAAAGTGCAAAAAAATATTACAGCATACTTCCTCCATAATATTTAAATTATAATTTATAACGTAATTTTAAATAAATTGCTTACAAACGCGATGTAACAGGATTGACTAGAGCTCAATACTAACCAATTTAGAATTCAAAATACAAAGTTAAATGTGATGTGGCCAATAATATATACTATATATATATATATACACACACGGAGTAAATCTCTAAAATAGTGTCCGCATGAGCCCTACCGCAATGTGAATAAATAACCCACATACAAATTATTTCTACGATTTTAAATTCAAACCTCGAAACACTTTCAAACAAATTGATACTCTAAAACGAATTTGTGAAGGTAATTCGCTTAGTTCGACGACTGAAACGCGTCCGCGGTAACAAGTATGTTTTTCTTCGAAGCTAAACTGGAGAATTGTTCTTCTTCGAACCAAAAGACAAATGGCAGCGATATCTCGCAACACTCATCCTAGCGAGGTTGGCAATATAACTCTGCTGCGATGCATGACCGAACTGGGCGGAAAGCACGAGAAAAAAAGACGCGGAGATGGGAGTTTTTGCAAGAAACCCGGAAAGAGGTTAAGTAGACTCGAAACATCGGGACAGTAAAAGAAGAGACGATATCAGTGACGGCCATTAAAATTAGCAGCCAATGAAGTAACAGCATATGTGAAGGAATACTATGACACATTCAATATAAGAATGGCAAATTATTATTCTACAATAGCTATAAAACATAGGAAAACGAGATGGACATTTCATCCACAAAGCAACCGTCAACAGCGATGATTCATAGATAGTAGATTCTTCAGAATCTACTATCGGTGAATCGCCACTGATTATGGCTGCTTTTCAGCTGTGAAAGACACTTTTCTCGGCCTTTTTATGAACGTCGAAGAGACGTAGTTTATCAATTGGATTTTAGTCATAAGGCGAACTCGATAGAAATTTTTGGAATTTCAGCATTCGGTTAAAAACATTACATATGTACTGCTATGTTTGGTTGGCGTAATATTTGGAAAATGACAAAAAGTTTGGTTTCCCAAGTTTTTTTCATTTGAAAATATACACAATAAACCGGAAAACTTGCGTGTTCAATGACATCTCGATGTTCCATTTAAAAAATACGGAAAGCTGCCTTCAATGTATCCGGATAATTTAAACTGCCTATAAATTTTTTCTTATATTAAACTCCGGCACCATCCCCCACCTAAAATACATCAACACGATCGAGGCCAAACCAAATCGAAAAAAGCGCGAAATATCGACCGAAACGAGCGTGAATTTGTTTATTTTTTCACAACAGCACGCAATCTCGGCGTAGTGTGAAAACTATGTCGTCCTATACGGTCCGTAAAGCGGGAGCAAAAAGAGACTCATGAATGGAGGCACAATTCCGAGGGGGTGGCACTCGACGTGGGCGTAGGGGGAGAGGAAATGACGCAACATGCCGAGTGACACACACACACACGCCTCTCCTTTAGGAAGACTGCCTCCCCCCCCCCCCCCCCCCCCCCCACCTCCTCTCTAAAAATTTTCCGTTCCGCTCGCTATCTGTCCACAGACTCTATAAAACCATAGAAGTTATCGCCGTCCAATTACCCCAATCTCTGACACGTAGTTAGAGATTTGGGTAATGGGAGATACATACACGCTCAGTATTCGCCTCTGATGAAGGATTCTGCCCGAAAAATCTTAACGACCCTTCTATAGCATAGCACCGGCGACATATAAACATTCATCGGTTCTCCTTGCTAACTAAATAAAATTATTTACGCATTTTATTTATCGAGTAATTAAATAATCGAATTGAAAAGTTTCTGAAGGCTATCTTTATTGGGAATTCGCTGGTGAATGTTGTTCACATTCTTGTTTGTTTGTTGTTTTTTGTTGATTTTTTATTTTAACAACTTATTTCTTATTGATAAATCCACTGTAAAAAGCGTAATGGAGGCTGTTTTTTGTATTTTATTTAAATTTACAGCACTCTGGAAATGCATTCCATTTTCAGTAAGTGAACACGGGACGCGTACAAAACAAATGTTTACAAAAAACACGCAACAATACCTTAAGTCACTGAAACTACGAAAAAACTCGGTAAACATATTTTGCTCTGACGCCTGCTATTTCCCCCCCCTCTTTTTGGTTTTTGATTGTTTCGATTCTCCTAGTTTAGTATCAGTGATCCATACAATAATGCTAGCTTATAAACAAAAATAATAAACTTCCTGTTCACGGCAAGATTCGAACTCGTGCAGTTATATAAATATCCAATGCCATAAGCCTTCATACAGATATGCTTGTCTTCGGATTGTAACGATGTTTATTGTGATTTTCATTAAATGTTCAATTCCAATAGTTTTACAGACCTTCCGGTCTGATACAAGAAACCAGGGATCAAATAAAAACTCGCAGGGATCCCTGCCCTAAAACCTCGACCCCCACACATCTCTGCCATCATATTACGTCTCCCTCTTCCAATCCGCAACAGATGACCCCTCCCCCATTCTCCCAACCCATCCCCAAGTGCAACATGGAGAAAACGAAACAAAAAACATAACTCATTTTATATCCATGCCGGCCAAGCCTTTCAAGAGGGTTTCTAACAATAACCCAGAAGCTACTTTTTCAGTATTATTTGCCTTGTATATTCCACCCGCCCGCATCTTCGGTGGGCTCTCACGCCTTCTCCGCTCCCACCTCCCGCCAATTTCGCACGCTTTGTTGACCCGGAGATCCGAACCGACGCGGAGACGAGAGGGGTTTTCCTTAATACATAATTGTGGAGGACCGCCAGTTGGAGAAATTAAGCGTTCTCGATTGTCCGTTTAAATCGACCCTTGGTGAGCCACGACTCGTGATACTTCTCTATAGTATATGCGAGGACGGTGCGTGGGAAAGCGTGATTTGATTAAGGAGTAGGAGCAAGATCACGTATTGATGATGCATCGCGGTGACGCAAAAATCGGCGTGGTTGGACTTTCGTAACACGAGGCAAATATAGGGAGCCCCGCTACGAATGAAGGGCATTATACCGCCCACGCCATGAGCGTATGCTATATTGCTTGCAGCTAGAAAGCGATTATGAGAAATAAATGATAAAACATTATTCTCACATTAAGTAGAAAGTGCAGTTCCGATCTAATGGAATATCAAAATAAATCGACTGACATAAGAATTCGCATTATTTTCAGGCTAAGCTAAAGAAACGCAAAGTATAAATTATACTTTCGTTTTTCAAAAAGTTTCATTTTTAGATTTTCCAGTTAAAAAGCCTCAAGAATAGATTAATTAATACTCCTTTTATTATTGTATTTATATTAAACATACTGATGTTTGAAGAAAAAAGAATTAACGCATTTATTTCGACTTAACGTTAAGGAAGTTTAGCACCTTTTTCCTGATTAGAACATACTAAAAATGCTTATTTTTAATTATGAAAACAAGAGATGATTTACACAAGTGTTTTCGGCATAAAAATAGAAAGCGTATCTCTACAGCTTAGTATGAAACGAGATAAGCACGATTTACTCATTCTAAAGATAGTTCAAAAATCCCCAAATTAAGACCACCTTAACAGCCTTCGTCTGCTCGATAAAACTATGACAGCTCCAGTAGTCCTTAGACAAACGCAGAGGGATTTTACACATTGATAAGTTGCATTAATAGCCTCAGAAAAGAATAAACGACAACAAGGACATTTCACACACATTTCAGTGCGAATATTGGAATATTGCAGAACCCAGAGTTCTTCCTATCCATACCAGTAAACATAACTGGCTTTCCTTCATACGTCAAGCGCAACCCTTTTCCAGTTACGTACGCTCGATAATTACACCTCATAGCACATAAAAAAGAACACCGCCTGTGTAAGCGAGTCAAATGGTTTGATGGCAGGTGGTTGATACACGCGGACTGTCAAATGGTGCCATCGTCACCGCTTTGCGTGACAACCCCAATATGCAACAACCGTATCGAAAGAGGGAAATTGTTAGTCATGGTTATCGATTGGACGAAGTGCAAGAGGACGCGGGGTTTTCCCTACGGCTGCAAAGAAAATAAGATTCGTGTCGCCTTCCGGGGACATGGAACTAATTCCTGGCCAAAGACGATGATGAAATAATCCCAAAGACTAAAGGTGCATAACCTGCCATTCGTTCGTGGAAATACATATCGTAAATTTTCTCATTACTCCAATCGGGGATTATATGGTTAACCGTAAGGTTTTAAATTGCTTTTATTACGGTTAATAACTCTTGGGAAATATTTAATTTCTAAAGAAATTCATTATAAATATGGAAAATTAAAGATGAAATATATCATAGCTTTAGGTAAAATATCTCAAAGCAAAGCAATCGTTTCATCTTAAGGCAGTTTGTGAGCATTTACAATAAAATTTTACGAGTTTTTCCTCCGGTTGTGTTTGATGTCTAATGTCAGTCAACCAACCTAACATACGTCTACACTATGTTACACTCAAAACTACCATAGGATTAAATCCGACATTCGTTAAAAATCTAAATCGAAGAAGTGAAACAGTTCTTCGAAAGTTCCAGCGCTCACCTGCGAGAGCAAAAATAATACCAGCTCCATACCATAATCTCAGGAAACGGATGCATAACACACCATACATCGGTACGTAATACAGCCGGGAGCGGTTTTCCAGCGTGGGAATTACCCACGGGAATATTCACCCAATAGTAGACAATTGAATCTCACGCTCCAAAATGTGTCTGGATTTGAGACCAACAGCCATGTAAACGTAGTGTGAAGATAACGAGATGGGAAATATATTTTCCAGGAATTGAACTTTGGCCCGTAGGATTCTCAGGTTTGAAAAAATATCATTGATTATTTTATGATCGAACGTCTGATTGACTAAACAGACCACTATATGGATTCGTCCCGGAGCTTCAAACATCATAAGGTTCTTCCATTCATAATCTTCTCATTATCGTATGAGGTTGAATGTGTAATGGAGGCGACCAGACTGCTATATGGGTTAATGATTACGTCGATCCTACGTTGATTTAAAATTACACTATACGACTTTTTTATAAACATCTGAGATTCGAGTGATAAAGAGTTTCTACTGCATATTAATTATATAATATATTATAATAAGTACTCACTTTTCGGAATCAAATTCGTCATATACATACAGTAAACCATATTCGAGAAACAGCATTTTCTGGAACTTACCTGTAAAGAAAAATAAACTTAAATAAGCATTATATAATGTTTATGGTTTTTAATAAGAAATAGACACAATTCTGTGGTTATAAATACAATATAAGCCATAATAAGGACACAAAATTTATAAATTAATTTAAATATTCATATTATTTATAATTATATTTCTCAACTTTTTCTGACGAACTTGGCGGAATGTTATAGTCAGAAAAATTCCACTCTAGAAGATATTTTTAAAGAAATAACCATGACATTTTCTCTCGGGTGATTATCGCAGGTTTAAATGGATGAATATTCATTGAAACCTGAGATGAATGCGAAATGCGAATAAAGAGAACAGAACCGCCCTAAGTTAATATCTCTTTTTCATCTCTGTATGCATCTGAATGCATTTAGACCTGAAAGTTATGGCACCTCTTTCAAACTACCCTTTCGTCCCCGCGTTACATTTCATTTCACAGGGTTCGGGAGCACACAAACACGTCGCGTCGCGCCATCGTGTCTGTGTATGCGTATGTGTGCGTTCGAGGAGGTGAGAACGTTCGCTTCAGCCCAGAGGGGAGGATGGATCTCCCGCTTATATTTACCGAGATGTAGACGGAGAAGTGTAACTTGGTCTCAATGCGAAATACGTTCTTCTCCTGTCGAAAAATTGCGCTGCGAACCATGAATTGCAACAAAGTTGTCAGCATTGGTAAAAGATAAAGGTAAATACTCCGCAATACTCGAATTAAACAATTTTGGCCAAGGAGCCACACTCATTGCTGGATAATTCTCATAAAATTCACAATATCACCGTCCACTTAATTATCAACGAGAATGATTAATCGGCAAATGAATGGCGTATTCGGTTTGCTCGACCTCTTCATCGCTACAGGAATCGGGTTAGATAAACAAGACGAGATTGATAATTCCTTTTTTGGTTTTGCAAATATAAGTACACCGATTGACATGAAGTTACAAATGAAGTTCGAATTGATACCATTTTATCGATATCGACAGAATTCCATTCTAATTTTCACGCACGGGTCAGAAATATGACGGACAACAAACATACGCAGTATTGCTAATGCAGAACTCAAGTTCTATGTTACGAGAATCCCTTTAATGTTTTTCGTAATTGTACTAATTTTTGTTGAATAAATACTTCAGGTTGGAAATAATGCACGAAAATAAAGGCTGATATAAGAGGAATTCGTTCTTGAATATTAAATGAAATGTTTTGAAAAAATAAAAAAGAGAAGCGATGGGAAAATAACATACAAGAGATTGCAAGCATTAAAGATAGAAGTAATGAAAACCCCAGTGTAAAGGAAAATACCTCTCTACACCGTTACATTTTCTCCTCCTTCACTTCACCCGACTCCTACTCTCATCCAAATGCACGCATACGCTCATGCACTGAGGCACGCCACCAAATACACGCTCGAGGCCATGCACGCGACGCATAAGCCGGTCGTGTCCTTTTATGCCCGCTTCGCGTCACGAGGGAGAGAGAAAGAAAAGAGTTGAGTGGGTGGGAGAAATGGAGGGAAAGCATGAGAGAGACGGGAAAAATACGGAGATGCGAGACATTAATTAAGTGATCAGATGAGACGTGAGGAAAAGGAGATGTAGGGAGAGCATACGGAGATAGGCTGCGGCGTGATGTTACGTACACGGGGGTCGCGAGACCAAGAAGAGGCTCGCAAAAAAGGAGAGATTATAGGTCATAACAACAGAGAAGGAGATAGAAAGGTGAAAGGAGGCATTTCAAAAGAAAGAAGAAAAGAGAAGCCGAGAGAGAGAGAGAGAGGGAGGGCGAATTGTAAAGCAAGATTCTATCAACAGAGATAAATGCCCCAAAAAATTAAGCATGACGAGGAAGCGGAAATAAAAGGAGAGCGACGGAACTCGCTGATTTATCTAGACTGCCATTTTCGCGCGATGCATAATTAGCCGCTTTTACGGGCTGTTTTAGTTTTTTTCAACGCGAACGAAAATAATACACTATTTTTTATTCAAAATGGCTCGGAGATTATACACTTCTGCTGCTATTAATGCGAGCTCGTTTCCCGTATTTTATACTTCCTCGAGTGTTCGTCTTTCTCGTTATTTTTTTTTCCTCGTGAATGCCGTGAACAAAGAGGCACTCATTATACGATGTGCAGTTTTAGTCCTTTTACCCTTTTTAAATGTCGAGTGTTACGAATTAAGGTCGTGAATGTTATATCGCCGTAAAAGAAACCATAGACAATTAAAAAGCAAGAAAAAAGACTTCATCCAGTCTCATCCGTGGAATAATCCAATGCGATGGTTAATTTTTTAAACATGATGAATGCTCTACCTAGAATACAACACGATGTTAAAAGAACCTTCAGAACGATTGCTTATTATTTTGACTGTGCTAATTTAGTCGAAAAGGTCAAATGAGCAAAAATGGAACAAGTCGTGGCTCATAAAATGCATTCTTGAAAGTCGGAAAATGAATCTTTGGGTAATAAAACACAAGGAAATCATTTGGAAGAGAGATATGAGTGCACGTAGAAATAAAATGTGCATTCTTAAGTTACGCAACTCCGCCCCCTTAATCTCCACCAACGCACGCCAATAGAGGACCGGAAGAGCCAAAGTGATGGTAAAAAATATAGGAAAATAAATTGTGAATGGGGTCTTTATGTATTCTTGCATTTATGCCATAGCCATTCTGTCAATATATCCATAATAGGCATGATGAAATTATATCTCAATTCTAGCCTAAAAATACACTGAATTTGTACTATACAGATTAAATCATATTTTAAACTTAAAAGTTTGAAGGGGGCGTCTGATCCAGAGAGAAAGCAAAACTGGAGACATAAAAAATTCCAATTATACAATTTCAAGTGAGCAAATCACAGCTAACGAACAAGTACGGTGAAAAAAACACACTCGATTAATCGAGAATTTAAAAAATCACGAGGTAAAACAGCACACGCAAACAGACTAACGCAGGTCCTTCACTGCCTCGTTCTCAGAAAATAAAACTACAAAAAAGAAACCGCCCGATTCCTTATTTCATCGGCTCTGCTAGAGAGAGGCGCGAAAATGCAAATACCCAGCTCGAAGCGAATCGAGAAAACGGTATGAAGGAATCTAGGGCTCGCGATTCGTCCTCAACGACGCAAAACGTTCTACACTCGTCCTTATTGAACGAATGAGGGGGAGAAAAAAAAAGAAATACGACTAGAGCCGCGAACGAGGTTAAGTGTGTTTCCCGATGAATTCTTCCACGAATCCGACATCAGCTGGCTGAGACGGAAGGCTTTAGGCGCGCACGAAGTTCGATAGATCGAATCTTCCCCACGCTTCCCTCACCCGCCGCGTTCTAAAACCCGCGGTTACGAATGCGACTGTTAAAAAAAAAGTGCCGCGTATTAGTGGCCGGCAACAATGGGGAACGAAAACGGTGACACGAAAAACACGCGGTGCATGACGGGAAACCCCATTATTGTGATTTATGCAATATGGAGGATGATGGAGCCGTTTTCATTGTTGTCACACATGCGGAGGGCGGAAGGAGCGTGCATTTGAATGTGTGAATGGAGGGAGAATCCGAAAGGTATTTCGATGTCGGAAAATAAAATTTAGTAAGTGTGTTTTTCTTTCTCTCTTTATAGGCGATTTCCGGATTTCGCACGTACCAAAATGGGAACTACGCATCAATCTCCCGTGGATAAAGTAATATTTTGCAACCGCAGAATGTTTTTCATTTAGAAAAACTGAATGCTGGAAAAAGAAGAAAACTATTTCGCCATCCGCGCTGTTTTATAGGTCAAACGTATTTTTCTGCCCCTGCTGTAGCCAAATTAAAATATTCCCAATTAAAAGAGTAAGGCATACGTATATTAAGACCATTATTAATAAAATATAAGTATTGTAAGCCACGAAACGGAACCGTAAATTCTCCATCTGCAAAAAATAGCTATTCGGATCAAATGTTCCATTTTCGAAATGGAGATTCATGCACGTTTTTCTAAAAGAACCACCAATTTATGAAGATGAGGCTGAGATTATTTCGCGAATCATTATTTTCTCAAATATTTCAAAAATCATTAATATATAATCTGTGTATTTCGAACAGTATGACCTATAGTTATCCCGAATAAATCTATATCTCCGAGTGAACAATAGAATTTTTTCATCAAACCCAAAATAAAATTTTATTTTCTTAGCCGTAAATTACGAAATCACTCTACAGAAGACGAAACGACACTACTGCACGCTTGATCTCATTCGCTCAAAAACACGATTACTCTCAACATTCAAGTCAAAATTTATCTTTAAACGTGACTCGAAACATTAAGCCACTCCGCTTACAATGCGATACTCGATTGTTTCACCTTTTCTGGAAATTCCAACGCGGAGTACAAAATTAGATTTAAAGAAAAAATAAATTCGCGAAGCATCTTCCACACGATCTCTTCCCAAATACAAGTCATTGCAAAAGATTGCAGTTCGGATTCGCGTTTATTTTCGTAGCGTCAAAGACCTTCCTCACTCCCTTCTCACCCCCCCCCCCCCGACATCCCCCTCCCCTTCTCCATCGCGGAACGGGAGAAATAACGGTAAAAATGGGGAATGCGAGGTGAGAGAAGGAGAATGGTAGAGAGAGAGGGAAAGACGTAGAATCAGAGGGTGAGGTAAGGTGGGTTGGTACGGCGTGAGGAAGGGCGTACAAAAATTACTGTCGAGTGTTGTTGGGGATGGGAACACAGAAAGGCGAGAATGTGACACGAGAGGAGAACGGGTTGAGAGCTGAAGAACAACAAGAGGAAAAAAATGATGGGAAGTTCATTCTATCTTTATAACATATATATGTCAGCTCGCGGTGGCATTATCAATCTCGCCGGACACGCCTTAGCGAACGTAACCAACTCAAGGTCGCGTTGCAAGGAGAGGCACGCGAAATTCCTGCCCTCCACATAACAACGACACGCACTCGTTCTGTCACCTATGATGCAACCAACCCTGTTTCGCAAGCAAAAATTACAGGATATGTGGATGTCATTCGGATGTTAAGAGACGTTGAACGAGTTCAGGAAGCAAAACTCACGGGTAATTCATCATCTGCATATACCCCATTAGGTTTTTAAATAAAAAATTTAACGAAATGCTTTGCATATCCCTACACAAAATATATACGTGAAATTGTGACGACATAAGCTCCGAGTTAGGATTCATTATATTTAAATAATTTATCTAAGGTCGATTTATTTTATTTTTTTAATCGGGACTTATAACGTCTTCAATATCCGGAATACGGCAATTTAAAAATGGTGGACACAAAAGAAGCAAATTGAAAACATCGTGAGAAGTGAATTTCTCGTCTGGAAATATACGTTTATTTCGGCGTTTAAACAGATATCCTGGCCTAACTTGTGGTGGTTTCAATTTCCTTGAAGGAAACGGAAACCGAACTTCACTCCTTCGTACTCACGACCAAATTTCGAGAGGATATCGTAATTCAAAACCATTTATTTTACAGAAAATCATTTTGAAATACTCCCCACTTTCGATTCTCGCGTTCTGCGATTCGGGTTTATGCGAAAACACGCAAGGGCAAAATGACAAAAAAAATCGTTTTTAAAGGCCATCAGTTTGAAAAAAATACAACTCGCCGAAACAAAATACGAAAACAAATCAGGAAATCCGGATCAAAAAGAGAAAATAGAAAATCAATGGCGAATAAAGGGGGAAACGTTTGAGAAAAAAGAAGAGGAAGATAAAAATAAAAAAGGCAGAGAAGGCCAAGGCGCAAAAGAGATACGGACGGGGATAAATGGAAAAGGTGAGAGAGAGGTAGGTGAGAGAGGTAGGTGAGAGAGGGGGAAATGAGAGAGGGGGAGATGAGAGAGGGGGAGATGAGAGAGGGGGAGATGAGAGAGGGGGAGATGACAGAGGGGGAGATGAGAGAGGGGGAAATGAGAGAGGGGGAAATGAGAGGGGGGAGATGAGAGAGGGGGAAATGAGAGGGGGGGAGATGAGAGAGGGGGAGATGAGAGAGGGGGAGATGAGAGAGGGGGAGATGAGAGAGGGGGAAATGAGAGGGGGGGGAGATGACAGAGGGGGAAATGAGAGGGGGGGAGATGACAGAGGGGGAAATGAGAGAGGGGGAGATGACAGAGGGGGAAATGAGAGGGGGACATGAAAGAGGGGGAGATGAAAGAGGGGAAGATGAAAGAGGGGGAGATGAAAGAGGGGGAGATGAAAGAAACGGGGAAGGTAGAGAAGGGAGGGAAGTTGGAGGTGAGGCAGAAAGAGGGGAAAGAAAAGATATATAAACGAGAAGAGACGGAAGAAGCGGATTAACAATATGGCGCGCACACTTCTCCCTCCCTCATCTCACTCCAATTTGTCAGTCCCTCTCAAGGGTTGTCGTTCGCACTTTCTACCCTTCCCTTAATATACTTATTTTAAATATTTTTTAAAATTCAGAATACATATACAGTATACTCCCTATAAACCGGATATCGCATAATAGAAACTTCAATTAACCAGAATTTTAAAACTTATAACTCGAAGGACCTTTATATTGTATTACGTACGTGCATATGTGCAGTATTCACTTCTCCAACACCTATTAAATTACGTTAATCCGAAGTTCAGTATTTCTACTCGAACTACTAAACTATCAGCTTTAACTCTCCTCTAATTGTAAATATTAACTCTGCTTTCTAAACATTTACTTACAATTAGTAATTTCTACTCTAAATACCATAGATAACTGACATCTAGCAATCGGAATATGCTCGGTCCTGCGGCGTCCGGTATATCGGGAATTTACTGTTGTACATGCGATATATATATATGTATAAGATTGTAACTAGTAGTTGAGAGGGATACGAGGGAGCCAGTGGACACTTGGTGTTGTGGACGTCCATGGCAATATATATATATATATGTGTGTGTGTGTGTGTACACGACCAAACATCCATAATTCCAACTTTTTTCTTTCCTCGAAGTTCTACAGCGAATGCAACTGCATGCACCCTCCACTCCTTCGACTCCTCATTCCTTTTATTCCTGCTCCGTCAACCCATTTTTTCAACTCATTCTCACAGTTTTTTTCCATTGAGAGGAGTTCAGACGGAACAAAGAAAGATGCTAAAGCATATGAATACCCAAACCCTCTCTCTGGGGATAGTCTCACGCACCTTCCCTTCCTTTTCCTCATCACCAACCCAATCCACCTATCGTATCTCCCCCCCTCACCTCTCACGCATCCCTTTCACTCCGACCCCCCCCCCTCCCCCTCGCGACCACTTCCGGTCCTCGAATCAAATCTTTTCTTTTCCTTTTCTTTCTATTTTAAGAGGCCGCTTGCGCGCAACACACGCCATTTCACCGAGGGAGAGAAAGGATAAGCGTTCTTCATGGAGAGGCGCCTGCAGCGTAAACACCTGAGGAGGGCATCGAGTTAAAATTCCAGCCGTCGACTTGATCGAGTTTTACACTAGCGATGTCCATGTGAGGTGTTTTCATACCCCAAGTTAATAAAAATTATTCTCGGTTTAAAAAATCCTGATTTTTTTTTAATGAGTGCTTTTCGGATTGTCAAGCGAGTTACTTAATGCGAGCCGAAATCCATAATGTATTTTAAAAGAATAAACAAATGTGCATCATGGATTCACACTTCACCAGGGACATTTACTTCTGTTATCATAAAATTCTTTTTGACTTTTTCTGAATATTTACGGGTAATTTCCGGAAAAAAGGCGGGGAAACTAAGTAAAATTAATTGCATAAAATAAAGAACAGTAGCAGAGGCAATTTGATGACGGCGATCATTCGTCGAAACAATTTTTGCTTTGTGAAAGTAGTACCAATTAACCTCCACTGCCGTTTATCTTATTGTTAGTTTATTTAACTTACAGTTAAGTCTATTATGGAGATACACTAAGCAACGGCATCTTCAGTGGATTTCAAATTAACTCGTGTTGCAATTTTACTATAATCACTTAAAATCTCATTCGGTGGCTGTGGGACAGTGAAATATTCATATTTGTTATTATCCAAATGGTTACGTAAAACCTTTATTAACAATCTGTAAGCAAAGCATGCCTAAGCAAATTAATAATAAAAACCTTTTAAAGGAATCAAGAAGCATATGCTAATTCTAATCTTTCATATAGTTTTCCAATTCTGTCTTTCTTTCTTTGTGTGTATAACGCTCTTAGAATCTTTCAATATCTCAGCACTGGAAGCAGCTGGAGAGATGAAATTTGGTGTGTTCTTAGATGAACAAATTAACTACTAGAAAACGTTATTACCTTATATTAAGTGTCCTAGGTTCGACTCCAGATATCCTTTCGTATTGCCATTTAAAGGCACGGGAAAAAACGATTTTGACCATGCAGACATTTTTTCTTTTGCTCATTAAAATACCTAAATATTAACTTAGAAACTTAAAAAAAAACTAAAAGACGAAGGAAATTCTAATTATTTTACTGTAGTGGTTTTTTATTGTATCTTTCCCTTTAAAATTTTAAAAATACGTAAAAGCGCGTATTTTTTGTGATTTTAACGCTTAATCTAGAATGAGTTGCTATACAACCTGTATTGTTTTGTTATTAATTAATCAAGTCAGTATGTTATAATAATTTTAACGTTACCCGCCATATGACGGGTTATTATTCTAGCTGTATCAAATAAAACGCGAAACTAACCCCGTCAATCCTCCATAAAGGGATAAATGAGAACGTGACTCTCGCCTAATTCTCTCAACTCCTTGCTAGCCTCATCCCTCCCTCAGAAGCGAGCGAAATCAGTGCGCGACCGTGGGTTGCGTGGGTGGATGTGTATAACATATATCTCGCGCAATAAACCACACGAATGAACGACATGTCACGAACCTCGTTCCGACCCCGCGTGGGAAGCGATGCTCTCCCGTTCTTGATGGGTTCGCATGTGCGCTTGTCTGCTACAGTGTATCACATAGAGAATGTCTCCGCGAATGAAGCTGCTTCGAAGGCTATAGCTCGCTCGCTCATTTTTTCTCCATCATCTTTGAACCCTCTCACAAAACACGCCCACTGGATGATCCGAACGGCCACAGATGTTTTTCAAGTATTACGTTATGACGGAGTAATGAGATCACTTTCTCCCCCACACACACCCCAACTCCTCCCCTTCTGACCCCGACTCATGCATCTTCCCTTTACAAGAGAAGCTTTGCTTCGGAGAAGAAGAAAAAAAGAACTGCGAGGACATAAAGAGACCTCATTGTGTCGGAGAGCTGCATATTACGGCCGAAGCTAAAAAGGACCGTTATACGGTCGGTTACGTAGCACGCCAAAAAAAATTGACGGTCGTAAGAGTTAAAAAGCATTGCTTTACTACGATACGAAAACGACGTTCTTGACTAATGACGTAACTACCGATTCGTCACATATTAGCACTCTTAGAATGCATACATCATGCGAAGAAACGATCGCATTTTTATGTTATTACTTAAATCGGCGAAAATACAAGAAAACGAGACGAGCTTCGGCCGTTTCCCGATATTTTTATCTTATTGACTCATTCCAGACTTTAACTGAACGTGCAGAGATGACTATTTCAATTTTAGAACCGATGAAAAAGAAAGGTAATTGTCGTGCCTTTATCTTTGCCAAACGCCTGAAACAATTCCATTTTCATCAAAAACTCTTACAAGGTTGCGGAATGACTATTTATAAATACCAGAATATTCACCTGACCCGGGATTTTGTGATTCAAAGCAAATAAAATCCCGTTAACTTGACGATCACGAAAGCGAAAACATTTCTCGGTCACGACTTCATTATTCACGGAAAAAACAAACACGGCGTAAATGAAAAGGGTAGTGGTACGAGAGGAAAAGAAAACCGATCCGAAAAGCAATCATCGTGGCAGACGGCCGCACAATCTCTCTCTAAATCCGCCAGGTGACTTTATCGGTATGAATGACGAAGAAGATACCGAAAAGGGCGAGAGATAATAGTCCACATTTAGAAATACCTTCTTCGTTTAGGACAAGTGTGAGACTCTTTTAGGAATCCATTTACGTGCATGAACTCACCTCGTGACAACGCCAAGAAATTTTAAATAAACGACACATTCTTAATAGTGTTTACAAGCAATGCACTGCCGTAATGTCATCTACATGAGAGGGAGAGAGAGAGAAGAAAAAATTAACATAGGAAGAAAAAAACCTGCGGTGCTAGCAGATGCGGTCATCTTACTGGAAAAACCATATGAAGAAAAAGGCCTAAGGAGAATGGCGGGTGTGAATAAGATGCGAAATCTTAAACAGCAAAGAGTAAATATATGACAAACAGTGCTAGCGGAGGAGAGGGGTCGAAAAAATTGAATAACTCTTAAATTTGTGTGATACTGAGAATTCATAAAGATTCGTCTTAAACCTAAAACTACTCGTGACTTTAAGAATGTTAAAGCGAAGATTAACATACAAACGGATAGTATAGTTACAGGATGGCTATAAAGAAATAACAAGCGCGTTTTAAATTGAGGAAAAAGGCGAGGAAATCACGAAAATCGTTAGAAATTTAATCACGTTTTTCCATGAGAGATTTTAAAGGAGGAAATCATAAGCGTTGGTGTGAAGACAGGGAGATCTAATTTATAGTTCTCGGAAAGTCATCCGATGCGGGGTGCAATAAACGCTTGGTTTTACGCATTGGAATGCAAGTTTTACATTGATTAGAAGCTATCTTGAATATTGACGTACCATAGAATGCAAAGGAAATCTTTGAACGGACGGAAAAGAAAACAAAAAGGCGGCGAAAGGAGGTCTCCTAAGATAATAAGTTCCATCAATGCGACTATAAGATGCCAGAGGAAAATGGTTGCGACAGATTTAACCGCGAAGAGAATTTTGAATGAGGTTATCGAAGGGAGTGAAGGACGAGGAAGAGTGAAGGATTCCGGAGAGATTGAAGAAATTCGATTAGTACAGAGGAGATAAAACGATGAGCTTTGGATTGATGGAATTGGAGTGGATGAACCATGGACCAGCTACGATATTTTTATAGGCGAGCGAACGAGGAAGAGAGAGTAAAAATTGGTAGAGAATGGGAGAAAATAGTCAAAGTTAAGTGTGTTGCACATAGATAAATCGAAGTTATATATGTCGCCCTCTCATACATCGAGTTATCGACTAATCGAAATATGCTTTTCTTCACGCTTATTTGTTGACATTAAAATGAAATTTATTCACTAGAAGTTTCGATAAATCGAGCTTTTCCTGTCTTCCCTTAAGTTTCGAGTTATCGAGGCTAGTCTGCCACCGAAGAGATAAAACAGTTTAATAATCGGAGAGAGGAGTTGGAGGAAGGAGGTAAAAGCGAGGAGAAAGAGGATGCGGAGAAAGTGGACAAGTAGAGTGCGATTTCCTCCATTGGAGAAGGGAGAAAAAAAGAGATTGCCGTTCTGCCGAGCGGACTGGGAGGTCGTTCGGGGGGAGAGGTGGAGGTGAGAGAGATTTTTTAACGGAGGACATCCAGGTGAAAGGATGAATCGGGTAGATGACTGAATTCAGCGATACAGCTAAAGGACGGAGCAGTGTATGAGGGAGGAGGAGAGGGAAGAGAGCGGATGGGGAGACGCTGGGATGGGAAAGTTGTGAGGGCACCCGAGAGAAAGCGTTGAGGGAATGCCGCCGGTGTAATTGAAGCGAGGTAATGAAATAGGAAGGGCAGGGATGGAGATAGGAAGGGGGAGGAGGGCGGGGGGGGGGGGAGGGGAAGGGAGCGTTGGGATTTCGGACGCGAAATGGGATTGAGTGAGAAGGCGGAAGAGAGGAGGGAGGGAGAATTTTTGAAAGGGAAAATTTGGAAAGGAGTTTGAAATTGAATACGGTAAGCGAAACAAGGCATTCAGGGTATCGGCCTCCAAATGCTGTGATAACGGGTTCGAAACCGTGCCTCTGGCATGGAAGCTTGTGTCCGTTATTGCTAATGCCACTGCTTTCCCCCGTAGCTATACTATATTTAAACGTTTCCCGCAAACTTTCACATTTGTTAATCACCTCTCGTCATGTGACCGCCTAAATGAGCGCTCCTCTCATTTCCGAAAATTTGGCATTCGAGAATCGATTTTTTTTGTCGAAAAATTTCAGATTTTATGCTAAATTTTCTTTATTTATCTTTTCTTAACAAGCTGGCATACATAGACATGTTTCATCAGCAAAACAACTAAAGTTAAATAATTTGAAGAAAAACTTTTACATTCAAGCACTGACTAATTAACAAATTTCCAGACGGAAATTCTTCGAATTTGGGTTTCAACAAATTTAATAATGGTAAGGGTTTCGTTTTTGGAGTTCACTAGCGGTCAAAGGTAAATATACGTTTTGTGGCACACTTGAAATAAATCATGGAAATTAAAAGAAGTAAAACTAAATTTTTTTTTTAATTCTCTCACATTTATTACGTAGATTCTGGTGCTACTGATAGTTGCAAAAGCTGTAGAAAGGGGCTTTAAAATCACATTTTCGGCGCATTTTGGGGTTATAATTTACTTTACCACAAAGAAACTTTTAGTATGTTATTTATTCCACAAAAATTGATGTAAAAATCATCTATTTTACACATCCTCGACGATATACACATAAAGAGTCCATTTAAGCTAATATATAATGGGGATGTTTTGACTGGACAATATGGACCAAAATCCGTTTCGCACAACAGCTTATAGTGTACACCTCCATGCCAAGCCCCATAAAAACAGGTCGCTTGTGATACTAAATACGCAGACCGACATCAGATGCATTCAATGCGCGCACTGCATGTAAAAATCGCATAAACACCCTGTGCTCTTTCTTCGGTGCTTTAACCAGAAAAGCCGTTGCGGTTATGGTATGAATTACCCCAAAAATAATCTGATATTTGAGTTCGCATAATTTAAATCAATAAGAATGTGAGAAATATTTACTTTTTTGCAAATATCACTTTCGGATTTTTTCGCGGCCATTCGCTAATCGGCGTAATTACTGTTCGATTACGACGATAAAATTGCGAAATGGCTTTTAACCGTCGCTTTGCAGATAACATTTCGCGAGTCTTGCAGGAATGAATTTCCGCAGAAAAAATATATCTGATAAAGCCGGCATGAAATGCGATTGACTCAGTCACGCGAGAACGGCGTAGAGAAACTGTAGAGAAAAAGATAACTCAATTTCAGTGGGATGTAAAGAGAGTATTTAATCGTAGTAATCGAGGAAGAGATATTAATTGGTTAAGGTTGGAATGGGAAGTGTTTGCCGGAAGAGACATTAGGAAGGGAGAATATATAGCTTCGCGATCATTATAAGGGTGAATCCGACGAAGAAATATTTTACTTTTAACTCAAGAATGATAAAATTTATAGTCCGTTATTTAATCAAGCCATCCACTATACATGAATGGCTATCCTATATGCAAGAAAACTAAAGCCCAAAGCTGAACATGTCTACCTTAAGCGACGACCAACGACTTTGATTATATCGAAGGTTTTGAAAATGTAAGCTCTATTCATTCTAAAAGGAACTCTATTTAACGTCGAAAGAAAAGAAAGCAGAATCAACAGAAGCCAATTACAATAATCGCGCAATAATACTACAAACTAGACTTCCGCATCAATCTTTATGTTTTCATATATCAGCTGGACAAAACACTGTTGTGACGTAAATCATTTTCAATGGATCCTTGGGCAAACTGGGAAAGCAAATCACCAACAATTTTATTTTTATCAATTTTCCCTAAACATAATATTATATCAACATTACTAACAACATCATTAAAATATAAATATTTACAAATAAATTTTAAAATCTTGATTTCAAGCGTTGTTAACTTTTGAAAACCATAATTTTGCGCGGAACTTTTCTCTTATTGTTGCATTTTAATTAAAATCACTTTTCCCATTTGAGGGAATTCCTCCACAAGTAATAAAGAACTTGAAAGCTCACAGGCGAGTAAGTATTATTTTAAACCCTTCATATAATGAAACGACATATTAATCCATGAAAAAATAAACGACGGCGTTATGGCAACTACCAAAATCTACGTTTAACTGACATCGTGACAGAGCCTTCTTTACGAGGCGTTCGCATATATTTCGCGCTGGGGCCGGAAGGCGCCGCTTTTGATGACCGCATTCTTCCGAGGGCACCACCACCTCCTCCCTGCCCATACTGCACCACGCCCCTTTCCACCCCGCCATCGCCTCCACGCACGGTCCCCAAATTGGTTGACTCACTCGAGTCATTCAACCGTTGCACACACCTACGATAACATCTCTTGTTCCTAAGCGACGCCTTTTACCCTTACGGAATCCCAACCTTCTGTTAGAAAAGGTCGCGGATTGCATGTCTTTCGAATTTCCGATCGTTACGAACATTTCGAATAGTCCAGAAATGCGTTAAAAATGCTTCTCTCGCGCGCGTTAGGTTTTACGTTCTGTTTAAAAAAGCATATGCTTTATCGAGCTTACTTAATGACTAGGTTATAAGTCGTTCCCGTAGCAATAAAACGGATGGGTGATCCATTTCAGCAGTAAGTTTCACGTATTGAGTATGGCTAAATGATTATATCATACCATTTATCAAATTATTATCCAGGTTTCATCTATGATAGCAGCTGCTTTCGAATAACATGCAAAAATTAGGAGATTAATGATCAACATTTACCTCAGTAAATTAATATGCGAGCCCATCTACCAACGTCAAACAAATTAATATAGATAATTACTGGCGCCATCGAACCGTTAAAAATTACAAGCAATGCCTTAACGCTTCGAAATGGGAGATTGGCTGTTGGAGGTTGGGTTGAGACCCTGGGAAAGCTTTCAACGCTCGAAATCATTTCAACCCCGTAAAAGGCGACAATTTTGTGAGTTTATGGGAGAAATAAATTCGACACCCACGCCTTTTTCGCCCGAAAATTGACAATCGGTAGAAGATTTTAGCGCGGGACGGACGAGTTTCCTGACCCGATAAAAAATACAATCCCATCATAGCAGTTCCGATCCATTCATTCTCAAATCATTTCAAAATATCTGGAGCCCACACACGCGAATTGTTAAAGCAACAGCCACTCGCAAGCACACTCATGTGCAGAAACACACACACGCTCACCAGAAAAACACACGCTCATTCGCGAGACCATATCTACCCAGCGTCACGGTCGAACACACAGATAAGGCATTTGAGTGGCAATCGTATCTCGAACGAGATAGACGCAGGAGAGTGGAAGTGGAGGAGGAAGAGAGAGGGTGTTTAAAGGTGAGCTGCTGATGCAGTCAGGGATGAGCGAATTGAGCTGAACTGAGGCTGAATCGTTCCCAAACAAGTGGAAAAGGGAGGAATCCGTATCACAAAAATGCGCGATAAATGAAGTCAACTTGTTAATGAAACTTTCAAAGGCGGTGAATAAAGGATTAATTTATCGAGGCTTAACCATGAATCTCATCGAAAAACTGCCATAAAAAACGAAATTTTCCAAAAAATGGAAACGAAAAGTAAGCCATTTCTAGGACTCAACCGATAAAAAGAATTTACATTAACTCGGAAGGTAAAACAACTCCACAAATGTGGCATTACCGACATTCAAGCCTGGAATACTTAACTCAGTTTGAACCTATTTGAAAACAAGTTTATTATGCAACTCACTGCATGTCTTCTATTAAATACGCTATATTTTCGTCAAATAACAGGGCGTCGGGTTAATGCATTAGGAAGAGATAGACGAACGAATCCGAGAATTGATGTTAGTCGAGCTACGGGATACCATCCTGAAAAAACGTTGGGGGAAGAAAGACTAACATAAGAATTACTCCCGAATGAAACCCACAAGAACAAATATTGACGTAAATATCGATTCGTAGAAGAAATCCTCCCGATATTATATCTGCGGGATTACCGGTGCGATTGCGCTTGTTGAGACCGTTACCGAGGATACGGGCTGCTTCCGCAAATCAACGAATCCGCAATAACACTCATTATGACCGATCGATTTACGCTGGCGTGCTCCAAAATGAAAACACAGAGCCATAGTTTCCCATTTAGAACGTTCGCACGTGTTGAAGGGATTTCGGCTAGTGCACAGCACGATTTCCTCTCGAAGCGAATGCAACGGTAGGATTGATACAAATATTTGAATTCTTCCTCAACGATTCTGTCACAGATGTCAATATATTTCGTACGATACCGAGTTTAACTTGAAAACATTCCTCTGAATAATTCCAAAACTGTTTTAAATTTCCTTCTAATATCTTCCGATAAAAATGTTAGGTACCCAAGGCAAATAAAGTGCTCGAAGAGCAACAATAGATAAGAGTCGATTAACACCAGCAGTCAATATGCCCACGTTTCCTAAAGATAACAACTTTAGAATCGGTATTCCCAGACGACGCTGACGTAAAGTTTGTTTCTATCAAAGGGGAAATGATTCTCCGGCTTCAGTCGCTTCTCGGAAGCAATACAATAGGTTTTCCTTTAGATAAGCACGCCTCGGACAGAAGGACGTTTTTTTATTTACAGAAAAAGTTTCGTCCGAGAGAATAAATTTGGATACGGGAGGACTTATTAACTTCAATCGAAAATGAATCAGGCACAAGGCCAGTTTACGCGCACACTTCTCCAATTGCGCGCCGAGCACTTATCTAGACATCTCTCTCATATAGACGTTTAAAGTACACAAAAGAGATATATCATTTTCGATATTCCGTCTTCGTAATTGACTCGCGATGAGATAAAAATCGTAGGTCTTTCCCATCCTTCATCTTGGAATAGTTTCGTCACAGCACTTCAGATGGTTGGACATGAATTTTTATTATCAATTCAGTCAAAAATAAACAAATAATGCGATAAAAATATATAAAAGAATAGGAAAAAGACAATAACAACATTAAAAATAAAATATTGCTAAAAGTTGCCAAAACTAAATTGTATATTTTTATAACGATAATCGACCGCAGAAAGCGGGCGGAAATCTGCGTCCTTAGAAGTCCGTGATGCCGTTTTTATCTTATATTTGCCGTTATGACACACAAATCGCAAATCAAAATAATCTCGAGAATAATTGTTCGAAACCTTTAGCATAATTACTAGCACTCTTCGACTTGCCCCGGATATAACTACTCTCCGTCAAGAGAATTTCTAATTAACTTTTTAATAATAATAATTCCTTAGGCATTTCATTGACCTGTACTACCTTAAGGTATCAAAACTTTAATTTTCACCGTGTCAGGCGATAATGAAAATGCCGTCAAAAAACATCACACGTACATACTTCCGCGTGACTTAACCTGAGACAATGACTATGCGTAAATGTCTTTTTTTTCTTCCTTACTACATCGCACGGCATGTTTGTCTGCATTATCGTTTTATTATTATTATTTCCTGTCTCTTTACGCTAACGGGTTTTTCATATATTTCAGTGCATTCTCCTCAATCACATACGCATGTGAATCACGTCGCGTCGGAATATTTTTCTCGGCATTTCGATAACGGGAAACGCAAGGCCGTCGTGTTGCAGCACGCCCCCTCATGGCCTAACCCACGGCCTTCCACGGAGAGGAGTAGGAGGCAGAGAGAGAGAGAGAGAACAGTACATTTGCCATTCCCCAATTGACTCGCGCGCTATGATTCACACGGATGACGAACCTCCCTTCACCACTCACCACGGCCGCGCCCTCTTCCTTACCGCCTTGAGCCAAAGAAAGAGAAAGAGGGGAGTTGAAAGCGGACCCCGTTTAAGGAGGCCCAAAGAGGACTGTCCTTCTCAAATGAATCATGTAAACACGGAATTGTTAAAATAAAAAAAAGAATTGGCTTACCGGTTGCATCATGCAAATGAAATTCATGACTCCAGTAACCATAAATCATATGGTCAATAACGAGTGAATTATAATAAACTCGGCCCTCCTATAGCACGAGAGATGCGTTCTAAGAAAGATCCGTGTAACGCTAACCCGTGCTAGATGAACCTAGATTTAAATGGTGAAAGGAAGGCTATGTTCCATACCCCTTTCAGGCCCTCTCATCCAGAGCCAAAAGACCCAACTCTCTTATGCACATATGTCTACAAGTATAATGTTTTTTATTGCCTTAGTTTATAATCAACGCACTAGTACCTTCCATTATGCCTCTTCCTCGCCCAGCAATCCGGAATCCCAATTGCCAGAACCGACCAAACCGCTTTAATGCGAATCATAATCCGCGCTGTGTGAATTTTCGCCATTGAAAACAAACTGCGTCGTAGCGGATCTGTGTTTTAAGAAACCATGTTAAGGACAGCCAGATGTAAAACAACTTTGAACTAATGTGGGTTGCTTCCTATTTGACTTGAGTACAGCTTATTCAAAAATTTCTCTTTCTCTACCAATTTTATATTTTTGAGTTTTTGATTTCCTTTCCACACACGCATCTTTTCCTGCAATGACATACGCATAAGAGTCCCACCACAGTCTTAAATTATAAAATTCTATCATTCCATACTTAAGTGACACAAAGTACGAGCAGGACACGTCCAAATGTAATCCACGTACATATTTCCCCTTCTAGAATCATTTAACTTTTAATTGGACACGTACATCCCGTTGTTTGCCAAAGGTTTAACAGTTACAAGGGTCACCTACATCATTTTAGGAACTTACAACTGTTACATTGACTATCAAAAGAGACGTAGTACGCCATTTGAACTGTAAAAACATCTAACGTAATAGAGGAGTGAGAGCGATTTGTTTCGCAAAAACGTCTATTTTTCTCCCCCAGGCCTTCCCAGGGGAAAAAATCGTGAAAAAATCCTCAAGGCTTCCGGATAAGAGGAAATGAAGTTCTTTGGTAAAGAAAAATAAGCCGAGCGGATATATTTCCCCTTTTCTTTCGTGAAAGCGGGCGAAAGGCTGTCCGCTGCACGACCAAAAGCCAAAGGACGATGGTGGAAAAGATGGGGAGGGGAGGAAAGGAAAAAGGTATGTGGGAGAGAAGGAATGACTGGGAAAAAGTCAGATGCGGTGGAGAATGGGTAGGATAGAGAAAAGGAGTGTAGAGAGAGGGGGGGGGGGTAAAGGGAAAGAGAGATGCGGGGAAGGATTTATCGAATGAAACCGGAAGAAAGTCTATAAAACACATTTTCAAAGCCAATCCTCCGGAAAAGTATGTGCACGAAGTGAAATACAACAGTATTACTTAAATATTAAAAGATGTTTTAAAATAGTGGATATTTGAGGTGAAACTCCATATATTATATTTCCAAAAAATGGAAATACGTAATAGTGCCATAAATAGAATAGGAGAAAAAACCTCTCTCTCACTGTAAAAACAAATTATCAAAAATTTCAAATTTTATGTGACTGAGAATTGTAAAAAATCACGAAAATCTTGGCGTCGACATTAATTTTATTTTAATTATCGTAATTTACGACGAGGCTAAAAATGCGAAATTTGGTGGCCGTGGTATTTCGGATGTTATGAACACAGCATAACAGAAGAAGATAATACTCGAAGAAAAATATGAAAAAGGACGAGAAGTGAAAAGAAATGGGCAAAGGAAAGCCGGATGGGAGATGTTCGTGAGAAGAATCGGAGATTGCGAGGAAATGGAAAAGAGGGTGGGGATTTGAGATGGTTCAGACGGAAGCGAGTACTTTCTCCAATGAAATTTGGTGAAGTTTGTTATTTTTTATGGCGATTGAAATCGCGTGAAATATCATTATCGCGGCGATAGCTGCATCTCAAGGAAAAGCAAAGCGTAGAAGGAATTCCAATGGAGATATATTTTTATAGATTTTACTTGAAATAATAATCCTTAAAACTTCTTTCGTCTAACGTTTCACCGTCGTTTTAAAGAAAACAATTTCAAACATAAAGCAAAACGATCAAAATTCCTGTGTTGATTGCAAAGTCTTTATTTCGCAAGTTCGAATTCCTTCAGTGAGCTTATTTTTCGCTTTCTTTACAATTCTCGAGAAAAATTCATTTACTTGATATTTTTTTATTAATAAGCAAGTGAGTCGAGTCATGGTTTCATTAAAATTTACAAACCTTAAAAGATGCTTAACCTATAAAACGAACGCTTCAACGCTCCAAAATTGATTACATTTTTGACGATATGAAAACTTAATGAGAAGGCTTTCCTGTGCTAATTTAAGGAAACCTCACAATTTGGTAATATTATTTGTTGAAACATTAACCAGGCAAACCTTTCCCAATTGCATCAAGTGACCGTCTCCATTTTCTTTAGGATAAAACATGCATTAAACCTCGTTGGCATAAATTGTGAGTTACAACCCCTTTCTTCCGCTTTTACAATAGAAATTCCGATTTTTAACTCCCTCCTTGTTGCCAAAAAAGAGAAAAGCTACTCGCGCATAGAATTCCGCAAAAAACCAGATTTATTCCGCGCAATCGCTACATAGATGTCCCCGGAGATTGCCGTACTAAGGGGGTCAGAGTTCAGGGCAGCGAAGAACAATGAGAGAGAACGAGCAGTGCAGAATAAAGGTAAGAGATGTTACGGCGACCTTGGTAGAAGAGGTTGGTAGTTAAGATCGTCTGCCTGCCAATACTGAGGTCGAGAGGTTCGAAACCTGTCCACTCCGTTGGTGTGCATTTTTATTGGCCGCAAGGCCCATTTGCGCGCTTAAAATAAACAAATGAGAGAGTACTTCATGGCGGAAATTTGGAAGGATGAGCAGGAAGGAAATGGCGGAGTGGAATAGAGGGGAGAGGTAGAGGGGGGCCAGAGTCGGATGCGGGGGTGTCGAGTTATGGGAGGCGTAGAGAGAGAGAGAGGGTATTTAGGAAAAAGAGGGAATAAAAGGGGAGGAAGAGAAAAGAGGAGAGGAAAAGGAGGGAGAGGTGATAGGCAGGCAGAAGGGGAAAAGTATTAAATTTAGCCCTTATATGTACGAATTTATAGGTTTATAAAAATTAAATATTGAGTCTTATAAAAATATTTCATGATGTTAAAAGTAATAATTAACGCACTATAAAAATATTTTTACTGTGTTGGACATATGATACGATGCGAAGTTTAATTTGAAGAACCCAAAAAGAGCCCTGTGACACTTTTAAATAATGATGATCTGGTATGGTATGTACAGTCTCGAGCATAAGTATAGTAGTTTTAAAAGCTTACGGCACCTGCGCAGAAGACGATTTTCGCTATAGAAGAGTCCACTTTAGAAACGCGAACTCGGTACGGGTGAGGGTGTTTACAATCGTGAGAGAGCTCACTTGTGCCTTGTTAGTTGCCAACCGTGCCGCTGTCCTATTAGATACACCTTTCTAGTATCTCTGTTCTGTTTGTTGTTTGGATACATTGTATTTAATTGCCGAATAAAAATTTGCTTTGAAAAATAGTTTCTTCTTTCAAAGTTAAATAAGTGCAAAATCAAACTACATACGTACATGATAATCTACAGTTCAGAACATTTCCGCCTCTTTTAAAACTGGATCCGGTAGTTTGGCCAACCTGCCATGCTGCGAGTTCCAATTCGCTTCGCTTCCCCCTTAACTTCCCTCTCCAAAATCGCTTTCCCCTACATTACGTCGCAGTCCGCGCAGAAAAGTGTCATAAGCTTTAATCTAACATAAGTCCGAGTTTGCGATGGTGTCTGTTGACTCGACGATTCCATAGTAGTAAGTCCAGTTGGAGGGTGGGAAGGGGTGTGAGGGGTCAGGTCATGGTAAACTAGGAGGGAGGGAAGCGGTGTAAGGCCAGGTTAAGCTATATCTACACGCATACTTCACTAGGATTGAAGGAAGGTTGCTGAGGAACGTCCTTATCCTATGCGACGTCATACGGTAGAATGGGGGAAAGCAGGGAGAAAGCTAATTTCATCAAAACATCTAAGGAAATTTTTTTTCTAAGATTTGGAGGGACGAGTTATTTTTGCTGTAATCACAACAAGAAGAGTTTCTAGCCAAGAATTAGAAGGGTGGAACTCAGTATCTCACATGCGTATTATAACTATTTGTCGAGAATGGGACGAAAGCTTCATTTAAACACGTAATTTTAATCCAAGAAAATATAGCAACTACGAGAGAATCACCTATTTAAACATTTTCTTTTGTCTTTCCTTTCCCTCCCTCTTCCGCCTCCCTATTGCGTCTTTGAACTTCTCCAGGTAAACACGTGAGAGACAATCTTCGTTTCACTCTTAGCTTAATATGATCTTCCATCCTAGTGAAGTATGCGTGTAGATATAGCTTAACCTGGCCTTACTCACACCGCTTCCCTCCCTCCTAGTATACCATGACCTGACCCTCGCGCCCCTCCCCACCCTCCAACTGGACTACTACTACGGAATCGTCGAGTCAACAAACACCATCGCAAAGTCGGACTTAGATTACTTATGCTCGCGACTGTACACCATGCAACTAAAGCCGAACCCACACTGCGCCAAACAAAACAGACCTGGACTGTTTGAAACTGCTGCAGGCTGTTTTCTACAGGCCGACTAGACGTAAAAAGTACACTGAAGGGGGCAGGTAACACACACTACCTAAACAAAACGTTTTGTTTGCTCCAGGCAGTGCCAGTCACGCTTGGTGTCGTTTGGCGTCTACTTGTTTGCGGCAGCCATTTGAAAGGTTCAAAGGTAAGATTGATAATAATTAAATCACGCATAAATCGTATATAATTAAAAAACTTATCTTCATAATTGCGTAGTTCATGTAATAAAGACACTACTCTATTGTCCTGAATTCTTTTTACATTCAGAGGATGAACCCAAAATTTTCGCGAATTTCTTGAATTCAGAAGCAACCACTGCCACAACACTGGTATACATTCATCTACCTCCTCTTCGTCGGAAGACATCTTGCTGACTGGTGATATTGTATTTGGCAGCGAACTGTTTGTCGCAGTGTGTATTGTAGTTGTTTGAAACAGCAGCAAACATTTTGTTTCAAGCACCCCCGGACAGTTTGTTTGCCGCAGTGTGGGTTCGGCCTAAAAGGGTTAGCAGGGGAGAACATAGGCAATATACGAAAAAGAGGGTAGGATGAAAGTAAAAATAAAAGATAGACCAGAGAGGACAAAGGGATTGGAAGAGAGAGGTGGAAGAAATGAGGAAAAGGAAATTAGATTAGGATAAACATTTGTATCGAGTTAATGAGAATAACAATAAACCGCGGAGAGGACGGAAAGATAACGTAAGGTGAGGAACCAAACTGAACTAGAGAAGAGGGTCGCGAAATGGAAAGGAACGTCTCTTCCTCCTTTCGACCATTCTAAAATTATATATATAATAGGAATTCGCCTCAGGAGAGAACCATTTTGCTCCTCTACCCTTCCGTGCACCGCCAAGCGTTGCAATTGTGGTGCTTCCTCGTAAACCGTGCACACTAGCAAGGTTACGCTTTCTTAATTCCGACAGTTTTCCCTCATTCCTTTTCCGCCATTTGCGAAACCGGAACGGAAAACGAATTTACGCGGCGCAAAAATAAGTGACAAAGGGAATGAACTTGAAACGGCGGCGCCAATCACGCAAATAGATTTTGCTCGATTTCGACGCCGAAAAAAAATGTTTCGTTCGGCCAAAACACCGATAAGTTCATCAAAGCACCCTCAAAACTCTTCCCCCGTTTTATAAATTGAATGTAAAAGGAACCAAATACTAAAAAGTTTAAATTTTCCAAGTGTAAGGAAGTGTACGCCAGATACGGAGGAAATAATAAAATAAATTGCAATTATATAGCAACGCAGTTTATCTGTTTCTCTACTCCTTTAGATTACGAAACTGTTTACGAACTGCACTCCATTAAGGTTAGAGGAGTAAGGCGATAGCGATAAGAACCAACACTGCACTAAACGTTTGCCAATTTGTCAATAACAGAGTCTTTATATAATCTCTAAATTAATCAAACGTTCCTAAGATTTTGTTTTATCTACAAAACAGAAGCGTTTTCATCAAATGACCATATCACTTCTTTTGGAGAATTTAAAATTTTCATTTCTGATAAAGAATATGTACATGCGACGCGTTGAGAAGAATCAACTAGAATCTTTGTAGATTATAAACGAAAAACTCTTAACAATTTCAATACACAACTCAACAAGCGACAAATAAGCCGATAAATCGATTCGACATCGGCATGAACACAACCGGCATAGATATGGATATAATATTATAGATATCCATCATTTAGTATTACTGAATGAAATGAATTTTTGCTATATTCCTTTTCGCTGCTTTTTTATATTAACCTCTTTCTACCCTCAACGCCTACGCGAGAAGCATTTTTTTCGGGACATAAAACAAGGCCCAGAATGACGAATTAAATCCTTTCTAGACGCTTCTTTTTCGGCCTCGCTCGACATATTCCTTCCGCCCCCGGGCGCTATTTACCGAAAAAAATTGTCTCGATATGCTCCTCGTTGGAAGACTTTCTCGTTGTAAAGGACTCCCAGACGCGACGAGCATTATGTCCTTCTGTCATGTTTATTATCCTCCGGAGGTTGTTGTTGAGAGACGCATCATCCACCCAAACGCACCCGCTTTCCAACTCGCTCCCTTCCTTACTTTGCTCTTTCTCTTTCTTTCCTTTCCCTCTCCTTCTCCCTGCCTCCCTTCTCTATCTTCAGCATTTCCATTCTCCTTCCGCTGCCGTGGGAGTTTTCCGAAATACGGCCCTTCTTCTACTCCCCCCTTCATGACTAACTCCACCTCCCACTAGGAAAGTGTTTCCTTTGCAATCTTAAGAGAAATAAACACCCTTCCCTCTCAACTACATTATCCTTCTCAGACGCCAATCTCTCTCACGCAGAAGCTCCCAGAGCACCCTAGAGTTCCCTTTCGGCTTAAATTCTATTTTTGAAGGCTTGTGATTTTTATGCGCTCTGTCGAATCAACAGTGCAATGAAGTCGATGGCCGAAGATTTCTTCTACCTGCAGAGTGCGTTATCCGCTCTATGGTTAGATAAAATAAGAGACTTTCCAGCCTTATCATCGCAAAATCGAGTATCTGTTTATATCTCCGCCATAAGAAGCATAATAATTTGCGTCACCCGCTCTATGGTTAGATACAATAAGAGACTTTCCAGCCTTATCATCGCAAAATCGAGTATCTGTTTATATCTCCGCCATAAGAAGCATAATAATTAAGGACGCTTACAAAATAAAACGAACGAAAAATTACAGGAGTTTATACTGATCGCATAGAACGACAAACGAATTTAAGAAATTCAATCATAGAATAAATTTAACTCTTTTTCACTTATTTTCTCTGAGAAGATTGTACTGTTACAATCTTTTATTTTGCGAGATGCAAAAAATGTTTAATATGCATACTTCGCTGCAGATCCAAGTACAAGGAAACATCAGAAGAAAAACGGTTGAAAAAACCAAACGTTTAATACGGATACAAAGTAGTCGTACTCAGTGGCAATTCACCGAACGTTTATCCCATAGACCGTTGGATTTAGGCTTTCATTTAACCTCTAGAGTTAGCCGGACAACTCAATTTTTGCTACCCGACGAAGAAATCGCACTCAGTAAACAAAGACAGCGTCGCAAGACAAGAGCGGTTACGGCAGACACATTAATTTCAAATCACGAACGACCGTTCGAATGATAGACATCGGGGCTGCGAAAAATAAAAAAAAACAAAACACGAGAGGCGATTCCGATGAATGAGACGCGCGTAGCCATTCTGAAAACCCCTTCTCCGGACGACGATGAAAACTTCCCACCGGATAATCTCACGAATTACCGTTCTAATCTCGACTCATTCACCTCCCATCCACCTCCCTTTCCCTTCACATTCTCCGTAGATGGCTTTCCTCCCTTCCTTCGCTTCCCTTCGAAGTTTCCCACCCCCTATCTCTCTCTCTCTCCGTGCCTTTCCTCCATCTGACAAATGACTGCGAACCGAGAGAAATAAAGAGAGAGGAGGAACGCTCGCGAGACGAGGTCAAAGACTCCGCCGTCGCCTCCTTTTCGGGAAGGTCCCTTGCCCTCTTTCCCCTTCTCTCCCTCCCCCCCCCTCCATCCTCCCTCCCACAAATCCTCCTCTCCCCCGAATTCCTATAGAAGTCAGAGTTGGGATTGCAATCCTCGCGCGCGGTGCAACAAGTGCGGACGTAGGAGGAGGAAGATCTGCGTAAGAGAGAGATGGGTTTGGAGGGTGGGAAAGTGAAAGAGGAACTTTTTAGGGAAGGGGAGAGGATTTTGAGAGTGTGAGAAGGGTTGACAGGAAGGAAAAATTGCGAGTAGAGAGAGCGAAGGGTTGCGAAGTAAATAAAAGATGGCGAGGAGGAAGGCTGCAGTGTCGTCAAGATGGAGATTTTAAAAAACTCCCGGTGAAAAACAATTTGTTATTAATTTTAAAGAAGCTTAAAAACGTAAACAAATTCTTGCGTCAAATTCAAAATCGTAAGTTAATCTATCGTATACATTTTTATTCATTTTTAACATCAAACTAACTTATCAAAACTTTAATGAATATTTTTGTTTGTTATTGTGAGTATGAGTAAATATTTTTTCGTTTTAAAACTCCTTATAACGCGTAGATATGATTCTTCTAAATTTACAACATATATTGTGTGTATCCGTTCAAACAATATTCATCAAATAAAATATCAGGTCGAAATAAGCACTGATTAACTTTTTAAAGCCCGATTGCAATTAGCAACACGGAATCCAGGATATTGTGCCTCAAACCAGGAGAGATAGCAACCCTAGTAATGAGGGGAAGGAGACTGCAGATATAAGCAAGGTGGATGTTTTTTTTACGATTTGAATAAACTCATAATAGTATTTTAACGTAGTAGCGTTAGCGTAGGAGAAGATAGACACAAGAAAAATGCAATTATGACATTAAGGCCCGTTTCACACGGAGCGACTGCAGTGGCGCGACTATCCCCCGCGCGGCCACGTTCGGTGCGCGATTGATGCGCGATCGTGGTCGCGCGGCTAACAAATCAGTTATAAGTGAACTTTCTCTGGGATAGATGTAGAGGAAATTGCATTGCTTTGGATGTAGAGGAAACGGCGTAGGAGTAGACGAAGGACAATGTGGATACATCCTATTTTAAGTGAACGTTCAAGGACAATTTTATAATAAATTGATATATCTTCCCAACACTGCCTTTTCTTTTCCATTTTTCCTCACATTCCATATTCCATAGCGCAGGGCTACTCTCCACTTCTGAAATAAATCTTTCAAAGTCGATTTCACCAATCACATCGAAGAGCACAAGAAAGACTGCAAGGAGACAAAAGCGCCTGGTCGCGCTTCTAGTCGCCCTCGTGTGAAGTCCGCCATAAGGACTAGTGTAAAGCTGCCAACCGCGCTGCAAGCTGGCCGCGTCACGATCGCTTGGACAAAACCAACCGCGCTGCTGGTCGCGTCGTGTGAAATGGGCAATACACTCCTGTGTACTTCTTGGCCGCGCGGGGGCTAGTCGCGCGACTGCAATCGCTCCGTATGAAACGGGCCTAAGTCTCCTGGACTATGAGCTCGATCGCTATCCTTTCGTCCGTGTTCGCGTCATTGTCTGCGTCACATGTACCTCTTCCACGTGGGTTAACCCGTTTCGATCAATGCTCTCGTGAGCGGTCAGGTGCGTGTCTGTTTAAGGGGAGGAGGATGAGGAAAGCAGGCAGGAAACCCGGAGCGGTGTGTGTGATAACACAAGAGTGGAAGGATAGGTGAAGGCTAGCGAAGAGGAAAACGAGAGGGAGAGGAAAGGACGGAGCGGATAATTTAATTAAACCGCTACGGAGAGGTTTTAGAGGTCGAATTGGAATCGGATATACGGTGAGTTGCGACGCTGCGATCGAGGTAGAACCATTGAGGCAATCTATTCGTAAAATCTGCCAAATTTTTAGCTCCTGAGAGGATAACATCGCGGCACTTCACTCGAATAGTTACACGCCGGTTAAAAAAAAACGCACAAGGAGAAAACGACTTTTGCTGATCCAAATCGACCGCCTCGAATTGACAAATACTGAGTTCACAGATTTTTGAGAGCAAATACATAAAAGCAGATGATTTTTTTATAATATACATTTAAACAGAAAATAATTGCACATGGCCTTCAGCTGCATTGACCACTTTTAAAAACCGAAAATGGCTATATTCCAGAAATTTTCTCTGAAAACTTACCACAATACGTAGCAAAAAATCTAAATAAGGGATGACGATTTTAACAAGCTAACATTTTCGCTGCTAGCAATGTTAGTTACATAGTTTATTAGTTTTACACTAACCGAATAAAATCAGCAAGAAAATGAAAACGATATGAGAATGTTAGTAGTTTTTCCTGCCAATTTAAAATAAACGCCTTTAAAAAAATCTCCCTCGGTACAGTAACAGAATACTCCTCAAAATAAATTCCCTCCACCTTTGAGGGAACACAATTGGTGCGATTTGACAACAACGTATGGTTCAAAAAATGTTTCAAAACACGGAACTTTATTTACTTCAACGACAAAACCATCCATAATTTTTCGGATCTCCTTAATACCATTTATCACGATTACAAAAAATAAAAAAATATTTGTCGAAAATAATAAATAAAAATCGAGAAGTTTTGATCGACGGCGTGAACTAGATCTTTTTCTCTCTCTCAAAAAGCGATGATCCCATCGTGGATAGGGGTATTATCGAGAAGAGTGGTCGCTTGACATTTGACGTTCTGGTGCATTGGAGACTGAAACCAGCGAGCCAGCTGTATGGAGGGGAAGGGGGGAAGGTTAGAAAATGAGGAGAGAGGGCGAACGATAGAGAACGGGAGAGCGGGAAGAAAGAGGGGAATGATAGTATGAGTACAGAGAGAGGAGAATGAACTGGAGGGAGAGAAAAGACGAGAAAGGGGATGAGGATACAGAAAAAGGGAGGCGTTTCTCTCGCGATGCGTGAGAAGTAGGAAGCAAGGAGACAGCAAGGGAGAGAAGATGAGTTTTGCTACAGAGTTGAATCTCGAGAAGAAGATTCGCGCTTCTAACGCGCGTGAACATGAGGTCCCGAAATCCGTTGGTGGTTGTCATGGTGAAATAAATGCCCCATCTAATAATCTCTCCCTAGGATACGCAAGACCTCCAGCTTTGCCGCCGTTGAAGCAAAAGAGGCGTGGTTGGATTTTCTCCTTCTCAAAAAAATTCCTCGTAAAACTAGGCGGAGTAATTTCCTTTCGAGGGCTAGTCGTAAATAAAAAAGACGAGTGCGATACCGGACCCAACGAATTCGCGACCACTGGAGGAAACCGCGTAGAATATCAAAAGTAATATATTTAGAAGCTATTTAATAATTGAACAAACGGCTTATGGTGTATCACTCTTAAAAAACCCGCAAAATTCATTATTGCATTTTTTTTAAATACAACATCCGGTGTGGAATTTTAAAAACGGATCGATTTTACGGGAACGCGAAATCTTACACAAACGCATTGAGAGATTTAAAACGAAGAACATAATATCAATCGTAAAAAGTCAATTTAATTGGTAATGACAGCGACGGCTACAGCGATGCCACAACTATAACTGCTTCTAAAAGAAACATGCTTGTTTGCATTCATTTGTTCCCATTAAAAGAGGGAGAAAAACTACTCGCTCGCATATTATTTTTTTGTGACCCGACGGCGCGCGTCCGTCTCGGACAAGTGGCAACGCCGCAAATGTATACATCCGTAATCTCTTTTCCCTACTCCTGGCACACAGCTTCCTCCTTTTTCCCTCCCCTTCTTCGTGATTCAGACCACGCGTGCTTTTCTGTGTGCGGCAGCAACGGGCGAGGCGAAACTTGGCAACAGCGCGGGGAAATTCCCGGAAAGGGTGGACGTGAGATTGGAATGGAGTCAGAGTGGGAGGGGGGTTGAGAAAGAGGTGGATAGTGTGTGAGAGAAAGAGAGAGAGAGGGAGGAGTCGATGAGGGGAGTAAGAGAGGTCGAGCCCCACGCGAAAGATAAGGGGAGGGGGAGAAAGAGTTTCGAAAAATCATGTCGAAACTATGAAATAATTAAACGCGCTAACGAATGCATTTTTACTTCCCCGGCCATCGAACGAGATGAAAAATTAACCTTTTTATCAATGCCGAATGAGAAGATGGCGCCGAAAAAGATTTAAAGCTCGCCGTCGTCTCGGTGGTGTTTGGGCTCCGAAATTTCCTTATCGCCGTCATATTCGAAATCAGCTCCGGTCGCGAGGAACGAGAGACGACAACCGCCGCCAGTATTGTCGCAAGTGTTGTTCGTGGAATTTTCCCCCGTATTTTTCCAGAGAGACGTCTTGGTTCGGTACGACTCATCCCGGATTTAAATTTCCGAACGGTTTCACGGAGCCGTTCCTTAAAGAGGTTTTCTTAAAAATTCAACGAGGAAAGCCCATCACAGATATAACTCCTGTATCTCGTTTCGAAGATTATACGTAATGACATTCCGTAATTTATTCCTTACGATTTGACTAGACGTTTTATCACTCAAAGTTTCTATTACTTCGGTTAATTTTGCCTTCCTTTGATGAAAACATGGATTATCGAAACCATTATTATTATTAGTATTATTAAAGAATTCGTTATTTAATCAGTACGCCAAGGCATGGGCGGACCCATGCTTCATCCAGGAGGGGAGGGGAATTTAGGAGTGAAAAAATAAATTAATAAAAAAAATGTTTTATTAAAATTAACTTTTGTATTATGCACCAAAAATAATACAATAAATTTTGATTTACTACAATTGTGAGTTCTGTTGGTAAGGAAGACCAAAATTCGCGAGTTTCAATTCAACAATTCTGATTTACTAAAGTATTAAGAACATTTGTAAAAGTTATATGGCGCTTCACATTACACTTTCAATTATCTTGCGTAATTATACATAAGTGTACGTGTAGTGAGTTCGAATTTCCACTGAATTTTAAATATCCCTTTGCGGGTATAAACTCGAAGTGAAATAAAAATTACCTTCAGCTATATATTATAGATATAAGATATTGAGTGAGGTTAATATAAAAGTTATTTAATAAAGTATTTGAAACTATCTTAGCGAATACATACAGTGAAACGGTACAG
The DNA here is from genome assembly GCA_036926305.1 of Uropetala carovei. Lineage (NCBI taxonomy): Eukaryota > Metazoa > Arthropoda > Insecta > Odonata > Petaluridae > Uropetala > Uropetala carovei. The sequence continues at coordinate 365,905 of JAXCHB010000164.1, forward strand.
TCTATTATAGAGAAGCGAGTGAAAGAACTTAATTATGAACTGCTCAGCACGAAGGACGAGAGGGGCGGGGTTATAACCCTTCACCCCTCCCCTCCTTGAATCCGCCCATGCGCCAAAACTACACCAAAAATAATATTCATTCCTTACTCGAGTAAACAAAATAATCCAGATATACACATCAAACTAAAAACATAACAGGATGTAAAAATGGAAGAATTCGATTCATCGTAAATCTGAGGCATCAAAAATTCCACTTACAAAAAATTGGAGTTATCGAAAATTCGAGTTATAAACATTCGAGTTATCGAGGCCCGACTTCTTTTACACATACAGGTTATGGAATGTCCCAAAACATCACGGACCTACCACCTAGACGGATTTTAAAAATTATATCCCGGATTCTAGAAGGGACAGACTTTTGAGGGAAGAGAAGACCAAAAAAACCGACCCTATAGGATGTTGGGATTCCCCTAAAAAACATGACCGGATGAGTCGGAACGAGAAGAAAGGAATGGAAGAATGATGGGAAGGATATAAGGGTGACTAGCGAAGGCGAAGAAAAGGGTGGGCACCCTGGACAGGTGCACGGACGGCTTTCTCGAAAGAATTACCCAGGAATGGGGAGACCTTAGGGGAGCGAGCGGAGAAAGGAGATGCGAGGAGGAAAACAGGGTTAAAAAACGAGGGATTAGACGGAGAGAGGGAGAGGGAGGGAGAGAAAGAGAGAGGAAAGGAAGCAGGAAAAATGAAGGTCGCTCTATCCTGGAGCTCACGTTTTACTGCAAAGCAATCAAGGTCTCACACGACACCAGCAGTAAAAAGAGCGGCACTCGAATCCCCAGGGTCGATCTGATGCAAGAAAAGGAGGGAGGGAGGAGAGAACAGGAGAGAAGGAAGGAGAAAAGTAATGGTAAAGAAAGGCCGGAAAGCGAAGGCAGGAAGCCACTAAGCTATTTCGACCGAATAGGAGAGAAGTTCCAGAGTGCCTCAGGGTACCGGTCTAGGTCCCTATCTTCATAACTTCTCTCTTTCTATACATCTCACTGCCCATTTCCCTTCTGTCTCTCTCCCCCCTTACACCCCCCTATTCCATGTCTGTCACCCACTCTCACCATCTCTATACCGGAGGTAATAGCCGGCTCCTGAACTATCCTCATCCCATTGAAAAAGAGTTGAAAAGGTCTAGGAACGGAGGGGAAGGGAGGAGAAGAGGTCGCTGAAGAGAGTGATGATACATGGCGGGGTGTATAAGTGGCGTGTGCGAAGGGGGAGGGTGTGCAGGAAGAAGAGGTGGTGAATTTGCGTCGAGGAGGAGAATGAATTGCTAAAACAGAATGAAGCATCGAGAAGAAAATATATTTTTTTTACAAATAAATAAAATCGAAAATAAATTCTCCGCCCAGCATCAATTCTCGAATCTGGTCAAGGTAACTCTATACTCAGAAACGAGTTTGAGAAAAACTTATGCGCATTTCGTCTACCACTCAGCCATCTTCAGCGGAAAAGGGAGAGGTTATTTAAAGAAACGACGAATTACCGCTGCGGACGGATACTTTGTAACTAAAGTGCGCATCTGTTCCCTCCACAAATTTATCCTTGTAGCAGTTTACAAGCTCATTTATCGGGAGGGGGTGAGTTGCAATGGCGTGTTGCTGGAGATAGTAGGAAAGTAGGGACTCGGTGAGAATGTGTTGAGGGAAGGGGAGAGAGGGAGAGAGAGAGGGAGAGAGAGAGGGAGAGAGAGAGGGAGAGAGAGAGAGGGAGAGAGAGAGAGGGAGAGAGAGAGAGGGAGAGAGAGAGAGGGAGAGAGAGAGAGGGAGAGAGAGAGAGGGAGAGAGAGAGAGGGAGAGAGAGAGAGGGAGAGAGAGAGGGAGAGAGGGAGAGAGAGAGAGAGAGAGAGAGAGATAGAGAGAGAGAGAGAGAGAGAGAGAGAGAGAGAGAGAGAGAAAAGCGTATAATGTTGTATAGAAGAGTGTGTGAGAGAGAGAGAACAAGGTGTTCTGCGAAGAGACGCTGCTCTGACGCCGAGTGGAGGGTGTTGAGAGGGAAAGGAGACGCTGTAGAATTGAAAAGACGGCGTGTTAATAGAAGATAGGGAGGGAGAAGGGAATGTTGGGTTGAGGAGAGTTTGAATTTTGAGGAAAAGACTAAATACAGTGAATGGATGTATGGAGAGATTTTGATGTTCTGAAAGGAAATGTCTGTTTGCCGGAGTATGTAATGAGAGAAAATAAGAGGTTGTTGCGTGCAACGAAGAGAATGTTGAGTGGAATGGCTTTGGCGGCCCGACAGTTTAATTAATAAGGCGTTCTCGCTGCTTTAATTATAATTTTTAATTAGGTGTAAAGAGACGAAAAAGCTTTAAAAAGCTCCATGTTCAAGAATCTTACAAATGTTCTTGGAGGTCGATCGTAGGCTAAAAATTCAACATAATAATTAATATTATTATTGCTTAAAATAACGGAGCAACGAAGAGAATGTTGAGTGGAATGGCTTTGGCGGTCCGACAGTTTAATTAATAAGGCGTTCTCGCTGCTTTAATTATACTTTTAATTAGGTGTAAAGAGACGAAAAGGCTTTAAAAAGCTCCATGTTCAAGAATCTTACTAATGTTCTTGGAGGTCGATCGTAGGCTAAAAATTCAACATAATAATTAATATTGTTATTGCTTAAAATAACATGGACCCACTCCATATATTTTGAAATTATATATTTAATCCCCCAGCAATTTAGAAGCCCCTGTATTATAATCTACGTAAATATTAAAAACCTACGACTTTAAAACGTAAGCCTTAATTTGTTTCGAGAAAATTCGACGTTCCTTGGGGTACGACAAAAATAACCACACCGCTGATGACATCGGTGAAATTCTACCGATGACGAATGAAATACTAGAAGGCTCTGCAATATATGCGGTAAAAATTATTCATTATTACACCTCTCAATCATTTCGAGGTAATTTTTTGGAAGACTGGCGTGGGGTGTCAGTAACTAAGGCCAAACTTTTAATTACGCAGATAACGTCATTCATTCACGGTGCCGGTTTATACTACGCAGTTCTGAACGTCTGGAGTCTCTTTCGACGTTGCATAAGGAAGTATTTCTTGGCGAAAGGATCTCCAGGAGGAGTGGAAGGGGAAGGAGGTAGAAATCACGAGTTGAAAAGTGAGAAAGGAGAAAAAAACATCTGCTTCGGCGGCGACCTTGACTTCGCCCTTCTTAAGGACTCAGTCGTACAATGTCCTCAAAGGAAATACAGATTTTACCCTCGCTTCTGGTGATAAATCCATCGCCGTACAGATAAACAGAGAGATAAGGAATGGGACTCCGCGTTACCATCACTTTCGTGCTCGTTACGCAAAAAAAGTAACGCATTCGCATTCGAGAATTGCATGCTCAATACGGGTCATGTTGACGACAACGCTGGGAAAACAAATCATTGACTCGAAGACCTCACGTATCGACAACTCGCGCAAACGAAAGAAACGATAGGATTATTGAGAAGACGGAACGAAAGGCAACTCATTGACTGATATTTTCTTCAAACGATACAATGAAATATATTTCCCTGAAAGTTACTTCCAATTAAAAATTTTTAACGCTATTCCGATAGTTGCACCATGGACCGATATATAGATAATAAAATGATTTGAAAACTAGAAAGCTTTACTATGTTTCAGTTAATAGGAAAAAGTTTGCAAACCCTTAAAACGTGTTTTGATGTATATATTAATTTCTTTACATATTTACATGTAACATGAATATATTAACACAAAAAATAGATTTCAAACGCTAAAACTACGCAATATAAAATCCCAGAAAAGAAAGCCAGAGGAGATTTCAATGCGAGCACCTAATTTAGAAATTCCGAAAACAAGCTTTCCATTCTATTTTCGAACAAGAGACCACGGATCTTCCTTTCCAAGCTTTCTCATTCAAGAATTCCAGAGAACGCAATCCCACCCCTAGAACATTCCAAATACCCTCGAACTCCAATCGATCTTCAACGAAGAACGCAAAAGTCGCTCGAAGAGTTTGACGAGGAATTTCGATGCGTCCGATTCCTCGAACGGTGCGTGTTAAGGCACGGATACACTATGCAAACGAAGGCAAACGAACGACAGGGAACGAATGAATTCATGTAGTGTGTACGGTTGAACGAAGGCGAACGAAAGTGAACGAATGCGAACGAATGCATTCGATGCGGTTCGCTGGCAGGGCGGTACATCAAAGGAAGTTCGTACGCAGTGTGGACGGTTAAGTAAACAACTTAGCAACTTCAGCAAGAAACTGTTCAAAGCGTCCAACATCAACAAACGCAAACATTCGCTCTAGTGTAGACGACTGATCAAATGCACGTTCCGAATGACAAAAAACAGCCGAACATTCGTTCGCTGTCGTTCGTTCGCCTTCGTTCGTATAGTGTATTTGTACATACCTTTACAGAGCTTATGATTAATTTCGTGTGATATACCTTCGTGATTTGACGACTGTTTGAATTTTTTAAATTTCCGATGAATTTACCCCGAAGTGACCAAATTTAAACTGTGACGTTCACGTATCCTGATTGTATCGTATGAAGATCGTATGCCTGAGTTAAATTGTATCGTAATAGTTGACTAAAATCTCGCGTAGCCGATTTGATTGCGGGAGTTAAACGCGAATTACTTCTTTAAAAATCCAGGTTTACACCTCTCGATAACTGATAACTAGACTGAAAATAAATTTTTACCCATTAACGCACGTGGGAGCTATTAAAGCTTCCAAAAAAAAATACAGGTCGCGAATCACCTCTCCCAGCTAATAAAAGAAATACGTAATAAAAATGCCATTCGACATATGCCCAGAAGCACAAGGCTTTGGGGCCGAGTACACATATTTTGAAAGAAATGGCCGAGGCGTCCTTTATTTAAAGTCTGTCAACCGCGAAAAGTGTGCAATTGTAAAATAGGACGGCAAGTGCATGCGAAGCGACTCGAAGAGAAAGGTCGACCAATTCTGTTTGGCCCGAGCACGCGGTTGCGAAAATTACCGCGAGAGGCCGCTAAAAAAACAAACTCATGTCAGCCTTCGCATGCCGTATTTCGAGACACGCCGAAACCGTTACGCGGCGAGAGAGAAAGAGAATGGCTCGCGGTGAATCGGAAAGAGATAGAAACAGCGAGAGCGACACATTCTTTCAGGAAGAAAAATAACGAAGCGTAATTCGAACGGGCGCTGAAAAAATGGACACGCAAGAGTGGTAGAAAAGGAGCGATATCAGCGGAAATAAAAGCATCTTTAGAATTCCACGGGTATTTTTTGTAAGCGGGTCGATGTTTGCGAGGAAGAGAAGGGAGAGAGACTCCGAATAGAGGACGGATCGATCGGAAACGCATTACAATCGAAATGAATCGAGTTGAGTGGAATTTATATTTCCACGGAGTTCATTATTTTACTGCTGGCGTTATGACAGAAATTCTGGATGGTAGCACAGGTACGCTTATTTAATTTAATCCATCAAAAATCCCTTTTCTGTGCCTGTAGAGATAAAATTAAAAGAAACATGAATACTGGGTTTGGGTACCTGTAAAATTTTTTCGGAAGTACAGGGTACTCGGCAAGAAAAGATTGAGAAACCCTGATCTATTGGATACAAGCTGTAAAGAGGGATCATATTTTTCTTCAAATATTTTTTTACACCCTGAGAAACCGTTCAAAATGAGTATGACAGCACCATAAACAATACTCTGGGCAGTAGAACGCAATACTAACAAATCTATGCGCTGCAATTTCCACGGGGAAATGCGCGCGAATGTCACGAACCATCTTCAACACCTTTAGAACCTCGCTCGAGATTGTAAACGCACGACGATCTTCACTTTTTTCCGCAAAATCGACAATTCTTGGGCGAATTGCAAGCCTATCGGTTCAAAGGGCATTTATCAAACTCCGGCGCTGCAAAGGAAGGCAGTATCGCACGGTCCGAAGTGCAGGGGAGGAATCGCGCGGGCCACCACTATTCGTGAGGGAGGAGATGGAACCGAGGAGAAGGTGGAGTAAGGGAAGAAAATAGTTAAGAAGAGTGGGACAGTGAAGAGAAGAGACGCAAAGATGAAGGGGTGTGGTTCATCAAGAACATAAAGAAAGGCAAGAGGTTTGTGTTGAATATTGAAGAAAAGGGAGAAGAGAAAGAGAAGGGGAAGATGGAGGACGGAGTTCAAGAATGTGTAGCGTATGAGACAATGCGGGACTGGGAAGATGTTTACCCGACAAACACGAGAAGCCTTCCCTCCTCTCGACCGACGCTCTCGTAGGGAGCGTTCCATATGTTGAGCGTACACATAGTACTTGCGTTCCATTCGAAGCAATTTATCCACAAGAAACTCGCTTTTACTACTTAAGGGACGCGAGGACGGAAGATGCAAGAGCAACAAGTCCGCGCCAGGGTTACACAGTGTGACTTTCGCTCTCGATACCAGAGAGAGAGAGGCGGCATCTATTTCATTTATAGATATAGAAGCAACACACGGCGACACGTTTCACCGAATTGAGAAGTGGCCAATCCTTTCATCAAATTTAAAAGGTATTACGAGAATTATAACTACCAAACTCCAGTCCGATATCAATAAATTTGTCGTCAACACGTAATAAAACTTTTTATATCGATACCGAACAGTGAAAATGTAACGCGGAAAATTCTAATGCGCAAATTGTAACAACATGCGAGTGTTTCGGGAAAAGAAAAGTTGATTAAACGGTGACAAAAGGATCGAGAGAAAAAAGTGAATTCATGAACGCGTTTTTGTTATCGACACAAGTGTTAAAAAATAACTGCAAGTAGATTGATGACTGAGCACGATCGCATTTGAACAAGGGTTTCAAAAACTAGGGATACATGTTTAAACACTTCATTTATTCAAATCAAACGGTTTTCTGAAAATGAAGTTGGTTGGCCGAATTAAAACTGACAACAATTAACTAGCGGGAAATTTAAGTAACTGAAATTTTCTCCACCATTCAAACAACTCAAAAACAAAAATTCACTTAACACAAACAATTTTTATTGTCCTAATCGACACAAAGGCACATCATCGACGCACCGTACGAAAACGTGAATGCGGCCACCGCGAGCCATCTCTTGCAGCTATGTTAAGCTAGCTTATGGACCACTTCATCCGCGCGGAATTTCCCTTTGCGAACCACCGACGGAGGCGGACCCGGCGACTTTTGATCCGCGCGATTCCGCGGCATCTTTTTAGTAGTTTTTAGAGAGAGTAATAAAAACGCTTATCCCGGCATTTTCTTCCCGTTATCAAAACACAGCTCTATAAAGAAACTTTCCGAAATGTCTGTAGGAGCATTAAGAACTTCCGAGGGAACATTTTGGACAAAGATATTCTAGTAATCCACTCACATTTATAAAGAATCTTATTAACGTGAAATTTTTAAAGCAGTAAACTGTTACGGTTTGTATGAACTTGGACCAAGAATCAATCAGTCAGTCAATCAAACAAAAAATTTTATTTCTCGTACTAAGAAAATGCAGTATCTATCCGAAAACAAAATCTTAAAACTAGAAGAAATTAGAAAATAATTCTTTTTTCTAGTTTAAGTCAATACCCGTCAATAAAGTTCATATTGCGTCTATTGGACAAATATGTGAGACTAGCCACACAACGGTCCAGTAAAATATATGCATGCTTATAGCGGCTACAAGTGTGCTGCCTTTTGGTTCATCATCTATCGCTGTATTTAATGTAAATCATGGACGAGAACAACATTTAGGTGGTTAAAATGCATAGCTTGTTTATTCAAACATTTTTACTGCTATGGTAGAACGTCATACAGATGCAAACGAATAATGTGAGCTCGATAATTCATTCTTTTAATGTTATCAAATTTTTAATAAATACTCTTTGTTGGGTTGAAGTCACGAATCCTTTACTTGGCCTTGTTTTACAATCGCGAGAATGCTCCGCGATTTTATTGCTCTCCGTGACGTCGGTCGCTCAACACGTGCCTTACGTTCTATAACGTCAGACGAGAAGATTATTTTCTGTCGAGGCGAAGCATTAAAGTATTCGCGAAAATGAAACATTGTCATCGTGAATCCGCCGAAACGTCAAATATGCCACAACAATCTATGAATCTGCCAGATTATTAAATACATCGAGTGGCGGAAATCACAGAGAAGAATTAAACCAAAAAGGAAATCCGCATAAAAAGTATTCTCTGATTCACACTTTTATTATCTCTCGCAAACTACGACAAAACAAAATAAACTGCTAAAAATCTCGACAGTAACTCTCTCAGCGTATAGGATTACAAACGACGCTGCCTTCGCCTTTCGGGGGATGTATCAAAGCAAATCCTACCACCACAAGGCCGCAGAATTTGAAGATAAAAAAATAAAACATTCGAGCCATTAAAAGAAGTCGTCCTTCTAACTTTATCCTGAAAAATATCCTCCTACGACGAATACATGGAAAAGCACACCCCATTACAAAAAACATCCGACGCTAATTACTACATCGACAGACTATTACGGAGGAGGTGTAAAAGGTTTCTAGATTAAACGACACTCACCGGGTCGAGATCCGAATCCCACAGCTCCTTCAGGTCGCTGTCTCCGATGTCGTAAAAAGACTTGTCCACTACGAAAGTCTCCATCTCTCGCTTCTACGGGCAGAATACAAAAGGGTTGAGATGTTCTCTCTTCAAGATGCAGCCGGCGGCGCGTCCGCTTACGTATCGGGGCAAGGTCAGGAATTCTTTACGCTTCTTTTCCCTCACGAACTGGCGATGAGGAAGAACAGTCTTTTTGAGTTAAGTTTTTCTAACGATATGTTAAAACTTCGATGAAACACTGGGTTTAGAAAAATAAAAACCACTAAACCAATCGAGACTCCTCTTTAAAAAAAAGCGTCAGTTTAAGTCACGTGAATCCTTTAACAACATCACACCTACCAATGTTGTTGTTTTTTTCACCGCCACACCCTATTATAAACTCTTCTCCTTTAGAAATCACAAGAGAAATACCCACACACGTAAACACACTGACACATGCACTGCTGGATCGGGATCTGTTATTTTTTTTTATAATGCAATAGTTCCTTTCGCGAGGGAAGGCGTGGCGTCGAAGGGGCCGGGCGACGCGCTCTCCTTCGCCGGGAGCACGCGATAAAAAGGAGAAGGGCAATGAAAAAGAGCTGGCTCGCTTGTATGGCGAGCGGGGATGATTATCAGCGGAAAACCCTACTGCTTCCGCTCGACTCTTTCGCGAAAACTCTCACGACTTCGTAACAAAATAAAAAAAAACGCGTCGATCCAAAGCTCGTGTCCGGGTGGAGAAGGGGGACAAAAACGGCTCTTGATAGGTCCCTCTTAAACACAAAAGAATAAGGGTCACACTCGCGTCGAAAGAAAAAAAAACAATACGTCGGCTCGACGTATTCGTCTTAAGGTCACTCCCACTTGTAAAGCGATGCACTGACTCCCGAATTAACACCGTCGTCGCGAAACCGAATGGACTCCTGGCTCGGTGGTAATGCTTCTTCCTTTCGAAAAAAATTTCCCTCCCGAACTTCTTCGAAGTACTCTTCCTTCTGGTTCGCGCCGGTTATCACGTTTGCTTTATATCTCTCCCTCTCTTGATACTCGCTTGCTTGCTCCTCGCGGACTGCCTATTCAAGAACGATACTACAACCACCTGTTGCTGCCCAAGCCGGCCGGTTCGACTTCACTCCGACAGCGAGGGAAGGCAAGTGATGCACGAGAAACTTTCGAGAGCTGGGGTGGGCGGAGCCGGCAAGTTTCAATGACCTTTGCGCCGACTCCATCCACGACGTGGGCTCTGATTGGCTAACTCCTCTCGGCCCGAAGCTTGGGATGTTTTGCGGGACCGTGTTCCGAGTTTCGGCAAGGTCTTTATGAGAGAATTTGGCTATATTTGCCTATTTTTTCGAGTTCTAAAGATAAGGCGTAATGTGCCGTTTTTGTATCGAGAGAGTTTTGAACCTGTTAACTTTATTTTAGGCCGGAATATAGACAGAAAAAGCGCACAGGACACACCCTAAGTCAGCTGACGGCTGCGCAAGAAATGGCGACGTATCTGCCACCTGTTGAGCACGAGAAAAACTACTAGCATCAAGCAACTAGCTATGCAAGAGAACTTTTAAATTGCTGACTAGGAAATGTATGCACCGTTTCAATTAAATTAAAACATCGTAATTTATGACAATAACACTGCCAGAAATGCAGATTACTTTATTTTTCTGAGGGGATGAGGACTAATCTCTTTTTTATAGAAAAACTAATTTATATATTGAAATTTTTTACCATGATTTTGAAACAATAAATGGATATGACATAAGTCCAACATGTTTGGATCCTCTAAATTAAATACCTGTTTGGCATTTCTGTGGCTCTCTGGACAATAATGTTCCGATAATACTTATTTATCAATCATTTTATCAACATAGATGAAGACTTTAATGTAACAAATTAGATCTTTGAAATTTTGCTATCTTGAAGTCAAAGCAGCATCAGCAAAGTTAATGGTTATACAGAATGATGTATTTTCAAATTACTGTATTGTATAACATTTGGAATAAGAATGATAGATTGAGGACATTTAAAATAGATTAAATAAACTCAAAATAGATAAATGGAAGAAACTAAAAATAGATAATTTAACATATTGTATTCTAATAACTACTTGAATTATTTCATAGTTATGATTTAGGAACTCACAAGTACATACACATCTAAGGAATTAGTGTTCTATTATTGATCCTAGCTTTCTCTCCTTTCTCTGAGTTACATAAACAAGAATTGCATTGATTAATATGGAAATATTTTCTACCATTAAATTTCAAAATTTTAAACAATATCTTAATTTAAGATATTTAGGGCAACTATGTGTTGAGGGAAACCCAGTGTGCACTCACCAGAAGGAGAGCTGCTGGGGTGTTGGAGAGACACATTCGTAGACGGTAGAACTTTCGGGATGATCCCTTCATCAGCACAAGAGAGACACAACTGTAAATTTAAGATATTTATATAAAAACCAAGATAAATTACACTGGCATACATGACTCTTGCTGACTGAAAACTATTAGTACAATTTTATTCCTTACCTGATGGGATTACTAAAAACCACATTCATTTTGTCCTTACACATTTTTTTTTAATGTCATAGCAACATTTCCCATAGAGCGCCAAATTGGCAGAATATATAATGAATTTCTTTTTCTAGTAATGAAGGAAACATTGTACATGTTTTAATAGTTGTTAATTTATCACTAATATGTATAGATGTATTTGTATAATATTTCTTTCAGATAATGTCTTATCGTCAGTGTATCAACCATTCTGATTCCTTATCCTACTCTTGTGGGAGTTTTACACCAGTAAAACAGAGACAAAAAATCACTGGCTTTTAGAAGGAAGCATATCGTGCATATTTTGGTGTAAGAATTGGTGACCAAGTCAAATATTTTTGCCATCCATGCTGAAAATATGAGACAATGGGTTAATGGAAAATGAAAATCACTTCCATTTGGTGTGCCTATGGTATGGCATGAACCCAGAGACCACAAATCAGATTGTTATTTTTGCATGTGCGATAATAATGGGTACAGAACTAAGAATAAAGCTGCAATACAGCAGGGCTGCAGCTAATCATTGGATTAGAACAACTTGGCCAAAGAGGGCCAATCTAGAACAAAAAATGTGATAAATTTTGTCTCTCCAAACAAAGTGCTTCTGCCACTGCTAAATATCAAACTGGAACTAATGAAATAGTTTGTTAAAGCCCTAGATAAAGATGGAGGCTGTTTTCAATACATTGTTTCAAAATTCCCTGAGAAAAGATACTAAACTCTTAGCTGGTATTTTCAATGGACCACAGATAAGAGAACTGTTGAAAGATGACAATTTCACACCGTCTATTTCTTTCTTGTCAGAAAGAATTGGAGGCTTGGATAGCATTCAAGAGTGCTGTGGAAAACTTTTTGGATAATTAAGATAGCCCACCCCTCTAATTCTAAGATTGTCAACAATATGCTTACTAGTTTTAAAAACCTACGTTGTAACATGAGTATGAAGGTTCATTTTCTGCATAACCACCTTGACTACTTCAGGGCCAGATTAAGGTTTTTGGAGCCCTCAGACCGAACAAAGTTTTGGGACCCCATTTGTTATGATTATTTGACACGATGCTAGCGAATCTGGTGGTAATAACCAGGCCAGTGCTGGCCATATTTGCTGCCCGGTTGCAAGCAGTTTATGCCGCGCCTTACAGAATTATAAAAGCACCCTAGCCCAGATTTTTTTCGATTTTTAGATTAAAAATTGCATTTAATTTAAGAAATAAATTGTGCAAAACACATGCGCAAACTTTCTCGTATATAAATCGTTTCGATATATTACGTAAAAATACTTTACTTTAGAAGGCGGTCTATCACATGAGTTTACAAACACAGCGGATGGTAAAGGACTTTTGTATGTTTGTAAAACACAACATTGAGAGAGATTCTTGCCTCTGCCCGTTAAACTGCCACCCCTAATATGTTGCCGCCTGGGTGTGATGCACCCCTTGCACCCATAAGTCCTGGTAATAACCATAGGAAAAGAACATCTTTAGAAGAGCAAAACTAGCCATAGAAAATGAGCACAATACTAGTGCTTGCGGCTTGTGTGGAAATACAAGGCAACTTTTGAGGAGTTTATAAATCTCAGCAATTTCAAATCCTTTTCACTTTTTTAATTCAATACAAGCAAAAAAATATTTTTTGTTGAATTATAGCAAATGGGTCAACAAGTTAGTATTGCTTATTCATATTCAATATTTCAACAAAACTACAATATTTTTTGCAAAAAAAGATTTTTTGTTCCAGCCAAGAGGGCTCCCTGAAATCCTGGGGCCCCCAGGCAACCTTGGGTCAATGGTTAATCCGTTCCTGGTGCAGAGGGTGACAAGCAGGGTGAAAGATTTAACCAAGATATCAAGACTATGGAGAAATGATACTAGGGTAAAAGGAATGAGGCAATTATGGCAGACTATTGTTGGTGTTTGAAAAAGGTTTCATCTGATGAGCACAAAATAGTTTCAAGGAAGGACAAATTTACCCATGAGACAATTTAATTGTATCAAACTACTAAATTAGGTATTGATTTAGCTTTATTACTGAGTATCTGTACACATTACCAACTGTTCTTAATACTGAAAACAGTCTGATGAATGTTTGAAATACATATTTTGCTATTGATATTATAGTCTTTAGTTTTCATTTTGTGCAAAAACTTGTCATGATAGAGAAAATTCAATAACAGATTTGTAATCAGTGCAAAAAAAATTTAAAATATCACCTATTTGCATGAAAATAGCAGAAAACGTTTTTCATATGTATATCAGTGTTATCATTACTGTGTATTAATGTATTTTTTTAAAATGTTTTTTGGACTTGTCCTACATTTGTATGAACAAATCTCCAGGATGAATAAATTATTATAATTACTATGTAAAATTAATTTTTTAATATCAAAATTTTAATGTACTGTAATAATTCAATTCAAAATAAATTGCATTATGTTAACTGAGGAAATATTTGTAAAACGGCGCTATATAGAGAAGTTATAATTTATCTTTTATAAAAATGAGAATATTAATAAAAATTCAAGGAGTTATAAGAAATGAACATTAAAATGAAACTAATTGGACTTTCCTTAGAATTTTGTATTCATTAAAATAAATTGTATGATACAAGTCATAACTTCAAAATTTGTTTAGGTTTTTATTCAAAGAAATTAATCAATCGGATGTCACTATTTTAACTATGTACAGTGCTGTAGTTTAATTTTATTTGGCATATAACAAATTAATCAAAAACTATTTTTATTAAAAATTTTGCAATTTCATGCAATGCAGTAAGATATGACATTTTATTGAACAAGAATTTAATTTATTAAAAAATGTCAAGTATTATATAATTTTGTTTACTTAAATGCGTTAGTTGAAGTCGGTATCAGGTTACATGATACCATCTAGGTAATATTCATTGTGTCAATATAGGTGTGCAACAGTAAAGGTTATTTTTAATATGCCACATAATTTGTATAGGATAGTCTAATGAGCTCGTAACTTAAACTTATATGCATGTTTTTGCAGTTGAAAAATCTTTTGGAGTGATAATTTATATAAATACTTAATTATACTTTACCATGATCTTCAAATGATGTAATTCTTGTAAAAATTTTAGTGTAGTTTCCATGTTATACTGGTTCTTATAGTAACAAACTGACGACGATGGAATACGTTCGAATCAACAACATTTTCGTCACAAATTAAACAAATGAAAAACTACACTACATGAATAGCTATAAATTTAGAGACAAAATATCGTTTATTTAAAATTAGTGGACTTTAGTGAGATAAATAAACTTTCTTTCTAATTTATATAGTATTACTCTAATAAAATACCTTGTATAAATCCCGCCAGATTTGCATATTAATATTTAAAATGCGAGCCACAATGCACTATTTTCTTCGGCGGACTCAAACTTGGATAGGTTTAAGGTTGTCAAAGTCAATTGTATTACTATATGTCGAGTTATTTTATACTTTCAAACACGAAAGCGGTAGTTAAATTTTATGAAACATATCCCACACGAAAACGAATAGCTGAAACGGCTGAAACTATTGCAAGTGAATGTTGCACATAAAGACAACCTCCCACATCATAACAAAGTTGTCCGTTTTTATTTATGATTGCATTATGAGGTGTCCTAGCCTTTTTTCTTATATATATAAACAAAATTGAAATACAAACTTTAGAGAAGTCAATAGATGCCATTTTTGTGAATGAAATCTTTAATTCATTATTTATTTTGACTAGCATATAAACGGACTTATGTGCGCAAACTGTAATAAATACGAACATGCCCGCGGACCGAACCCATTATGAGTCTGACATGCTAACCACCACTCGATGCTTTCAGAATTAAAATGTTTTTTTTAGTATTTCTCATAGAATGATTGGCGACACATTAACGTTAAATAATTTAGTCTTACAAATATTGTCATTATTTCATCATGCCAAATGATTTCTATATATATATATAAAATAAGTAAAAGTAGAAATCGTTTCGAAGACTTGGAGTATTGCAAAAATCTTTAGCCTAGATCACATTTTCAATTGGAAACTCCTAATAATCCAGTTTTGTTCTTATACACTACAACTTTTACATATAAAATCTTGATAGCTTGAATATTAGGAAATTTATATGAACATACACATCAGCTTTGCCCTTAAGGAACTTGAGGTATATCTCATCCTCCACAGACTCCTTTTTCCATTTCTGACAATGGTATTTAGTATAATGATCATAATTTGGAAATTCTATTGAAAATTTTTATATCCTAATATGCTACTTATAGAGAAGATCAGCAGACCTCTCACCATTGACAGGATGGTACTGATTTCAAAATAAATGCCCAGCTCAGAATTTTAGCTTATTATCACCTCTTTTTCTAGTAAGCAATTTAAATAAACAAACCCCAAAACAAGATAATAGAAGCTTATTCTCCCAAACTGGTGGCACAGCAAGATGTTGAGCCTAGATATGCCCCATTTTCAATTGCAGAAAATTTTGTTACTTTACTTATAACCCTTATTATTATAATTTATTGGTATAGCCTTTTAACCTTTAATGCTCATATTGTCTGAGGGCACTTTTACATTGTCCAATTATGGCTAAATGTTATATTTTTCAAAATAACTATGAAAATAACTTTCAAAATGTTTCTGTGAATGCAATGAACCATTATCAAAACTCTTTATAAAAAATATTCCTATTTTGCCAAAAAATAAACAATTAAAACACTCAGGGAAAAAAGCAATGGCTAAATATTTAGCCACCAAGTGTTAAAGGGTTCAAACATAATCATTCAAACATTGAATTTCATTCAGTGAATATAATAAAATTCTGAGTAATTGAAAAAAATATACAAAGGGTATTTCATTTTAATCCCAAAATTTACCTGTAAATCTGTTGCGTAGCTAATCTTCATCAATCTGAAGTATTATTTTTCACTTTGTAACATAATTATTTGCACCAACTCTCTACCAAAGCGCTGAATGCCTATGTGTGCCAATCTTTGGATACAACCGTCAGAGTGGTCATAACCATGCCCTTTCGGAGAGGCCTGGGCCACTTCCAGATTTTCAGGCCCCTGGTTACAATAAAAATTTTAAGTAAGCCAAATTTAAAAATTTACTTTTATCATCAAATGAAAATCAAATCTGATCCGAACAAGGAAGGCCTGACTTAACCCATCTTGTTCCATTTATTGAGATGTCATACCTGCCCTTGAGCTCGAGGCCCGGGCCAAACAGCTCTCCTGGCCCCCACTCTGATTGGCCCTGGTCATAACAGCTGTTTGAATGCCCTCTTCGGAACAAAAACGGTGATCTAAGAGTTTATGTTTCAATTTTGGGAACAATATCAGGTGAATATGATGGCTGAGATTAAACTTCCACTCTGATTTTCTTAAATCATGTCTTCTGCTTCTTCAAGATTATAGCATGTAAGTGGGTGTAGTTTTCCTAGCAGTTTACCACAAATCCACTATAATCCAATATCAGGAATTAAATGAACAGCCTTAACATTTTAAATTTCATTTTCATGTAGTTTCAAGGTTTACACTGTTTTATTTCCAAAACTCCTCAAGAGCATTTTTAAATATCCACCTGCAACAATGACACTAAAATTACTATGCTTGGTGTTATAAAGAAAATACAAAGTACAAGGAAATATAAAAACTTCATAATATGTATTATAAAATCTTTATTAATTACTATAAATCTTGAGAGTGCTCCAGCTTCATTTGTCATAGAATTGCTATATGCATTTCAAATAACTGGTGACATGATATCGTGGCTTACATTTGAAGTAACAAAGATATATATTATTTGACATGCTTTTCCTTAAATAACCACAACAACTCAACTCTTCCAAATAAAATAATGCTAATATATGACTCTTTTAACTTCTCATAGGGTGAAATTAATTCCCCTTGTTGTATTTAAGAAAACAACACAAAGGCATTATAATATTACCACTTTAATGAAAATGGAATTGTAATAAAATATACATTGCAGTTTCAACATATTTTTTCAATAAAATGGATAAAATGTCAATTTTAATGAATTAAATAGTTTCCTAACTTTTGTCTATTTTCATAACTCAATCATTTATATGCCAATTAAGAATTTTATTAATGTACAAGCTTTATGTTTTAAGGTATTACTCTCTCCAAGTAATTCATAAAATGGTAAAAATTACAAAGCCTTTGTATTAATAAGTTAATAAATATCATGCGACAATGATTAATTCAAACTTTTTGCATGAAAATAAGGAGGAAATAGAGAAAATTTCCACATGACTTTTCAATTCATGAAATTCTTTTGAATCAAATGACATATCAAATTTAAGTTAATTGAAATGTGATATAACTTCATGTATTTTCATTCCATTTTTGGAATTTCAATTAAGAAAATAAAGATTTGTTAAAATGAAAAATGTTATTTGTAACATAAAATGAGTTATGATGCAGTCTTTCATAATTAGATAATTTTTCAATGGGAATGTGTACTTTATTCTCAACAGAATAAAGAACAATAAATTTGTATGCCCTAAATAGAAAATTATCATTGACGTAAATTGAGCATTTATCTCCTGTGTATTTAAAGATTTATTTGTTCATATTCAAAGTACCTTCTTCAATACAAATATCTACAAACAATGAAATAGAACACACAAACACGATTTTTGTGTTACGTCACAAATCATCGTAAAAAATTAAAAATTAATTTTAACCACGATGTTACGTTATGACAGGTATTGATTTTGTTAGCTAATGTTGTATGCTTCTTGATTATCGATTCCAGATGGTCAAAACTCTACTCAAAAGGCAGAAAAGATGAAAGAATGACAATGACAGATCGACTTCTTCTTACAAAAAATATTCATATTTACATGGGTATATTTACATTCACCATATCAGTGCAAAACATTATTCGAACCCCTTCAAAATAAATAAAAAGGGGTCAAAATTTGAGCAGATGTAAATTTGTATGCCAGGGAAGCTTCCTGAAAGGGTCGAAGGGAGGATTCTCTTGAACTCTGTTCGGAGAAGTCAACCAGCCCTGCAAAAATCTCGGCTGCTGGCTTCGGAACATCTTGCTATATTTTGGTGGCGGTGGAGGAGACGACCATAACTTTATTAGTCCACAAAACTTCCTGCGTGGAGGGGGAAGAGGAGGCGGACAATCTGATATGCAAAAATCCGCAATCTTCCCGGGCTCCTTAAGCACAAAGTCATTCTTACACTTAATCCCTTCCTCCATCAAAGTGTAAACATTGTAGATGGACGAACAATGACATCCCTTTTCCCCTCCCATTTCACTTACCATCCTTCTGGTTGACTTCACGTACCATCAATAAATCCCCGACGTACCATAAGACCGCTTCCATACTTCCAATAGCAGCACAACTGAGTGGAATCGATAGAAGACTAGCAGGGGAAGAGAGATTCTCGACACGACTCCCCAAACCAGCAAACCGTAGAAATGTAGCTGCACCTCCTGTGCTGCCCAACTGTGCGTCACAAACGCATCAAAAACCCACAAGATGGAGTTTGCGAAGAGAAGGAAGGTAATAACCTGCCGACCGGGCCTTTGTGACAGTTGAAAACGAGAGACGCATATCCTGTGAAGGGCTTCTGAAAGCAATGCGCTCTGAGCAGCTGCTTGGATGAGAAGTAAAGCTCCCGACACAAAGACCGATATGTGACGGGTATCTCCTTCCATCATTCTGCTCCCTCCTGCCACCATTCCGAAAATTGAGTACAGTACGATGCCAGTGAGAGAAGTATGCAATAAAATACGATCCAGTGTCGGAAGGGGGCCACGATGCCGAGCACATGCGGTGACAAGCGAAAGCCTGCGGATTTGAACTAGTCCCACTCCTGTCAACAAGGTGCAAAGTGCCAAGAGAGAAATTCTTGTGCCAGAGCACAGCCAGAAGGCCAGTAGCGGAGAGAACTGCTCATTATCTTTGACAACGAAGAACACGATCGTTATCACTATACCTGACACGAGGCACAAAAGACCAAGAAATAAACCTTTGCTTGCTCCATTGCAGTCAGTGGTTCGTTTACTACTGGACCCATTGCTCAATCCTAAACCAGTTTTGCATTTGATTTCTGCTGCAAGCTTCTGGCCTTGTCCAACCTTCTGGGCCATCACAAACATAACTGCTGCTGCAATCAGGCTGAAATGAATGAAAAATACTATTTAATTTTACAGCATCTTTCACAGTGCAAAATAAAAATTATATTGCTTAATTCAAATCAAAATTAAGCAATTTTTTCTACATCCAGAACTAAAACACATGGGTCTTCTTAATATACTGATCCACAAGGACAGGTATATTATTCTAACATTACAATCTAACTATTGCTCATAAGAACGAGTTTTACAAAAGAAAATTAATTTTGCATAACTAATTAACATATAACAATACAAATGTTTTTTTACATGCCAGAAACCATTACCTTTTATAAAGTGGAATCTAACAGGAACAACAGAGGGAAGATGTGGATCAAAGTTCCCTTCACCTCCAGTTATAAACTATTATTTCCATTACCCCCATTATCTAATTCAGACTTTCGACCACTCCCTATCATTGTTTCTTATATTTTTGTCATTTATAATCACTTATTTTTGCACCCACTTCACTAAGACTATCAAGAACTTATAAAGCCTTCAGTTTAACCATTCTTTTTCAGAAATTTTTCTACCATCTACCTACAAAAACCTATACCAAAAGGAGCTCCATAATATCTAAAAAATCATTGAGATTTATTGAAAAGCCAGTTTTATATACACATAATAAAAAACTGTTTTGATATGCAAAATATTACATTTTTCTGCTGATGGACATGACTTTGTAAAATTTAATGATGCAAGCTTCAATGTGCTAAATGAATTTACAAAGTTGCTAACCCTTTGATCAATATTTTCACAATAATTAAGCTGAGAAAAGGGGTTATAATTTTTAAGAGATTCCAAAGTTTCACATTTTTTATTGCTGAATGTAAAAGAAAAAGACTATAAATTGAGCGAGAGTGATTTAAGCCCATTATAACAAAACAATACTTGATTATTCTCATCAGAAATTTTACATATCAAAAATATTTTAGTTGCATCATAATCTTTATAAAATGATTTCAGTGAAGCTGTCTTTAAGTTTCACAAAATTCTTCAGAGGCAGTGAAATATATAATCTGAAATTACATTTATATTATTGTTAACATACCTGAATTCGACCAGGAACGGAAAGAGGAAAGGCATAGAAGATGTCCACAGCTGTCCTAAGGAGTTGGTGTTGAGGCATCTATGAAGGGCCACAACTTGGTTAATATGGCTATCGGAAAGAGGGTGGTAACCATCGCCAGAAAATAAACCGGTGTTATTTTTCTTCTCCTCAACTAGTAGAGCTGAAACATTAATTTTTGTGTGAATAATTTAACAAGCTGAAATCAACCGTTTCTGGCTGTTATGGTAAAAAAAATTACACTATTAAATTAAAACCCATCATAAAGATTTCAAATCTGTAATTTGTTTAAATTAAGTTTAAAATGTTTTTACTGCAAGTAAGATTTGTCAAAATAAATTATAAATACTCAAAATTTAAATATAGCCTTCTCCAAGATAAAAAAATTACAATATCCAAATAAACATTCACAAAGAAATTCTTATTTTTCTATTCAGAATGATATAAGAAATACTGATTTCAATCACCAAAACAAGTTGAAAGTATAAAAAATGTATTTTTAAAAATCAACTTTAATTTATCTTACAACAGAATGGAAATTTGTAGCTGGAATACGAGAGTTAAACTCAAACCCTCAACAATGGAAAAATAATTTAAAATCAATAAATTATAATTCCATTGTTGAATGCAGTTGTGAATTCAAATGACTTATTATTAGATTAGTAATTAAATGATATTTAAGTTTTAAATTCATAAAAGTATCCAGCATAATTATTGAAATTGATCTCAAACCTATTTAGGAAACAAAGAAACGTAAAAGCAGAATCTCTGTTAAAGATTCATTTTCACGTAAGCAGTTTAAAATACTAATAATGCCCACAACATCATTAGCCCAATGGATAAGGCTACGAATCTGAAGGTGGTTCCAATCCTGAAGCTTGCAAGACTTTTTTCTGCTATTGAAGTGGTTACAGCATATATACAGGTAGACCCCGATTTACGTAACCCGAAGTTACAAAAAAAATTTTAGTTCCGGGTCTCGTTATACGAAATAAAACCCCAAAGTTACGAAAAAAGTTTTTTTTGTTGCAAATCTCATAAAGAAAACGAGTAACAGAAGAAAAATAATAATATTACAAAAGAAAAAGCTAGTTTAAAATACATGCAATTTAAAATAGTTTAAATTATTATACTTTAAAATCCTAGTAAAACAAACAATCTCAAAAGGAGGAAATTGCGAATGGATGGAGTCGCGAATAGACAGAATCTCGAATGTATGTAATCTTGAAAATTAATACGTATTTATTTAAAGATGGCCCTTTAACAACATAGTGTTAACTATTTTTATTTACACCTGTTATCTTGAAACAAAATACCGGCTGTTTAAATATTTAATAAAATATATATTTCGGAGATGGTACGTTGGAGAAAATAAACTTTTTGAACAAAATAAGCGTCTTGACAAGAGTATTTACAAAAACTTAATCAATTGGTCCAAACATTGGATTTTAACACACAAAAACTTTGTTTTGAGCAGTGAAAAACAGAGCAAAGTTACCGATTTTGCCAAATTACGTACTTTGAAATGGATTAAATGGAAAATGAAAAAATTTAGATTCTCTTCCTGCTGCACCAGATGATCCTACATTTACATTAACAATCTAGTACACCAAGAAACAGTTCCATAAACATTTATGAATTATGTAGCACCTTCTAAATTTGTATCATTGAAATTCATTATATAAAGTTAATACTATTTGATGATGAAACACCACTCTATATAACATGATAATTTATGAGAAAAATTAAACAGATATGAATTAGCTAATTTGCCCCATCAATTTATATTCCTAAAATAGTATTTAGGATAATGTTGGTTATTTTAACAAGTTCAAACAAATAATCTGCTAAAGCTGTAACAATTTGGAATCTATAACAAAAAAGGAAGTCGATTACAGTAATCGGATATTAATTTAATAAACTTATTACCCCATGCATTGAATATTTTTGTTATCATTTCCGATATCATTTATTATTATGACCTATGATCAAATAGTCCAGATGAAATTTGTTTTCTTTGAAAAAAAAAATCTGAATGCGTGCTCTTGCGAAGTTTTGTGCATCATATAATGTTCTTGAAAATAATGTTCAAAGAAATATTTCTTGCCTTCAGCTGATCATGGGATCAGACAAAATTTTTATCATAATAGACAGCAGGCGTGATCATATTTTGCAGAGGAAATCTTGTGTTAAAATAATTTTTGGTTTTAAAATTCACATTTGTTTACAACAGGTGGATGTTAAAAATAACCGGTAATAATAAAAATAGTGTCATCTAAACATAAACTTCCTTATTTTAGTTATTTCTTATGGAGAACATTCTCTTAACATATTTGCCCTTTAGAGTCGTGTTTTTAAGAAGCACTACTACAATGCTAAGTGACAGATACTTGTAATATTTAATAATAATAATATGTTTAGAACAATTGTTTTCCAAATAAATATCCTAAGAAACATATACAGTGTCATTTTACTACATTTAGGTGACGATTTTTGTGCCATAGGAACGCATCTTGCGTTATACAATGGGAGTCAATGAGAAATTATACCTCGATTTACGAAAGGTTTTTGAAGAACATAACTCTTTTGTAAATTGGGGTCTGCCTGTATATATATACACTAATTTTGAAGTTAATATAAAAGTTGGCAATAAACAATATTTCAAATTTAAATTTACTGTATTTTAAGTACTATTACCATATGTTTCTTTTGAGCATATAATCCAAACATTTTCAGATAATGCAAATTGTTAATGATAATAAGGTTTGTTAAAACTTATACCAATCTTAACTGTTATTTAAATTTATAAGTTAGTACATTTTGGTAAATTCCCAAAGTGTCCAATGATATGGCAGTACTAGGCTGTTCTATTAAAATTTAAGTACTTACTCTCATAGCATTTATAAATGAAAAACTTTCATACAATATATATTATTCAATACATTCATATACAACAGCATACTGAAAAATCATGGTCAAATGATAAATTTATCTTTAATGAAAGCATCCCATATCATTTAAAGGGTGACAATAAAAAACTCAGATTTAGTTTTAAAATTAAATAAATCTACCATAATAAATCTCAATGTTTGTGTGTGTGTTTCCTGCATACCTCAAAGATAGTAAGACCTAGAGCCCTGAAACTTCGCATACATGCTAATAGCACCCTGAGGGTGTGCAACTCAGGCTTATTTTTTTTATTTTTGGCTTGGAAAGGTTAGGAGGTAAAAAAAATTAAATTAACGGTCATAAAAACTAAAGAACTAAAATTTGCATCGAGAATTAGTGCAGCATGTTGTTCATTTGTATTTTAAACTTACTTAGAATCATTGTACAAAATTGAGACATGGACGAAAGAATGCTTGAAAGAATAAAAATTAATTTCCTTGCTGTCGTTTTTTGAATACATGTCAAATCTGTCCATAATTAATTTTGAACACGAAAATTTAACATCTTTTTAGGTGAAAATTTATTGTTGTTATGGAACTGTATCGTTGTTAAATAGGATTGTTGCTAATTGGATTTGAGACATCATCTTGAATTTCCTGTTCTCGTCGCCCCCTGGTGCTGCATGTCCTACCACAGTGAAATTTGTTATCGAATTCTCGGTGGCTAATCAACACCTTCATAAATTTTAATATGCAATAAGATATAAAGTTGTGGTCTGTCTGTTTATATGTCTCCTTAAAATCCAAGAACGGCTAAAGATGGAGCCACCAAATATAAATGAAGGAAGTTTATACTTCGAGCCAGGTTTTCATCAAGGTTTGGTAAACCGGTGCCAGTCAGTGCTACCAATATAAGGGATTAACATTTCTCCATAATCAATATGACGCCCAAACTATATAATCTAGAACAACCAAATTTAGTATGGTTCTTACTTACGTCTTAACTTAGCGAATGGTCAAGGTTTGGAAAACTAGGATTAGTCAGTGCTGCCAATATAGGGGATATTATTATTTTCCCATAATCATTATGCGCGGACAATCTATAAGACCTAGAGCAAACAACGGTTCCTACTTATGTCTTAACTTAGTGAATGGTTAAGTTGTGGTCAACTGGGATTAGTCAGTGCTGCCAATATAGGGGATTAACATTTTTCCATAATCATTATGCACGGCCAAACTATAAGACTTAGAACCTAGAACAACCAAATTTGGTACGGTTCTTACTTACATCTTGACTTAGTGAATGGTTAAGGTTTGGTCAACTGGGATTCGTAAGTGCTGCCAATATAGGGGATTGACATTTTTCTATAAGATAACATGTGAAAATTGATTGCTTGACTTGCAAGATTAGCAAATTTAAATTACTTAAAATAAAGATACGAACTCGAGATAAAAATACCCAATAATCTGACAGAATCAACTTTATATTTTTTAAAGATAGAATTTGCATCAAAGTCGACATCACGTAAAATGTAGTATTTAATCATGAAAAAAGATATATTTTTATAGATTTGTAACAACGGAAAATGCTAAATACCATAGCAACCCGAGCAACATCGGGCAATTTTTCTAGTTGGTCATAAAACTAGAAATGATAAACTTTGCAGTTCCAATTGCTCAATAATTCTTTTATGAACAAAAAATAGCGTTAAAATTCCTGTGGGATTTTGCAACTTTTGATAACTCAAGTTATCAAATTTATTCTAAAACTTGGTGGTAAAGTTTCATTTAAATTATGGGCAAATATTTTGTTGAAGGATCATTACCTGTCATAGGTGTTAAGATATCCCTAGTGACTCTATTTGTCATGGATCTAGGAAATCCTCGCAACTCTAATGGTGTTGGCAGCATGCGTGGTGTTGGAGAGGCAGCACCAGAATCAAGACTATATGAATTGATAGGATATTCATCCAAAGATCCACCCTGTGCAAGATGGATGAAATATGTCCATTCCAGACCAGTCTCCCAAACAATCAAGCGAACCCATAAGGCTAAGTTGGTCCCAACAAGGTGCATGAAACCAAAACGAGCAGCTAGGCCAAACCGCTCCACAACAACCTTTAAAAGAAATAAATCAATAACTTAGGTTAATATTTACATGATTTATTCCATCTGATTAACACTGACAGAATATTAATGGTAAAAATGGTCTGTATTATGAGGTAATCAGTTTTTAAATTGTATATTAACCAAAAATGAAAGAACAAGCTAAAAATGAAAAATAGAACCATAAAAATAAATTATCTGTGTTGGATGAATATATATACATTTTAGGATTTAAAGTAATATTTTTTTATTTTCACAAAGTTTCATATTCACCTAGTATTTTATTAAATCCAAAACAAAACCAATAATTTTCATTTAATACAATGTAATGACAACAATAATGGATAACAATCAGGGCTGTCACATTACGTGAGTTTGAGAAGTGATAGCCTCAGGTGGCACTTGTCTAGGGATGGAATTTTAGCAGTATCACTGCTGATTTATACCTTTGTGGCCTGAACTGGGGTAGCATTTTGTATTTCCATCACAGATGGCAGATTTATGTGCAATAAGCCTTCATAAAAATGCATATTCCCTTCCATATTTTTGAAGTGAAGACTATGCTTTTTTGAATATACAGTAGTGTCTCGATTATCCGAGCCTGCTTATCTGAGGTTCCAGGTTAACTGAAGTGGCGGCGTAACATGGTGGCCAAAAAGTGATCGATGAAAGTTGGACAGAATTCATTAAGACTATTTTGTTTAAGTAATATCAATAAATTGTTCTTTTAGTTTAGTTACGTATGTATAAAATAAATTTTCTGAACATACATATCCATAGGCCTATTTTTAATACCTAAAAATGAACCTTCTGTTTTATCCAAGGTTAGCTTGGTTCATTTTACCTCAGATAATCAAGACTCTACTGTACATGATATTCCTTCCTTATTTTATAAAACTATTATCATTATTTTTGACAATTAAAAGTTTTAGTAAACATGAATGAAAATGAATATTCATTCCAATAGAGTACATGGAATTTAAATTATTAACAAAAAGCAGTATCAATGTTGATAAGATGAATCAATTCAAGTGATGCACTATATAAAGTATAACTAATGACATTAATGCAATATAGTGCTTTTTTTATGACGGTATGTGCCGGTATGGCATACCGGCACCTTTTTCAGAGCGATGTTGACACACATCTATTTCGGTAAAATTTCATTTTTTTATTCTTTAATAAACGGCTTCTATAAATGTTAAAAATTTTGATTTTTATTATCAACTTTGTTATTAAAAGTTCATCACAAATTCAATAGAGTAGGGGGAGAGGCATTTTACAATTTATCAAGATATGAGTACCGGTACGCACTGATGCTATACATTTTTAATTTATTGGAGTAAAAAGTCAAATAAAATATTCTGGTTATCAAGTAGAGGACTAGCTGCCTGCACAGCTCCGAAACCAACCCAAACGTTTTATTATACCATTCTTCCAACCCAACCAAACGATGTTTTTGAAACCCATCTTCCAACCAACCCTACCTAATGATCTGTTTGATACCCTTCTTCCAACCAACCCAACGATATTTTTGTAATGCTTCTTTCAACCAACACAACCCAACAATTTTTTGATACACTATGTACATAGAGTCAGAGACATGAATGCAAACTGCAATAAGCATATGCTATGCATTGAGCAAAGGTACAGATGGTATATCTCAGGCGTGCAATGAAGGGGAGGGGGGGGGGGGGGCGCACGTGCTAAATTTTTGCCAAATGGGCTACCAAATGCCAGCTTACTGCGAGGGCACCAAAGATAGCTAAAAAGGACTGATTAGTGGAGGAATAAATGGGCAAGCAAAGAAGTTATCGTTTATAACTAATCTATAATCTCCGTATTATATTGCACAACAAACATTTTGAATTAGTAAATGTAAACCAGATTCATGGGGCTAATTTAGTTAATAAACAGAAAAATATATTCAGTATCATGGTTTTACTTACGAAATACGAGGGTAATGCCTCCAAATTTTTTTTTCAGAAATTATAATTCCAATCACAATGAAATTTACATGGAAGATTTATACATCTTTCACAAACATGAGGCTATTTTTTTGCAAAGTCTCCGTCCATTTCAATACACTTTTGCCATCGTTTAACAAGGCGCTGTATACCAATGTTGTAAAACTCCTTGTCACGACTTCGGAGCACATCACGAACACTTTGCTTCACTTCATCATCATCTGAGAAATGTAGTCCACATAGTTCATACTTTAGAGGGCCGAACAGGTGGAAGTCAGAGGGTACCAGATCCGGGATGTAAGCAGGATTGGGAAGAACAGTCCATCCCATGGCTGCGATTGCCTCAGGTGTACGCAGGCTGGTGTGAAGCCAGGCGTTGTCATGATGAAGGACCTCATTCATGTTTCGGTTAGGACGAGCTCTACGGGTGTGGTGTTTCAGTGTCGTTAACGTTTTCACGTACCGCTCTGAGTTAATCGTGGTACCCTTCTCCAAGAAGTTCTTCTCATTCATGACAACGCCCGGCTTCATACCAGCCTGCGCACACCTGAGGCAATGGCAGCCATGGGATGGACCGATCTTCCCAATCCTGCTTACAGCCTGGATCTGGTACCCTCCAACTTCCACCTCTTTGGCCCTCTAAAGGATGGACTATGTGGACGACATTTCTCAGATGATGATGAAGTGAAGCAAAGTGTTCGTGATGTGCTCCGAAGTCGTGACAAGGAGTTTTACAACATCGGTATACAGCACCTTGTTAAACGATGTCAAAAGTGTATTGTAGTAAATGGAGACTTTGCAAAAAAATAGCCTCATGTTCGTGAAAGATGTATAAATCTTCCCTGTAATTTTCATTGTGATTGGAATTATAATTTCTGAAAAAAAAATTGGAGGCATTACTTTCGTACCGACCCTCGTAGTTATGGTTTCAATATTCAAATTCAACTTCTTTGGCCAACACTTATATAATAATTACTTACGTCACTGTCGCCTCTGCAGACTGCGGCTCGAAGCCCTATTCAAACTACCCGTGTGCCCTCCTCGCACCCCGCACATTACGTTCCCCCCCACTTCCCCTCAAGCATGACTGAGTCAAATTGAAGGGAGGATTTCACTTATGAAATAGGTACAGTTTCAGTAGTCAAATTGACCTGTTTTGGCCAATACTTTTACTTATATAATAATTATTTAAGTCGCTGCCACCACCATGAACTGAAGCTCAGAGCCCTATTCCAGGTACCCGCAAACCCTCCTCGCACCCCGTGCATTACCTTCCACTCCACTTCCACTCCTCTTCCACTCAAGCGTGGCTGAGTGAAAGTTGAGGGGAAGCTTCGCTTCGGTTTGTGACTGACACTGGCATTGCCCCTACTCAATATATACATTGATTAATTGAAGATAGTAATAATCAGGGGTGGTCTGTCTATGTTAGCAATGCAAGCACTGCTTGCTTAGTGAAACAACACCACAATAATTTTTTTAAATTACTTAGAATAGCTTTAGTTACTATTATAAACTTTATAGAAATATATTTAGTATTTTCATCATCTGAATGAATTTCTACTAAGTTGATTGCTCTTCATATTACTCAATTGTTATTGAGCGGGCCTTGGGAATTAGTTTCAGATCTGCTTCTCTGATGGTTATGTGCGTGGAAATTTGGTGATCCCACATGATAACTACAATTCTGCCAGTATTGCAGGGTGAAATAGAGGCTTACAACAAACCTCTCAGCTATATTAGCTTGAAAATCACATTTTTTGAGTTGTGTCAGTTGTTGCCGGCATGCGATATGCTTGTTTTGTGCCATCCACATGGTTTATAAAGTGTTTATTTTTGGTGCACTACATTGGCACTTCCTTTTATTAAGCATTATTTACTTTTAATCCTAAAAATGCGTGTGAACAATGAAAATTGTATAATAAAAAAATTATTGGTGAAATTGTTTTCAAGTTAACAAGATTTTGCAATTAAAAAAGGGATTGTTCAAGCTGGAAAGCCTACAATAAGTTGAAGCTATAGAAGTAATTGCATGGTTATGATATTTTGGCAGTGCAATTTAATATATTTCTGTTGATTAAGATTATTGGAAACAGAAAGTGAGAAATAAATTTGGTTTCAAATGATGTGTACCGTTATGTCTTATACCCATAGCATATTTCTGAATGAGATATGTACATGAATGACAAGACTTGCAAAGTGACCAATTCGTACCATAAAGTAAAACTGTCACTGCTTGCCTTACTCAATGGGTCACCGGCCGTCCCTGGTAAAAATCAATTACTGTATCAAACAAAAAATGTTATGATTCTTACCTGTGAATTCACAAAGAGGAAATGCATCTGCAGGAATGTGAATAATCCATTCAAAACTGGGTGGACAAAGACAACATCACTAAGGCAGGGTCCAGCCATCATTGAATGCATTGCCATTTCTAATCCATTGTACACAAGTGTTCCCAAGCCAAAGGCTGAATTGTAAATCAAAGAAGAAAACTTAATTTAATTTAAATTTGTAAATAAACCTGATATATATGAATGTCAACAAATTCTTTAAAATAGTCAAATCAACAGTTTTCACATTTAATTTTAATAAAGTTATTACTTCATAAGAAATTAAATTGTAATCTTAACTCTAAAGTGTCAGAAAATAATGTAATATATCAAATAAAAATGTACTTTTTAGTATCAAAGAATGTGATACTCATATTTGAAGAATTAATATATTCTTTAATATAAATTTCAAAGGGAAAAGATTTCAATTCCAGGAATAAAATGATAAAACCTCCATAATAATTATACAGAATAAGAAATAATCATAGAAATACAATGATAGAACTGACAAATGGTGATGTTGGAAATGCTGACTATGCTTTGATTAAGACAAGGTGGATGGCCCTGAATTAAAAGATATTTTAATAAGTGACAATGTATATATGTATATATCTGGAAAGTGAGATTATATGACTGAGTGAAAAATATATGAACCAGATAAGCAATGTTAGGAATAGCATTAATGGTAGGAAAATTATGAAAATAGACTTTTATCAATTATAATAGGCAACAAGAAAGAAAGACAAGATCCAGTTATTATAAAATTAAAAATTCACGCATTTGTAATTCCATCAGTGGTGTAGCTACCATATAGCAAGAGTAGGCACTGCCTAAGGGCCCTCAAACAAAAGGGGCCCATACGTTGTGTTGAAATTGTCAATTGTCAACATCTTCGCAAATGCAAAAGCAAGGAAAAAGATATTTTAAGCTAATTTCTTTAATCCTTATATATCCTGTGCTGCATAATAAACTAGTGGTTGGTATTCTTTCACCTCTTTCTCAAGAGGGCCCCCACCACAGAGAAAAATAAACACCAATAAAATATATTTAAAAAATCTTTTTATTAAATATTTCTGCTTTTATTTATTTTAAGCTAATTTTTTTAATCCTTATATATCCTGTGCTGCATAATAAACTAGTGGTTGGTATTCTTTCACCTCTTTCTCAAGAAGGCCCCCATTACTAAAATATTTCTGCTTAGGGGGCTCATCAGTGATTCTTGCCTAGGGGCATGATACCTCTAGCTACGCTACTGAACTCCATCTAAGATATATTAATATAATAGCATTTGTATGTCATTCTGCATGCTGTGATCATTAAGGGCAACCATATTGTTGTTATCTTCACGAAATTAAATAAATAATATGTAGCATAGAATGCTATACCTTGAATTGTGCTAAATAAATTAAGGTGTAATGAGTGCGTTTGTGTATTGTTTAGACATTTGTCAAAAGTATAGTTACTAAGTTAGTAAGTAATAACCAGAGTTGTGCCGAGATTTGAGAAGATGAGATGAACATCTCAGTCACCACCCAAAAGGGATGCCAGAATAATATCACAAGAAAATTTTTTTCAGAAACAATCATAATTTTTTCAATGTTGTTTACTTTGTGAAAACCTCTTTTCAGCAATGCTGCAAAGAACTGTCTTTTGAGTATTTTTAATACTGAATAGTCCTTAGGTTGCACAGTAGCATTATTATGTCAGAATTTCTTGGTACATGGAAAGTAAAGCAACTATTCTTGTATGTAGTGCAACAACTACAATATGGTAGCTTATTTATTTAATTTAAATCAATTATACCTACTTTATGCATTTATTTAAATTAAAAATTCAGATGTTTCATTTTACTTCTACTTTTTATCTTTGACAACTGCAAAGTTGTATAAAAATTAAATGGACACCATTTCATTTCACTTTGGGTGGTAAAATATTTGGATGCAGCTCTGGTTGCAACAAACCATATCGTATTTCCCGCCATGTAAGACGCACCGGCAAAGATTATTTACGAAAAAAATATACCAAGAAGTTCTGTATCTGAAATGGCGGAAAAAAGCCAGCTGCAGCTCCTTGTGCAGTTCAAAGTATGTGCAGTGACTACATAATATTCATTATGATACCTTAACAGATACAGCAAGGTTTTTTCCCAATGGTCAAATTTACCAGTAATTTATTTGGACGTTTTAAACATTTTAGCAAGAGTTTCATAAAATTACTGGTATATTGGTAAGTATTTTCGTCTTTTACTTATTTTTCTTCTATTTGGACATTTTTTTTGGATTTTTCTCTACTGTTTCCTTTCTAATTCATTCATTTAAGTTTTAACAGTTTTTAGCGATATTTGTTTGTTATTTTTTAACCTTGGGATGCATTGCTGTTTTGTATGTTCAAAGATTAGAAATTTTAAATAAAGCTTTGGGCGATCTTTGTTCTCCCCTAAAAATAACATTCGATCTTTGACCTTTATATACCTACATATACATACATATCGTTTCCGCAAGGAATCATCGAAGAAAAATTGTGACCATCTCCTTATAAGACGCAAGGTGATTTTTTGAGATAGATTTCTGGAAAAAAAGTGAGTCTTATATGGCGGGAAATACGGTAATTGATATATTTTTATTGAAATTAAAAGTATTTTCAAAATGTTACTTTAGAATATTTTATTTTGTTCTACAACAAATTTAGTATTTTATTTATGTTGTAGTTCAACATAAATAATCCTTTCTAGCCGAAGTACCCATTGAATTTCAACGGATTTAGTGAATCCAAAACTTCGACAGTGTAACATGTAAACATAGCAAGAATTAGATAGTACACAGTTTTAACCATCGAATAAAGCAAAAGCAAAGAAAATCGGTTCATATTTAAGTATTTTGATGAATGAAGGAAATAGTTTCCGCAGCAGTTTCCCGAAAACTATTTGCTGTGAGCTGCGGCTGTTCGGACTGCTCACTCGCTCTTTCAAGTATAATTCAATATTTCGAAAACCATCAAACATTATTACTTCTCAATTGCAAATATGAACTTTTCTTCACATTTCTCCCACATACTGTATCCATTTAAAACCAAAGAATGAGATTTAGTAGGCGACTGAAAATTTCATTTTATTTTCGAGTTGCTTTTTGGTTTAAACTATTTTAAAGCAATTAACATACTTTTTGGCTGACAATCAAGAAGATTTTCATTGACTACAACTTTTAAAGAAGTAACATACACAAAATCATTACTTTTGATTTGAAATTGCCGTATATATGAGTTTTGTTTTCTATAATTTTTAAAGCGGGAAAAAACTTGGTGTTTCAGTTATTACGCTATTTGAGTAATTTTCTCATAATTTAAAAATGTATTACATATTCAGCACTATTAAAAGTGCATTTTCTTCTATAAACCATGAAAAATAATATTAAAAATACGAAAAAAGAGTAATAAATCATGTTTTTAATGGTTTTGGCGGAAAGATTTGCCTTGCATAGAGGCTAGCTTTAGAGAGAGATAGAGCTATGTGGAAAAATACATGGGAAAGAGTGAGATAGAGAATCTCCCATAAGAACCCATACTGAACAGAACGTTTCGAATAGAGTATATTAACTAAGCAATAACAATGGATGTGAGGTTTAGTATTAAAAAGAAATAACTTACCCAATGCCCCAACTCTTAGGTAGAAGCTTGTTGTGGAAGTAGCTGATCGAGATATGTGTGCTTTCTTCAAAGAACCAAATCTCCTTGATAAGGTACCCATTTCACCATCTCGCCATCTCACTCCAGAGTTCAACTCAGGATCTGAGAGATCTCCATCATTGACAGCCGACATGGAGACATTTTTAGTACCGTGATCCATGCCAAGTGACACAGGTGAAGGCAATTCAGATTCTGAAGGATAATTGAGATGCAAAGATCTTGATGATTGAGTGGAAGAGAGAGATGAGCAGCTGTCGATCAGAACCCAGATGTAAATGCATATGATGACAGCTATGCTGCCAACATAGAGGTACATCAAGTAGGCACCCTGCAAAAGGGACATGTGTATGTTAACATAAATCATGTAGCCTTATCACTTTTAGGTAAATTATGGCGGATCATTATTCTAAAATAAATTTTATTGCTTTAAATTATTAAAAAGAATATAGGTAATACTTAATAGATGAAATTAATTTTTTATCATCACATGGGAACTTAATCACAAACTGACAGCAAATATACTTATTAATACACTCGATTTATTATCTAATGACATTAAAAATATTTTTAATGAAAAAATGTATTCATATCAAAATTCATTAATATGTATTTTGAAATTGAAAAACTTCTGTGTTTTAACTTGCTGGAAGATAGGTATAAATTTAACTACAGTAAAACCTGGTTAATTCGAACCTCTATATTTCGAAATTCGACGTAATTAGAAATTTTTTAACACTTGAAAGACCGAAAAAGCCAATTTCATACAAATGTGTTTCAATAATTCGAAAATCTCTATAATTCGTAATTCGAAAAAAAATTTTGCCCGATTCTCAGAATATCAACGAATTTTTGTCGACATAATTTGAAATAAAACTTACCAAAAAGAAACTAAATGAAATTTACTAAAATATTTCTGGCACCATGTCGGCTGGTTTACAAACATTGTGCGATCGTGATCATACCGACTGGGCGTTGGGTATTGTCACAAGATTCGGTCCATCCCCTCAATTTATCTACTGTTTTGCGAGTTTGAGTTCCAATATCCCTTTGGTTCGTTGTTTGTTTCGTATTAGATTGTATTTTTCATCATTGTTAGTTACTTGTTTAAATAATATTCTTAGTTTAATAACTGCAAGAGACTATTTAAATTTATTGCTATAAAATATTTTTTTAAATATACCCTCCAATGGCTCCGGTTCGTGGTGCATATAAGACTTACTCTTGCTGAAAAAATGTCTTTGCTGCAAGATCGAAAGGAAAGCTAGTCTCAAACTATGGGATTCCGAACTTGTCTTTATCTACAATTTTAAAGAATCGGGCGAAGATTGAAGAAAGTTTTTATAAATTTAAATGGAACGCTACACGTCGGCGTTCACGGCCTGCGAAAAACGAAGACCTCGAAGAAGAACTGTCCGATTTTTTTCACAAGTACGAGCGGCGAATTTACCTGTGACAAGCCCGATGCCCATTGAAAAATCAAGAAGTCTTGCGAACGCTTTGAACATTGAAGATTTTAAAGCGTCCAATGGGTGGTTGGATGGTTTTAAAGACGCCACAATATTGTTTGTCTCGCAGTATGTGGTGATGCCCAAAAAATTAACGAAGAGGAAGTGACGACCTGGCTGCAAAGTAATAAACATGTTTTGGAGAAGTACGCGCTCAAGGACTTTTAATATGGGTGAAACGCATTTTTTTTCAACATGTTGCCCGATCGTACTTTGGCTCTCCGAGGCGAAAAATGTCACGGCAGCAAACGTAGTAAGGAGCGCCTCACCGCCGCGCCGTGCTCTGCACAAATATGGATGGGTCGAATAAAGAAAAACTGGTAATCATCAGAAAATATGGCAACCCACGCTGTTTCAAAGGTATTAATCGTGATTATTTGCCGATAATTTACGAGCATAACACAAAGGTGTGGATGACAACAGACATATTCAAAAGTTTTTTAATAAAAATGCGAAAACGTGTGTCGGTGCAAAATCGTAAAATTTTGTTGACACTAGACAACTGTTCTGCTCACCATGTGGCTCAGATAAATACGCCCAATGTTAAGTTGCTGTATTTTCCGCCGAACACAGCCAGTGTTCTGCTGCCACTCGACCAGGGCATCATTCAAAATTTAGAGTGTCATTACAGAAAAAAAACTATAGTCGTCATACTTGGTGCAAATTACAAAGGGATGTTCGCAGGATAATTTACGAAAATGGACGATTTTAGACGCGTGCCGGGCCTTGTCATCGGCGTGGCAATTGGTGACTTCTCAAACCATCGCCAACTGTTTTAAGAAAAGCGGGCTATCTTCGCAGCCGGCAGAAGTGTTCCAAGGTACAGAAGTGGAGGAAGTAATCGACAGTAATGTAATGGGGCCTGTCAGTTTCGGAGACTGTTTCCTTTAATAATGACTTAGCTACGTCGGTTGTGTATGACCCCACGATCGACGAATCGAAAACCGTTGCGAGTGATAGCGAGGAAGAAGACGATGTGGATAACGTCGATCCTAGGTTGGATGTGCCATTGCCATCTAAGGAGGATGCTGTAAAAGCTTAAGATATCCGGGATGCCAGACGTGCCGATGAATATCTGTGAAAAAGTTGATGCCATTATGCAACACATTGCGCTAGGGAGTGCCCTGAAATTGAAACGGGAAAATAACCAACTTTTTAAAATAAATTTAAATTAATATTTTATTACACACTTTTGTTTATTTACTTTTAAGTTGAAATAAGTGAAAGACATTATTAACATTTTAGTGGTTTAATTATATGTCCATATATGTTTCAATGTTTAAATGAGTAATCCTAAATTTGACTTTTATTCATCGACATCATATTTTGAGGAATGCATGTGTAGTACATCCTTTTTTTCTGTATTTTAATATGGTGTCATTCTTTTGTTTTTCTGTAATTTATGTTTGCATTTTTTAAATTTGGTAAATCACGCTTTTTTGTAAATTTTGAATTATAGAGGTTCGTCATAATTCGAAATGATTTTTCTTTGGTCCCGTGAATTTCGAATTAACCAGGTTTTACTGTATAATGTAACATCCCTGTTCAGTATAGTTAAAACATAGGGTCCTTAACATCATAATAGCAAACATTAGGCACATTTCCATTAATTTTACCTGAAAGCTGAGCAATGGTATAGAGTTGTCCATGACTTCTGTGACACAAAACACCATCATCAGTACAACAATCAGAATGCCATAAAATGAGCTGAGCAATATCCACAGGTGCCAACTGAAAAGGAAAAGGAATCAAATTTTCATTAGCCAGTGTAATTTACTGCTTCACTGTTTCAATATTTCTTCTAAATTAAATTAGCAAAATGAGAAAATAAAGCTGCTATGAATTCAGTTCACAACAACTGTATGACTATAGTTTTGTCAAGTTGTATGAAATATATACTGAAAGTCATTCATTCCATAAATCTTTCAGCATCGAGTGCCAAAATTATGTTAGAATGTTTATAAACCACAACATGTTCTTTAAGTCATTTTACTAAACACCAGAGAAAGATTAATGGCCATATGATCAGGAATATTAACTGGCTAAAGAAAGATAGAATATGAATAAGGAGATAGATTTACAAATGAATGTGATTTAAACACATAGGACGTAAAAAAGGTACACATAACTCTAAAGCTTCAATCATTCCCATCAGCAATCACAACAATAACACATTTAAATTGAACTGTGATCAATATAGAGTAACAAAATGAGGTTATTTTGCTGCTAAGAATATGAAACTGAGATGTAATCCAAATTTTGAGGCAGAGAGAACTACAGAACAATAAAATCCAAGGAGAAGAAGGTATATAAAAAAGTAGTTTGCTTCACTGTTTGTGACGCTAAATTTTGATTTAGATCTTGCTTCCATAAATACAGAATTTTTTTAAAGGCTCAACCAGCAGCAATGAAGAAGAATTAAATGAAAACTTCTCTCAGATTAAACCATAAATTCTGAGAAGGAAGCAAGAAGATCTTTAAAATACATACATCAAAATATTTCTTGTTTTGCATTGAAATACAGCAGATTATGACCTGATTTCACAGTTGGAAAATAACTTCAAGCTGATATTAAAATAATTTTTTTAGATTATTAAAAAATAGTCTAGTACAAAGAGAAAATATTTACAGCATAAATTTATTTCTGTCATAATTTCAACATAGTGCATGAATTAATTTAAATTGAACATGCTGGTTTATTAAAATGATATATGTTATTAACTTCAATAATTTTCACTGTATATTCCTCTGCTTCATCAGTGATACATCTTGTTGAATCACACCTGGCATTTGAACACCCTGCCATAGACAAAAGGTTTTCATAAAAATTCACTATAAATATAATAGTGTATCAACAGTCAGTTTTTTTGGTGCTATCAGCTATTAAGCAAATTTAAGTTATTCTAGTTGCCTGGGAAATAATTGGTTGTTTGTTAATGAAGTAAGATAAATTGGAAGTTGTGAGAAATTTCATATGACTGCTTAACACGTTTCTGACGTCATGCCCCCTTTTCCTTTTATATCCTTCCCTAACCTAAACGGAAAGCTGGAAGTCTTTTATTTTAAGCAAACAGCCATGAGAAATACATTTTCAGATGTGTGTACCACTGATGGTACACAACGGCCATGAGAAAATCTGTGCATGTATCATCAGTGGTACATGACATTGCAAACATGTTAAGCATACAAGCTTCTTCATGATTAAGCAATGAGCAATAAATTGTACTGCACAGTTATTTCTTTCATCATATCCCCAAAGAGGATATATATATATATATATATATATATATATATATATATATAAACAGGTATGACTCAACAGGTAAAGAACAATATAAAAAACTTAGGCATTTATAATAACAAAAAGGCAGAAATGGTGAAGAACTGTAACAATAAAAATAAACTGTTAAGGCTTTGTGTGATGCTAATTGTAAAGGTTCTTCCACTGCTTATGGTATAAAAAAGTAGCGAGATTAATAGTTACAATTTAACTAAAAGAATTAGTGAATATAGAAACATGCAATATGCTATACCACTGGTTCCCAAACTTTTTGACATGACACCTCCCTTTTGGTTTTCACTGAGCTGTCATTCTCCACCATGTTTTTGGTTGTAATAAATGTAACCTTATTCACTCACATTTACGTCATTATTCATGATCAACTAACTTGTAATTATTTTACCCATGCATCTGGTACGCATTGGGAAGATTGAAAAATACGTTTAAACTATTTCAGTTGAATTTTACATTAAAACTGATATTTTTGCCAATAGCATTGCCCCACAGTATGGGAACCACAGTGCTACACTTTTTTATTATTTAAGAGATTTCAGCAGAGCATTTTGATACTTATATTTTTTACCTAAAATATGATGACAGTACATATTTATCAATGGCTACCAGTTTTTCGAAATTACGTGGCACGCATGCCATAAATGGCACACGGGCAATTTTACTTGGCACACTTAAGTTTTTCTGTATAAAACATGAAGTTTCTTAGAGAAAGAGCTCCCTAACCGTAAATAAGTTGAATTATCAGTATATTGTAAAGATAAATAGCTGTGTAATAGTGGAAAAGAAAAAAAAATCAGCGTGTAAAAAGTTAAAATATGATTACAAGCCATGGGTGACATCTTATGTGAAAGAAAAGGCTATAGATATCTCAATAATTTGCTTACTGTGATGCTAGACATCAGTTTCCATCACAAAGTGTCATACACAATGTTTGTAGAAACATCCCCATCATGTTTCATAACGTTATTCGTCATCATAAAATCTTTGATTCTGAAGTCAAATATGAAATATCAAGTAAGAAGAAAAATTATAATCATGAACGTTTTCAAGTAGTCCTATAAAACACTGCATGTACCCCTAGGGGTACACATACCCCCGGTTGATAACCCTTTACTTATGATGATGGACAGACTACTAAGGAAGATTAAAAAAAAAATAATTATGCTTACAAAGGCTCCCTCTTCTCAGCTATATCTCCGAATTCGCGTCCCATCGTCCCCGAAAGCACTCCCAGGAACGTCTTGAGGCTCAGTCCAGCGCAGCTCTTTCTTCCGCTCCCCCCCGCCCCTGAAGCACCCTCTTCCCCGCCAGCCGCGCCCTTTCCCGCCCCACTAGAGCGGGGCGAGGCGGGCGCGGCCGACTTCGCACCTTTTGACCCCGCCTCCCCTTTGACCCCTCCGTCAGCGGGAGAGCCGTTTAAGCTGTCCCTGTCGGCGGAATCGCGTCGCTGGTGCTTGTTGGACGATCCTGAGGAAGACAAACGGAAGAGGTCAAATTTCGAGGAAAATATGAAAGGATTGGATGCCGGTGCTGTATAGGCTTCAAGCGAAACATGAGATTATAACGTTTTTAATGCATTAATTTGATGTTATTTTTTAATTTAACGAAGTATCTCCGAGTATTAAGTATTTTAATGCTAGTGACAAACTGTAACAACTATCGATAAATTAAAAATAGAAGACTAGTTACTAGTTAAAATGTGGGTTACCCAACAGCTCATGGGTGCAAAAGTTTCCTGTATAATTTACTTAGGAAATATTGGCGAAGTAGAAGTAATTTTCTTGTCGGTAAGCGACAAACGAAGTCCTCATAAATTGGTAGGGGAAAAACGTTTGTTTGAATCAAACGTTAGATAAAAAGTTGGAAAACGCTGCGTATAGAGACTCAATAAATTAACTGAGGTGATATTAAGACAAAAAGGAATGTTTACAGGTCCAGCTTTCTAATTTCAGCTCATACGGCGTCTGGGTCTTATTTGTGAGTGTTGCGAGAAGGAACCACGAATATGTCACATGAAATGCCATCAGAAAATACAATAAATACAATAAAATAGAAATAGTTTCCTTTGAGTTCACAGTCATGATCAAGTTTGATCCTTTACTCGGGGCGAGAACGGAAAATCCTTAATAATCGCACAAATTTTGCAACCACGGAAACGAATGAACAAAAAGCAATCGTACACAGCAACCTATGACGAAATGCATACGATTCTCTTACCGGAAATACCCATCGGCGATTTTTCTAGCGATGTTATCGAGAGGAACCTAAATTAAATGGAACGACTTACAGTCTCGTTCGGATAGTTATGGCCCTCTAGAACAGTCACAGTGTCCTTATGCGTTTGACATACATCCGCAGCACGATATACGCACCAAAGGGGGATCGCTGGACTCACACAGAGCGGTTGAATGTGTCTCATTGTGTTTTATATTATTTGGGACGGGTCAACGGTATTGTTGTTCGACGCCCAGTCACGTGCGCAAACGGAATTCATTGTTAAGCGATTTCGGGAACGAGAGAGTGATGGAAAATTCTTCAACGTCACGATTTATTTGAATTTTTCTTAAATCAGGACAATTTTCTATAAAGCACGATATTATTATAGCGCGTTCTCAAAAGCCACGTTTGTTCATCCGTATGCCTAGAAAAGTGTTTTTTTTAAGTATTGTGCCGGTAAAAAAGGATTCTAATGAATGCCTCGACCTTGATATCGCACGATTGTGATTAATTCAGGAAAATAATGATTTTAATGAAATTCGGAGGCGGGCTCTTATAATATATTTGGGAATCAGAAACTCTTTTTCATAAAATATGCTTTTCTATTAGATGAAGCGATGGGTCGCATATTTCGATGGTGTGTATCATTTCTTATCGTAAAAGAAAGAAAATAGTTTTTAAATGCAACGAGGATAATTTTCGTCATTTAAACCAATTGTATGCGTTTTATATAAAATTTAATTGTTTTTAATGTCCAAGACCTGGATCAACCACAATTTCAATTCTAGTGTGACGAACAAGTGAAATCATGTAAAATTTTATACTTAAAACCAGCTAAAAATAAGGTGAAGCACAGAAACTTTTTATGACAATTAATTCTATTATAGCTAGGACATCGAAAAATGATCCACCTTACAATAACTACGACATATTTCCACAGATACAAATTCTGAGCGACATCCCATTAATTAAATCGCTCAAAACCATATTGCTTTGAAAACGATAATAAAAATGCTCAAGCGGCAAACTACGAATCCGTACTATTTTCAACAAATTATTCCCTCTCGATTTAAACGATACACATTACCTGGTAGCTAATCGTGAGTAAATTGCGATAATATCCTCATCATCCCTCTAACCCGGTCCTGAGGTGTATTAATTATATGCTTCGCTGACTGACTGACTGCCTTTCTTTCCCTCCCTCCCTCTCTCTCGAAAGAATTGAATCCAAGTAAAACAAAAACGAATAGAGAAAGAAGAGGTTTTCGCCTTGAGGCGACAGCCACAGATTCATAACCGACTATCAATCTTGCCTCCTGCGATTAGCAAATGTTTCCCTCCGTCATGAATGGTCCAAACGTGGGAGAAGGGCCGCGCGTAAAAGCGTAGGAGTAATTCTCTCCAATCAAATGGGCACCCCCCCCCCCCCCCCTCTCTCTCTCTTTATCTCCATATGGTGGCCTAATATCTCGAAAATATGACGCTTCACATTCTTTTGGAGAGGGAAGGATGGTTCCAGCAGGTGAGAAGGTGTGGGAGGGGGAAAGGAGGCGTTAGTTCGGTGGTAAACCGCAAGGAGGGCAATGACAATGTGTTTTTTTTAGTAGTAGCTTCGGGGAACGCAGTTCCTTTACGTTTTCATTTTCACGCAAAAGGAGGTCATTGATCTTCTCTCACGATCCTTATAATTAAATGAAAATATGATAAAATTAAAAATAAAAGGGATGAATGCCTTCTTAAACCAAGGGTGGATCCAGGCTTCATCCATGGGAGGGTGGGGGTAATCCGGAATGAAAAAATAAACTATTTAAAAATATCGTAATTCACGTATATTTGAATGCAGAAAAAGTAAATTGAATGTAGTAAAACGGTATAGTTTTCGCCTGATGTGCTCAGCACGTAGGACGAGGTTTAGGGGTTATTTTTTTCTAGTTTTCAGAAAGCTTGTGGGGGAGGGGGGGTAAATTCCCTCCCCCTTTATCCGTTCTTGTCTTAAAATGAAGGCAAACGATTTTATACAGCTGATCTAAATTATTTTGAAATCGTACTAAATGAATAGTACCTAAATTCATAATTTAATGTGAATAATATTGCCTACTTCCACGAAGTCACGCCTGATTCGATTAATTGTATTGTTTTAATTAACGAGACATCCACTTTTATATTTTCCGATTTATTAAGTCCTTCAATTTTGAAGATTATAACTTTTCTACTTTAGTTAGATTGTTGAGGTACATTACCCGTCGGAAGTACGGATTATTCTCAGCATCCGGACTAGAATCTTCGCTTGGTAATAGATGCTATAGAGATAGCAAAACCGCTGTAAAATCGTAACCACAAATATTAAGCAAAGGCGAGAGCGGAATTCAACTTCTGAAGACAACGGATTAACTTAACGGCCAAAAATCTCAAGGAATGTCAACCTTAATTAGTACCCATCACCCAACGGCAATTTTAATTACCGCGTGAACTCTAACCCCGCGCGTAAACAGAAGGGCATTACGTATTTTAAGTTCCTCCATACACGATCCGAGTTGGGAATACCAATCGATTGTTTTTAACACCGCCACGATCGT
The DNA here is from genome assembly GCA_036926305.1 of Uropetala carovei. NCBI lineage: Eukaryota > Metazoa > Arthropoda > Insecta > Odonata > Petaluridae > Uropetala > Uropetala carovei. Next base: position 408,855 of record JAXCHB010000164.1, read on the forward strand.
ACCTTTTAATCTCTCGAGTACATTATCCGCTTTTAATGAGAATGGGGGCGTAATCCACGAAAACGATTTCCACGCAAACAAATCCATCGAATGAGGACGGAGCCTTGCATCTGTCAAGTAGCCATAGGGAACTGAAAGCACCGAACGCGAAAAAATATTAAAGGAGAAAAGTACATCTTCCGTTCAACCGATGACCAAAAAATGCTTTTAGACTAAATAGCATCCGTCCTCAGTGGTTTCGCCGATTCTAAAATAGAGTTGGAGCTTTCTTGACTATAAAATCGTTTTATAGCAGCCATTAGGTGAGCTGGATGTTTCACTTTTGGATTTTTTAAAATTTTTACCGAAGAACTATGGAAGGAAAAATAAATAACCTCCATTTTAAATCCTCTCTCGTAATTTAATGTGCGAAAGTTGTCGATTAGCGTTTTTTCACATCTTTGCAATGTTGACTGTTATAATAGGAAGTCACACGAAGGTGGGATAATTCACGCTTCCCACGCAGAATAGTCGCATTTTATGGTATTTTTAGGCGTTGTATGTATGTCGTTTTCTGTAAAAGAAATTTCCTTTAAAAAATAAAACTATAATAAATACTTTTTCTTTTCGTACTGCACTTTTAAAGGAAAAAATTTTACCCTACAACTACTTTACGGGTTTTCGCACAATCTACAATTTTTGTTTCCCTACTGTTCGCTTTGAACTATGACGACGTGATATGACCTAAGCTCGCTATTTTTTATCTGCGTTATCCCACAGTAAATTTCTCAAATACGAAATTTCAACAAAGTATTTCCATTGAAAAAACCCGAATACATTTTTTATGCGTATTCCGAATACGGAAGAGGATCTTTGTCTCTTTGGAAACGCGACTAAAAAAATAAGATTTGCGCGGGTAGCGACCGAAGGAAAAGAAACGATTAAGGAAACTGTTTCTCTTAATTTTAAAAGTGCCATTTGTTTCAGAAAATTATTACAGTAAACCACGTTTGCACAAACTCGTTTAACACAAAATCCTCATTTATAAGAAGTGAGACACTGTCTCCAACGAAAATGTCAGTATATATTTCTTATTATATCGACCTCGTTACGACAAATTACAACAATTTTAAACCCTTGAAGTTCGCATAAACGAGGTTACATTTTATAAGTTTTTGCTGTTTCGTTAACTTTAAAACGCGTCATTATGTATCTCATTTTGATTTTATTTTTCAAGCAAAATATAGGTAAATGTTTTATATTAAAAAAAAAGAATTCATTGCTCTACGGCCTGAAGACTTTTTGAACCATAACAATCATTCCGAAGCGCGCGAAGCTGATTGTACACTACGAAAAATTACGTCGACCCACTTTCATAGCTTCCCTTTGGCGTAATGCACTCTTGAAGAGCGGAAGATTCATTCTATTCTCCAACGGATGGGTTCAACCGTGAAACGAGGGTAAAACGGATGCTGAGCTCGGAATTTTCAAAGGTTGGCGCAACCAAGTAAAAAGACATCCGTTTTTCCTTGTTGGCTGCACAGGAAACGTTCCTGATGACACCGATGCATATCTATCCTATTTTTATCTTATGCGGTGCATTAAATCATAGATAAAGATTGAATCAGTGTACTTTTATGATAAATTTATAAGGTCAGAGATGACTCTAGGCTGGGAAGAATAGGAGCGACCGCCCCGGGCCCCGCGCTTCGACAACACAAGAAAAGTACAAGTTTTATTTGATGGTTAATGATAAGGTGAGAAAGGCACAGGCCTCGGATCCTTCAAGCGATATATCTAAACACTTTCATGGAGTTCACTATCGAGGTCGTCTTTTATGGCTGAAAATAAATTCAACAATCAGTACTCTCTCTCTTTCTCGTACGAACAGGATATATCGCAACATATACGCCACATCAAATGCTAAATATTTTAATACTAAAGATGGGTCAGAAAGAACGGAACAGTTCTTTTCGAAATGTTCTGATGCCTCAACTGTTCAATAAAATAACTTTTCTCATAAACTTCCTGTTCTCAAAGAACAGGTAACTCTACGATTTGTTATTGGTAAAAAATGAGGCACGGACAGGAAAATTCTGTCGATTTATCGCTTTTGTTATACATATTAAATTTTTATGGCAATCAAGACAATTCTTTTGGACAAAAACCGGTTAAGTAGATCAAAGTCGTGTTAAACTGCAAAGTAGCCGTCCTCATCGGTAATGTACCGATCGTTTCCTCGCTTAGGGTTAAGGAGGGCAGCTACTTAGTAGCTAAAATGCGCATCTAGTCCATAAAATAGATTTATGGCCAAGATTATCAAAAAATTAGATCCAACCCGTGAGGTAAATTCCATCATTAGTTTTTTAAATCAATTTTTGCGTTCTCTTCGAAGTTTAGCGGGTAATAAAAAAGCTATCAACCTTTTCTTGTGCTATTAGATTAAAAAGTTTATGTACCGAATGTGCAGTTATGGGAAACGTTCAGGAGAAATGATATGGCCGGATAAGGTAAAAAAAATGAGAAAATATTAAGAACGACGGGGAAAATAATGATAACGGGCGGAAAAGAAAGGGGTTAACTTGCACGGGACGTTTGTCGAGAGGTAATTGAAGGAAAACCCGAAGTCAGAAGAGGAACATGGCGGAAACGTATTATCATTACACTTATCGCGCGGCCCGAAAAGAAAATTGTCGAGAGATAAGGAGTTTCGGAGGAAGGAAATAAGCAGAATCCGGTTCAACCTATAATCACGGACCCGACTGCTGACGGATTACTAATGGTGATGATAGGGGAAATCTTTGAAAGAACCGATTAAACTCCTAGATATCGAAATATGCCTATATAGCGCAGACTGATTGGCTTTCGTCTCAGGACGGGTTTTTACGAAGAAAAAAATCCTTTTCAAAGCCATCCTAAATCCGACTTAAAAATTAAAATTTTCTCCGAAAATTCATAGAAAAAAATTAGGATGCGCGCGATTTCACGGATGACCTCAAATATTAGCGATAAAAAAATACAAGTTTCTACGGATACCAATAACAGCGAGCCCTCGGAACGAAAGCGCGAGGAAATAGATAGAAATCGAGTCATTTCTGGGAAGAAAAGTTGGCGCCGTCCCATTCATTCTCAACGCCTTCGCGCCTCCCTCCACACACCTTCAGAGCCCCGCATCTAATAATCACGAGAGATAAAAAAAATTAATGCTTGGTCATCTGCAGTTTATTTCCAGCCGCTTTCACTCTTTCGTTTGTGCCGCTTCTTCAACGAGGGAATACCCATCCGAAAAAATATCTGGAAATCCGATCGCCGTCAAATAATAAAAATAAATCCGAAGGATATAAAACGTTGGAGAAAGCCATTTTCGGATATAAAGCAGCCGTCTTCGGTTTGGATTAAGCGATCGGTGATTCTATGGTCGATGGATGTATCACAGCTGGTGACGGATGCTTAGAAGACGAAATTAGTTTTCCCAAACCTTTCTATGACTACTGGAGTTAACTTCATTCTTAATTCCAGCCATGAGGTGAGCTCTATAATGAATAATAGTTACAAAATAAATTAAAGAGGTCACCTCATGGCTGGAATTAAGAATGACGTTAACTCTATTAGTCATAGAAAGGGTTGGGATAACTAATAGGTTGAAGCTCTCTCAAACCGATAGATAAAAACACAATGAATAATAGTTACAAAATAAATTGTTTTTTTATCTATCGGCTTGAGAGAGTTTCAACCTGTTCACCAATTAGTTATCTGACATATATATACACACATGGTGAAACTTCTACGAATCCAATTTCAAAGGACGTGAAAAGTAATAATTGCAAGGCTTGAAGTACGTATCAATGGGGAAAATGTGTTTCTCTTATAAAGGAAAAAACGAGGGTTTATGGTTTGTTCGACTGTGTCCACTCCATCAAGCGGGATTAAATTTGAACATTGTTCTCCTCGCCGTTAACCTAACAGGTTGAGTGGATGGAAGATTCGTTCACGAGTCATCTCGTGATTATAACGTTAGAGAAAAAATTGCTTACCGACGTGTTGTCATTCTTCTCAACGCCTTAACGACGTCGAGATTAAGATATTTGAAAAAATCAAAATCGTTCTCGACTCAAAACTCATTTTTGCTTTTTCATTTAAAGGATTTATGACAGGCGTAATTTAAACAACGGCGGACGAATAATATAATACCCTATGACTAAGAAATTTCTCTATTAATTTGACGGTACAATAAATCTGAGTTCCAAAAATAATTTGTTTTGACGTCTTCTCTGAAGAATGTATTTGTTTGTAAGGTATGCCAGTAAAACAGGACTCAATTTCATATTTGAGATTGGGGTTACGTGAAAAATATCTCAAGATTTTTCATCAAGTTGAATAGTCGAATTTTTACTGTACGATTCTTTTTTAAAATTTCGGTTTTTTATGGCATGAAAAATAATTATTTTCATAAACTCAGTTGAGAATCTTTATTTTCATCCGATATATCTTTCGCGATTGATGACTCCCTTAGTCCGAAATAGGAGTTTGATTTCAAAATATGTATAAATATCTTTCAAATTGACCTCGTTTTTTACAGGCATCATCAACAGTTAGGCTTAGGGGTTTGTTTAGATTAAATAAGAAAGCACAGATTTGTATTAGTGACAAAGCATACCCTCTTCCTTTAAGTCTTAAACTTTATAACTCGATTTTTGGATAACACTGAGAATACATATATTCCCATCAGTTTTCGTATGCTTTCATTTCTATAAATTGAATTTTTTATTCCACAGAGGTTCGACCGTTTTAAATTCTTTAGTTTCGGTCGATGCTATTAAGTTCATGAAACTATTGTTACCTATACATACAATCCGCACAATTTATAAAAGATCTCTAACCACTTATCGCTTATTATTCACGATAAATTCCTCTTTAATCCTCTGTAATGGTTTAAATCATGCAAAATTATTTCGCGTGACGCTTACAAAATGAATATAAATTCAACAGAAATAGCGATTTGCTAGAGCAAAAAATTGAGCTTCACGCCGATATAAGCTCATTCTTTGGTTACTTATGTTTTTTATTTTTGAATAGATTAGGTCGAGCGTAGGTTTTGCAAATTTCCCATGTTTTGTAAATGGTGAATGATCACAATGCGGCACTTATAACTGCTTGCGCACGAACTTTAAAGCAATCAGACACACCGTAGCATTCAACGTGCTTAGATCGCAAAATATATGCTCCACTTTGAAAGAACTTCTGTTTTTCTAAAAATTCGAATGTCTATCACGATATTTCACGAGTAATAAATAAGATCTCCTTGGATGTGTTTCAAGAGGAGTCGAATTTTTGTGACTGGGGACTATTATTGTACTGAACCAAAAAGTTTAACTTTAAAAAAATCTACCATTATTTAGATTCGTAAAAAATGTCATGTCTTTATTTGGCAAAGCAAACCTTTTCCTAAAACTATAAATAATATGAAAAATGTCTTCGCAAATAATTTCTTACGACTAAATGTACGTTGTTTTTGGCGAAATTCCATTTTTCCACTGTTGTTCCGTCAGGCTCGATCGTTGTAAGTCACGTTTCCCTTCGTCTTCCCATATACCGCCGTTGGTTGGACAATGGCACTATTCCAGGAATGAAAATCTTCCGATAGGCGAAATCTACGGAAGCCATGAAAGAATTTAATGACTAAATAGTAAAAACGATACAGAAACGATAGAGCCTTGGGTGCCGTTTCGCTCTTATTTTAAGGATCTATTGTATTCAAAGCAACAAACTAATCCAGTGCGAAGTATCAGTTAGGTCATTTTTCTATCTACTCTGTCTTACAATGGTCTTTATGCATCGTAACAGGGATGAAACGTTTTTAGAAACGGGATCCTCGGAATGCGAGAACGAGTTCTTGGAGCAAACCGCCTATTTTTTTTTAAAGACAACGCGTTGCAGAGTTTGTGCTAAGATTCAAAAAATAAATTTTAGAACAGGAACCGTTCGCTAGAGAAGACAAAGGCAACGTATTCGCTCTCCACATGAATTAAAAGCGAAGCATAATGGTTATATAGATAGAGCAAAATCCCGTTAAATAACGCGGTTAGTTATACTGCGCACAAGGAAATAATACGGGTCAAATCAGGTACTCCGAAAAAGGGTGATGTAGATATCCAAGAGCTAAGAAAATATTGGAAAACATTAAGAAAGCAATGACGCGTTTACAGCGAAAAAATGATTGATACCACTTGCATTTCTTACATTTAGTGAACAACATTATGCGCCAAAGTAATGCCATCTTCAGCCAAAAGATATGGTTTAGCGCGTATTAGTTGAACTGTGAATATACAAAACATCGTATAATATACTAAAAACGTGGAATTGAAATTCTGTGTCCTTTTTTGAATTATTCATGTAACACATTTTCTTAAATTCGTTGACATGCCAGAACGCATTTTATAATCACTTGTGCATCATCCTGTGAACCCCTGCATTATAACGTGTTTCTAATTGTATTACTATGGAAAATATGTCTTAAATATACACCTATCTATTAAAAATTCAAAAATCGTTTCTTTTCTTCCCGTATCGAGCCGTCGATATTCTCTCTTATCGACAATACGTGAAGAATTTTACGTGTTATCCTTATTCTCTTAACTTCTTCAACGCTTCAAAAAATCCTAAATCCTTCTATTCGACCCCCTTTTTCCTGATTTTTTATAGATATGATTCGATATATAAACTCCGAAAAACATCGACTTCTCTCTCAATATATTTTCTCATCACTTTTTGAAACCTCCCGTATAGCGTTAGGTGCGGTCTCCATTTCTTTATTCGACCTGACCTGAAACATTTCCACTCACATCTATCCGCTGACCCAGGCAACTATTGCAGCTCCGTTATTATATCGTCAATGCCATCTCAAATCTAGCGCATCTCCAAGAAGCGCAAACCCTACATCGAATAACCTTCGTGCCGTTCTTTATAGTTGCCTACCTTCAATCGCTTTTCTCTCGTTCTATATCTTCATCCTGCTAGAAACCTATAAATTCCATAGCAATTTTAAAACGTAGATAAAACGGGCAAAAAATCGGCACATAGACAGCGGCATTTATTTCCTAGTTTAACTTGAGGGTAACACTCAATGCACCAATTTTATCATTTCAATTTTTTATGTTCAGTGTTTGTCAACTGCTAAAACTCTAAAGTAACGCAAAGGAATATAGATGAAGCTTACTCATTAAATATTTTAAAGAACAATTTGGAACATTTTAGAGTGGTATTTAATTTGTTCAGAAAAAATAATTTTGGTCATAGAGAGTAAATCCTTTCAACGCTATTCCTGCTATGCCGGTGTTACTTCTGAGAGCTGAATGAAAATGGTAAAAATTATATGTATTTTTTAAATGTTCTAATATGCCGTGGAGCGGGTCTCGTGCCAATATCTATATACTGATATCTGAGGGAAATCAATGGAATCTATGACGCGTAAACACGACATGATTTCACGCAGCGATATATAAACTGTGAAGCGATACAGAGTCGTAAGCAGAGAAAAAGACAATTGACATTTATTGACGATGAATGGATTGTAAGTGTTTGTAATCGTTCCGTCTTATTGCACCTGCATAAATGCAAACAGGTTAAATGATATAAGGCGCTCAGAGAATTCAAAATACTTTACTTTTAAATTAGCTACTTTGGTTTGAGGTAGGAAAATATCTGGTTCAGGTGGGGCAGTTACTGCTACCTAATCACGACGTTGCACATTAACCATCACCACTGATTACGGCTGCTTTGTAGCAAAAATCGCCGTTTGATTTCTCCCAACTTTATTATAACCGTCTGGACTACCTAATTTATCGACTTATTAATCTACTTTACTTAATCTCTTAAAATTTTACGTTGAAGTTAACTCACGCAAAATTAACTTCGTAAAAACTGTGTACGATGGCATATAATTTCTTGTATCTCTGTTAGTTTTTAATCGAATTACATCTAGAATTTTCAACTAGAAAACGCGGATTTCAGAAGCCCCACGGTTGGAATAGCAAAAGGCACCACTCCGGCGGTAATTGCTACAATCATTTCGCGCCGTGCTTGTACAAGGCGTTGGTTCAATTCATTAATTCCTACATCAAGGCGTCTGGCCGCGCATAATGAAGACGACGATTGCCATCGCACGTAACAAATAGCTTCCTCGCCTTCGACTCACGTTCTCCGGACCGGGTTAAAGATACAACATCGCGGGGACTTTATTTTTAGCGGAGGGAAAGTTATAACTGGGATAATTGGAAGGAATATTTGAATTTTAGATTCGATTTCCTGTAAAATATCCTTCTATCGAGGGGCACGACTATCACGCGGAACCTCGTTCCAGTTTGGGATACGAACGAGTAAAAGAAATCGATGCGCGTTCGGAAAATTTCCTTTTCCGCCTACCGAAATTTCCCCTTTGATTTCCGTTACGCATATCGTAAGACTTTTGTTCTTTCCCCTTTTTCTGAGAAAGTCCGGGACAAAAAACTTGGCTGGCCCATTTGTCATCCGAAAGAAGAAGAAATCCTTTATCGCCTTCCTTGAAAAAAAAAACTGGCAATTGAAATAATCGCGAAACGATTCACGTTCTCAAAAGTGGGTTATCGTTTTGCCGTTTGGGAATCTGGAATTGAAATTAAGATTTGAGACACTTTTATTGAGTCACGCCCTGTGGCTACGAAGCATCTCGACAGAAGTACAAAAAATCGGTACAACATACATGGTATAAACTTTCTCATATATGGGTACTAATGCGTCGTTTAGTTATCTTTAGAAAATTAAAATCGTATGAGCCTGTTTTTAGAAAATCCAACTTTTGTTCAAGTTGCCCAAGAATAAACTAGCCTTATATTCATTCATTGAGAAAAATTAAATAGGTAGTATTATTGTAGATGTATACTCAAGTAACTGCACGAAATTTGTCCAAATCGTTAGAGCCCTTTTTGAGAAAATCGAATTACTGTTAAAGTTGCCCAGAATAAACTAGCCTTATATTCATTTTTTAGGCGCGTTTCGCTTACAGCGTGAGCGCCTATTATCGTCGGTCGGTCCGTCCGTCCGTCTGTCCGTCCGTCCGTCCGCATGTTCGTTCTCGGCAACTACCGAACGGATTTTTATGAAATTTGATATTAAGGACTTTCAATCAAATATAATAAGAAAATCGCAAAAATGAATCACGTAAGCCAATCAGGGGTACCACTTTACTAGAGACAAAAAATTAAATTTTCGTCATATCTCGTAAACTATTGTTCATATCAAAATATTTTTCAAATAAAAGTTGTAGAACTGGTAAAGTAGAGTATTTCCATCCCTATACATTTTTATCGTAGGAGTAGCCGTTATCAAGAAAATCAAACAAGAAAGTCTTATATCGAGTTGAACAAATTTTCTCGCATGGTTACTTCTTCATTGTTGCTATCATAAACAATCTCCCAAACAAACGTTTAATTTCCTTACGTGTGCATGTAATACTATTAAATAGGAAGAAAATGGATTATTTATGATGAGGAAAAGGACTTTAAAACGCTATTTCCCTTACGTACAGGTATATAATTGCTTTCTAATACTCCATTGCACGAAACGCGCCCCATTTGTGATACGTTGTACGCTTTCCTAACTTGTTAAGAAATGTGAACTATACAGTATTATTGAAGACGTAAACTCAAGTAACTACGAAATTTCATCAAAACCGTTAGAGCCGTTTTTGAGAAAATCGGATTGTTGTTAAAAATGCGTAGAATAAACTACTATTAATTATTGAGCAATGTCAACCATTTCTATGTATACTCTGTTCAGTATGATAAAATGCCCAAGTACGAGATTTCATTCATTTTCGCTCTACCGTGTAGGCTCCAGAGCCATTAACAGACAGACGGCATTGCGAAAACCACTTTTTCGGATTCAGCGACACCTAAAACGTATATTTCCGTAAAAATCTCAAGGTCGAATTTTTTCGTGATAACAATACTTGCTCGATACTTCGTATGAGAAAGTAAAAATTATCCGTTGCTTGAGATGATCATCCGAACAGTTAAATAATGCAAATTACGTTGGTCCTCCGTTTAATGCGACTGCTCTGCCCTCTGAGAACCCTGCTCCAACAGTATTCCGACTCCGTTTCACAAATGCCGGAATTCTAATCCTATCTTCACCTTTTCTCTAGCTTTCATATAATTTCTATTTATCATCTTCGCATACATTTCCCCTTGGTATCCCATCTACTTCGGTTATCTTTTAGCTTTCCATTTTCTCACGTTTACCGTTTTCTTTATTTTCTGAAGCTATTTCCATAATTCTTTCATGTTTGTCTTCGATACTACAGCTCGAAAGATTTAAATCTTTTAGATAAAAACGCTCTAAGACCAACGTTTCACAATCCTAATTTATATTTTTGTACTTTTTGTTATGACTCTGTTACAATAAATAATTTTTCATCTACATCTGAGATCGATAATTAAAATTTCATTCTACAAATAATTCGTTTTATTCTTGTTAAAAATTATCATCCTCAATTTCGCGGAATTAATACGACTAAAATATCAATTCACCAAAACTACCAAAAGAAGTATCGAGGCGTGGTTTACGACTCTTCCTACATAAAATTTCTATACACTTTCTACAGTCGAATACATTGACATCTATATCCTGGATTTTTAAGTAATTTATTTTACAACCAGTTTATCCCTTCTCAAAAATTGAATTATATCATGGACCAGATGTTATTCCTTCCCATTTAGAGTAAATGGGCGACAAAAAATATGTTGGTCAATGGAATTCAGCTGAAGAATTTCTCGCCTCGTTTAAAATTGGAGGGATGGCTGGTGTTGAAGGTGATCCCACTAATACGAAAAAATATAAATCGAATATGCGAAAATCTGTTCGGGTCCTTTAACGAGTGACATTTTTAGGCGCGTTTCGCTTCCAGCGTGAGCACCTATCATCGTCGGTCTGTCCGTCCGCATGTTCGTTCTCGGCTTCTACGGAACGGATTTTTATGAAATTTGATATTAAGGACTTACAATAAAAAATAATAAGAAAATCACAAAAATGAATCACGTACGACAATCAGGGGTACCACTTTACTGGTGACAAAAAATTAAATTTTCGTCATATCTCGTAAAATATTAGTCACATCAAAATATCCTTCAAATAAAAGTTGTAGAACTCATAAAGAAGAGTATTTCCTTTCCTATACATTTTTATCGTAGGAGTAGCCGTTATCGAGAAAATCAAGCAAGAATGTCTTAATTCGACTTGAACAAATTTTCTTGCATGGGTACTTCTTCATTGTTGCTAACATAAACAATCTCACAAACGTTTAATTTCCTTTCGTGTGCATGTAATATTATTAAGTAAGAAGAGAATGGATTATTTATGACGAAGAAAATAACTTTAAAACGCTATTTCCCTTACGTACAGGTAAATCATTTCTTCCTAATACTCCACTGCACGAAACGCGCCCATTTGTGATACGTTGTTCACTTTCCTAACTTGTTTCACTTTTCGAGCGATTTAACGACAGCGCGGTTTCTCCTCCTCAGGAGCAAAAAAATTAACAAAGACACATTCGGTGATTCAGAATGATGCTTTACTTTCTGTGCACAAAAATTATATTTCTGATACTGTAAAGGTGAAAAATAAAAGAACTTTTTGAGGTTTACGGAGTTTTATGCTTTAGGGAAGCGGTTTCCAAGCTTTTCATGTACAACATACAACATTTAATCCGACTTCCTGTGCCATTTTCCTCGAACATGTGCTCGAGAAACTTATTAAATGCGTTTTTTATTGCGATGTTAAAATCGTGAAAACATCAAACAAGTAAGGAAAGAATTGATGAATCAGATTATTAAGGGCGGCATTAAAAAAAATAAAAACCTGCTCCTATAATCACAAAATTTCAAGCGTGAGAAGAATTTATGAATAAGAACAATCCGTTAAAATTTGGTTACTCGAACTTGAACAATCTAGACGTAGTTCGCCGGAGGGACGGACTGACGAAAAAAAAACGACTACATTAACGGTCTTTTTTAAACGCGCTAAAAATAACAAAATAAAATCTTAAAGTATATAACAAGTATTAAAAGAAATTTTTCTTTACACAACGACAGAAAATAAATGCAAAGAATATATAACTTAAAAGGCTCCACATACCACAGTTTGGAAACCCCCATAACCTCTGAAACAAACACGATAGACGTGCTAAAATATCTCAATAGTCAGCGCCATAATAGGACGTAGACAAGATTTTTCAACATCGCAGGATAATGACATAATTATGACAGGTTGTTAGGGCCTATTCTACGTCAGATTCAGGAATGCGCCCTGGGCAGCTATTCCTCTCGCCACACCATAATTAACGCGCTTTTTCTAATAAACTACGATCGAACTAGCTCACACCTTCGCTTAGGGAACGGTTTAAATTGAAATAAACCCATACTTATTGGATCACACATTTGAAATTTTTAATAAGTGCTTTTTAATCACTTATTTATCGTTACAAAAGTTGTAACCCACGCGAAAGTAAAGTTTATCAATATATCGTACATAAAATTTAGAAATGTGACTGAAGTAGGATAGCCCTTTTACAGTTAAAAAACTTAATGATATCAACATTAATAATAGCAAATATGGTGTATAAACTGTTGATATGAATGATAAACCAACTGAAGTGGCCAAAGGACACGTTCTAAACGTTAATCGCCCTAATATAGCCTTCACTTTTCAGCGTTACTTTGTAGATTTTAATATTCAAACAGAAACTTTTAAAAATAAATGTGTAGCTTAAAAAAATTCTAAAAAATTAATTTAAACAATTTTAAAAATTAAAAATTACTCTTTTAGCATTAGAAATGTTCGCATTGTTTACATATTGCTGTCTTTTATGTCTGTTGGCCTTTTGTATCGGAGGTTATTCCGAAAGGATTATGAGCAACGTGTTTTACACTTATTTGAACACTGAAGTAACGAAACAAGATACAGATCCATTGCACGAGGAATGTTTCTCCATAAATGGTTGGAATTATTTTTCATTCTGTCGTCACTAATTCTCAATTAATGAACTGAAAGCGAAGAAAACCACCACTTTTCGAGAAATTGCAGTGTAACCATTATGACTCGAATCTTAGAGAAGGGTAAAAAAAACGTACCTATATAAAGTTAGAGTTGCAGTACCTGGAAGGATGGAACGGCAGGAAGAAACATTTTCAAGTACAATCTAAATTTCGCGTAGCAGTCGTGGAGATGCGACCGTAGTTTGGTATAGATTTGGAAAGGATTAAGGATGAAGGCAATGATCCGACGAGCCAAAAGACCTGAAAATCAGAAAGCACTTGATGGACGAAGACTCGACCAAAAAAAACGAGATGAGAAGAGCCCGTAGACGACGGTGCCCCGAAAAAAGAAAATGAAAAACTTTCCGGATTACGAGGGATGGCGACGTACTCGTCGCGCCGGGCGGCGAATCCAAAAAAAAAAAAAAAAAAGACAAGCGAAAAGAAAACGGAAGAACTCCCTCCGTCACGCGTTTCTTGTCAGAAGGAGAAAAGTAAAGGCCAATTAAGCAGGTAAGAGTGGAAAATGAGACGCGGAGAGAGGGAGGTAGAGAAAGAGAACCACGCGATACGGCAATTCGTCATGTCCCACTAATACAAAGTACATTAAGTTCGCGTTTCAATTACGCATTTTTGGTACGCTAACTTTCTCCGACCTGAAGATTAATTTATGGGAGAAAGAAGCGCGAATGTTGCGGGTTTCGGAAAACGAACAAGGTGCGCGCGCGTATCTGCAAACCGCTAATGTGTGGTGGACGATTTCTCGCTTTCCCAAAGAGATGGCGAGACACCGTGTCGTGTGTGTGCTTCCTCTAGCTCGTTTTAAAGATTTTCACTTTCTTATTTGACCAACGTTTGAATGTTTTTTTAATTATGCTCTGATGGACCCAGAGTCATTTTAACGTAAACAGGATAGACTCCAGCCATTGAATGATAATAAGGATAAGGAAACGCTTGTTTATTTTTATGTTTTATATTTAATAATGGAGTTTGAAGAATGTAAACCATTTCCTAAATCTGTGGGTCACGATTCGTGACTCACGAAGCCCATGCAAGTGGGTCGCGAACACCATATATGTACTATAAATATATTTTCAACATATTTCATATTAATAGGAATTTTAAATGAAATTTTTGCCTGGATGTCTATTATAAAATACGCAAACTGCTGTTAAATGCACGAAACAGACGATTGCCGAAGACCCAAGAACCAAAACTCGTGTGACAATAAATCGATGGGTCGCCATACAAAGAAAATGTCTATACTATACTATAAGAATGTTTATTTTTCGTACAATTATTGACCGTAAAAACAATATTATACTATGGCACGAGCAAAACGTACGGAACAACCATAACTATTAGTAAACAGCAGTTTAAATTATGTCATGACTTTGTAATCCAATAACTAAAACGTAAAACAAATGAATGATTCTTACGCATTAAAATACTTTTTAGAGTCCTAATGAATGCAGCTTCATGTTATCAGTGCCGTAACCAGGGCGGGGCAAGCGGGACATCTTGCTTGTAAGCAAGGGGCGCAAACAACCCAAATAGTAACTAAATAAACTAGAGAAAATAATTTCTTGAAGGGGGAGAGGGCGCATATTTAGTAGTTTGGCCCGGACGCTAAAATATCTAGTTTTGATAATACTCCGCCACGAGGACATCGATGAAAATCTAAATTATTCCCAGTAACACAATTCCATTGTTGTCTTTATTCATTAAACGTGACAAAAAAAATGAAGATTAGAGCTTCTTGTACGCTGTTAAACAATTAAAAAAACGTTAGACAAAAAGTACGATTCGTCCCCTTTAACTTACTTTCTCAAACTTGTAAAATACGACTAGAACTTTCCTTTTAAGCGTCAAATAACCGTTAGGGATATTTGCCCCAATTACAATTAGTGGTTGGTGCCCTACTCCAGTAACGTCCGAAGTCCTCACTGGCCGGAGGATTTTTCAACGGACCCTCCTACTACCAAGCGCTGCAGTAGATCGTATTTTTTAACAAAGAATCAAATCATCAGAGTTCTACTTCGGCATCGTTCGTATAAGTGCTGTAATTGAATCTTGGAAAACTAAAATAAAAAAAACGCTCCATATATGCGAACTATAGCAGAACATACTAATGGCTTGAAACGTTCCGCCATTTGCTCGGTGTGTGTGTGTAATCGACTACCCTACGTTGATACCCTCAAATCTCTACCATTTAAGGCCACTCTTTTATTCCGTAACCGCCAACACCCTCAAAATAACAGGCTATTTGTGGCGGGAGAAAGAGCGTCTAATGCGTTTCAATCGTCTCACCTCCAGCTCTAAATAAGTGGAGCGCCACCTGCCTAAAATCCAGCCGCCATGCGTCAGCTATCTCTTAAGGTATATACACATATGCGCATTTCCCGGCAACAGAACAATGAGCCGAGCAAAGTAGCGCAACATTTTGGCGAGCGCGAACACGAACGCGCAACATTTCCGCGCAACAAACTAGCGATCCATGCGTAGTCGGTATTTCAGCAAACCATCAAAGGATGTTGCGCGCGCACGTTGCAACCTATCTGGACGGGTGTGCAACATTTAAGCGAGCGTAGACGTGTTTACACTGTTATCATCTTACCACCAAGTAACACGCATCCTTGTCCGCCTGTGTATATCGTTCAGTTGTAGAGTGTATTATTCAAATGGAGTGACCCAATGAAACGGTGTTGAAATTTATTGAAATATATAGGAGCAAAGAGGTTCTTTGGGATGCAAAAAACAAGAACCATTTTAATAAATTAATTAAGAATGATGTTTGGGAGGAGATCGCAACTGAAGTCGGCTTGTTATCATCATTCCGGCGGGAAAGGGCAAACATTTGTAAAAGCCGTGGAACAGGAAAAGCTATGTATTTTTAGAAACAGATACATTATTTATTAAACGAAACCAATTTTTCTTCTTGGAAGCGTATTTATGCAAAAAAAATATAAGCTGCAGCAGCTACTTGAAGAGAAGTTATGTCCACTCGGAAACCGAATGGATACTGGCGGAAAACAGGCGAACAACGATTTGCAACACCATGCCGAGCGTCCTCTTGTTGCAAGGGTTGGTTCGCTGTTCTGTTGCCGGGAAATGCGCATATGTGTACATACCTTTACGCCTAAAAGAGTGGTTCATATTTTTCAAAAGGAGAAATGGTTGCGGAAACGAGGTGATGAAGAATTCACGCGGACGTATGAACTGGTCCTCTCTCTTTCAAAGTAAAATTTAAAATTTTATCGAACTATGAAAAGTATCTATTTAGCGCTTATCGTTACTATAATTTTTTTATTGAATTGCATTGAAAAACAGCAACTTTTTAGGTAGAAAGAGTTTTAATGTGACCTTCCATGTTATTTTAAAATTAACCTAATCGATTGAGTATTTTTGGCATTTCAATCGTTATTAATTTGAAATATCGATATCAAAACGCCTTAGTGGCATTAAAACCATTTAAAATAATAGAAAAAAGCGCGTGAATTACTTCCAATAAGTAGCAGGTGGAAACAAATATCCATGTAAAAAATTATAAAAAATTAGTTTCGACAAAGGTAGTTCCCAGCCCATACGATTTAAAAGAAATAAAAACAATACATCGACTTAATTGCGCGCTTTGATTATTCCTATGCAGATTTAATATCGTATCGATTAAGTACTAAAGACGCGCGCCAAAAAATGCCTCACATGAAGCGCTATTATTGTATTTTGCAAATTAGCATAAACAACAATCAAAAGAAGCTATAACCATTAAAACTCGGTGAATTGCTTTAATAACTATTTTTACAACTCGAAACCTACTAGATTATAATTCAGACGTTTAAATTAATTAAAACAGTACGCAAATACCACTCTCTTCTCCCAACAACCCTCTACCTTGGGTCAGAGCGGGATCGGGTCCACCACGAGGACCTAAGACAATGGTTAAATAACTCCAAACATCAGATGAATGGATAAAAAAACCGGTTCTCTCTCTCTTTCTCCCGTCCTTTTAAAGTTTAAGCTTAGGGTATTTTATTTTAACGAAAGGACGACAGAGGGTGGAAGAAGGTAGGACCGATCGACACTGAAACGGGTCACGGTACGATTCGGGTAGTAAGTTAACCATCCTCGGTGAGGGAATGTTTTTTTTTTCGTTACAAGGACACAGGTGCAGCCGATGGGTTTCTAAGAGTTTGGATTGAATCGGAGGCGGGCCTCGTATAACGGTCGCGAGTCGCAGCCGAGATTTATTGCTAGAAAGAGATCGGCTTTGGTTGTTATACTTCGAATTATTGGGGTATGATAATCTAAAGGGCGTTGAAGACTCAGTTAAAGGCTTTACGCCAACAAAAGACGAGGAATGCATGTACTATTAGATAAAAATATATTTATACGATAACTGCCGAACTATGTCCGTGACAAACGCAGTATAAAGTATTTTGGGGGTCCAACGAGAGAATGTTCAGGATATTACCAATTTACACTTTAAAAAAATATTATAATCGAGGAATTGAGTTCGACAATTAAAAGAAAGCGCAGTAAAAAGTAGCAAGTTTAATTTTTGCGTCAGTAAAACTCGAATATATTCCAAATCAACACAAAAATATACTTATATCCGAAAAATACAACTTCTCAAAGCTTTAACAGCAACAAAATTAAATTTATTCATTTCTTCTATATACATATATTATCGCATTGGAAATCTCCTACCAAATCATCTTTTTTGTTTGCTATCGAAGAAGAGACAACCAATGTATATTTATGTTATTTGCGTTGGGAATACTATTTTAAAAGTGGCTAATGAAAATTTCTGTTCAGCGCGCGTGCCATGTGTCACTGGCAATATGCTATAATAGTGTAAGCAATAAACTATACCCTAACAAAAATTTAAAAACTAGATACTTTGGACTAAAAAAGAATAGAGAAAGATTGATGATCATAAATGGATTCATTAACATTAGAAAAGAAGGGACTTCCTCAACTTATCCGCTAGAAATCTAAATTTCAAAATTCCATAGCACACTACGTATGCGGTCACGCTTTCTGCACAGAAAGCTTCACGACTTTATGAACGTGCAAAATAATCTAAGAATTCGATGGTAAACACTGCTTGCGGAGAAAGTTTTTCTCACCACAATCGCGGTTGAAAAGGCATCGCCATCAAAAGAAAAACGTGAAGGATTTTGAGCGGCAACGAAAATCAGCACGCTTATGTCTCTACATCAAATACGAACGGCGGAAATACCAATAGCGATACTCAGGGGCGTAACTCCGATTTTAGGGCCCTCGCGCAAGTCAAGTTTTTGGGGTCCCAATTTATATAAAAAATTATGAAATTATTATATTGTTTTGACTTTAATCTATTTTGATTTTCGCTGAAATTAACGAGTTTTTATGTTTTTCAACGTTATTTACAACCCGTAAGTTTACTAAATGCTATTAGAAGCATGAATATTGAATTCAAAACCCTAAAACTTCGGGTGAAACCCCAAGAGGTTGCAATCCTAGTCACGCACAAAGCCTAAAACACTTCAAACTCCATGTACTACATACATAGGGGATCTCCCTCACGCGGATGAGACGCGTTTTCTCATAACTTCCCCTGAGTAAACATAAGGATGGAATCAAACAAGACCAAACACTTGAGATGGATATTCATTTCGAGCGATGAAATCTTTCATTTCCATAAGGATATTACTACTCCGAATACCTTGCGTCAGATGACGGGAAAAGTTCTCAGTATTTTTCCGGGCCCCAAAAATCTTGGGGCCCCCACGCACTGCGTGGGCCTGCACCCCCATGTTACGCGCCTGATGATACTATTATACTACGTTAATCGTTTTCAATTGTCAATTTATTACCGGTCTCTTCGCAAAATTTCGCACCAATGATTGAAATTCTGACGCGAAGTCCCATGCAATTATGTGACTAACATTCTGTAGAACTGAACTGACACCTAACTGGTATTGCTAGAATATAATATGACATACGACATAATTTACGTAATCATATGTAATGGTTACATTAAATATCATCGGATGCAAGGATACTTCACCAGTCCCATGAATTAGAGATAAGTATGGTATCTGCTTTCACATTTCTGTGCATTCGATAAGGAAATTTACATAATTCATAAGTAATTTTTTTCGAGCGAATATTTTTATCTATAATTAATCTATTTTTATCTTTTCCTCAATGAAGGGTTAAGATCTCGGAAAAAGACCGCGTTGGGTAAAAACGCATGGCACGCATCTTATACTTTATGAAAAAATTACGAGTTCCTATGGGCTACAAGTTTTCTGAAGTGACTAACATACACTAAATTCAGGACCTAGTGTAATCAAATTTTAGATATGTTGGATAAATAAGTGCCATATCCATTTAATCGTTTATAATTAAATCTGCTTTGGATAAATCTCCGTTAGACAAGGGTTGACTGAATATGCAAACAAGTTAATTGATACTCTTTAGGGCAATGTGGTGCTAAATATCATCGCTCTTGGTCTTTCGAGATGCCCAAAATAGTGCTTTAGGGCATTAGGAATTTAATTTTTTAATTTCTTTAACTTCTATATGTATTTAAACATTTATTATAACCTTGACATTAGTTTGATTTTATTTATGATATAATTCCTCATTCTTACGAATGCATAGTGGTGCTCTATAAAATAGTGAAAAGTTTGAGAACCACTGCTATGACTAAATTATCTTCTTTGACCTTAGGGAATTGTACGTTTAAGAGAAAAATTCAGGTAATTCGTCATTTTCACCGTAGTCTCCGTTTTTATTTATTTTCCTTGACCTTGGAAAAGAGAATAATATTAATCATGCAGCTGCCCGAACCCACGAAAATTCTGTTTACATATGAGATCAAGGAATGAGATACATAGACACAGGATGGCAAACGGGAGTGGAGCGTTTTAAAATCTATCGTCCCGCGCTAAATGAGGGCACATAATTATCTTCAAAATTTATGAGGATTTAGAGTGAGGAAAGGGATATCCAGACTTTTCGAGAAGGGAGAAAGTCGTAGGAGGTCCATATAAATCCAAAGGGCTGACTCTCCTGTTTATTTTTAATTTCGCTTTTTCTTTCTCCTCAAAGGGCACGAGATAAACCCATCAAGAGGCAAGAGGGCGGAAAACGGTGGAAGGGACGACGTAGAAAATTCACGTGAGTTCCTTCTAAGACATTCCTCTATGAACACCACTAAGTAACTATAAACTTCTTCCCTCCATCCGTTTCAACTCATGGATTCTCCTTCGTTATTCTCCTCCTTAATTTTCTGCACACAACTTACTCAATACATTTAAAATGAAAGGCATCTCAACGATCACTGCAAATATGTTGATGAATATAAGTATGTAATACAAAATTGTATGTAGTTCTAGCATACGTTTTATAAGAATCGCAGCGTTTTATGTTAAATCATGTTTTCCCTTTCCAAACAATGAGTTTATATTCAAACCAAATCGTCAAACAAACTAGTGAAATATTCTTACTTTCATCCTTCATAGAGGACACAAATATTATTTTAAAATGTTTACCACTTCGTTTACAAATTAACGATGTATCTAATTAATAGCCAATAAATAAACGTTTTAAATTGAACTGAAAAGTACAATATGATTTAACTTTGAAAAATAATCGATAAAGCTTGATAAAAACACCTAAACTCACTTTGATCGTTAAATTGATTTTCAGGTACGTTTTATTAACTGTCGCCAACACATTTCCTCTCGTAGAAAGTCTATAAAAGAAGGATTTACGCTTCATTGGCGTGAAACTTCTCTTTACCGAGAAATAATATCTTCAGATTTCACATTGATGCTAACTTCAAAAAGCGAAATCTTTAAAAGATGTCGGTGATTTGAACGATCGGCTCGAGCAATTTGCGCAGTTCATTAGACCGACTGAAATAATAATGGCTTGCACGCGAAATGCATTACAAACGACTTTTTAGAATAACATGGTGATCTTTCATAAAACGAAAAAAGGGAACATCTTCGATATAAATTTTTTTGTATAAAAATACAAAATGTTTATAGTAAAATTTCATAATGGAGTTCCAGCACGTATCGCCCTGCAAAATCGATCACATCTTTCATACATTTTACGCATAACAACCTCTATTTTCTACTGATTTTCCACTTACGCCAATACGAAGTTTTCCTTGCACGTATTTTGCGGCGGCAAATCGAGGTTTGTTTTCCCTAACGAGCACACCTTTTTTTTTCCGTCCAGTTCATTTCGGCTCTCAAAAGAATCCCTCTTCTATTTAACATCCAGGCGCCCTCCGTCAAAACTCATACGTCCCGTCAATTCGTCATGGCAGAGGTCACGCTCTAAGTCTCGTCGACCTCAAAAACAAAAGCTCAACATTTTCCCCCCTCGCACAAGCTTTAAGGGCTTACAGATGGAGCCACAGATCCTCGGTCGTTATCCTGTGATTTAGACTAAGACGGGGGAGAGTGAGAGAGGCGAGAGATGGATGTGTGACGAATCAATTGGAAGGATTCCGTTGGACCGTTTTAGTCTCACCGAACGATAAAGTGCGTGTCTCTTCACGAAGTGAAAACATTTTCTTTGTGAATACGGCGTGTACCTTTGAATGGCTCGTTAATTCGATTCCAAGGCATCTATTAAACCTTAACCCTTGTTTCTTTCCAACAATAACGGCTCGTGCTTTCTTCAGCGTCGACGTACAATTTGAAAATACGAAGAGGTAACGTTTATGTTTAGATATTCATTCCGCTAGTGTACACTTATTTATTATCAAGCAGCAAAGGCATTAAGTCAACTAAGTCCATTAAAAACAACTGCAGGCACGTACAGATGACTCGAACACGCAGTCTTAACGCGTATGAATAATCCATTTCTACCAAGGTCGGCAAACATGTTGAAGGCCCCTGCAGTCTGAACGATTACTTTCACGAGCTTGCGAGACTATCGACTTTGTTAAATGTTTCAAAGTCTCGTCGGCAGGTGCTTAAATTCAAAGGTTATCTCAATAAATTAATTATTAAAATGTTTCTTCTTGATCGCTGCCACCATAATGCTTGCGAAAACATATTAGATCAATTAAGAAATATTTTTCGCAACTTATTCGTGATAGTTCGCGTTTCGTTTATAATTACATATCCGCTTAATTTAGAGGCGGCATTAGTCCGTAACGAGGGTGTTTTTAAGAATAATATTATTTTGACAGGAAAGGCTTGCCGCGAGATTAATTTTTCTAATGATTTTTTTAGTACTTACAATTAAAAAAATAATTTTACTAAAAATTACACTTCAAGCAATAAAATACTTAACATTTTAAAATAAATGAAAGGCATTATTCAAATAATTATATGAATTCCTATGTACTTAGGATCATTTGTTGTGTCCTTTCTCAAGGAAAAAGTATTTAAACAGCTAATGCATATTTAAAGATATCCCAATAAGACATTGTAAACTTAAGAGTTGTAATGGAAGGAAACCTTGATGGCAAAATAAGTAATGAAAAGGATTTAGATAATAGAAGATTTGAAGAAGGAAGAGAATCACTAAGAAAGGAAGTTTATGCAAAAGTTAATTAATAATGGTCTGGACACATATCAATGTCCATCATTAACGTAAGCGCTATACTTATTAAATTTCTTAGGGCTAAGTAGGCGCTACCGTCGTTCCCTAACCACCCAAGATTTAAAAATAAAAAAAACAAAGGAAACAAGATGGAAGTCAATTAACATAATAGACAGCGTGAAAAAAACTGGCTTTCTTTTTTTATTCCACCGCTCATTTCTAGTAGCCATTAGCGTGCGATACGCGCAGTCTTTCGTCCCTTAAGCCAGTGCTTTCCAACCTTATTTGCTCCACGGCACACCTTCATGCATGCTTAGAAACATCGCGGCACACCAAAACACCCCTAATTAATTTCACTGCGTAAATACGCATTTTTAAAGAGAAAAACTAGCATAAAACAAATAAAAGTCGCAATTATATTAGATTGTTATGATTGGTAAAGTAATATTCAAATAATTGAAAAATTTTATTGTAAATTAAGTACACACGCAATTCAACGTGTAAAAATGTTATGCTCTTCGACAGAAAATTTGGGCTTGCCTTTTTGGTACAAAGACGCTTTATATTTGGCTCACTAATAGAAAGAGCTACAAGAACTTCTTCATCTATGTTCTTTCAACATGTCCTTTCAATATTTTTAATATGAGTTGAAGAACAACTAAATCCGCATAAATACGTTGTTGAATTTGGAAATTCATATCGATGGGATATTCAGATATTGAAGGATATTCACCTTTAGATTTAGCTAAAATAAATCTAAAGGTAGCATAATAATTTTAAGTTGTATGATCGTTACTAAGGTCTACCAATTCCACTCGTAGTTTCAGAATAAATTCCTTGGATGATAAAATGTATGCGAATTTGTTTGTTCCAAACGCTTTGTGAAAATTAAATATCCTCAGACTGTGCGGCACACTAATGTGCCGCGGCACACCGGCTGGAGAGCACTGCCTTAAGCGGTCAACAAGATTTCAGGGAGGAGGGAGAACGGGAGAGAAATAAAGAGGTGGAAGGAAGGTTAGGAGTTAGCAGTGAGAAAAGGAGGGAAAGAGAGACCCCCCCCCCACATCCGTGATCGTCACGCGTTCGTAACTTCCTTGGTTCACGTGGCACCTTACCCCCGCGTACGCTCGCGGCGTGCGTGTCCAGCTTCGATTCTCAAACAAACGCGGTATTCTTCTTTCGCCCCCGCGGAATTACAAACAAGTTAGGAAAGTGTGCAACGTATCACAAATGGGCGCGTTTCGTGCAATGGAGTGTTAGAAAGCAATTATATACCTGTACGTAAGGGAAATAGCGTTTTAAAGTTCTTTTCTTCATCATATGTAATCCATTTTCTTCCTATTTAATAATATTACATGCACACGTAAGGAAATTAAACGTTTGTTTGGGAGATTGTTTATGTTAGCAAAAATGAAGTAACCATGCAAGAAATTTTCGAACTTCAACTCGATATAAGACTTTCTTGTTTGATTTTATCGATAACGGCTACTCCTACAATAAAAATGTATAGGAAAGGAAATACTCTAATTTACCAGTTCTACAACTTTCATTTGAAAAATATTTTGATATGAGCAATACTTTACGAGATATGACGAAAATTTAATTTTTTGTCTTCAGTAAAGTGGTACCCCTGATTGTCGTACGTGATTCATTTTTGCGATCTTCTTATTATATGTGATTGGTAGTCCTTAATATCAAATTTCATGAAAATCCGCTCAGTAGAAGCCGAGAACGAACATGCAGACGGACGGACGGACAGACGGACGGACGGACAGACGGACGGATGGACCGACCGACGATAATGGGCGCTCACGCTGTAAGCGAAACGCGCCTAAAAAGTACCGGAGGTAAGGAAGAGATATTCTCTCTACTTTCACCCGAGCACTGATGACCTAGAACGGTGGTGCCCAAACTACGGCCCGCCGACTGTCTTCATTCGGCCCGCCATGAATTTAAAACTCTTCTTAATATATAATTTAGTGTTTTTGTATGTATGTCCGTTTATAACTTACGAACCAAAAGTTCCACAACTTTCAAACTTTGCACGTGATTTTATATCATCCCTGAAAAGGTTTTAGGCAACTTTGTTTCCCCCCATCCCCCTATAACCCTCCACTCTCTTGGAATTTTTTTTTATTTTTCATATTTTTTCAATTTTTTTACTTAAGGCGTACATTATCCCTTCTACAATGTGTACACAAAATTTGGGGGGCCCATGTCTCCCCGTTCCCCCATAATTTTGATTTAAAGTTACCCAATCCTTAGACAAATTGACCCGGGCAACGCCGGGTACTGCAGCTAGTGTAACATACAAGGAAAACGTAAAATTATAAAAACAATATATTTTGTGTTTATCTCTCTAATCCCATAATAGATAAATTTCTACTCACAACTACATCCATAATTTCCTTAAGTTGTTCTTAAACTCTATTTTCGACTGGATGTGGTCCCTCGAAGAATACGAAATTCAGTTATGAGGCCCGCGATGAGGGCAGCAATGGGTTATGTAGCCGAAACGTTTGGGCACCACTGGCCTAGCATCCTCGTATAGACAATAAATGACTTTATTTGGGCGAAGTTGAAGGCATTATCAACCACCTCTTACACCTAATCCAACTATCAAAATACGATTTCCACAAAAATATTAATAACCATCATCGGATACAGTGAAACGATATAAACGAACAGAAAGGGGAGAATAATAAGGCGAATAAATGAACAAAACTGGAATAATAAGTTAAAAGAGACAAAAAGATTTAGCTAATTTAAGTGGGAGAATGAGGATATAGGAGGGGATCGAAATTAGAGAAGTGACGAGACGGAGAAAAAAATAAATTGGTTTATTTTTGCGCTTGCTTGAAAATTAAGGAGGAAAAGAGCGTGGAGATTGAAACGGGAGTTAACTTTTAGGAAAAAAGGCCCCATTCATGTTTAACCGAGGGTAACACACTATCCTGTAATTAACTGAATGAAAAAAGACGGATGCCATAGATCTCTACAGTAAAAAAAACGAAATTAAATAGGAGAGAATGATTAAATGAAGGGACCGCTACCGTTCGCATCCAGCGAACCCTTCCAACAATACTGACCTCGCTGAGGAAGGAGGTGGCAGCACGTATTCTATGAAATTACGGGAAAATTCTAATAAAATAAAATCTCGATTTATCGGGTACTTCGGGACGGAGGCTATTCCGGTTAATTGAATATTCCGGTCGATTGATATGCCTAACTAAACGTAACATTGTAGAAAAATAATGAAAAAAATAAGTAAAATTAAGAAAGGAGAGGAAACACTCGAAGAAGAGTATAAATCAATATGATTGTATAAAAGTAGTTTCCGATGGGAAGTAACACCACGTATTAATTCGTTTGTTAGGCATAGAACGAGTAAATACCTTACATATCTACGAACGTAATTCAATATGAAAAACTTCCAAACCGTTAGCTTTAAAAGTTTCAGTTAATCGAAATTTCGGTTATTCAATATCCGGTTAAACGGTACTTGGAAGGACGACATTTTCCATGACTACTATGCCATGAAACGATTTAAAAAAATGCATATGCAAGTAGTAAAAAAGCATAAAGAAAACAAGCAGTCATAAATATAAGGGGACCAAGTACCAAATAGCTAAAGGCTCCTTTTTGGCTTTCTTCGCGTAGATTTAAAAAAAAGAAAGAAAGACTCGCGCGATATGGATTTTGTACCGAAAGAATCAAAATTTTGGAAAGCGCGTGAGGAAGGAGGGGAACCGTCAATCTTAACTCCAAACCCATGGAAAATGCGGCCAACTCCTTCAAACAAAATATTCCGGAAGCATACTGTATTTGCCGGGATAATTCTCGCATTTTTTCTTCTAATCATGCGAGAAAATATCTTGGTAACAAGAATCACGGAAGAAAATCCTTTACTGACCAGTCGCGATGAATTCTCACTAGCCTACAGATTCTATTTGTTTTACGGTTGAAAGACTTGAGCGAAATACGATAAGTTAGAGGAACAATACCAATCATAAGCATAAAATTATTTAAAATATTTACATGAAATTAATTCAAACAAATTTATATAGTAGTGAAATAGTAACAAAGCTGCAATGAAAACGTTTTTAAAATTTCCGAGCGTTAATGATGATTATTCCTTTCGAATTATATGATGGCCTACTGCCTAATAGAAAAGCACTCCATATATATCGTAGCATTGCTTTCGTGTTATACAAAGCGAAGTAAGCAGAATTACTCGTACTGCATATATATTCGCAGTCTTAATACGCTTAAGCGATAATTTTCGCTGACACAATTTTTTAGGTAAACATTGATCGCGAGAATTATGCCAATACCATATTTTCTACATTTTTCCTCTGAGAGTGTGGGTGCGTAAATGAGTTACGGTGACAAGTATGCCAGTAAATTCGGTACATGACTTATCCACCCGAATCTAAGACCAACTTTAAAATATATCTTATTTTATTTTGTTAATCAAGTCTTTATTATCGCATTTTCAAAGAGCCAACGATTTTTAAAGTTATAACAAGATTAATATTTCCTATAAAATCGTCAGCGATAATGATTTTGCTTCAACGTGTAGAAAAAGTTGCTCGTCTGCTGGTATTCCGCGGTTTTTGAAAATATCCGATTTATTTCTTAGATAAAAAATTATAACTATCAAATGAATGATTTGTTTAGAACTAGAATTCTCACAAAAAGTGACCATTTTGAAATTACTTAGATGAGAATCTAAAATACCTTTTCGTATTTTCAATATATTGGATCACTGATTAAGCAGACGAGATGGTGTATTGTTTGTATAATACATTTTAGTCATTATATGAGCGTGTGTGTATAACAGAGCTTTGACACACATAGCCGTGTCCGAGACGGCTTCAGGAAAAATCGTCCAGGCTGTATATAACCGTTTGCTACACGGGTTTGTAAAGAGGTGTGTTATTATCGACAAAACGGTTTGTAAGTCAATGGTAAAGTCGTTTGATATCCTGAAATTCCTTCCTATCAGTTCCAGCAATAAATAGGAATTTAATTTTCTTATCTGGATAAAATTTTTGCGTTGCATAAAACAATACGCGAATTGGTTAAATGATTTCTCAACTACGCAACTAAGAGTTAAGTTATTGAGTAATAACTAATACTTATGTTAGTCATTTTAGTACCATTCAATTTTGCGCTTAGAGAAGTTCAACAATATTTTTGTCGAGATTTTTTTTACATTTGTTTGCATTTTCAGGGAGCCTTATTAAATTCGAAGGTGTCAATTAAATTTGCATAAATAATATAGAATTGGGCGTCTATTGGACCCGTGATCGAAAAAGGAGGAAACGGGACACATAAGGACGGCGCACAAGGAGGGATAGAGTGGGTTGGGTTGGAGTAACACTTTCTTTCGCGAACATCTCTCCTTCCGAGGTTAACCGAATTTGTTCCGGCTAATGGAGTTTTCAACGACCCGTGTACGGTGTGTGAAGTGGCAATAAAAAACCTTTGCGCATACGACTCTGTCATCCATCCAAGATGCGAGTGACGGAAAATCCTCTTTTTTTCTTCATATTTAAGAGGACAATGCGGAAAAACTCTTCGAGATGGTGTCGTTAAAGAAATTACTCGAGGGAGATTAAAGACGGCCACCCAAGAAGCACGGGTGCCATCATTCCATTCAGTGAATCTATGGGTAAAAAAATGTCTACATACCCCACAATTTTATCCTTACTTTGTTGCATACTTAATGTAATTTGTTCTACTTCCTCGAATTAATTATATTCCTCCCCTCGTTTTCGTGAGGTCACGGCTAATTTATGGAACTGTCAAATCTCGGCTTCCGCTGGCTTCAAAGAAAGGCATTAAAAATGCAACTGAAACTACCTAAAAAGTTATCCAACCTAATCCATGTTTCTCGAGTTGAAACTTCGAAATAATTTTCCAATAAAGACGTCCAAATTGCAGCTTGCAATGGTCCTATATTTTCTTTTACTGGGGTGACTGAATAATAACAATCGTACCTTTCTCGTATGCGGAAGGTTCACCAGGCTCTTGTAGACATTAGCCATAGTCCGAGCATTAGCCACGCATATTAATCACAGGAATTCCATTCATTCCCTGATGCTGCAATAGATAAACCTAAGCAGCAAAGATTACATTCTTTCTATAGGGAATTTATGACAAAAATTCTTGTTGTTTCCTGTTTTCTCAGGACATAAGCATGCCTTTATCTGTGAAGGTAGTCTACGGAATGCCACTTGAGCATATCATTTGAGAAATTCATGAACAAAAGGACCGACCAACTAGGTTGTAATTATTCACAAAAATAAGTATGGATGCGCAATTCACGCTGGAGAAGTCCGTGGAGTAAAATTCTACCACGAACCAAATACATAGAGAACGTAACGCTACAAAATATGAGACATTATATCTATGTATCTAGCAAAGAAAAAGAAAGCTCTTTTACAGAGTATGGAACGGGCTTCCGTAGCGAATATTTGGGAACTAGGGGAAGCTACGATTTGACCTATAAACTATATTTTTACGAACTTGTAAAAAAAATTTTCTCGATAGAATCCTCCCACCGAATGTCGAATTTCCATTCGTGACTAGCACATAAATTCCACAGGTTTAAAGGTTGATGGAAGATTATTTGATAGACGATGCGTAAATGCATCAAAAGTGATAGCTATATTCCTCCCTAAATCAACTTTCAATGTCAGGAATTTCCTGATAAGACTTTCCTTGCTGCCAAAGATGTCACAGAAAACTTGATTGGCCAAATCATATAAACCTACTAAGTGCCACTTTCCCCACTGTCACTCCTGGTATAGAAACATAAAATCGAAAATTATCGGATGTATTCTAATATTTTAAAAATATATTGAAAATCTAATTTTGAGGAGAGCCGCCTTGTAAGAGAAAGTCGGAACATTTCTCGCTAATTTTTGGTTTTACGACGGAATTTTTACAGACACATTTACCAGAAAATACGCCGAAGGACGTCTCGGCTATTACAGGCGGTCAAAACGTGAAAGAAGAAATGAACCACATCTTAATCTTTCTAATTTCTCAGAAAAACTACCCATTCGTTAATGCTTTTGGTGACATAAACAAAGGTTACGCGAAGAAAGCACTTTCAGGTGTTTGCATTGTGATAGTATAATAGCTTTTGAAATTCACTCCAAGTCGCTGTAAACTCGGAAAACGAAATATTGCTGAGCCTGTTTCACTTTTTCTGTTTTTTCTGTAATGCAATTGCTTAAAGTGAAAATATTATGCACAGGTTGTGTTATGTTATACATTACTCCATCCCATCGAGGAATTCAAATGTCATTAAATCTTTGCCCGGAGTTTTACTGCTATCACTCGAGAAGTAATGATTTCCGATGCGAAAAGATAAGAAAAAGAAAACCAATTGGAAAAATCTTTCGCCCCGAGTAAAAAAAAATTGTATCACCCAGAAGGAAGGAAGGTAATCTTCTTGGGGGTAATATGTATGTGGTGAATATGAACCGAACAAATATAGCCATTTTGTCATTCTTCGCGGTTTCTATATTTTGCAATAAAATACAAAAAAAGGAAATTTTCTTACTTATTTGATTACAAAGATGAAATTCCACATGGCTAACTCATTCAATAACACACATATTTTTTGCTTTGGGGACTTAAAAAAGATCGATAAGGATAATCAACTTTTTAAAGGCAATTAATTGATTTTATGAGTAGACAGAAAAATTATGACCCTTGTATGTACATCAAGAGTGGGGAACCTTTTCTGTACGACGGACCGCCTTGGTGGTAGCAAATCCTTCGGGGCCGCATTGGAAATTGCCAACGTTTTTAAGGGCCGGATTATAGTTTAAAACGAAATTTATCTTGAGATTCTGAGTTATCGTGTACGCGAAAATCAACTATAAAGGATGTTTTCAGGATTAACATTTCAATATTAAACGCTTGATTATCATAACTTGAATTTAAAAAATAAAAATTTGTATTCAATTTTATTTATTTCAACACAGCTTCGCGGGCCGTAGGTACCCAATCCCTGTTCTACACGCTTTCCGCCAGGGTAGGAGTGAGTTAGTGCCCATATAGAAAGCAAAAAAAACCAGTACCGAATATCGGTTAAATTTTTCTCGCTTTCTTTCTAGCTCGCGGAAAGCTCATCCCCGTTTGTTCCCGCCGATTGAATAGCGTCGCAAATGTCACTCTTTTTTCTTAAAGGAAATCAATTTTACACCGGCGCCTTTCTATTTTATGGCAACTTTTTCTCGGTATGGTTCCGCATCGTGTCAAGTGAAAGCCTAGATTAATGTGTTACAATGCACGCTGTGCGGACGCAATCAATATTCGTAATGAATACTTAAGACGGAAAAGTGGAAGTGAGAATTTATTTACGCGGATGAAAGGTTCTTCCCTTCGTTTTTATGAAGGGCTGTTTCGTAGGAAAGCGATTTAATTAAAAGTTTTGTTTTGCGAATAAGGCGCTTCGATAGAGGTAATTACTTGGCGCGTGCGTGCATGGCTTTTGAACGAAAGGCGGCAAGTTGGACGCTTTCGATGGTTACTCTCCCGTTCCGCTACTGAATTTATTTAAATATAGTTTCCTTGAACAACATTCCGTTTAATAATAATATATAACAGTATAAAAAGTCTAGATATAATACGCCTTTTTATCATTCGAGTGCAGGAATAAATACTTTATATAGGTTATGCGCGCATTACCATATTAATGCATCATCTACATAGTCCTTAAAAATTCCATGTAGACAGAAGCAAGAAATACAAAAAATAATTTTCATTTTCATAAAGAAAATGTCTCAACACTTTCTATTTTTCATAAGCCATGTTGTTTATCTGTAGGAGAATAAAGGAATTTTTCTGAAATTAACGAAATTAGTGGATGCAATTTCTACAAAGGACAATTTTACTTGTTTACTCATCTGTAATATGGATTTTTGATAAAGATTTACGTATAAAACAATATTTAGAAATGTCGTGAAGAAGAAGAGAGAAAATAGCTCCGCAGAAATAACAACTGAAGAACTATTATATATAAATGGATAGAGGTAAATTTACGACAGCAAGAGTAAGTAACTTTTGAGCGGGAAGGGAACTTCGAAAGGGATAACATAAGAAAACGTACTATTAGTAATGTAAAAAAAGGAGATAATAGGAGAGTTAAACAGTGAAGAGAAAGTCAAAATAGAAACGAAGAAAGGTTTTGGAGGGAGAACCTAGGAATGACAGACGTTGGTAATGACGTATAATTTCTACTTTTACGAACATGTACCGGTGTGTATTCAAAATTACAGAAGCAGGTCAAATTTTGCAGCATTCAGTCGAAATTTCAATCGTGATTATACGGTGATGATTTCAGAAGAGAGAAATGATAAATTCCTACTTATTATGTCGGGTATAATTTTCGTCTTTTTTCCACAGGCGTAGAGGCTCCGAGCTCTTGTTTGAACACTAAGTTGCTGTTTTTCGCTTACAGTAAACTCATCAAAACTATTTCGAAAATATCACCTTCGGTAAAAAAAAAATCATCCAGCGAAGACGGGCCAGTAGGCGGCAAATTGGCTCCTCGATCGTCAAGAATCGTGCATTTATTTCTAAATTAATCAGTACATACTCTCCACAAGGAGATGATACGTAACTTTGCAATGCTTAAAGAATTTTAGCGGAGTACTCAAAACTAAGCTCCGTTTCTAATATTTAAACATCGACATATTTGCGCCATGAAATTTTGTTTCGATTCCTTAAGTAAACTTTCCAGCTGAAACTGATGAAGCTTTTCCCGTTTCTTAATCCTAAATTAAGTACAAACACTACCACGTTTTACGCTACCTACATCGTTTTAAAATTCAAGTTCCGTAGAATTGGAAATGAAGCGAGAATAAGTATACGTAACTGCGAAAAAATTTTCGTGTCACGACAAATTTTTTCACAAAAAAAACCAAACGTCACATCCTTAACATCGGCCATCCTTCGATTCCACTGAAACTCACCTTCATACAGAGAGTCGACGAACACGATGCTCTCCTCCCTCGAAGACTTCTTCACCGGTACGGAATAACGCCTCGAATCCCTCTTGCCCACGAACGGGTCCTCGCTACAGCGGTCGTCGCAACGGCAGACGTCTTCCGGTTCGTCTTCGCACCCACAAACCCTCTCGGACGGGTGGGAACACCGCCTATCCTTTTTATTATCCACTTTGGAAGAGGTAATGACGACTCAGGCGACGACGAAGCGACCAAACCGATCCCTCTTGTCCGGAATCGGACCAAACCCCTAGCGTCAAATCATCGGAAGTCTCCCGGTTTTCGAAAAACCGAACCTTTTATAGGTCGGAGGACGAAAAAAAAACACCGTCGTGACGCGAGGAGCCTTTACCTCCTTCGTCTCTGCCGAAATTGTTTTTTTAACGTACGTCATTCCATGACCATACTGACCGCGAGGAACGGTTGGCGAAAATTTTCAAAAGAAATCAACGATCGCGAATCGACCTCTCGAAGTCGATTGGTTCGGTCTCTTAAGCGCGCACGGTGTTTTATTTTTCCGGGATGCCGAATTCGGTGAAATGCGTGAGTCCCACTGAAGAAAAGTACCGCTTGCTTCAATGGTTTCGTGAAGACTGCTCTTGTCTTCGAGCAACTGCCTCTGTTGGACGCGCCTCGGTGAGCGGCAGGAGGAGTTCTCCTCCCTCGCTCCCCCTTCTTTCTCCCACCTTCTCCTCCTCTTCCTCATTTTAAAAAAAAAACCCCTCGCATCCGACGCATCTTCCGCCCCTTCCTATCTCTCCCTACCTCCACAACTTCTCCGTAAACCTCCCCTTCCTATACACTCCTCTTCATGCCCATCCTCCCGCCGGTATCCAGGTTAACGACGCCTACATACTTCTCCCGCTTCCCCTAATAAAATATCCTCGCCAGTGGTTATGGTTTTCATGATGGAGGACGCACACTTTCCTGGCTCCTTCCTAAGCTTTTTTGTTTACCGTGTTTACTTATTCTTATGGAAATAATACATAAGAATAAAATACTATGAACATTAGCACTCAATGTACTGGTTAAAAACACAAAAAACCGTAAATGTAACAATTGTTCACAATGACAATAATAAAAGAATCCCTTGATGTTTTAAATACGCCGAGGTCAAAGTGCATTGGAGGATATTAAACAAATTCGTCCTTCGAAGAAATAAATGTCTTTCAACCATTGAGAGGCGCGCTTTTGGGTTGTCTTAATTGGGACGTGGAAACGTTTTCGAAACGGAATCATGAACGTACATAAAAGCACACGGATAAAGGAGAGAGAGATCAATATTCCTGTCGAGCGAGGAAGGAATGATTCATTACGGCATGTGTTACTCGTCCGACTTCTCCTTGCCTATCTTTGAAAGATCTTTCCGACCGAGGAAAGTAAGATTGTGTCGTTTGACTGCATTACCCTTTCATGAAATCGAGTGGACAGAAGAGAGCGAAAGCTTGATAAAGAGAGGAAATTGAGGCTAGAGGAGGCTTGGAAACGGATGAGAATATAGGAAGGAAAGAAAAGCAAACTTTCTTAGTAAATAATTCCGTCTCTTTGATTCTCACGCTATTTTCTTGGTTCATTCATCTCAGGTGGCATTATCTACATCTATTTCTTCCATCTTTTCCTGTTTCCTAATCTCAACTATTCGAAATCCCTCGTCTCCTTGCCTCTTTCTTAACATCCTCCCCTCCTTCAAAAGCCCCATTGTCTCTCAAAATCTGAAGAGAATATTTCTTGTCTCTGCCTAATTGATTTGGTAAAAACTATCTCTGATCCCAAAGTATTTTATACCGCCTTACATTTTTTAATTTTCTCAGTACAACTAACGTTCCCTAGAGCATGCTAAATCCACGTTTCGAAATCTTCTAATCTATTCACATTCTTCAGACTCCATGTCTTACAGAAACTATTCAAGATCATTATCGACGTTTTTAGCCATTCCCCTTTTATATCTCGAGGTACCGTAATCTTTGCGCCTCCAATTCACATTCTGATCTCTCCGGCACTCCTATTGTTTTCAGTAATGTCATATTCCGTCTCTAACTAATATGAAATTATTTCATTTCCACAAAGTAAAGAGCATTTAAAAAAGGACAATTTTTCGAAATATCAACACGTTTGCAAATTTTTCACATTAAAACAGCTTAAGCTTTGATGTACACGAAACAAAATTTGAAAAAACCAAGCCTCGAAAGAAACTGAAATAATAAAAACAACTAAATCATCTGAAATTTTTTATGAAATCTTATTTTTTTTAGTCCTAAAATTTCATATAAGTCAGCGGTATTCAATCTGGGGTACACGAAGACTTTCCGAATGATACGCGGGCGCGGAGAATTTAATGGTTAAAAGTTTTATAATTTACCAGTGAACAAATATGGATGCTACCTATACCTACGTAACCCACATAAATAACTGACTATTAATGATAACAATTTTGGGTGTTGATTTTAAAATATACCAAGGGGTACGTAGTCATTCAAAAATCTTCTAGAGCGAAAAAAGATGAATACCACTTAGATAAGTCATCGCGCTGTGATCAACTGTGAGTGTGAAGCTTAATGATGTTACTAATACTATTGACATAGTTACTGTCAAAACCAAAAGACTTTCTTAACCCTCAGACTACCAAGAGGATAACGAGATTACCCCAGACAAATTCTTTTAGATGTCTTCCTTAACAATTTTTTCCTTATTTTTTCTTCCGCCCCACACCCTTTTCCCTCCCCCTCCTTCTCCCCCATCCATTTTCATTCTTTTGCTGCATATTTGTAATTGTTATAAACTTCTTAGTTGATAGATACCAATGTTGACTGTTTCCTTAGTTTTTATTATTTATTTTATTTATTGTGTTTTCAAAATTATACCAAATTTTCACGCGAGAAATCGGGTTCTTAAAATTAACAGCTTATGCAAAAACAATAATAATAATAATTTTGTATTAGTGTATTTATTAATCAATGATTGCAAATTCCTTATAGAAACGTATTTCTTGAGTTGTTAAGCATTCTCAACATTTAACCTAATTTCTGTGCGAAAAATCGGGTTTTTAATGTTAAAAGGATCAATAATAACCGCTTTCAACAAATTCATATTAAAGGCGTTGATTAGTATTTACGCCTATCATAAACTATTTTTAAATAAATGTTACATTTACTGCTTATTTACAAAAAGAATGAAGTCTGTGGGACTGAAATTAGTGGTACTGAAATTGAGCGGGAATGAAATTACTGGGACTGACAATAAGATTACCGTACTGAAATTACCGTACTGAAATTACCGATACTGAAATTACCGGGACTGAAATTACCGGCCACGTTCAAGGTTCTATGTAATCTCGGTATATACGGCCTGCGGAACTATAATTAAAACATTATTCGCGAAATCTAGTACAGGAGGTTTCATGTGATACTTAAAGTATAGTTCTGTGGTAAACTTTCAGCGCATTGGAAGTGTTTACACCATACTTTCAGCCGTACGAAACCTAAGAATCTGCAAGCGACCTCCGAAGTAAACTCTGTCTGGTACGCTGGAACACTCAATGTTCCCAGGAAAAAGTGTCCTCGTCCCTATCCTATAGCTATTAATCGGATTTAAACATTCGCTTTAATGGCACTCGATGTTTTATTGCTATACAATTGAGAAAGGGAATAATTTAAGGATTTCCTTAAATTCTCCCACAAATATTAATCATGCGCAATAAGTTCATACTCGTCAGTTGAATATAATGCAGCCGAAATTCCAAAAATTTCCCTGATATAATATCTAGGGGACACAAAAAGGAACAAATACATATAAAAAGCCGCCTAAATATTCGAAAGCAGATAACCGATGTGAAATTTTGTCGAAATAAGTTGCTTCAATCTTTCAAAATATGCATCGGATACGAATTCGATGACCGCCGACAAAAGAAAACTTTCCTCGCCAGAGATGGAATTCTTTTGGATAAAATCGAAGGAAAAAGAGGAAATCCGAAGTGAATTTCGGACTTCGCGGTCGCTGCGCACGATACCAAACGATATATAGATCAGATTAGGGAGATTATTCAGAAAGAAAGTGACGAATGTCTGCCCTGTCAGGCGAGGGCTTTTTTTGGGAAAGGGAATTTTACTTTCTTTCGCTTTCCTCGCGGTTTTCTCTTTCGCGTTGGTCGCGAGGCGACGTCGCGTGGACCACGCGAACCTAACACTCTAGGCCAGGGGTCCCCAAACTTTTTATTGAAAGGGCGACATTAGGCTTTACGTACGACAGAGCGGGCCACTTAAGACTTTTCAAATGACTGCATGGGCCGTAGTTTGGGAACCCCTGCTCTAGGCGAAAGCACTGCTGATTTTTAAAAAATCGCCCATTTGTAGCAAAGGTTCATAAATATCCCATTCTACCTTCGTTATAGCATTTAAAATTTTAATCAAGGCTTGTTTGCACGATAAACTTTATCTTTAGTATTATTTTGCACCTTAATACCGTATTCATAAATATTTAAAGCTATATTTCGGCCATTATTTCGTATTTTGTATTAAAGCAGGAAGCCAGACGCAACAGTGAACTTACATTAATAATGATCATTTCATACGATTCATAGATACTGTCGATAGCTGACATATTTTCAAACCCGGTAGAACCTCTTACGCCGATATTTGTTATCAACAGCCATCAATATTGCATTCATGACATCAATATAATGGTCCAAATAAATTCTCAATAAATAGTATTGGTACAAACGGGTCCTCAGGAACTAGGATAAGTAATGTTTTTAATATCTGGTTCCAGAATTAAATAAAGAACCAAATGGTTAAAAATAAGGCTCTCTATCAAAGAAATCATTGACTAAATTTCGCTATTTGAACCTAAATTAAAGTATAAAACATTTTAATAAAACATTAAAACGACAATGAAAATTATAAATTTATCAGTTTCGAACTTTAAAATATCGATGGTAAGAAAGTAACTATATGAATAGTTAGGTACATTTATTAGAACAAATTACCCCAGACAGTTTAATGTAAATTGAGTTATTTCGGGTTCTCCTAAAGCTATGAAAATATTGGTCAATATCTGCTAAAATTCACTATAAATTAAAATGAAAAGACCAAGTTTTACATCTTCCTTCTTTCGATGGAATAGTTCACCGGAGGCAAGAGAACTTGTGAAGAAATGTCTATAAATCACCTTTGAAAACCTCTTCCATGGCAATTCCAGAAAAACAATTTTGAAGCTTCCATCTAGTGCGCCTTTATGCGTCAAAACTTGAAGTTTAACCATTAAGCTGAAATTTACCGATATTGTTACTTTAAAAATATAATAAACATTTACATATTTTGTTAAATATTAATTCAGGACTAAATTTCCTTATAAAATTTATATTTACATTAATGCGCTGAAATTCATTAATAAGTGACTGCAATTTTGTATTTACATCTCAAAGGACTTTTTCTGAACCGAAAACATTTTCGTTTATTTCTCTTCTATTATCAAAGTTATCCAATCTACTTTTGACGGGCACAATAACGAAAAAATGCATCGAACAAACTTATACGAATCTAAATTATGGAAAAAATTTTAATCTGCACATTTACAAAATGTTTCATCGAATACTTTGTAAACAAACTTATTCAGCCCAGTTTTTATTTGGCATAAATTTGCCACTCAATAAAAGCCTTGTCGAGCATCAGAGAATTAAAATAATGAAATTTATATGCGTAAACACGTGACTGTTGTCATAAATGTGTTAAATTTCCCGCGTTTCTCGCTGTTCACATATGAGCACGAAATATTAAAAAACAACAGTACGTTAGGCAGAGTAAAAATCCCAGATCAACATACAAAAACCAAACGCGATTCAACCCGAGGAGAGAAAAAATGGAAGAATTTAGCCAGTCTTTTATTTCTCTAGATATCACTTCTTTATAGAAAAAAAATCGCGAATTCATCGCCGAATCGTAAATCCGCAAACTCTCGAAATGCGACGAACGGTACCACGAAGAAAGTCTAGACGTCACTGAAATTTTTATCGCCAGCGCCTCCCGACCTATTCTGCGGCGGAGGAAGAAGAAAAAAAAGGTCACAAAAAAACGACATATGCGAGCCGTCTGTTAGTCCTTCTCCCTCCCGCTATAACCATGGCAGAGACGACACACATTCTTACAACGACTCGGGACTTGGAACGTAAAAAAAGGAAACGGAAAATAAAAGGCCGTTTAAAGAAACGAATCGGATGAAAAAACTGTCGAAACGCCATACAAAAGAACTCGAATCGCCGAATCATAAAAAATACGTATAAAACGTGGTAACTTTCGAGACATAAATCATTCGTAGAAACTTCTGATTAGCTGAGACGATTTAACTTATACGTGAAAACAAGCATTTCGGAAGAAGAGGGATGTACATAATTGCCTCGATAATGGAGAAAGTTGAGCTCCAC
Organism: Uropetala carovei; assembly: GCA_036926305.1. Classification (NCBI taxonomy): domain Eukaryota; kingdom Metazoa; phylum Arthropoda; class Insecta; order Odonata; family Petaluridae; genus Uropetala; species Uropetala carovei. The sequence goes on from JAXCHB010000164.1 coordinate 447,911, forward strand.
ATTGCGGCGTGTTTATGGTGTGTGTAGCCTGATTATCATTACCCTTTGTACTCGAATAAAATGGATCCTGAATCATAACGTCGTTTCAGATTCTCGATCCGATATCATTAATTGGAAATTTGTGTTCCATAGGAAATGATGGGTGAGTTAATTCGGTCAGGGGAGATACGAACGGCCCAATGTATCCAAAGACTGAATTCCGCCTCTCGTAAGATTGGTTGTTCAAGAAAGTGTGCATGAAATTCTCTGATTTGCCATTTTTAGAACACAACAGTGACACTCATTAGGTATAGCATATTTTTGAGATCCTTTACTCTTTATGACTTTCATGCTGTTATAAAAAATATGAACTCGTAAACTGACGATCACTTTTCAAAAACAGTCCCCATGTCGTTAGCATGACAACAAAATCTGGAGATGTTTTCGAGGAAATTAAGCGCTCACTCATTCGCCATCATCCACCCCTTTCATCTCGAAAGACACTCAGAGAGATGGATTGGACAGGTGCGAGATTTATGGCTAGGAGGCACAAACATCGCTATGACATTCGAGGGTTTTGAAAACTAGATATAAACAAAGGGCTAATATTCAGTCGAGCAAACACGAATTACAATTCAAAATTGCAATAGAAATAACTTTTATTGTTAACTCTACAACCTGAAGTCTTGCAAAGATTTAACGATATGCCAATAGTAGTCGACGCCAGCAATACTGCAAAAAATTGTCGACTGTTAATGAGGCATAAAAAACACTGCGTTGGTATACTCACCGACGCAGTAACCAAACATTACTTTATCAGACTATTGGTAAAAACAGAAAATCGAATCAGAAACAAACAGATTAAACTGATGGCATATTACATCAACGATGGGGTATTACGCTTGTAGTACAAGAAGCTGATTAACCAGAACAAACAAACAAACAGCAACTATATACATTTTTTAGAAACAAATATTATTACACTTCAGTTAAAGTAAGTACTGTATTAGTCCCATCTCCTTTCAAATTGATGACTTCGGCAAAATGCCCACATTACGGAAATAACCCCAAGCCTACTATGTAACACGATTTGGTCAGTTTTATTTCGCGCAGTCTATACTATTAAAGTTGACGAACCACTCCGATTTGGACACATCAACCAAATAAACCGGATAAGACGATTCGTACCGAAAGGATCATGGAGGAAGAAAGAGAGATGACTCCTCGAATTCCCTCCGACCTGAAGCCAATCATTCCTTTTAGACGTCAGGTAGGTGGCCTTGCGTATAGTATTCCGACCTCATCCCCCGGGCTTCGTTCTCGGTCGCGCCTCATCTTGACACCCTTTCCTCATCCTCTAACATCTCTTACTGAACGGGGTCCGGCCCCACTTTCTCCTCATCGGCACCACCCACTCGGCACCAAAGACTTGAGCCGCGTTCGCAGAGAACATACAACCGCCTCTCCTCGATTCCCGCCTACAGCTGTAAAACACGACCGATCGTGTTCGGCTTCATTTCGGAAATGGGAAAAGGAAAAAAAATACACCCCGCGAGACGATTGGTTTTGTGGAATTTGAAGGGGGCAATACCCGTGCTGCTTCGGAGACAACGGGATTTCCGCGATGGGACAGAAATAGACTGCTCTCAAACACGCGTCACGTCCTTGGGTTTAATCGATAAAACGTCATGTCTGCAATTAGAAGCCCTATATAGCTAGGCAGATTAAAGATGCTACAATATCTTTTCCAGCGTCCTCGAACATGATTTATAACAATTTAGGAAAGTGTACGGCGTGTCACAAATGGGCGCGTTTCGTGCAATGGAGTATTAGAGAGAAATTATATAACTGTACGTAGGGGAGAAAGCATTTTAAAGGTCTTCTCTTCATCATAAATAATCCATTTTCTTCCTATTTAAAAATAGTGCTTGCACACGTAAGGAAATTAAACGTTTGTTTGTGAGATTGTTTATGTTAGCAACAATGAAGAAGTAACCATGCAAGAAAATTACTAATTGTAAGTTCAACTTGAATTAAGACATTCTTGTTCGATTTTCTTGTGAACGGCTACTCCTATGATAAAAATGTAGAGGAAAAGAAATACTCTAATTTATCAGTTCTACAAGTTTTATTTGAAAAATATTTTGATATGAGCAATACTTTACGAGGTATGACGGAAAGTTCATTTTTGTCACACATAAATTGGTACCCCTGATTGTCTTACGTGATTTATTTTACGATTTCCTTATTATCTTTGATATTGTCCTTAATATCAAATTTCGTGAAAATCCGTTTGATAGAAGCCGAGAACGAACTTGCGGACGGACGGACCGAGGACAAAAGGCACTCACGCTGGAGGCGAAACGCGCCTAAAAATGATCTAGTTAACTCCAGCAGTTGTAAAACAATAGATTAAAACAGATAGGTATTTCAGTTACAAAGTACCCGCATTTGGTAGTAATTTCCTAATATCTGACGCTGAAAATTTTTTTAGTTAAAGTTACCTAGAGCTTCAATCGGATTCAACAAACGATGTTAACTAGGTAATCAACATTAGATCAACTTTTAAAAGTTTTTTTTTTAATTTCACGAAATTGATTTAGTTGTACTAGCGATCCCATACAAATTATGAAAGGAAGCAGACTTTAAAAGGAAGAAACGTGAAAGAAGGCGAGAATTTTTAAAACCACGGAATTCGTCAATTGCGGCGCATTTATGGTATATGAATTGAAATTTTTGAGCCTTCGTATTACATTTCTAACCCTAAGGCATACAGGTCCCCGATGTAGAACGGAGCGTATGCTCAGGATTCGATTTTTTAACTCCGGCCCCTGTAATAACAATTCTATTATGCTTTCAAAGCTTCGACTAATTAATTTTAATTAGTAGAAAACGAGCTTCAGATATTTTAAGAAGCGATAAGATGTTTTCTAGCAAAAGAAATTTCTGCATGATTGGTGAGAACAGGAGCCTCCTTTCCGAAGCGCCATATGGGACAAAAGCAATACATTTCACCGTTAGATAAATAACCGGTCAATTCCCAGCATTTAGAGAGCCAAACAAATCAAAACAGACAGACAGACAAACGACTTTATTAGGGCGAAATTGAGACTATATAGTCCCTTCTTACATTTAACCCTTCGTCAACAGTTACAAATGAGAATAAAATAGTACTAATAATTTCACAGAAAAGAACCATAAAAAATAGAAAAACACAAGCAAAACACCAAATTACAAATTTGGAAAATTTATATAAAAAGACAGTAATTGTGGTAAAAACCTAGGAAAGACCTGACTTGGCCATCCTAGTAAAAGACCACGCACGAAAACACCCACGAAGGGAAGGGGGGTGGAAAAAAACCTGCGAAAATCCTAGATACACGAAAGAACAATAGTGGAATTACAATAAGACAGACAAGTTTAACAAGATAAGATTAACAACAAAAATATTTTAATTTTATGAGTAATGAACAAGATAAAACAGGAAACCCGTACGAAAGAAAGGGAAAACAACAGTGAGCAAATTTAAGCGATACTTTTCTTTCGGAAACTGAAATTGCGCCGATTTCCCACACGGACCTTATCGAACTTGAAAACCCAAGAAAGTCCGACGTGGTAAAACTAAGAAATAGTGACCTTGAATACTTAAATGGAAGTGTACGAAGGAATTGTTTTATTAAACTGTTTTATACTTCATGGCGATTAAAATGCCACATAAATTTCCGTTTCACGCAAGGGAAGAGTGAATTTGTAATTTCATCAAACAAAAAAGATATTCGAACATTTTTAGATGAATACAATTTTTAAGTTGTTTCATAAAACACAATTTTAGATTTACAATTTACAAGCGGGCGAACTAATTTCTATAATGGGTCAAAAAACTCACGTTAAACGGAAATTTTCCTAAAAATGCTGTTTATGCACATTTAAAAATGAAACGCATGTTAACATAGCTAATTAATTTTCCTTGGTTAATTATTATAATGATGGTGGCCGAGACAGAATCTTATTAATTCTGTCCTTAGTAAACGTCTAAATCAGTGGTGCTCGCGATGGATCGGTCAATCGCCAACTCCTTTTAGGTAGATCTCTGAACATTTTGCTCTGGCTTACGGTTTATATTATATACTGCCGATCACAATATCTGTATATTTCAGATAAATTACTTTTAAGTAATTAAGGGCAAGACAAATTCTTGTCCCTCTTCGGTTCCTCGAGCAGTAATGTAATTCATCCTATACATCAATCCAAAGTGACAAACAAACAGTACCCTCTTCTTTTTGATATTATGTAATGAATTTAATTAAATAATTTACATTATACATTAGATCTACATTCTTTTAAATAAAATGTCTATAGTATATAGGTATATGATTAATCTAAACTATATAAAAGACAGTGTCATTTTGACAGTAATGCTTTTTGAAGCTTAACATCTCGCAAAAGACTGAACCGAATTTGATGACATTTTCAGGATAACATTATGATATAATAATAAAACTTTTTAATGTGTCGAACTCGAGATCAAAGACCCGGGTTCGACTTCCGGGGTAATTTCCATTTCAAATAAGATAACACGTAATTTCACGTAAAAATGAACTTTTCGACGCGCAGGCTTTCATTCTTTTTGAGATTAAAAATAGAAAGAATTGACCTAAGAACTTCGAACGTGAACCACTTTGAAGAAAACATTATAAAGGTTCTTATTCTGTTCGTCTTTTTCCGCCTACAGTTCGAAATCGCTCAATTTAAACGTTTAATTCACAGTTTGAGGAAATCTAGCCATTTTAAGGGGATGTTGCCTTGCCTACCAATTCCATTGTTATACCTCGATATCATATTGTTATTTCAATCCTTATGGATGTAAACGTGCTTTGATTGCTTTTAATACAAGAGAGAGAGAGAGAGGGAGGGGACAAAGGGAGGGAGGGTGAGTGAGGGAAGGAGAGGGAGGTAGAGGAAGGGAGAGGGAAAGGAGAGAGGGGAAGAGTGGGAGGGGGGGAATGAAGGAGAGGGAAATGACTTTCAATACAATTTGTTTCTGATGCCAATTTGATCTCCATAAATAGCTTGAACGATCGAATCTTTACTCCCGTAATTTATGACGGGCCATACACTAGTCTTTGATAATATATTGCTGGTAGAGCAGGTTAGCAAAAGGGGTACAAAGGCATATAATAAGTACCAAAGGTCGATGCACCCCTGATCTAAATGAAAAATTACTTTAATCCGTGTTAATGCCAAATTTTTCTTGTAACATTTACCATTAAAATAGATTTACATATATTTGCACTTCCTTTTATAAATGGGTATCACGCTATAATACTAAAATTATTTACTTTTTCACAGAGCGAAACTTTCGAATGCCTGCTCAGATGGAATTTCTGTGAGGTCTTAAAAATCGGTCAGATTCTACCTGCGAACTGACCGAAACTACATTTTTGTGCACTTTGAGGTCATTTCAGTAACAGTTTGAAAGCAATTTTGGCAATTTCCATCTGAAACAAAGTTCGTGAGAGGTCCAAAATAAAGGGGTCGGACTGATGAATTACCCTCGAGCCCGTCTACCTCATTCAACTATTCGACTGGCACTCATTTTTCTTAGAATGCAGAAAATTTCATCTCGGAATTACTGACCGCATGAAAGGTTCATTATAAGAACTCATCGCTTTCACGAAAAAAACAAGTTAGGAAAGTGTACAACGTATCACAAATGGGCGAGTTTCGTGCAATGGAGTATTAGAAAGAAATTATATACCTGTACGTAAGGGAAATTGCGTTTTAAATTTATTTTCTTCATCATAAATAATCCATTTTTTTTCCTATTTAAAAATAGTGCTTGCACACGTAAGTAAATTAAACGTTTGTTTGTGAGAATGTTTATGTTAGCAACAATGAAGAAGTAACCATGCAAGAAATTTTCCAAGTCCAACTCGAATTAAGACATTCTAGTTTGATTTTCTTGATAACGGCTACTCCTACGATAAAAATATATAGGAAAAGAAAGACTCTTCTTTATTAGTTCTACAAGTTTTATTTGAAAAATATTTTGATATGAGCAATACTTTACGAGATATGACGGATAGTTCATTTTTGTCACCAATAAAGTGGTACTCCCTGATTGTCTTACGTGATTTATTTTACGATTTCCTTATTATCTTTGATATTAAGTCCTTAATATCAAATTTCATGAAAATCCGTTCGATAGAAGCCGGGAACGAACATGCGGACTGACGGACGGGCAGACCGACGATAATAAGCGCTCACGATGGAAGCGAAACGCGCCTAAAAAACGGTATGATATCATTTTATGTTTTCTTCTTGAAAATTGGCGGTCAATGCTAAATCATTTTTCCGTATTCCTCTGATAGTCGGAAGCAAGTTTCTGGTTAAAAGAATGGCATTCCAACAGAAATTCGAGTTTCATGCTTTTGAAAATTTTGAGAAACCAGCCAGATGCTTACGTCATTTACAATTCATCCTTAAACGATTTAAAGAATGAAATATGAGGCCAATGAAAATGCATTGTTTCACCGATGGATCTGAATATAAGCCAACAAACATTGATGCAACAGATCTGAAGGAAATGTTCTTCTGTGAGTACATAGACAATAGCATATCGAGCGCTTTTTCGAAAACTTTTCAGACGAGCGCAACTAAACCGATAGAAACAGAAGCGATAAGTAGGATATGGGAGATAGAGCGGAAGAAAAAAAGCGGAATAAATTCCTTTTTATGACTTAGAAAGTGCATGGGAGAAATTTATAAGAATATGTGAAAAATGGGAAAGAAAAGGGATCTTTAGACAGGAAACGGACAAAGGAATAAATTCACCAATTTATATATTTCGAGTGTCTAAAATACGTTCGTGATTCTCATTCTCAATTTTAAAAGAGGTTTTAGACAAACTATTCTCTTTAGAGAACAATATAAGGATTTAGATAAATTTATAAGAATAGTGAAAATAACTTTAATTCACCAACGAAATCTTTATAGAATTGGTTAAAGTAAGGCGATTTTGCCGTCTAAACCTGGGTTTCCAAATCTTTTTCCTCCGTGGCACAGAAAATAGGAAAATAAAGTCATTCGCCCCGCAAGTATTTGACTTTGTGAAACATTCAGAATGCAACTATGGAGTACAGCATTAAAATTATATTTTGTCAGTGAGATGTGGCTACTATACTATTTAAAATCCATTATAACATTTGTATTCAGTAAAACATCTTAATGCAACTAGCGTAGCAAGAAACGTAACGACTCCGCATGTAGGGGTCCATTTTAAATGTTTCGTGGCCCACCGACGGGCCCTGGCCCATAGTTAGAAAAACCATGGTCGAAAGAAACGTACACCATTAGACAGAAAACACCAGGAGAAAAGTGATATAAAGGAGTTAACTTGCACCGACTACGTTAAACCATTATATTTTTAAAAGCACATTCAATGGAGAAATGAAAAGTTAAAAACCGCCCATCAAATTATGGGCAGATGCTAAAAACTACACATGTACTTTAAATAGAACTCAGCGATAAACTGTCAAATTTTCAAAAATAACTTCTAATAAGATAAAACAAAAGCAAAAGCCGCTTTCAGAAGAAAGAAACTCCTACTAACGGGAAATATAAAGCAGGAAATCCGCAAGAGGTTGATAAAATGCTATGTATGGAATATAGCTTTGTATGGGGCAGAAACATGGACGCTAAGGAAAAGTGATATAAAATACTTGGAAAGCTTCGAAATGTGGACATAGAGAAGAATGCTGAAGATAAAATGGACAGATAAGGTGTAAAATGAGGAAGTACTACGCAGAATAGGAGAGAAGCGAACGATTATACAGACTATCAGAAAGAGGAAGGCGAACTGGATTGGGCATTACCTGAGGAGAGAGTGCATGATTAAAGAAGTGCTAGAAGGAGAACTGGATGGAAAAAGAGAAAGAGGTAGGAAACGGTTTCAGCTGGTAGACGACTTGAAAGGGAAAGAGAGCTATCAAGACATGAAGAAGACTGCGGAAAATAGGAGTATATGGAGAACCAAGTTTAACCATGAATAATCACGGACCTGTCAACGGACAGACTACCTATGACGATGATGATGAAGATAAATTAAACACTAAACTAATCGAAACTGACCTGAAAGTTGAAGGTTAATTCACCTGAAATAGGGTAATATTTGAATCTAACTTGTCTCGAAACACTTTTTAGGGATTATTCGGAATCGATTTATTGAAGAATTTCCGAAAAAAGTAGTTCCGAGTCGTGAAACTGGAGTCATAAATTTGGTTTGCGGATGTTATGGGTCATTTATCGAAGCGGATGTTTTTTCTCGAGAAAACTGCGGTCGTTTAGGATAAAATGCCATGTTCCACGAATTCTCTCCCGGACTTTCTCTCCGCTCTATCTTCCTCTCCTTCTTTCGCTAAATTTCGCGAGTTCGGAAAGATTGCCGGTGAAAGAGGCGGGGTATGAGCAAGTAAAAAGGAGACTACATCCGAGATTATCAGGATTATATTTCTTATATCTTTACGCGGTTATAAGACTTACATTTACTGCGAATTGCGGGTATGAGGCTTAGAAATGGATATAATTTCAAAAGATTTCAGGTGTGAGCAGTGAAGCAAGCGTGGCTTAAACAGGATTGGTGCAGGTGTTTTCTCAGCCTTTTCTTCGTCTTAAAACTTACTCTTCTACATATATGGACGTGGTTTTAAAATTTATATACTATATGTATTTATGAAAGTGTAATATATTCCTCGTCATTAATATACATTGAAGCATGTAATTAAAAATTAACTAGTTATTGCTTTACTAAGAACAGCTTCCTTTTTCTCAAGTATACACTAGTTATCTAAATAATAATAAAATATTTACATTATATACATATACATATATATATATATACTAGTAGACAAGCATTTTTAAATTTCAGCATTTTTACAATTTCGAATTTTTCCCAATCGAATGTGTCCAAAATCAAGTAACCGTGCCAAATTTCAACTCTATAGCTCATTTAGAAGTGCCTTATAATTTTTTACTACGTTTAGTAGGTACGTATTTACTAAACATTGTACTAAATATTTTTTATTTAAGATATTATTACACTTACTATTACATATATTTATGATTCAACGACACTTCTTAATTGATTTCATTGCAAATACATCAAATAATTCCAGCAACTGATACAACTTGACAGAAGTAACTATGGTGAAAAGAAACTATTGCTTAATGTGATATTTTCAATTTAATTCATCCCTTATACTTTTTTATGATGTCCAACATACCTCAGAAAGCGAGATCAAATTTCCCTTGCGATTCGAAAAACAACAAAAAATAAACGATCGACCCTTTTCTCATTTCCTTTTACCAACCCGATGTTAAAATGCGTCTCGCAATGCCGGCCGCCATATTAAACCTTTTTTCTTTCAAAGAGGCAAGGTAAAGGTCAACACTTTTCCCTCCAAGCGGAGAGCGAACCAAGCGTTGCGTGAAAGTGATGCGGGGAAACTCGTTAAATTGAAACGAAAGTGCGATCTCGAGGGCCTCCAGTTGGCGCCCCGTGGATGTGGAAGTAGATACTCAGGTGCGAGAGGTTTAACTTACATTGGAAGGGGGAACAGATGCACGAGACTTATCAAGCGAATAAATGGAAAGCTCTACGTGGGCGAGGCATTTTCCAAGATCACGCGCGCTCATCTCTTAAATGGCTCGCGAGGAAGCGCTCCCGACTCAACGGGTGAAATCCGAACCCTAGAGCCAAAAGGCGTACTTTCTGCCGACCTCCTTAGACGAATACATTAGATACGTGAGCACAAAGGATTCAGACGCTCGCGTGAAATTTATACAAGATTTTTCTATCGGATGCTTAAGTTAAAACGTGGTTCAATGCTTTTCACCCGCGCAGAAACTAGTAGGCAGCGGTTTCCATAAGTGCTGAAAGACGAGAAGCGTACAGGATACGAGGGATGTCGGCTAAGATATAAAGAGACAAGTATACCAGTGCAAACGGGTGTGCCAGCACGGATTAGCAGACGTACCGTAGAAAAATCAAGCCAAGTGATTTCTAAATTGTGGGGTTGAGGAACAAATTAAATTGTCTGTCCCACTTAGGATTTTGGCCTTCTTCTTCATTCTGCATGCCAATGAAAGATTTTTGATTATTTTTTAATGGTTTCAAGAAATTTGCGATTTATTCTAATTTTGCAAATAATTAAGACATCTGTATCTCTGAGAAACCATAACGTACATAAAATTTGTCGTTAATAATTTAATAAAACTTTCTAAGTCTTAATAAAAACATATGACGCGAGTATAATTTAACTTTGCCTAGTGTTTTTATGTACTTAACTTAAGATTTTTATCTCATATTAATACAGAACAAAGTCGTAATAATGTCATTGTTGGGAAGGTGGTCGAATTATAAATGCCATAGAATGAAATAAATATTTCGAAGAATAATATGGCATGAAATTTCACTTAATGCAGATTCATAAAGTTGGCTCCAGAAACGAAAAAAGATTTTTATCTCATATTAATGCAGAACAAAGTCGTAATAATGTCATTGTTGGGAAGGTGGTCGCATTATAAATGCCATAGAATGAAATAAATATTTCGAAGAATAATATGGCATGAAATTTCACTTTCACGATGAAAGTTATTCTATGGGGATTTTCAGAAAATTTTAATAGTTAAAAAAAAAACGCAGTGTTGAAAATACAACGGTCAGAAAATAATTTCTTTTATTCTTCTTAGTAAAACTAAAATAACAAAAATATTACCATTGGACAATTTGATCGAGCAATTGTAAATTTTTAGTCTTATTAAAATAGTGCTCTAAATGTATCAACCAGTAAACATTTTAGGAGAAGATTTTCTGTTTTTTCCGAACGGGGTTGAGGTACTAACAAGTGTCGAAAGAAAAAATTTCTCTAATAAAAAGTGTTCTGTTAAAAATATTGATATACTTGTAATTTAACTATGTTAGTGTTGATACACGATGAAAAAGAATTTAAAGTTATTATCGCTCATTTTCTCCTGGTCAACGATGGCTTGTCCCATGAAACCATACCACGCCTACAGGGCTGTCGTAATTAAATGGTTGTTTTAACACAATTTATACAAGATAATTACACGCCAACTTCATGTTTTCGAATGTGAAGCGAAAGTGAGGTGAAGAGAGTGGCATTTGTGAAAGGAATGTAATTAGCATAGGGAATGGAATTCATGAAAGGAATCCGTGAAAGGAACGTAATTAGCTAATGTAATGGTCTAAAACGAAGGGAAAAGAAGACTTCTAACTTCAACGCTTCCTATCATAGGAGTAAAATTGAATGAAAGATGTACGCAACTTAGTCCTTAATGCAGATTCGTAAAGTTGGCTCCACAAACGAAAAAAGATTTTTATCTCATATTAATACAGAACAAAGTAGCAATAATGTCATTGTCAGAACAGACTTCGGTCATTCGTATAAATTCTCTTAAATGTATTATACTCTCATTTTACGCATGTTGTGTATCATGTTACAAATGAGGTCTTTCCAATCTTACCGATGTGAAAGCAGCAATTTATTTTCTAAAATATTAAGCGAAGCGAGCATCACTATTTTCGCAAAAATTAGGAATAATCATAAATCAAATCAAGTTAACAGCAAGATTACTGCTATTTTTGTAATATTATTAAAAAGAAAATAACCTTACAAATTGCATTCCCAGTGTTTGGGGGCGCTATTTTAATAGCTACTGTTAATGTGTTGATTCTAATCGGAATTGAGCGTCTTCTTGTAGCTAATGATTAATAAATAGACGATAAATCGAGTAATAACTGTGAAAATTTTAGAACAGTTTGGAAGTTTCACTTTTGGTTAATGTGGGATTCATTCATCGTAAGCGCGACGTATGTGAAATAACCTGTTCAAATCAAGTTGTCGGCTCTTAAATGACTTCACAGCCGTTACCTGGGGTCTAACACGACTTCCTCATTTACAAATTCCGATGGTAAAACAGAAAAAGTGAAAACAGAATAATATTGCCTGCATCTCAAATTCTCTTACTAATGAACACGAGCAACAAAACAAAATCACAATCCGATCGAGTCTTCTCGGTTTCATAGAAAACTTTAGAAAACTATACGATATTACACGCTTTATAATCAGCACTATTCCCTGTATATTCACACGATAATTAATTTCAGGAAAAATTTTGGCTCAATAACCTCGTTTTATTTTTTTGCGATTAAATATTTTCTCTTTATTTATCATTTTTATCCATCGATTAATAATAAGACGTTAGTCAATAAAACTTTTTTGGGCATCTTATATCCGAAATGCCTTCCATTTCGGAGACGAAGATTTTCTGATTAAAATGTGAAAAAATTTCATACGGAAAAGGAAGATAGGAATTTACCTAATTAAAATAATAAGGGGTAATTAGAAGTAACTGATGGGTTGAAAGAGTTCATAGAAGATATAGGAAAATGAAAGGAATATAAGGTGCGTTAAAAGAAGAGGAAGAGAAAGGATTTTTGGGAGGGATGGACTGGGTTAAGGATGATATAAGCCTGACTTATCATGATGATGGTTGTGGAAACATCCAACGGCGGAAATAAAAATGCCGCCTCGCTTTGTAGGAACAAGGTCAAGAAAAAGTTTGATCCATGTATATTAAGGCCGGTCTACACGCGGCTAGTTGTTTAGTCGAGTATAGTAGTTTAGTTGAGTGAGAGATGTTTAGTATCCGTTTACATGCAGCCAGTAGTTTGGACGGGGGCAGTAATTTAGTCGAGTGAGAATAGCCGGTCTACACGCGGAAATTATTGGATTTAGTTTAGTTCATTAGTTGACTGCCGCCATGACTGCTCAACGGAACGAGCTTGTGAATCGGGCACTCCGGTCTATATCTATACGTCTCTTGCGAATATGTGTCACCGAAACGGAAAGCTTGATTTCAAGAGAAATAAAAAAAATTCAGCATATGAACTTACACGAGCTTGTCTGTTTTTGTATTCGTCTTTCGAGGTATTCCACAAGCACTCATGTTTCACATACTCCGTAACAAATTTGAGAGTCACGTGTTCTGGCCACTTTGCCATGTTAAGAAGAAATTAAATGTGAAAAAACACGAAGCATACAGTTTATGAATAATACGAGAAACGTAACCTCCTACGTAGACAGAGGCACACAGGACAACTGCACTCGACTAAAAAGGTACTAAAGGTACGCGCGGTATACACGAGATTAGTTGGTGAGTCAGTCTAGTGGGCGCATGGTGGGGGAAGACACTCGACCTCAAAAATAGGACGGGCTTCTATTTACTCGACTAAAGCAGCTACTCGACCTTGCGAGCTGTACTAAACTAAATTCTTGTGTTTAGACGGGTCGAGTGCTAAAATTTAGTGCTACTAAACTAAACTTCTCGACGCGTGTAGACCGGGACTCACCAACTAATCTCGTGTATACTACGCGTGCCTTTAGTACCTTTTTAGTCGAGTGCAGTTGCCCTGTGTGCCTCTGTCTACGTAGGAGGTTACGTCTCTCGTATTATTCATAAACTGTATGCTTCCTGTTTCTTCACATTTAATTTCTTCTTACATGGCAAAGTGGTCAGAACACGTGACTCTCAAATTTGTTACGGAGTATGCGAAACATGAGTGCTTGTAGAATGCGTCGAAAGACGAATACACAAACAGACAAGCTCGTGTAAGTTCATATGCTGAATTTTTTTTATTTCTCTTGAAATCAAGATTTCTGTTTCGTTGACATATTCCCAAGAGACGTATAGATATAGACCGGAGTGCCCGATTCACAAGCCCATTCCGTTTAGCAGTCATGGCGGCAGTCAACTAATGAACTAAACTAAATCCAATAATTTCCGCGTGTAGACCGGCTATTCTCACTCGACTAAATTACTGCCCCCGTCCAAACTACTGGCTGCATGTAAACGGATATTAAACATCTCTCACTCAGCTAAACTACTATACTCGACTAAACAACTAGCCGCGTGTAGACCGTCCTTATCGGATTTTTCGGCGATCCGAGGTAATTGTTGCCAAACCTGATCGGGGCATAAAATATCAGGGTCATTTGAACCCGAATCAAAATTTAAAAGTCCCCAACTCGTTTTCAGACCGTTTTTCAGTGGCGTAAGCCAGGTGATAGACACAAAACAACCTCACAATACCGTATATGAAAGACGCCCTAAATCCCTAGATCAAAGCTCCTAATTTTCGATAACCGAGGTTTTCGATCTTATCTTTTTTTATGCTGACAACTTTCGGATTTAAAAAAAAAATTATCGCTTCATCTACGGATTACATGACTCTTCCGATTTACGGACATCGATTTATGAACTTTCCATCTCAAGAACAAGAATGTTTGTAACACAAATTTTATTTACGATCTAAAAACTCGATCTTGCTCAACTTCAGCACGTAATCTAACGCCATCATTTGAAAGTGAGATTGGTAACAATGTACTATTTATTTCCGAAATGTATGTATTCAACATATATTGTAAATGCGTATACGAAATATAATGTAGTAGGGTACTGATGTGTATTTTCTGTGAGATTAGAGCTACTGCGGTATTTTTTTTAGATCTGTCATAGAAAATGCTTCATTTTATATTTACCGTATTTATTTTAACGTACAGTGCATCACAATCACAACCGATAAATTTCAGTAAAGGAATATATTTTAAATGCATGCATAAATGTGTTGCATTCTTTAGAGCAGGCCTGTGCAATCCGCGGCCCGCATGCGGCCCATTCCGAGTTTTTTTTGCGGCCCACAAACTTCTTATGGTTTTCCACACAAAAGTGGCCCATCTCTTCCAAATCGTCTATTTTCGATTGACGTGGGTGCAAGTACAGCACCAGCACTATTGCAGCTGAAGATAATTGATTTGCAATGCAATACTGAATTACAATTCATTTTTGAAAAGAAGAATGGTATAGTTCAATTTTACAACAAATACGTTGACGAATCAAAATTCCCAAACTTGAGAAATCATGCTGCAAAAATAGTTGGGGCTTTTGGGAGTACTTCGCTTTGTGAGTCCCATTTTTATAAAATGAAGTTCGCGAAGAATAAATCTCGTGGCTCCTAGGAAGATATTAAGTTAGAAAATCAGTTAAGAATTTCTACCACAAAAATTGTAGTAAAATCTGATAAATTAAGTCAGTGCAAAGAAAAACAAGTTGAATAAATTTTTCTTGTTATGAAAAATCAAGTTTTTAAAAATTTTTCTCCTGCGGCCCACCCAAAATATTTGTTCTCAAAATTGGCCCATTGAGTGATTTGGGTCGCTCAGGCCTGCTTTAGAGCAAAGAAAAAAATAAAATGTACTTTTTCATAGCATTACATCTACAATGTATTACATTCGAAACCCTAACGACGATCACTGTCAAATAGAGACGCACGCATATCTTTTATTTTAACATTATATAAATGGAAAAACCGCTCACGATTCACAAACTTTCGATTTACGAACTAATTTTCAGGAACGAAGGATTACAATATTTTGAAACGATGGTGAAACATGAGACACTTGTATTAAAATACATAATGCGTTTATAAGTATAAATAAATAATAACGTAAATAATGTTATATTTATATCTCCCGAATATTTTCCAACACTGCCAAAATGATCGCGCGCGACCTCTTCCGTGAAAGCAAAACCACGTGACTTCTCAAGGATAAAGTTTTCACATACCGTAAAGCAAGCGCATTTGAAGAGATACGGAAAATATTGAAAAATTTTCCTACCTATTGTTCCTTCCTTTATCGATAAAAATATTCCCACGGTATCACATAAAGTTATTCGTTATCGTAAATTACAATCATTTCAGCCATGAATTTCCTTGGACGAATGTTTTTTTTGCAATTGCAACTTAATTCTGAATACTTCCGTGATTACTTCATCAAATTTTTAAAATATAGGCCACACACTTCCCAATGTCTTTTCTAGCCCTTCTGGTGTCTACAGTATGCGTCAGAAGTTAATAATAATTAATAAATGTATAATGGACGTGGTGACTGAAAGGATAAATTCCTATATATTGCATGAAAGACAAGGCTAGGAGAAAAATAAATGGCGTAGTAATTGTCGCGTGACACTCTTCACTTGCCCGAAAGGGTACGTGTGCCTCCGAAAATTCCTGCGCTATATTTATCGTCTGTCATCCTGACAATGTCAAATTCTTCCTGACAAGTGTAGCAAGTTATCGCGTACGTTATTAAAATTTATATGGATCTTCGAAAGTTCACCTCGGTTAACTTAAAATTAATTCAGTCAACTTCTTCCAAAAATGGGTGTGCGTTTACACGATCGAAAAAAATTTAACGTGAAAATTCTTAGATAGTTTCCGTCCAAAAATTTATTTAAATTCAAATCCTTCAAGCTCATACATATGATACAATTGAAAATATTGGTGTGCTAAGAGTATTTACTAAATAAAGAGCGTTTAATTTTAATTTGATTTTTATTGTTTTTTAAAATTGCTTTTTAGCCAACTCACGAACAACACAACTCTTTACAAGGAAAATAACGATAGCAAAGGCTGGTACCCTATCATTGGGATCCAGACACGCGTACTACCGCTCCGCCATATAAATCAGCTTCTAGAATACATTTAATGAGCCAAGAATTTTAAGATTCGTATATTTTGTTAGTTAATTTGAAAAAAAAAACTTTCGAGTGGCTCAAGCGTTGAATTTGAAGTCCCTTTTAAAAATAGTATTTCATGAGTGCCTATCTCGCCGACTATTTCTGGCAACACGAAATCTATTTTTGTCTATGCCATTCAGTGAATCATTCCCCTCGAGATAGCCGTGATTTAATGTAAGCTTATAGCCGCAGCAACCCCGGTTCGAATCCTGGTCACGGCAGTGGTCAAACACTTCGGCGGCATTAGGCATATTTTTTATTTAATTTCCCCATCCGATTCGCTCGATCATTATAGGGATGACTGAATTCGTAATGACATTTTCATCAAATTATTCGAATATTGGATATTTTTATGAACATTTTTTCTTATTTAGGTCGCTTGGTTTGTTCGAAATTTACGGAAAGTCAATTTAAGCGATGGTTCGACCAACGCCTCGAGATAGCCGTGATCGTATAGTGGTTAGTACTTTGCGTTGTGGCCGCAACAACCCAGGTTCGAATCCTGGTCACGGCAGTGGTCAAACACTGTGACGGCAAGAGGCGAATTTTTATACAGAAGGATTTTCGAAGGTAATGATTTTTTATAGATTGCCAACATAGTCGCTCTCGACGGGGGAAAAATAATGACTTTTGGAATTCGCCGTCTAATCATAAACCTGAGCAAGCCAGAATATTCGCTCAATTTGTTAAACTTTCTTTTATTTACCATGTGGTGCTTTACGAACAACAGACCAAAATTTTTGAACATATTCTGCTAAGAATAAAAGCCATTTTCTCGATTAATTAACAAAAAGAATAAAATGGCCGAATGTACTTTATGCGGGAATAAACTACAAACTCACCGTCGTAGCTCATTAGCGTCAACGATCGATGAACGCTACATCGTATTCGAAGCTCCATCTGATTCACCCAATCGCTGTATGGCCGAAAGAGCTGCTGATGTCATTTTCAAGAAATTAATCAGATATTGACATATAAGGTCGCATACCGCATTGAAGTTTATGTTTAATTGCCGAATCAAACATCGCCTCTTGATAGCCGTGATCGTATAGTGGTTAGTACTTTGCGTTGTGGCCGCAACAACCCAGGTTCGAATCCTGGTCACGGCAGTGGTGAAACACTGAAACGGCACGAGGCTTATTTTTTGTATCGATAATTTTTAAATTCGCCTAAAGTTTCAAATTTTCTCGCGCGATTGCTTCGTTTTACGTTTAAATTCTTTTTTTTATCAACTGACCTCATTAATTTAAATTTATTCTTATAAATCTTTTTTATCACTACGTTAACATCCGTTTTATAAACACCCGCTTGCTTATGACATTCACCTTCGGTACTAAACTTATAGCACTTCTTTTTTTTTGGTAGAGTGTGTGTATTAGGAGAGTATTTAGAATAATTAGGTCAATAAAACTACGCGCCCTTCGTTGGAGACTTTCTACAGCAAAGGGCTGGTTTCGTCCAACTTGATGGAAACGCCTGGGAAACAAATGTATATTGAATGAATAAGATCTTACGACACGTACATATACACACACACAAACACACACACTAATGTATATAGGTATATATGTTCTATCCGGTCATTACAAGACTCCGAGAATCGCTAACAATTCCTTTCTCTCCAACTCTAAACTGCATTATTTTTCACTTTTGAATGTAATTGAATAACGTATGGGATTACGTTAGACGCACTAAAATTAAGGCATAATGCGCAGAACTTCAAGTTACAAAAATGCGGCCCTTGAAACGCGAGTGAAGACCATAACGGGGTCCTCATACTCACTCCCAACCCACTCCCTGGTCACCTCACTTCTTAGCGCGGTATTTCCAGGAACGCCCACTTGACTCCTCAGTAAATTCGCAGTAATCATTCTTTCCTCTCTGATTACCGTTTCGAAATGTTAGTTATTAAAACCTTGACATTGACCCGCTTCTGGTCACATAAAAAAAAATTAACTGACCGAGAAATAATTTAACATCCGCTTTAGTTGGTACCTAAAACGCTCGGCGCAATTACCTCACTCGACTCGAAAGATGAAGCTCAATTCAATGGAGAAATTAAGCAATTATTCCTCCCATAATGAGATGGAAGTCTAATAAATAATTTTGCGGGAATCTGAGTATCTTTATTTTTTATCGACCGTAAAGATGTTAATTCCTCCTTCGTTATTTTTCTTTCTTTTATCCGGTGAAAGCTTTGCGTGCCGCGATCTGAAATGCCTCAGTACCCGCATGGCAGAACAAATGACACACGGATGCTTGGTTGGCGATTAATTGCTATATTTAATGAGGTTTTGTGGAAGCGTTTGTCCGTGTCAACTATTTATTTTTATTTATTATCAAACCGGACTTCCAACTGATTTATTGTTACGTTTAAGCGAGGGAAGATACGAATAAATAATCTTTCTCTTAATTTATCAATTAGTTTTGATATGATATAATTGTCTTTCTCTAAAGATTGAAGGTGTTTTCATAATTCCGTGACGTTTTGTATTTAATACAGTTTTAGACATCAAAGATATTTTCAACGCATTTATTTCGGTAGAATTATTCAACGATATTTTACACATAATGAACTGTAATATATAAACGGATGGGTGGGATCTTTCGAAGCACTATTAATCCATGCTTTCATTAACGCTACGCATAGGCCGAAATAGTGCCAGGATAGTAAAATAAATATAATATAAAAATTTAACTGGTAATGTGTCATCATGGATTATAACTATACCATTCAAAAATTAATTATCGAGAAAGCTTTGCAACTGAAATCCAACTGATAAATTAGGTTGCTACGACAGTAATTAAATGTTGGGAAAAACAAACGTGCGTTTAGGCTAAGAAAGATCCGTAATTGGATCCGATAATAGAATATAAATAAATGGATACAAGTTACTACAGGTAATCCGGAAAAATCCATGCCCACATAAGATTGATTTGAATGGAATACATTCAGAGAATCTCTAATTTACCATTTTTATACAGTATGCAAATATCCGTCATATACATTTTCATTGGTCAAACATAGTTTGTATGATCTAAAAAAATTTGCAAAACAAATTACAACCCATGCTAAAAGTGAGAAAAGAGCCTTTGGAAAGTTTGAAAGTTAAAAATTACAAAGTGATGAGGAAACCAGATGCATGTTCGTTTATGAAAATATGCCTTATACATAAATTAAAGCACACCTCAGTCTGTCACAGCTATATCATCATATTTTGGATGATCGATAGAAAAGTGACCCATTTCTTTAAAAACATCCGCCAAAAAACAGAAAACGCGGAAAACCTAACCTTGAACTTCAACGTTAATGGATTTCAAACCAGTTATTCCTAAGATCGATCACGGGTTAAATTCATCTAGGGGGACTATTTGATGCTCATCATTGGTTATGAGAAGTATTTTCGATCAGAGCATTCATCAATATTCGCAATTCGGCAACGCCACCGTATTATTGGAAGAGACGAATATGCCTTATACATAAATTAAAGCACACCTCAGTCTGTCACAGCTATATCATCATATTTTGGATGATCGATAGAAAAGTGACCCATTTCTTTAAAAACATCCGCCAAAAAACAGAAAACGCGGAAAACCTAACCTTGAACTTCAACGTTAATGGATTTCAAACCAGTTATTCCTAAGATCGATCACGGGTTAAATTCATCTAGGGGGACTATTTGATGCTCATCATTGGTTATGAGAAGTATTTTCGATCAGAGCATTCATCAATATTCGCAATTCGGCAACGCCACCGTATTATTGGAAGAGACGCGATTTCACTTCGGTTTTCACTGATCCGGCGTCGAAAATGTTTGAAATTGACCGTTTAAAATTAAACGATAACTCTTTAATGTAACCTACAAAAAAATTACAACCAATACAAAATAAAGCGAAGCTAAAAAATGAGGGCTTAAAACGACCTAGTTTTCACACGATCAAGTTATTCACCGAAATATTAACGCGATCCATATTAACAGCTGACGATATGATACGTTTGGAGCAAAAATAATCCATGATTCCCAAAAAAAGGAAAAGGACGAACGTTATCAATACGTTAGTTTTAGTACATACGAGCGGTCAACGAACAACCTTTAACTTGCCTCCAAATAAGACGAGAGCGTAACGTCACCTCGCTCCTTTCTAGAACGCCGATATAAACGGAAATTGGAATGTCTCCTGACGCTTTCAGCTACGTATACAATTTTTTTTCCATACTTTACTTATGATCGTTGGCATATAATGAACATAAAATAAGGTACTTCCAGTTATCCGTCAAAAATACACCTAAATTTTCTATTAAATTTGCAATGACGAAGATTTATTTTTCTTCGAAAAATATTACAATTTTAGCTATTTTTATATCGGTTACGAGCCTCCGCGACGAAAAAGCGATATATACAGCCGGATCCCGATGACACGAACCTCAAGTAATGGCGTAAAAAGTTCGGGCTATCGAAACTTCGAATTATGAAACTTAATTTACCCTATAAGAATATGGAAAGGAAAAATATTTATTATTCGGCATATCGTAAATTCGATTTATAGATGTTCGACTTGTGGAGGTTTCATTTTATTAGACATAAGTTTCGATAATTGGGAAAAAATAAACTAAGCCGAATGGTTCCGGTTGAGGTTTGGCTTACAAAAGTTGTAAAAATAACACAGGTAAATAGGCCCTCCACATCATGAAACATAACAAAACGTCATCGACTACAATATCCCCGCAATCTGCTTGGTCGAAATAAGGGCAGACATCTACCGGACAGAAGCGGGTCCGAATACACCGTTCTTTTACGCCAATCACACAAATTTAATCGGCGGAAAAACTGTTACACTCGTACAGATGGACAAGTAAAAGGGAGAAAGATAGCCGCGAACGAATTTCGACATTTAAAAAAAAAACACAAGGCAGTTCCCTGTTTAAAGAGAAAAAGAAACGATGAGATAATTACACCGGGAAAGAAATAGAGAGAGAGAGAAATAAAAAAAAAGAATTTCGGGCGTACATCCAGTTTAACGGGTTGATCACGAATTCAAGACGCCACTTAAGGCAGAATGCGGAAAATAGCGGATAAACTTCTTTCTAGATTTGAATTTGGCGCAACTCGCAAACTATCACAGGATAAAAGGAAAGCAGACAAGCGATCAAAGGATTTAAGCGCCTGGTACCGTGTCGTTTTTCCTCATTGTTAACATGCACTACACCAAAGCGATTAAAATGTCTTAAGAAATTAGTACAACTCACGAAATAAGAATGATGAATTCGTAATGAATGGGAAAATCTTGATAAGAAGAAATAACACGAGCGGGTGATTCATTAGTTAGCTTCAATAATAATCATTATTTACTTTGCTCGTTCTTATATATTATTTTTGTTGCCACGTTTTTAGCTATTACCTTAAACCAATTTTTATATTTGAATTTTATTATGTGTTGAACCTTAGTTCATCTCAAATTTAGAATACGGCGCATCAATTGGAAGTTTGTGAAAACTTTACGTGTGAAATCCTTTATGTAATTCAATTTAAACTAGAATGTTCCATTTGTTCCGTGGCGGAAATCCAATGCATCTTAATATCGATGGTTGATCTTATGAATTTCAAAAGGATGAAACAATGTAAAACCGATAATTAATTCAAACGTGTGGCATATCCGCGAAATTTCTCGATAGGTATCTATCGTAGTGACAATGAACATCACGAGCGTCCAACCATGATGGATGTTGGTTACCTGAAAAATCTCGTGTCAGTTTACAGCCGAGTTTTTCATTAATCTATCACGAGATATTACTATCTTAAGCTTCAAAATCTATTAGAAAATAAAGTTTTATAGTATTGCATAATTATCTGGCATATAAAATCTTTTTTCGTGAAGTTTAAAGGCTCGAAAAAAATTCCAATTTTGTGAGCTCGCACTTTTTCGCCCTTATTAACGTCGTTTACATTTTCGAATGCATAGGTTAAAATGTTCATGTCTCAAAGGTAATTACAAATAGAATGAATTAAAATAGGGTGGTAAAACAGGACTAAACAAAAATGAAAACTGCATGTAATTATCAGGAGGAGAGAGAGAGCCGAGAATATTGTAGCCGGATCCTTCGAGTCTTGAGGGAAGGTTTTCTTCAAGATGGGGTATGATTTATAAAATGGAAATTTTTAGTTTTGAGAGCTCAAATTAACGCGTCGAATCGCTTGTCGAGGCAGTGTTCGATTAGATACGTGCTCCATTTACAAATTATGTCAGATTGCAGATCCGGGAGATCCTAAGGGTAAGTTAAGAATAACCTATTGAAAACTCGAGAAGCAGGGCAGAAGAACACAAGAGAACACATCTTCTTGATATATTGATGACTAAACGACTGTTTTAAGACGCCTAATAGTATAGAAAAAAGCATATCACGAGCATAAATTATTGCTGAAATGTAAGAAAGATAATCTCGTGAGCTATTTGAAAATAGCCCATTTTAAAGTGATCATCAAAGTTGTACAGTGATTAAGTACTTGTCAGAAGTGATGCTATAAAAATGATCAAATGAATAACTTGTTGTTGAGTTTCGAAAGGCAATTTTAGATGTTAGGTTGTTCTTGATAAAAAAATCTTAATTCGAAAACATCTGTTATCGCTGACAGCAGAAGGGCATGTTTGGAAAAAGACGATTTCGACCGGTGATCATCAACTACTGCCACACTCCGCTCATGGCGAAACGCGACATAAACTACACACCTACTTCTTATTTCAACGGCTTTTTACCAAAACTTTTTACCCTGATTAAGTATAGGCCGTTTCAATATGAATATGTTTCGAAAATATATTCAGATCTGGGGATAGCAGAAAATACCTCTCTAGTTCCTTTAGCTCTATTGAATGGATGCTCCTTTCGTTTCAAAATCTGCCCCGACTAGGGAATCACGAAAGTGAATTTCGATGCTTAAAACCTAGTTCTCCCTTAATTTTTCGTAGCGCAGAAGAGAAACTAGGAGAAAGTGCTAACCAATCTTTAAAATTGGATATGGGATATCGTAACTACCCCTCGTTACACTTTCTTTCGGTATCCCGTTTTCTATAACCTCAACTTCGAAGTTCAATTTGCTTATGCTTTGTATAAAAGAAATGATGCAATCAATAATACGCATTACTCCGTCGTTTTATACCTGTTGATGTTATACGTATTATTTCATAGAGCTTAAACGTTTTCATTCTTCTTCTAAACGTTCCTTGCCCAAGATTTATTCTTAAATATAATTATTAGACACCTCCAACGTTTCCGAACTAGAATCGGTCTCATTATTTGTCGTTCTTATTCCCATTTTTCCATACTATTTATTATTAACTCTTTCAGCATTTCTCATCACTAAGCTGACGTAAAATGTCAACGAGCACAAACAAAATCCTGCGTTAAGCCAATCCAACTTTTCATAATATCCATGCTGTTATCCATAGAGCACCACTTTTTGTAATCCAACGTTTGCACTGACATTTAATTTAACCTCCATAACGTAACATCTGTATGTTAAACGATGTCGTCGCACAACTTACTGTAAGGATATACACTAATGAAAATCAACATTACCAGATTGAAAGAATATCCACTCACCCTTCTGCTCCTTCGAAAGTTTCTGTCCTCCGTCTCCCTTGAGCTCCTTCATCGGCTTGGAGACCACGAGGGTTGTTGTAGATTTCAGGGTTTCTTGAGTCTTCCAATTTTCCCAACCAGGATCCAACATTGCCTTTGGGACATCTACGGCCATCTCCATTTCCTCGATCACCACCTTCCCTTCTTCCTCCATATCTTCTGCACCTTCCTCGACCAACTCCTCGTCTTTGAGTACGTAAACCATTCCCTGCGGATCACCGTACTGCTCCCTCTTGGTAGATTTCCTGTCCACGGGTCCCAACTGGTGCCGCTGCTGGTGCAGAGGAGGTTGGTGCTGGAGGTAGTGGTGGTGGTGCGGATTGGGCCTCGAGAGGAGTCCCGTGGGGTCCCAGGATTTGCCTCCAGCCACTTCCTCTGTATCGGTGGAAGGTAAAGGTGTAGGCATTATGTGGTGATGGGTCTGCGAGTATGTCGCCACCTGCAGCCAGCGGGGCAACTGTCGCCCTCCATAGTCGGGGGCATGGCGATGTCCGACGCCTACGCCCCCGCCGCCGCCTCCTCCACCCCCGCCACCTCCGGTCCTGTGCCCTATCAGCGCTCTCCCGCTCATCACAGGCTGAAGCTCGGCCACCATGGCCTTCCCGCAAAAGGACCAGGCACGCGCTTATTTCACTATCACGCCCCACACGTTGTTTCCGGGACGACTTAAAAGGACACTGCAAATGGGAGACGAACTTAAGAAGCCTTTCTCTCTAATCTGTCCACCTGCAACGCGTGAGGTATTCGCCGGCAACGGCTCTCGCACGGAAAACACGGTCTGTCACTCTTGAAACAATCGAGACGGGATGAGACCACGCGTAGGATGGTCAGGACATCGCGCGGCACGGGTTACTATACTTCCTTCCCGTCTCTTCTTCTTTCTCCCTCAAATTCCTCTGCTTAGCTTCTCGACAAAAGCAAAAACGAGACACTTGTGTCGCTAAATAGAATTTCTGAAGACAATTCCGCGAAACTATCCAACTACGCCTCAAAGGGTTCTTTCGATCATCACGACCACATGTAATGACGAAGAATTCGTGCCCTTTCGTACGTATGTTTGCAAAAAAGGAGGATCTCCCGTACAGAACGCGCTTGTTCTTCTGGTGAGACTGACGTGCTTTACCGTGGCCTCAAAGGGAGGGATCCTGTGGGATCTACCCCCATCCTCTCGTAAAAAATCTTTTTTTTTGCCTTCTTCGCTTTAGACTCCGCGCTGACATGCCTCCCCTTCTCCTCTCTCTCTCCCTCCACTCCCTCCTCACCTGTCTTTCGCGTTGCATACACAATGCCTCGTCTCCCCCACACCCTCCTTTTAGTCTCCCTCCCTCCTTCTCCCCCTCCCATTTTGGCTCCTCAGAGTCCTCTCCCATGAACGTGAGAATGCGTCCGCTTTGGCTCTTGAATGAGGGAACTAAAGGAATGGGGATTATGTGGGAGTTGGAGGGAGAACGAAAAAGAAGGGAAGAGAGAGAGAGAGTGGGGCGCATATTTTTCAGTGGTGGATGGGAGTAGGGTGAGGTTTTTTTGTGCGTGCTTTACGGGATGACTTGAGAAGAAGGGTCGGCTACTGTTTGGTTAAATGACGGAAGTGTTGGGCACGCGCCATTTATCGGACCTTACCGCTGGCCAGGCGAAGGGATCGAGAGAGGGGGAGAGAAGATTGACCATCTCACGGGGTAAAACTTGAGGTGACCTCTTAAAAGAAAAGGAAACGACCGCGCGAATCCAGCTTTCGATCGGTTTCTTTTTTCGCGAGTCATTTGGTCGGCGGCGAAAGGCATAAAAAAATCACGCAGGTGCGTAAGAAGTGTAAACAAAAGAATAAGCGGGTGCGGTTTGCCTCGAGGGTAGAGGAGACGAAGGCGATCACGCCCATAATGTTTCTTCTTCGCACGTTCGATTTCAAGGGAAACCCTTTTATATGTCAACCTGTATCAACAAAACGTTTTCCATTTTGGCACATTTATGAGACATTTGTTTACATTTAGCAAAAACCACACATTTTTCATGTACAAGGTAAAAACTTTCGACTATTTAAACTACAGCTTAACATACGAAGACGAGAATGATATGCTACCAAAATATCCAAATATCTCAACGCAACAGGCGTGATAAACTGAGCTTCCAAACCACCTTTGATTCAAAGACACAAGACTCAACACATGAGACATTGGCATGACCTGTATCGCCGTATGGAAGTCAATCTTAAGTTTTTTAAAAAAAATAGAAAAAAGAGACTCAGAAATTAAAATTTTTGAAAAAGAACATTTCTGGGTTATAATGGAAAATGAAGACATTTAAAAAAATATATATAACACATCACACCTGTTGTCCAACATATGCAAAATTAAAAATTACATATTAAAAGAACGAATGAAATTAGAACACAAAAAGTCTTAATATAGGTCGACAATGCTTAAAAATACCACTGAAAAGTTGGCATGAAACCATAAAAGACCAGTCAGTCCCACACACAACTGGATAATGGCGACGACATTTTTCTTACTGTACTTTGCAAAGGATTAAATCACATAAATTCTTTCCAAAACTACGTCTGAATTATGATTTTAGCATAGACGTTTGTATCTTTTGCTGATTACAATAGACTTGGATAGCGGTCCATTAGTTAAAAATAAATAAAATCCTACTGAGGTAAGTAGAAAAATTTCGGTCTTGACCAGTATACGAATCTAAGTCTTTCAACCTGCATTCATCCGTACACGTATAATACTTCAAATTCCATCCTCGTAAATAAGTAAATTTTAATAAAACATATAATTCCAATTCGTGTTTTCTGAAATGTGATCGCTAAAAGTGCCAACTGCAAATTATTCTGCACATGTTCGATAAACTAAAACAATTCCCTTTTGTACCCACCAAGGATTCTTGAAATTCTGCCCATACACGCTGTGCCCGCGCATAGTCTCATACCCGTTACGCGGTAAAAATGGCAAAATAATTTTAATTCTCATCACACTTGGCTTTCGTCACCACATCGAAGTTCAAGGATAACGTAAAAATTACACGGTCGATGTTCGAATATGCATAATTCTCGCCTACCATAGCATTTCTTCTGTTTCTTCAATTTCAAAACTAAATCCGGGCCGTTATACTATATATTTTAATAATTTATGTAATGTATGTGCTTGATATTGCTCTTTTATATTTACTAATATTTCTTTGCCACCAGGCTTATGGTCTTTTCGCAATGTAATATAAATAAATACTGAGGTGTATTTCCCTCATTCGCACTCCTTATGAATAACTTGCGGCTTTTAACGCCATATCAGCAATAATTGAGCGAGCACATTCGGTTAGAATAATGTCCTTAAAGTTTATAATCTGTATGGGAAATATAATGCTTCATCCAGACTTACAAATAAACGAGACTTGTGAAGAAATAATCCAATAATTTTCCTTTCTGCATCCTCTATAAGACATTATTGCAGCATTCAAAAGTCTTTTATTTTCCTAAAGTTTGGATTATGGTTTACTGACCCAGCCTCATATTAGCTTTATTTCTTTAAAAGTAGTTCTTCGAAAGCTTTCAACATTCGTGGGGGTTTCTATATAAACCTATTTACCATTCGCAGTGTATTAAATTAGCAATTTCCTGGTTTAACACGCAGCCTCATGCGTAGGGTATTGCTTTCATTTTGCATGCGGATTTATTTTTTCATAATATCCATGTCTGCGCGTGGACATTCTTTCCACCTCGCATGCTTTTGGCGTATAAAAGATTGTATTTTTGGCGAACTTGAGCTTTTCATTTTCTATTGGTTTAGGGTATTTTTTGCTTCTGCGTTCATTTAATTAATTTTACTTAATACATCATCCTCATATGTGCTTAACTGAATTTTCATGGAAAGGACTTTTCTTAATTTTGTATCATTCTAGCTTACGTTATCATTTAAATTTCACATTTGTTAATAGAGTGGAAATGCCAGGAGTTTTGCATTGCAAGAATCAGTCATGCATCAGCCAGAGCATGGCAGCGGTTTTTTGCAAATGGTTCAACACAATTTTACTCTTCTTACATTATTACTGATAGTTATCATAATTAACTAACCTACTGTAAAATTTATTCTCTATAACGATTGTGTGAATTGCCCTTCTTGCTCTCCACGCATTTGCGACCCTCTTTGAATGATTTGTACTACCCAAACATACAAAACCGAGACAGACAGGATTCCCCATACTGTACTCGAAGTCAGCGATGAATTTCAGTCCCCTTTACACCTTCCTTACAGAGAAATTTAACAATAATGCGTTGTTCCACTGAAGTAGAAACACGTTCAGATGCCATCTTTGTTAGCTCTTACATGGATTGCTATGGCAACAAAACAATTTTTTTGTATTGCCAACATTATAATGATAATGTACACATCACCTCATCACCTTATTGTATTATTTATAAGATGTCAATAAAAAATAAAGTCCAGGTCAAATATGAACATCCCTCGTATTACGTAAATGATATGTAAACCAACAGTAATGAAAAGAATATGGCACCAAAATCTTTTATAACGAACTAATAATCTGAAAATTTACTTGTTTTATTCCTTTAAGGCCGCCTATTTTATAAAGCAAAAAGATTTCATTTTAGAATTTTTTTAAATTCTTACTTGCTCGTAAGTGATATCCACCTAACCCCCCTTTTCCAATACGTTTTAAGCTGTAATTTCGCAGAGATGTCAAGAACGTAAATCCCACCGATGCTGACGGGTTTCAGTAAAACTATCTCCTCATCATCAAGATAAAATTATATGACACGGTTTTACGACCAATGAGGGCTTAACAATTTATTTGGTTCGTCTCAGTGTAAGATTGTACCTCAATAAATGAGAAAAACAATGGCTTAGATGCTAGACCACGACTTGGTTCTGAAAAACTAAAAGTGTGTTAACTCACGCCGAGAGGGAGTAAGACAGCTTAATCGAGTTTAATGGCATCCGGAAATGCGATCCACACGAAGTACAATTAAAAGAATTTGCACGCGACCTGGATAAAACTCAATTAAGCGCAGTTATGACTGAGAGAAGAATAAAATCACATTCAATGGCTTCACCGTGGCATGTTACAGCTTGCAACGCCAAGGCACACCTTAGAGCGGCATATTATGATCGTAAAAAAATATTCAATTGATATTTTTACTATAAATATTCAACATATGAAACCTATTTTGAAGACATATCGAATAACAATTATGAATATTTTATAGCTAATGTGAACAAACTGAAAAAATACTTTATAAATACTTTTTTAGGCTCATTTCGCTTCCAGCGTGAGCGCCTATTAGCGTCGGTCTGTCCGTCTGTCCGCATGTTCGTTCTCGGCTTCTATAGAACGGATTTTCATGAAATTTGATATTAAGAACTTACAGTCAAAGATAATAAGAAAATCACATAAATGATTCGCGTAAGTCAATCAGAGGTACCACTTTACCGGTGACAAAAAATGAACTATCCGTCATATCTCGTAAAGTATTGGTCATATCAAAATACTTTTCAAATAAAAATTGAAGAACTAGTAAAGAAGAGTATTTCTTTTCCTTTATATTTTTAACATATGAATAGCCGTTATCAATAAAATCATACGAGAAAGTCTTAGTTCAAGTTGAACTTAGAAATTTTCTTGCATGGTTACTTCTTCATTGTCGTTAACATAAACAATATCACAAAAATACGTTTTATTTCCTTAAGTGTACATGCAATATTTTTAAATAAGAAGAAAATGGAATATTTATGACGAAGAAAAGAACTTTCAAACGCTTTTTCCCTTAGGTACATGTATATCATTTCTTTCAAGTACCCCATTGCAAGAAACGCGCCCATTTGTGATACCCTCTACACTTTCCTAACTTGTTAATTCAAGTCGCGGGTCCAAATTTTACAGAAGGTATTGGTGTTTGCATAAAACGTCATCTCAGAATAATTCAATATCGATGGCCGACCTGCAGTAAAATTCCTCACTACGAACAAATAAATAACTCTGTATAAATAAATATATAAATTATACATAAATAAGTAAATTCACCGCATCTCTGCAAACTTCGTAATCATTCTACTTATCATCGACCTACAGAGGCGAAAACTGTTTCATGGAAACAAATGGAAAGGTAATGTCTTTATTACAATTAATTTTTGATAATTATATTTTAAACCGTCCAAGGCGAAAAATTTATGAGAACTGAACTCCACCTAGATTTTGGGGGTGGCCAACAAAAAAGGACAGGCCCCTGGGAATTCTTAGCATAAAAACTCTCCTCTATTGACAACACACCGATCTCCTCCAACTCCTAGCCATCCTCTACCTCTCTTCCCAGCATAAACGCTTTCTTGCACTCCCCCCTCCCATTCTCCTTTTCAACCCCTCCCACTAGCTTCCGTAAGAACGAGTTAACTCGGCCGCGGCCTGATTCCGAACACGCCGGTTCCCAGGGATGAGTTCCAACATTTCAACCGAGGGTCTCGTTTTCGTTCTCACCGCTACGAAGAAAGTCATCCTTTAATTTTTTTTAATGAATGACAAGAGTTTGGAACTGGACTCCTTTTCCTTTCCCTTTATGGCGAGTCTTACAAGGATAAAAACGTCAAAACATCGAGTACAACAAATGTTCTCGCTAAAACGATCGAAATTTCCAAAGCATCGATTCGATTAATGTCACGACGAAGATGCTGAAAGTGACAACGCCATACACACGAACTCCACTACACACGGGCGGAACATGAGTCGAGGAACAATGATTGGTAGGCTTATAACAAAGCTATGATATCACTCAGGCGAGGTTTCACATTATGCTCTTATTTAAAATGAATGCCTTTATTATTTATGCATATAGTAACCTTTGAATTGACTAAAAACTCCTGGAGAGTTAGGAATCATTTATATTTTCCATAAGATAACACGTAAAACTTGACTTTTTGGCGTTTAAAAGAAAAATGATCAAGGATAGTCTTTTTTCGTTTACGATTCGAAATCACCCGCATTTTAAGCTGAATGTACATAATTTGCACTAAATTTGCCATTTTAACGTTAAATACCTTGAAATTGTCGTGATCGAATTCCTAGTGTTGTAAAACCGTATATAGCTTATAAACATAAAATTAACGTTTTTTATAAGTAGTTTAAATGGAGAGACGGTAAGGTGAAAAGAAGAGAGGGGAAATGAGAGGAGAAAATGAGAGATGGAAAAAGTAGAAAGGAGAGAAGAATAGAGAGGAAAAGAGAGAGGTGGAAGGGAGAGAGAGGAAAGGGGAGAGAAAAAGAGGGGGAGGGGGGATCGAGAGAGGGGGCAAGGGAGAAGAGGGGAGAGAGAGAGAGAGGATAATAATGCAAGAATATAGTAAAACACGCCTTTAATAGAATAGTTTTCTACGGGGATATCATTTGCAATATTAATTAATCCAATTATTATTAATAAATTAATTGAAAAAATCTGCGCAAACATTGGGCGGATACAGCTAGTATAATCTAATGTTTTTACTTAATCACGTACAGATAATCATTTGAGAGTTTTTTAAGTTCCCTAAATAAAAACATCGGAAAATAAATACCCTTATTCATCTGGGTTAACTACGTAAATACTTAAATTTAAACACAAAAATGCCTTCATAAAACCGATCGTAAATACTGCATATCACATTACAATAAATTTCATAGTACTTTACATAAATATTTTACTCTAAAATCAATTTAATAACGATATCTGATAATATTTCCTCTGCATGTATTATAATTTATAGACAATTTATCAGTTCATTAGACTAAAATAGGCAAAATAGGTCCTGAGCAACATATGAGAAGTTTTTTGAACAAAATGATGAAGTCCATGTACATAAAGGTGTAATTTATAAGTCTCCCTGGCAAAATAAAATATGACTGAAAAATCTACTAGCGATTATGACTAACAACATTACACATCACGGGAGTTGTGCGATGTTTCTTGTTTTTGACAGGGAAATGACTGGAAAATGCTTTCTATACGCAGAATAAGAGATTTACAAAAATAATATCTTATCTGAAATCTTTGCATTCGTCTGCATCGTGTGATGCTGATAAAATTGTTGAAAAATATTTCTTGCTAATTGCCACTACAAATATAGCAGCTGAGTGAAGCATCTTGATATAATTTTAGAATGATCCTTTATCATCATAAATTAATTTGAATAGGTTCGCTTAACTTTCGCTCAAAAATGGCTAACGTGGCTCGGTTTACGGCTCAAATTCTAACGGAATAGATGATACAGGAAATGCGTGTAGCCATTAAGAGGTTAAGTAAAGAAGTTCGACGAAATAGCACAGAGGACTTCTACTTTTTAACTGAACTGCATCTCTAGTTTATTCCATCTTGATGTCTACAGAGCTTACAAATGATACATTTAAATTTCATGTTAATTTCTGATTAACAGCTTACAAGGCACACTTTCGTGCAATCGCTCAATCATTCCTTTTTAAAAAATTTCAGTTTCAAAAATGTAGAACCGTAGTCTCATTAAGATTCGATTTCAGATGCGGAGAGAGCCATAAACTCGAATTTCGTTTTCGACCCGCTTCTCCTTCAGACTCGAAAGTGACCACCTGTCGCTCCACACACACACGCGCACGCACGCACGCATGCGTCCCTTTTCTCTCTCCTCCTCGTCGTTAAAAAAAGTAAAAGGGTTAAAAATCCTCTCGAAAAAGATGATTCTGTTCAGATCGTCTTCCCTAAAGTCGGCCATCGCGAAAGCGACGAAAAGAAGACCATCGAGTTTTATTTTCTCACTTTTTCGCTTTATCGAGCCTTGAATTATCACGGCCACGCATTCCGCCGCCGCCTTGCAACTGTTGCCTTCGCCTTTTTCCTTTCCGTTCCGCTTCCCCCATCCCACCGGATTCGACGGCATCCCATTACTCCTACCTGCCGACACCTCTCTCACCCCTTTCACTCTTCCGTATTTTGCATCCTTTCACGCGAGTGACCATGCGAAATCGACCAGAAACGTGATTTCACTCTCGCATTGTTTATAGAGCGAAAGGAGGAAGAAGCACAAGTAGGGCGTTTATGAAACGTTTAAAGGCATTAATGACACTGGGAAGGCTATCGACGACTTTTATTCTTCTCACCGCCGGGCGGGTAAAAAAATTTAGAAATTCGAAATACCCCGGAAAAGGTTTCCGGAGGAGGGGGAGTACGTACAGTCGAACTTTTATAAGCCGAACGTCTATAACTCGAATTTTCCGTAACTCGAAGTGAATTAATATTACAGAACAACCTTTTTCGTGTTACTTTTCTTCTACAACTCGAATTTTCTATAAGTCGAATATATATTGTTCCCCTCGAGGTTCGACTGATAGAAGTTCCAATGTAGCTATATGAGTATATGATGGATGGGTGAGTAAAAATTCAATGGACTATACATAATGTGGCCAAATACTGATTTACGAATATTATAATTACTTGTTTTGTCATTTTTCAGGTCAGTCAGGTCCAGGTACCGGCGGCGACCCGAAAGGCTGCCTGGGGCGCCAAAATCTTGAAGTCACTTTCCCGAATATCTATTTACATATCAATTACAAGTAATAAAATGCTGCCTAGCGGTTTATGCCTCGGAAAAGGCCGAGGTTTCGATGAAATTCCTTTATTTTTTCATTCACAATAATTACTGAAGCGATAATTCCATAAATACGCATTTTAAAAATGTGTTCATAAAAATACACTAAATGGGTTGATGGAGCGGATTCACTCCAGGGGTCCCTAAATATCTCAGGCCGGACCTGTTGCCTTAATGCAGTTACTTAGTATTTCTTCGAATTCTGTCATGCCTTATTTAATTAAACATTGTTTTCGAGTTTAGGTAATGGGTATATCTATCGGATGAACATTAATTATAGGATATTCATTAAATATGACATTTTTATTGTAAATTGATATTCAAACTTTTTACGAAAAAGTTTGTATTTATTTTGCTCGTTCATCCAGATATCAATCTCATATCTGTTCCTTTTATTTGTGCTTATAAGGCCACGTGTATTGATTTGGGAAAAAAACAACTGGTCGTTTAATCATGCGCAACCTTGCTCACGAAGGTATTGTTTTCATTCGATTATTAAACAATCCCACAATGTTAAAGTAAATTTCTATTGAACTTCAAAAAAATCATTTTTAGACTTTCCAAATATGTATTCCTCATAAATATCTTTAATATTATGCGGTTCCTTTGGGTTGGTATGATATTTAGAAGGGTATAAAACAGAAACCGCTCTCTCTCTCTCCAGCGACCTCAGAGCGCGACACGTTTCCTATCGTTCTCTACGCACATCATTCCTCTCCCCTTGCCATCATTTCCTCACTAGTCACTCTCTCCTCTTTCTTTCCACTTTCATCTTCTTCATCACTTCTCTCCCCTTTCTCTTTCTTCGTCTGGATTTTTTCTTTACTCACTCACTTTTTCCTTTTCCTCTCCAACATCTTTAATCTATAACAGACATGAGATATTATCTATAACAGAGGTTTCCAACAGAATTTTCAGGTTCGCGACAAAATACAAAATATTATTATTAAAAATAGGACTTCATACACATAAAAGGTTACAGTGATACACAATAATGATTTAAATTTTTTATTAGTCAAATGAATAATTAAATTCAAATAATAAATTTTAATGTGGTGTTTGACAGTTCATTTGTATAAATAGCGCGCTGAAATTTGGCTTATAATCCACACTAAGTGTGCATCTCAACTCCGCCCCCAAATTTTCATTCAGGACCTGAGACCTATATCTTGATTTCATCAACGTTACTGCGGAAAAAGCTGATTCACTGAGCCAAGTTGATCCGAACGTAGAAAACAGTTTTGAAATTATTATATTGAACATTGCGAACTCGTTTTCTTTCAAAATACGAGCCCACATAATAACATAATAACAATCGAATCGTCTTTCAAATAATAATTGCTCGGACTTTGCAGCAAAAGCATATCCATCTCGGAAACGCGCCTGTCCAAAGAAAATAAACTTCAGAGCTCGTGAGATTGTCGAGAATCATGGATATCAAAGTGATATGGATCTTCCATTAATTGAAAGGCAATCCTGTACCTTCCAAAATCTAAAAAGCGCTGGGAAAATTTTTGTAGCAGATCCTGCAACCAATCCACAAAGCGCTGACGTTCAAAATCAGGCTTTTCTGCATATTGCGCCATGCTCGGAAAGTGCTTGAAATCTTGAACCTCTATATGTTCCACAAAAAGTTTCAGTTTTGTCATAAATTCTCGTACATACTGTGCCAAATTATCAATTAGCTTTCCATTTCCCTAAATTTTAAGGTTCAATTCGTTCATGTGAGCAATTATGTCAGTCAGAAAACGAATGTCACATTCTAATAGAAATGGTCTATTGAAAAAATACTTGAAGAAAGTACGTTGGCAAAGCTATTTCTCACAACACAAAGAAAGGTCGTGTCATAACCTTTCTAGACACTCGCAATAAGACGAAGATAGTTTTACGACCTACTTTATCAAATTCTTTAACCCAAAGAGGGGCCTCGGAATAAAATGATAGCTTTATTTTGGAAAGTGGAATTTTTAATCAATGCGACACAGTATGACAGTGCTTCAATTATAACGAAATTAATGGTCCAGGCCGCTTGGGTTATTTGGACGGAAAGTGGGCTAACTACAGCGCAGAACGGTTAAAAACATAGAATTTCCGCCAAGACGTTCACATTTCATGACAATATTCTTCCACGATAATTACCGATAGGAATCGAAAACCAACCTTAAAATACCAAGAGACAATAGCCGTGAACAATGAGATATATGTTTTGGCTCCACTAATTTCTCGTCGTTATCCCAAATAAGGGGTATTGTGTTTTTTCGATGAACACATAAAATTATCAGCAAAAAAAATATCCTCGCGACAAACGAAAACGCAGCGTTTAAAATCAAGCATTCGTAGACGCAGGTGAAATATTTTCTTTCCTGCTTACGAAGGAGAAAAGGGAGATGGAAGCTGGTGAGAACGAAGCCTCTCTGCCTCCACATTTCCTCCAATCTCTTCGCTATCTCTTTTCCTATTCTTCCACTCTATTTTCGTCCTTTCTCCTCTCTCCCCCTCTCCTCTCTCTCTCTCTCACTCCCTTTACTTCCTCTTCCCCTCTCCCCGTTACCTTCTTCTCTCTCCTTTTTTTTACCCACTGCATTCTCCCACTATCCCCTTCCCCTATCTTCCTTTCTCCCTCTCTCCTCTCTTTCTCTCCACTCTCCCCCTCTCCTTCATTTTCCCCTTCTCCCTCTCTACCTCTTCTCCTCTCTCCTCTTCAATTCCTTCCTGTATCCCCCTCTTCTCTCTCTCCTCACATCATTTCTCTCCTTCCTCAATATCCACCCGACCTTCTCTCCGAGCGCTCATTATCCTCTGGCCAATCTATCTCGTAAGAACGTCACTAGTTCCCTCGCTTCCCAAATCCACTCTCAGCTCTCCCACCCGCTTCATAAGACACCGCCGACGCCGCCTCGGTTATTTCCCTTATTCTGTTTCTACGACCCACAAACCCTTCCAGCCGTGTCAAACAGAGCGCAGATTGTATTATACGTAGTGCCTCCATTTCGGGGCCATCTCCTTCTTGGAAAAAAGAAAAACTAAAAGGAGACCGGCCTTGAGCGAGAGGGAAACAAATGAGTGAGAAATGAAAAGCCGGCACAAGAGGCGGAGACCGTTTTCCGCCTCTGAGGTTGTTTTTATTTTATTTTTATTTTTTTTTGCGATACGGAGTTTGCTTTGATATGTAACAGCTTATTTTGTGGCTCTTTTTATCGCGGGGATTAAGTATTCATTGGAGGAAAACTGACGGATGATCGACATTTATTAATATAATAGCCTTTGTACGTTATGCTGCCATCGTTAAGGGCAGCCATGTTTTTGCTATAGTCATGGGATTGAGTATACCAAATGGGATTGGGGATGGAGAAGCATTACGTGTTTCCCTAAATTAACTAATGTTATTTCCTAAGTTGCGCAGATTTAAGGTATGTTGTAGTCAGTGTATTAGTGTATTATTTAGACGAGCGTCGACTGTATAGCTATTAACTTAGTAAGTTGTAACAAGAGAAGTGATTTCTTTTGATTTCAATAAAAAATTCAAACTGTTACGTTAGAATTTTGTATTTTATTTTATAACAAATTAAGATCTGTTTGTAATGGAAATATTCATCCCAATTGTTTTTAATGCTGCACACAATTTAGTTTTTTTTACATAGTAACAAATAAGTTGTCGATTTTATTTTCAAGTGTATGTTTATGGTGCGTTATATAAATATATATATAATATATATAAAGCCCCCTCTGAAACACCGGCCTGGGAAAAAAAGACGGAGGAGGAAATATACGAACGTGCAGAAATGCGTGTCCAATGAGGTTACGACCAGGGCCAAGGGATGCCAAAACCGGATACGAGACTTGGAATTTCCTACTCGGTGACTAAAATCTACGGTGAGACAAATAAGGAACTCACGACATCTAGAAAAAGCGCTCAAGAGGTTACACGAAATGAGAGATAAACGTTACAATCTTTCGGTGATATAAAAAATGAAGCTTAATTAGAAAGATTACAACAAAAATATCAAATGTGTAAAAACGTTTTATAGAAAAGACAAATTCAAATTATATTCACGAGATCTCAAATAAAAGAGTAACCTAAACGTTTACAAGAAGGATTACAATTTGTGATTGAATAATTAATTGTATCATAATGACCTCAAATTTATCTTTCACCTCTTAATTATAGCATACGCCAATATTTTTCAAAGAATATATTTTTTATTTTTGCCATTATATTTAGGATACAAATACAGTTTTATCTTCATCGTAGCACTTGGTATTTGATATAGCTGAATATTTATACTAATTATTATTTTATATCGTTTGGTATGGGATTAAAATGATGTTAAGAATGCTTTTTACACATAATTTTCTCAAGTAGGTTTTAAGGAAAATGAGCTAATAAACTAATGTCAAACATTACCAATGAAAACGATGTTAATAATGGGATAGTCAAATTTCACTAAGGAGCAGTGTAAAATGTTAATCTCACACGAAACAAAGCCTGTCTACTTCATAAAACTAAAAGTTATGATGGAGAAAGAACTTTAAAGCAATTACAAGTAAACTACAAGGTAGATTGAGTAATTACGGAAAAATTTTTGAAGATAAAATGTCTATTTTTTCGACTAATGTTTATATTTAAAATGAAACCATCTACCTCTTCTTTTGCAAATTAACTTGATACCGTATAAAATTCTTACAATAAATTAAAAAATAACCACATCAAGTCAACAATATTCATTCTTCCGATGCACAAAGATTCATACTATAGCTGGTAATATTTCAGCAGTAAATCATATAAAGGTAAGCTAAAAATATTTAATTGCACAGCAAAATATTGATGAAATAATCGAGTAATAAATATAAAAAATACGAAAGCTTTCCCAATTCAAACACCCAAACAAATAAAAATACCACCGCAAGAATAAAACATTAACCTTTGGAAATATTAAAACATCACAGAAAAATATAATATTTCCTTTAGCCCTTCCGAAACAATGACAAATACAGACACTCCTAGGAAACAAAATGTGGCACGGGTCATTACGCCTAAGAATTCAACGGCGCCATAAAATCGACCGTGCTATAGGGCGACAACACAACAATCGGAACGAGGTTAAGAGATAATAGTTCTGACGTCCCTTCGCAGGAAGAAAAGGACACCTCCTTCCTCATTCCTTTGTTAAACCTTCCAGTACGGTATTGGGGATACTGTTAGTCACGGGGGTGCGCGTCGTGAATCTTTGATAGGGAGACACGGGGCGGACGGGCGTGCCTGAGCGTGCGCAAACGCCTTTAAGACTCTCTCCGTACGGTACCAAAGCGCGCTCTCCCTCTCTCACTCCCCCAACACGCTCCCCCCCCAAAGCGAGGTCGCCGCCATGCAAAAGTCGCGAGGAAAGAAGAATGCCCGAGGATCATCGCAGCGATCTGCCAAAAAAAAAGCGATCGTACAAACTTAACTCATGCCATCTCCTCTTCTCATCCTGTTCTTTAATCCTTAAGAGTTTCTCACCCTCCGTCTTATGCTCCTTGTTTCCTTACCATTTCTACTCCCTTAGTCTCTCCTCACCCTACCCTTCTCTCTGTTCCTATTCTCTATGGGAGTAATGGAGGCCCTCGTATGTCCCCCGACGGGGAGGGAGTTTGGAGGAAAGAGGACCCCCGACGAATCGTTAACATCCGCAGGTGCTCGCTTGATTAGGCTCTCCGGTAAGGGCATCAGCTCTCAATAGAAATAATTCTATATTATTTTTCACAAGAATCGCCATTGTACGCGAGCTGCAGGGTAATAAGCTCATGTAGAGTCGGAAATGCTTCCGTAACAAGCAACTTCTCTAACTGATCGATGTTCATCTTCTTTCGCGTCACCAACGGAGTACAGCTTAACTTTTCACCTGGCGGTATAGGTGTAACTTACGAAAAAGAAATCAAATTCGTATGATAAAATAAATGGTTGGTCAAAATTAAACTTTTACAACAGTTAAAGCATTTAAAATGTAGGCATTTTATTACTAGTCAACACATTCTTTAAAAATAAAATAAAAACATCAGTAATTTGACAGTGGGGACTCATATGCTTTTGGGAAGCCCCTCTATTTACAGATCAATACTTTAAAAAATTGAATTAAAATATAAGTATTTGACAGTGGTGGACTATGTTTTTGGGAACTCTTCTATTTTCCGCCACGCCACTGATGCTCGCTCCAGCTCATTACTTCTTATCCACATACACGTACCTCGTAGTACCACTACCTCCCTCTTCCTTACCCCGCCACACCATGCTCCCCCCCACCGCCAATCCTCCTAACCACGCCTTCCTCTTCCCTCCTACCAATAGTTACACCTCCTTCCTCTCCTCATCTGCTTCTCCCTCCTCAATGGTACCAACTCCTACTCCGTTGCCTGAAGCCAAGACTCCTCCTGAGCCTCATTTCTCACACGCGAAACGTCGAAAGGTCCATCGAACTGTTTATTCGGAGATAAGCGGCATTGCCAAATAGGAACTATAGGAACCATTCTACCGGCGTAACGGCTTTTTACTACTTTTTTCTCTTTAAACTGAAGATTTTGAAAATACAAGCGAACCTCAGCCGAACGTCTATAAATCGTATTTTTACTGGAATGGGATACTTTTTGAATCTTTAATTAATTATTTTTCCCGAATTATAAGAATCACTTCAAAATTTCTCGTAATATGTCATTGCGGGAACAAAACCGAGCACGTAGCAACGTGCTCGCAGTAGGATTCGAACCCAGAAGGTAGGCACACAAACTACGCGTACGTCAGCCATGGCTGTTTCCTTTATTATTAGCCCGTTCTTCTACAGCGTCACGAGGCGTTTTAATTTTTCTTATTCGCAAAAATAAAATTACAGGCATAAAAATTTTGTGGTACCATACAATTAAAATATTCCCAGATTTTTGTTTAAACTTCGCAGAAAGTGATGTTATGGAGAAAAAATATAAAAATGACTGCATTAAATTGCATGCATATATTATAAATCTTACAATCTTGTTAGTTTCGCCGGCAGCACGGGGCCCGCGGGCTGCCGACGGCCGATTTAAGAGTCAGACTAAAACATAATCATTTGACAATATATAAATCGAAATTTTACTTTAGTTGGAAAATTACATTTAAAAAAATATACCTCACGCCGCCACAGTGTTTGACCACTGCCGTGACCAGGATTCGAACCTGGGTTGTTGCGGCCACAACGCAAAGTACTAACCACTATACGATCACGGCTATCACGAGGAGTTGGTCAAATTACCACTCGAATACATTTTCAACATAATTTTGAACACGCTATTTGACCTACAAAGCCAACTTCCGACTAATTTAAGTAAATGACATTAGCCATAGACGATCGCATAAGCCGATTTTATACATATATTTTTTTATTTAGTGAAAAAATTGTTAGCCGAACATCTACAAATTTTTCGCAGCGTAATTTGAAAAACCTGTCTGGCATCCAATAAAAACATGATAAATGTTCTAATTATCATAATTGGAACCCCATCTGGTTTCCTCGGTCTTTATATGGCTGAATGAGATCGTAATGTCATTTTTATCAAATAATTCGGAAATTGGCTTTTTAGGTCGCTTGGGTTGTTCGAAATGTTAAGAAAGTCGATTTATGCGGCGGTTCGACTAACGCCTCGTGGTAGCCGTGATCGTATAGTGGTTAGTACTTTGCGTTGTGGCCGCAACAACCCAGGTTCGAATCCTGGTCACGGCAGTGGTCAAACACTGTGACGGCAAGAGGCTTATTTTTTCGGAGTTCTTATTATCGAACACTAATTATGCAACGTTTATTTCTATCCTACTACGTTTACTCTTCATATTTGTTTTTTTTACTGACTATAGTGGCTTCCATTCCTGTAAGCCAAGTGTTGGGAACCTTTTCTACGTGGCGGGTCGCATAAGTGGTGGCGAATCATTCGAGGGGGGCCGTATTGGAAGTTGCCAATGCTTCGGCTGGTCTGATTAGTTTAAATTGAAGTTACTGAGAGATTATAAGGTATCATATAAGGGGAAATCAATTCTAAATCGGAGTATTTAGGAGTAACATTTCAGTATTAAATGCTTTATTATCGTTATTTGGATTTAAAAATTATGAGTTTATGCGTTAAATTTTACGGGTCCCTTTTTCATCGCTGCATCGCGGGCCACACAAAACGCTCTCGGGGGCCGCATGCGGCCCTCGGGCCGGAGTTTCCCCACCCGTGCAGTAAGCGAATTTGCGAATGTCATTCAAGCCGGAGGTTTTGTCTAAAATCCTCTGTTTCTCCAATATAAATACTTCATATCGTTACACTTACGATGCTAAATTTAAATAAATTAACACCTTGTTTAGCGTCACCATATTGCATTTTAAAAAACCGCGTAGTGCTTAGGTTTAGGACTCCTACATTTGACCCTTACTTGGAGAGTGTAATTAAGTTTAAATGAGTATCCTCTAAGCTTTATAGCAGCAGTGATCATATAGTGGCTAGTAGTTTGTGTTGTGGCTGTAAATATCCAGGTTCGAATCCTGGTCACGGAAAATTCCAGCACTATAACGGCACGAGTGTTTTTTAAACGGTTTTACGATTTAAACTTAAAATATAATACGTATTAAAATGGATGTAAGGGAAATCGAGTTATATGAGCCGCCAACAAGAAAAATTTATTAATTGGTAAACAATAGATGTGGACTGACCCAGAATATGTGCGGTTACTATTTAAAAAAGTTTAGATGAACCTTTTTCCCTTTCAAAGCTATTTAAAAATATATGAACCAAAAATATGACTTTCTAAAATAGAAACGATAAATCTTAGATCCCACCAATTGTAACCGAGATTTAAAAAAGATTTTTCGGTGGATTTAATACAGTCGAGCACCTAAAACCCGGCACCATCGGGATATGGGCTAAGCCGGATTACGGATTTTTCCGGACCTTGGGTGCTACGCGGTAACTTATGTATTTTTTTAGATTCATTGGTATTTTCAATCAAGTAGCCGATGTTCTAATAACAAATTTTATTAAGTTATCCAATTAATACACATGAATATCAGAAATAATGAAGGATATTATGTTTAAGAATTTGCAAATACATATAAACATTTGACGTAGGTATTGCAAACTGCACATGAAGTGAACATGAAATAAACTTAGAAAAACAATGAATTTGTCTGTTATATGATGCTGCACGTATATAAAGTAGACAGTTAAATACATTTGTGGCAAGTGAAAATAAAAATAATCCTATTTTAATGAAAACGAAAACCGAGTTTGGAATTACGTACATTAAATTATAGCGTTCGGTTTGTGAACAGCTGATGCATCTCGGTTACTTCTAGGCGTGTCGTCAGGCATTACGTCACGGGAGACTTAAGTGGAAGCTTTTAGATTTTCCGTGTCAGTAGCCTTTGATAACTTTTTAAACATATCTGTTAAACGTGCTTGCTTCATGTTTTTTTGTTTTTTCACGGACAAGTTGATTTTGCAGCATGTAAATGTTCATGATTTGTTGCTCACTGATAAAACTATGCTGTTCTAATCCTGCTATGAGCCGAGCCTGATAAATGCATTCGTCAATGGATATTCTTTCTCGAATAACTTCAGCTTCATCATCTTCGGCTTAACTTTCACTTGTTGTTGTTTTGCACCATTTCTACTATCTCCTGGTCTGTAAAATGATGCACAACTGGAGTATCTTGGTCAATACCTATCCATTCTTCTAAATTTTCAATTTCCATTTTCTTAAACTCAGGATTATTCATACCTTTTGCATAGTGAAGAACTTCATCATCATCCGTTTTTCTTCTGAAATATGGAACACTTTGAAATCCGCAATTGTGATTTCGTCATCATGAAACCTTAAAGCAGGCCATAACTTAAGCCATGCATTTCTTAAAACGAATTTTGGAATACTTTCTCATGCGCGATAAAGTGCCCAAATTACATATTTTAGATTGTATTTTTTCATTATATCCATGAATGATTTCCCTGAATTTAAACCAATTAGAAACTACGTCATGTAATTGTATCGATACCGACACTTAAGCGATCTTAATATACCTTGATCTTGAGGCTGTAGTAGAGAAGTGCAGCTTGGAGGTAGAAAAATCACAGACACATTGTCTCTGATCATAAATTCTGGTTTAGGGTGAGCTGAACAATTAACCAATGTGAGTAATATTTTGCATTTAGGGTCTAAACCTATACTGTTACAGAGACGTCGAGATTCTATTACAAAATGATTTTCGAACCAATCCATTGTAATTTCACTCGTCATCCAACCACTAGCGGATAATTTCATAAAATTGGATAATATGTATCAATTCATTTTGTACTCTGTTATTTTCATAAAATACGTCGAAATTTTACCGATTTCCGGCCGGAGAGGGTATAATTCACCTCAGGAGTGGTATGCAGTACCGAGAGGTTTAAGAACCACTGACACACAATTGTTTTAGATTTCCCAAATTAGTCATTTTCGCGAATACTGCCGGACCATGGGTGTTCCCGGATTACGGATGTCCGGACTATGGATGCTCGACTGTATTTGTAAATAAAAACTTCCGCACCAACTTAAATGTTATATCCATCTTCCTATCGAAGTTATGCGCATTTTCAACAGCGACAGCATCCTACTCTGTAATTCGATTTCGATAATGTTGGCTATCGGCACCATAATCGAATTGGCGAAAGTTCTTAAACAACAAAGGAATGGAATTACCTGTATAAGTAATCTATTTACATATTTTGGAACATAACCATCAACCAAGGAGAGGACGACTGGAGCAATTCCACAATCCCACTAGCCAAGGAGCATCTACTGTCTCCTTTGTTGATGCGCAAACACGCTTTCGTCCGCGCGTGACATTTGGAAAAATACCATTTTCCTAAGCATATAAACAGTTTCCTGAGGTAAAAAATTGAAAATTTTCATAAGCTACCAGAAAAATCTAGACAAAAAATTCAAAATCTTTTCATTACGACCCAATGGGATAAACAACAATAGCGGACTTTCTCAAATAACTCATCTAGGATAAATTACACCAGATCGTACAGCCCCCCCCAACAGTGTAAATTGAATAAAAAACAAA
Organism: Uropetala carovei; assembly: GCA_036926305.1. NCBI lineage: Eukaryota > Metazoa > Arthropoda > Insecta > Odonata > Petaluridae > Uropetala > Uropetala carovei. The sequence goes on from JAXCHB010000164.1 coordinate 492,865, forward strand.
TTTCACGCTATAAAAATCCTGCAAAAAACAAAAAAAACGCCCCCGGGTGGGCTTGAACCACCAACCTTTCGGTTAACAGCCGAACGCGCTAGCCGATTGCGCCACGGAGGCAAGCTGTCTCTCTAAACACATCCGTTAGTTCAATTTTCGCTTTTCGGGGTAATATATTACGCATTTCATGCTGTAAAAAAGCGCGCCGGAAAAAAAATAACGGTCGTTTATTTTATTTTGGGGCCTATCCGCACATAACGGAAGCCCGCTACGATGGGATGACGCCTTCGAGGTGACATGGCTTGAATGTAATGAATGGTCAACGAGATATTATCGACGACGGATAGGAAAAGAAAAACGTCGCGCGTGCCGCAATGCGGAAAATGCGGTGCGATAAAAAAACACTTATTCTCGATAAAACGCGGAAGAAGAATTCAACGCGCGAGCCAAATCGAAGTAAAATACGATCTATATATATATATATATATATATATATATATATATATATACACACATATCCTCAATAGGCTCGAAGCGAATGTTGATAATCGCATTCCAAATCAAGATTTTTTCAAATTAAATTGACTGTATTAGTTCTATTGCGGCAAAATATATCTCTCCTACTACTTAGCGATGATCAATGAAAAACATTAATTGTTCAAGTGAAATTCTACGTTTTAAATGAAATGTTTTCAGGTGTTTGCATTTACATTGGAAACTAAAAGTAACTCGTCCGATATTTTGAAACTTAACGAGAATTTTTCCATCTCCTGGTTTAATTTCTCCCGCGCTCCCTCTGAAGTCAAAGGTCGCCTTACATCCGAGGTCTCCTTATGAACGACCCAGTACAGTAAATAATATAAGATGATAAATGGAGTTGTCCACCGAATCGTGTGGATACTATTTATAACATCTATAATTCAGTGCGACTGTAGAAAGTCCAGGGATCCGATAAGCTGTTTTCACCATCAAAACTATCGTTTCTATCTTATTTTAACGGCATTGCCCACCAGATCTTAATATCTGCTTCAGAAGTTTTACTATTCCTCCAAACATATAAAACTTTTCTTTATAGATAGATAATATAGCATTCTATTTCACAAAAGAAATCCCTTTCGAGTGTTCAAAAATTTCTGCGTGGGAATATTTTCGGATTAAATTTACCTGAATCTAACAGAAAAACAACAACACAAATTTCAGCGTCTCTTTTTTCGACCGACACCCCAGGTCACACAGCGTTCTTTAATGCTTTTCGCGGTGAGAGTTACATGAAGTCATCTTGCATTCTTCGGTCATGAAACGCCAAGTTTTAGGGCTCAAAAGTAGGTCATAATTTCGTTCCGAAAACTTCAACGGTGCAGGAACGTGTGGCATCCAAATTGAAACCTCTATCACGATTCCATTAAAGCTGTGTGGTTGAAAAGTTGATTACTGAAATCACGTACACGATCTGATTCCTATCCTTGAAGAGAGATTTTTAATTCTTCCATCTGTAGATTAAATGAATTCTGCGGGTACTTGCCGAACAATACTCTCTTGGGATAATATAGACTGGGTCAAAAAAGACAGGTTTCTATATATCGTCCGAGTCATGTGTAAAGGAAAAAGAACGTAAAAGTGTATTCCATTTAGGAATGCATATTTTCCAAAAGCGTTCTTTGCGGTATTGCAAAGAATGCGTAAAAATCATTCTATTTGCGAGTATAGGAATGAGAAAATACTATATCAACAATTTTTCTAATAATAATTCAGGTTTAGAGTAATATACTCGGAAATTCATATTTTTGATGGATGCGGACACTAAATAATTCCTTTTTAGCAACCACTTATAAGTTTTGCGCGTATTACTAATGTTAAGTTTATTCAGGCCTTTAATGTGAAGATGTTCAAATCGGTCAGTATGGAACAAAATGAAATTCGCATGACAATTTTTGGTGTAGACCTTCCATGCCATATCTGATAAAAATCAATCAAGGGATTTGTGAAATCAAAATAAAGGACGGAAGTGTGGACAAGGACTCGTGAAAATGTCGATTCAAAATCTAGATATGAAATATTACAGATGCGATTAAACGATCTGAAGTCCAGTGGTGGAGAACTGTTAAAATATACGTAAAAGCAGCAACAGTAAATACATCGCATGCTGGTTTTGATTTATTCACTACAACTGTTCAAGGAGTCGTATAAATTTCACCTAGATAATAATTATTTTAAAAATCTTAATAACAACAACTTGATTTAAACTCAAAAAATATTCCATCAATTTATTGCACAGAATGAAGGATTCCGTCTTATAAAATACCAGTTTGACTATGATTTTGAGAGGAAACTTTTATATATATGTAACTCACAAAAAAAACCAATTTGTTTCGAGAAAGATGAATCTGCATTAAATGGTTCGAATTCAACGATACAGCGCTAATCACTGCCCCTATTTTTGTTACTTCTGCTTTTTAAATTTTTAAGTACGTAAAATCTAAACCTTCTCAGGCCAAACGCGTATAAAATTCCACGAACAATTTCCACATTATTTTTCTTCCTGCGATCCAAAAACAATAGATTCACCTGGTTTATTCTTCGCATGGTCCTTGTTAAGAGAATTTTAGATAAACATTTCAGTCCGTTTAAGAAAAGGCAACCATCAATATAAAACTTTCCGTACTTAATAAGACGCGGTAGATTCTTAAAAAAGAAATATGAAACTTCCCCTCGGGCAGAGGCGTAACTGGTAGATACGGCGCCTGTGGCAAAGTTTTAAGGAAACACCTTGTTTATGGAAAGATGATTTTTGCCAAATTTTCATCAAGAATAATAGCATTTTATTAACAATAGCTTTAACAGTTGGTATTAAATTAATACTAATTTAGGCATTTTTTTACGGGATCGTTTTTCGCCTTTTGCAGGGGGCGGCTATAGCAAATGCCACCTTCGCCATACCTTAGTTACGGCACTGCCCTTGGGCATCCTCGTGGCTACATGAGACCCTCGCGCGAAGTCATTAACATTTCCAAAAAGAAAGAAGGTAGCGATGTTAATCATGGCAAATAGGCGAGATATTTCGCGAACAGTTGATAGCTCCCTATGCAAACTTTCGATATCTTTCATCGGATAATAATAAAGAGTAAACAGCCGGTCCCAAATTTTTTGTTGTGTGAGAAATGATGTTTAAAATCTAATGCAATGAATTTCAGATTTCACTTTTTAAAGTTAATAAGTCGCTTCCTTTTCATTTTTTACAAACTTATAAATTAAATTCTTAAAGGTTTGCGGATATAAATTAATATGCGCATTAAAATTTGATCTAAAAAATCAGGCTGACTGGCCCGCCATAAAGTTGTTTTGCGATATCTTATGAGGCATGGTTTAGATTAAAATTTTCTGAACCATTAAGCGGTTCTTTTGAGTGCTTGAAATAAATCGTTTGCGAGAATCGGTTTACTTCCAGCAAGTCCTGAAAGGTCAATTTCCCTCCGGTTGAAGAAACAAAAATAAAGGAAGATTGGATTAACTTTTCCACGATTTCAACTTTCGGATGTTTATCTCATAACCCTTAAGGTAGGAACATGGAGCCCATGGGAAATGTACATAATATAGTATTTTCTCGAACTTACCGCTCTTCAGCAGGTACCAGATCGGGGATGTCACTGCTGCAGGAGCTGAGGGTGATCTGCATTTCGTGGCGATTAAGTTTCCTGAAGACGACAGACATTTTCTAATGGAGTATTAAATGGCTGATGATGGTCAGTGATGTAAAATATGAAATTAATACATCCTGAATGGCCATATCTACTCTTCAACGGCGGATCCGTGCTTCATCCTTAAGGGGGAGGGGATTTAATCAAGGATGAAAAACCAAACTATTTAAGATGTTTTATAAGCATAAAAAATTCACTATTGCCCTTCGATAAAAGTATACAGTGCAAAAAATATTCTCTTTGAGTAGTTCTACAAATTTTCCATTAAGGCTTTTTCGATATGACGCAATTTCATTTTTTGTTTCTAGTGAAGTGGCACCCCTGATTGGGTTTTGGGCCATACTTCCATATTGCCCCCCAGTATAATAACCCTCTATTTTCTTTTGTTTTTAAACGTGACAAAGCAACAATAGTTTCTTAAACAACAGAAATTATTATTTTAATTTGAAAGGATTAATTTCTTGGGTACTGTCCTGTTATACCCCCACAAATAAACTGTCCCATAACAACATTATTACGTTGCTAGGGTCACGATTAACAATTGAGGGAACTACGTTTTATTTGTAGATCGAGTTAATATCAGACCTGATTGGCCGGTCTCGACATTTACAAACCCAATCACCGGACAGCGGGGAGGGATACTTTGGTTCCGGGCGAGGCGAAGGGCGCGGTAGCGCCCGGAGTCGACTACCCATTAAAACAAAGCGAGCCGAAGGTTCGTCAATATATCCTTTCAATGTTATGTCCTCTTGACTGTTTCAATATAGGGTGGGGGCAATGTGGAAGTTTTTGTGAACTACTTATATCAATTTCTTATTTTCTTTGTCTTAAAGTTCTAAATACCAAATTTCATGAAAATCCGCCCAGTAGTTTCGGAAATGAAACAAGCTCACGGGCATGACCTGGCCATAAGGCGTTCTTTACCAGCGAAACGATAGCAGCGGAACGCTTTATGTGCACGTCTCCGTCCGAATGTTTCATCTCCGAAACAATTGGGCGGATGTTCATGAAATTTGGTATTTAGGACAGTAGGGGTAAAAAATAAGAAAACGATATAAATTTACTGCCATGAAATAATTTCGCTTAAGTTTCAACTATATATTTTTTTGACACGAGTTATATATTTGCGGTACTTCAAAGTCTGTTACTGAATTTCTCTTAAAATTTCTATCCTAGATTAGTTGTTATTCAAAGAACAATGAAATGGTTATGTTAAACTGATTTAAGTCATACTACTGTTTTTAGTCTGCATCATTTCCACTTCCAATATCGGTAGCATCATTACGTATAGATGCATATAATATCAACCATATCTTATTTTGCTAATGTATTTACAATATTTCAAAAATCGAGAACAGCAAACAGAAATTACGACTTGAACAACAGCTTAACATTAAAGATAAGAAAGAAGAAAATGACAACGGCATGGTACGAAAACGCATTCCAAATATAAGCACAAATTTATAACTATACATTTAAAAACGAAAAAAGCTGTTATTAATACGTTACCTCATTTTTCAAGTTCTGTAGTTTCGTTGATAATGTTACCAAATCTCCAACGTTTAATCTAATAACAATTAGAATGGGTTCTGCTTAATCCAACAGACAAGTATTCAAACACAATGGTTCTTTGCTTTCGAATAAATTTTTTGTTGTTAGGGAAACAAATGAATAACAAAATTACACCCAAGAATATTCAAATAATATTTTATAAAACGTGTCATGTATTTGGAATCCTGGATGCTGCCAGTATTACAGTCCAGTTAATCAAATCATGTTCATATGTTATTATATGATCAAGCTAATTAAATAGCTTGTCATAACAGTTAATTTAGAATAATTTCACAAGCTTCGCTTCGGTGGGCGGGACTAATCCCGACAACGACATTTAATATATTTAATGTTTCTTTTAACTCTTAAATTCTTGGTTTGGTTGATTTAGTTAAAAATAAATGAAAAGTGACTGTATTTTCTAAAGTTTATACTAAATAAAATCGAGTTGTTAAGCTATGAGTACATACATAAAGTGACCAGATTTCCAAAAGCTCAATGCTGTACAAAATGAAAAAACACAAAATACAATACGTATTTTTGAATCCGTATTTTTAACAAAATAAAAACATTTTGATAATACATCAATATTGAATTATTAAAAACAACAATTTTAACGAAGATAATAAAATCCAATTTTTTTATTAATCATATACTAATTCTCCAAAGTCATACCCTCCTCGCGGTGCGCTTGATGTTATTTTTCTAAAAACAAACAAAATAAAATTGGAACAAATCATTTAATTAACCGTAACATAAATTAATTCAATTTTCCAATTACTTCACTTACTTTTCGAAACTTGTGACGATGACTTGAGAAAACTATGTATAAAACTTTGCAGGTGCTTTGCGGACTGTGACATATGCTAAAACCACAGAAACCAGCTACAACCATAGACTTTTCTAAAGTGGTATGAGTGATACATTCATTTTGACAAAAAACCATGGATGTAGTAGTAAAATTAAATCATAAAGTATAGAGCACATATAAAGCTACAACCACACCACGGAAAACAAATTATTGTTCTGCATTTAAGTACATTTTTATACTGCTGACATAAATAATAAAAACAAATTATTGCAATTATTATCAGTTTTGGCAGGCCAATTTTTAAAATGCTGTACATTTTGCTGTACACTTTCCAATGCTGTACAGGAGATACAAATGCTGTACAATACAGCATAACGCTGTATGTCTGGTCACTTTATACATACATATGTTGTTCAATGTTCGATAGGTTCTAGGAAAGAGCAATATCTTAGCAAACTTTATTAAGACTGATATGAGACAGCTGAAGTAGCAAAATTAATGACCGGTGAAAATTGCCTTTTAGTTTTGTAATAAGCAATCCTTAAATCAACTCAGAATCTTTTCAAAGCCTTCATTTCAAGCATTCTCTAAGATTTCTCATAAATGTTTGGATGCTATACTTTACAATTTCCATGAAATACATTAAGCATAGGATTTCAATTCACTATAGATACAATTAACAAATTGATCTTACATTTCATGAATAATAAACATACGCTTAAAAATGTATAATACTGATTTGGATAATTAAAATACTCGTTTTAATTGTGCCAATCTTCTTTTAATAATCTAACATAGTCATATCTGTACAGACCATAACTTCAAGAAATACAAATAGGATACTTGCAGGTCATAAATTTCTGCAAAAACCTAATAACCTGAGGTAAAGGGAATAAATAATCCCTCATAATCATTGTAGCAAAAACAATCAGATGATCAAGATAATCTATAAATGTACACCAAATACATTCTCATTTCAATTAAAACAAATTGTGATATAATAGTCTTATTCTCACAAATAAATAAAGCTTCAAAAACATGATTGTTTAGTAGAGTAACAAGTTTTTCACAATAAATCAAATAATTACATAGTGTAATAATGCATAATATTATACATCAGTTCTTCCTAAAGCAGAAAGCACACCTGAATTTGTGGTAATAGGTATTCCATAAACCATGTTGGGAACAAGGCTTAAAAAAAAGATTATTAATGCCATTTATGTAACTATCAATTTTTTACATAATAACAGCATGTAGCTAACAACCATTTTCATTTACAATCTGTTACTGTTGCATTACTTACTAGGAAATGCAATACTGGAACATTAGAATTAAAAAAAAACCTTTCCAAAAACGAAAGGCAGAGCTTTGTGGAAAGTTTAAGCTCAGTGTGATATTATGTGGTGTTACTTTGGGAGACACAAAATAACATGTATAGGCACATGCATAGGAAGGGAAAAGAGCTATACAAGAACTACTAGGGAAAATTGCACGGTAAATGACATGTCCATAATTAATCTGCACAAAAAAATTATAAAACAATGTATGTCAAAAACTGTAAAAAAAATTACTGCGGTCTGAAAGTAAAAAAAAAATCTATGGAAAATTTGATAGCAACCATCGTGTGCCTTAATGAACAAAATTAGTACAAATTTACATTTCAACAGCCATTAGTAGCACTTCTAACATTAAAGCACCAGCAAAATTCATACAACTGTCAATGATATGGTCAGCATCATTCTTTAAAATCAAATGTCATTCACTAAGGCACAAAGCCCCCACTGTTTTATTAGCCATAAAACCTTCAGGGATTTCCAAAATGGATAAAATGACATAACAAAACAATGTGCAGTCCAACATCATACCTGGACAGATATATACAATCACACTCATACACACACACAAACATGCACACGCCAAATAATTACCGACATACATTTTTATGTACACATTCAGACACACACATACACACACATAAAAAAAGCTTTATGAAATGATGACCTAGACAATGATTGGCAAGAGTTTAACATCCTTCACGAGGGCAACGTTTAACTTCACTTGTACTATGTATGAAATAAGGCATTGTCTTTAAACCCTGTACTTAGCACCCATTTGCTAGTTTCCCAAAGGATCACAGAAATGTGGCTTCTATTTACAGTGATAGGAGCAAATCCACAAATAAATTTTTAAGGCAGGAAGAGAGAGAGAGATGGGATAATCAAGAGGATTATCGAATCGCGATTAGGTGTTTAGGTCACTGGAGCTTGAATATCTCTACTTTGTATACGGTCAGGCATAACAGCATGCCAAAAACATGAGCCCAAGAGTTGTAACGCTAAGGAAAGAAACTTTTAGCATCACACTCAAGTCATCATTAATGATCTTTTCACACAAAATTTACAACGTCTGTCAACACATCAGCAGCCATCATTGGAACAAGCTGCCCACTCGTTCAACCCTCAAGTAAAATTAATGAAACTTGACCGGGTGTAACATGGCATACAGGGAAATAATGATAAAACTTTTTTTATTCCCTGACGTAAAAAGAGATCTTGCCCGAAAAGCACAAACCATTAAAATGGTTTTTTTTGATAAAACTGTCCATCGTGTAGTGGTCCCACTTCCTTTTGCGAGCAATGCAAAAACACAACTTTGACAACCGGCGACTTATAAAATATCTACAAAAGAACATTCAACGACCTTTTTTTCTTTCTTTTTCACTCCAACCGTCCTTACTCGGAGAGGGAATCCACGACCGTATAAGTACTCCAGCAGGTCCGAGGACAAGTTCCCACCCCATAAGGGCGGGCGGCCCCACGTCAGCAATCGCAACGTGAGTGCATGTGGTGGGTTGGCACTGGGGAAGGGGGAGGAGGAAGAGGTTGGAAGTAAGACCGCTCAGTGGACGGTGAAGGGGGACAAGAATAATCCTCGCTCTGACTGTGCCCGCTGTGGCAGTGGGACCTGGGGGTGGGAGGAGGTGGAAAAGGATCGCTATCGTATTCCGACCCTGCAGGGGGTCTCCTAGGAGATGGGTATGAAGAAGTCCCCCCTCCTCCCCCACCCGCTGCGCAAGAATCGGACTCGTCGCACACGTCCGTGCTGCACGGAGTCGGAGGAGGGGGTTGGTTGATGGCACGATAATGACGATACGGCCTGCGAGTCGGACCGTCTCCACTCCCCACCCCGGTCGAACAGCAGCGAGAGGAAGATCTAGCATCGGTCGTTACAGGGCTTGGAGGAGGGTTGAGAGTCTCCCTCGGATAAGGGGGTGCCGTGGCACTAGATCCGGAACTGGAAGCACCGGTCACATGACCCCTCTCGTATCCCATTCCGAGAGTAGACATCCTCACTGCATCATTTCCTGGACGTAGTGTGCTGGGATGAATTGGAGGTTTTGGTTTTGGATGACGACGGATGGCAGATGCTATGATGGCCTGCGATGGTTTTGGTGCGAGTGGATCTGCCGGCGAAGTCCCGTCTCCCACCCCAAGCTGCTGGAAGGCATCTGCAGCAAAAGCTTGCATTGCAGGATGGTGACGGTGACAGCGACGGAGGTGCTGATGCCTCTGGTTGCGTCTGCGGCAGTAATATGCAAGAGCTACCAGGATGGCAACTGATGCCGCAGCAACTAAAACTCCGGCAACGTATGCTCCCTGCCCCTGGCTACCGTCATCATGTTGCGCTGGCGATGCAGGTATAGCTGCAGCTCTTACTGAGTCGTCGATCCTGCGGTCTCCACAAACGGGAGGAGCTTCGTCGCTTCCGTCAGCGCAATGATCAAAACCATCACAGACTGTCACCTGGGGAATGCATACTCCCGTTGCGACACACTGGAATTCCATTCTCTGGCAACATCGAGCTTCATCATCTCCATCAGGACACTGGGTTGTGCCATCACAAACCAAATTAACATCTGTAAAAGACAAATTATTCAGTGAATAAGCAGAGAATTCTTTTTAGCACTTTTTTATAAAAAAAGAGCTTATGTATTCAGTTCATCCATCTGTCTGTGTGACTGTGTACAAAATAACTCAAAAATTACGTATTGTTGTATTGGTGGTCATATTCACAGCAATGAATGCAAATAAACAAGTATGCTATTAAGTGAAAGTAAATGAAATAAAACAGTTCTAAAATTTTATTTTATGAAATATTTTGTTGTTGCTATTTAATGCCAATTGTTTTTGAAGAAATATATACATGATATGCTGCTTAACATTTTAAATGGTAAAATACATTGCTTTGAGATAAGTTAATTAATTTTTTGAAACAAAAGTGAAATTACATAGGTCTAAAAATGTATTTACATAATTAATATATTGAATATTGTTAAAGATAAAATTTTTCAAAATAAGATTGGTCTGCAGGGAATGTTTTCATTTTAGTGTTCTTACAGGTTAATTTATCTGGATAGAGAGAATATATCATGTTAAGTATAATATTTTTATTATCTGTGCATATCATAGGTCTTGATTATATCATCTTCAATGGAACTGCTACCATGCCATACAATTACATGAGCATTATTAAACTTCAAATGATAAAGTTATCCAGTTAAAATGACCTATGGAGCTACATAACACATTTACTTCAAAATAAGTTGCACCTTTTTTTCCAAGTTTTTACTCTCCAGAACAAGGATGCAATTTATAAGCAAGTAAAACAATCCAAAAATGTGAAGCCCTCATTGTAATTCAGACACTTACATTTTAGCTTCATTTTATAATCACTAATGTGGACAAACGGTTTAAAGTCTTCATTCTAGGAAAAGGTTACAAGATAACCTACTGTATTTGCCTGAATATAAGACGACTCTGAATATAAGATGATCCCACTTTTTTAAACTCAGTATTTAAGAAAAAATGTTTAAACCAGTAATTTTGACAAATTTACTCTCTGATTATGTTCAATTATTATAATTTATGCATATAAGTGGTAATTACAATTATTAAAATTGCCGACGTGACGAGATTGTTTCTTGGCACATACCTTGGCCCTATGTTCAATTATTATAATTTTTGCATTCAAGTCGTAATTACAATTATTAAAATTGCTGGAGCAATGAGATTGTTTCTCGGCACATACCTTGGCCGCCAAATGACCATGCATAAAGATCGTTTTTCTTGTTGCAGGACCTGGCTCCCGGCAGTGTGGAAGGTAACCAGTGATACTGAGTCATCCATGCAGGGGCACTAACTTTCTAGCGTACCCTGCCTTTCCTTCCCCTGTTTCTGTTATCATTGTTATTGTTATTTGTTGTTAAATAAACCATTATAGAAACCCAGCATCATTATTCACGCACCCACAGTAGAAGAGAATGACATTTTCTGACACTGAAATGAATGTTTTCGCTTTCAACAAGGACTTCTAATTCATCAAAACGATTGTCATCCTATTTTATGACATACAATTGATTTACGTGAAGTTATTCCATACTACGTGAATATAAAACCACTCAAGATTTTTCTGGAGCTAAAACTGTAAATAAACCTCGTCTTATATTCACGCAAATACGATACTTAAAAATCTGATATTTTTAATACATAATCTTACCACAAACATAACTGAAGATATTTTTGTGTGAAAAGATGATCCCCACACATAATTGTATATGCCCCCCACAGGGAATAACCTGTTATTAAATGCACTTAAATGACGTTGCAACAAGAATGAAATGAGCTTGTCAAAGGACTTTCATAGGTATATACTCACCGATACAGTGACCTCCATGACAGCGAAACTGATCAGCCCTACATTCTGGGCATCCTTTCTCATCACTGCCATCATAACAATCTGGTCGTCCATCGCACCTCCAGCTAATTGGCACGCAATCTTTCCCTCCTGCAGCACATGAGAAGTAACCTCTCTCACATGCACGAACTGGACCACATGATTTCTTGTCCTCATGAAGCACCAAACCTTCTGGGCATGCACAGCGAACCTCTCCAATCTCAAGCTTTTTCTTTTTCTTCTTTTTTATAATATCGATTTTTCCGTTGTCTATTTCGACATCATCATCATCGTACAAGTCATCGTCTTCAGATACGACGGGATAACACAAATGCGAACATCCACCATTATTATGACTGCAACGGTGATTGTCCAATAGCTATGTAAAAGAGTCAAGTTCACCAATTAGGATTCAAGTTGCTCAAAAGCAAATTTAAAATAATCAGATTACAGGAAATAAAAATGACAATTTATTTCATATAGTCAAACAAAAGCAACAACAACAACAATTCTGTATAATAAAGGTTCATCCTGTTCTAAGATAAAATACTGTAACCACCTTCCATCATGTGGAAAAAATATAAGGTCTGAGTAAATTTAAAAAAGAACTGAAAATTTATTTGCTGAATAAATGTTATTATAGTCTGAAGGAATTTTTGGAAGACAAAATGATGTAATTTTACATGTATGTTTATATGACTTGTCCTATATAAACTGTGATGAATGTGGACCAATAACTCTAATAATAATCAATTATTTTAATTTCACTGTAAAGGTATCATAAAAATGTTATCTAATTTATTTAAAGATAACCTACCTGAATTTAAATACAGTAGAACCTCATAAACCCGGCATTCAAAAACCCGGAATTCTCAAAAACTCGGAACTTTTTAGAAAGTTATATATAAAAAATCCTAACACTCTAGAAATCACTTTAAATGATGTACGCTTATCTATTTTCATTGTTTTGTTTACCTCATTAGAACCACATGTTTAGATTTGTGGCGATAGCAACTGTTTTTCGTTAATGCAATTAGTACTTTTGTTAAATTTTGTTTTGAAATGACTTCAAAAAAAGAAGACAACCCATAAGTGGTGTTATGAAACGTAAACACAAAAATCTCACGATTGAAAGTGGAATTACTAAGAAAACATGAAAAAGATACTTCTGTGAAGAGACTTTGTGAAGAATATAGCATTGGTGATTCAACTGCATATGACTTAAAGAAGAAAAAAACGGAAATACTGAAATTTTATACAGAGAGTGATACACCTAAAGCTATGTGTCCCGGGTAAATATTGTTGATAAGGTATTGTTTGAGTGGTTTCATCAGCGAAGAAGTGAAGGTGTACCTATTTCAGGCCTAATGCAGCAAGCGAAAATTTTACACAATAGCAAAAAGAGTGGTAGAAGATGACATTGAAATCTGGGTTGACATCGGCAATGATGCGCCTGTCATACTTCAGCTCATTGATGTGAAATGTGTGAAATAGTCGAAATAGTGGACATGGTTTTGAAACCTGAGCATGAAAAAGATGAAGAAAATGAAAGTGACGATGATCAAGGACAAACCTTCAATAGATCGCTGTATACAGTTGGTCACAGATACAATATCTGTTTTAGAACAACGTTCCTGCATTGCTTTTCAAGAGATTATGTGTTTGTATTGAATACATGATAAACTTATGAAGGAAAAATCAAAATGCATGAAGCAAGCTAGTTTGCCCGATCTGTTTAAAAAAAAATTCTTGGAATAATGTGTGATGAAATACTGTTGTAAATGCGTAGTAGATATACGCTTTATTTCACGTTCGTTATTTACTTTTTAATGGTTGTTTTATAATTCCTTGTTTTAGTGCATGTATAACAATAGTCTTTATTGATAATGGGTTCCCTTTTAATTGCTATTCATCATTTGAATTATATAATCACATACCAAAAATGTCCATCACCTAAGGATTTTTTATAAATTTACAAAAACCCAGCAAATGCTAGGTCCCAAGGTTGCCGAGTTATGAGGTCCTACTGTAAAAAAATGGCATTTAGTCCTTTAAAATGAGACTTTTGCCAGACAAGGATGAAACTTTAACAAAGATTTTATAGTCTAAATAGCGCTGGAAGTTCTTATACATCATACTCACTATTAGTGAGCTTTGTAATTAAATACTAATACCCAGATTAATATCATAAATACAATACCTGATAATAAATCTTTAATAATTTAATTTAAAAAACAGTAATGAAGGCAAGGAAATTAGCACCATCATTACAAAAGGATATAAAAAGATGAAGCAAAAATATGCAAGAAAATAGAATTTATTTTTTGTGTTGGGATAAATATAAAAGCTGGCTTGAATTGTAAAATTTACTGTACATTTCCAATAATAATAATCAATTAATTTTTTTTTGGGGATACATAAGCTGAAGTTAAGGAATAAAAGAATTACCTTGTCTGGAGGGAAGTGCACTGCAAGCATGTCTGTGAGGTGAGGAGCTCTCTCCTTCAACTTCTGTCTTTCGTCTCCGCTGTATTTGTTCACCCTTTCAATCAACTGCTGTTCCTTGTCAAGCCAATACAGATAATCCCCCACAACTCCAATGCTCCCCACCATTTGCAAATTTGTGTCGACGAGGATTTTTCTAAATGATAAAAAATTGGAACAAGAAATTTAAAAAAAATTGTATCACAATTTAAAAAATTAACTATAAATAACCCATTATTGGCAGAATTATTACTTTTGAAAAGGAAATCAGCTAACAAAACACTTATTTTTTTAACATTTTTGTATTTATGATATATTATTTTAGCAAAATATCATACTCAAGCTCTACTGATTTTAATCAATGTATTATTAAATAATTAAAGATTAATGAGCTAATGAAAATAAATTTTAAAATAGTCTTACAACATTCTCAGAAAAAGTATTTTTAAAAGGGATGCATAAAGAATATTTTCAAATAATTAGGAATCTATGCTATTTTCTCCATTTTTTTACAGTAAAAAAACTAGGGCTAAAAATTATTTCAAAAGCAGTGCATAGACAGAGTAAAAAACTGCCAATCACATGGCCATACAATGTTGACGCTTCTGGATATACTTTTGGAAAATTGATGTTATTTTCATTAAAATACCATATATCTTCGAGCATAAGTTGAGAAATTTCTTACTTTTTAGGCCCATCAAACCCTACCTTCGACTTATATTCGAGTCACAAATTAGATGGACATTTTTCTGGGTCAATAATTAAACAAGACTGGCGAAAAACAACATCTGACTGACCTTGAAGCGCATTAGAATGAAAAATTTACGCTAACTAGTGAAAAAGTCAAAGACTAATGATGAAAATAATACAGCATCATCATACTTAGTTTCAAAGGAAAACTTAAAACTGATTGAGATCATAAACATGGCCAATCAAAGCAAGCGACACCTTTTTCTGATATATGTATTATGTCCATTTTAGTATCCACTGAAAGCACTTGACATTTTTTACCACTCAGCACTTTCACAAAACTACGTTTACAATTGTATATAAACGTACATAAACACATGCCCATACGGTTTTGAATACAAACGACAAATGACAAGCGTTGACAAGTTTATGTGTTCTTACTGCAACTGATGTTCGTAAGTACAAGAGGGTGTGTCCATAAATGAAGTGCAAGGCACAATTCATTGGTATGTGGAATGTTCGTAAATACGAATTGTTCATTTCTTGAATGTTCGTAAGTAGATTCACCTGTGTGTGTGTATATATATTAATTTTTTGTAACTCAAAATTATCTTGTTTTTGTTTTCTTTGCTTTGACTTATACTCGAGACTTGGATTTTAGATGCTGTTTTAGGCTAAACAGTACACTTATACTCGAATTGCCTTATACTCGAATTGCCTTATACTCGAAGATATATGGTAATCATATTGTTTTCAATACTAATGCTAACAGAATCTAATTTATAAACACGGTAGTGCTTTGATTTTTGCAGGTTGTACGATCACAGTTTTGCTTATTTGTGGAGAAATTACAGTAGCAATTTTCAATGTTGTGAGAGATAAATATTACATATTAGTGTCTGCCAACCTCAGCATACACTGCTCATTTGCTAAAGCCTCTGAAACAGCACAATTTTCTTTCAACAACAGAACAAGTACATAATAGATACATACGGAAAAAAATATTGATGCTGCGACATACACAGAGAATGACTGGGGTAAGTGGGATGCTCACATGATGCTTTATTCTCATGGTGTCATTGTCTACCTCTCTGTTTGCATGCACGTAATTAACAATTTTACAGTTTTTTTGCAATTATGTTCAATACTGTGATCAAACTATGGTCCGAAAATGCAAAGGAAGACAAGAGATTGCTAAGAATATTGTGAGAAGAGCAAAAAATGTTTATTCTCTAAACCCATTTTCCCATTAGGTTTACAAATCTCTATTCACAATTTCTATGTTAGCAATGTTTTCCAGGAAGGTAACCCACATTAATGTGGAATTATCCAAATAACTTCCAAAGAAATAGATATAGGAATTAACAGTACCTTTCTTTTCCATTAAGAGCAGATGTCTCAATTCTCTTTGGTTGGGCCCAAAAAAGGAGATTTGCCTCACGATCAACTGCTAGTGCCGAAATTGATTCCAAATCTGTGTTTACAATCACTTTTCTTCCTTGTCGTCCATCCATTTCAGCACGTATGATTCTTGGGCGAGAGCCAACATCAGTCCAAAACATTAATCTGCAAATGAAATGAAAACAGTCAAATCATATTGAATAGACAACAAAAGAATAAAAATTTAAATATTTAAGAAAATTAACATTTTAATTATCATAACATAATTAGGTTGCAAATGTACAGTGACATAGGTCTTACCCAGATAAATCCTAGGAAAACTAAATTCTGACTGAGTTTTTTCTCGCATCCTAAGCTTACGAACTGTATCAATACAATGGACAAAGAAAATAAGAATTTAATTAATGATTTACAATCAATGTTGGAAATGGCATCAGCTGAGAATGGAATCTGGAGTGCAAAACAATGAAATGGTAAGACTAAAAACTTTTCCATTTTCTGGTAATCTTCCAGGATTATTACCACGATGATTTCAAATGTAAAAAAATTGCTGGTTTTCTGATGAGGTTGATTTTCTGAATGCCAGATTTGAAGGAGTGTACTGTATTTTATTTTGATAGTCAATATTAAAAAGTATTATTTATCTTAGATTTGGATGGTATGCTACTGGCAATTTAGAAAGCTCAACTAGCCATAATTCAGGCTGAGAAAACCAGGTACACATGTTGCCTAAAAATCAATTATCATCAGAGGTAATGCATGAAAAATAGATACTAATAAAAGCAGAAATTGACACGGCTTTCCAGTCTTTTTATAGATATTGGAGCTGTCTAAATTAAAAAACATTTTAAAATTGAAAACTAATGTTAATATTAACATAGTGATTTGCCCTTTCAATCACCATACTTTTTATCCAAAAAAATGCACCAATCTCTATTTTGGATGCTCATTATTACAACTTTATTTAATAATTTCAGGTAAGATAAGAATAATAAACCTTAGAGCTAGCATAATAATAAACAGATTTGTCCATTTCATTCAACATGTCAAAAACTTATATAATTTTGCATGTGTCTACACGTATGAGAAGTTGCCATCTTGATCCTTCCAAAATATTAAAATCTGAGTAAATTTTGGCACAACAGGCAGTTAGCAACCATCATTATCATGTGCATAAGACATCAAACCACATATTCTTTGTGAAGTACACTAAGGAGTGATTTTTCATAGAATTAAGAACTGAAAGAACTAACCCTCTTTCTGGATGAAGAGCAATATTTCTAGGCTTTTCTCCATCTGCTTTGACCACAGTGCCCACTGATGACCCGTTGAGTCTTGTGACATTGATGGCATCTTCAATTGCGCACGACCAGTACAGGAGACGAGAATAAGGATCGAGTGCAAGGTCATGCGGATGATAAGTGCTGCCTCCTCCTCCCCCTCCGTGTGAATCTGACGAAGAAGATGGGCTGGGAACGAGAACGGATGGAAAGGTCGATACGTGATGCGATGTCAACGTTGAATGATATCCGGCCGCAGGATGAGGAGAACGAGGAAAGCCAGATTCTGGTGCTCTACGAATGGCCTGAGTACGTCCATCAACCCACAAGATGGAACGAGTTGTGGGATCAAACTCGATGGCACGGACGTTCTTCAGTCCAGGGATGGGAAGAACAGCATCGGGGCATTCACCTGTGGTTATGCTTAGTCTGGTGATAGTGTTCTTCTGACTGAAGAGCAGGAATGACCTTGGAGCTGTCACAAAAATAAAAAGATTTGCATAAATTTTTTAAAAAATCTTAAGCTAATATTAAAGCTAGCATAAAACAGATCACAGATATAATTCCAGAGGCCAAGAAATGATTAAATGTGTGTATATTTAGCAACAAAGTAGCTATCCTGAGTGTTAATTTAACAACTAATGATTCTTATAAGAATTATTCTAAGCACTTATTTCTACACTGGTATCCATATCTTACTGAAATATTTTATGGCTAAAGCAATCACCTAAATATTACATTAGAGGTACACAGTTTTAATAATGAATTACTGAGCTTGCTTTACAACTTGAATTTAATTGATAGCCAAGACAACAACAATTATAAAACAGTTGAGAAACAAAGTTTCTTCTTTTGGGTAAAAAGAGGCCATCCTAGGCAGCAAATTACCAATCGTCAATTCTTTTTATAATAATGTTTTATGATTAATGGAGTTATCTTGATGGTCCATTGAGTTGAAAACTATTACTGTCTAAAAGCAATAACATTAGGAAAACCAAATGTGCATTTCTGTAACAAATCAACCCTTATGAATAGTGATTCATTCGTAACCAACTCTAAAGATAACACAAAAAAGTTATAACAGACAAAAAAATCAAACATTTGTTTCCATCAATGTTACCTCCTCGATCCACAGTGCCCCTTTTAAATAGACTAGAAATTTTAAAAGACTGACTCTACAAAGAAGAAATCCCTGCCAATACAAACTGCCAGATTCTATTTTAGACACTACTATAAGTGAATCACAACCAATGCTGCTTTGCATCCAAAATAAAAATCTGGTACTCCTGCCCATGGCAAATGTTAAGACATTTTTATCAGTTTGATTTTAGTCATAAGGCGAGCTTAATAAATCTTTTTTGAATGGAGTTGCATATGTATAGAATATACTCACGCAAACAAGTCTTGTTGTCATGGTCAAGGGTATAATGTGTGGGGCAAGCACATTTGTGATGCTGCATGGAAGGTGATGCAGAGGATGTCTCTCCACCACGACCACCACCCGTAGAATATTGCGGAGAAGGTAGAGCAAGGCACAGGTGAGAACAGCCTCCATTGTTAATTGCACATTGGTTCCATCCTGACTGACGAGAATTGTGAAACACGAGTATGTCGGTGATGTACTCAAGCTTGCTGTGAATTTTTGTACGGTTGTCCCCAGAAGTCTTGTTAGCTCTTTCTATATCTCCTGTGTCCCAGTCAGTCCAGTATATGTAATCCTGCATCACAGAAAATACATACATATATAAATTCTAAACACAACCTAATCATTAGTACTCATGCAACATTAAGTGTTCAACAAAAAAAATAATTCCACATTACACATAGATCACATCATACAAATAATTCTAAACAAAAAATGGCATGAGAAATTCAATTTTTATTTGGATATGTCAATACAGTTTTTACATTGACATACAAAAAATAAATATAATAGCAGAATAATATACAGTTTCTTGTACATGATGACGTTCATACTTTGATAAAAATATGCTAAATTACACTGTCCATCCATTCATTCAAAAAACTACCCAATGAAGCTAATATAAACACTTTTCACACTTAGAAAATCAATTTATGATTAATTTTTTCAAAGAAATTTATTACTCGTTTAATTTACACAAACAATTATTTTAATATTGTTTTGTTTCAATATTTAGCTAGCATGTGTTGATATTAGTTGAATCATGCAAATTCTAGAAAACCACATCAAGTAATAACTCGCATAAATATTTTATGAGTGTGGTAAAGAATTTTATCAAGCCCCAATCATACAATGCAACAAGTTATAGAATTTTTGTATCCATAAATACATAATTTTTTAAAATTTACATTCGCATGTTACGGATGAATATGGATTCATCAAGAGAAAAACAGCACCTTACAATGCTAAAAAATTATTAAGTGATTTAGAATCCATAAAAAATAAGGCTTTATTTTGTTAAATAATATGGATACTGATATAACTAATGAAAAGTTTGCTACTATACCTGGTACTGAGTGAGACCATAAGGCCGATTCATATTCTTTGTCACTAATTGAACTCTGTGCTGACCAGTGAGATCTGAACTCTCGATAGCAGGAGCATCAAATTCAGTCCAATAAAGCCGCCGATCTGCAAAATCTATTGTTAGACCATTAGCTCGACCTAAACGTCCAATCAGCAAAGTGCGCCTTGACCCATCCATAGCTGACTTCTCAATCCGCCCTTCCATGATTGGTTTCTCCATACGTGAATTCCTCTTCCAATCAGTCCAATACATAAAGCTGTGAAACAAAAGCATCCATTCAGACTTTAGCACTGGCAAGAAGAAATCAAATTTGAAGTACAAAATAAAATTAAAAATTTAATTAGGCAATCTTAAGATAAATTTTGATGAGATTTTTTCTGTAACATTACTTGTTTCTTCCATGATATAAGATCAGAATGACAGGCCCTAGTTTCTTTCTCCATACGTAGTATAGGGAAAATATTATGATCACGAAAAAAATCGACTGCAAGATTTCAACGGAAATACACGTTATGAGGTCCCTAGAACATGTTTAGACTATTTTCGGAATGATGTATGGGTGTGTGTGTGGATGGATGGATGTATGTGATTGTGGGCACTCGAACTCAAAAAGTACTTGTCATATTAATACCAAATTTCATATATAACACTTGAGCATGAGCACAAAGAACTGATTAGTTTTTGGACAATACCGGCTAACCGGAAGTCGAGGTTTATTCAAAACCTGATTCGGTTTTTGCGATATTTCTCCGATAATACGTCATTATTGTATAAATTGACCATTACAAAAAATGTAGAAAATATAATTTCCTACATCTTTTATTTCAAACAATTTTCCATAGCAGTTATTGTTTAGGAATTATTTATAAATAATCGGTTTTTTCGGTTTCTGTCAAATATCTCCTTAAAAACGTCTTTATTGGTAATCTTCGTGAAGACCAAAGTTATAGAGAATAATATTTCTTCCAAGTTTTGTTTGAAACAAATTTTGTAGAACCATCCATTTTGGAGATATTTAACTTTTTCGTAATTTCCGGTATACAGTGCCACCACCATGTAGTGGTGAATTCTGTAAACATACTCAAAATATAATTTATGACAATAAGGACGACTGTATTCTTTTACGATATGAAATAATAATTTTGCCTTATAATGCTATTCATTATAATTTAAATATCTATACCCCCAAATATGGATAAAGTCATGTGTAGGTCACATCAGATATTTTTTTAATAAAGTAACAAGTACGAATGACTAGATTTCCAGAACATTTAAAAAAATTATTATAAATGCTAAAACTATTTCAATAGAAAATGAAAACAAAAAATTAAATTATTTTAAATAATTTATTGAAGAATGTTTATGCAAATATTTATTTAAAACCAAAAATTTTAATTAACATCTTCATCAAAACTTTCAACTGCCTGAAATCTTGTCCTTCGAAAACAATTTACACAAATGGTAGAACAATGCTCTTGACAAATATATTTACTACAATTTTGACAAATTGTTTTGGTTTTCCTGTCCTTTTCTGTCTCACACAGTTGACACACTTATACTGATAGCGTGGGAGTGAAATTGCTTTTTCTGGGACCCTTAGGATACTTTCAGGAGACCACCGATTACTCCCCCTCTTTCTTCAGATCACCTTGCCAGTAAGTATACCCTCAGTCAAAGGAAATATAACAAACATTCCCCTTCCATTCCCATTCACCTCCGAATTCCTTTGTTGCCGACACTACTGCAAAATTTTACCCTCGAACACATGGCAACTTACAATTTTATGATGGTTATGACCGCATTAGGAAGCAGTTGGGAAAACCAAGGCAGAGATAGAAAAGAAAGTGGTAAAAGACCCATTGCTACCCGTTATTCTCGGACAAATTTTCTTGCTACCATCCCACATGGATTGCTGCAAGGGTGCAATGCACCTCAGGCTGGCACACCCTCATGCGCAGGCTAAATACTTATATATACCACTCCAATATAAGGTGATTTAGTGAGTTTGCTACTTGTGGAGATTATAACTAATCAGTCAGTAAAAATTGTATGGTAAAAATGACTTATTTACTCTTCAAAGCTGAAAAAATAGTTTATATATGAGAAATGTTACAAATAATAAATATATAACATAGAAATTAATCAGTAGCATTACAAAATATAACAACATGAAAAAATTTTTTTAAATTTTTCTATCGAGTAAAGCGCAAAATAAATCATGGGTGCAACATTTTACGTGCAAGTTTCTAGTGCCGCCTATCAGTTATTTGCTCTTATTCATCATAAAATTTTCAGTGCCGAGCCCGTGGACACACGTGACATGTTTAAAACATTGTAAAACTCAGCTACTAGGTGAATGAAGTTAGTTGCATTTTAAAATAAAAAGATATGGATGTTTGAAGTTGATCTGGGTTGATTCGACCCAGACATGAGTACTCGAGGGTTAAATTATTTTAAAAGATTTCAAAAAATTTTTTGTTAATTAAGTTTTCTGGATTTGGGGCTGTATTTTTTTTTTGTCTGGCAACCCTATGCAGGGGTGAGCTGCAGTGGGCTCGGTTAGGCGCCCATGAGTCTATTGTTAAATTTCAATCCACTCACTGAGTCCATAGTTAAAACTTATCAGATGTGCATATCGTACGTGCAATGACAGGGATCTTCTAATCAGATAGGGAACATATTTCTCCTAAAGTATCTGCCATAGGGCTGCAATATAAAAAGGGCACTCCAACAAGGGCTATAACAGATGAACCGAAAAATTATTGTCTATTGGGAAACAAGAGCCGAGGCAGTGAACATCCTATTGTTCTCCCCTGATTTACCCAGCCCTTTGCATCATGGAGCTGCAAAGAGAGAGGGGTGAGAAAACCCGAGTTGGAACAAACCACGGAAAGGGCAGAGAAGAGACAATAAAAGAAGACCTAACACCGACCATTGAAAGATATTTTGCCAACAAAGATATGCACCCAGAGCAAGAGGATGAAGAAGGGAATATTGAAGAGGGCAGCTAATACTCCTTGTTATGGGGTGCAGTCAGGCCTGCACCGGGCATATTTGCCGCCTGGGTGCAAGCAGTTTATGCCGCCCCATACAGACTTATAAAAACACCCTGGCCCGATTTTTAGATTAATAGTTGTATTTAATTTAAGAAATAAATTGTGCTTATAAATAAAATTAAAAAAAAACTTGTTTCAGAAAAGTTCACGTGCACGAAGCAACTGAAGTTATGTGTAATAAAAAAAAGCTTTATAGAAGAAGAACAAAAATTATTCCTCAATCACAAAAATTATTCCTCAATCATAAATCTACTTAAAAGCAGATGAGAAGTAAATTATCATTACGCAACTCCTGCCCATAAGTTCCAAGGATGCTGGTTTTGGACCTTTTACTGTATTAATATTTTCACAATGTTACTGGGTTAAAAATCAGAAAACGTCAAGAGAAACCGGTACTTACCCTTCTTGTGGATCAAGGACAATACTCTTGGGTTCCTCGAGAGAATCCCAGATCAGTGCCCTCCTCGAGGTGCCATCAAGTCGGGCCACCTCAATCCTTTTGTTCCCAGTATCAGCCCAGTATATGTTATGAGCAACCCAATCCACTGCCATTCCTTTTAGAAATAAAACAAAGGATTTGTAATTATTTGCTTACGTGTCTCATACAGAACACTAAACAACTGCTTTATGTAATCTAATATGAACATGCTGTATTTTCCACAGGAATTTAAACTATAAAACCATTTACCTTCAGGAGAGTCCAAACCAAACTCAATGATCTTCTCTACTTCTGATCCATTCATGAAAGCACGCGTTATTGCTTTAAGTTTTGTGTCTGACCAGTAAATTCGATTGTCGGTTATGTCAAAATCAAGGGCACTAAAAAAGAAAAAGGAAAATAAACCAATTAAAACTAGTTTAAAATAATTTTGCAAGTATGTTTTATGAATTTGTCAGAACAATCTAAATTTGCATACGCATTAGCTTAAAAGAAAAATTAAGCATTGACTTGAATGATCTTTACTCACCTAGCATCTTTAACTCCTGTCACTGGAATTATCATATCATTGTTAGTATTTTCTATACTAATTCTGCAAATATTTTCTTTTCTTGAGAAAAGTAAAAATGCTTCAGGTACAACACAAGTTTTCTTGTCAGCAATGAGTTCATAACCTGTTAAATATAAAAATATTGCATAAAAGTATTGGTTAAAAAAAGGAATATTTGTAAATACTGCACTAATCAGTCATACTCCAATCACAGAGTGACCCAAAGCCTAAACATATTATTAAAAAACTTATAGAAAAGAATTATTACCGAACCAACCAAAGGGCAAAAATGCAACTTCAAGAAAATTTTTAAACTCAAGCAAAGAAAGCATTTTTTAAAAATTATTTTTAAAATCAATAAAAAATTCAAAATTGATGACTCAGTCATTATACAGTTGCACGAGTTGCCTTTATCAATCCAATAACAATTTGACAAAACTGTTAAGCCATTTAAAATGAAAAATAATATCTTGAACATCTTTTACAAATATCATTTACAATATAAAGGTGCATTTTTTTAGAGGATGCTTGTAATTCTAAACTTATGTATATCGTCAATTGTAGTTCAAATCATGAATAACTTCATTGTATATTTTTTTAAACCATGAAACTAGTTATGGTATAGTGACAGATGACAATTTAATTGTACAAAAATTTAAATGAAATAAAAAAATCATTTTTTGTAAGTTTAAAGTAGTAGCGTACCTATCTGACAAGCACAGACATGACCCTGAGGTCGATTCAAGCAGAGATGACTGCATCCACCATTACGTTCCCCAGCACATGGGTTTTTGCTATTAGCAGCCACTGCAGCTGCAGCAGATGCACCCCCGGCAAGGTTGACAGCCTTCAGACCCATTACGTTGGGCAGTTGATCAACAATAACTTCTCGCTGCTGACCAGTTAGTTTGTGGACCCGATCTATGCTACGACGCTGCCAATCAGTCCAATACAGGAAATCACCAAGGAGCGCAAGGCCAAAGCCATGAGGAAGATTATCACTAATAACTTCTCGACGGTCTGACCCATCCAAATTAGCCACCTAAAAAAGTACAATTCATTAGTTTGCATCCTTGAAGTAGGAATGTAATTAAACTAAATAAAACACATAAAAAAGCTGTGAAATATAAGGATAAGGAATTCAAAATATTGGAGAAAATGTTAAATTTAAAAAGGAAGTGAATACGAATAAAATTTTAATTTCCATAAAGCAAGCCAAATAAAGTAGTAGTATAAGAATTTAAAAAACAATTCCATCATGTTTAATTATAAACATAATAACATGGCTAGAAATTAAATTTTAAATGCAAAATGGGAAAATTCACGTCAATATTATTGAAAAATTGACCAGCAGAATTTTGATTCCTGAAATTTTAACTGCAAAATGATTTTTAAAGAGGTATTCAAATTAAATACGGCAATATAATTAATAAAAACTTCTTCACAAACCTCTATTTTATCAGTCTTAGCATCACACCAATAGATTTTAGCCCTGGGCACATCAAGGACAATTCCGTTGGGCCATCCTAAGGCCTCATCAATAATTGCCATACGATCCGAGCCATCCATGTTGGCTCTCTCTATTTTGGGACGTTTTTCACCCCAGTCTGACCAAAACATCCAACCGCGGTCAGGAGCCAAGGCAATAGCTCGTGGCTCCATCAAATCTTCAGAAATGAGGACCTATAGAATAAAATTATTTAAGTAAATTATTAACTAAAGAAATACCTTTAAAAATTCTAATTAGCCTTCTCTTAGATAGAAATTTAAAGGTAGTGATTGATAATTAATGACTAAATGTAATACTCAATTTTAATGAAAATAAATTTATCAACATTTTCTCTTTAAAATTTCTGTTCAATTTGTATGCCTGTATTTTTTAAGGGATGTCTCAAATTGAAAGTCATTTTCAACTCGGATAAATACAGTGATTAAAAATTAAAGAGTGGATCGATGTTAAAAAGTCTTACCTTACGATACGATCCATCTAATCGGCATACTTCAATTCGGTCAGTACCGGTGTCGGTCCAATAAAGATTACGAGCCACTGGATCAATCGCTATCCCATCAGGGTGCTGAACCTCGGCTGCAACAATATCCTGCTGTTTCGATCCATCCAAGCGAGCTCGGCGAATTGCATAAGACTAAAATGAATGGTATTGCAGGTTCAATGAAATTTGATATGCTAAAATCAATTATAATTTTGAGCCTACAATGGAATTTAAAAAAATCAATTTATATATGGAATAACATCTTTAAAAACATTGAATTAATTCATGATCCAACTAGCATTTCCATCAGACACAATAATTGACTTGTCTAGTTCCAACACAAAAATTAATACTATCAGTAACAAAATGGATTAACAAAAAATTTCAAAATGTATCTTCTAAACCTCAGCTATTGCAATATAAAAACTATTATAACATCTAAAATTAGAAAAAGGAAAGACTTTCAATAACACAGATTTCCAACAAAAAGTTTGGTTATAGTCTGAGGTTTTACCTAAGACATAACAACTTAACAAATTGACTCATTAATGAGTTCAGTACCTCATCATCAGTCCAATACAAATATCCTTCAACAGGATCGTAATCAATTGCAATTGCATGTTTAACTCCTTGCAAGGGGATAACAAAGTTGGTGTAATCTGGAGAATCCAACGATATCTTGCATATTTCAGTTCTTTGGACCAGAAGAAGCAACTCTTGAGGCCCTACATAGGAAAAATAAATGAAAAACACAACTGTAAAACCTGCTTTATACTTCTTTCAAAAGAACAAAATTCTATATATGTTTCTTAATTCAAGTTTAAAGTCACTCTGACAATTAATGAAACCATAGTAATAAAACCATAAGTTAAGCAAAGGAAATATTTATTGAAAATTAAATCCTAAGTAAAAATTAGATAAATGGGTATATAATAATAAGTAAAAATATAACAAAAAGATTATCTTAAGAACATCATATACATTTTTAGTATATTATAGCTCATCATGAAAGAGTGACCTTTAAATTGGGTTAGTCAAGTATATAATAAATGAAATGTGGTAAATAGGATTGACGATATTCACTGACTATACATGATAAAATCTAAACATAGCCATACCATCAGCACATGTATGATTATCGACAAGTTTGACACCAGTAGGGCAAGCACACGTGTAACCAGGTGGAAACTGAGAAAGAAGGCAGAGATGAGAACATCCTCCATTGTTCTTTTTGCAAGGAGTATTGCCAGGAGGCTGCCTCTTTGGATCAAAGACGTGGATATCCATTGGGACAAAGCTGCCATTGAGAAGTTCTTTGGGTTTAGCTCCAGGGGTATTCTCCAACACATGGATGCACCTTAAAGTGAATAGATTTGTTAAATTGGATACAAATTTGAGATGAAACATCACCAATCACTGCAAAGAATGTGCAGTCAAAGTTAAATTAGGAAATAGTTTCTGGATACGAGAGTATCTCATTTAATTTTAGGAAAGTTCATTATTTTTAGCTTAAGCAACTTTAATATTTCATTATATTATTTATGTCTACTTCAGCTTGTAGAATACCGCCAGACAAAAAAGTAAAAGTTACAAGAAATTCTTTTACAAACTGTCACAAAAACTGTTGACTTGATGCAGCATGAGAAAATGCAAACAATGGCTGCACTGTGACTAAATTATCTCTGTTTAACAAATATCTCACACAATCATCAACCACACATTGCTACTACATTAGCTAAGTAAGTACTGACACTGGCTGCCCATTGCAACTTTGTTTGTATTAAAAATAGCTATAATGTAACATTACGGAAATTATGTTTTAAAAAATAAATTGAAATATCCAAAAAACAACTGTTTTGACCAATTATCATACCATTCAGCTATATCAAAACCTGTATGCATTTCTACAATTTTGGGTAAATGGGATGATGTTATGTATTTTTAGAAAATACTGACTTTGAATTACAAAACTTTCCACCTCTGGGGAGAACTTCTGTCGATTTTGCTGCTACTACTCTTACATTCAAAGCGTATAGAATTATAAAGGTTTTTTACTTTTTTCTGTTGTTATTATCTCTACTGCTGGATTATTAAATACTTTAAATTGTAAAAGTGCTTCCACTGGGGAACAAACATTTTAATTGTTTAGCAAATCAAACAATTTTGGTTGTTAAAACAAACAACAAAAAACAAAAACTAAGGGAAAAATATAATTTACAAAACATTCAATTTAAATTGCAAATTTAAATGCCATATATTCATTCCAGTGCTAATGAAATGCTGAAATGAAATTTCCTGGAATTGGAAATCCTGAACAAAACTTAAGTTTGAAATGAGAAATTCGTCAAAATATATTAATTTCATACTAATTTTAACCTCCGGTTGCCATAAACAAAATTTAACCTAATTTCACCATATTCATAAAATCTCAGGCTCAACAACTAGATACTAATGCAGGGAAGGCCTGAAAAAGTGTTGTTTTTTGTGTTCTTAACTAATTTTTGGGCTTTATGGAAACATTTAAATTTCCACGGTAAGAAAAACAAACATCAAACATTTACACATGCCTGTGTCATGGTCTTGAGTTTGTATTGCAATTCTAATTAATTTAAATTAGCAAAAGGATAAAAGCCTACTTATCAACAAATCAATTTTTACGTGTTATCTTATGGAAAATAGAAATTATACTCTGGAATCAAACCTGGGTCTTTTTTTAGAATATTTTTTCTTCATTGCCTTTAATATCTGAATCACGCATTCCTACCTAATTTCAATATTCCACTTAATTGGAAAGTTTGTTAATACACAATAAAAAGCACCAACCAGAAGTGATGACATTAGCGTTGTGTGACACATGGACGATGGTCTATCTTTAATATATAGGATTACATTACGTTCACCACTCCCATATTTTGTCAGAAGAACAGGAATTTTGTATTTTTCTTTGTGAAAATCTAATCATAAATTTGTCTAACATCAATTTTTGTTTCACTTTGGTCTTTTAATCACCAGTAGCAATATATGTTACTTTGCCTAATCGCCATATATTATGCATCGGCATAGAACATGCTTTGCCAAAATGTTTTCAGGATAAAATTTTTCAAAAACTCCTCTAGAGAGAAAGAGAGAGTGATAGATTAAAAATTACCATGTTTTCCAGTCTGTCCAATATAAGGTGTTATCAAAGAAGGTCAAGGCAAATGGATAAAGCAATCCCTCATGCACTATCTTCTTTTTCCCTCGCCCATCATAATCCATCTGCATGATGAAGTGCAGACGACCATCAACCCAGTAGACTAGCCTGTTGTCGTAGTCTATAGTAAGTCCATTTGGCCAGAAGATGTCATCGCTTACTACCACAGTACGAGTTAAGGGATCTCCATTCATACTAGCCCTCTCAATCTTAGGAACTTCACCCCAATCAGTCCAAAACATGTAACTGCAAAATACAAAAACCACATTTAATTATAAAACTGGCATAATACATACTGCATTATAATGCAAATGAATACATATAAGAAAAATATCGTTCATAAAGTGTAAAAAATTCAAGTTATTGGAATCCAAGTTTGAGTTTGATTATATGGGAGCCGTGGCGTAGTGGTGTGGGCGCTGGCCTGCTACGCTTAGCAAACTCGGTGCGAACCGGGTTGCCCGGCTCCCTATTTGCGTGGTTATGTGGAGAACACGCAAATCAGCGTCCCGTCCTTCGGAAGGGACGTAAAGCCGTTGGTCCCCTTGGTGTTTCTCGTTAAGAGTAGGCTAATGCCGGCACCGGGTTTCTCTCCTCCCTTGCTTTGTGATTTAGACTGAGAAGCCTTCTAGCGCTGGAGTCGTTTGAAGTCACAAGGTCCCCCCAATTGATTGATTGACTGATTATATATTACTTTATATATACTTGATGGATATAGTTTTCCATGAAAAAATTCTGAAAGATGTACAGTGTATTCTTGATTATCTGAGCTAAGTTGGGGAGAAGAAGCCCAAAAAATCAGAAAACACGGATAATCCAAAATTTTGCTTTATTTTTCACATTCTCCCATATTACATGCTATTCAACCCATTTTTGCACTTAAGTTTTCTTTTAGTAAATAGTCCGTAATCTTAGCTTATTCTGTTGACTCATTAAGGTTTCTCTTCACGATCGCTCAGATTATCCTTGCAGTTATAATATCACTGTATTGATAATTCTACTGTCAACGTACTGGAGTGCCAGGCTGTGACTCATGTGCTTGGTGTTTCTTACCTATTTGCTCTCCACACAATTTTCTTGCAATTTTCTGCCATCTCTTCCGGAGTATACACTTCCAAGTGAGAACGACAGTGTGAGTGTACAACACAGTGGACTGATAAACGACATCAGAGTGGAAGGGAAACTTTCATATGCATGGGGAAAATGTAATCACAATGAAACAATTTGTCTCCGCTATGCTCCGTAAAAGATGCGATGTAATATAATCGACAGTAAAAGACCATGATACCATTTTACGGTCACTTTACCTTAAAAAAACCTTATGTACGATCTTTTTTACGGAATATGTCTTCTTCACACAAATAGACAAGCGAAAAGTATTACACAACTCCGCATGCATCAATGTATGAATAGTGCAAAGCGTAATTTTCATAAATAAAAATTTGTGAGAAATACGAAAAAATCATGCAAGGATAACCAGCAAAACAGATAATCTACCCATGGATAATCGAAACTACACTGTAAATGAAGTAAATGTATAGCGGAAAAAAATCACTGTAGTATATTATATAACATTTTGTGGGGCAAAACTACAACTGTAAGAAAGCAAAGTTATAGAGAAAAAGATATAAAATAGGATAAATACTATCAGCACCAAAAATTGAAAATGGGACAGGAACAAGAATCCTTCATATACCAGAAATAAATTTCAATACTTCACATGAATTAATAAGAAATACAATGAATAAAAAATGAAGTCTCAGTTTCTCTAGGAATTAAATCAAATAATATTAACCCAGACCAGGGGCACATTGAGCTGCTGGGACACCGGGCAAAGTCCCGGTGGGCCAATGCTGCTCCTGGACCAGGGCTGCTTGAGTGGTTGCTGCCTCGGCCAGGAGCTGTTGCTTTACCCTATTCTAAAGTAGTGTTTCTCAAACTATGGGCCGTGGCCTCCTAGGGGGCTGCAACATTATTTTAGTTGTTAGGTGGGCTGATATCCGAGTACATATTTGCCCAGGCCGATTTTTGCTCCCAATCTGCCCCTGACTCAGACTGACCATTGACTAAATAACATTATGATAAAATGGATGAGAAATCTGGGTGATAATCCTATAATTTCTAATAATTACCTATCCATGGGGGCCAACGCAATGGCTCTGGGCTGATCGATGTCCTCCCAGAAAAGTACCTTGCGGTACTTCCCTGTGAGGGTGACCACTTCGATACGATTGGTCTCTCCATCTGTCCAGTAGAGTTTCTGAGTGAACCAATCACAAGCCAGGCCATCTGGTGATATAAGCCCAGAAGTAACAACTCCAAACTGTAACAAATGAGTTATGAAGAAAATAAAATTAACCATCATATAATTAAATCTCAACAAACAACCATGAGATTAAAGTTGAATAGGCAATCTAGTCTAATTTCTTGTTTCAAATAAATGCCATAGCTTAATATCTTTACATATAAGATTGTAGAGTAACCCAAATGAGCATTTCAATAGACGTGAACTTTATTGAGCAGAGATACAGTTTAGAACTTCTAAAGAACAGCAATGCATGGATTAGTAGTTATGATGATTGCTTTGTAGATGGAATATTTATGCTGCTTACTCAATGACTATATAGGAATAATTTATCTCACTTTTTATTTATTATATTAATCAGGTAGTTTCCACTAAAATATGATTTTTGAAAATACCTCATTCCAATGTAATATTATTTTACTGCAAAATGCAAAAAATTAAAGAATGGTTAGTAATTTTAACAATTATATGCTTTTCAATTACCCTTGATGATTTGGATACTGGTGTTGTTGAATTTGTCCCATTGTAATGTGCACATTCTATCACCTCCAGACCCTGATCTGCCCAACACACAAGGCCACCCTCATAATAGAAATCAACAGCAGATCCATCTTCTAGATCCTATTTCAAGCAAATGAGACAACAGAAACAAAAAATGCAATTTGTATTTGAAAAATAGACAAAATATATTTTATGAACCTTTTCTAAAATAAAAAATATACAGCAGAGAGAAAAAATAAAATGATGAATCCTAATAATTATTATGAACTGATATTAAAATGTGAAAAATCCAATAAAAAATTGACCTGCTTTAAATTTTAATCCCTTGGTTAGTTTGATGTCAAAGGATTTCTTTGCTCTTTCAGCTCCACTATCAATGTATATTTAATTCTTTTAGCTCAATATCTAATATGAAATTTTAACACTTGTTCTCTTTAGGTAATAAGAACTCACAGTAAAATCGTTTGCATTGTTTTCGGTTTTCTAGTCATAAAATAGATTTATGTTTTAAAGAAGGTCATTTATCATTATCAAAATATCAATACAGGTCAATAGCACAATGAAAGCAAATTAAGAGTTGCAACAAATGTGAAATTATTTGGTACTTTCCTGTTAACGGGAATACCTTAAAAAATGAACATATTGTTATGATTGTTTGAGAGGATATAACATTGAAAGGATATATTGACGTATTGTTGGATTTATATTTTATTTAAAAAATAACATTAACAGAAACTGATTGGCCAGTCTTGACATTTACAAACCCAATCTCCGGACAACATGGAGGGTTTCTTTGGTTCCGGGCGAGGCGAAGTGCACGGAAGCCCCCGGAGACGACTACCCATTACAACAAAGTGAGCCAAAGGCTCGTCAATATATCCTCTCAATTTGCGGCACAACAGTCAAGAGGATATAACATTGAAAGGATATATTGACGAGCCTTCGGCTCACTTTGTTGTAATGGGTAGTCGTCTCCGGGCGCTACCGTGCCCTTTGCCTCGCCCGGAACCAAAGAAACCCTCCACGTTGTCCAGAGACCGAGTTTGTAAATGTCAAGACAGGCCAATCAGTTTCTGTTAGTGTTGTACGTAAGTATGGCATGGGGATAATACATAAGTACCAGGTCCTGTGAAGGGTCCTGGAGGTATTCCCGTTAACAGGAAAGTACCAATTATTTTAATATGACTGACTGATTGATTAGAATTTTATTGTTCCGGGAGGAAAATTATGTGATTTAAAATGAGCAAAAAACAATTTGAAATAAATACCTTAACAATAGTCACAGCTTTACTAGACCTCACAGCATTTGCGAGTCGGATGTCCTTAGACGTGGAAAACAATAAGTTGGGATATCCTGCAATAAAAAAAGAGGAAAGGAAACCGTTAATTATAAGAGCAGAAAGATAATTAACATTATAAGTTCTCTCTACTAAAATGCAACAACCAACTTCCATTAATAAGTAATTGTTTCAAAGGTCAATGAGCACAATTGAGAAAATTCCACAAAAAGAAATTCCCTTTTTATATCACAACTAGTAAAATATCATAGGACTGATCAATAGTTTTCATAACGCTAAGCAAGTTATAAGTTAAAAACAGAGCGTTTTGATTATTATCATATATTTATTGATGATAATGGCGTTATATTTCGAATGGCTGCAGTAATTTTAAATGGACTTTCTGTTCTTTGTCAACCATGATACTGAGAATATTATCAAATCATTATATGTACCAACTTTATAAGAACATCTTGACAGCGATAATTATAATTATTTTTGCAAGTAAAAATGGATAGAGTATGATGCCCAGAATATATTTCAGATTCTATTGCCTTGGAAGATAGAATTCTGTCAATTTACTTCGTGTGATGATGAAAATTTTATAAAGCCATCCCAGTAACCATTAAGCAAAGGAAAATAAAAAATAATCGGGAAACTATATACAGAAACAGAAATACGCAGCTTCGACAACCATATCGCGGAAATATTTTCTTACATAAAAGTTTTTTCCGCATAAACTAATATGCGATTGAATCGATATTCGAAAATCTGGAAAACCAACCACGACACGTTATTAAAACTTTAAGACTATTTCGAAGGATCCGTTTAAATGAAACGCTTAAAACACGACGACTCCATCCTGAGTCGACTAAAAATTCTCACCGATTCGCACCGACCGAAAAAATCGAAAGAGCGAGGAAGGTTGGAAGCGACTCCCTCTGACATTTCGGACACCCATTCCGCGTCCCAACAGCCATTGCTTTAAATCGACAAAAGCGCGCGTTTTTTTTATCACACCTCTCATTTTTCTCACCCGAGAGTCGATCCCGGTTTCTAGAAGGGAAGGAAGAGACGACGCCATCCATTAATCCTGCATCCCATTCCTACATTACCATCCAGATATAGCGACGAAATGGGGCTAAAACAAATGAGGTAAGAATCACACGAGAAGCTTTTTTTCACCGGTTCCTATCTTTCCAGCGGAGTAAAGAATCGCAGATGCGATTTATTACTGGCTGCCTACATTTGTAGTAGCGTGTTCTTTTTAACGACTTCTTCCAGATTGCTCCCTTGCAACAGATCCCAAAACTACCAAGTTTTTGCCACGTTTATCTCTCATATATACCAATTCAACCTGAAAGTTAAGCTTGCTGGATTCCAGAGATACTGACCGTAAAGACGGACGGACAGACAAACCAAATACCGAAGCGCAAAAAAAAGTTTTCTTTAAAATAAAAAAAAATCGTGGCATCGCTACCGTGCCACGCAACTGAGGAGGGTATAAAAAAGATGAAGAAAAAGTTCGATCTCTTCCTCCTCTTCCGAAGAAAATGACAGAAAAGGGGAAAGAGAGAGAGAGATATCGGAAAGTACTAATTGGGCGCATTTAGGAGACGCTCTCCCAGAACACTCAAACTAATGGCTCAAGTTCGATCCTTCTGAGCGGTATGGGTGGAGGAGGAGGGGGAGGCAGAGAGAGAGAGAGGTTGGGAGAGATGGGTGGGGTGAGGGTGGAGGAAGGGTTGGTGGCGGTATCATTCGAAGCAGGGGGAGAGAAGCGTGGATTCGGTGGCGGGAGGCTGGATTCGGAGGCTGAATGGTTAAGATTAAACAATGGGAGGGAGAGGCGGAGAAGGGGGTAGAAAAGAGGGAGGAGGAGGTAGAAAAGAGGGAGGAGGAGTTAAGAAGGGGAGAAACAGAGAAGGATTGGAATGTGTGTGTGTGTGAAGAGACTTCTACCACTCGTATCCTTTTTTATTATTATTCCTGCTTCGGTCTCATTGTTTGTCTGAACACGAGGGCCTTATCAGGACGACGATGGCCTCGTTGTACTTACAATGAATGAATTCCAAAATAATCCCCAAGTTTTTTTTTCCCCCTTTTCATACTCGCCATTCCGCGAATGGATAACGTGTGCATCGGATAGCTTCCTTTTAAAACCACGTTCCGAGAGCTAATTGGCGTTTCGTTCGCAATCTAGACGGATCGGTATACGTGTTCGAAAATATTCACGTCGCGTACGAGAGAAAGACAAGAGAGGGTAGCAGGAAAATTTTAAATAGACTTGCTAAGCTCGTTTCGAAGCGCGAACGATCCTTGCGAACGCGCTTTCGAAAATTACGTCGAACGAAAAAAAAAAACGCGCGAGGGTGGTTACCGTGTCTGAACGCGCGAAAAACCACGGACCGCAGAGAGACATTTCGCCGCGTTCGGCGTGCTTCCCGAATTGATCAACCGATGAACAAACGCTGAAAGACGTGATGGCGCACGCAAGATCGAGAAGGAGAAATAAAAAAAGGATAGTCTGTGGAGACAAACACGCTTCGCGAAACGAAGGATTAAAAAAATAAATAAATAAGACAATACGAGAGTCGTTGTCATTGGATTAAAAAAAAAGCCAGCGAAAATGAGAGTCCGGGATAAAATTACGAAAGTGATGGGGGGAGAGTCTTTCTCCTATGGTATAGTCGAGTGAGAGAGGGAGAAAGAGACGGAGAAAGAAATGGTGAAAGATTGAGAAAGGGAGATGAGAGATGGAGAAAGGGAGATGAGGGATGGAGAAAGGGAGATTAGGGATGGAGAAAGGGAGATGGGGGATGGAGAAAGGGAGATGAGGGATGGAGAAAGGGAAATGAGGGATGGAGAAAGGGAGATGATGGATGGAGAAAGGGAGATGAGGGATGGAGAAAGGGAGATGAGGGATGGAGAAAGGGAGATGAGGGATGGAGAAAGGGAGATGAGGGATGGAGAAAGGGAGATGAGGGATGGAGAAAGGGAGATGAGAGATGGAGAAAGGGAGATGAGGGATGGAGAAAGGGAGATTAGAGATGGAGAAAGGGAGATGAGAGATGGAGAAAGGGAGATGAGAGATGGAGAAAGGGAGATGAGAGATGGAGAAAGGGAGATGAGAGATGAAAGAGATGGAGAAAGGGAAAATTAGACAGAGATAAAGAGCGAAATGAAAAGTGAATGGCAGTGCGAGAAAGAAGAGAAAGGGAGAGAGTTTGGGAAAGGAGAGAAAGGAAGTGTGGGAATAAAAAGAAGCGGGGAATGGGAGAGACGTAGAAGAGCTCATAGGAAGAAGAAAGTGGGAAACATAGGGAAACGGAGAGAAAGTGATGAGCGAGAAATGGAGAGGGGGAAAGAGCGATGAGGAGTGGAAGAAGTCGATGAGAGAGACAGAGAGAGAAAGAGTAAGAGAAAGTGAAAAGAGGAAGAAAGGGAAGGAAAAGGAGAAAAAGAGAAGAGTTAGAAACGAAAAGAGGGAGAGAAAATGAGAGAGCTAGGGAGAGACGGAGGAGTAAGACGACGAGAGATAATAAGGGAGGGAGTAACATTGAGAGAGATAGGGAGAGAGAGAGAGGAAAAGAGAGAAAGAGAGGAAGACGCAGTAGACGGGGATGTTGACGCGTACACGTTCGTGGGTTGGTCCAGGAAATTGGGTGACGCTGACATCGCTGGGAAAGCGCTGCGTTAAGGAAACGTGGGGAGAAATCATTTTGGAAGGGAAAGGCGAGACAGAGGACGAGAGGAAGGGAGATGCGGTATAATGGGAGGGGAGAGAAATAGGGAGGGATAGGGAGGAGAAAGAGTGAGAGAATTCGAGAAACGATGCATCGACAGTGTTTCTCTCTCTCTCTCCTCCATCAACGATTCGCAATTTTCTTTTTCCCTCCCGCCTCCCTCCTCCTCCCCGAGCTCGCGCGCGAAAACGAGCTCGCGGTCCTTCGATAATCCTGAAGTGCACAAGGGGTTGAAGGGGGAGAAGAAAACTACGGGGAACGAAATAAAAAAAATTAAAACGAAAATTAAAAAAAAAAAGCGTCGCAAGCTGCGAATCTCGGAGGCAACACTGATGGAGGGAGGGAACGAAGAAAGGAGAAAGGGGATGGGGAAGAGAGAGAGAGAGGCGAGCGTAAGAGAGAGATGAGGAGAGGAAATGGGCAAGGAGAGAAAAAGGGAAGCAGAGAAAAGAAGAAAGAGGTGAGATGTAATAAAGAATTTGAAAGGTAGAGAAGATATAAGTAAAATGGAGGGAAAGAAGAATGGGAGAAAGGGAAAGAGTAAGGGAATGATAAAATAAGAATAAGAAGAAAAAATTACAAATGGAAAAATTGACTTTCTCTTCTCATTTTACATTTAACACTTTGTCGTATGATGTAAATTAAATATTAACATTTAAATATTTGCAACACAAATAAATAAAAAATACCGGTAATAAAATTTCGAATTTGCACTTATCGATTTATTTTTTATATTTATTTAGAAATCATCCGTAAACAGCCAAACCCGCCCTATTAAATTGGTTAAATAAAGAAGATTACAAAACAAAAATAAAAGGTGAAGATCACGAAGAATTTCTAATTACAGTTTACTGTAAAGTGGTACGAGGAAAAGGATTTTTAAGGTCAAGGGAGGAGTTAGGGTTATAATAATAATAATAATAATCATTTATTTAACACAAACAGGTTTCCCCAATTACATGTGTTGTAATACATTTTCTATGACAACCACAAACGACCATGCCCTCCGTCAGGATTCGAACCCGCGACCCTTGCAGTGGGAGTTAGAGACGCTAACCACCCCTCTACCAAGGTTTGAATACCAATAAAATATAGTTTAATTCAAAATCATCGTTCCACTTATTTATTTCCATAACTCAGTAACGGTAACAAATCAGACCCATGCTGATATGAAATTTTTTTTTACTCAGATTGAGTCCTACAATGCGCTCCTGAAGTTTGGACATTACATCCCGGGACGGGATGCAGACGGTCAGAAAACATATCTTTGATACATATAAATGTGGAAATTGGTAGTGTAGGAAAAGGCATGCATTGCGGATGTTGCGTGGAGGTACACGGATAAGTAGGCTAGTTTGTCACAGAAAAAATAACCCACTGCAGCCCAAGAAGGGAAGGGGAGAAAATAAACCTGCGAAAAACCTCTATGTAGATTGAAGAAAGGTACGTGTAAAATAAGCCCTCGAGAAAGTAAAGGTACGTGTAAAATAAGTCCTCGAGAAAGTGAATACATTAAAATAAGGCAGTTACAGTCACATGAATCTGAGTAAATTATAAATATCTCGTAACGAAAAATATTTTGTCCTACTAGGAAATTATCCTTGCATTAAATGCTGCTAAATGGGAGAGGATGGAAAAGAGATGGGAGAATGAATCCATTAATGGAGTACACAGACCATTCATAGGCGTTACTTGACAGCCTGTGCATATGCAATTAAAATCTTATCCAAATTAGCCTGCGAAAAAACTGGTCATTGAGGTGAACGTTTCGGAGGAGAGCACAATGCCGATTTTATTTTGCACTTTCATCAACGATCTTCACGGACGGCTTTCGATTTCTATTTAACGAGGTATGATTAAGAGTTTATTTAAGACCTTATGCAAAGTGGAAAATCTAATGGACTGGCACGGCCCAAAATCATATTTGAACGATGAATTTTAATGAGGATCTCCCATGCTAAATTTAATCAAAGCCCGTCAAGCGGTTCAAGAGATGAGAGGTACGAGATACGACAAGGGACGTGTCCATAAGGCGTTACTCTATTATCGCTTAGCTGTTAAATAACGCCTTCAAAAGGAGAAAGAATGAAAACAAAAGAGAAAAGGAGGGAAAGGGTTGAACGTAGAGGGGGAAGGAGTAGATAAAAGTAGAAACGAGAAATCGGGGATCGTGTGGTGACACGATTTTCTTAAACTAAGTCACCCACAACGTCTAGAAACACCTCCCCCTTCCGTCTCCCCCTCCCACGCATCGGCGGCTTTACTAACTCACCCCTGCTCCTGCCGTGCGACGATTTTCCGCGATAAAAACGACTCGGAAGGGTGAAGGTGAGATTGGGGAGAAGGGAAAAAAGGGAGCGTGACGTAGAGGGGGCGCAAGGAGTAATAAATAAAACATTTCTGAATTGTGAACGAGCTCGTGTGGAGGAGAGAGAGAGAGAGAAAGAGAGAGGAAAAAATGGAAATCGAGAGGAGTCGCGACAGGGGAGGGAAAATAACAAGCGAGGTTATTGTTTGTATTGTGCGGATTAAAAACTCCACTTTATTAAAAGCGCGAGAATGATCGAAACCGGGAGTTGTTCCCTCTGGCAGTGGCGACGGAGGGAGAGGGAGTGAGGAGAGGGAGGGAGAGAGGCGGAGGGAGGGAGAGAGGCGGAGTTAAGGAGCAAGTTTGTCCTCCCCTACGCCTCCCCACTTACCTCCGCCTCGGGCGGGATTCGAATCGACGATGGCACTTTCCACGGTGGAAGCGAGAGGGTGTGGAGGTGAGAGAGAGAGAGAGAGAGAGAGGGAGAGAGAGAGAGGAAGAGAAAGGAGAGAGGAAGGGGAAAAAATTAACGAACCCATT
The DNA here is from genome assembly GCA_036926305.1 of Uropetala carovei. Classification (NCBI taxonomy): domain Eukaryota; kingdom Metazoa; phylum Arthropoda; class Insecta; order Odonata; family Petaluridae; genus Uropetala; species Uropetala carovei. The sequence continues at coordinate 532,917 of JAXCHB010000164.1, forward strand.
CAGCCGTCATCCTCCAAGAATTCCCATGGTTACACTCGATGCGACGCTAAATTAATAACCGGCGTAATCGATGGGAAATTGGACGTCCTTTAACATCTACCATGGAGTATTTTTCCTACCGGAGTTCTTTATTTAAAAAAAAACTACACGGTGGAAAGTTAAGGGGTGAAGTTTTATACGTACCGTGGCATATACTCGATTATATAATCCGATAAGAGTAGGAGAAAAATTCTGTACTTTACGGAGAAATGAAATCGGGTCTCATCTATTGGCTGGGTGGATGATTTAGCCAACTAAGTTATGACGAAAGTAGATTAATCAGTCTCAAATAAGAGTATAAAGATGATTATAATACGCAGATGCTTGTTTACTTAGTTAAAGCACCCGATCGGTAAGTGGAAGATCCGAGGTCGATTCTCGGTCACGCCCATAATATTTCTCCCACTCTATTGTATATTTAATTTCAAATAAGTAGTGAGCCGCAATACATAAAAAAAAACTTACCGGATGAAGATTAAATTAAACGATATACCGATCGCGATCGATAGCATATTAGGAATTTGATAGTATTCGCTCGTCATACAAGTTCGCCAATTATTCGAGCGACAGTTTTAAGTTTCAAATAATGCGGCTTCTGATATTAAATAAACTTGATATTTATTCCAGTTGGCGAGGAAGCCCTCGAAAGATTTTACATATATTATGCATCAAGGGACTAATGGAAATAAAATGCACCTATCACTATTTCCGCAAGATTGCCGCGAGATCGCATCGCTTTTCTCCGTTCTTGAAATTACGGAGTGATCTGTAGGATTCATTTTTAACCCAAACAGCGTATAATCGACTCAAACACGAAATAAACCATTGCGATATATTGGTTACTACGAGTCCATTTACCCACGGACTGTTTCTCGTATTAAGGCCGAAAACGATGCATAAGGACAAAGGAAGAAAGATGAAGAAACACATAGAAGGAGACAATGAGACAAAACGAGGAGAAAGGGATAAGGAGATAGAAAAAAATAGAAGACGAAAATTCTCGAGAGAGATGATAAAAAATGGAGAACGCGAAATCAAGCGTTCATGCGGGGTGAATGGAGACGACGAGGCGGGGAAAAATGAGAAAAGGAGGAACAAAACGCCTGCGAGGAAAAAAAAACAAAACGAGAATAGGATAAAACGAAAGAGAAAAATAGCGACGAGAAGGCGGTGAAAGAGAGATTAAGCATGAAGACTAGACTGTTGAGAGGGGGTGGAGAGAGGGAGGGGAGGAGAGGTGAGAAAAGAGGAGTGAATGAGAAGAGGGATGAGAAGTGATAAGATGCGAGAGGTTAAGGTGGAGGAGAGGTTGAGGAGGGGCGGAATTAAGAAAGATAAAGAGAGAGAAAGAGGGGAAGGATGCGAGATAAGGCGTGGGTAGTTTTAAGAGGCGACAGAGAGGGAGAGAGGGAGAGGGAGAGAGAGGGGGAGAGAGAGAGGGGGAGAGAGAGAGAGAGAGGGAGAGAGGGAGAGAGGGAGAGAGAGAGAGGGAGAGAGAGGGAGAGAGAGAGGGAGGGAGAGAGAGAGGGGGAGAGAGAGAGAGGGAGAGAGAGAGAGGGAGAGAGAGAGAGGGAGAGAGATGAGGTAGGAACAAAGATGGAGAGTGAGACAGTGGAAGGGTATGGTAGTCGAAAGACGAAAAGATGGGAGAGAAGGGTGGGAATAAAGCAGAAGAGAAGGGGTGGAGTAGACATGAAGGAGAAAGGGGGGAAAAGTGGAGGGAGAAGAGGGGAGAGAGAAAAGGGGAGAGAGAGGAGAAAGAGAAAGTGAGAAAGAGAAATAGGGAGGGAGAAAAGGGGGAAGAGATGAGGGGAAAGAAAAGGGAGAGAGAGAGAGAGAAATATCGAAAGGAGAAGAAAAAACGAGGTGGAATAAATAGGAAGAAAGGTCGGATAGTGAGAAGAAAGAGAAAAAGGTACAAAAGGGGGGTAGAAAGAAAGACAGAGGAAGAGATAATCGGGCGGAGAGAAAGAGGGAGACAGAACTTTGGATAGAGAAGAGAAATAAGTAGAAAATGGGTGAGAGTAAAGAAGGTTAACGGGGATAAAGACGTAGGGAAAGAAGTGAGAAAGGTGAAAGAGAGAAAAGGGGAATAGAGAAAAGGAGAATGGAGAAAAGGGGAGGAGAGAAAGTGGAAAAAAGGAAAAAGAGGAAGGGGGAGATAGTAAGGGAGGAGAGAGAGGAGAGAAAAGAGGCAAATATCGAACGAGATACGGTAAAGCGAGGGAGGTAGATATGAAGAGGAAAGGGAAGGGGGAAAGTGAAAGGGGATGTGAAGCGATAAGGAATGGAGAGAGGAGAGAGAGAAAGAGAGAGAATGGAGATGGGCGAGGAACGCTAGGGATTCGAGGGTAGGAGTCAGTAGATGGAGGAGGTGCGCCGGATAGGCTTCACACTTGGGAGTAAAAGCGTGAAGTATGGAGGGTGAGAAGGAGAGAGAGCGAGAGGGAGGAAAAGAGGGAGAGAGAGAGAGCGGGGGAGGGAGCATTTTGGTCAAGATGCACGGCCCGAATGAGATTTATTTTTGCCACGAGGGAACGAACGCTTAAAGGCTCTGGCTCTCGCGGACTGACGTCGAAGAGTGGGTTTGAGATGCAAGGGCCGTGTACAGCGAGCGAGTGGGTGGGTGGTGTGTGGGAGAAGAATGGGCTACACGGGGACTTCGAAAAAAAAATAAAGATGGGAATGGGATGAAGTGGATTATGGGAGGAGAAGGTTTCGCGAGACAGGTAAAAAAAATGGATGAGGATTCGTGAAGAGAAGTTGCTCATAACGGTTACAAGGCATCCCACGGTTCTATTCGACGTTCAGGGTAGGCTTTCGAATTACACTTTCAAACTTTTTTTTGCCCGTATTTTATACACAATGGAATTTTTAGGTGCTAAATAAAATGGAACACGCAACAGAAGTAAATAACTTGGGATTATTACGTTTCGTTTTATTTTAACGTACGAGTGGGCCTTTTATGGATTCTCACTAGTAAAAAGAATGTTTTTCGGCCTAAAGAATTTTAATTCCTACAATACTATGTACCTGAACACGAATTTTTGGTAAATTACATGTTTAAAATATAGTTATGCCACTTAATGATTTAAAAACTTCCATTATTTACTGCACGTTAAGAATAAAACATTTTCAAATTGGCAATGCATTTTATCTGATTTCCAATGAGGGCTTCAAGTCCCTAACTTAGATTCAAACCATGCAATCTCCTTTCCTCACGATATGTTTCGTCGCTAGATTTAAATAAATAAAACGGCCTTAGTCGCGAAATGCATTTTAAAACCTTTTCGTATAGAATAAAAATGTGCAACGATCGTAAAATTAATTCTGTTCGTGAGTAATCATTTTCTAAATCTTTTCGTACATACTCCTGCAAGTTATAAAATATATTTTACGGTGTATTGATCGACTGATTTATTCTTATTGCATGTACAAATTTAATCCACTTTTATAAAAATATACATGGCACGAGAAAGCTTGAGATAAAATCTTTCTGAGGTTTATCGATCTAATCTAATCGTGAATTCTGAATTTTGGTCAGCTGTTATGCTTTTTTATAATTTAGATTTTAAAAATACAATTAAGATCGTTAATTAGACCCTCTTTTTCGTTCAAAATTTCATGCGCATCGGTACCTTCCGACCGACGGATCACCTGAGATAGGCAGCTAAACAAGAGATCAGCGAAATCAATATTCCAGGGTTATTTTTTTATTATAACAACAAATTATTACGTGAGTAAAGAGATGCAACCGAGAGAACTGCAACACTTCTCCTACCTAAAACAATGATAAAAAATGCCAGCAACAAAAACACGCAGGTTCGGATGTAAAAATAATGAGATTACGCCACTCGTCATTCGCGTTTTGGTCCTCGGTAGAAAGGCACGTGGCGTATCTTCCCTCTGACAGCGAAATCTTGGGTTCGAACCCTGGCGTGGAAACGTCCACGCGAGTCGGTCATTCTGGATTAGATGCACAAAGACACTCCACGATCTCAACCTCGTACTTAATGAGGACGACTTGTTATTTCTGTGCATACGTTTTCACAAAAATATTGCAGTGGGTGAATGCGTTCACGTAGGTCAGTGCTCTCCGACCGGTGTGCCGCGGCACATTATTGTGCCGCGAGGAAGGCACTAGTGTGCCGCACAGTCTGAGGATATTTAATTTTCACAAAAGCGTTTAGAACAAACAAATTCGCATAAATTTTATCAATCAAGGAATTTATCCTGAAACAGCTAAAGGAATTGATAGACCATAGCAACGATCATATAACTTCAAATTAGTGTTAATACCTTTAGATGTATACATTTTGGCTAAAAGCTAAAGGTGTGAATATCCTTCAATATTTTAATATGCCATCGCTTAGATCAGGGGTGCCTTACCCAACACAAACCCCCCCCCCCCCCTCGAAATAATTTTTAACGGTGAAGTTTCTCGATAACCACCCTCCCTCGAAACTTGAAGTTTTCACACGGCCCGATCAGTCATTTGAAAAGTCTTCAGTGGCCCGCGCTGTCGTACATAAAGCCTAATGTGGCCCTTTCAATAAAAAGTTTGGCTTAGAGGATCCAAATTCAACAACTTATTTATGTGAATTTAATTGTTCGTCTACGGCTCATATTAAAAATATTACAAGGGCATGTTTAAAGAACCTAGATGAAGAAGTTCTTGTAGGTCTTTCTATTGAGCCTTTGTACCAAAAAGGAAAGACTAAATTTTCCGTCGAAGAGCATAACATTTTTACACGTTGAATTATGTATGTACTTAATTTACAATAAACTTATATATTTATTTGAATATTACTATATCTATCATATCAACCTAATATAACTGCGTCTTTTACTGATTTTATGCTACTTTTTTCTTTAAAAATGTGTAATTACGTAGTGAAATAATTAGGGTTGGTTTGGTGTGCCGCGGTGTTTTTAAGCATGCATGAAGGTGTGCCGTGGACTAAAAAAGGTTGGGGAGCACTGACGTAGGTGACCTTAAGTAAAAATAGAATATACAATCTGTTCATATTCATTTTTCACCGGGCTCTTGCATATGCCTCATTTTTAAAGAAGGAAGGGGCTCTCCTTTCGTTAACATATTCAACCAACGAGCAAAAACAAGTTACTTTCCTAGTTACCCTGATATTTCTGCATCTGCAATGCTACATTTTAACGAACTGAGACCAGTTCCACACTTAGAAATACGTAATCCACTCGTATTTTTATATTCATGTGTGCGTGTATCTCAAATTCCATTTTGATGACCAAAAAGGAGTCAACAGTGCGAAATGATTGTAATGATGGTATGCAGATGATTTTTGGAGTGCATCTTAATGATTACAAGTCGTTCGAACGGGTTGTAGATTTCATTCGAATGGCAATAGACAAAACGAATGAAAACATCATAGATGTGTTTCAAAGCTAGGGAAGATTCTGGAAAACGGTTCATTAAATGAATCACACAAATATAAAATTATATATATATATATATATACATATACATATCCATATACATACACATACACACACACAAATAAATTATCTCACTGCCTAATAAAATACAAAATACAAGATCGACGCAATGGTGATACTGCGCGTAAACAATGAACAACGAAAATTTGTAAAAAAAAGAATTCACCGGACCTATATTTTATTAATATTTTAAAGATATTAAAAATAATAAAATCGTTCACCGTCCTATTTCGGAAAGCTGAAAAATGGATGGAATAGATTTTTTTGCAATGCCTGACCATCGAAATAAAAACAAGAACTACCCGACTGCGCGGAATTAAATGCATTTTTTAAAATTAAAGCAAGACAAACATTCCCGGATCTCATCAATGGAAAGAGAGAGAGAGAAAAAAAAAATTAAAAATCAACCGTAGTCTGAGAGAAATATCATCCCAGTGATTAAGAGATATAGGGCAAAAGGCGCGCACCAAGTTGGTTTATAACCGAGAGAGAGAAAGGGGGAGAGAAAGATGGATAAGGAAGAAAGGAATGCATGATGGGGCGAAAAAAGGTGAAATTCTAGATAGTGGGTGTACGGGGGAAGTGTGTGTGTGTGTGTGTGAGAGAGAGAGAGAGAGAGAGAGAGAGAGGGAGGAGTTTGGAATGGAAAGAGGGAGAGAGAAAATAGGGTAGGAGAGAGGGGGTTAGGAATGGGGGATGGGGGAGAGGTGGCATTCCCCTCTCAAGTGCTGAGTGGCATTGAGACTCGCCCTATTCAACGAGAGGGCGACGCGAGGGCTTCGAAGCAGCAGAATGAGGAGTGGGAGAGAAGAAAGAGATGGAGGATGGAAAGGGTGGAGAGATGGAGGCTGGGGAGGGATGCTGAAGGGAGGGAGGGAGAAAAGCCAACGGATGGAGAGAGAGAGAGGGAGGAGGGTGAAGCTGGAAACGGAGATGGGGATTAGTCTACTGTGAAGAGAATGAGAGCGAGGTGGATACGAGAGAGAGAGGGGGGGAAGAGAAAAGGGAGGGGGAAGAGAAAAGGGGGGGAGAAAGTGGGGAGAGAGAGAGAAAGGGGGAGTGCGTGTGGCACTATGATTGAAAGGAGTTAGTTAGGGGGAAGGACGATGTTGAGGGATAGGAAAATCGACGATCTGAGAGAAGGGGGGAATGGACGTCGGCGGAGGGATACAAAGATGGGAATTGACATCGTGGTAAAACGTACGTAGCCACGTAATGAGACGGGGAAAGTACTGTAAGGAATTGCGCGTGCACGCCAATGAAAGACGACGTCAACCTATCAACGTTAGGTTTAAATGCCGCTTTGTCTTCCCAAATTTTAGCTTGTGCAACAATTTACGTTAAAAAGGGGGTACCTCAAACCAGAATCGGCGTGCTCAGCTTATTGTTCACGTTACAGAAATTATGTAAGTAAATACAGAGGTCTAAAACAGTCGTGGATTTCAAATACAAATAAGCAATCCTCGGATGAAACGCACACACTGGTGATCACCTCGAAAGACGGAGAAATGATCCCTGGTGACGGCTGCTCCATACCTGAAACCTTTTTTCATCCATAATAATATCCTTAATTATATGAAACAAATGTCCTATTTTCACCTTTTTCTTAATTATTCAAAGGCAAAGAAAACACCGAGGGCCTCAAACAGCTAAATTCCACTGATGGTGACTGCTTTGTACATGAAACTTCTGCCCACACGCGAGAAATACATTTATATTTCGAGCGAACGATCCCATTTCCACCTTCATGTCAATTAGTCGGAGAAAATTCAGCTTACGAAATGCCACTGGCGACGGCGGCCTCGCACCAAAAACCCTTTCCTATCCGAAAGAATCACCATTTATCATTTTATCTAAAGACATCATTCCTACATTTTCGCCAATTATTCGTCTTGTCTCCTACGAAAAATACTCGATATTTGCGCCGTTTGAAAGACGAAACGGAAGAAACGCAGATGGAATTCGGAGCGAGAGAATGTAGGAGGCGACGAGAGAAAGAGAAAAAAGAGCGTTAATAGTTTGCGGTTCGAGAGGTACTGAGCCATCATCGTCGAGGCGCTGACGAGTGAGAGTAAGAGAAAGAGAGAAATAAAACCGTCTTCACAAAGGCAGAGATTGAGAATGTCGAGTCGCTTATTTTCCTCCTCGCATTAACCCCGAAGAAACGTTGAGACGTAACGAGATAGTGTGTTATAGGGCACGATAAATGGCCCTTAAGGCCAAAAGAGAGAACGAAAAGCTTGTGAAAGAGAGACGGATGGGGCGAAGAAAACTGCTCTCGCTGGAGAAACAAAAAAAGGAAGGAAAAACAAAGAAGAGGAAAGAATGTGCAAGGGATAGAGAGAAGAAAAGTAACGAGAGGAGAAAAGAAGTTTAAAAGGTTTAAAAACGACGAGAAAAACGAAGATTAATGAGAGGAAAATGATAGGAAAAGATGGGATTGGGGCGAAAATAGGAAGAAGACGAAAGCACGAAGACGAAGGGAAGGACGGATGAGATTGTTCGAACCCCAATGAGTCCCCGCTATACGTCGTTTCGATTATATTTGTCGTTTCTGTTATACGTCGCTAACCGATTGAGGATGATTCGCAAATGCGTCGTTTTTGAAGGCGGAATTGCAATCACAGTGAAGTAGATGTCTACGTCGTTCCTTTGCAATATATTTTGTAAATTACGTATAGCTCAGTAGAAGGGTTTTTGAGTTTGCAGACGCAGATTTAATTTTGCCCATGATTTTGCTCTATCAGGGAATTCTAATCTCCAGATTGATAAAGATAAAGAAGTCACTTTTAGGCCATTAATATTACATATATCCTACAATGACATATTTGAGATAGACCTTTCTTTGTTTTCCCGTATACGAGGTATATAGAGAAAAAGTACTGTGATCGCGAAAAAGTTCTTTATACTTGGAGGTTTTTTAAAAAAGGAATATGCACGTTTTAGACGCCCCTGAATCGGAAAAAAGCAGTTTCTGCGATTCCCAACATTTTGAATCTGTCGTCTTTACGTGACTCCGAGAGTCAAACGATTCAACATCCTTCTTGAAATAAACCACATCAATGAAGGATAGTGTATTCTCGTCGATCTACTCAAAAGCGACAGTATGGATTCTGATTAAACATCATCCGGTTACGGAACCTAACGTCATAAATAATGACATCTTAATACACTAGTCAAATGCTTAAAAACAAGCAGTACTTATCATTCGATGAGATTTTAAAAGATCGAATTTTTACGCTGAACTACCGAAAAGCACTCCAAACTGTAAGCAGTAGAAGCATACATACTAACCACGAGTCGAACTGCGACAAAACATATTTCCGCCGTGAATAACTTATTTATGTAACCAGTGACACTAACTCACGGACTAGTAACATATTGGGCGTGAGAGAGTCGGTACGTAGCGCCGATTTTTTAAAAACTACATGACACGGATTCGTGGGAGTAACGCGGTGGGCGATACGATCCTGCGACGAATGACTGATAATGATGCGGAGACGCAAAAAAATGTTTAAAAAAAACAAGACGGGCGTAACGACGTGCACCTCGAGAGAGAGAGTGGGGGGGAAGAGAAAGGGGAGGGAGAAAGCGAGGGTGGAATATGAGTTAGGAGAAAGGCGTGTCGGGAGGAAGGTTGAGGAAGGAGAGGCGAAGGAAGGCGCCTACGGGTGACATCACGGCGCCAGTGAGGGCGTCATTCCATCGCGATGGTGGTGTTCTTGTGGTGTGGGTGGCTTTGAAAAGGGTGGAAGAGAGAGGGTGAGAGAAAAAGATGAGCAAAGAGGAAGAGAGAGAGAGAAAGGAGAAAAAGGGAGAAAAACGAGGAGGTTTCGAGAGAGGGAAAGAGACTATGGAGAAGTAGGGTGGGGGGTGGGGAGGCGACTCGCCCCCTACATCTGCGTGGTGTCAAAAAAGGGGGTCAAAAGGGGATGAGGGAAGGCACTGCGGGTGAGGAGGGTTACGTTATCCGGAACTACCAACCGAACCGTTTTTTTACGACGAGGGTTTATTGGGAGCAGCGGTTTTCGAGGAGTGAAACGCCGGAATACCAGCACCTCGACTTATCTCGAGGTCACACCCCTACCGAATTTTCCTCTACAACAGATAATCGGGATATTTAACATTATATATCGTAAGCAGCGACTAAATGATATTGGTTAAGTGTAGCTAACAACCAATAGAGAATATCCAACGATCGTTATATTCCAAACTTATTGACTTATTATGCTCTGGGACTCCTCCCACAAAAGAGAAGTAATTTTTATGAACTATAAAAGTCAAGCGATAATACAAGAAAAACATCTTCGTAATGATAGTAGTTTGTTCCTTGTCTCTTATGTTTCGGTCATTTATGAAATCAGTGATCGCATCGATGTCATGAACCATTACTTTGAAAAGTAATTTTAAAATACATTTACATGCCTAACTACATCAGTCATAAAACGGTTGAATAAAGTTTCAACTACAAGATCTTCACTAACCGACCTATGGTAAAATTTTTTATCTGAGTTACCTCTCCGAGCGACTAGTTTTGCAGGACATACGGACACTAGCCATACACGACGGTTTTTTATACGTACACGGAGTCATCTACACTCACCTACAGAACACTAGCTCTAAGTCGAGCTCGATAATACATTTTCCAAAATCATGAACAACGAAAAATTCCACCACCGTACAGCGTCGCTTAATCTCTAGTTATGACCTGAATTCGAAATTTGTACTCCACTGCTCGTAGCTTATGACTTCGCGATGGCACGAGCACTTTACTAAAATGGCGTATAAAATTCCCGTGCCGTTTAGTATTTGCTTGGTTGGTTTTTGAAGGACTCGAGGGAGGAGAGGGAGAGGTCCTCTCCAAATGGATGAGGGCAGGGAGCTTGGTTGAGCTTTTAGTGAAGCATCCTCATCATAATATCTTGCAAAAACAAAAGGAGCAGCGATAAAAATTACATGTCTCGAGAGATGGCGACTAAGAGGCGGAAAATGCTGTGCCTTATTTTGGGCCATAGGGAAATAGATGCATACAGAAATCCGCCATAAAATTATCTCCATATATACATACATACACATATATACATCCATACACATATAATTTTCATTTTGACTATTTATTTCAACAGAGCTTACATTTAAATATACTTCGAAAGTGCGAACTTAAAAAAAAAACCTTTCCGCTTCCTGCCGGTATTTCTAGAGGCTATCATACTAGTTAAAAACAAAATCCGACGAAATTCCAGCTCGATAATTCGTTCTTTCAGTTATTTATTTTTTTAATTAAAGAATACTGCGGACAATTAAGAATATACAATCCCAAGGCAACTGGAAACTGTTCGGAAGCCACTTATCATGAGAAAAAATACGGACGAGACTAAATATATACCTAAGGTACAAAAAACCGGCGCTGAAACGGAAAAAAAATTGCCAAGCGTCCCGGAAACAGAAGATTAGATGTGGATCCTGGAAGGATGGAAACGGCGTGGGTGGTTTAGCGCCTGAGTAAGGCCCAGAGTGAGAGAGAGGAGGGAAAAAGGAGAAGGGGAGGAAAGAAGAAAGCTTGAGAGAAGGAAGGGAAAAGGAGGGAAGGGAGTGAAGGAGGCGCAAAGCAGAGATCCTCAGCCTTTCTTGGGTAGAGGACCACCGGAATGTCTTTATTACAAATCTATATTAAATTACGTATGAGGATAGAATGCAGTGGTGAAGAACATAAGCGCATCAATCCAATCCTCAAATCAACAAAACGATCGTCCTTACACATACTCATGGGGGACATCAACCACAAAAAGAGAGAATTATTGTTTAACGAAAGCTTTAATTCCGTTCAGACATCTATAAGTGTTTACTAGAGTCATCTAATGGCCGATAAAAAATTAATTAACAAGAATTAATAAAATAACAGCGATAACAAGGTTATAAAGAATTTATTTCCAGCTACACATCGAGTTCGATAGCGAAATTACGGAAACATGCATAATTTCATGCTGAAAAACGGAGTAATAAACGACCTCTTACAATGATCCCTAAAAATAGTTCCATAAAATTCGACGCCTAGATACTGGTACAGGAAAAATTCTTCAGCAATTTAAAACGTGAGAGAATTAAATGGATGCATTGTTTTACCGTGGCCTACATCTTTCTTTTAAGGGTGCAATTGTAATTTTACGTAGATACAAACGTATAACTCCTCTCTGCTAAATTAGACGAAAAAATTGAAGTCTATAAAACTGGAAAAAAACCGGGACAATCGCAGAAAACACTTAATTTTATTTCGCCGTAAATAGAAACAATCGCTCCCGTGGTGAGAGAGCTAAAACGAACACTCGCCCTCGCCGAGATTATCATCCACGATCCTCGGTCATCATTTAGCGATAAACACTGTTACGGAAAAAATAAATTAACGAAAAAAAAAAACGTTCCTGCCGGGGCGATGCAGTGGGAGAAACGGTACGTGAGGTTTAGGGAACGTGGCAAGGACGCGAGAAGGAGACGACGAAGGTTCTTTTTTAATTTTTCTTTTTTTTTAAATTTTCCCCACACGGGAAATACTTAGCGACGTCGGGGGTTTCGGGGAGGAGACAAAAGCAGCATTTTTTCTAGGATTTGGGGAGAGATGAACAAGACGCGGCACAGGGGAGGGGGAAGAATTGACGTACCGTGCACGTTCGAAATGGTTCTTCCCTCCTATCTCATCTCTCGAGTTCGCAAACGGGGATTCCACGAGAACTCAGCAGGGAAGGTTTTTTTTTTTTTTTTTTTACCCCTCCGACGACCACCATCACGGTGTATTTTTCGCTGACGAACGTTGGTGATGATTGCGAGGGAGAAATTCGCGGGGGGGGGGGGGGGGAGGAGAGTGAAAGGGAGGGAGAAGGGAGAGTTAGAGGGAAGAGAGGGCATGGAAATACTTCCACGAGAATGCGCTTCTCAAAAAAAAAAAAATTAAATTCGCGAGAGATAGAGAGAGAATGAGATACGTGACAGCATCACGGCTGGCGAAACGGAGAGAAATGGGGAGGTGTGGGTTGGGTTTGGAGGCCCTCGCGTCACGTCGTTAAACCGAAGCGAATCCAGCCACCGTGGTATTTAAAAAAAAAAAAAACTCCCAATTGACTGATTAGTGGGAAGAACCACCGTTTTCGACAACGAGCTCGTTGTAATTACGATGCACAATCGACGGATCTCTCCCACTCTCCTCCGCTAAAATTCTTCGCATTCTCGATCCGGGAAGAATAAATTTTGGGGTTTTTTTTTTAATTATTCCGTGAATACGTTCGGGAGGTTAGGGAGGAGGAGGCTGCCGAAATATTTAAACGGGGTTTTAGTTTTTTTCTCTACTTCTCGACGGAACAAGCTTTCCACGAGAGAGGAAAAAGAACGACGAAAAACGACTTCCCAGCCATTACGATGTTGACGGTTCCTCAATTAGGAAGACTGAATCGGGTTTAGTTTTTCTTCCCCCCTCCCCCCACCCGAAAAAAAAAGAAAAACTGGAGGATTGTTTCATTCTTCTCCCGATGACCTCGAGTAAAATCTCCTCGCGTAAGCCATTAATTAGCCATTTTTTCGGATTCCGCGAAGCGGTGGTGTCATTTCGGTTTATTAACAACCGGTTCGTTTCGATCGCCAACTTCTCGTGTTTATAAAACTACGATTATTGGTTATTTCAATGGATGATATTTAAGTTACGCCTATTTTACTTCGGAATGATTGGTTAAATAAATGCTTCCGTTGGATATTTGAGTGATATTTTAATGTGTGTTTACATAAGCGTTTCGAAAACAAATAGAAATACACTCTGACGAATTCGAACGATCGCAAAAAACGAAATTAAAACGTCTGAAATTCAGAGAGCAGGTGACCGATGATTTAATTGATTCTGGAATATGAACAACTATCTTGCATAAATAAAGGACTAACAATAAGTTGAAGGAGTCAATACATAAAGTTTAACGAACGAACAAACACCGGTATTACTACATAGCCTATTGGTAACTCGTTGGTACCGACCGAGCAACGTGAAGATACACAAGTCTAGAATCACTTTACGGCTGCTGAAGCCACCTCCTCGTGTGTGAAGTATAATTGTAAATATTTCCGCTGTTGAAACATTAGTGTCACTGCTCGAATTTGATATTATTTCTCGAATTTAAGTGATTTTTCCAATGCATTTAATTTGAAAAAAAAATTATTTTTGAAGAAGCGGTTCCGTTACGTTGTTAGCATACGGTCCGAACGAACCGGCAGAATGACACCATTGCCTCCATAAAAAACGTTATGCCATTCAGACACGCTTAATAACTCGTGATTAACGGTCGGATTTAATAAGACCCTGACGGAAGCCTCCGAAGTCCACGAATAGTTTCCCGAACTTAAAAAAAAACACCACGAAAGGGGTCGCAAGGAGGGGAAGGGGGACGTAAAACTTGCTTCCCCCAGCACGGTTCATTAATTTCCTCCTTTTCTTTATTATTTTTTTAAAAATTGCTCCGCTCATCCTTCTCGAGCGCGTACAGAATTTTTAATTACGAGATTTTTCAATTTAATCGTCGCCGTCTTACAAAATCTCGGGATTTTTCCCCCCAGCGCTGCATCGGAGTAATTGAATGACTAAAAACGACTTAAATATTTGGGGCATGCGCAATTTTTAGTCCGACCTCGGACTCGAATCTCAAGTGCCACGAATAGCACGAGAGAATTATTATTTTTTTTTCTTCCAGCCGCCTAAGTCAGCGGAAAAAAGAAACCAGTTTTTTTTCCTCCTCCCGACCGCTTAAAATACTCGAACCCAAGAAATTCCGCGGGCTCATATCTCCCGGATTCGTGTCGTCGGAGAAGACGAAAACTCTTGAATTCGGGATACAATCCCTCTGCCGAAGGTAATCGAAGACTGAACACCCGTTTAATCGATTCCCTATCCGCGTGGATACCCGGAAAAAAAACGGAATGGACCACGGATTAACCGTACGAAAGTAACGAGCCGGTTTTTTTTCATACAATTTCAGCGATTTTTTTTATCCTTGGGGTAAACCAGACAAGGTCACCTCTTGCGTCATAGGCGTTCCCGGCGAATACCCTTATTTTGGTCGCCTTTTTTCAAAAAGATATGACGCGATGAAGAATTAAAATATCGTAAGTTTTAAGCAAATGTTTCTTTTAAAACATTATTTAAATCACATTCTGTGAGACTAAAAAAATACTGTTACTTATATTATGAGAGATCGGTATACCCGTACTATTCGGCAGACCGTATAAACCGAACACAGCCCAAAAAACCGTACGCGTACTGGCAAGTCAAAATGAATTTAAAATGATAGTGCATTAAAAACCTTGTCCAACACGGATTCGATCATGCGCTGGTTGAATAAATGTAAAATTTATCCAGTGGCGTACTAGGAGCGGAAGGGCCCTCAGCAATATATTATGTTGGTCCCTCTCCCACTAACAAATACATGTGTTCAATTAAAAATGAAACCCATTTTAGAACTTACCGAGTTGCACTTATTAGTCAATTGTGAGGAATATCCTGAAAAGGTTAGGCTTTTTGAATTACTCTGTCCAAAAATGATAATTAATTAGAAAGTCTTACAGAAATTATGATAAAAAATAGAAACTCTTAAAAATATCTTTATTTTTGTATATTCTATAGGAGGTCGTAGGATTTGCCCACCCTATTTTTACGCCACTGCATTTACCCAACACGTTCAAAATTTAATTATACACGGACTTGAATACGGCGCACACCTCATTTAACGTGAGAAACACACGGATACGTGATTTTTTCATAACTCGTTAAAACTGCGCTAAGCAATTTTGCCTGGCGTGGCATACTCCAAGAATGTAGCCGAAGCGTTGTGCAAAGACTATTATTACACTTGAATATGGATTCATTTTCGAGACAGCCGAAGCTAAATCTTAAAAACAAAATAATATCGGAGTACGTAAACTCTACAATGTGCAATTTGTTTCATCTTTAGTGCAAATTACACCCATTCCCCAATTATGGAGTTCCACCAAATATCGGCATATTCAGTGAATTATAAAACACAATTTCAGGTTAGAGTACGTTGCACTTGTGGTTAAAGGCCACAGTATTTTTCATCATGCAATGAACTCTCATTCATAGGCATGATTATTATAAACCATGGCGAGTGCACCTTCGCCCAACAGAAGCGGAGGGGCGATTCGTTCTTGTCAAATTAAAACGCGCTGCACGTAGACCGTACGCCAAACCGCGAGAGCATTTACCTACGGCGATAACAAGTATTACCGACACCTCGCTTACCCCGACGAAAGTTCGAGGATAGGTTTTCCTCAATGTTTCCACCCCGCAACGGCACCTTCATTTTTTTTTAATCAAAACCTCGGGAAGCGGAAATTATTCGCGAACGTACCAACCGTCGCCTCAACGGTTCCCCTGCACAACAGTTGCACACGGCTTAAAGAAGCAGCATCCAAACACGAGTACGCGCGCATAATGAATCTCCCGAAATTCTACTCCGGCGAGGATGAAGGGAAAAAAAAAAGATCCACATGGCGCGAAAATGTAATTTTAGAAGCGCTTCTCTTCCGCTGCATACGATACGACGAGGGAGGAGGGAGAGAAGAGGGAGGGAGTGATAGAGAGAGGACCTCATCTTCTTCTTCCCTCCACCACCACCACTCCAACTCCAGAGCAGTCTGCGCTGGGAGCAGTGACGCTTTACTCACCGTGCTAATTCTGCAGACTACCTCTCCCTCCTCCCCATTTTTTCTCTCTCTCCATTTTTTCTCTCCCCCCCTCTTTTCCTCCCCCCACCCTTTCCCTCCCTCCCACCCTTTTCTCGCGACCTCCCAACATACGAGCCATCGCCACCTCTCCTACCCTCCTCAACCTTCTCACCTCTCCATTCCTTTCCCCTCCCCCCCTCCCCAAGAGGCGCACTACACGCCCTCTCCCCCCCCCCCCTTTTACCTCTTACCCTCTTTTCCCCAGAGCCACACCCCTCCTCCTCCTTCATCCCTCTCTCTCTCTCTCTCTCTCCTATCTCCTCGCCATTTCCCTTCCCCGCAGCCACTTCAAACAATGCTCTGAGAAGGGAGAAGGAGCGTGAAGACTTTCGCGGAGTCTGCTCCCTCATCCCTCTCTCCCTCCCATCCTCTCTCCCCCACCGACGCCCAGGTGGCACGTCCTCCTCCACTCCCATCCCACTCCTCTCCCTCCCTCCCTCCCTCACTCTCTCCCCTAGGAGCCTCTCCACGGTCTTATTCTCTCGTCATATTGTCACTCCACTCACGAACTCCTCATTCACATAACCTCCTCTCCCTCCCCCCTCCCCCTTAGTTCCTCCTCCTCTCCCTCCGTCCCCCCTTCTATCCCTCATCCCCCTCCTGATTATATACTTCCCGTCGATTTCCCAACTCAAAAGTATTCAGCGTATTCGAAAAGCATTCGAGCCATTGTAGACTGCGCGTGACCTATAGATTCTGAGCGAGGGAAGATCTAAATTCTTACTATTTCGTGCAATAGGACAAACATGTATACTATGATGCTTTAAAAAAATAACGTAGATTTGTATTGTTCACGTCGCCAATTTTTACAGGAAAACGAACAGATGGCGGAGATGAGAGCTAAAGTACCCGAAATCAAAACCAACCTAAAAATTAATCAAAAAAAATCTGTACTATAACAGAAACTATCCTTAAAATATTTATTTTTAAAAAATCTTGATTTGTATTGGAATGCAGCTTTCCTACTCTCAGATAAAATACTTCACTTACACGTTATTTTTTCGTGAAAGGTTTTAGGTTTATTTAATAACCAAATAAACCTAGCCATTATTCAACCCGTTACATATTTAACAGACAGCTAATGAGAATATCATAAACCTCAAAACATTCAAATAAAAACTTTTATTATGCTAGGCAGTTAAATAAGTGTATCACTATTTAAATTAAGTCACAGCTCCTTAGAGCAATAAAAAACTTTAAAAGTATAATAAAAGATTTTAATTAAGAATTTTATGGCTGCCCGAAGACATCTGTTTTCCGTTAAAATTCGTTGCATCTCATCTCAGTGACTCGAAGAGGTTATCTCATCTCCTTGACCTTTCTTAAATGAGCCAAAAACAAATCTTTTTCTTCCATTTTCTTCCGCCGCCAACGCTACGAAACGTACATTTAGACCATTACCCCGCGAGTCGTCGGAAGCGTGCGGCAGCGGGTGTCACAGCACCGTAACTATACTATGTAGAAAAAACTCTTTACGAAAAGATTACTCAGAAGCTAGGAAGAACGGCTACCGGGGAATATAAAATAACCAAGGTTACGTCTAATCGAAATAAAACTACGTTCTACGACAGCCATAAAAAGGATGAGAAAATCTATGTTGTTTCGGATACAAAGCAGCCTTCATCAGTGGCGATTCACGGGAAGTAAATACGAAAAGTCTTTCGATTTTAAAAATATCTTTCTTGAATCAAAGTAGACTGGTTTAACCTATCTAACCTAGGTTAGGGGCCACATAATACTTTTCAGGACATTCCGTCCGAATGTATTCTCGATAAGAAAGAACATCACAAGGGATCTTAGCATCGGGTGACAGATCTTAACACCCCACGCACATCGGCCACGCCTCGACACCTGCCAAATAACTAATTAGGCATTCAGCAATAACAAAATGTATTTTTTTCTAAACGACCAGCGATAACAACGGAGACGAAAGTAATTCTCCCCTTCATCCGGCCATAACTCACCTCGTTTCAATGCACCGAAAAGACATTGGACGCCGTGAGGGATTTGGAAAAAAAACGTTTGGCAGGACTTTGGAATACGGAGAATAGGGAATCATTACATCATTATGAATAAAGCAAAGCACGCGTCGACGACACGCTCCAACTTGCCTCGAGGAATAGCAATCCGTTGGAACTATGGGAGATTAACATTGTAGCGAGACAGCTTCAACATCGTGTCAGTCGAGAAAGAAAAAAAAATATTCCCCGAAGCGTAAAGGCCATTGTGGATTTTTTTTCTTCCTAAGACGAACAACAAAAACATTTCGAACGGTCAAGAGGCTTAGGCGTCAAGTGAAATATAAAAAACTCTCCGTCCCGAGGCACGCTACACGCACCGCGGAGCACGTCTCGCCCTTCATCCCTTAAAAAGTCACGTCTCCCCATTGCAGTGCCGTAACTAGGGTATAGCAAATATCGCATTTGCCATAGGCGCCGCTTGCAAAAGGCGCCAAAGGTTCCCGTAAAAAGTGCGTCAAGTCCATTTTCGCATAAATAAGTCCTATTTTAACACTCAAACTTTGATTTATTTATAATAAAATCGCTATTGTTGTTTATTAAAATGCAGAAAAAATGGCATCCTGCATAAACAAGGTGTTTTGTAAAAATTCTGCCATAAGCGCCATAACGCCAAGGCACGCCTCTGCCCCAATGCATTATTCCTTCTCACCTCCTCGCATTCCCTGCGTTTTCTCTAAACGTTCGCCCACGCAACCTCCGAGGCCATCCTCACACTTCGCTAAAATTGCAAAAAAAAATTTAAAAAAAAAACCTCGTTCAAACAGAAAAAAATGAAAGAATCCCCATCCTCTCTATCTTTTCAACTACCCACCCAACCAACAAAAAATTATAAAATCTCCCTCCCACTCGCATAACGAGAGGTATACGTTTAAAAAAATCGCGCGCCGGAAATAATAAAACAAACGAAGCGAGTAAAGAGCGTTAAATAAACGACGATAATAATTTATATTTACGCGTTCGAGGAAACACACACACACACTTCTTCTCCTTCGGGCTATAAAAAATAATAATAATAAATAATAATAATATAATATCCCGAAGAGAAAGAGTGAGACAGGAATGGAACAGACGAAATTTTTTTCCCCGGTAAGAAAACCCCTTTTCCCCCCAACTCCTCCTTTTCCGTTGAAAGTGACGAATCCGGTTCCCTTGTGTAGTGTGCTCCTCCGGAGGAATGCGATGCTTCTTTTTTCACTCTCTCTCTCTCTCTCACTCTCTCTCTCTCTCCCTCCCTTCTGCTAAACGGTAAGAGGAGGAGAAGAAGTCCCGGCTTTAGAAAATGGGAAGACAGTGTGGGCGAAGAGGAGGAAGGAGAGGAAAAGAGAGAGAGAGAGGAGAAAGAACTTGAATAGAGGGAGGGAGGAAGGGAGAGGGAAGGTTGGCATTCAAGGGTTCTCATTTAGTCCCATGTGCGAGCGAATTATTTCAATGGAGCGCGCGCTTGGAAAATAAAAGAAGAACGAAATTTAAAAACAACTCTCCCTCACAACCTCTGGGAGTTTGGTTCATCCAGAGTTGCGGATTCCGAGAGGAGTTTAAGGTTGGGATGTTGATGGTTTTATTTTATTTTTTTAAATCCCGCCATCAATACCCCTTCCCATGCTTTAATAGACGACGTGTCCCATTCTAAGTCGGGGATAACAAAAAATAAAATAAAACCCTCGGAAAAGATGAATTTGAGGGATACGTGTAGATATGTGAAGACGTGAGCGGCGTCATAGCAAAAAAAAACCACCTTATACAACCCCCTTTTCCCCTTTCTCTCTCCCCCTCCGCTATCGAAAGAAAAACTTTTCGCACTCCAGTTGATAAAATTTGCGACGTTTTTACTTCCTCGAGTGTCTCGCGAATAAACGAACGAAATTAAAAATAAATAGATAAAAAAATTTAAAAAACGAAAAACTGCACGAACGAGCACACGCCTCTCTCGGTTTTAATGAAAACATAGGAGCGAGCTCCACGAGCAAACAAGACTCCTGCAACGCGAAATTAAAAAGTAAACAAGTCCTGAAAAAAATAGAAGAACGAAAGCTCGCATGAATGCTGAACTCGCTGAATTGTCTCGATTGCACTTCCAATTCCGAGGTGAATACGAACATTCCGAACTCGAAAGCGACTCTTTCTCTCTTTTTTTAAATTTTATTCTTGGAAAATTTCCCTATCGACGAGAGAGCAGCGTTTTCGATATCCAAAACAAAAAATAAAATAAACGGCTAGATCCGTCAAGACGAAAAAAATGTAATTAACCGAGAAAGCGCGATTCACGTGACAAAATTCCAATGCTATTCATAACGAGATTTAATGTACGCCGTAGTACGTAATTGGACTGCCGACAATTGCAATGGCTTTTTGGAATTTCGCGAACCTCGCCGCAGAGCACGCTTCGGAATTTTCTAGGTTTAGAAATAATCCAGAATTCGGGGTTAACCGGATTTCGAAGTTATCCGGATCTCGCCATTAATCGGATTTCAGATCTTACCGAATTTCAACATTTTTCAGAATGATGTGCACCTTATCACGGCGAACAATTTGAAGTGAGATTTAAATCATCAATGAGGTTTCTTTTTCAGGTTAACTAATTAAAATAATTAACGATACAATTTAGATGTAACCCGTAAAGGTTTTTCGGCCAAAATGTCAAGCTATTTAATTTTTCAGCACACATTCATCGATGCTGAGGTTCTGGTGGCAGGAATAAAGGTAAGCGGCATCAACAATTATATTTTTTTTAAATAACACCAATGTGGTGCGAGGCAAAAGAAAACGTGGGCAAAGAATGAGAGAATTTCATAAGCTAAATAGCAGAGGTTTCGGATGACGGAATTTTAGCTTTTTTTTTACGTTCCACCTCATAATCAAGAGTCGAACTTCGTTCATTTATATTTATCATCGTCTTATCGTTGTTCCACTCTCGAGGAACATCTCAACCCTTACAAGCGCACCGAGGCGTGACGTCACCGTTCCCATCCGTCTTTCCCTCCGAGGCTAATTTCGCCACGGATCGTCTCTCAAATCAACGTTGTTTTACGATTCGCCATCGTCGCGGCGCGTTAAAACGCATCCGGAGACATTAGAAAGAGCGAGCGTGGGGAGTAAAACTCACGGTTGAAGGGAAACAGCCGCGATTCATAGTCGATATATCTCGGATGCCGATAAGGTACATTCCCGACGACGAAGAAGACTCCAGCGAAGGCTGAGAAGAACAAGCGAGGAGAATTGGTACTCGAGGTACGACAGGATAACCGCGCTTAATATAAAATAAAAAAAGAAAAAACACGCGGATCTCTGCGATTTCACGGAGAAAGCGACATGTAGAGAAGGAGAAAGGAGAGTGACGCTCCCGCGAATCTCTTTTCATCGTGATTTCGTTCTCGGATGACGGGACGGAGGGAATAAACCTAGAAGCCAACTCTACCGTGGCACCATCTACCGGTATGAGGGCGAAGTTGGGGATGTGAATAAAAAAAATACGGGGGAGAGAATTCGCGTCGGGGAGATTTCCATCATTTTTTTTTAGTACCCGGAATACAAGCGAGCCCGCACACACACACACGCACGCACGCACACACACACACACTCCCACGGATAAAGTTAAAAAGGAAGGGAGGGAGAGGATACGGAAAAGGGGAGGATCTACATAACGAAGAGACGAAAATAATTCCGCTATTAAGTCTCGATTCCCGTTTGAATCTGAAGCTACGCTGGCGAAAACGATTCCGCCTTTTCAATCCTTGGAGAGAAACCAAGCGATGTAGGGATAGGGACTTGGAAACGCTCCCTCGAAAGCATCGAAGGGTGTCTCTTGTCTGATAAAGTTTTGCATCACGCCTCGTGGTATCTGCACGCGACCAAGATCATTCACTTAAATATTTCATGGAAGTGTTATTTGACATAATCGGACGCGGATTAAAATCCTGTTTACCATTTTAGATGTTATCTTACACTTTAAAGCAGAGATATCAAGTTATAAGGTGGGCAAATAGATAATTTCGAAATAGATGGCGAAATGTCGCGATGAATACGTACATTCAAGGGGCCGGATGCCACAGTAATTACTTCAAAATTGAAATATAAAAACACACGACTCAAAATGGAACAAGCTCTGATTAAAAACAAATTATCATACAATTCAAAAGTATACAAATATTATATTGAACGTGTATCTTTTTCAAACTATACGGGTATTTTTATTTTTTCCAAGCAATCCTCGCGTTGTTACAGAAAATTCATGGTCTTCATCATTAAAAATGAGGGCGAGGAGGAATGAGATATGGAGAAGAGAAACCGGGAGAGAAGGAAGATGGGAGATAAATACAAGAGAAGAGGAGAAGACTCGAGAATGAAGGCGACGGAGATGGAGAAAATGAGGATAATGAAAGTACGGAGGCCAAGACGAGTCAGATACAGGAGAGGGTGAAAGGAACGGAAGATTAGATAGGATGACACGAAGTCATCCGCCATCAACCTCAAACCGCAAGCGCAATGTAATAACCTAGGGCGGAGAAGGCGAATACAACAGGATCTCCAATAATTCGGTTCTTATAACATGGAATCCGTACAACAAGGTTTATTTTACGTACAAAAAATTCAGGTAACGCGGATTATTGTTCGCATTTTCGCGGTTTGGTCGGATTTGGGAAGTGAAATTCTAGATTAGTGAGGGAGGAAGGGATACTATGAAGGTCCAAAAGTACTTTGTCTACGAACTTGGATAATCAAAAACAACACTATTTGTAGATACATAAATCTACATGATACCCTGAAAATCACCATATTGGTGGGTGGCAGGTAGTACAGCGCGCCAAAGTCCACCTAATAACTTTAACTTCTCTCGCAGGTATCACTCTCCTGATATGGTCTCGTATGGTCCTTGGGAAAAACGAACTTTGATATTGTTTCGTCCTACAGTCGATCTCGTGTATTTTATCCTCGTGATCGTGCCTACCCATATAAGTAGGTGCTTCTATTTTTGTTTTTCTATTTGCTTATCTATTTATTTTATTTTCTGGTTCTTTTCTGTGCAATTACTATTACTATTTTTATTCTTATTTGTAACTGATGACGCAGGGTTAAATGTAAAAAGGGACTATACAGTCTCAATTTCGTCCTAATAAAGTCGTTTGTATGTCTGTCTGTCTATTATTCCTGAGACCTCCTCTAATAGAACTTCCGACCTAAACGGCTCCAAAAGCCTTAATCTAGCGCTAAATCCACGATCCTCTAGCGACATCCAATTCAACTCTTTCAACAGTGATGTCACGCTTAGCTTTTGTTCATATTTTTGTTTTACGAATCTGGCTGCTCTGCCTTGGATTCTTTCTAACTCAAGTATCTACCCCTTTTTATATGGATCCCATATGCTGGAAGCGTATTCGACCTGAGATCTGACCAATGATAAATAAGACGTTTCTCGTAACTGTTCTGTGCTACTTCTTACTATTCAGCCTGCAAAGCCCAATTTTTTGTTGGCTTCCCCTATGACCCCTTCGAATATGCATATTCCACGATAGATCACTACAAATGGTGACTCCTAAATATTTAATCTATTCCGAAGAATGGATATTCAATCCATCGATTTTATACTCCGAGTCTAATTCATTGTTTTTGCCCTTCCAGAAACTCAAGAGGGAACATTTACCGTGGTTAATATCGATTTTCCATCCTCGACGCCACGCAGAAACGACGTTTAAATCTTCTTGAAGCGATTTTTTGTCATCCTGGCTCTTTATTTCCTTATATAAGACGGTGCCATCTGCGAAAAGCAAACTACCGTGCAATAGCAGAGGGCCTAAGACACTTCCTTGTGGAACACCTAATGTGACTTTAACCGGGTAGGAGGATTTCCCATCGATTAACACTAACTAACTTATCCCTATTACAGAGGAAGTATTTTATCCAACTCACGATATCTGAGTTGATGCCGCGCTTTCCTATTAATTTCCTATGGGGTACTTTATCGAACGCCTTTCTAAAGTCAATGAAAACGGCGTCAACCCGAGTGTTTTTCTCTCCGCACTTCAATAAATATGTGCATCATAGGCAGGTTTAGGAATTTTGCGACTGGAGGAGGGTGCATGGAGGGGTATAGAACACAATCCTCCTTACACTATGTAAAGCTAGATTCACGACGTCTAACGCATGTCGAACAGTGACAATCTGCATGTGATAGAGTTTATTTACCAACTTCGCATTTATTTCTATTTTCTAAAATTTTTGTTCTCCGGCCAGTTTGGATAAAATCAATATATAGATTAATCCTTACCTTTTATCCACCAAAAATTATTGCAGAAAATCAATTTAATTATAAGCACGTGTGTGATTTTTAAAAACGTGTAACGCCATTAAGTACAGCGGTGCCATCACCTCTGTAGAAGTTATATAAGCAAAATAAAATGGCAGTAACTTATTTTTTTTAAACCCTTTAGATAAATATACCGCACGCAAAAAAAACTACGTCACATCGTTTCCCAATATTTCAAATACATTTTCCACTCCTTTTCCACGGGAATCGTATCCAACCTGTGTGAGAGGGAAGAAATGACGAGTGCGTTGGAGCTGCGTGTAATTTCTTTCCCGGGCGACGGCGATAAAGAGAGGGAGGGAGAGAGAGAGAGAGAGAAACGGAGGCTGTGCGATTCTTCGAGGAGTTTTGGCGCGATCGTGAGGCGGGAAAAAAGATAGCGAAAAGCCATGGGAGAAGGGGGAGAAACGTAGAGACATTGCGCGGAAAGAAGGGGGAGAGGATTTATCTTCTTTTTTATTCCCCCAACCCATCGAAAAGGGGCGAGTGGCGCCGCGTCTCGTTTCTTTTTTTCCAGACTTCTCGCCATTCGACGATGATGAATCCGGAGCGAAAGAACGACGCAAAATTCATTACGAGGAATAAGAAGAAGGCGGAGTCGTCTCGTTCTCTCGCTTCCCGATAGAGGGGTCCCCCTTTCCTATACTTGACACCATGACCGCGTTGTGTGTCGGGGTGGCTTTCTGAGAGAAAAGCGAAGTGATGAAGTACCCGAAGACAGAAGTACCGCCTTGTAACGGTCGCTCGAGCGCCGAAATCGACGCATTCAATCCGTTCGGCAAGACGTAAATGCGAGGCACTATGTGTCAAGACGTTAACGAACCAGGGCATCCAGATAACTCGCCGGAACTTTTAAGCCGTCACGAGCAATTTGACTTTATCGACGTAGGTGTTCGGTAGAGAATTGACGAGCTAGTCTTACGACTAAAAAAGAAAAATTCAAGAATATAAATATAAAAATGTGAAAAAGGTAAGTACTTCTATAAAGTATCTCCAATATCCGTGCCAAGATTATGAACCAGATGCGCATTCTTTTTTTTTTTTAATCTACTTTCGGTGAATCGCTACTGACGACAGCTGCATTGTAGCCCAAATACGAATCTGATTTGTTTGTCACCTTGTTATGGATACAGGAGATACCTAAGATAAGCATTTATTTTTTTTAAATTTGATACTCGAGTGCTTATTATTGAACGTAGGTATTAATTAAGTATAATGTCGAATACAAATCTTTCTGTTTAGCGTTTATCAACGTCGTTGGCGTTCTCTCCGCAGAAAGTTCGGTGGTAACATGTTTAACCGAGCATTTTACAACACCCTATTCTCAGCAACATTCATCAATTATTTCTCTTTCAACTTGCCTATCAGCTGAAAACTTTTCCTTCTTCTCCCTCAAGTTTACCTTCGATCTCACCTATTATTATGGGATTTCTTATCAGGAAATTTCTGAACCTCTTTATAATTATTCGTATTATAAGTCACTTCTATCCCTCCTATTAATACTACAACTCTGTAGATATTACAATAAGAATATTTCGCCTTCCGAGGAAATAACACGTGCGCAGATAGGACGCCTTTGAGACGTGGGCTTGGAGAAGACTAGAGAAAGTCAGTTGGGGTGCGGAGAATACGAATGAGGTGGTGTTAACTTCGGCAAGAGTGGAGAGCTTCATTAGAATAATTAGGCAGAGACAGGAGAAACGGGTGGGTCTAATTTTAAGAGACAAGGAGTTGCTTCAGAATTTGTCCCTTGCCGTGGAAGACGGGATGCTAGGAAAGAGGGAAATGGGTAGGAAGAGAACGGGTATTATGAATAGACGAACAAGAGAGGAGGCTATTAAGGCTATGAGAATTTGCGGTGTTAGTTGTAGCATTGGAAGAGAGAGCCTGAATATAACTGAAAAAATTTATAGCACTAAATGAAAATCTTTGACAAAGTATGCCACGATTTCAGAAAAGCTATATAAAAGAGAACTGTCGAGTTAGATTGTTATAACATTGGCAAAATATATTTACCGGTGATGGCGCCTTTTTTCTAGCCACTAAGTGCATCGAGTTTTCCCAAACTTATTATGTTTATTAGCGAGGAATAATTTGTCGATTCAGCAAAACTATGAAGCACAATGCTGTCACATTCTCCATCGCAGCACTACCCAAAATTAATCATCACTAGACATTTATTATTTTCACATTCCGTACTTCTATATTCAACGCCATTTCAATCCATCCGCGATGATTTTTAGAATTTGATAAAATCTTTTTAAAAATTCATGTATAAGTCGAGGTACCTAAAGTTTAAAGAACGAGATAAAATCCTCAAACGGACGCCCATTTATCAAATTTGTCATAGCCAGAAGGAGCGGGATGGAGCGCCGTCCCATAAAAATATGTATCGTAAAAAATCTTCTCCTTTGCAGCACCCAACACATATTTCCGGTCTTTGAAGGTATAGGGCCCATCGTGTCGTAAAAACGGCGTTGCCGTGAGTGAATAATAAACGAGATTTTTTTTTTAAAACGCGTACGTAAAGGGTTAAGACGAAGCGATGGCAAAAGCGTGGAAGAAAACCTTTACGTCTACGAGGAAGAATTCAGGAATGATAAAAAAAATCACTCGACCGAATATAATAACCTTTGGGATGGTGTGAATACGCAGCACTTATGAAGAAAAATGATAAAAACAAAAGAAAGCCAACAAGCTGCCGGATTCTCTCCACCTCTTTCTCTCGAGAGATACAGAAGACTTCTTCAAATCATCCAGGGCGGAGAATCCGACGTGAGTCTCGCGGCACGCATAACAATGTGGGACGTGTCCCTTTTTTTACTCGGAAACCAAAAACAAAAAAACTCCCGCCTCCATTAAAAAAAAACATTCTTTGAATCTTACTTCCATTCCGTCTCGTAGAGCTCTTCTTTTTATACATTTATATCCGCCTCCTGGGAAACTAATATATATATGTACACACAAACAAACACACACACAATGAAATAATGTATAAATAAGGTGACGGAGAAAGAATAAACCCTCACTGTTCCCTTATAATAATAATAATAACACACACATGCATACACACACACGCACACACACTTTCGAGGGAGATAAAATATTTCAGTCATTCCTTCCTTTCCAAATATTTCGACGGGCTTACACGAAAAATGCCCCTTTCCCTCCACGACCCTTCCGAAAACATTCCGTCCCTTAATTTTTTTCCCCTTATTAACCGCCAAAAATAAAAAAAAAGAAGTAGAGGAGGACGTAGAAGGCTCGAACACAAGGCGTTCCTTCAAGACGTGCGCGCAATGACAACGGTAATTTATCCGGTATGATATAACAGGCTTGTTTTTTTATTATCATTTTAATGGAGTCAGATCTATTTACATTCCAACCACCACCACCCCCCTCCTCATCTCTCTTCCTCCGTTTAGTTCTCACGTACATTGATCCCCATCCACCACCTCTATCCTACCTATCTCCATCCATCCACGCTTTCTTCCCTACTTTCTCACCATCTAACTCCCATCCATCCTCCTTCCCCACCTTTCTCCGCCCTCCCCCCCCCATTCACTCCTCGTTTACCGCCTTTCCATCCCACAATTCCGCTCCTTCCGCACATATCCCTTTACATCCATTCCCATCCCATTTCTCACCTCTTCTCCTACTCCACCTCCACCTCCGCCTCCGACTCCCTCTTCCACCTCCTCTCCAACCCTTCCCACACCGCCCCCTTCAAGCCGCTGCCTAGTATTCTGACCCGCACAATAACACCCGTAGCTACAGCGTTAAATCCAACGCGTGGTCTCGTAGTAGGGGTCTCGTTAAAGTTAAGAGGAGTGCCAAAGGTTTGTTTTGAAAGAAGAGGGAAAAAAATAATCGCCGGGACTAAAAAAAAACATAAAACATTCTATTCGTTCCGTGATAATGCGAATAAATACTCGTCCGGCCGTGCAAAAAAAAAAAAGAAAAATTTGTTTGTCAATCCGTTTTCACGTGCGGCTTTTGAAAAGAATAAAATTTCGCCTTTTCAGATCCTCGTCAAAACAAAACGGGAGTATTGTTATTAATATTACAGGAAGCGAATCGGATGGTGAGAGATTAATTTATAAATTTTAGTATTCAGGCAGTTTTTCTTTTGATCAAATTATACTCGTGTTGAGTAGGCTCATACGACAGCTAGGGAATGAGATATTTAATATAATCATCGGAAAAGCTCTTTGCAACCGTATAATATATATTCAGCCACGGTTGGTAACAAAAAATAATAAACAAAGGAAGTTGAAATGTATTGATTTTGAAAGCGAGTTAAATTTTTTAAAATCTGCTGTGGCTTCATTTTTGCGAAGCGTCGTGAAATAAAGTTATGAACGGTACGTGCTGAATAGTAACACAGGAAATAAAAATCTGATTAACTCATTCTTGAAATTTTGACATAAAAGTTTTTTTAAAAAGTTTAAGTTCACCGTTACTACTTAATTTTGTGTAGTAAGCGTAGTTAGTTATGCTTGATAATCAATAAACCTCTACAGAAAATATTCAGCGAGTCTAATGGTTTGAAATTTCCTTAATTAGAACAAAATTTACCGAGCACTGATCAGTTGAATAAAATTTGAAAGTCACGAAAAAAGTGTTATTTTCACGCGGAGACTTTTGAGACATTAGTTTTGATATTGTACATATATAAAAAAACACTCGGAATTGTAATTGAAACTGCGAATATTTTAACGCCTACACTCGAGCAGGAAGCCAAAGTGTATTTTGTTTTCCAAATGCAACTTTTACATATACATCAATAAGTACAGTACGGAATGAATGAGGGTTATTTATGATTACACACTACTCTTTGAAGGGATACATGAAAGTGTTAAAGATTATAATTTTTCTTCTTACTTCGTCTTTCTTGCATGACTTAGGAATAAAAAATATGCAATACGACGACTAGGATTAGCGTCATAAAATGAAAAACAATGCGACAAAACTGTACGTAATAAACATGTTTTATCTATCTTAATTCATGTTTTACTGATTTTATTATCACTTTTAACATGTACGAAGAGGTACGCGACCATAAGAAATGCTCTAAGGGATACTTAAGCATAGAAAGATTGAAACCCCCTGCTCTAAGGATTAATAGTAAAAGTGAAACGCACGGAAAATAACACTTTCAAAAGGGTGACGCACCCTCGCAGTCATCAGGTGATCTAAACCAATCCCCAGCATCAGGTGCGATTACAATCCCTCCTTCCTTATTTGTCCAACAACAAGGCTTCGCGTCGGGCATTGTTAGCTAATATTCCGTAAACCAACACCGGGAGCAGGAAGAAAAAAACAAGGTGGAGCCCATATACAGAGAGAGAGAGAGACACACACACACGCACGGTCTCTCCGAGAAGCCCTCATAAGATATTCATACGCCGAAAGATTTCTTTTTTTTTGCGTTTGGAACGCCACCGCGACAACGAGCCCTCTCATCTACATAGCAATGAGCCCTCGCGCCAAGAGGTAATGAGAGACGAAGGGGCATAATGCACTGCTCAGAGAGGAGGGCGATTACCTCGAAATCAACTCCCCTTCCCTTCGTGAAACACTCCTCATCCCAACAATAATTTACGTTAAGGTGACAGCTGGAGCGCAAGAATGGAAAGAGGGAAGAAATGTGTCGAGATATTAACCCCCTTAAATGGGGCGAGAGATAGAAGACAGATGGAGAAGAGGGGAGGAATGCGGCGAGCTGGTGTATCAGGGGAGGCTGGGAAGGAGGGGGGGAGGGGAGAGGGGGGGAGAGGGGCAGAAAAAGGATGGTCGAGAGCCGAGAGAATGATGAATTCACGCAATATTTCCGCACCTCCCACCCCTCGAAAAAATTCGACAATCTGCCCTCGCTTATGGTTCCGTTTCAATGCCTTTCTGGGCTAATCGTATATGAGAGGTTTTGGACGTGTCTGGGGGGGAGTGGAGGAGAGTTATGACAACCATAACAAGCCGCTATGATCCCTTCCTGCCTATCCCCCACACCCCGTCTCCGTCCCCCCCATTCCATTCCCTCGCGTCTCCATCCACCCCATTCATACGGCGAATAATGGAGATATATCCACTCATAACTCCGCGAGGCGGAAGCTCTATTCATAACCCCCCCCCCCCCCCCCCACCCTCTTCCCTCTCTCTCTCTCCCCGTTGGGAGGCGGTAAAGAGGGAGGGAGGGCGTGTGTATGCGTGTGTTTGCGATGCTGGCCAATTTATACGTGAATTCACCGGCTTGCGTGTACCACTTGAGGGAGCTCTCTCCGGCTACCACAACAAAAATAAAATTCCCTTCCCCCTCCCATCCACCCTCCGCGAGAATCCTTGTCAATCATAGGCGAACGCATTTTACTACGGCCGTGCGTCCGGGGATACGTGATATCAGAATGCTGCGTTCGATGCCGGAAACAATGTCTTTCTTTTATTTTAACGTGAAGAGAATGGTGAACTACGAAGAGAATAGCGAACTACGATCTCTTTCGGAAAATTTATTTTTTCTCTCATAATAATTAGGCTATTTCAGTTTTCAATTTGCATAATACCTTCACTACCAGTTTCTGAATTAATAATATATATTTTTTATTTCTAAAGTTATTTTTAAAGTTTCTTTTTTCTCTTATAATAATTAGGCTATTTCAGTTTTCAATTTGCATAATACCTTCACTACCAGTTTCCGGATTAATAATATATGTTTTTTATTTCTCAAGTTTTCGCCTTTTTACATTCTCCATAAACGTAGTTTAGAGAAGGTATTGTTTTCATGAAAAATATAGAATTCGAGATTTCAACGGAAATACACGTTTTGAGGTCCCCTGACCTGACCGTTTTCTCCATGATGTCTGTGTGTCCGTATGTGTGTGACAAATTTTGCGTGCGCTCTAACTCAAAAACTATTTATCGTATCAGCATGAAATTCTATATTTGTGATTTTATATATATATTCTTACGATTTGAAAAGATTTTGATAACAATCGGAAACCGGAAGTAGCGGTTTACTCTTGTAAAATTTTAGTTTTTCTTAAATATTTCGCTTAAAACTGAACTTTTGTTGACATAGATATATAGAAAAGTTGTAGATATTATTTTTTTCTACAACTCTTGTTTGAACTAAATTTTCATATGAGGAATATTTCAAGAGATATACAATTTTCTTCGAAACTGACGGTTAGTGGGCAGCTCGCGCGCGTGGTAGTGACAACAATTGAATCACTAGCGCTGAAGCACGTAAGTTGAACTGTTCCTATCGCCGTATTTATTTGATTTTAGTTTGCAACTTACGTATGGAGAAAGTCATGTGTTGGACACATCAATTTATTTGTAGACGAACAGCGATGAAATTGGAATTTATTGTCAAAATAAAATAACTGCTGGTTAACTGTGAGCTGACATTAGAATTCACTTCCTAGAATTTCAAGGATAAATAGATTGAAAAACTGACAAAAATTGTTATCTGCATGAT
The DNA here is from genome assembly GCA_036926305.1 of Uropetala carovei. Taxonomy (NCBI): domain Eukaryota; kingdom Metazoa; phylum Arthropoda; class Insecta; order Odonata; family Petaluridae; genus Uropetala; species Uropetala carovei. The sequence continues at coordinate 564,994 of JAXCHB010000164.1, forward strand.
GGGCTTGACTATTTATTATTTAAACGATGAATAATTAAGGTTCTCATTTTCCGACCAATTTGTCAGCCCAAAAAATTAAAATATAAGTTGTCAAGCTCGTATTATGGTTATCAAGAGGAACGTGTAATAAATACGCAGTAGATTATTTCGCTATTAAGGAACGTTTTCTTTACAAATGTGCGTGCGTTGTCACTTTTCCTACCGGTTTGCATTCATTCGACCTTTTAAATTTTCCAAAGATAAATTTTTTTATCAAGATGTTATTAAAAATTACCACTCCCTTCGCATTACAATTCTGATAATCCATATTTTTAGCTGGGGTCCACTGTCACAGATTAAATCAAAACAAATGATGTTATGATGAAGGATGCGAGGCAGGATAATAAGGCCAATTTAGATAACCCTTTTTAATTCGGCGGGGAATGACCTTCTTACACGGAAAGACAAATAACATTCTATTTTCGAAAACATCTCAATAATACATCATACCACTTGATAAACCATTAATCTCCAGATATTAAATTTTAAGTAACAGAATGTTCGCTGGCGCTTCATCAATTTTGATTCAAATTGACTGCCTTGATTCAACGACTCACCCGAGAGATCAAAACATTCATCGCGCCAATATGGGGCCGCATTGCGACCGACGACATTCATTCGCTACGTTTCCACAATCTCCCATTTAAGCAGGTGTAACGAGGATGGAACACTGTTCGACATTTAACCGCTCTCGTATTCCGGTGAGCAGAGTTTCCCAAGAAACTCAGGGAAGGGGCCTGCATTCTTAGAATATAAATAAAATCTCCATTAGTTTACGTTGACCAGAATGCAGGAAAATCGTTCGCCCGTTTTAAGATGCTTGGTGGGAGGATGAGAATACTTTACGTGGGAAGGCATTTTCGGTTTGAGCCATATCTCCTCTACGAAAACAACCCAAGATGATGGAACACGCCTCTCTTCCTCAACTTTCTCCATCCTACTCTTTGGTCCCTTTCCCTTCTCTCAACAAATTCATTCCTCCTCTCTCTTCCATTCTCCTCGTTTCCTTCAATCCCCTTCGCTCGGTCTTCTTCTTACATCTTTCTCGCTCCTGTCTCTTCATATATCCCCCTTTCATTCTTTCTTTTCTTCTCTTCCCTATTTCTCTATGTTCCCCTCCATCTCCTCCACGCTCCCTCTTTAATATTTTTCTCTTTCCTCCTTTCCTCTGCTCTCTCCTCCGCTCTCCTCTCTCTCTACCTCCCTCTTCACACACCTGATACCTCCTCCATCACCCTTCTCCTTCCATCCTAACACCTTACTCTTCTACAGCTCCTTTCTTTTCCTACTCCCTCCGCCTTTCCATTTTCTCTCCTTAGCCCTCCCTTTCTTTCCACCTTTCTCCTAGCCATCCTCTCCGTACCCTCTTTCCCCTCCTTTCTTTCCTTCCAGCCCTTTCCTCCAACCAAAACGCCTCACTCTTCTACTACATTCTCATTGCTCTCCTTTACTCCTTCGTCTACCTTCACTTCCTCTCCCTCCTCTCTTTAGTCCTCTTTTACACACTCTCCTCCCTCTCTCCTTCCCGCCCCTTCCTCCGTCCAAAACGACTCACTCTTTCACAGCTCCTCTCCTCATTCCTCTGCCTTCCTCCTCTCCCAATCCTCCCCTATCCCTTTCTTCTCCTATCTTTTTCTAGCCTTCCTTTCTACATTATTTGTTCTCCCTCTCCTCCTAGCATTTTCCTCTTTCAAAAAACGCCTCTCTTCTACAGCGCCTCCTTCTCTAGCTTCCCCTTCCCTTCCTTATCCCTTTCTTCTCCCTCTTTCTCCTGAACCTCTTTTCCTCTTGTCCGCATTCTCCTCACTTTCACCTCCTTCCTCCCCCTTCTCTCTGCCCCTCTCTCCCCTAGCCATCCTTTCCGCATTCTCCTCCCTTTCTCTCCCTTTACTTCCCTGCCCCTCTCTCTCCTTTCGGAATTCTCCCTCTCCCATTTCCCCTCCTTTCTCCCTCTCCTCCCATCCCCTTTCCTCCCTCCAATAGCGCCTCCTCCTCTCTTCTTCTTCCAAGGGGAAAAAAATCCGCGCTCGGAAGCATCACCAACACCAGCAGTCTCCGTGTTTACACCTCCGCACCAGAAACGACTCTCTCCAACTTCCGACAAACGAAACGATTCCTTTGAGGGAGAGAGGAAAGGAGCTCGTGACTTTCTCTCTCTCTCTCCCACCCACCTCCCTCCTCACTCTCTCTACGCAGACCTCGCACCTAATTTGGAACCCAGTTCGGTAAAACGCATTGAAAAATAAAGTCCAAAGGGCGAGGCGCCCTAAAAAAAGAACCGTCAAGATGGAAGAACGTAAGGCAAACAGACTTGCCTCGTGGAAGGCGTATCAAAGGGCCGAAACGGGAGCGGGAATCCTTCCACATCACCACGAGCGATTATCGTGGTGGATAGAAAGAAAATGGTGAAAAAAAATTAAAAAGATTAAGGGAACCGTTCCCCGGCTCACACGAAAAAAAATCGATCGACTCTCCCTAAGATGGGATAAAAATAACTGCTACATCTCGGAACGGAGACTGCTATCCTACACCAGAAGAGATAAAAAGGTCTGAAGACGGTATCTATATTCGCTCATTAACCGAAGACGATACGAATTTTTTTTACCTGACGATATTATATTTGCTGGCATAATCCTCGCACATTTATGCCTCAAGAGTTGAGGGTGGGAGGATTACATTTACCTGCAAGCTGCCAATAACGTTCGGGATGGAGTGCCACTATATCAAATTTACATAGTTAAAGTCTTATCAGGTCTGGGAAAAATTATCTGTAGCACCTCTAGATTGTAGCGACTATTTCCTGATACGCTCTGATCTAACCTTATGCTCTAAAGCAGGGGTGGGCAAATCCTTCGGCCGGCAAGATCGGAGTTTAAATCAGAAGTTAACTCGAGTTTCTGAAGTACGGTGTAAGTGAAAATTAAGTCTAAATGAGGTTTTCGGGGTTGAAGTTTCCATGTCAAATGTTTTATTGCTATATTTTGAATTTTTAAAAAATATACGAACTCGAGTATTACATTTTAAGGATCTCGTCAAAGCTTCGAGGGCCGCATAAAGCACTCTCGGCGGCCGCATCTGGCCCGCGGACCGAAACTTGCCCATGCCCGTTCTAAAAGATGAAAAAACGCATATTGAAATGCTATATATTTTCTTGAGTTGAAGATATCATAATCGAGAAATTTCAAACTACACACGCCGACGAGTAATCCTTCTTCGATGAAGAAGTTAAAAATAATCTCACTCGGGATAACTCATCATTTACTTCAGGCTCCTTTTTAAAAAACTTCGATCTTTAACAGGTGATTAAAAATCGTTTTCCTTTTTCTCAAACTCATATTAAAAATATTTAGGTAAATAGCGAGTACACGTCGTGTGAAGTACATTTTATAATATTTTTCTCGGAGGAAAACTATTCAATCCAAATTCCAAAGAAATTTTTCGGATGAAAAAAATTCCGACCGCAGGAATTCGGGGATGAATTAAGAAGGAATTAAAAAAGAAGCTTTTTAACTTTCAATCAAAAAGGCATTAAGAGGGTACGGCGAGTCAGAAGAGTAAAAAATCTCAAGGGAACGGGAAGGGAAGAGATGAATAATCGTTCTCTCTCTCTTTCTTAATAAATTAAGGTACAGAAAAAAAACAACGGACCAAAAAACCCAGCATGATTTGAACGCAACTTGTCTCACTAAAACGAAGTTCACCCACCTTGATTTTAAATATCATTTCCGTGGAAAGAAAAAAAGTCAAATTATATTATATAAATTATAATCTAAATGATATCCTGAATCATAGTGTTCCTTTTGGGTGTTCTTTGAAAAAAGTAAAAAAATGAACGCCATACGGTCCAGTCGTGTTCGTCTGTTTGATCGCACCTTTCATCTCCGAAACTATTCAATAGACTTTCACGAAGTTTGATACTAATAACCTTTTAACCAAAATGCAACAAGAAAATGATATAAACTGTCCAGATAACTCAAGAAGCGGTGCCAACTTTCTATGAACAAAAAATAAACTTTCCGCACATATCCTAGAAAAATATTATTCATATAATAAATGCTCGTAAGAAAAGTTATAGAATTAGTTATTTAACAGGATTATATAATTCGTAAAGAACGCCTTTCTTGCATATATATACATAAATTATGCATATTTCCTCCTTGTTTATTTATGCTTGTATTATGCTTTCAATTTAGTATATTATTATAAAAACATTAGAGGTTCTAGGTAAGATGTTGAAGCCATATAACGCCTAAAGGACTGACATTGATCACCTTTTGGATTCAAGCCATAAGGTGAGATTGATAATTCATTTATAAATATGAATACTGCCGAATGTTGGCACATTACTCAGAGAGCAAAGGAGACATTAATCAATTAGACAAAATACCTTTAACGTGGGTGTTCAGCGGGATAGCAGCGCTGGTGGATATACCTGTAAAAAGAATAAAGAAATAAACAATTAGAGATCATTCTGACATTTCCAAAAAATAGCAGCTTAACTTATATAACTCGGAAGTTTATAACTCAGATATTCGAAATCTCGATACGGTTCCGATTAGGTACTCTTTGTCTACCGTTGAGATCCAAATAATAGAAGTTTGACTGCTAAAATAAAAGTGTTATGTCTAATTTATAGTATTTACTTAACCTTTTCAATTCATACAGACAACAGCCACTAAAATATTGGGGAGGTGAATTTCGGTTACGAAGTAGCCATCGTCAGCGACGATAAAACGGTAACCGATTCTAAAAATTTATGTAATGACGGATTCTTTAAAGCTGAAATGCGTATCTGGCTTTCTCAACCTTTTTATAACTAATGGAAAGACACGGTCTGTCAATTTAATTTTAGCCATGAGGTAAGCTGAATAAATCCCTTTTGAATTTTATTTCTTAGGTACATCAAAATAGATTTAGCAGAATGTTGAGTTGAAAACCAACCTCCCATTACTAAGATAGCAAGCTCGACTCCAGCCACTAGCATGCACATGATAGCTTTAAAACAATGTTTATCATTTATTTGTATAACGGAGATAATTGAAAATAAATACATCTACATAATACCCTCTAATTCGCCGGTGGGCGGCAGTGGATGCAGTGCATCAGAGTCCCTAAAATATCTACCTCTACCTAATACCCTGTAATTCGCTACACAGATGAGTGACAAGGGAAAAAGATGCATGTTTTTACATCACAGTTTTGCTCGAGTTCAAAGGATGCAAAATGGTAAAATATATAAAGTGAGATACAGGCAAATGTTAAATAGAGTACCACCCGAGGTGCATGTACTCACTCGGAGAGCATATGGTATTACAATCAAGGCTACAATTATTCTCCGGTGAAAGGAAAACGCGGTTCACCTCTTCGGCCCGCCTCTTCCTGCTTACCTCTCGAAAAGAAGAAACAAATAAAACAGAAATAATCACGTCCGCTCTAAATGCTCCAACCCAATAGTACGCGCGTGATAACACGAAACATGCGCCCTAAAAACAATCGCCACTCACTAATTTGCAAGGATAAATCGGACACGTCTCGTTCCAAGTCTTGTGTTACGTTTATTTCCGAAGGGATCGCGAAAATTGTTACCTAACGACCTAAACGTGCGTGGTGCATACATCCGAGCTAGGTCAGCGTCCTTTAAGATCGTGCAGAGCCTCAGCCCTTCCAACAAAACCTCTTAAACGAGAGGAAAGGAAAACGAACTACGCTGAATCTCCATCACCTCACTTCAATCAAGATCGGAGGGAAATGAGTGAAGAGGGAATAGGGGGAGAAAGGTCAGCAGGCAGAGAGAGAGAGGCAAGGAGGGAGAGATGGAGGGAGGTTGAGAGGAAGGAAGAGGAGAGAGGGATGGAGAGGGATAGAGGGAGGGAAGGAGGGAGTGAAAGGATGGAAGGAAGGAGAGGGGGAGCGAGAAGGATGAAAAGAGGCAGAGAGGGAGGGAAGGAAGGGGAAAAGAGAGAGAGGCAGAGGGAGGGAGGGATGGATAGAAAGGTAGAGAAATGAAGAGATGTAGAGAAATGGAGAGGAGCGGGAGAGTAGAAATGGATGGAAAACGAGGTAGAAAGGGGAATGACCAGGGGAAGAGAGAAGGTAAGGGAGGTAGAAAGATGCAGAGGGCGAGGGGAAGAAAGAGAAAGAGAGGAATAGGCATGTAAGGTAAGGAAGGTAGAAAGAAGCAGAGGTAATGAGGAGTGAGGGAGATTATGGAATGGTAGTGAAAGGAAAAGAAAGAGCGAGAAAAGTTTCGGTACGCCAACGAGACAGGTCGACCAATTTTTTTTTTTAAATTCCCTCCGCCTTAAAAAACTCTTCCACGTTTGATTTCCCTCACCCTTGAAAACCCTTCCACTCTCGATCGGAACCATTAACCTCTCCCTCCCTCTCCACCGATCCCGAAGCGGCCATCCCAACCTCCTCCTCATCCTTCTTTCCCCTTGCCTACGAGGATAGCACGAGTCATCAAACGTCCGTAAATTACGCTTGTTTGAGGATAGGAAAGGAAGGCGAGGGGGTTTTGAAGGAGAGGGGATGGGAGAGTAGGCGGGGTGTGAAGGGGAATGGAAGAGAAACAGAAGATGGGAAGCGGCTGACGAAAGGATGGGAGAGAGAGAGAGAGCTGTGCCGAGGAAATGCCCGAGGAGCAGAACGAGGAAGCAAAAGGAAAGGGCGCGGGGTCGGGTAGAGGAAGAGGTGAGGAGAGCTGAGGGATTGGAAGGCACTGGATGGTGTGTGTGTGTGGGAGAGAGAGAGAACCTGTAGAATGGAACCTGAGGTTAGTGAGCAAAACTGTTCTTGTTTACAGCGTCTCCCGTCAGTTCCACGCCTGTTTTTTTTTACTTTTTTTTCCTTAGAAAGTCCCCAAGGACGTAAAATTCGACGTTAAAGACAAGAATTCCTGCGTCAAAAAATGCCGCCGCTTGGAGATGCGGGAGAGAGACAAAAAAAGGACGTTAATGTCATTTATTTATTCATAACTGTACCCAGAAAAATTCGAGAGATCGTGGATTCTTGGAGAAGCGTCGGAGTGACGAGTGCCAAGGTTTCGATGGAGGTGGGCGCAGAGAACTATTTATTAAAATTACCTCGTCACGTCGTACAAACGCAGGAGTTGATAAAATGGACATGAGAACCAAAGCAACGTCCTACTGCGACAATTGACGATTGTTTTTGCCTATGAATTTGAAGTATCGTGTCAAATTTCATGTCCTTTCAACATAAAGAACACGGAAACTGACAAACAATAGCTTTTTCTACACTTTTAAACCCTCCATGACCCTAATTATTTCTCCGAGGAAAGAAAATGCTGCCCTAGATTGTACGAAGATGTTTTTAAAAACATAAAATGGTTATGTTAATATTATTCGTGGATGAAATAAAGCTTCTTCAATGTTTTCGCGGCGGAAAAATACATCAATACGCCAGGAATGTTACCCTTGAAGTTACAGCAGGACTGAGAAGTTCACACAATTTAAAACTTAAGCCTAAGACACGCATTATGACTGCGTCATTCTCGTTTTCTCTCTCAACACTTACACGAGCTCACCTGTGACACGTGTTAGAATCCTCTCTAACCTCTCTAGGACTTGAGAGGTTGCAGGTGAGCGGGCGAGAGAAAGTAAAAAAGAGGGAGGACAATGGAAGAGCAGGAGGCGATCAGAGAGAAAGATAGAGAGGCAGACGAAGAGTTAAAAGGATTTCGGAAAAAGGTTGACGGAATCAACACGCAATCCCATACACTCGAGGCATAAATGCATAAATGGCGTTTCCTTAAGGCTCTACCTTAAAAAAAAAAAAAAAAACTCCCGCCCGAGTTTTGAAAAAAAAGATACGATACCCCGTGGGGATAGATGAAAAAGGAGGGAAATAGTTCTAAAATAAAATTTAAAAAAAAAACAAATAAAAGGCGTCCACCGTTCAAAATGGCGGCCATGTAAGCCGAGAGGGTTAACGGCATCGGCCGATAGGGGGAACACGCATCGCATGGCTGAGGTAACGCCGTAAATTGGAGTGTAAAGGTGTCGAGAGAAAGAGAGGGATAGCTACATAGGTGGCCGTCCTCGCAGGAGGACTATAAGAACCTAAGGTCTGTGGACGTAATTAAAAATCAAGTGCGGTTGGGAAGAGTGAAATACGACGTGTATTGCGGATTTAACTGCCTCCCCTGACCTTAAACCACCTTAAGGGCTCTCTTCTTTTCTTCATTTTTCTTTAATATTACCTCGTTGGATTCGGTTCCCACGAGGGAGAGTTACAGAGGGAAGGATGGAGGAAGAGGAGGCGACAGGGAACTGAAGATGGAAGATGAGGCGACTGGGATTAAGGATGAGAGAGAATTTGAGGCGATAGGATCCAAATGGCCAGCAAAAATCTCTCGCTCTCAGGAAAAGACCCGAGAAAATTCAAAACGATAAAGGCGTCCCTTAACGTGTCTTACGGTAACGTTACGTGTCATCTTACGAACACATCGTTGGGGTGAAATGTATTGCGAGGAGGATATCATTTATCGCCTTCGTTCTCGTTTCCGTAGCCGCGATGGATTATAACTACGTAAGCAAAGGCGGTACATATTTATGGTGTTTAGACTCCGGAAACATGATGGAGTTATTTTAATGAAAATTTATTTTCGGGCCCAGGTGAGTTATATACAGTAGTCCCTCGCCGACCAAAGTTTTGAGTTTTCGTGGTAAATAAACTGTACCCCGTTTTACCAATCGCGGTATTCAATCTTGAGTGGCTAATTCGGTAGTTTTAACAGTATCAAAATTTGTGTGACGAAGCTATATACTAATTATTATTTATAAGAAGGAGAGATACAGATAGAGGAAATTCGGAGCTCCCTATAAGACCAGGTGGAGGCTCGAGGAATTTAATAGAAGCGTTGTTTTTTTACCAGCGCTCACTGAATTTGAAGATGGTTTCTCGTAGCATAGCTAAGGTCATTAACCCCTATAGAGTTGTATCCATTCTAGGTTGGGAGGCAAGAGTTAATTCCTTAGGGATAGTTATTATTTTTACATAATAAACGTGTTTTTTACGTAGTATAGCATACTTATATTTATAGTATAGTATATTAGATGTTTCTCAGTGATCACTCCCTCTAACCCTCAGTAACCCCCGCAGTTGGTGAGTTCCTAAAACTTGAACCTTAATAAAAACAAAAATATTAGGTGCTCTAAACTTCGATTTACGGAAACTCATTACAATACAGGCCTTCTAGTTGACAACGTACGTATCGTACATCTGCGCGCACACGCATGCGTAGTGGCACACACAATCGGCGTCCAAACGTCCCGCTTCGTGCCCCCACATCTAGAACATCTAAAACTCAAATTTTCGATTACCTACTCAAAAGAATAAATTTTCCTCACCGTAATCATATGCTTTAAAATTAATTTTGACAATCCCGGCGTCACCCTAACCTCGGAATTCGATTATATGCCTACATTCACCTTACAACCACGTACAGGTAAATTCATAAAAGTATAAGGCTTTGCTCGCGTAAACACGTTTTTTCCCCCTCACTCTCCAAAAGAAACGCAAGCACCAGCCAGACAGATATGATTTACATAAACAGGAATGTTTCGCGAGCCGCCGCACCCGTACATTGAAAAACGTCGATTCAACAGGCTGGTGCGCTTCATGATGGCTGCGAGGCATAAATAACGCCAGGAAAAGTTGGTCGGTTTATCTCTCCGTATTCTCCAAATGGAAAAGAAACTTCGGCAGCGCTCGGTTCCACATCCCCCCCCACGCAACGATTTTAATGAAAGAGGGTGACACAATTCGAATGAAAGAGTTCATCGGCGGATGTTTCTTCTTCGTGACGAAAGATTAGAAGGGTTCATTCTCTTCATCTCTTTCACAACCCCCGCCATTTATTCTCGCGAATAATATTCCCTCCCGTTTCTTCAATGACTATTCTTTACCAAATGTCAATCCAATCAATCTAAAAAGCTCCTCCCCCACGCAATTTCCGCATCCTTTGCCTATCTTGACAAAACAATTCCCTCGGCGATTTCCAGAACACGCCAACGCCCCATTCAAGAATACTCGAACACGTTCATAATGATGGGGAAACGCGCCTCAAAGCGTTAAAGAAAATCCCTGGCATTAATTCCCTTCCAACACGGCGGCTGATAGGTACAAATCACAAAGTAAATTCCGCATTAACGGAAGCGATTTGGCGAGCCACAATCCGAGATGTAATAAACAAGAGGAGAAGAGGGCACGAAAAAATTAATACCTGAGCCACGATCTCATTTCGCACTGCAATAAATATGGCAAGGTGCAGTTATGCATAGCTATCTTTGGCTGCCCTTTGTTAAACAACTTAGGTGAGGCCGTGGAATACGGACAGTATATAGGCTTACCAATGCTAAGGATGGAATTGGATGGATGGATGGATGAATTGGAATGAGAACTTACAATTTACTTTTACAGCTAGTTCCATAAAGCCACTGGTTTTGTTTTTGAGTTTCAGACTGTAATACAGTACATCCTCGTTAGCACAAACTTCAAGGGACTTAAAATTTCATGATTTTTTACTATCGAGTTTTGTTAAAACCTAGTATTTTGCATTAACCGAGTTTGCATTATCGAGGTTTAACTGTAATAATTAAACAGATTAATAAGCATCTCAGATAACGTTTCAGTTAGTAAACTTTTATAAATGATCGAAACGGGAGATTTTAATACACTCATGAATACTATAGTATTGAATTTTTTTTACATGCATCCACGATAGAACATCATGACAACTATATAACCGTTAACTGCGTGAGAAGTAACCTGTTGGGGTTGGAAAAAGCATAGCAAAAATAGATTTTTTAAAAATTGACAATAAACAAATCGGTACGCCATTAGCAGAAGATTGCCACTGGTTATCGCTAGAAGAATGATTACATAATAACACATTTGAGTCGTTAAAACGTACAGGCTGGAGTGATTAGCGGACGAAATTTTTAAGACCGAAACTAATCGACGTATAAAAGTCAATTTTCATCAGTTAATTTTTCATATTTCCGTCTCGACAAATATCCTATAATCAGTTCTCTAAATCGAAACTGAGGTCCGCAAATAAAAACTCCAAAACTCGCGAACATTAAACAAATGAGACTCGCGAATTACGAGACCAATTAAAGTACCGACAGTTCTAAAAGCCGTCATCGAAGTCGAATAAAGAATAAAAATCAGACCCGATGATTGTCAGGAAAGCAAACGCCAACGACCTCCCCAAACAACCCACCCACCACCCCCTAAAATTACTCCGGAGCAAAAAAAAATCCAAGCAACACAGCCCCTCCCTCTCACGAAATACGATATGAATTACGAGGGTGAAGAAAACCAACAATTACCCAGTCTAGAGGATAATATTGAAACGGCGATGGCTATCTAATTAATGGATCCATCCAGAGGACAAAAGGAAAGTAAATTATCGAAGGCCGTTAAAATGGCTTTATTTTTTTTTAAAAGAAGAGCATGAAAAAGAGAGAGAGAGATAGAGAAAAAAGAAGAAAGATAATTACCTCCAATTGGCTGCCAACATGCTCGCATGACTTTTTTGGGCGCCATTATTACCGAACCACTAAATTTCTTTTGGATTTTTTTTTGCCTTCTTTACTCGCCGGAGGATTTCAGCCATAATGGGTAAGGAGACAGAAATTGAACAGAAAAAACGAGAAAGTGGAACCAGATGCCGAAATGAAAAAAAAAACAAAACACGACGGCTCTAAATAAATAATGTCTTTATTGGTAGGAGTTTGAGACTCCCCTTTCATCTGATCCGCGAGCGAATACGAAGATAAAATTACAAATTCCACGCGGCCTAAACGGTTTTCAAAAAAATAATCTAAAAAAAGATGATTTAAATTATTTTGTGGGAAAGAAATAATAAGGCCGTGCAAGTCTCAGAAACGTCTCGTTAAAACACGCAGCAGGTATACGCCCTCACAATGCGAGGTTATTTGAAAAACCTGCGAAATCCAATTAGTAGATGAACGAGGGAGGGGAAGGAGAGAAAGAGACAGAAGGGGAAGATTTTTAAAATGTGGTTATAGAAGTTTAAGGACTGTAAAACGAGAAGAAAAGGCTGAATGAGTCGAGAGAAATTGAAAGAAAAACAGAGAGGCGAAGAGCACATAACGTAAACTCCCGATTAATCGAACTCTGAATAACCGGATTTTCGATTAATCAGAATTTTTAAAACGTATAAACAGAAGTCTTTTATACTGCATCGGATACGTACATGCATAAGATATTTAGCTGAATTCTATTTAATAAAGCTGTTAATATGCAATGCAGTATTACTTGAGTAACTTAACTTTTAAACTTAGTTTTCTTATGGTGTTATCTTTAGTGTCTTAATATTAAAATTTTTCCAAATGTGTGCTATGCCTTTAAAGGCGTATCGATCAACCAGAGTATCCGACTAACCGGAATGAGTCCAGTCCTGATGTACCCGGTAAAAGGACAGTGGAATCGCCTCATAGCGTGTCCACGGACAACGCATTTATCTATTTTATATTAAAATCACTTTATACTGAAAATGTTTATCAAGATATAAAAATAAGAAAATCGTCGTACATGCTCTACAATCACAATGACATTTTCTTTATCTGTTTTTTTTTTAGAGAATAACTTTTAAACTGATTTCTAATACCACGCACAGAAGTTCAACGTCTCCTTCGTGCCGTGACTATTTGCTTTAGGTATCACAGGGAGTGTAAACAATAAATTATTCCGTAGATAATGGTTAAAAGGCACGTCATAAATAAAAACATGACGTCGAAAGCTTTAAATTCAAACGTAATAATAATAACCCCGTTGTAATATAGGACGATATATCGAAATATTTTTACGCATTTCACGTAGAATATTCGACGGCGATTAATAAAAAAAGTGCACAAACCTTAAAACCAAATGACTATGTAGTAGGTTATAAGATGTTTTTATCGTAGAGGGAAGCAAAAGTGAGAGAAAAACACATCCTAATTGCGATGAGACCACCACACTATACAAACAGGGTACGAGCCAAGAAGTTGGTTAAACTCCTTCCCTCGAACCTTCTGGAAGGGGAAGAGATAGGAGGAGGGAATGTGGAAGAAGAAGGCCTTTGGATGGACGATGACGACGAGGTTGAACGAGAGAGGACGAGAGGTTCGCGTATAACGAGAGTGTGGGAAACAAGTGACGCGCGTGGGTGGGGTTAAGTGGATGGGAGTAAATGAGAAAGCCGTCGGACAATTACGAGTTGTTTTCCCATTCCTTCTCACCCTTTCCCATCTCCCACCATTCTATAAAAAAAAAACGCATCGGCTTAGCCCGGAAGATTTATTATTATTATTATTACGCGAAGACACGGAAAATATTCATTTCTCGGTTTTTCACCCACACCGCTTGGCGAGATTTTATATAATTAAACCCTTCCTCATTTGCAGTAAACGATCGCGAGATAAGATTTTTTTTAAAATAAAAAAGGCGAGCGCGAATTTACGAGAATCCTCCGGGTTAAAGAATCGCAACTGTGTGAACGAGAACAAAAAAAAACTACCGGTTAAGTGCAAGGAGAGGAGGAATTCGATACGTGAGAGATCGTGATTTTAAAAAATCACTGTTTCAGCAGTTGTTACCAAGTCGAAAACTTCTTCAAGAGCAGGAAATACAAGCTGAATTAAGAGGATCTTTCGCGTGAGATTCATGAATAATGAGACGTTTTCGGGAAAACTTCATTCGAATAACGTGAGACATACGGGCAGAATTATGCTACGTATACATCTATTTGTATAAAAATACGATTTTTTTAAATAAAAAACTTTTACCATATCCGTAGCAGTTATTAAAATGAGACTGATTTACATTTATATTACTACCCTGCAAAATACGAATGGCCTTTGGGAAAATATGTCAATGCACTAAACAAACTCCAGCTAAAGCATCTGTTAGCCTGTCAGCGATTTTGCATTTTTATGAATATACATACATACATACACACACATATATAGGTGCTAGAAGGAAAACTGGATGGAAAAAGAGAAAGAGGTAGGAAAAGGTTTCAGCTAGTAGACGACTTGAAAGGGAAAGAGAGCTATCAAGACATGAAGAAGACTGCGGAAAACAGGAGTATATGGAGAACCAAGTTTAACCCAGAATAATCACGGACCTGTCAACGGACAGACTACCTATGATGATGATGATGATATAGAACGGAGTTCAACCAAGCAGTGCTACGTTATCTATTATAAGGTTTATGTTCGCAAAGACATAACTTCGCAAATAAGAATCAAACACGCTTTACATATCCCACAGCAACCGTATGCGATGATCACATGTCAGGTTAATATTAACGAGGAGTCTTATCGTTTATCGCCAGGGAGAAAAACCTCATCTTGGCTCCCACAAAGAAATCAAGAACCCATCCTTTCTCACAGTTTAAATGAGATTTCCCCGAGCTGAACTCAACGTCAAGAAAAATGACAACCGTCGTGTAAATAAAACAAAAGCGAGACAGGACGGATTAACGAGAGAACACGCGATCCGTTCACGCTCGAGGAGTCGCCCGAGGCGTCCCACCGGAAAACTAAAACGATAAAGCTTTAAGAAAATAGTGTATACCATACATTTTTATTTACTTATTTATACGCACAAACATACATGCACAAACATCGCGATTAATTTAATTAATCGCGAGGAAAAAACACACCGTTAGGAGAATAATCTTGGCGGATGAATTTCAATTCGCGATCAATTTACATTTCGTATATTTAAAAAATAAAAAATAAAGAAAGGCAAACGTTAATTAAAATGCGCGTGGAGAAAACGTTTCGATTGGGCGGATGTTGAGAGGATGGAATGACTCGCCGAGGGGGACGTTTGAGGGCAGAGAGGTTAAGGAAGAGGGAGAGAGAGAGAGAGAGAGAGGGAGGAGGAAAGAGAGAGAGGAAATGGTAAGTATGACGGAGAGAGAGAGAGATACGTAAAGATAAGGAGACGGAAATTAAAGTGTGGGTGGGGGGAGGGGTAGAAAGGGTAAAGTAGCGTGGGAGGAGGGGGGGGGGGGGAGGGGAGAAAGACAGGATTCTGAAATGAAGATGAAATTTTTTCCTCTCTCTTTCTTCCCCTATGGGAGGAGGTGAGGGAAAGGGAGGAAGAATTTAGAACGGTTCCCGCGAGAGGGAGTGAGTTGAGGGAGGGAAAAGGAGAGAGAGAGAGAGAAAGATGAGTTTGGCGAGTGGAGTCGACTTTCCGTACTTCTCTCTCACTAACGACGGCGCACTCCTCTTAATACGAGTATAAATAAAGCAGAAAAAGAGAGATAGGGAGGGAGAGAGGGAGAGAGAGAGAAGGAAGAGGAGATGTGTGTGGAGGAATGGAATGCCCGCACGCGTGAGACATTCCGCAATCTTTATTTATAACACCTGTTCCGATACACATAAAAATAACGACTTATTCGCCAAGAGGGAGTTTTCTGAGACGAGTTGAGAGGGGAAAGATGGTTATAAGGTGTAACTCTCGGGGGTAATGACATAGAGATGTGGTTTTGGTGGATGGATAAAGAGTGAATGGGGAGGTTTAGAATGGAAAGAGGATTGGGTGATGGGGAAATGTTAACAGGGTAAGAAGATTTATATAAAGTGAACACGGTGAAGAAAAGATGAGTGTATAAGTGAAATAGTAATTATTTCTATAGAGAAGAGGTTGAAGAACAACTAGATTTTCAAACAAAGCCTATTATAGAAATCAAGGAGCAATGTCAACATAAGATCAGCCTTGTCTAACAGTGTTTCGAGGCTCGTCAAACTTGCGGCGAACAGATCACCATATTCGCCACATAATACAAAATGTGAAATATTAATAAGAAAAATGTTAAATCATTGCTGTATTATTTATTGACTATCATTATTCATGTCTTATCTACTAAGAAGTTCATTACTATTATTTATTATAATATATAAACTATTATTTATCCATACATAGCATTAGTAGTAGTATATATTTACTGGCAAAATGAACTTATCGTAATTGACAATGAATTTATTGTTGGAAATTTAAACTTTAGAACATCGAAAGCCGTTTGTTTGATAAATTTGTTGACAGTTACAAAATTAATAGTAATTTTCTACTGTCGCTGTATCGCTTCGACTTTACGCAAGACATTCAACTACAAGAGAATAAAAAGAATTATAAATAACTGATGTATCGTAGATCAACAATTCCCTACATGTGGCTAGTGGCGACCGTTACGAACAAGGCGGTATAATTTGATCAAAATTAGGCATAAACGTAATAGGACCCAACAAAAACTATACTGAAGATTCGTCCGTAGTATTGGACTGCTATAATAGCTCACAAAGTTTTAGAAATTAAACTCCCAACTACACCAGGAAGATGGAGATGAATACGTGATTGCCAAATGCAGGCAGAGGCGATAAATATGTTCGTTTTTCCCTAGGGCCATTACTTGGCGAAATTAAAAAAAACTGAAGCGGTGCATTCGGTTTTTTTAAAACCGCACCTCCTGCCACTCGCCAGCGAGCTGATTTGCATCGTGAAATGCAAATCCCTACCGAGAGAAAGCGAAAAGAACCCTACTAAAACAACGAGACGTGAACGAATAAATCGACTTCATTAATCGCGAGATTGAGATCGAGTTCGCTTTAAGCGCGCGAACCGGAAAGATTGACGTGAACATAACAGGCTTACCGACAGGTTTTGAACCCGATATATCCCACGTACACCTCCATAAATGGCGAGGGCGTGTAAGAGAAATGGACGGATAGGGGGATTGTGAGAAAGGTGAGAAATTGGATGGGAAGGAAGTAGAAGAAGCATGAGGTATGGAACGAGGAGTTCACGAAGGGTAAGGTAAGTCATAGAAGAGGGAAGAAGAAAACATTGGGATAAAGAAAGAGAGAAAGGTGGGACGGAATGGGTGGTTAAGAGAAAAGAAAGTGAAGATACAGAATGACTTAACGACGCGAAACCCTCCATCACGACGCGAGAAAACGTTCCACTCCTCGGAAACGAGCGTTTAAGTGGTTAAAGAGGAGGAGGAGAAGGAATAGGGATGAAGCCGAAGGGGGGTTGTTTTAAAACAGGGAAGGGGTGAGGGAGGCGTGAGAATCGTTCACTCTTCGAATTTCCCCGCCGACGTTCGTTAATTTTTCACGGGACTCGTCCAAACGAAGAGACACGATGAATCCCGGGGAGAAAAAATATAAATCGCGGGGCAGTAAACTCCCGATTAACCGGCTGCCTCGCGACAGAGCCCGATCCCGGTTAATCGGATATTCCGGTTGGGCGGTATGCCGATTTAAACGTACGATAGCACACAAAAGGTAAAAAAATCGGCACAACATACATTGTACAAACTTGACACCTACAACGTATATTTCCATCAAAATCTCGAGGTCGAATTTTTTCGCGATAACAATACAGTGAAAACCGGTTAACACAAATTGCTAGGGACAGGCATAATTATTTCGTGTTATCCGAATTTCGAGTTAACCAAATTTCATGTTAACTGTTTTAATGGTAACATTTTCATTATTGAAATATGGAATTAGGCTCGTAGGCAAATCCATGATACATATCAATAATAGGATGCATTTGCCGAAGACATTACCGCAATCATGGGAAAACCCTATCTCAAATGCCATTTCGTGTAATCCGAAGAACTTTGCATGCATTTATTTTCGTGAGACCGAAAAATATTTTCATATTAAGCGGTATTTCGTGTAAACCGTTTCGCGTTCGCGAATGAATATATACTGAAAGGTATAGGCCTGGAACGGACCGAGCACGCGTTTCGTGTTAACCGATATTTCGTTTTAAGCGTTTTCGTGATAAGTGGTTTCCCCTGTACTTTCCCAATATACTTCGTATATGAGAAAGTAAAAATCAAGAAATAAGTATTGAATGTTCCGGTTAAGAGGGAGTAAATATTATTCAAATTGCAAGGTTTAGTTTTTGACATTGTGGGGTACGAATTTTTTTCTCGCTCGATTTTGTGGGCAGGGAATGACAAGAAATCAGGTTAGCGACTTCTTTCATTGTTACATACTTAATCGCTTTCCATAGCAACCATATATTCAGTTGCCGATTCAATTTAATAGGATACTTTCTATTTGTATCATTGTTCGTTGGGCTGTAACTAATGCTATTTTAATAAATCTTTTATTTAATACATCTAAATTTAAAATAGAATTTCTTGGAAATTCTTAAACGAATAATGTCCATAACCGTAAAATATAATTAAAAGTGAGAAAGACTGTTATTTAATTTAAAATAAATTTTCATGCCACGCAATTGCCATTTTATCCATCCAAATCTCTAACGACAATACATTCTTAGTCATAATATCGTTCTTTTCAAAAGGATAAGTACCCAAAGATATTTTTTTATTCTGAATGTTTACGATAATAATCACAGCATGGTTACGAGAATGCCGCTACTCTTGGGTTACAACTAGAGGATAAGATTTTTTAAAGAGAAATTCTTTCGCATCGCGAAAAATTAATTACAGGCCACATAAAAAGTTTATGAGCGAAATTTTTCATTTTATTTTTTTCGCATTCATCCTCAGGGAGAGAGGGAGAGAGAGAGAGGTATATATTATTATACTGATGGGAAGCGAAGTGTTCTAATCGAATTTGAAGGGAGAAAAATGAGGATCGGTACGAACAAAATGCGTTGCGGATGTATCAAACATACCGCAAACCTCGGCCGTTGTGTTTTTTTTTCCCTTCTCTCAGGACCTCGACCTCACCAAAAAGATCCATCAAATCGTCACGAACGGCGTCGACTAATTTTCAAAAGGAAAAATATGTTGGAGCATTTCATAATCCCACGACTGAAAGCAATATTTCACCCATTGCTACAACTCCTAAAAATGTATACAGATATGGAATGGTGTTAACGTGATTAGCATGATGGTATTCGAAGTTACGAGCACCTGTCAAATGATTTTTCCCACGAGTATATTGCTGAAATATTTCCGATACCCGATCTAAAACAATATTTAAAATGTTTTCTTCATAAGGGAAGAAGTTTTGATAAAATGTGCACGAAAGCTATGGATAGAATCCACATGATTATTAGAAGGGTCTCCTGGTTAATTTCAAATAATTATGAACTAAATGGTAAATCAGGATTCAACAAAAACTATTAAATGCATTTTATGGAAAAAAAATAAACGCGCACCCTTAACGGACACCCACCCGCAACTCTTCCTCTGCATTGAAACAACAGAAATACCGTCACGTGCGTTCTTTTTTCAAAATCTACTTTCGGTGAATAGCCATTGAAGACGGCTGCACTGTAGCCGAGATGCAAATGTTTTTTTTATAACCTTGTTATGTTTATTAGAGTTACCTAACGTAAGTACTTTTTCAATTTTGGATATTAAAGTGTTTAGGCTTGAATTTATGAATTGGATGTTATTGTTAGTCATAAGACGAGCTAGATAACTTTTTGTATTAGGCACAGTTTTAAATTAAAAGGTTGCAAAATAGAAATCGACTAATAGACTATTCACGCAAAACGAATATTTAAGAATCGTGCAGACAACCTTAAAAGAATAAAAAACTAACCTCTAATCAAATTTATTTTTAATTTCCGTTCGAAAACTGGTTGATTCATGGTGGAACTTAACCGCCATAATTTTCTCATTTTTTCAAATCAAAAAAGCAGTCCAACTCATGATCCTTTTTCACTTTTTTTTTTGACGGCCCGTTTGCCCTCAAATTTATCATTAACCAGTCAAAGCGAACCAAACAAAAAACAAAAAAAAAACCTACCGCTCCCAGCAAAAATTTCGACCGCGGTAATAAAACGCCAATCATCCTCGCGGAAACAAACAAGCCAATTACGAGAAAAACACACTTTGTTAAATTCAAATGAGCCGAGCTTAATTCAACGGTCCGAAAACACGTCACCGAGAATAATAACAGGAGGAACGGCGCCCTAACCGCTCTAAGATTTAATCTCCGCGCGACGCAACAGATGATAGAAGAGAATCGCGAGAGTGGGGGGGGGGGGGGAAATATATTCGTCAATTTAGTTAACTCGATTCCTTACGCGTCTCACCGACATCGACGTGACGCCGAGTGAAAAAAAAATAATAATAATAAAATATACGACCGTAATTGACCTTGACGGACGAATTTGGAGAGGATGATGGCCAAAACAAATAAACGGGAAAGCGAGCCAACCCCGAACGCCATCCTTACGCGTCAAGGGAGTAAATCACTCACGCTTAATCACCCACACCCCTCCCTCCCTAACCCCCTCCTCCTCGGCCCTTGTCCTCCACCCCTCTCGACCCCTTCTCGATCATTGCGCCTCGGCAAATCGCTCCTATACCCCCCCCCCCCTCACCCCAACCCTTACACCTCAACCCTCTTCCTCTCCTCCATCACGTAATACATTTACTTCCCACGAAGGAAACGGACAAGCGCTCAAGAAACAAACATTAACTCACGAACGCCCAGGGCCTTGTTCTCCTACCTTCCCTCCTCCCAAAGCATCAAGGAACTTGCCCGAAAGAATATGTATGTACCACCCGCAGTTGTAAAAAACAGTTTCCATTCGTCCCCGTAAAAAAAAAAAAAAACGCATTAATCCCTAAGTTGAGCGTGTTAAAAATTTACCGCGGGGGTACGTCTAAATCTACGTCACACCCTTCTAGTCACGATGCGGGTTGGTGGCAGGGGATGCAGTGCATCACACGTCCTGAAAAATCTGAAATTTTTTCAAATGTCCTGTCATGATCTCTAATCGTTCTAGGGAAGGGGTCGGCAACCTGCGGCTCCGGAGCCACATGTGGCTCCTTGAGTACATATTTGTGACTTCTTAGAAGTTAGTTAAACTCCCTAACGTTTATCAGCCATGAAAACACGCTTAATGCAATCTGCCTTCGGAAACCCTCCCTATCGGTCCAAAATTTCTTTCGTCTTATATCGTATTTCGGGAACCACAATCGAATCTCAAAAAAAGTACAGATTTTTACTGTGTGGCTCTCAAGATTTTTGGAATGAGGCAAAAAACAAAAAAATTGCTTTTTTACTTTGAATGGTTGCAGACCCCTGTCCTAGGGGAAAAAATCATCGATTTCGCTCTGTCCTCTGGTCTATCCCATGTATTATATCATTATGGCCTTTCCTTCTTATCAGTGGCAGATCCCGAAAAATTTGACGGGGGTCACATAATAAAAAATTTATAAACAAACAAATATTATCATGTGTTCTTGTAAATTTCTACATGTGATGCGGAAATAGGGTTGCCACCTTTTCCTCAGAGACAACCAAAAGATTTCCAATTTTGACCCGAATACAGTTGAACCTCCTTAATCCGGCAACCTTAGGTCCTGACCGAAGCCGGGTTAGGGAATCTGCCGGATTACGGGAGGTACCTAATCCTATAGTTAAGCCTAGCCCATCTCTTCATGATATTAAACGTTGTAATACAGTAAATATTAAATTAAATGCATAGAATGTTATTTAAACATGAGACAATAATAAGGTAATAAACAAAAAATTACGATACGCAGTGCGTTTTATTTTAATGAGGCGAGGCAAACGAGACGCTTTTTTAACTTCACAGACGTTCCAACGACAATTGCGACAGGCGAATCTATTTTGTATGGCAGGGGAAGTTGGTTTGATCGGCGGAGAGCTAAATTTACAAATAAAAATTGTTATTGCAAATAGATTGTCGCCAGCTGGTAATATCAACTCGCCACTGGCAAGCGAGCGGCCGTATTTTTCGAGCCTTGTCCATAACTACTAGTAGCAATTTGTAAATTAAATAAATAACAAAATCCACAAATATATGTTAGGCTAATGCATCTTAGCGCAAAGAAGAAGTTCATCAGCCCAAAGAGATGCTGCAGATCATGTCGAAGTGGAGCGGCCAGTTTCGGCCGGCTTGGTACGGAGAGGGATAACCGTACATTTAAAAGTCAGTACGGAAAGGGTTAAGCCCAATTACTCTTTTGTTACCCACACAGAAGTCGAAATAACATTTATAATACTGGCATAGAGGAAAATGCAATAGCTCGCAAAAATTTCAACCAGATTTGTCGATGACACAGAAGCCGCTGAAAGCACAACCCGATCTGCCCATGGCGTATCGCACTCTTCATTGATTGGTTGATTTATCGAGTCTCGCTTCCAGACTGCTTGAAAAGTGTTTGGCATATTCTCGATAAGTTTAATTTTTGTGGATCTTTATAAGAGTTTGAATTAACGATGGGGTACCGTGAATTTGTGCCTTTAATTTGAGAAAAAACATTTCGTCGAAAAGCCGCATCTCTTATGAGCATTTCTCAAACGACGTGTTCTTTTTTGCTTCGACTGCGATCGAGCGGGACAGCATTAACTCGAGAAAATATTCACTTGTTTTTTCAACTTTAAATGAATGACGTCTATCAGACATGACAAGAAACAATAACAAAGACTAAAGCTCGTAGGCGTTAGGATCTGTCTCGTGACAGAGGATAAACGACATATGCTGCACTTAATCCCTCGACATGGCTGGCACTGAACCACAGCTGCTCTGGAGACCTCGCAAAGACGTTATGGCTAACAGATATTAAAGCAGTCACGCACGAACTGGAATCGCTAATCAGTCATAAGATATTTTAAAATATTTTAATTCAATTTTAAGTTACGTAAATGACATGAGTGCTCATTTTCGTTACTGAGAATTGTGACATATCGATGCAACCACTTTAAAAAATTCAAAGAAATGTTTAACTGTAATCGAGTTTTACAGAGTCATTATATGTTCTATTTTTAGTTAGAAATGAAATGACTTTTCAGGACGCATGCGCTGTCTAATATTGTTTTTGCTTTAATGTTGTCAAAATCAATCACTTAAACGTACTTTATGTATTAATTCCAATCAATACTTTGACTTTTAAGGACGCTTGGGAAGATATCAAATGCCAATAACAGCCTATATACGTTAACCCAACGTCGACTACTACCGTATTTACAAATCGACAATATGAAAATCGCATAATTTAATTGATTACGAGACAGGACAGAATCTAGAAAGTACTGCATTTTTTTTATAAGGTTAACAGAAATAAGACACACAATTTGAATATTTAACAAATAAGGCATATTGAAGTTTTATTTGTTTGCAAAAAAGATCATTCAAGCCTTCACTCACAGCTTGGATTAATTATAAACATCATGTCTTACTTCATAACACCATAAAACAGACAAAGAAATTACTCCTGAATCTAAGAGAACTCGTAAATATTACGGATTACATCATCCGTAATTGCACTCTCCCCGTCTCCTGGCATACATGCGCTCCAAAGTATTCAAACGTCCATGAATAAATAACAAGTTTCGCGCGAGAGCATAAATGATTGGATTATATCGCAAACGAGTAAAAATACGCGAAGGGAAAGGCTTTAAGCATCGCGGAGAGCGGTCGTAAATTAAAGCGGGAAGGCGAAAAAAATAAACGAAGCGATGTCAGGTTTCGAATGATCTCCACGCTCAATTGAAACGTGTAAGCCATCGATCAACGCGAAAAGGAGAAAACTATTTCTCTCTCTACAGATAGAAAATGACATCCGGGAGGCATACACACGCAAAATGCAAACAAGTTAAGACTGAGGGAGCAAGAAAAAGATGTGTACGAGGAGACGTTAAAAAAGAAACATCGCCAGACGAGGAATCGGATCAAACGACAATTGCTCCCTTTCACTCAAAAACTATGACGGACACACAGACACCATTTTCAGACAGGGGAAATAAGTTTATATTTTTTTAATTCATACAACTTTTATGAAGTGTGTGTGTGCGCGCGCGCGTCTGTGTGTGTGGGTGTGTGTGTATGATTCGATGGTTTCACTGTAAATTAAAAATGGTACGATATTTTCTTCATTTTCAAACATTCTCATAAATTTTTCAAGAGTCAGAATCACTTTGAACGGTTGATAGTAGCATGTAATTCGTTATGTGGCCGTTGCTATTTGCGGCGCCGCAGTCAAGAGACGCCATTTCCGTCAAGCCAACAATGAGAGATCCATATTTTACTCTCCCTTGCCCTTACATAATCTGTAAAGTATCGATTAATAAATTTATTCGCATAGAAGACAACATTTGCAACAAAAACGTCCGAGAGAGCATATAACTACGACTTATAGTTTAGGAAAGGGATGGCAAATATGTGGCACGCGTGCCAGAGGTGGGACGCTTGTGATTTTACTTGACACGAGTATAAGCTTGTATTTTCTGTGTAAAATATGAAGTTTCTTAAAGATGGAGTAAGCTAGTGGCACGTGAAAAAAAACTTGCATGATTCACATAATTTTCGGGGCACGCGATACAAAACTCATTTTCCATCCCTGGTTTAGAAGATAAAAATCCAAGAAGGTTCCGCCCATGTTATCCTATTGGGGGATTTAAACGACCCTGGAATCGAACTCGGGTCGTTATTTTGCACGCTGATTACACATAAGTTTTAATGTGTGGCACTCTTTAAAACTGAAAGAATAGCTAAAATATTATCGAGTTATTAGACATTATTTGTGGTGTCTTAAAACTTACCTACATATATATATCGCGGTAAGTTAATACAAAAGATGTTAAAAAGTTGTTTAAAAACATAAGAAGAGCTTATATTTTCCCACCCTCCCCTCCCTCCATTTTAATCTTGAAGAGTATCGCAAATCGCTGATCCTTCGACCTTCGATATTTCACTTCCTCTCGCTCGGTCGTTAAGGGACCGAAAACTTCGAGGGCAAATGAAATTATCAGCGCAGGAGTTGGGTCGAAACGGAGGGAGAAAGGAAATGGAATGAGGCTCGGAAACAACTTTTTTTAACTGCGTTTTCGCGTGATTTTTTCTCTCTCTCTCTTCTTCGTGATGGAAAGGAAGAAAAAAACAAAAGATTCGCCTTTTTTCTCACTTCTGGATGAGGAAAGTGACCTTGCGAGAAGGAACAGAATAGTTTGTGATAGAAAGGGAAAAGATAGGAGAGGAAGGAGAGAGAGAGAGTAGGCGACCGCAAGAGGGCTAAAACGGAGTGCCTCAAGGGAGCGTTCTTGGGCCGTAAAGATGTAGAAGAGGATGGAAAGAGGAGATAAGGTAACAACGCCACCAAACCTTCACCCGAGACTTTACCACCAACACTGAAGCCACACAATGATCTGGGGGATAGTGAGGGGAGAAAAGGGGGAAAAGAAGGGAGGTGGAAAAGGTGGGGAGGGAGAAGGAAACCGCAGTGGGAACGCCGGAATCGGTTCCAGAGCACGAAGACGAGAGCGAGACAACCGCCGATACGATCAGAAATTCCTCGGAAATGGGAACGGTGCGGGAACAAAATCAGAATTTGGAGAGCAATTTAAAAACTTGTGTTACAAGAGACGGTAACACGTTATAATAAATGGGCGCGATACAATAGATGGACATTCGATCAGCGAGATTTTTCGATACATCGAGAACGACCGATCGAAAGCGTTCGAGAATCACGAGAAGAGGGAAGAGGGAAGAAAATGAGGCGGCGACGCTGGAATACTTTGTACGGATATTACACGCTACAATCGATAAAGACATCAAAAAGGTATCCAAAACGTCATATGATAATATACCATTTCGATAAGGTAGAAAGATTATCGTTAGGTTAAACTTTTAGCACCTTAAAGGCATCTTGTCGCTCCATAAGTTCCCAATGGGGTCGACTATAATACTACCTCATAAAGGCGCGTAAGTAGTCTCTGATAATATTTTTCGAAATAAATTCAAAGAAAACCGCTCAAATTTGTGGAATTGCATTACGATAACAAAAAAATTTAAAAAATCTTGATCACTTCGCTAAAACATGCGAACAAAGATGAACGATACACAATACATTCGCAGGACATTATATTTAAATGTAATTTTTATCAATAAATACAATACACTCTCGTCGCCATACCAAGGGGTTCTTTTCATCAAATTTATTTTAGCGAACTAAAATGGAATAATCTCGATCACAGAATAAATTGTTTCATAACAATCAAACTGAAATGAAGCATGCTACCTAGTAGGATCCCAACTAATTGCAACACATTTCTCCTTTTATATCTATTTGATCGTATTTTATGATAAATCAGCCTGGTGTCCATGATAAAAGATAAAAAATAAACAAGAAAAGAGGTTTGCGCGCGACAAACGCGGCATTTCCACAAAGCCCTAAAATTTACCTATTCCTCTCAGCATCCACGCGGTTATTCACGTACGAAACGATCCATAAAATGATCGATAAATAAAATCTCCTACTCCATCCGAATCGATCTTTCTACTACGTTCCACGCAACCCGCGTGCGAAATCGGCGTTACATACCCGTGCTTTCCCCGTCATCTCCCGTAGTTATGACAGCGCGGGGGAGCCGTGGATGACGCCCGGTTTCTCTCATCCGACCCCCTTCTCTTTCTATTTCTCTCTACTTTTCTCGTCGATTGCGAGAAATAGACCTTTCCAGAGACCCGCACGTGTCTCGTAGAACGGAAGAAGAAGTGGGATGAAATAAGGAAGGAGAGCGCGTATTGCGTTGCCGTCCGATTCGCAAAGCGTTCTTCGGCCGGAGGAGAGAGAGAGAGAGAGATAAAGAGAGGATGACAGCTCGCCATCTCACTCTCCCAACCTCTTTCACGACCACCTCCGGCAAGGAACGTGCCAGGTTTTTTTTATTTCTGCCAAGCGCACTAACTCGCCCGCCTCTTTACTTTTTAGTTACTCTTTCCCTCTCGAACTGTAACTTCCTCTCTCTCTCTCCACCTCCATTATCCCTCTCGTTTTAAAAAGCAGTCGGCTATTTTTTATTACAATACCCCATCAACTCGACGGCGAAAATAAATCGCCCTCCAAGAGTTTCTGTCCCGCAAGCTCCGGAATACTCGAATAAACGCGAAAACGTTTAAACGTTGAAAATGTTACGGATTTTTTTAAAACTTCTAAAACAATCAAATTAAAAAATTAGTTTCTTTTTCCATAAACAGTCTAAGGACTGTCATATACCCATTATGTTATTAATTGTTAGATTTAAAATCCCGTTTTTACAAGGCAAAAATAATTTTCCCTATCAAAATACCTTATAGGGGTTATTTACGCATATATTAAAATCAGAAAACCTATAAACTTTATATTAATAGCTATTTCGACGATTAAATTCACACTGCTAATTATTTTCGGGCGGCAATTTTATTTATATTTTACTAAATTACTTAACAGCCAACGCAGAAGGCTGAAATTAGAACCCTCTCGTATACATGTTTTTTGTTAGTCGTTTTTATACCTCATGAATTCCGATTAATTGGCGCGAACGCCATTTATTCTCTTGTCAATTAAGAAGGGGTTATTCTCTAGTTAAAAATAAAAACAATGTCTTGAACATCTGTTGAAATTGTTCATGGATTACAAAAAAAACAGGGTTTAAAAGATGACTAGAGTTCTAGACCCTCGGTAGCGCTTCGCAGCTATACGTGGCTGAGTGCCAGTCGGATAAAACATAATTTCTCAAATCTGTTTACGAACACATGCCAAAATTGTGAATTCCTCGGGACCGGTGAGATAACAACACTTATAAATCGGTTCCACGAACTAGCGACCCAATTTATCCTTTCAGACGAGCCATATCGTTGAATGTCAAGTTTATGGAGATAACGATCACAGGGAATAAAATGTTAGCCACTGATTACGTGAGAATTCTAGCATAACTGCCCTCGATGACGCCAGAAACAACAGCTCCTTGAAGCCTAAATACAAATCTGGTTACCCCAACCTAGTTATGGATTTTTGAAAGATCCAGTTAGCGAAAGCATATTTTCTATTAACCTTAAGAGCACTAAATGGTCGTAAAAATTACGACGGGAATTTATTTTTCGGCGATTTTCGTTAGTTCCCGTTGGAGGATTCGGCTATTATATTGTGTACCTTCAAGGCTCGGCCCTTTCTACCTGCCAGCGTGTTTCTAGTTGTTCAAGCGTGTGACACCCTTAACAGACAATCGAGTCGTAGAAGTTACGAAGGTTTAGTACTCCCGTCACATTTCAAGACACTTCAAGGTAAGAAAAATTTCGAGTTATCTTACTGATTTTGTTATATTTATGAATCCTCCATTCAATCTTACAATGGTTGGGACAATCCGTACCAATAAGCGTGAGATTCCACCACAAATGATTTCAAAGAAAAGACCCAAAGGTTCATCAATGTTTTGCTTTTACCGGCAAATAACTCTTGTAACCTACAAAACTAAACCAAATAAAATTGTGGCCCTCCTATCCACAAACCATGAAAAACCAGATATAAACGAGAATTCGAACAAGCCTGAAATAATAGAATTTTATAATTCTACAAAGGGAGCAGTAGACTCCTTAGATCAAATGTGTCGAATCACTTCATGTTCACGTAAAACAAACCGATGGATTATATGCACACACAATAAAGTGAGACACAATGAAAAGCCTTTATCAAGAAATGCATTTCTGATACAACTCTCTGAATGTCTAACAAAATCATGGTTGAACCAACGACTAACCCTCCCAGGAATCCAGCATTCAGTACAACAGGAGAAACTCAGCAACCTCCTATACCACAAGGACAAAAAAGAACAGTGTGCTACATTTGCCCGGCAAAAAAAACGGAGAATGACGACAACGCACTGTCAAAGATGTAATCAAGCCTACTGTGATGAACATCGTTTCAAAATCTGTACCAATTGCTCTTAAATAATATTTTTCATCAATAAACTATTTTTATACACTAATCTGTAGTTTTTATTCACCTTTATTACACTTTTCACGCATTATATCCCAAAAAATTTCGAGATAAAGATACGTAAGATTTACGACAGCTTAGTACTTACGTAATTTCTATACCGCTTTAGTGCTCTAGGGTTAATTACCTAAACATTTCAAACAAGTGAAAACCAACTGAAGACGAAAATTCCATTAAATAATTCTCGAAAAATTTTTAATTTATCTCTAGCACTTAGGTGAAGGAGGCAAATAAGATTCCCATCAACCTTTACAGGCCTCATGAAGGCTACAAAAGATTTGATAGGATAAAAATTCCCATAAAAATATGTACCATGTCAAAGTTTAGAGTTTTTCAGCAATCGGCTTAAATAATATGAACAATTTAACAGGCGTTTCCTAAAGACGAGATTGTCTCTTAAAACTGTTCGTATAGTAAAACGAGGATTTTCAGTGAAAAATCGCCCACATAGGCGACGGTATTAAGGAAATATGCGGTAAAAAAAAATACTACAGATAAACATCCTAGCTGAGGAGTTTTTTGTTCGCTAGAAGACCCGAGCGAGCGATCTTGAAAACACGGGAAGAGATAAAACCCACAAATTGCTGGTACGTACCAGGCGGAGGCAGAAAAATTGAGGTTCGCGAATCTGCCATGGCGTCATCGCAAAAAAAAAGATGGATCTGGAGTGGCCATTATCCCAACCGCAAATAATACCGGCAATTCCAACCCGGTAACAGAAAGCGACTTTCCCCGCATTCCGATACCGGGAGTCACGTGCATTGGGGATTGCGGTGAACGATGACCGACCACGGGATCAAAGGGGAGGGAGGGGAGACCGCAGCTGTGAGATCATCCAGAGATTCGATTCTGGGACGTTGACTTTTCTCTTTCGGGAGAAATTAATCTCGGCGGATGATTTAAACGGCGGGAAACAATCGAAAATGAATTTCCGAAAGATGAATGGATTAGGGCCGGAGGGAAATAATAACGCCCTTCGACGGATTAGAGGTTGAATTTAATAAGTTCTGCTTATTCGTTTTGTCAAATGAATCACATGGGATACTCCTACAGCCATGCCAACGGTTATGTAAACCATACCTTCAAAGTCGTAGCCATTCTCAAAATCCCCACTGCTGATCCCAAAAAACGATCGATCAGTCTCCACTGATGATGGCAACAGTCAAGCGGGAAGTGGAGTCGATTTGTTCAATTTTCTTCGTCGTTTTTCGTAGTCATTTCTGTTTTATTTATATTTTGTTAATCAATTACAACGGAAATCGTGCTTTATATGTATTGTTCATTAAATAAATACATATATAATATATTTATGATATAAATAAACACCTGCGGCTGGGACTGACCTTTGCTTCGAAGCAGGCCGAACTTCACAAATTGATATGAAATTAAGGATACCATTTAGCTCGAATCAGGAAAATCATAGCTACGTACATACGTTATTTCTATTAAGATACATTTTTCTTGGGTAGATGAGATAAAAGGCAGACATATAATAATAAAAGATAAAATGAGGCAAGAATGACAAGAACAGGACAAATAAACTAGGGAGAATTATGTCAATGAAAAGGATAGGAAATGTACAACCTGGGCAACTCGATCGTATACAGCGTCGGACCATGACAAATTAAAAAGTTCCAGCTGTAGTGTTTTTTTAATCCGCTTATGCGTTCGTCTTGACTGTCTATCTGTCACATGCGCTAACTCCTAAACGAAAGCTGAAAGAGACTTCGTTTTTTTTCGCCAATCGATTCAGTATTGTCGTTATGCACGCTTTACCATTTTTTTTACCGTCCAAAATTTCTTCTGAAAAAAAAACACCATTTACTGTCTGCTTCAGCAGCTTATTCCTTACCTGGTTTTAATAACCTCTGAATCGAACCGAAACATTTTTTACGCTTTTTAACTTTCGAAGACCGTCTCAAAACCGTGCAAAAATGATCGCCGTACAATTCGGGGGTAGTTCCCCAAAATGAAAACTTCTAAAACCGAAACCGCGCAATACGGGGGATGAGCAGTATACACAGGAAATGGAGAAACGCAACGGAGGAAGAGGAGGGAAAGGCGATGATGACCAACGGACCGCGGATGCCTCGCGAGTTTTCGGGTTTTTAAAAAAAGTTTTTCACACGAAAGTGGCGTTACAAGCAAGGTAGGGAAGTTGGAGAAGGAACTAGAAGGCGCTCTCTCTCTCCACCTCTTTACCTCACTCTCTCCGAGGCAGGGCATCCGCCCGACCGCCTCTCCCTCCCTCTCTCACCACTTTCCAGGCGGTTGAACGCCCATCAATCTTTGGCTAGTTATCCGAAGGCCACGGGGCGAAGGGGGATCGTACACCTAAAAACGCAGCGACTACACGAAAGAGAGAGAGAGAGAGAGAAGGGAAAAAACGAACGAAGGGAAGAGGCGTGGGCCTGCAAGAAGAGGACGCTAATGGGAAAAGAAGACGGAGAGGAGGGAAAAAACGGAAGGCAACGAAAGGAATGTGACGAAAAAATGAGCGCGGGAAACGTTCTGCCTATGGTTGGTTAGATCGAAGTTTGAATGCGCTTCGAATACGGAGGATTGTAGTAGATGGAAAAATTCTAACGCAAAGAAGCTAGATTCATGAAACGAATCTATGACCAGAAAAGAATTATCTCGTCATTCAATAATTTGAATTTGGGTATTGGTAGAAGCCGAATGGATACTATGCTGAGACTTGTGAAAATGTATAGGTCGGAAGTTTTACAGGAAGACTTTTTCAAGAATAATCATTTTTTAAAAAATTGAAAAAAGTAAATAGTCAGGTTTCACCAACGGCCACAACTAGGTTATGAAGAACCAGATGTGAATTTCGGAGATAATGCTGCCGTCTTTAGTGGTAATTCACCAAGAGTGCATTCTAAAGGTTTATAGTAAACTAGTTGTGGTTATTGGAGATACATGACAATCACGTATTTCAATTTTTCATTTTAAGTGCTTATTCATGAAATTTTCAGCCATAAGACGGGTTCGAAAGCTATATAGAGAAGAAATTTCAGCTGTAATACCCACGTATAATATCATAACAACAAAATACGTGAGAGATTGTAGGACAAAGCGGTATAGAGGGTATCCAAAGGCTATCAGGGATCAAAATAAGAGAGAGAAACCTGTTAACAATGAGAATTAAGGAACATTTTGGTACATTGCACCCCCTGCCATCCATCGCCATAATGAATTGCAGGGTAACATTTATAAGTACAAAGGCACGAAGAGGGAAAAGTTATAAGAGAGAAAAAGGATGCAAGCAGGACAACTCTTGCAGAGTTTGTGGAGGGACGGAGCAGAGAGGATGACTAGGATGGCTGTAGAAAAGTTATGGAGTTAGGAGGAAGGGAGCGAAGTGGGAGAGGAGATGAATAAGGAAGGAACGGTGGAGGAGGCTGGAGAGTAGATGGGAGGAGGCGGTAGAAAGTCGATTGGAAAGGTGGATAAGAGGACTCGAGGCCCGAGGTTGAGGGACCTGTATAGAGAGAGAGAGGAGAAACACGAGGGCAGCAAGAGAAGAAGAGGAGGTTAGGGAAGGAGTTACGACGGTCTACGAGGTCGTGAAGGTTACGACGAGCAGAGAGAAAGAGAGAGAGAGTGGGTGGAACGAGAGAGGAGGAGAAGAAACCGAGTGTGTTGGAGCACGTAGGGAGGAGGGTTTCGTGTATGGGACCTGCTCTTTCGAGTCGGTTTTGTTTCGGTCTCGCAGACGCATATAGATACGCGCTATGTTGCCACAGCGATGACCAAACATTTGCAGGATTCTTCGTGGCGTAGGCGGCGGCAGAAATCGCTTCTTATATCGCACGCTTTCTTGGATCCCAGGAGGAGGAATTCCTCCGATTGTGTTTTTTTTTTATTTCGAACCGAGTTCCTCAAGGCGAGGTATTTCGCACCGGGGAAGAGCATATAAAACGCCGACGCAGTAAATGATTCATTCATGCGTTCCATTCAAAGTCGAATTAGCGACCTAAAGATTACGGCTCGCATAGTTGGTAAATCTTATTACCATAAAACTTTTGAGCAAACCATCGTTTTATGGACAAAAGGGTACCGTATGTCACTTATTTGATACGTCTTTATGATCAAAAAACATGCGAGCTTTTTTTATTTAACGATAAAAAAATTCGGCGCGAAGTTTAATTTTATTGTATACGTATAGGTACGGATGCAAATCATAATGAAGTCACGTCTTTTGTATAAGATATTATGAGGAGGTTATAACATGAAGCTGAGACTAAAAAGAAAATGTGTACGGCGGCACTGAAACTTAAAAAAAGTGAGATTTCTGCTGGCCTGAAGATGACGGTTGCTACTTCTTTTAGGATTTTTTTCTCTGGATAATATATTTAATGTAAGAGTCTCGTGCTTACTGATTTAGTGTAGTTTGAGATGGGGTAAACTCTTCTCCTCTTGAAGTTCTATGGTTGCCTCCTTGAAAGCGTTATTTTTATATTAGGTACTATACATTTTTTGTTTTCAATATGAAATCCTATTTATGACGAATACGAGGTGTAAAAAAACATTTAACGACGAAAGAAACGTTATAGATTGACCCAAAAACGCCTTCATTTTTCTCAAATAATACGCTACATATTCACATTAGATCAAGTTTGGCACATTCTTTATTCATATCTATTTCGTAGAATAACATAGAGTAAAAGGATTCAGATATTGGACCGCTAGAAGATGCAAGAGAGTAATTAAATAATCATTGGTTTGCTGAGGACAGGATGATGAAGAGAAGCCAGTCTAACCGTTAATCAGGTACCAGTTCGCGGTAAATCCACAAACAGTGATGATGTTTGTCTCGAGCGAGTGTATCTACGGCGGATACGCGGCCAGTTTAAATATTGACGCCGCTAAAGCATCACGAGACTGCATTACTTCTAACTCTCAAGAGAAAAAAATGGAAGCCTTACATTTTATGAAATTTTGTAACGTTGAATTTCTCGTAAACTACAAACACGTTCTATACTGTTGGCGATGGGAAGAAGTTTCTCGACGTTAATCTGCGACACACAAAATCCGTTCTCACGATAGAAAAAGTAGGCTGTTTATCCATGAGTACGGTAATTTTTTCTTCTATTATTAAATTCGGTAGTATTCTGTGATTTACTTCGCTATGAATATTCTCACATTAACATAATTGGCGAACTGTGGAGAATTTGAAATTTAATCACCTGTTACATGTGTCAATGTAACTCACCCTAATTTATTTTTATGTGGTTATACCGCCACATTTTCGGTTACTAAGGCCTCGCTTGTGACATCAACGTGGGAACGTACGCTCAAAATATCAGCTTTCCATTTTTTATTCCTTCGGAGATATTAAAAAGAAAACATTTAAAATGGATCCCACCCGACGCTGTATATTTTTCAAAACTCAAAGCCCTAAGAAAATAACAAATGACAGCAGTGCAGATATCTACACTCCCCAGTTTCAGCTCTCTATCGTTTACGGTACCCTCACAATGTCAATTTAAGCAAGTGCACATACTTACAGAGAGACGCCAAAGCGAAACTATAAGCACATTTAAAAAAACGCTATAAACTAAATATGAAAGAAACCCGAACTCACTTCGATTTGAAATACCGCTAAAAACGGCGGTTTTGCGCGTCTCCGACCCTCAATGAGATACATAACGAGAAGCGCGAGCCATCTTTAGAGGTCACCGAAACCCTCCAAGGACGCACGCTACGACCCATCCCATTCATAATCCGACAATTAGCGCCGGTTCATCATCCGCCCCGTTCGTTTGTGAAGACAAAAAAATCAAAGTGCGCCGGTAAAAAAAAAAAAAAAAAAGAGAAACAAAAAGTGCCACACACACACACACGTACTGCTAAATGGCGGCGGCGAGGGAAAAAAATAAACGTCGCGAAGCGTAAAAATCCGCGCCTAATCCGATGGACGCGCCGAAGCGGAGGAATGAAGGATAAGGTGTGCGCGTAGAGGGATTTCAGGTGTAACAGACGAAGCTACCGTTAAGCATGACTAGCGATGAAGGTGAGGGGAGGAAGGTGAGAGAGAGAGAGAGAGAGAGAGGGAGGGGGGGGAGGGAATGGAATGAGAGGAGAGAGAGAGAGGGAGGGGGGGAGGAATGAGCAGGTGAGTTGGAGCAGAGCGAAGCTTGGACCAGTGTGGGAGGAGACGGACCCAACGGTGAGAGAGGAGGGTTGGGAGAGATGAAAGCATTCAAATCCAAGGCCATCTTCAGGACCTCTTTCCTCTCCCCCTCTCTATCCTCCGGCTCTCACTCTCTCTCTCTCTACATCAACGCAGAGAACGACCACCCGCCGCTAGTACTACGTCCGTGGTGGTGGAAAAAAAGGCTTCGCTCTCGGACAAAGAATATCGAGTTTCCCCCCGCTCGGAATGTTAGTTCCGTGTATTCGTAATGTCCTCCTAGCTACAAACTGCCTCGAAACACGACAGCCCGTGGGATGGCGTCATTTTTCCCCCCCCGTCGATTTATATGAAATAAAATGTACGCCGTCGTTTCTCGTCGGATTAGATGAAGGAAGAAAAAAATGAAAGAGATACATTATTTAAAAAATGCTTCGAAGGAAATATAAACGAGAAAAATTATTAATTAATCTTTTAACTTGGACTCATAATTCTCGCGTAAAAGCAACACGAAATCTAAAAATAGGACGTGAGAGAACACCATAGGTACTTTCCAATGAAATATGTTTAGTTTTTCCTTCTTAAATATCTTACTCTAAAAATTTGCGTAAAATATTAATATCATATTTGGTTTGAAATGTTTCACGATAATTTACTTGATCTGCTTGACTGAGTCTATTAGATGATGACATAATGCATGTGATTACCCAAACAAAATAGATTGTCGAACTAAAATGAGGTTAAAAAATTAAAAATAGTAGGTAATTATCATTACAGATAGGCCTATTAATACAGGCATGACGGATGCCCAACTCCTAGTTTTGTATCTCGTTTCTCATTTCTTTAAATGTAACTTTATGATGCCATGCAGTGGAATTTGTTGTCAACGATAAAATAACTCAAAGCTTCCTAAATATCAAAATAAAAACAGTGAGTTTTATAGCGGAATGGAAAAGATAAGGTTAAACTGACAATATTTCGTCATCCGAATGTATGCCTCCTTATAAACAATCTATGTACAAAATTACAAGTTTTCAAGTTAAGCACAAGACATACTTAAACTTTTCCAAGAAAACATTGTAATAGATGGTGTATCGCAAGGGAAAATAAATTTTCTCCGGTCATGCATCTGAAAAGCCATAAAATATTTTATTTCTGAGCTCGTAAAACATTCTCTTTTAACTTACGGCCTTATTAAAAAAAAGACATAAATGTCCGACCAAAATATTATACCCTCGAACCGTCCTTCTCTGATAAAGACATTACCTAATATGCGAGATAAGAATTTGCAAATAAAACGTATAGTTAAAAAAATACTAAAATGCTTAGTATTTCTCCTGAGATATAGTTGAGCTCGAAAACACCCGTTTTACTTCTTATAAACGGGAAGATAACATCTTAGTGTATTTCTTACGTTCATTTTTTTTCAAAGGCTTAACTAATAGTTAAAGAATACATCTGATCATTTAAGTGACGAAGTTTTCCATTACTTTTTTTCAAAGATTTCATAACAAATTTTTAATTTAAATTACATGTTTAAAATTGCTGTTTTTCAAAGTTTTCTCAAGTTAACGCAAAAAGTGGCGAATGTTCCACGCCGAAAGAAAGAACGAAACTAAGTAAATAACTATATTTCTATGGAAAAGTAACTTATTACGCGAACATTGACGGCCGTCACTTAAAAGGTTTAGGGTGCTAAAGAAAACAAATTCAATTATCATGTATATAAAAAAGTCATTAAAAACCCTCCCTATTTCATTAATCCCATTATAAAAATGTACACATTTAATGTTACTCATTTCAATTAGATACGAGCAATTTTATTACCGAACCGGCTTCCTTATAGGATCATAGAGCTACACATTTTCGGGAGACTTCATCGTCATCATTAATCCCTTCCGGAACCTTCGGGGCGTAAATAACACAAAACTGTTGGAGTGAAATCCGCGAACAAAACCCGAGCGACAAAAGACCGTAACCGCGAGTGAGATAGAAAAGAAAAGGCGAAAAGAAAGCACGAGAATCCCCGACGCCGAAGACTCTCCTTTGGCACACAAAATAAGGGAGATCAAACAACCACAATATCGCAAGGATGCTTTTTTTTTGGACCCTTTCATCGGGATGCATCCAAACGGCGAAATTAATTGCGCCGACGCGATTCCTTTATTATATCCCCCCCCCCTCCCCATTCTCCTCCATTTCATTTTTTTTACGAGAAAACGAGATAAAGAGGGAGGAAAGGAGAGACGGGAGAAAAAAAAGGAGCGGAGGAAGGATCGTGAGAGGAAGGGGGAGAAAGAAAAAAAGGGATGGATTGTGACAGCGAGTGAGGCAGCAGGTGAAATGGAGGAGGAAATAGGGAAGCTGACGTCCATGGAAGCGTGCAAGGGAAATAAAGGGATTTCCTTCTTTTTTTTTTAAGGAGTAAAGAGACCACCTTATTCACCTCTTCCCCTCACCAAAACTCTCTTCTTCCTATTTCCCTTTTCCTTCCCTTGGGAGTGCTCCTTCATCCGCTGGTTCTGAGGTTAGTCGAGCGAGCAGAGGAGGATACAGGAGTTTTTTGGATGGAGAGAGGTAAGGAGGGAGATATATATATATATATACATATATACATATTATACATATATATATACATATACATATATATATATATACATATACATATATATATACATATACATATTATACATATATATATATACATATACATATATATACATACATACATATATATATATATAGGAGAAGGGGCGGAGGGGAAGCCCTTTTTCGCCGCTCTCATTCTTCCCGTCCCGCGATGCGTATATGGGAACCTGGCGTGGAGGCGTGGGGGCGTGGTAAATTGGGGGAAGAGGGGAGGAGGGGGCTGCCATAAGAAGGGGACTGCAAAACCGCAACGGAGCAAGGTGAACGAAAAAAAAATAGGAGGGTGGGGGGAGGGGGTAAGGAGAGCAGGGTAAGAGGGGGAGGAAGACATCTACAAAAGCGTCAGCCGCAGAAGCAAAACGCCCGGCAAAAGGAAAGAAGGCCTCCTTTCTCCTTTCTCCCCCACTATTTTTTTTCATCTCCTCTCTCTTTATATAAAATGCACGGTCGACGTGGCAACCCCGCCAAGAACGGATAATTTCGTCGGTGCGGATCCTTTCAGCCGTGGATTCGACGACGGACACGAAACGGGAAGATTTTTCTTTTTTCCTTTTTTTTTTTAAGGGGTCGTCCGCGATCGGCGGGAAGGGGTCGTAAAAATTGAGGGGAAAGTTAAACCCACGTCTCTCGCTACGGAGGAAACTAATCCAGTCATTAGGGCGACATTATTGCGAATGAGAATGGCTGTTAAGGAGGGTATTTTTGAAAATGTGAAGTAGTTCCAGAAAATTAAACCTTTCATCCTCGACGGTGCCACGTGGAGCCACAAATGTCACCACTTGGATAGTTTTGGGTTTAATTCACTTGCTTAATTGATATGGGGCCACTGCATGCGTGAAATTATGGAAGCGCAAGCGACGTAATACTTTGCATACATATTGCTGCGTTGTCTTTCTAACGCGTGAAGAAAAATACGTGGTTTTCTTTGGATAGGGAAAAAATCGGGTTAAACTTCCTGCAGAGAAGATTAATTGTACATCGAAGTGCTTATTTAGAATGCAATTCCAAAAAGTATTGCCACTTCCCGTGTATTAAGCTTGAAAAGAGATATTTTCATCTATAAATTCAACTTTAAAAAATAACTACGTTTCCAGCAATCAATTGAATGATTAATGAGTTGTGAAATAAAACGTTCACAAAATCAGAAAACGAAGATAGCGATTCACACATAATAAACTGCACAAATAATTCCCCGTGTACTCATCCGATTTATCGCTAAAGAAGTTAACTAATATATCACTCGTTAGATATAGCTGCCGATAAAGAATGTACGCGTGACGAAAGCGTGAAATATTTTACAAAAATTGACGCCTAAAACCACCAGTTCGAAAAGTCAAAATTTAGAAATGTAATGCTTTCGAAAATATGTTACTTTTAAACAGAATGAAAACATTCAATATAATTTACACAATTTATTTTTTCACACAAATGATAAATTAAAATTCAGCTGTCAATTCTCTGAGTGTATGTGTGCGCGCGTGCGGTCCCGCGTGTGCACGAAGAACGAGCTTTCCAGAACGGGGACACTACACACTCATCGTTTACAAGGATGAATGGCGATCCAATAGTTTCCCAACGGAATTTTCAACCGATCCAATATGGGTCCAAACTTTCGCACAACGAGAAACGGCACACAATAACGGAATTCCCTCTTAGTCGAGAGATACGAGGAAAAAGAACGTGTAATCCCATCGCGCATTTCTATGGATTGAGAAATTCCAGTAAAGGGTTTCGTGAGGACGTATACGGGAAAGAAACCGCTAGTTTTCTACACTGTAACC
Source organism: Uropetala carovei (assembly GCA_036926305.1). Lineage (NCBI taxonomy): Eukaryota > Metazoa > Arthropoda > Insecta > Odonata > Petaluridae > Uropetala > Uropetala carovei. The sequence goes on from JAXCHB010000164.1 coordinate 604,382, forward strand.
AGAGCCAAATATCGAGGAAAAAAACCGGCGGATATTTTTTCAACAGAATAATCTCGCAAAAAAAAATCCAGTCAAAAATTATTCCAATCCGAATGCGAAAAAAATTCAGTTTCTTGGTAAACCTTTTTTATTTACTCGGGACCATTAGGGTCCAGTGGCATTTTTATAAAAATAATAGTCCGCTGAATGTAAGACGCGAGAACATTTTTGCGTGCCCAATCGGAGACAATGGCAAATTGTTAAAGGGGCGAGAATGGGAGCGAGACGAGAGACGGAGAGAGGCTTGAGGAGAGGTATTGTAGACACCGCAGCAAGCACGCGCATCTATCCCTTCTTTTGTTCGAAGATTGGGGAACGGGAGACCGTTCTCCAGGGGATGGAGAGGCGAGGAGTCGCCTTGAAAGGCGAGAGAGACAACGGATGGTCGAGAAAGGAGTAATAATACCTCGTCGCGAGGTCGCTCACAGATTGAGACAGCGAGAGAGGATAGAAAAAAGACGCCTGGGGAACTAAAAGACGAGAGACGAGTTATAAAGGCGAAGTTTTAAAGAAATTAAGCTGGAGAGGTGACGCCCTCCGAAGGATTCAAATCGCTATATGAGGAACAAAAGTTTTTTTTTTAAACGATAAATTACTATACATTTACTGACGCTTTTACAGAATCGTTTAAGATGATAACGGGGCGGAATTTTCGCTGCCGAAAACGCTTCCTAAAATTTGAAGTGGTTCGTGAGTGATGCAAATGTTAACGACGAGAATGGAGTGGAAAAAATAAATATTAAATCGTTAAATTTCCGAAAAAAATCTCAGGATAATACGATGGTCGATTTGATCACGTTCACAAAAAGTGACGGATAATATCTTATTTCCACACCCTTAAATATCATAATATCATAAGCGATACAAACGAGCTGAAAATAATTTCCTATGGAAAAACTGTGAAATACAATTCATACAATTTCAAGAACGTTTAAGTAACCAAAAGATATTTTTAAAATAACCGTGTGGTAATAGTAATTAGATTTTTAGGTGCGTCAACAGCTAAGGTTATTTTTCACCGTCAAATTCTGTTAGAGAAAATCAACATACATCGCAACATCCATGCCCGAAGCGGGATTCGAACCCGCCACCTTTGGGTTAGACTGTGCGACTGCAATGGTTTTTCCATTATTATTTCCATTGGAGGCGTAGGAATTTCCCTAAAATGTTCTCATTACTTAAGGGTTTCTTCAAATTAGCATAAGAGATATTTGTAATGATTCTCGGCTGTCCCTGCTTTAAAATAATCTAAATACAAATGATAAGACCATTTAAAATAATTCGTATGACGCTTCAAGAATTCTGGTTATTTTTGCCCATTTTGGAAGCGAGATGAATTTCCAAAGTCCACGAAGTATACAGGGAATATGTCTGAGCCTTCCGGCACTTTATCATCAGAAAATTTAATAAACTTCAGCGTATCCCTTCTGCTAAGTTCATGTTTCATCAAACCCCACTATATCTTATCCGCATTTGTTCAGAAAAAGTATTTCTTTGATCTACATCTTGGGTTTAAAAGCATGAGCTTCTGCCAGCTGGAGGGCTACAAAACATTCAAATTATTCTTCAATGGATTATCTTTCAATGATCTTTTGGCTCATTAGTTAAACTATAAAGTTAATTTAAATTACACAATTGAGTCTTAAGGATAGTAAACGTGAATGCAAATAAAGTCAAAATCCACACGTCTTCAGTTTAAAAATCCATTTTGCCCAAGAATCAGTATTGTGCCGTAGCGAAAATTTGTGGATGAATTTGCGAAATTAGAAGTTCTATATCACCCCTCATCATTCATTTTTAGGCGTTTCGCTTCCAGCGTGTGCGCCTATTGTCGTCGTCGGTCCGTCTGTCAGTCCGCATGTTCGTTCACGGCTTATACAGCACGGATTTTCATGAAATTCGATATTAAGGACTTACTACAATGATAATACGAAAATCGCAAAAATGAAACACGTACGCCAATCAGGGGTACCACTTTACTGGTGACAAAAAATGAACTTTCCGTCATATCTCGTAAAGTATTGCTCATATCAAAATATTTTTCAAATAAAAGTTGTAGAACTAGTAAGGAAGAGTATTTCCTTTCCTATACATTTTTATCGTAGGGGTAGCCGTTATCAATAAAATCAAAGAAGAATGTCTTAATTCGAGTTGAACTTACAATAAGAAATTTTCGTGTATGGTTACTTCTTCATTATTGCTAATATAAACAATCTCACAAACAAACGTTTAATTTCCTTACGTGTGCATGCAATATTTTTAAATAGGAAGAAAATGGATTATTTATTATGAAGAAAAGAACTTAAAAACGCTATTTCCCTTACGTGTGCATGCAATATTTTTAAATAGGAAAAAAATGGATTATTTATGATGAAGAAAAGAACTTTAACCCTTACGTGTAGGTATGTCATTTCTTTCTAATACTCCATTGCACGAAACGCGCCCATTTGTGATACGCTGTACACTTTCCTAACTTGTTATATTTACGTGTGCTTACATTTCTTCTGTATATTTACAGTTATTATTACAAATAACATCGCGGAAGTTTCATACAACAAATATCAGTGTGAGTTCAATATTGCTACTGGTCTCAAGATGCTCGAATGTTTTAGTTTTGACAGTGCAACGCCTACTAACAATCGTCATCCACAAAATTAATGATATGCGAATTATTTTATTTGCCTCGACATACAAATTTTATGTTTTTACAATTGAGGTCGCATGGAGAAAAACTGGAAATTTATGACGACGTTTAACTCTTTCAGGCACAGGAATTTACGGGGAAAAAGACACATTTACAGTAAAGATGTTCAAATGATGTATCAACTTAAAGAACAGCACAAACTCTTCGTGAAACAAATATACGGCCATATGCATAGCGTTGCTTCTTTAATAAGGAACTTTAATTGGTATATATAGAGTGCTAAACGAACGCTAGATAGAAACTCCTAGATAACTTTTTATCATAAACCTTATCTGAGGAAGTAGTAGGACTAACTGAAGCACCTACATACACAGGAAGGCAAGACCATAATGATAAAATACATGAGATAGACTTAAGAAGTATCTTTTTTCTTAGAACTAATAGAGATCACAACAGAATATTCAAACCTACGAATGAGGCTTGTTTTAAATATCTGGTTCACTGCTCCCCCTACATCCACCTGCCTGTCGAATTGCAGGGTATTGTGTAGACTTAGATAATACATGTGAAGACCTGGTATGTAGTGCAAATCAAGGATTTAAAAATATAACCAAGATAAGAATTTGTTATCACAAAAAAATTAATGGTACACGATGAGTACAACTGTGCCTAAAAAATTCGAGACAGTATCGAAGAATAAGTATTAAAGCCCACAGGACAGCATTATCAGCAAATCCCATTCAGAGAGTATTTCCCAAGTTCATCAGTCACTCGTCAAAACGGCTGCGAACGACAGGCACCGATGACTTTTTCGAAAATCGACCAACTTTCTAAATAAACACGAGGAATAAAAAAAAAACACGACTCTGGCGACAGCAGCCCCTTCGAAAAATTCCGATCGCTCATTTTCATTAATGGACCGCATATGGAAACCCGAGGGAAGTACTAAATAGCATGGAAAGAGGAAGAGGAGAGAGAGAGAGAAGGAATACGGAGGTGGGAGGAGGTTTGAGAGAGAAAGAAAAGAGAGGAAGTTGAGAAAAATAATGACAAGCGTCGAGCGCACTGGGAGAAGGAACAATATGGAGATGAGGAAAAAACAGCTCCCGAGTGTAGTTGGAAAAAATATTCTAGGGAAACAAAAGGTGAGATTACGGGAGGGAGAGAGAGAGAGAAAAAGGAGAGTGGGAGACAGGAATGGAGAAAGGAGTGGATAGGGAGAGAAGAGCGTGGGAGTGAAAGTAAGAGGGGGGGTAGAGAATTTAATGAGCGGAATGGAAAGGAGGGAAGGTGGCAGAGTAGACGGAGGGAGGGAGATAGATGGAGAGGGAGGGAGGTAGGGAGGGAGAGGAGGTGAGCGGGGCGGAGACCCATACGTACGCAAATACATCCAGCCGAGCGTTGTAAATAATGGGGAAAAACCTCGCAGCGGAACACAGGTATCACTTGTTTGCTCGAGGAATGAAGAAAAAAAAATTAAGGAAAAAAAAAATGACGTTCACGAGCTGCTACGCCAAGTCGTGGTTAATGCTCCAAACGGGAATTATACTCTCCCAAAAGTTTTGTTTTTAATTAGAAAGCGTGGCTAGAGGGTTGGAGTTATTTTTTTTATATTTTTTTTGTCGAACGCCATCGTACGGAATCTCCGGAATTACGGTTTATTATTATTATTATTTTTTTAAAAAATCTTTGTTTTTCATGCGTTAACGCTTAACGGATTGCGATGAAAAAAAGTATGGAGTCTGGCCGATTGTAAATATTGTCACGACACCTACATGCTAATTAAGCGAATGAATTAATCGAGGATACGAAACAATTCTCCTCGTTACTTAACCGAGATGCCTACGCGGATCGCTTGCTTGCTTGTCTCGACTCGACGAACGATGAAAAATATCCGTGAGCCGTTCGCTGCGTATCACTGTCGAGTAAAGATATAAGATTATTACTCAGTACCCTTTCGACTTTCTGGTTGAAGAAGTACCACCACCGAATTCAATAACGGTCGTTACAAATCAAACGTCGCGAATGCTTTTATTTGCGACAGAATAAGCGGTTACTGATTTTAAAAGCACTTCGTACCCCATAAAACGTACATTAATATTCAAGATATTCTTCATAAAATCAGGGGATAAAAATAAGCTCCACGTATTTCGAAAACTTGACAGCCTATAGAGGAGTTTCATTACTATTCTCTTATATCTACAACTTAAATCCTTGTCCAACGCGGATTTGCTTATACACGTTTAAATAAATGTGGCACTTTTCCACCCAACACGTATAAAAATTAATTACACGCGATCTAGAATCGGACGCACACAGCATTGCACGTGAGTAATCCCGTAGCTTTAACGGGCATGCGGTTCTTTCCGTAAGGTTCCCATTAAGTTTTGCGGATTTGCTTATACGCGTTTAAATAAATGTGGCACTTTTCCACCCAACACGTACCTATGAAATTTAATTACACGCGATCTTGAATCGGACGCACGCAGCATTGCGCCTGAGTAATCTCGTAGCTTTTACGGGAATGCGGTTCTTTCCGTAAGGTTCCCATAAAGTTAGCGAAACGCGGTTTTGCCCAACGTGGCCTTTTCCGAGAAAGTAGCCCTCGCGTTGCTCAAAGGAATGGCGTAAACGGAAACCGAAGATGCAAAATTCAGAACAGAAACCTCATATAGTGGAAACATTATCTGAACCAACAGTTACACCGATTTGTTCAAGAGTGTACAAAAGTTGTCTGTTACAATTTAGAATTATTAATATATCGAGAAATATAATCTTATAAATGAAAATGATGCTTTTGGGAATATGATGGAGGTTATTTGAAGCTGTTTTCCTCTTTCCGTACCCCTCAATTCATCCTGATACCGTTGTTTTTGTGCTGTGTAGGAGACATATGTTTAAAAACATTCGCTGTGCCTTTAGTATTTTTCAGAGTACTGAAATGTACCTTTGGGGCTATCTAATGTGAGAATTACTATGTAATGGATACGATGATCAGATCTCATTTCCGCCTAGTTGTTGCTGAATTTAGTATAGTGCATAAGCTTAAGCTTTCATTCATTTAAGTTTAAGAGAGTTTATAGATTTTTTTTATCGAATTTAGGAATAACCTTTAAATAACTTTTTTTTTAAACTTGCGACCGTTGAATGGTGGATGAAACGTATTCCGTCGGATACTGAGGTCGGGGAGTTCGAATCCCCTAAAGGGCATGTTTGTCGTTCCACTTTGAATGTAAAATTTGACTCGATAATCTAAACTTCATCCCTAAACAAAGACGGATTATTATTATTTTAGGACATCCAAGACTTGAACTTCTCCGTCCACATTTCGACTAAATTCTCTCACAAGCGTATGACGGAATATAATACTCCCTTTCATCCGTAAATAGTACAAAGGCCCGGTGGAAAAAAATGAATTACCATCACCCGTGCCTTCCTACCACTCTCTCTCTCTCTCTGTCTCCTCCTCTGTAGGACGGAATGTGGCATTACGATACCCTTTCCTAAACACACACAAAAAACACCACTCCCAGTTCCATCAACCCACTCATTCCGACGCCCTCACAGTAAATATGCATTAATGTATATTCATACGTAGGGCCCAATCGCTATCGATCTCACAAGGCTCCACCTTTGTTCCTTCTGCCCTCTCTCTCTTCCACTTCTCTTGAATCACCTCCATTCGTGTTTCTCCACCTGACAACCTCTCTCTCTCTCCCTCACACCCATTTTCAACTCTCGCCCATAATGCTAAGGTCACGAATATCGTTTTGCGATACTTTTGGCCGAGCAACGAGCGCGCGCACAGACAGACACACACACACACATGTACACACAACTGAAAAACAAAGAAAGGCGCGCCTAGTGCAAAAAAGGGCGCAGCAATCACTAATTGACTGACGAAAACTCGTATATATTTGTTTTTCCTTCCTTATTTACGGCGAACGCTCGCTTTAAAAAAGAAAAAAAAACAACGCGATCTATGGTTCTGGCTGCGATTTATACCTCTTTTGTAAACGCGTCCAATACATAATTCACCAGATGACGTCAATATCGCAAGAAAGGTCGGCGGAAGGCGGAAAAAAATGCGAACGTACGACAACGGTAGGTGGAAGTCAATTAGAAAATATTGACTCAATCTCAGAGGGACAAATATTAGCATGTGTACCGCGCATTTGACTTGACAAACTCGAAACAAATGGTGACGTCAAAAAAAAAATGTTCTTTTTTTCCGGCCGCGCGCGAGTTACTAAATACTGGTTTTAGACAAACGGGCCTTTGAATAACATCAAAAAAGGATAAGGCGTCGCATAAACTAAACAGGCGGTAAAAAAAGCGATGCGTTTTGTCCTTCCTTCGTTCGATCCAGACGCCTCTCGTTGCACCATCTTCGCCGCCGTTCCCCAACTAGATGATGGGAAAACTGAGGTCCGTGAGAACATTTTATCTGGCCTGTGAAGTTACTACAAAAAACCCTTCCATGAAAGTTAATAAACACGGAAGATGCATTCTAGAACGGTGCCGTGTAAGGCGAATCCGTGTTACGTGAACTTAGATTTACAGTGATGAGAGATAGGGTCGTGTGCCATATCCTTCCGGACTCGAAATTTCCAAACCTCTCCCTGAGGCACATGTGCACTTATTACATGTATATAATAAGTGCAAATAGAGTGTTGCTATCGACTATCGAAACCTTATGAATAAAGCAACATGGCCCTCAGACAGATCTTTTCCTTGCTCAGCAATCTGGAATCTCGCATACCAATTCCGTTCAAGCCGCATTAACGCGTATCATAATCATCTGATTTTTATTAAATCTTTTATCGTAATAAAAACAAATCGTGTTATAGCGAATCCGTGAAATAGAAGAGCCATATGTACCGCAAATAGTCATACTGTATTCTACTGTATTACAAATGCGTTCCAAGTCCAGTACTCGAAATGAGCCGCAACACACCGGAACGCCGCTCCGATGATACCGTTTTCCGTTTCGTCAGACATTTGGAAAGACTGTCCCTTATAAGAGCGTTCCGTTTCGTAACATTTTCCATTTCGAGCACTGCCCAAGTCAATGATTGTAAAATGTTACATGTTATTTCCCCGTAAAAGATTTAATGCGCGTTCATTCAAAAAGAATCTATTTGTAATTATCAAATGCACATCAAACATTAATATTTGGGCTGACAAGGGTTAAATTTTTGAAACTTTAAACATCATGTAACAGCCTTATTTTCAAATTGAAAAATTGGCATACATAAAAGGCTATGACATGATTAGTTAAGACAAATAAGATTTGATAAAAAACTATTCGTACTGTCGAAATGCTAATAACGTCGTAAATTTACTTAGACGCACATACTTATTTTTAAATTGGTTATTATCCGACCAAATGAAAAACTGCCAACTTAAAAATGCCTCGCTAAGTTATTTTAACACCTCAGACCAAAACTATACAAAATGTGAAGCTTTCAAATTTTTGAGACGTTATCACTCGAAGATCGTCTCACGGAGAAATAAATCGAGTCATAGAAAGCCCATTTAATAAAGTTTTTACATTTAGAACAAACGAACTGACACTTAGAATGCAAATTTTTTACGGTTCTGCATCAAATATTACTCATCATATAGGCAATAACGGACGACACTTGCTTAAGTGACCCTTCCTGTTCTTAAAATCCTTTAATGTTTCGTCCTACTAAGGAATGAAAACGACATCGTTAACGAGTTCCCGATAGAAAAAATCAAGAGGAGCTGAAGACATCGGAATGATCTCGGGATGGGATATTCCTGACCCAAAATGTTTCTTTTTTGGAAAGAGTAAGCTCATTCATGCAGGCGATAAATGCTCTTTGAAATAACAGAGGGTATTTTTCAACTGAGACAGAGGGTACGGAAACTCAAGTCCAGGAAAAAGAATTATAAAACCTAGATATAGATTCTTTTCTCGAGGTCGTGCGCAATTTGTTTATATCTAAAAGACCATTTTTGCACATGATACGTCAAAACGCAAACTTTATGGTAATTTTATCAATATAAAATAGCATAGAGGCAGAGCGCGAGTACTACACAAAAATAATAGGGTTTAATGACAGTCGTAGAAATGTACATATATTTTCACTGCCTACGAACCAGTTCTAATGAGGCCTTCGACCGTTGTTTGACATTTCATGACAAACTAAATAATAAATAAAAATGCCAACATTTAAAGTGGGGTAACACCAGTCCCATTTTTTTCGCAGTTATTGATAATAGATGTCGACGTTAAGGAGCCAACGACTATTAACTGTGTAAGATGCAAACAGCAATATTTCAATCGTTAAGACTGAGATGACAGCATCGACATATGCTATAACATTCACGTGGCTTACGCAGAACTGCAAAAAAAAAACTATGCCAGATTTTTCACTAAAAACAAAGGCGGATAACGTCTCGCAATCTGGTTTCAATACGAAATAATCCGACCCGCGACAGTACTTCCAAACAAGTATGTAAGACGCCTTTACTACATAAACATCCCGATTTATTTGCTCAACATATCATCCTCCTCTTTCCCTAGGGAAAGATCGCTCTCTACACGAAAAGACAACACACTCCCAATTACATTCTAAAAAACATGTCACGAACGCTCCCACAGGAGTCAACGAATATTCTAACGTTTATAACCGGGAGGGATATAAATCCAATTATTTATTTGTTGGCTCTGTGATACAAAAAAGCAGAATTTCCGACGCACTTTTAATACTCTCGGTATAATTCTTTTGGTCGTTTGCCAGTTTATTTTTTCTGCAATTACCCGAATCTAAAATGACATTTTCATTTTATCCTTTAATTATATTGAGTTTGATTAAATATTACGCACACACGATACCCTAAGTAGAATAATACGGAAAATCGAGAACGAAAAACAGGCTGCACTAGACATACTCGGGAAAACCAATAAAGATGTTAAGAAAATGTAAAAAATATATAGGATAAACAATCCCTCGAAAAAATAAATAACTTATTTCCACTGTCTCTATAAAAACAGGCTAATTATATCTGGCAATTTGCTTCAGACGAAGAAAAATCCAACCGGCGACAGTATTACCAAACAAATATCTAAGGCGCCAACAGAGCGCATAAAATTATCGCAGTATATATATATATATATACAGATTCCCTCTTTTTTCCCTAGAGAAAAATCCAATCTGCACACGAACAGACGAGGCTCGCAATTACACTCGAAAATGTTCCGAACGCTCCTGCGCCCAATAGTAACCCAAGGCCTTTCCGACGTTTATAACCGGGAAGAATAAGCGCCACGAGATAAACACGGACGAGGGAGGCATTAAAGAAAAAAAAACGCGGCATCCGCCACCACTACCACCACGGAGGAATGTATCAGAAAATAAAAAGAACGACCTAGAGTTTTGATCACAGAGAGGTATGCGCCCGGTCGTAATTTTCCGACGGAGCAACGGAAAAAAAAAAACATTTTCCAAAAAATACAAAAGAGGAACGAACGTTCGGAACGAGATCGAGTAAGAAAACAAATAGGGCGAGGTTTGCTCGCTTATATGAGAGTGTCCATACTATTCCGATAGGACGAGCTTCGGGGGACCGACTAGTCCACAAAAATGATCCAACTCTGGACCATCCCCTAATAATTTCCAGCGTACCGTCCGTGAGCGCGCGCGCGCACACACACACACGCCCTCTCCTCCTCTTTCTTCTCTATCTCCTCCCAAACGTTTCCTACCATACAACATCCGCCTCCTCCCGACAATCTCCCACCCTTCCTCACCCCCCACCCGACCCAACCCTTTCCCCAACCCGCCAACCATCTCCCTCTCTCTCTCCCTCCCTCCTCCTACCTCCCTCACCCTCCCTCCCTTCCCCTCTCCCACAACGTTAACAAGGAGAGTCGAGCCCCGTCGGAAGAATGGTAATTTACTAGAGTGGTTGGCTCCGGGGAAAAAGATTGTGTTTGCAAGAGGGTCTGCTGGGAGGAGGAGGAGGAAGAGGAGGTGGAGGAGGAGGTGGAGAAAGATGGTGGAGGAAGCGGAGGGAGGAAGGGTGGAGGGAGGAGGCGAAAAAAAGCAGATGGAGAAATGAGGGGTGAATAAGTGGGCGGGAGGAGAAAAAAGAGGAAGACAAAACGCGAAGAGGTTAAGTAATAAAAACAAAACGCGAACGCGAGGAAAGGAGGGAAACGAGGGAGGATTGATGAACGCAAAGAGGGACGACGAAGAGGGAAAAGGTGGCGAGAGGAGAAGTCGGACGAGAATGAGAAAGCGAGAAAAAATGAATAACGTAATGAGATGAGAAGGGAGGGAATTAAAAAAAGATATTACTGGGAGATGGAGAGAGAAAGAAAAGAACGAGACAGAAACGTAAATAGGAAAAAAATGGGAAGAGGAAAAAAAAAAACGGGGAAAAACAAAATCGAGAGATGATTGACGAGGTGATTACGAGGAAGGAGAGAGAGAGAAAGGAGGTAAATGGGAAGAGAAGTGAATGACTGAGCTTGAGCGGACTGCTGAGTGGAGGAAGAGTGGAGGGAGAGTGAGCACGAGTAGGAGTAAAGGAAGAGAAATAGGAGTGCAAAAGAGATCGTTAGGGAGAAGAGGAAAGTGAGAGGAATCGAGGATGCTTTAGGCACGAAGATGGAGAGAGATGGAGAGAGAGAGAGAGAGAGAGGGATGCACGAAATAGAATGAAGTAGAGGAAACAGACAAAGAGGAATCCGCGAGAAGGAACGATAGGAGGGAGTGATGAGGAGAAAGACATGGAGAAGAGGCAGGTGGAGGTATTGAGAAGGGAAGGAGGGAGATATGAAGGAGAGGAAAGAATGAGATGCTATAGCATGAAAAAAGGAGGGAAATGTGAAAGAACGAGGAGAAAGATGTGAAAAAGTGGGGAGGGAGGCGTGTATATGGAGAAAGTGATGGAGGATTGGGAGGAAGGAGCGGGAGGGAGGAATGGGAGAGAGGACTGGGAGTGAGAAACGGATCAAGGAAACGGGGAGGAGACGAAAGGTTGCAGAAGGGGAAGGTTGAGGGGAGAGACATAGAGAAAGGAATGGAGGAAGAGGGATTACATTGGTATGGATAGGGAGGAATAAGAGGGATAAATGGAAATGTGGAAGGAGGGGGGGAGTAGGAGAGAGATGAGGAGTGGAGGGGGGTGGAGCGACTCGGAGGTTCGAGTGGGACGAGAGGAACTAAAGACTATCTTTAATTAGAGGAGTCATCGACTGTAAATCCATATCATAAACAAAACTCGGGCGGAGAGAGCTGGAGGCGGGGAAGGGAGAGGGACAGACTAGGAGGAGAGGAGCGCGGCGCGGATTGATTTAATTTGGGAGGTAGACTCTTCTTGATCTCCATTACCCGTTTATGTTTTTAAAAAAAACGTTAGAAGGCCATCTTCCTTGCGTTTATACCGACCGACAATTGTTTCCGGCATTAATATTCAATAACTCGAGTTTAGGAACCCAAACAGGCCGGTTTGGAAATTACGAGAAAGAACGAACTCGGTCCTAAATTAAATATGATGACGCGAAAACTGATAAATTATTCACGTCCCGAGTTAAACAGGTTAAGCATATTGTTTGAGGCAGAGAAAAGAAGGGTGTGCAAAACGACGTCGAGATATAGAGAGGAAGAAGGGGCACGGAGAGAAGGAGAGAAAGAGAGAGAGAGAAAGATGTGACGAGAAGAGAACAGTGAATGAAAGAGAAAGAGCCAAACGGGGATGCAATAATCGTGAGATGAAGCAGAGAGGTATGGAGAAGGGTAAGAGGAAGGAAGGATAGAAGAGGGAAAGGAAGACGAGATATTAGGGGGAAGAGGAAGGAGAGGAAAGAGAAGGTAGAGATGAGAAGAGGGAGAGGAGAAATGGGGAAGAGAAGAGGACTAAGGAAGTAAGAGAGAGTATGCAGAGGAGATAGGAGGGAGAGGAGAATAGAGAGGGGGGGGAAAGAGAGGAAAGATGATGAGGAGGGAGACATAATGAGGACGAGAAGCGGAGTAGATTAGGGAAAGAACAAGGAGGGAGAGGATAAGAGATAGAAGAGGGACAGGGGATGGGTAAATTGGGAGGAAGAGAAGAGGGAAAATTGAGAGGGGGGAGGAAGAGTGAAGTAGAGGATGAGGAAGAGAAAACATAGATATAATGGCAAGAGTTGGGGGGAGAGAGGGTAGGGATAGGGGAGGAAGAGAGGAGGACAGAGAGAGAGGAAGAGGGGAGGAGGTAGGAAGAGGGTGAGAGGAGAAAAGAATCGGTAGGCGTAGTCGGGAGGTCGAGTTTAGGGACGGCTTTTGGGTAGGAGTCAGGAGGACATCACTCATCCCACCACAATTACACTCCCCTTCTTACCCTTGACAACGTAACTCAAACTCACCCCACGCACCAATTCAACCGCTTGTGGAACGCTGGAAGGAGAAAAAAAATACATACGGCCGAGGAGAAAAGAAAACACGGAGAAGAGAGTCTCGCTCCCGACTTCTTCCTCGAGGGACATGGTGGATGGAAGGAGGGAAACAAGGAGAGAGAGAGATAAAAACAAACAATAAATAAAGGGTAACATGCACGTCGAACAGCTCCCAGAGAAAATAAATCCCACCCCCTCTTCTCCAAATAATAATGATTATAGAAAACGTTCAGAGCCCCGCCCACTTAAGCGGTCGCAGTTATCCGATACGTCTCGCGGGGTTATTAATAAAAAAAAATAACAAGCGAGCACCGCTCTCCGGGGAGAGCTCGTGTGACCTTCGAAAACTTTTGATTTTTACGAGTAATTACGTTTTTTTCCACCCCTCCTATCCCCTCCCCACCAATGGAGGAAAGCCTTTTATCCATCCCTCTTGCCGTTTTTTATCCTTCGTCAAAATTCGCCCTTAAAGCCTTTCCGAACTTTTTTGTAAACGAATATACATCTCCATTTACTATTTTCCACCACCTTTTTTTTTTGGAAGCCACTCCGCCTCCCTGTCTTCCTCCCTCTCCCTCCCCCCCCTCTAGAACTCTATAATTTGCTCCTCTGGCGCCATAAACCTCCCCTCCTCCCCCCATCTCTCCCTCTTTCCCCCTTCCAAATCTCCCATCTCTCCCTCTCTCTCTCTAACCATCTCCCTCCCCCTCCCACCCGACCTCTTGAGCCTCCCCCCCCTCTTTTCCTTCTGAAGGCACGGCAGCCTGCCCAGTCATTATGCATTATCTTCCACAAGACTCATTCCGTATTCGTGATGGCTCAGTGTTTACAAGAAGAGGGAGAGGAGTAGGAGGAGAGAGAAAGAGATGTCTGCTTCTTGTGTGGAGGACTTAGAAGGGGGAGGTGACGTGGAGGAAGGAAAGCATGGCCAAGGAAAAAAAAGAGGGAGAGAGAATGGGAGGGAGGGAGCACGGAGTAATGAGAGAAAGATTAACATGATAAATAATAGAGGAATCCGGAGAGTTGGAGGAAGGCTTTCTCAGAAAGAGCTGCGGCCAACGGGAGAAATAATCGAGGTTAAGGAATAAATAATGCGATGAATATGGAAAGATACAGATGGTGGCAGACACACGATGAGGAAGAATATCTTACGAAGGCTCCCCTCCCTAGGGAATATTGGACGATGAATTTTACTGGAAAACTGAAGCTTGAAAACTCGAGGCCTATTAAATTGCCATAATTTACGAATTGGACATCTGTTAATTAAAACCGTGGGACCTTAGAAGACTTACTTACTTACCCGAATGATGAAACTGCGAAACGATAACACTGAATTAACAATGGGCATCATTCCCTGCGAGATTCTAAGGGCAAGCTAACTCTACTTATACGGGAAAATTCGATCATATTTTACGTGACGACATCATAAATGCCAGCTCTGAAAATTTTCTCAGGCTGGTTCACCATACACGTATACGGACCTTAGCCATTCTACCATATCACCGGTTGTCATTAGATGTGTACGGATCCTAACTTCCTATTACGTCAACCTAATTTTCATTGCTTACGGGAAGCTACTTTTGTTATCCTAAATCAAATAAAGGCTTTGGGGAAGGGTTGAGTAAAACTCTAAGAAGTCGATAAATCGAAACACTTAATCGAGAAAAATACAACAAACCCGAGTCATAAATTATTTAAGAACACAACATAACACCCTCTGCATCGCAGGACTATTAAAAAATGAATTTAAAAAACGTTTCTGAGGGATTCCGTAGAAAATCGCCAAATATTGTCAAACCGCGAGGAAGGTAACGTAAAAAATATAATGATTTCGCCGAGTGTTTTTCGCGAGATTGGCAGCTACTGCGCGCGAGGAGTTAGGAGCAGAGTCTTTCAGTCAAATTTGGTCTTAATAGGTAAAAAAAAAAAATTAAAAGGTTCTCGAGTTCGCGTAGAACAGACGAGACGACGATCCTGAGAAAAAATGTCGCGAAACAAAGGAAGAAAGAGAGCTAACACGTTTTTAAGGAAAAAACAACGAAGCGAAGGCACGAGGGAGGCTTAAAAGATATATTTTTAAATTCCTCACTCAACTGGAATTCGGTTCGACGCGCAAAAAAATAGAGAGAAAAAAATCCGCGACTCGCATTTACGAAACAATTTTTTAAAAACTAAAAAACTTAGGACATCTCGCGTAACAAATTAAGAAAGCAATTTCTTCTGAGAGAGAGAAAGGTGCTGTCGCTCCCACTCCATCGCGACTCCTTTATCCCCATTGGTAGCCGTTTTATTCAATTCAACGCCTCAGAAGACGTGGCAAATGGAACGAGAGCAAAATGCGAGGTGGCGAAATTCGCACCAATGACAGAAAGGGCTTTAACACCCTCGAACGTTGAAAAATAAAAACATCTTTCTCTCGAGACTCTCGTGGGTCGTCGACGGAGGGGAATATTAAAAAAAACTGGAAGGAGTTTACCGTTGTAGATATACATTTACAACGCCAAAAAACCAGGGATAAAGTAATTGCTGGAAGAATTTTTTTTTGCGGTCGTTCTCCGGATATAAAAATGCGATTCTTCTCTAAATAAACGAGGACATGAAGAGAGAGAGAGAGAGAGACGGAGGAAAGGAATAATTGAAACAAAATGAATCGTGCTCTCGACAAAAATGCAATAACACGAGCACTGTGAACATTGTTGAATTAGTCAGGAACTGAGGGACAGGAGGCGTTGGAACGATGGACATCTTCCCATTCCCAAAAATTAACAATGAAAGGGGACTAGAAATTCGAGAAACATTAACTCGATGCTCCGTCTTGGTTGAAACAATTAATAAATTATATTTTTCGGAGTAAAACGAGAAATAAAAGAGATATGACAGACATTAAAAAAACGTCGACAAATTAAAAAGTTTTTTTGGGCGTGAATGCGTGGATTAAGAATGACGCAAGCGATACTGTGGATCCAAAAAGATTTTATTTTTATATCTTAATGCTTTAAATTTGGATTTCTTTCGCTAAACATAATACACCGATGATTTATTAACAAGTGAGGAAAAATTTATTCTACTTCGACGTAATATAAATTTATACTAATTTATTCCTCAGAGAAACATAAACCATGACTTCCTAATCTATGTTTCCAGAAGTTGGTAATATTACAACTCCAAATGCTACAAATACAACGTTATTACGAGTGCGAGTTTACATAGACAAACTATTCACCCGTTGGTAATTACCAGCGTTACCCGAACAGGAAATGAACCCAACCGCGGGATTGTCAAATAGGACAGAATTTCGCTTAAGACGGATGAGTAATTAACTGGATCCCTAAAAACATCTCATAGTCAACTTATCTAAGCGTGACAGAGCACCCATTGTTTCGTTTAACACACGAGATTTGACGAGTTGAAACCCTCAAGAAGAAGACAACTCCCAGACTCAACAAACTGAAAAGCACACACACCCATCACTTCTATTTGGCGAGAGTGGGAGGAAGGAAGGAAATATTGAAGAGGCAGCGAGGGTGGGTGGGTGGAAAAATAAAATAAATAACAAGCTAACCCTTACACCTGGATTTAACACCGAGGGCGATGAGAAACTACGAGAGAGTCACGACGGGTTGGGTTGCGGTGAGAGAGATAAGGAGGGAAAGAGGGTGAAAGAGGAATAGAAAAAGTAAAGGGAGGAGAAAGAAGAGCAGAGGTAAAGAGATGCGTGGAAGGAAGAGAGGAGAGCAGAGGAAGGAGAGAGGGAGAGATTGGTGCAGAAGATAGAGAGAGGAACCAGAGGGAGAGGTGGGTGCAGAGGAGGGAGAGATGAGTGCAGAGGGAGAGACGGGGGTGCAGGGGAAGGAGAAAGGGACGCAGAAGAGGGAGAGGTAGTAAAGAGGAGGGAGATTGAGGGAAAGAGAAGAGCAGATGAGGGGATAGAGAGAGATGCAGAGACGAGAAAGAGGGTGCTGAGGAGGGAAAGGTGGATGCAAAGGGAGATAGGGGTGCAAAAGGAGAGATGGGTAAAGAGGAGAGATAGTGGGGAGCAGAGGGAAAAAAAGGAGTAGGGTAGGGAGGGATATAGGAGGAAGGGAGTGAGACGACGAATGAGAGAAGGAAGAAACGGAAGAAAATAGTAAGGAGGACGGAGAGAAGAAGACGGGAGATTGGGAAGAGAGAGAGAGGGAGAGGTGAGCAGTGGATGGGGAGAGATATGAAGGACAAACAGGAAAGAAAGGTGGAGTGGGAAGTACAGCGAGACACCGAGATGGAAGGAGAGGTAGAGCGAAAAAAATAGTGAGTAGGTGAAGTAGGAATGGAGTTGGAGATGAGGTAGACAGATATGGATCCAGCGACGGGAGACTGGAGAGAAAGAGACGGGGAGATTATAAAAAAAATAAGAGACAGGCAGATAGCAAGAGGAGGGTGGGTACAAAACGTGATCTTCGGATAAAGTGGGATGAGGTAGGAAAATAAAAAGGTTGGTATTCCTTCTTCCGAAAAATCGCCTGCTACCGGGCTTTTCCAAGCTCCCTTAACGCTCTCATCCTCCCGCATTCCGCGTTGCAGAAAAACGAATAGGAATGAGGATGGAACGACCAAGAGAGGTAGAGAGAGAGGGGGGAAATACAAGAGGAAGGGCTAAAGAGGTGCTGCGTTGGAGGGGGGAAGGGAGCTGTGTCACGAACCCATTGTCTGGCAAGAAGGTTGAGGGGGTCGGAGGAAGAAGGAAGGGAACACTGCCGCCCTGTAACAGCACCCAACCACGCTCTTCTTCCCACGGGAGAAGCACCTCGTGATTCCTTATTCCTCCTCTCTCGTCGGAAGACGTGAGATTCCGCTTTGTGAGAGCGTGCGAAGGGAAAAAACAAATGCTAAACGACTTATCTACTCTATTACGTCGTAACGCATACACTGCCGGGCGGAATCTCCTATCAAACAAGTAATACAAAGCTAGAAATAACTTGGTTGCTAATTGAACGTTTTTTTTGCGTCGTACACGACTATATATTTAACCAGAGGTGAGAGATAAATTAAGTTTGATTTTGTGCAATCCAAACAATTCTCATAATAAAGACGTGATTAATTAGGAATCACAAAATGAATGACGAATATGATTTTTTTACAAATACATACTATAGATACGATAAACAACATGTGTGTTTGCTAACAGCCCACCCGTTAGGAAACCCAACATAAAATACAATCTACAGGAAGAAATTCTTTATTAAATAAATAATAATGACAACAATGACCTTTTAAGCTAACTAAAATTTTTCTTTCGTGTCGAACACGACAATAATAAACCGCAAATTAAAGCTAGATAAACATTTTAAACATTTCCGTCAAATACAAATAGAATTGATAAACCAGACAACCACCTTGATTTCCAATAATTAATTAAGGGATCACTTTTGTCATAGATTACTAATATAACTCCAACCGCCATAAAAAAGGTTGAACACACCTGTTTTTAGAACTAACTATCGGTGAATTATCACTGAGGAAGGCTGCTTTGTAGCTGAAAGTCGTTCTTGATTTTCCTATCCGATTAATGGCTATACTAGATAGGTATCTTATCAATTACTTCGTCGAAGTTTAATCCTGTAATAAGTACGGTACCAAGGTACAGTACAGTACGGGGTTTCAAATGAATAAAAATCGCATAACTGGACACTAGCTTTACCGCTAATATTCCCCAGCCCGGCAGAAGCACCACGAAATGGGTGTTGAACGGTTATAATTTTTACACGAACGTTCGGGATAAATATTCCGTTGCTTGTTACGGAAAGGTGATTCTACGCCCCCTCCCCTAAAATTACATTGCTGGCTGACACGATTATAAAAATAATCCAACATTCCACAATCATTCCATCGGTATCTGCTCTCGCTTTTAGGTTTACCATTCATTTCAATCTCCGCCAATTTATCAGGCAGGAAATATATATGTATATATTTTAAAACAAGTTCGAATCTCGAGTAATGTTTCAATTTCGAACGAAGCGGAACGGAACGAGGAATGCATTCTTTAACTTCCTCTGATACGAAATATATATATATAGACTCCGTCATTCCGCCGTATTGCACTTCTTATGGGGGAAAGCGCGCGCGGACCAATTATTTTTCCATTAAACGAATATGGCGCGAGAACGCGAGAGGAAGGAAAAGAGAGAGAAAGAGAGAGAGAGAGAAAGACAGAGAAAGCGAGAGAGCGGAAGGAGGAGAGTGAACGCGCATTCGGATGCAGCGCTGCCGCCATTAAAATAATTGGCTGCACTTTTACGCTCGCGCGGAAGAAAATAAAATCTTTCTAAATCGTCATCCAATCTGCGCCCGAAATTTTCACGTAGATGACAAAAAAAATCAAATTCTTCGACTCTTTCTCCTCGGCTGCATTCGAAGCGAAAGCATGATTAAACTTCCTGGATGTTTTCAAAACGTGAAATATTTTTCATCTTTTTTTTTCAACTAATGATTGGAACGGTGAAGTAGGTCCACGACATATAAGATTACTAAACAAATTGATAATTCTTACGTTTGTGACAAAATATTACGATAAAGGAAATATCAATAGCATCGTTAGCATACCACGCGATACATGAGGCCTAGACTTCCTGACAGGACTCCAACCCATTATTCTAGTATTAGACGTTCTCTCTACTCCACCAAGAAAGGAATGAAATTCGTCGCAAATACATTACACTATTCCGTCGATCTGAAAACACAAAAATGTGCATCAAAGATAGCCGAAATATGTCCCTGAGTTTGCGTTGAAAGAATATCTACAAGAATAAATTTATATAATGCGGCTATTCACTATCTCTAAACCGAAACTAGATGGTCCTTAAACACGACATATTTAAAAGAAAACAACATATTCAACGATGGCCTATTATAACGACCAATATTACGAGGGGTTTTCACTTTCTAAGCGTATTGTGATAACTATACGTATATATTCTCCTTTATTTTATATGATTCACGTTCCCCATTACGACATTTCAAATTTACTTTTAACAGTAGTCAATTTTCTGTATATTTGATAATCCGAGTAAGCCTTGGTGCCAATAACTTCGAACTACCAAAACTGTAGTTAGTTTAACAAGAGTAAATTTAACTGAACCAAGTAATATTTCTCTTACGTTGTGATTTTAAACACCGTTATAAGTATGTAATTTTATACCGATCCTTGCGATATCAGAATGCGAAAAGATGGCAATACCAGTCACCGCCGTATCTGACGAATAACTCCACACGACTAGCACGATTTTCGTTATTTATAACCCTCTTTATGTAGAGGCAGTAATGTATACTACTAAAAGATTTATAAATTAAAATTGGCATTCCCGTAAGAAGCACGATACCTGAAGGGAAATTAATCCGAGGGTTCCCTGACCAGATGACATGCCTCGGGGGGTTTGGACGCGGACCACTCACTGCGAAAATTTAAGCTCTTGCCACCGGAAAAATTACGGAAAAATCGCGAAAAAAAACAACTCCAGTCCAGAGAAGCCTGGTGTAGGCTTAAGGGTTTTAGTGCGCTTGGTAGACAGTCTATTTTCTGCTGGCGCCTAACGAGGTTTTTCGGTAATGAAAGCCGAGTTGGAAGAGCATCATATCCCGGCTCCATCTCGTTCGCTACGCCGAAAATAAAGGGAATACTCGCCGCATTATAAATGCAACGCCCTCGCTACCAGAGAAAGAATAAACATCGTCCGTCTGCAACGAAACCACTTCTAAGGGTTGAGAGTACCTTCATTTTATTTACCTTGAAATTTTTCAGCAACGTTTAGTTTATTAATAGGATCATTTTTCTTAAAAAGTCGGTGAATTTCTCGACTAAATAGTAAATAGATAGGGGTTGATGCAAGCTAAAAGAGCGAGATAAGTTATTCGCGTTTTTAGTGAAGTTATTTTCTGTAAATGTGGCAGCCTTGATATTGACGTGACACAAAAACGTTATTATATAATTGGTTTTAAAAAAATTATTAATTGACAAATATAAAAGTATTCTAACATAGGATTTAAGAGCAGAAAGTTCAAATTTTATTGCCTGTAGCATGGCAGCCCTGATTGAGATACAGGAGCCAAGTTATTTTCATCTAAATTTTAGTATAAGCGATACATAGCAATCATGATTGAATAATACGAAACCAAATATGATACGATGGATGCGTAAGTAAGATGCAAACAAACAGTGGGAAATTTTTATCCTTGTTTTTCCCATGAACATAGCATTCTATCAGAAAAATTATACAAGAACCATTTATTTTGTTCTGTTATACACCTTCTGCAAATAAACTATTCTCCCGAAAAAACAATAACGTGTTTTTAAAAACAGTTGACCGGAGTAATATAATATTATACGATGTGCCGAAGACGTAGCTACTTCGTGAAATTCTGTGACGGGACTAGTGAAACGTGATTATTTCATGAAATAAATCGCACGATTTCATAGTTTTACACATTTCTATGCGGTAAAAGTTACGAAGATATTGCAGTTATAGGCAATGCTTTTTTTTGCCAGAACGCACCGGAACGTTTATTGCAATAAAATACGAATCTGCATATACTAAAACAAATTAAACGAAGTAATCTGCAATGCAATAATGTTTTACTCGTATTGTACAATCTCACATATTTCTTCGCTAACAAATTATATTCAGTCCCCCACTCACCTCTATGGCGTTCCGGCACCTTTTTTGATAGAAAAAAGCGCTGGTTATAGCCGGGATGGCCAAACCGTGGCTCGCGAGCCACATGCGGCTCTTTTAAATGTCCATTCACCACAGAATACAGTGACTTGAGACGTTTTGGAGATGCCTAAGGGACATGCAACATATCTGAACTGCTTCGGATACAGGTTATGTATTGTTCGTAAAATGATGAGCACAGAATATGCCATGTGGCTCTCGAACTTCTGAAGATTATCGTATGCGGCTCCGACAGTAAGTAGGTTTGGCCGCCCCTGGGTGATAGGATTTATTTTACACGAAATTCGTGTCTACGTCACACATGATATCAACACCACAACCTAGCCTGACTCGGTAGAGGGGTGGTTAGCGTGCCTGGCTCCCAGTTCAAATCTTTCCGAAGGAATGGTTGCATATACATATTCGTCTTTTTTACCATTGTTACTCTCAGTGTAAAAGGCCATTTATAAGCTAGTTAATATAAATGAATAAATAAAGACTCGACAGGGCATCGTCTACGACACTTAAGTTGAAGTCTCGAGATGGCTGTATCAGTGAAAGAAATGCTAATTTTAAAACAACAATCTCTCGTTTAAAAAAATAACTCCATTCGTACGTAAATTACCATTGCTGCGACATGACCTTTAGAGGACCGCACCCACCGGATGCAGCACACCACCCACCTCCGGCAAAAAAATACGGCAAATGCCAGCGTTACTCACCTGGAAAAGGAAAATGAAAAATATTAATTACGTTTCTTTTAACACAGTTCAGAGTTTTACAACCTTTTCAGCTCTGCGATCGACAAGTTATTTTCTATGATATCAAGTGAGCACCAATGCAGTTTTTTATGACGAACAGTTATAAATGAAAACAAACTGACGTCAAATTTATTATTGACGAATTTTAACACGTTTAGGGATAAAAGAATTTTTAAATCAATTTTTGGTTATCGTGGGAACAATTCTAAGAATAGCGGTAGAGCATTGTCCGAGAGCACAGCGGTGCTCGCGAGCACCAGATTGAGAACCTGTGAATTATTCGCGTTGAGAAAACTTGACCCCAACGTGACTTTTGTTATTTCAGTAAGGAAATATTAATTTATCTACGTTGTAGTGGAAATGTAAAACATTGCTTTTGTACCATCTTGACGAACTCTTTCATAACTCGAAGTCAAATTCTTTCGCGATCAAACGAGGTTCTTAAGTGAAAACGTAAAAATAGCAAAATCAACGTTCTATGTAGCAAAGAAAAAAACACCGTAAAGCCACCAGATAGATTAATGGCGAAAGTACTGTCAGATTAGTCAAGACCAATTCAGTTTGATATAAAATACAAAATTTTTAAAATCAACCGAAACTTTTTACAATAACAGCAACGGTGAAACATAACCGGTTTCAGCGATTTATCGCCATCGCGCCATTCTGTGTAATTTCAACGTGATGAAGGAAAACTCGTTCCCTCTTCTCATGTAGCGCACGCGGACAATAGGAACCATTCACGGAACTGCATTCTTATATAAACGCTGCTGCCGATTGGCCTTATCGCCTCGAATCGACGTCTTAAACCCCAGACTCTTTCAAATTCCTAAAGACCGCAAACCCTGTCTCCAAGAAAAATTCCCGCACCTAACGGAAAAGGAGACTCGCAGCTGCTAAAGGGGTGGGTGGGTGGGTGGGTGTTGGGGGAAGTCTGTGTTGACATGGCTTGCGTCAACAAAGGAGGGAAGCCAAGCCGATAAAGCTTTTCTGGAAACCACAGAAATGACCATGGTACACCTTGTACGCCAACACTTCAAACAGGATAAAGGTAGGGACGTATAGGAGGAAGGGGATGTGGAGGAGAATAACAACTCGAAACAGTAGCGCGTACACATGGTGGAGAGATAAAAAGAGAAATATCTGTCGCAGGAAATGAGTCGAGCAATAAAACTGTTATAGTTTTAATATACGACCGAAAACACGACTGACCAAAATATTATTCTCGCGCGTCGAAAAGGTCAAAAATGTTTACGAGTTTCCAAAAAGAAAGGAAGTATCCATCGTCAAAAAAGCAATAAATTTTTCAAAAGAGAACTATTCTACCGATAGAAGGCAATATAAATCACGCCGGCAACTCCTGTATTTATCTAGAGGCAGGATTTATCAATTATTTAAATACAACAGAGAAACATTTCAGAAATCTTAATTCCACCAATATAAATCGATCCTAAAATGCGTCTATTTCGATAACGACAGGGGTATTACGATCTTTAAAACCTCCACGAGAAGTAAAAACTGTCTCTCAACAGCCGTAACAAAAGGAAATTCTCGTGCGAAATAAAAGAAGTAACGCATTGCAAGTTCGGAAGGATGCTTGTCTTTGCGAATTAATTTGCTCGATATGGTTCAATTAAAAAAAAACTAAAATTTTTAAAAATTTAAATACAAAATAAATTGTCCCCAGCAAAGACTAATTACTATAGTTCACGCCCGATGTCCAAAATATTACCGTGACTTACCCTCTCAAAAAGGGTAATACCCCGAAATTTTGTTGCTCTGGCCTCATTAGTCGGGCAGATATAGCCCAAAAAAAAACAGACGAACGAAACGAGAACGAGTACTTCTTTCTTTCACTTACAAAAAAAAGCGCCAAAAATAAAACATCGCAAGAGCGCAGCGCTCGCAAGAACGCGTCGACTAGATGAGAAACCTCTCTCTCTCTCTTTCACCCGTCGACGAAGTTTCGTAGAGTCGAGCCAAAAAAGTCGCCAGGAAAAAATCTCCTTTCGGGGGGCGGAGGAGGAGGAGGAGGAGAGGCAGGGGGCAGCACCGTAGAAATTTCCCTTCGAGGAGGAGCGAGTAATAATTTAGCGGAGTAAGCGCTGATGAAGGAAATACAAAAGTGGGTGACTGAGGAGAATGGGAATAAGAGAGAGAGAGAGGCGAGCGAGGGACCGGAGGGAGGAGTGGGGAAGGAGGCGAGGTTGGGGAAAATGAGAGGACGGTGGCGTGGCGGTCGTTACAACTCTTCAACCAGATCGATCGAAAGAGATTCGTGAGGAAAGGGCAGGAATGGAGAGGGATTGGTTACAGAGAGGGAGAGGGAGAATGAGGGTGGCGAAAGAGAGAGAGAGAGAGAGATAGATAGGAGGGTGAATAGAGGAGGAGGGAGCGAGTAGAGAGAGGATAAGTAAAGGGTGAAGAAGGGGAGAGAGAGAGAGGGGGGAGTAGAAGGGGCCATGGGAGGATAGAGGACAGGGAGAGATGATGAGACTATAGAAGGGAGGAGAGAGCGGGAGGAGGGAGTAGGGGGGAGAGTGTGGGAGGAGGGAGGGGAGATTGGGAGAAGAGATTGGGAGGAGAGGGTGGGAGAAGAGAGGGGAGAGTGAGAAGGAGTAGAGAGGGAGGAGTGTGGGAGAGTGGGAAGGAGAGAGAGTAGGGTGAGTGGAATGAGGAAGGAGTGGGAGGAGAGTTAAGGAGGAAGGAGGGAGTGAGGAGGGAGTGAGAGGAGGTAGCAAAGAATGGGAGGAGAAAGCGAGAGGAGACTGTGGGTGGGGGGAGGAAATTGTGGGAGATGCGGGGAGAAAGAAGAAGATGAGGGAGAAGAGGTATAGGAGGAGCGTGGGAGGTGAGAGGAGCGAAGAGGAATATAGGATGAGGGAGAGGAAGGTGGAGTATGGGAGGGGAATACGTGATGAGGGATGAGAAGGTGCATCGTGGGAGGAAGGAGGAGAACTTACGAGGATGGGAAATAAATTGGGAGGGAACGGGAGGTGGGAAGAGAGAACGGGAGGAGGCGATGGTAGACAGGAGGAAAGTGCGAGGGGAGGAAAAAAGAGAGGGTTGAGAGGAATCGGGAAAGGGAGACGGGGAGAGGAGCAAGGGGTGATGCGATCTGGAACAGGAATGGGAGGAAGAGAGTGGGAGAAGGGAGTGGGCCGTGTGGCGAAGGAGTGGGAGGAGAGAGAGTGCGTAAGGGATGAGGGGAGGGAGGGTTGGGAAATGAGGGGGGAGACCTCCGGCATTCCGTTCACGACGGATCTTCCCCCATCGGATTTCCCATCACGAGGGAGGTGAAATAAGGAGTCACTCTCACCGGGCAGCCCACACTCGGCTGAGGTGAAGACGTGTGAGAGGGAGATAGCGGATGAAGGGTGAGACGAGATGTTATCTTCTCACTTTCGCTATCATACTAAGCTCCCTCGAAGGCATCTCCACTCGATTCGATTCGTTCTACTCAGCAAAATATGACATAAAACGTGGGAAGTGCAATTGAATTTCTATTATATACCTCGAATTCCCCCGTATTTCAAACTTTCTTAAGGTTCAATTTAAAAAGAATAGGTTGTTTTTACCTATAATAAGCAGACGTGAAATTAAGGCATATTAGGATGTGGATAAATTCCAAAACTGAATCGTTGAGCTCACCTCACCTTAAATCCTATAGTTAATCAAGTTAACTCCTGGATCCAAACAGAATAGTTGTGTAAACCATATGAAAACTTCAGATACAAAATAACCGTCTTCAATGATCATACAACAAATCTTGATTCTAAACTGACGGTGGGGACTATAGAACTAGAAGAAAGTTCCGAGAAAAACATTCTTTGACGATTTATTCGCAGAACGAAACGGATTTCATTCTACAATATATTAATTTCCTGTGAAATATAGGTATTTCACAAAATCGGAGCCAAAATCAACACCAGTAACGGTTTCAAAATTCGATATTCCGATGATATGGACAAATAAAGACACGACGACGAAAAATTTTCTTTCATATAAAGAACACTTTCTCCCTTCTAAATTAAAGGAAAATGTAAAAGGAAGAGTAAAAAATCGCCCAGTGGGAAACAAAAACAATATGCAGATGTAAATGATACCGGCGGAAATTCTCGGATATTTAAAATAATCATCTTCCTGCGCAATTATATCCTTTCAGAAAGATTTAAAATTAGAAACTTAGGCCCTCGAGTCAGTTTTAACGTGCCACATCGTGCCACATCTGGGAACGTTTACGGAAGAAAAATTACGTGAGAAAACGTCTGAAAATCTCCGATTGTGAGCCGAACAATTTCGACGCGCCATGCACGCATCGCTAAAAAAAATTTCCTGGGATGCTGAGGTAGCCAAGTCCATACACGCCGACTCGCAAACCGTGAACCAATCAAAGCTTAGTGTTTCCTCTCATCGAGATTGTTTCCTTGTTTTGCCATTCTCCACTGAGCTAATATGGACACAAGAGAGAGAGAGAGAGACTCCACTGGTACGCCCTGACGCGTTCACTTGCGTCGATTCGCTCGCCATCTATCGGGAAAAGGGCTTTTCTTTCGTTCGTTTCGCCATTTCTCAGGTCATGCCTTTTCCTCATCGCCTGCACTGAAACATGAGTTTTCATCGGAAAACGGAATAAAAGAATACATTTTCCCAACATTTTACAGAATAACAAAATTTTTAAAAAGTTCGACAACAACGGTTAAGTAATACATTTCGATATTACTGTTGGAAAAATATATGATGATATACGGTATGATACGAATACAGTGTGGCTTTGCGATGAGCGGAGAAATTCGATTAAAGGTACAGTAAATAGAATAATTCCCATTTAAACAGCGCGGTAACTATGCTTAAAACGTTCCATAGAATGTTAAGCTAAGAATGTTTGCAGCATCGTCTACAAAACTAAAGGTTACAAAGCAAGGCTTACGTCGTCAATAATTTAAAACAAAACCCATTAGGCCGATATCTTTTCAAAATCTTTACCCGAGTCCCTTTCATTTTTTAAGGGTAGTAAATTTACATCCCCCGATTAGAGATTGCGTGACACACAACAGGGTACCTAAACAGTGTATCGGTTAATCTTACCAAGCTACGGGGGAAACTTTTGCGGCGGAGAAATTTAAATTTCGAAGAGGATGCGGTTGGCACTAATCTCTCCATCTACGAGAACGCAAAGAAACAATCACGTCCAGAAGTTCCACCGGATGACAATCATTTATTATTGTGAGAAGGGGCGAGAGGAGAGGGAGAGAGGGGAAGAAAGGATTTGGAAGAAAAAATCGGGGAAGATGTGAATGCGATAGGGGACAAAAAGAGATCCGGAGAGGGTGGGGAGAGGGAGGAGGGGAGAGAGTAATGTAATGAAGGGAAGAGAGGAAAGGGAAGAAGTAATGCAGAGAAATGTATAGGGAAAGTAAAAGAGAAATGGTGGGAAATTTTGAGACTTATGACCGACGTTTTTGAGAGAAATGGAGGGAAAATGTAAGAATTAAATGAAGGAAAAAGTTGAGAGGTGGGAAGGGAAGGTAGAGAGAGAAATGGAGGGTAAAGTTAAGAAAAAGGTTGAGATATAAATGACGAAAGAACGCTTAGAAAACAAAAAAAAAGTGAAAACAAATCAAACAAACCGAACAAAATCCAACCAACCGACCTCGACGACTTTTTCCCTCATTATTATACCAACATCCAAAAACAAAGTATCATAAAATTGAAAATGGAGATAACGCGGACGGCCGTCGATTCTATTAGGTAGGCGGGGCCGAGTAATCATCGAAGAGTTCGCAACGGCCCCACCTCCTCATAAATCCGAAGCGAAGGTAAACGTAACGGTGATCAAAACTCCTTTCCTCCTTCGATACAATCCCGCTGCACCATCCCACGGATGGAAGAGTAACCAGAGTGAGGGAAGGAGAGAGAGATGGAGGGAGGGAGAGAGAGGCACGGAGGGACGAGAAAGAGGGTGGATGTAAAAAGGGTGCTCGCTCTATAGGATGGGGAGGAATGTACAAACAAGGGGTGAGGGAACGGGTTGTGCCTCCAGCTATGTCGATAGGAGACCCCTTCTAGAGGGGTTAAACGAGGAGAAGAAGATGGGATCTCGGAGTGCATGGGCAGACGGGACGGAGAGGTGAGGGTGGAAGAGAGGAGCAAAAAGAGGGATGAGGGAGAGGCGGAATTCGAAAGGTTGCTACGGTGTGGGAAGAGAGGCAGAAGAGGAAAGGGCTCTTTGGAGACACTTGGGTATTTTCCATAAGACTGACATGAAGTTCTTTTTTTGTTTCGATGAAGCCTCCGTTAAACTGTTTCATATGCTAAAGTTCTGTTTACACAGAATGTGTCGGGAGAAGACAGGAAAGCGATTCTAGCGTATTACCACCCAATCCCGCCCTTTGGAAAGAGAATATTCAGTCTAAAAGTCGTTATTGAAAATAAATAAGGATCAAATGTTGTGTAAGGATCTATGCCAATCGAAAATAAATGTAAACGAATGTGAATAATCCATTTTCATTCAAGATTTAAATGAAATGTAGAATAAACAATGTTACAATATCACGTCTGCTGCATCCTTTTCGTGATTTTTACTAAAAGTATCAATAAGAATTAAAAGTTTTCAATACATATACATATTAAATCTCGTAGTTGAATTATGAAGTGTACGCCAGCCCTACAAACATACACGCTTTCGCTCTGTAAAATGTAATAGTACTAAATACCAGCTCCAATTGGAGAAAATTCATCATGTTTTGTATAAATTATGAATTCTGATAAAGTACGCAAAAACTAATAAAATATACATTATATATGACAGCAGATCTATACATTTATATCATGCTATGCTAACAAGCCTTAGTTATAGCAAGCGTATTGAAAATTTGCGAGCAATTATGCATTTTTACTAACCTGCCAAGATAGAGTACAGCATATTTGTACCGATAGGTAAAGTATTGCAGAAAATTATCGAATTGTGTCCGTTTGAACAGTAATTCCATGTGAATGTACACAGAATAACTTTTGGTGTAGACCAAATTTTCGAATACATTAAGCTGTACCGAAAAAAACTGGGAAGAGAAATAACTCATTTCTGTAATTGTAAGAAATCTTCAGTGCACGCTTTTTATACCAACGTTTACGCGCAGAAATGAATATCTTGCGTAATCTCATCGTAGCAGACCTCTCATGACACCATAATAACAGGAACACAGGACGAAAGAGAAAAGTAGAAGCAATAACGGCTGCTCTTCTTAATCAGCCATTACAATCTACGGCGGCGAACGACAAACAAAGATAATAACTTAATTCTCGAATGTCACGTAGAATTGCAGTGAAGTCCACTATCAAGATAACCAATTTCTAACAATTTATTCATAAGATTTAAAAAAAATTTATTTCACATCTTTTTATGACACACGGAATTTGCAACTATAAAATCGCATCTAGCCTGCATCAACTGCAAGAATCTATTATCCGTCGCGTCTCCTGAAAGCGGATTTCATAATACTTGGTTATATAAACGTGATCATCCTTATTTACCAAAAAGCGTATGAATTTCCAAGAACTTCAACCCCGCGTTGCACAAAGGACTACTGTTTGTGTTATATAACTTAGATAAATGACACAGGTAACGTATGTCACAATGAAGAGTGGCAAGGAAAAAAACAAGAGATAACTGCTTAATCCTCGATGTCACATAGGATTACCGTGGACTAAAAGGGAGATAACCTAGTTCAAACATTTTATTCGCATTATTTTTTCAGATTTTTTTGCACTCTCACGAAAAGATGATATCCGCGAATTGCAAAACCAAACAGAAAAACTACAGTTCGAGTGAACATCAATCAATCTCTTATTCCTTCCTAATTCTCCATTTCTTATCCTGATAAATCACATAGGTGTCTCCCAAAGCCATAAAACAGGTTATTCACTAGACAATTATCCAGCCTGTCTTTTTTTTTTGCTGAAAACAAATTCCAGAGTAAGCACTTCATTATCCAAAATTGGAAAAGTAAGTACTTACTTTAGCCATCTCCAACAGCCACGACAATTTAATTGTCGATGACAACTAGGATAAATTAAAAGCTTTCACGTCCTACTACACGACTTTAAACATCCCAGCAAAAATTCAGGATACAATGAACGTAATTACCGCCGGTTAGAAAAGGAAGTATTCCGTCGTTCGATGAGCAAACTTTTAAAACGGTAGGAAGGTAGGCAATGAGTCTCTTAGACAGGCTTATGGATAGGTTTCCCAGCAACGCCTTGCAACGGAAAGAAGGCGATACGATCGCCGGACGCTATATTCGTTTAGATAGAACTTTAGCTGGACTTTTACTCTTCCCGGCCTTAAACGGCGAGCAGAAATTCGATCGCCTCGCAAGATAACGGGGAAGTAAAGCAACGAGCGGCTCCGGAAGAATTATCTCAGCGGTGGAATTAAGAGCATGTCCGAGACGGGTTAAGGAAAGAGTCGAGGCTTGGTGGAAAGGTTGCATAGCGCTCAATTAAAATCGGATATCGGAGGAAGGGAATGCGTTTTAAAAAAATGGGATCGAAAGAACGGAATGCATTTACGGGTCAACCGGTGTCGGACATGCCTCATTATTTCTAGGAACCTGACCAAAAATTCACGTTTTTCCAAAACAAAAATAGTAACGAAGATCAATGAAAATGATAAAAGTGAGCACAGAAGATATAAACATAATTAGGATATTATTATCATTTAACAGAGGTTAATAGTTGGTCATAGGTCCATGTGGCAGTGTTACGTACAAAGCTACTAATAATTTTTACAATTTATTTTACAATAAGCAGAGGGGTAGGACGAATAAAATAATATTGTATGAATTAAAAGAAGAAAATGGCTATGAGAAGATGAAGGTAAAGATAGGATGTGATGAGCGAAAAACCTACCGAAAAGTAGAACGACTGTAAAGAATACGTACAATTACCCAATTAAGATGCACAGTTTTCTTCTGTATTATTACTCAGTGAAAGGCTACAATGTTGAATGAATAAGCAAACAATATTTATAGTTACATCCACTAAGATTAAAAATTTACAAATTTACTAATCTGCTACAGTAAAAACATTTCATAGCACAAAAAATAAAAGAACATTTCTCCGGAGTAAAATTTCTGCAGATTTTCTCATAAAAGTTGCGCGTCAACCTCAAGCCTTTATTGTTTAAACGCGGTAACATTATTGTTTGTATTCACAACTGTAATGTTTCAGAATTTTCGATTATCAAAAGACCACAATGATAAAATTTCGTAGGTACAACATCAGCATCAGTTTATTAGAAAAACATCACCGCGCTACCTGGCAGCCAACTGCTGCGCTGTTCTAAGGGAAACGCGCGGAATATTCTAGAACGATGTTGAATATTTTCACTTTCCTGGATGCTCCGAGAAATTTCTGAAAAATTCACTCGAACCTCGCGATTTCTAGAAATTCCTCAAGGCGCCAGAATATTGGCACGATTTCAAATCGTACATGTTCGCTATTTTCCATCTCCCGAGGAGCAGAATACACATACATCGCGGTGAAGTTAACACGGGAGTCGTGCGAAAATTAAAAAAAAATGAACACCGAAACGTGAGGCGTGGATGAGAGGGCGAGTGTGGTGTCTTAAGTTACAAACGGAGGTAAGCGAGAAAATATAGGGGTAGGTACAAGGAGGCTATTATAGGCGGAGAAACGCAGAAAACCTGAGAGAGACGTGGAAGGAGTAATTGAATGAGTCTTGGACGGCGATTAGTGAGATGGTGGAACACGGTAGGGAGGAGATTATTGGATCAGTGGCGGCCTTTGAGAGGAGTTAGCAGCATGATTAGGCGGATGATTAGGGGTTGGCGTGAAGACAGCTTTGGATCTCAAAGTGTCAGACGTGAAAAAGAAAACGGATTCCCAATACGTGCGATAGGTAGAAACTGAGAAGGTATGGTAATTTTAACGTTTCGGTATTAAGTAGGCTCATGTGGTTTCGGAAATAAAATTTCTGTGTCGTCCAGCGCATGACTTTCTCCATACAGAGCAATGAAAATGATTGCTCTCGACATAAGCGTCCTCAGGAATAATTATCAGCAATTACACCTGTGAATAATTTTAAACATTTTCAATAGCCTTTATTTTAAAAAAACAATAAGTAAAGAAAATTGTTAGGGACCCCAAAAAGTGTATTTCCGTGGAAATCTCGAATTCGATTTTTGTTCACGAATACAATACTTTCTCCTATACTACGCATGGAGAAAGTAATAAAGGAGTACACAAAAACACGCACAAGTGTGAATTCATAAACTATGGCAAAAAATCAAGATGTGAATTATGTATCGAGTACACATGTCTTCTATCAAATCAAACACACTGACAAGCCATGCAACTCCAGCAGCAATAAATAGATTTGGAAAACATGACGCGCGTTTAGGATAAAAACATGCCATCTTCAGTGATGATTCTTGTTTTACAGCCTTTTTATGGCTACTGGGGAGATTAAATTCATAATTTTCATTTTAACCACGAGGTGAGCTCGACGATTCTCTTTTGAAACCAACAAATTGCATCAAAAAGTCGTATTAAAGCCGAGATGCGCGTGTCTTTTGGGAAACCATAAGTGTTTTAAAGAGCCCTCTAAAATTTTATTAAATATATATTTCGCACATCCCACTTAATAAATCGTGCGAGACATCGGATTCAGAAATTGTGAGGTTATGGGCGCGAAAGACCGTAGAAACATTTTTACCGATACTTACAAAATATTAACTTTAATATTTTCCCGTATATCATCAAAACGGGCTCTGAAGGCATCCTATTTAAGCCACTGAGAGATGGTACTAAGTCATTTTTACCGCATAGAAAAGACAGAGAGGAATTATATAATTTTATAATTACGTACGTTATTAACGGCGAATTTTCCACTTGAATGAAAGTAACGTCTATTTCGAAATTGGATATAGGCGCAGCTTTACATTGTATCCGTTTGCCAGACAGAGAAGTAGCAAATAAATTGCAATGGCGCCGAGATAGAGCGAAAAACAGGATCATTTTATTCTACCATAAGATTTCAAGAACCCCGCTTTTCGAAACGATAATCACTGGCAATAATATAAAAATTACACTCCCACAAAATATAGCGAATACGACAGAGGACAGGAACTGCGTATCACCCAGAGACGTAAAAAAAAACGTTAACATCGGCGCGAATTATTATGATAAAAGACGACGAAAAAAAAAAAGAACGACACGACAGGGCGTTGTGAAACACGAGA
This sequence comes from Uropetala carovei, assembly GCA_036926305.1. Lineage (NCBI taxonomy): Eukaryota > Metazoa > Arthropoda > Insecta > Odonata > Petaluridae > Uropetala > Uropetala carovei. The sequence goes on from JAXCHB010000164.1 coordinate 638,185, forward strand.
CACGTCGCGAGAGAGGTTAAGTTAATGCGGAGTGGAGGAGAACACGGATATAAAAGATTCATAAAAAAACATTTTAAAGGTTTGCGTAAAACGAGCGATAAAGAAGTGGCGAGAGGTTTCGAATCGAGGTGAGGAGGAGAGAGGAAGGAGTGAGAGATAGAGAGGTTGAATGAGGCCCCGCTAGGGGAAATGGCACGGGTGTTTAATTACAGTAGTCAAGACGAGAGTAAATATTGGTCATGGAGATTGCGAGAGGTCCGTACCTGATGGGCGGATACGGTATGGCGTATACGTAATCATCCTTCGGCAGTGGTAACTCTCGTCGACTCGTTTTTTTTATCACCCGTACCCTCCAGCTCCCTCACACTTCCCCTCAGGGGACGACCATTCTGGTCAAAAAAACTCGAGACTCCTCCCTTAGCATCTCGACAACGTCGCCAAAAACTAACGGTAAGACAGTCCTACGTCATGGGTTCCATTATCTCTATCCCGTTAAATTTCTATATATTTTTCGCACTTCTATTGACGTAGACCAGTGGTGGGAAACCTTTTCTGCATTGAAACCTTCGGTGGGCCGCATTGGAAATTGCCAATGGATTATAGTTAAATCTTAAGTTACCTAGAGATTCTTAGGCACCGCATTAGCTTTTGAGGGTTAACATTTCAATATCAAAACTCATGATGGAATTAAGTCTTAGAAATATCTTTGAGGAAAAAATAAAAAAACAGCATTAAAAAGTACTTGAATTGAGAAATGTTTACTTAGAGGTCGAAATTTAACGTTAGATATTATAACATAAATAATATTTGGTACTTAATTAAAATAAATGAAAAAGTTTTGAAAACTATGAAAGACCGGCGGTGGGCCGCATAAAATTGCTTAGTGGGCTGCAGGTTGGGCACCCCTCACGTAGACGACGATCTTGCTCCGAATATATGCTGTTCAACATCTTCCCAACAGGCATTTAGAAGAACTATACTAACATATAAAAGCCAGGATTTCCAATTACACGGATTCGCAACAGCGAGGTTTGTTTTTAACGCCAAAAATTTAGATGACACAGAATAAAGTTCGCATTAACGCGGTTCGGTCGAACTTGGAAAATGGGATTCCAGACGGCTGAGGGAGGAAGTTACATTTTGGAGATCCCGAATGCTTTGTTTATAAGTTTATATAATCGACAACAACAGTCTATTTGTAGATATATGTGCATAAGAGAGAGGCTTTGGAGTTTTACGTCTGGAGGGTGCCTGATGGTGTTACGGAGCACAACCCTTATTTCGCTATGTAAAGCTAGGTTCACAACGAATGTAGCGACTATCGGGTAACTTATCGTTACTGTAATTTTATGGTTTAAGATCTTGGAGTGGTAAGGGCTACGAGAAGTTACAGCTTTCTCAGCAAGATGCTTTTTCATTTCCGATATTTGGATTCTCAAAGGTTAGCTACCAATACACATCTCTGAAAAGATGGAATCTCAACGACATCTTTTCGTAGACAATGTTTTGATGTTTAAGGAGCCTCAAATAAATAAGTTTACGTTTAAAACGTCCTCTTAAAATGTATCCGCGCTGAAATTTATTGTCGCCTGGGGCTCCGAAATACCTCGGTCCGCTCCCGACTAACAGTTGAAACGGTCACAACCCCGGTAAATGCCCAACTTACTGACGCTCCTAAACTCCCCCCAAACAGGCTCCTATAAGAACTCGATATACGCGCATCAGTAAGAAAAAAAATCTCTTCTTTCCCTTGCCCGAAAAAGTAAACCCTTGCCTCCGAAGGCACGCGGCGCGGAGGGATACGCGCGCGGTGGTATTTTTACGACCGACTATTTTATGATCACTTTTTTTGTAATTCTACTGTTTACTGAAATGAACGAGACTTCTCCCTCTTCCCCATCTCCTCCTTTCCCTCCCTGTCCCCCTCCTTCCCCAAGTATGTACCCAACTTCCATCCTCCCCAACTCTCCACCCTCCTCCTCCTCCTCTCGCCAGCAACTCCGGAGTTCTAGACATCAAGATGAAAATGCAGGAGGACGAGCAGAGGAAGTTGGGAAGGGAGAGAGAGTGAGAGAGCGGAGATAGAGAGGTCGAGAGAGGAGTGAGAGGGAGAGAGACCGATGGCGGGAGGAGACCCGCCCGGGAAATTATCATCACCATCAGCCAACGCAGCTGAAACACTCCTTCTCCACTAACTCACCCTCGTTCCCACCTCTCCCTCTCTCCATCCCCCTTCTTGTCCTCCCCTTTCCCTTTTCGATCCCCTCGCCTCACTCCCCTACCTCTCCCTCTCCACCGTTGCACTCTCTTTACCTCTTATACACTCACTCCCCGGAGAGGGAGAGAGGGTTTAAAAAAAACGAGCGGAGATAGAGAGAGAAAAAACCGAAATGAGGAAAAAATATTAGAGAGAGAGAGAGAAAAGAAAAATATACACCGAGATACTCTCGAGGGACACCTTCTTTATTAATGCAGAAAGCATGCCAACCAACCGACCGTCCTTCTGCCTCCATCCTCTCTCTTCCCCAAGTCTTTCCTTATATAAACTGTACGAGGGGGGAGGGGAGTGGCATAGTGCATTAAGATAGGTGATTATAGGGAGGGAGGAAGAGAAGAGGTGGTGGCGAGTGTCGGATATAACTACGCACAGCTTTTTTTTTTCAACTCCCACTTCCTAGAGATGCTGCGGAAATGGGCCTATAAAATGGATGAGTCAGAGACCAACTCTAAAAAGCGTGTTCGCGTTTGATGGTAAATCATCGATGATAATAATAATAATAAAGGTGGCGGCGAAGTAGGATAGATCGAAAGTTATCGCCGCATATTCCGGTTGGAATCGACCGTCGTGACGTTTAAATGTTTTGTCAGGAAATCATAAATTTCTAGCGCGGTAAAATATTATGGCAATAACAGAGGGCGACACACACCAGCAGCAAAACAAGACTAAGTATTCCGGAATCCGTTACCCCACGCGTTACATGCACCGGACAAGCGAGACGGCGAATATACTATTCTCGCCATAATAATTCAAGGGGTTTGTCTCGTCGCATATGTATTTCTTTTTCTAATGTTATGCCCGAGGTAAAATAGTGAAAAATTTCTTTAAAAAATATATAACAATAAGTAAAAAATATTAAAACTAAAACGATATTCGAAGTGCGATAAAATTACACGAGCCTAAACGACACTAATGCTAATTCAAAACCGAATAGAGCGTAATTCGAAATTAACACAACAGATATAATAACGATTTTACGATTCTCATCCAGAACGACGATTGTTCGAACGCGGAATGTACACCGAGAAAATCCAAACAACAATAAAGCACGCCCAATATAGTATGTACATATGAGAAAACAATACGACGAAAATGCTCGACCGCGTCTACATATAATCCTCGCCTCATCGCTAATCGCGTGCGAACGCCACATTTAATTGGATTGATAATTACGACTTTACGATTTTCCATTCACTACGACGATTCGAACGCGAAATCTATACCGGGAAAATCCAAATGCCAATATAACAAGCTCACAATATATACATACATACACATGCTATATATATATGAGAAAACAATACCACTAAAACGGTCGAAAGCGTGTATATTTAATCCTCGCCTCATCGCTAATCGCGACCGAACGCAAGAAAAACTTAATTGGATTGATAAGGCACGCAGGAATATCGCATCCTACGCAACGCCTCGAGTCACGCGCGCTATCGACCCACGCAACCCCTCCCTCTCTCTACACTCCGTACATAATGAACTCTCACATAAGCACACACGTCAATACATACACATAAGCGTATAAAAATATGCACATTCACAAACGCAGAGAGAGAGAGAGAGGCGCTCACGGTCGAGATGTGGGAGTGAGACGAAGCGATGAGACGGGATGACCGAGCGAGTGGGCGGAGGGAGGGGAGTCTGTAAGCCGTTAGGGGGGGGGGGGGGGGGAGGAGAGCAGAACGAGCGAGATTGGATGGAATGATGGAGTGCGCACCGAGCACTTCTCTTAGAGATTATTCCATCTCAAATTGAGTCGAGACTGTTTTTGTCTCCTCTCTCTCCCTCTCCCTCTCGTTCGAGAAAAACTTACTCGCCAGTCCTCGAGGGCAAAGAGAAAGAGAGAGAAGACGATTTTGGAGTGAGAAATAGAGGGAGAGAGGATTGGAAAGGGTTGGAAAACACCCTTCCGGGGGGTCGAAGAGCGGTAGCATAATCCCCGTGGCCATAACGCTACCGGCATTTAAGGAAAGCGATCCCCTTGCCAAACGTACGAACTCGGCGGGAAAAAAAACGCGCGTAAATAACTGCGTCCGTATCTCGCGAAGTGACGCGCGAGAAAAGCAACGCAAACACGAAGGAGAGAGAATATTGCAGGCGGTGAAATACGGAACCGTATAAAATATATATACGTATATAGCTGAAGTCGATAAATTACGAGAAGTATTTTTGCAAATTTATTCTAACCTTTTTGCGAGGTTAGCTCGGATGCATTCGCGCGAAACGATTCCCGACGCTAGTCGAATGTCTTATTTTTCCGTGCGCGGGGTGAAATAAAATCGCGATAGTTAGAAATTTTTTTTTTAAACGAACGACCTCGCGTGTTTAAAAAGATAAACATTCCGCGGGGCCAATTTATTAGCGTCGTGGTTTATTTTTAAAAGCTTTTCATTTCGCTCGTGGATTAATTCGTGCGGAGTACCACGTGGCGTGCTGGGCGAAAATCATTGCGGGAACGATCCTTGAAAGCTTTAAGCGAACTGGGTCGTATCGGACGATTGCGACCGTATGCACCGGCAAGGGGAACGATTTGCACTTGCAAGGTTGTTATTATAATCTCCGTTAAAACTATAAAATAATGCCCTATTACGTTACGACTTACTCAGATTCGGTAACATAGCTATACTTAAGCAGCGTACGGAATGCTTAAGGGCTCACACTAAAATTTAAAGTAAATTTTTTTTCCTATAGCACATACATAGACAAAATAATATTTTAAATTCATTTTGATATATATATATATATATATATATATATATATATATATATATATATATATATATATAAACATATGTAATGTTATTTACATAATATTTCAAAATAATTTAAAATCCTCATTTGTTCTTACACTCAGCTGCACCACTGAAAATATTTCAATTTATTCATGTTTTTTTGAATTTCCAAATACGATTTCCATGAGGTGCATACGTCACCCAAGAAGACAATATACATCGTTGATATCGGGCGAGACCTTGCTCAACAAAACGCAACAAGCAATGAAAAAAAGCATACGAATTTTTAAAAATGGTAACGAGATCTCGCGACTTTTCCAACCGATAGAACCAACGTAAGGGATACCATTACGGAGAGGAAACAACTGCAACGTATTACGACAGTGCACGGCAGAAAAACGATACGAACACTCATTACGCCACGGAGACAATGGAATATCTGGGGAGGGGTGAAAGAGTGTGGAGGAGTTGGGGAGGTTGGAAGAGCGTGAAAATGAGCCCGTGTCTCATAATATATTCAGCAGGTTAGGAGATAGAGAGTGAGAGAAAGACATATATAGGTATGGTCGGAGAGAGCGAGAGGAAGCCGGAGGCGGAGTGCATAGTTGCAGGAGGATTTTGGTGGGAAGAGAGGATAAGAGCGAGTGGGAGGGTATATGACTCTCCCGCATGACTCGTAACACTATTTGTTCAAGGGATGAAGAGTCGCCATCTTCTCTCTTCTCCCTTAGGTCCACTCAACGATGGCCACGAGGCTCGATCCGAGGGCTCGGCAAACACCACCGCCTCAATCCCACGAAACGCTTCCTCCCTCCCTCTCTCTCCCTCCCTCCTACTCTTTCCTCTCTCCCTCACTTCTTCCTCCTTTCCCTCTCTCTCCCATAAATTTTTCTGCTGTTGTATGTAAATGTGTTCTATATGTAAGTTTATAATTCTTATTTTTTTTATATCTCTTAATATGTATCGTATAATATGCCTTGTTATGTAACTTTCCAAAGATTTGATTATGTAACATCCTAATGGCTTGCAGATTACTGTAAATTTTCCTTTTGTACTCTAGACTAGAGAGGGATTTTCGCAGGTTTTGTTCACCCCCCTTCTCTTCGTGTATGTTTCCTGCGTGGGTTTTTACTTGGTTGGCCTAGCCTAGTTAATCCTAGGTTTTCGCCACAAACACCATTTCTGTATTAATGTTTTTCTGAATATTTCAGTGTATCGTATCGCAGAACTAAATAGTCACATAATGTGCTTGACTGTATTTTGTAATGATGGTTTATATATAAGAGGGGACCAGATGGTCTCAATTTCGTCCGAATAAAGTCGTTTGTCTGTCAGTCCTCATCCCTCTCTCCCCACTCCTCTAGCCTCTTTCCCTCCTCTTCCCTCTCTCCCTTTTCCTCTTTCCTCTCTCCCTCCACCTCTTCCCTCTCTCCCTGCTCCTCTTCCCTCCCTCCTCCTCTTCCCTCCTACCCACTTCCTCCTCTCTCCACCTCTTCCCTCCCACCCTCTTCCTCCTCCCTCTCTGCCTCCACCTCTTCCCTCTCTCCCTCTTCGTCTTCCCTTCTCCCCCCTCCTCTTCCCTTCCTCCCTTTTTCTCCTCCCTCTCCCCCTCATCCCCTTCCTTCTCTCCCTCTTCCTCGTCCGTCTCTCCCTCCTCCTCTTCCCTCTCTCCCTCTCCCTCCTCCACCTCTCTCGTCCATCACCCACACCCTCGTCTTGCTACGACGTCTCCGATGCAAGTGCATACTCGCGAAACCCTTCTGTGCAGAGGAGTCTGGAGGACCTCCAACTCCCTAGACGTCCCGCCTCCGCAAGTCTCGCCTTACCTCTTATCATCCACCCGCTGTTTCGCGACGTCCTCTCTCCATCTCTCTCTCTATCTACCTCCCACTCTCCCTCTACTTCTCTCAACCCCGCCTCCTCCCACGCGTAAACGTGTCGTGCGCTCCTCATTCGCGGATCGACCTCCCGCTATCCTTCTCCACGCGTCTACCCGCCGTGGTAATTGGCAACTCGAAACGGCGCCCCGCGGATAGAAGTGCCCTCTCGAGGAATACCATTTAAACGAGGCGAGATCGGAATAACTTCGGTGCGTACGCGTTCGATATCCCGCGAACGTCGTACCATCGATTAGGAGCGTGATTACGCGCGTGCGGTCTATCGCCGATATGTCGATGTAAGTCTACGTATCGAAATTTCTATGGGTCGAATATTTGAACATTTTGAATTTTTAACAGCTGGGAGAGGATGACTGGTCCGTTAATGTTACCATAAAAATAACTGGAATTCCATTTTTAACCTGTGACATTTTTTGTCTTCCTTTCTGGTACGATCGTATTTCATTTCTCAAGTATTTAAATTCGCTAACTTTAATTTCTACAAGCCGTAGATTTCGCAAATCCAGTTTTTTATTACCTTTAAGATTCGACTGAATGAGTAACTTTTCTATAACGACATTCTATGGATTGTCAAATCCGCGTCGTTATAACAAAGGGACGAACTATCCAGTTTAGTCCACAGAACATGGAGTAAAATTTTGGATTTTATGAACCATTTAACACAGGGTTAGTAAACGTATGGTTCAAAACATTAAATCAATCATACATTTTCTTATGAATAAAATACGAAAAATGCGGTACAGCTTCGCTACTCAATCGCAATATCAACAATTTCTTTCTTCGAGTAACGCGAAGACGAGAAATCCGAGGGCCAGAATCACGTCGCCAGACCAGGACAGTCGCGTAAACAGATGTCGCAATACCCGAGTATTATTAGACTTCTACCGTAGATGTGACCGCGTTGGGCAAACAATGTTTATCTTGCGAAATATACCCCTTATAAAGGGGATTACGAATGATTTAATTAAACATATAACACCTGGGCTCAACTTCTGCCACCTTTACGTGATTAATCGTGGCGTGATTCCAGGCCTACCCTCCTTGAACGCATGAATTACGCATGCTCTTGGAATGTTCAACGCCCGCTGGCGGTTATAATTCACGGTTGTAAGAAATGAGACGGGAAATTAGACAATCGCTTAACAGATCCAATTAACGAACGCGAAAACATTCAAGTAGAACCCTAAAAATCCATCTTTTTCAATTATCGCCCGTTCGCTCATTATCGATCTGATGCCAAATGAAGATACGAACTTGATACCGAGTAAATTCTGGTTTCCGTGGTTAAAATTCTTTTAAAACGTATTTTTAGAGTACGCATTAAAATACGATGACAAATAAGTTACATTTTCGATAATTGCTCGTATTTCCGTCGCCTAATAAAAACTTTAAAAATTATCACTAAATACAAAAGTAATTTTCGGGCAGCTGAGCAAGTTTTCGTAACATTTTAGCAAACTAAAATACTCAGGTGCGACTATTAGCATTATTTACATGTATAAGTTGTAGAATAAACACAGAATTGGGTGAAAAAAAGACGGGCATAATCGGTAATTCCCGAGTTTACCCAAAACATATCCCAGGGGGAACATTCTGAGGAACTTCCAATGGTTTCACTCAGTAATGTTGCTATAAACCTCAAAATTTGAATGCGTCGTTTGAATAGGTCATTATGATTATTTGCACGTAATACGAGAAATATAAAAATATTCAATTGAAATGGCGCCAGTCTGTGATACATACACCCAGAACCAGATTAGAGGAAGAGGAATAATTCGAAAGGAATTTTGCTAATTGAAAAATACGAACGAAACTGTATCAAAGCAGATGTATCGAACTTTTTAAAAAAGTTTAACAGTGACTTTAGCATCTCAGTATCTTTAACCTAAAAGACACGAAATATTATTGTAGAGAGATAAGATGTTTCCATTCTCTTCGCGACGAATTTTTGTGAATTCCAAGAATTTAAGTCGAACAATTTGTTTCTTACCCCCTTCGCAAGGCAATCAAAACAGAGACATTAATCTCCTCCGACGTCAACGCATGAATAAAAGAAACAAATTTCAACTACCTGCGCAAGTCTCCTACCATTCCTTGGGAATTATTTATCAAGCAACTCCATCGATCCTTCCAGAAGAAAACGTCGAATTATTTGTTTCTTTCTCTCTCTCTCTCTTTCTCTCCCTCCTATGCGACTTGAGGTCACGTATCACGGTAAACGACGATAACGGAATGTCGCTAAATCTCTTGGTAAACGACAATATCGGATTGTCGCCGTTGCGACACAATATGGACGCTTCTTGTTAGGCAGCGAGGCTTTAAAAAGAAACGTGTAAGAAATTTTAAAAAACCTTAAAAATGGATGTCATTATGCAGCTTCGGGAAGAAACACGGGGGGAGGGGGAGGGGGAGGAAGGGGAGAGGGGGGATGGGAGGAGGGGGAGATAACAAACGCTCCTTTGCGTCGAAAAAAAGAAGACGTGAAGCGGGAGTCGTAACCTTTCCAAAGTTAAGGACGAATATACTCGTTTTACAAAAGACACCTTGTCCGTGTTTTAACATCCCTAGAACTTACGGCACTAAAGAGTCGGAGGATCCTGATGAATTAACGACTTCCGATATCACCCAGCAAATTATATCACGCCCGTATATTACGAAAATAAAACGGTACAAAGGACAAGGTTGAGAATCACCCTCTCCACTCATCTTATAACTAGCATATACCTTCCGCTGGGAAAATTAGAACCGAAAGATAACGAAGTCCTGTTTATTCCTGGAAAACGTAAAGCTCTTCTTACGGCCAAAAAGAGAGAACATTAATGAATTCCGAGAAAAGGCCCCCCTCTTTCGAGCGAGTAAATTAAGCGGTTTGACAGGATCTCCCCCAAACACTCACGCAACACGATTGGTCTCGCTACAACACGGCTTTTAACTTATCTAAATCCGATACAACGGGGAGACACTTTTTATACGTTTTCTGGGCGAGGGCACATAACTACTAAACACCCGACAACCAAACACACACCGGACGTAAAATATAAAATCGCTGTCTTGCAAAACGTTCTTAATCACTTAAAAGCTCTTGACGCTTTACAGAACGGAAACGATGGCGTTAAAACACTTTAGGGTCATAATTTTTTTAAACGGGTGCTAAGAATGGGTGGCCTTCTTGGACGCTTTCCAAATGGCTCCATGGCGAAATGTAATACGGTCTGTAACGATCGCGAGGGTTTTTTGCCGGAGGTACCAACTGTAACGTGTATCAAAATGCTGACTATCGACATACCGGTTAAGTGTAACATTTATAAGCGTTACGCTCGATGAAGTGCGTCATAAGCAAGTGTATTTTATATATTCAATAAAGGCTGAATTTATATTCAACGACGCGTTCGTCGGAGTATATAAGATATATTTACAGGATTTCTGAGTAACGCATGAAAGTTAATAATGGATGAGTTTGCGAGCATTTCAAGGCCAGTTACAGCCAGCTTCTCGAATCACACACACTGACGACACGGTGCTATAAACGTCAGATAATTCAAAACTTCAAGGCGATAAATCAGATAAAATCTTATTTGTTTAAGTGGCGAAGATATCGACTAAATTCTGTTAGGAGGGCCAAATTCGAAGCGATAAATTATCGATTTCTGAGCAGCCATCGTTTTTCACAAAAACTGACGCGCAGTTGATAACTTTTGGGTCATCAAAAATTCAATTACGAACTCTCGGGTTAAAAATTGCGACTCATAAATTTCTATAATTTCCGTGCGACGATAAGTAATCACTTTGACGGGTCTTGAAGTAGTAACAAGGTTACAAATATGAGCAATACTTTTTTCTCTGAAAACATCTCATCAACCGAAAAGGAAGGGAATAAAAATGAAAAGTAATTAAAACATATAATAAAGAATTCAATTAATGCATTCGGAAAATATCATACTATAGCAGGTGTAGCATAACTTGAGCTCTGACGCATACCATACGTGACCATGTTATTGATCAGTGAATGAATGAGACCCTCTTTGACAGTTTCCCCATTTTTATTCGCATACCATGAAAGTTTTAATGATTTCTCCCTGATACGTCTCAATTTTAAGCTAGAATACATATACTCTGGATAATTTCAAAAGTTTTAATAGTTTAAGTACTTTCAAGCGTACCAAAAGTGAGCCTAGGAATACTTCCTATTATCGAATCAAATTGTAATTACTTCACGTTGTGTAAATGAGGATATAATGCTGATCCAATGTTTCTCCAGTTATACTCAATGGAAAATTTTATACACAAAAATTAAGGTTTGAGGGGCTAGCGAGTAGATGTTTACGAGACTGAATATTATCACGAGAAACTTTAGGAAGTGATAAAAATGAAAAAAATCTCACCTGAAATCGGTACTTGTACAAACATGGATCGAGAATTCAAGTGTTCTTGCGACACTCGCCTCCGTTTTTAACAGGTTATCGGAAGTTGTCGCATGGCATTAGAATAACTTGAAATTTCTTCATGTTACGGGCAGCACAGGTGGAACCACCTTAAAATGCTACGAAATTTATTACGGTCAGTATGGAAACTCCACTTGCGATAAAAAAACTTATCAAAATAAAACGGTGAAAAAGGTGAAAGTTGTGGAGACATTTTTATGAGGCGATGTAAATACAGAATCGCAGATATAAGAAGTTACCCAAGATAAGTAATGTCAACTCAAAAGAGAAATATCGAGCTAGCCATATGGGCAAAATCAAACTGAAAAACCACCTCTCCGATAGCCATAGGAAAACTGAAAAAAACATACGCTAATTTGGGCTACATAGCAACCGTCATCAGCGGTGATTCACGAATCTGCTATTGGCGAATATCATTTATGACGGTTGTTATGCAGCCGAACACATCCGATTTCGTACCATTTTTACGTATATTGGAAAGGTATGGCGTAACAAAATCAGATGGAAAATCGAAATGTCTCTTTAACAATCGGTTTTATGAAAATGTGTTTCAAACGAAACATGTAGGAAATTATATTGTCTACAATTCTGATAATGACATATGTCTACAAAAATTGAGTTCCCCACCTCCGGTTCACCAGTTTCAGCCACAACCTTTTCAGGCCTTGAATTTCTAATAAACGTCGTAAATATAAAGTTTTGCGCTGAACCAATTTTTATTTTTTGAGTTAGAGCGCCAGCAAAATTCCTATCACATGCACGCACGTACATCATCGAGAAAATAGTGTAAGCGTACTCAGGGGAACTCAAAACGCGTATTTCCCTTGAAATCACGAATTCGATTCCTTTTCACGAATACAATATTTTCACCTATAGTACCAAATATGGAGAAAATAAAAATTGCACGACAAAGAGTCAAAATCCTACCAATCACAGCAATAACTCCCATTTACACCGCTCACTCCATCTCCGTTGTAAAACGCCTAAAATAACCACGCCCTTGCGCGTAACAATCGGCATACACGAAATCGATCGAACCCCGCGAATGAAAATGAGATAAGACAAGGGGACGGAAAGAACGAGAGAGCGTGACCCGAGACTAAAAAAAAACGCGAGTTAACTGATCGCGACGTAAAAAGATTTACGCGTTCCGACGACGACCGAAAAAAAAAAATAAAATCCGCGCTGCCCCGATTCAACACGTGGTTGCGATCTCGTAGGCATTTCGTCACATCTGGTTTGAATAATGCACCGCCGGCGCTTTATTGAAAAGGCGAGCCGAAAAGACAGGAGAACGAAGAAAAAATAATAACACGCGAGAGTTCCTTTCGGCATTAGCGAGGAATAATTTTTTTTACGTCCCTTCCTCCCTCCCCAAAGGATTTAAAATACTTTCACGAAAGCCGGGATGGAGGAATAAAAAAGGAAAAGAGAGAGAGAGAGAAAGAGGTCGGAAGAGAAAAGGAGGGATTAAAAAAATGAAAGGAGACGACCTTTTTTTTCATTCCCGGCGTCGAATTATTTCCAGTCGGGGCCGTCGTCAAAGTAACCTCCTCAGTCCTTATTATGCGGCTGGGGCGCGCATGATTAAAGAGCTCAAGGGGTCGGAAGCAAGAGTAGCGGCAAAAGCATAAGGTAATCCGCAACGAAAAATTCAGACGAGCCCTTAAACGGGGGGGAAAAAGGGCGCGGCCTCTTTCCTCTACCCCTCTCCCTCTTCCACCTTTTCCCTCCTTCCATCTCGCTCTTTCTACACTTTCTCAAAGGGAAAAAAAGAGAGAAAGACACCTCACACACACACAGAGTGCCGAGTGTGAGCAGAAATAAAACAGTGAAGAACTATAAAGAGAGTGCCGCGCGGGAGCCTTCTTTTCCCCTTCCATTTTTTTTCACCTTCCCTCCTCATCCTTCTAACTCCTCCACACATCACGCAACGTGAGGAAAAGGCTTCAAAAAAATAAAAGTGGACAGCAGTTAGCGAGAGAGAGGGCGAGGGAGAGAGGGAGGGAGAGAGAGAGGGAGAGAGAGAGGGAGAGAGAGAGGGAGAGAGAGAGAGGGAGAGAGAGGGAGAGAGAGGGAGAGAGAGGGAGAGAGAGGGAGAGAGGTAGAGAGGGAGAGGTAGAGAGGGAGAGGTAGAGGGAGAGAGGTAGAGGGAGAGAGGTAGAGGGAGAGAGGTAGAGGGAGAAGTAGAGGGAGAGAGGTAGAGAGAGAGAGGTAGAGAGGTAGAGGGAGAGAGAGAGAAAGGGGAGGCGAAAAAGGTGAAAGGATTTTTGGGGGGGCGTAAATATTCACTTCTTTTTTATCGGACGCGGATAAAATGGGACCAGGAAGTTAGATGGGGAGAGACAGAATCCTCGACAGTAGTGGAGGATTACTGACGCTTCGCGCCTCTCTTATCCCGTGGTGTAACGGAGAAAACAACGCATAGCCGTTCTCCCTCCTCATTCCTCCACCCCGACATTTACAAGCGCCGTCTCCGCGGCAAAGCGATGCTGTAGACATGAAGGGGTTTTCCGATGTCCGCTCGAGTGGAAGAGAAGGCGGTTCGTGGATGAGGAGGTGGAGGAGGAACGTTTGAAATGAGGAGTGGAGCGCGAAACTGAAGTGGAACGATTGTAAGAATGTCCAGAGTGAGCTTGAATGGCTGCGCGAATCGGTTTTTTTTTGCTGTCGATCGGAAAACATTACAAGAAAGTTTGTTAGAACTTTTTTTGGAAGTCGTCGCTGGTGTCACTTATAGATGTCTATGTCGCGGTATCAAAATGTATACAGCGACGATGAATATTATCAGAGGTAAGACAATAACGATGAGTTAAAAAAAATTATTTTAATCGAATTGTTAGAAGAAAGTAACTGAAAAAGATGCCTCCTCCTTCCTGCATTAAAGTAATTGGACCTGATGCATAATTCATAAATATATATCCAAATCAACGCAAAATTATAGCTCCGGGGCACCTCTCAGGTCACTCATCTCCGATCAGGATTCCGGGGGCATAGTTATGCCGCTGATTATTAGTGTTTTCCAACCATACGAAACGAGATCAAATTCTTTGCTCGGTCAAAAGCGAGAATATATGCATATAAAATCCAAAATTTAATGACATAGTTTTGACTTACACTGTGAATGATGTAAAAAATAACTTTTTAAAACATCACAGCAGCCACAACGCAGTACATGACGTCGCTTCTGGTATCAGTACACTCATTGGAACTGAACGTGAATCAGTTGCATGGATAGAAATTTCTGATTTCTGCAACTTTATGAAAGTCATGTAATAATGAATAAATTTCGCAGAAAATATGAGAATAAAATGACTGCCTAACAATAATTAGATCCTGGATTCTAAACCTGCCACAGACGTGGACTTTTTTTTTCCGTATTCCTTGAATTGCTCTAGTACATATACCCTTCCCGTAAAGGGTGCTGAAATGCTCTTCAAGATCCAATAAAGTTACATCAATTAAAAAATTAAAAAAATCCTATAGACGAAGAATACGACAGATATGGCAATAAAATACCCAAGAAAGAGCGACTCCAAGCGAGAATGGATTATTGCAATACCCACCGGCATCGCATAATAAAACCACCTCGCGTCGATTCCCTTCTCTCGCCATAATCCGACCAGCCACACTACGAGACGCGCGATCCCAACAAAACAATGGCGACTAGATAGTGATCGCTACCCACTTCGCGAGCGATCAATCGCTCCATTTAACGCTTACGCGATTAACGCGGGAGGGAGAGAACTGCGGGAGGCACGTATATTAGAGGGAGGGAAGGGGGATAACGCGTGCTTGACGAGAAAAGGCGGGAAACGTCGAAACAAAAAAACAACAACGACGTAAATCCTCGCGAGACTCTTGGAGGAGTATGTATCGCGCGGATGGAAGAGAAAAAAAAACGCTCGAAAAACAAAATTAAAAAATAAAAAGGATACACCCTTTTCGCCGCGCAACTCGCTACTGCCGCGGAGATACGGGAAAGAGGAGGACGGGAGGAGATGATCAAACGCGCACGATAGGATACGAGAGGGAGAGAAAACGAAAGAAAAAGACACGCGGAGCGAGAGATGAGACGTGGGACGAGATATATAAAAGGGAGGACGGGGAAATGTCTTTTTTTTACGAGACGTAAAAAAAAAACAAAATTCCGACCGGACAGAAGAGGGAGATGATGGCGCGAGATTTCGAGTTTTGTCTGGCGTTTGATGTGATTGACACGTTCCGCGGGGAGAGAGCTTTTTTTTTTTAGAAGAGTGGGATGGGAATAATGGGAAGGGAAAGAGGAGAGAGGTGTCGGTGCGGGAGAGACAAAAATGGACACTTTGCCGAGAAGAGGAGATGATGAGGATTTGGAGTGGGATAAAGGACCGGGAAAAAAACGGAGCGAAGAGTTTTTTTTTTGGCTGCGACATTCCGCGTGGGACGCATACGAAAAAGGGATCAAAAGGAGATGTTCTGATGGAAGATGAAAAGGCGGAGTAAAAATAGTCTCGCAACGCCTCGATTCCTCGGCATCGATATCATCGCTCGGATTTTTGATGATTTGTTTTAAGGGCTGTCGTT
This sequence comes from Uropetala carovei, assembly GCA_036926305.1. Taxonomy (NCBI): domain Eukaryota; kingdom Metazoa; phylum Arthropoda; class Insecta; order Odonata; family Petaluridae; genus Uropetala; species Uropetala carovei. Next base: position 654,110 of record JAXCHB010000164.1, read on the forward strand.
TTTCTTTTGGATAGGCTTTATATATGTCTCGATCCATTTAAAGAGTTTTTATGGTAAAAGGTTACTCTAAGTAGGATTACAAAGCGCCACAAAGGCCTTGGTACAAATCCACTTTCCGTATTTATTCGACACATCCCTGGAAAAACTGGTTTTTCTTACTCATGCATCGACTGGAACAATACTCAACTAGGATTGCCGCAACCTTAGGTAAACACATGCTAAGAAAGGAAATGTTCGAGCTAAGCAGCTGGAAGTCTAACAGCCATTTAAGAGTAAGACGATATGGACTGACTACCATATGTGTGCAAAGAAGAACCTATGAGATACCAACTTAACGACGAGAAATAAACGTCTAAAATGGTCTAACTCAGTGTTTCCCAACCTCCGTTACGCGATGCAACATAAAATCGTAAAAAATATACCATAGTTTCCGTTGGACACTGTCATTTCATTTTCAAACCATTTATATTTAATATTTAACGATTATTCATTATAATTAGATCAAAATTCCTGTAAGGGAAAGTAGTGCCATTGCCACTATTCCTTGCTATGGTGGTATGGGTGACTGAGATGGATTTTGTACGAAGTGTTAACTCTCCAACCCACGTTGAGGGGCAAATAACAACCGACAGTTTAAAGCATTACGTTTGCTTTCAATCCGAAGGACAATTCTCACTTTTTATCGCATTCTCTGCTGTTTTACCTGAACCGTTTCCCGTACAATGCTGATTTTACCCCGTAAATTATTGTTCTCAAGTCAGTTTCCGGAAGCCTCGGCAACAGTATACGCTACCATGCACCGTGGCAAGTAACAAGTAGCATTTATCCGAGCCAGAGACCGGTACACAATGGCCTTCCTCTTAGCCTTTATCCCTCCTAATTACACCACGACGCCGCGGCGATCTTTTCAGACAGCTTTTCCTCCTCGCGCTGCATACGCGAGACTTCAAAAGAAACGAAAATAAGCTTCTCTGTTAACAAGACTCCTCCTCCCCTCTCGTCTCCATCCCTCCCTGTAGCTTCCTCATTTATTAACACGTTGACTCGAGCACGTGACACAAATATCTGGAATTTTTTTGTGACCGCGAAAGATCAAACGATTCGCGTCGGGGGATACGTATTTATATGAAATTTCCCGGGAAAATGGCATGGAAAAAATATGTAAATATAAGTTGCTTTCAAAGCGTGGGTATCTTAGATATTCTGACGACGCAAAAAATATCCTGCTCTATAAATATATGGCGTGATAATTTTAAAATTATACAATTTTAAACAATTCTCCCACGCAATAATGTTTAAAAATTAATGTTGGGGAGGTAATTTGAAATATATTTATTATGAATTTATTTATAATAAGTACATAAGCAACACGAAGAATCACTACGATCTAATTGACTGTAAAAATGACGGCATAAACGCCAATGTCGGCAACAGAACACTAATCCTTAATCCTAACATTCGGAGGCAGGCATAATGGCGTTCTTATTGACAAACCCCGTTTTTATAACTAGTACCTAAGGGAAAGAGGAAATTTTTTCGACCTAAAGACGACAAAAGTTGAACTTAACAGTTATGGAAAAAAGTTACCTACTTCTGTCCAAAAGGTCCAGTCACAGTGGTCCTGATGTTTCTCAAGTTTCTAACAATTAACTAACAAAACTACCACTATCTCTTAAACTGTTTCCTCCTAAATGACAGCCGACATCGCGGAAATGATATCCTGACAAAAAATATCGACCCTTCTTGTTCTCGGCTTACACGTATCTGGCAGTAAGTTATTGGTTTCCTCTTCCCAATTTATCGTATCTAAAGCCGTTCTCTTTTTCCCCTCATTACCATCTCCTCTATTTAAATTATCTAAATTCCTTATTCTCTTCCTAAATCTTTCCTAAAATTCTTCCTTTGATTGGTTCCTTAAACAGTCCACTGACTCTGAGAATGTGACCCACAAACTCGTCTAATTACTATAATGAAGCTTCATTCTTATCCTAATACATTTAACAGAACCTCATTAGTTTTCTTCACGGTTCAACGCTCTCTATGCAATACCAACCACTGAAAACGTTCCAATCTTGCTCACATGCTCTTTCTTACGAGTCAATTTATCAAAAAATCATTTTTCGGGCCCAAATCGGTACACATTATTTGCTCAAAAAAAACCTACAAATTCTGGAAAAATACCTGGATAATTATTTACCTCTTTCGTTAATAGGCGGCATATCACCAAATTTTTATTGGTTTTGACATATATGCCACGATTTAAGGTCATTCAATCATCGAAGATTTTGAAGGAGAAATAAATCCGATTTTATGAAATAAAGGGGACAAAAATCGACGTGCCGAAATACAGATAAATAAGATTAGAGACCGCATTTACAATTTATGAAATAAATAATGAATTACAATTCTCGTAAACCAGATCATAACAAAACGATAACCAGCACGATATCGTCGAGATCAATATGATGTATTAATTTTTATAAGCTAAACTCGTCACCAACGTTTTTTCACTGATCTCGTTTTAACATTTTTCACTTCATTCAAGCTCTATTTCCTTACATCCGACACGTCCGTAAAGGAATAAATCCCTAATAGTGGCAGCACTGGCATGTCCCCAGGGGCCGAGAAGGAGACTCCTCAACACACATCCACTATCTCTCTCATGTCCCGTCTTGGAAAACCGCGGGAGCCGAATGGAGAAAAATGGAGTGACAGAGAATGAAAAGGACGCGAGCACGAAGGGGAATACCGCTATAAAAGTCCGCCTCGGGGCCTCAAGGGCCTAAAAACAATTGCCGCGCGGCACAAGCCCCGCTTTGTGAACAAAGTGAACCCCAAAAAAAAAAAAAGAGAAAACCCTCTTTAACACGCCAGGAATTTTCGGATGGGCCAAAACGGGGAGGATGGAGGCAGGATATGGACGAGAGAGAGAGAGAGAGATGTGTATGAAGGGAAGAGAGTGGAGACGGATGATGCGAGTGGAAAAGAAAGAGAATAAAACACAGTTGAGAAAGATGGAAGAAGGCACGTCCAAAGAGACAGCGTGAAAGAGATGAGATATGATGAAACGTAAAAACTATCGCAAAGCGAAATACGCCCGCACGCACAATTATATCCCGTAAAAAGTCTCAACGCCTTGCGTTCTGCGAAAAGGGAACGGTGCTTATCCTTTTGTGCCGAAGCTACGCGAAAGATGTCCTCCTTTTTACCTTCATTCTATTGTTCGGTAGGATGACAAGTGTAATGCACGTGCCACCCGAGAGTGAACGGCTGAGAAATGAGTTTGAAAACGCTGAAATTTCACTCCCTCGAGACGCACGCGTTTTGTCTGGACGTCTTCAACCGCAAATCCTTTAGTTCGTAAAAGATGATTCTCCTAGTTCTTAACGGAAGCTTTGAACTAGGGACAAACAGATATGCCCATTTACACTGCTTATCAGGAACACAACTACTTCTTGGAATGCTTTTAAATACGTCTCTGAGAATGTACTGTTGTAATTTACTGTGATTTTCTCCCCATGAGATTACGAATAAAAATTAGTATAAAACCTCGTAAATGCACAAACTCCAGCAATGTAAATTAATTCCAAAAGCAAAATTGCCGAGCCCACCACGCGGCTGAAATCCCATTGATAAGCAAGATAACTCCAGTACACACGTTTTTCCGCCGTGTTTTAGTGCAAGCAGAAAATTCATTACGCAGAAATGATGAAACTGATAAATCCAAAAGCTATGAAATTATCGTGATACAAAGTTCGGCGTAATCAGTGGTAATTCACCGATAGTAGATCCTCGAAAGAACGCGTGACGTAATTATATACATTTATACATGAGGGTGATCATGACCATGAAGATTTGATTTTACACACTATATTTTTCAATAAATGAAGGAAAGGAGTCACCTCAATAATTCTTTATCAACGAGTACAAAGAAATTTCTCTATTTATGCGCGAATTTGGGAAAATTACAAGATTAATCACGCCAAAATTTGACAGATGTCTCATAATGACTGCACTAACGCCTCTAGCTTTGGCGAATCTAATTCCACTTGCTTCTTTCCATAATCCACCTGTCAGATGCTAAGTTATTTACATATATAAGATAAATATTTGCGCGTGGGTTAGATACAAATGAGAAACGAGGGCGCGCAAAGGGGAAGCAGGTGGAGAGAATGGGAAGAGGGGAATTTTTGGTACAACGAGAGTGGGAGTAAACCAACCGCCAGAGCGATTAATTAACATACCAACACATCATTCATCATTTTTAACCTTTCCTCGGGTTGTTTTGTGAACACCTTTCTTCTTCGAGTGCAATAAAAAAAACCAAAGAGGAATTTCACGGGAGGCAACCGAACGGGGATGGAGAATGGGACTTGGAGAGAAAAAAGGAGATACGGAGACGCTAACTGGAGGTAAAGAGAGAGAGAGAGAGAGAGAGACAGTGTGAGAGGGAGGGAGAGAAAAGGGATGTAAAAGGCAAGAGAAAGAGGTAGGGAGGGAGATAGCGTGATGTAATGATACAGAGTGCAGGAAAGAGAGGGAGGGAAGGCGATAGAGGGAGGGAAGAAAGGAGAGAGAGGGAGGGAAGGAGAGAGAGAGGGAGAGGATGTACAGAGATGGGGAGATAGGAAAAGAGAGAGGGACGGAGGATGTGCAGAAGAAAACACGACGGCGAAAAAAGTGACAGAAGCAATACAGTGAGAGAGTGAGAGAGAACTAGGGACAATTCGGGGAAACGTGACTGGATAGATTAGAATTAAACGCAACGAAAGATACAAGGAGATACAGAAGATAGCTCCTCCGACATTTGGTAGTTAAGGGAGAATGACTATTGGACGTGGATATAAAAGGATCGCAGCAGGAATCCCAGAAGAGATGACCCTGCAAGGTGGAGATTAAACTAAAGTATGATTCGGAAAATAATTACTGATATTGACTCATTTGCTTTTACGAAATAAATTGTTTAGATTGACGCCACAGGCAAAATAACTCAAGAGTGAACCATATAAGTATTTTAACTACAAAGCGGCCGTCCTCAATAGTATTCAGGGATCGATTCTAAATTTCTTATTAGTATAAACGACCGATACATCACCAATGAGAGCGGTTACTTTGTGGTGGAAATTCGCAACATTAGAATCGACGGTCGGCAATTCACTGCTATGGAAAGCAAATTATTTTGTCATTTAAACGAGAATAATTCGGGTCAACGGTGACCTAAAGCCACTGAGGGCGGCAACTTTGCACAAGAAATGCGAGCATGGCTTTCTTAACCAATTTACGGACGTAGGTGCCATCTACATAATTTACTATATACGAAAATACATAGGATAGTATGAAAAAAATACGTCACATATTTTAGCATGATTAAAGAAGTGTTAGTAGGAAAACTGGATGGAAAAAGAGAAAGAGGTAGGAAAAGGTTTCAGCTGGTAGACTACTTGAAAGGGAAAGAGAGCTATCAAGACATGAAGCAGACTGCGGAAAATAGGAGTATGTGGAGAACCAGGTTTAACCATGAATAATCACGGACCTGTCTACGGACAGGCTACCTATCATGATAATATATTTTAGGTGACCAATTTTTTCGAGCCCAACTCAGTACAAATAAAAATTTTCGCACATAAAATAAATAAAATCGTGAATTAAGTATAAATACAAAAGTAAATCAGCGCAAACTTCTTCATCTAAAAGTTGGAATATCAACCATTGAATTTCGGCACCACTATTCGTATAAGTCTTTGCGAATTTCTTCAATAAAAGTTCTATCGAACAATGAACATTTTAAACTACTAAAATTGGCACTAGAATAACGTATAGAATAAAGAGGACAGAAAACAATGCTTCAAAATAGCTAGACGTAAGCTAGATGACGTAATTTAAACAAATCACGAATTATGAAATAATTACACTCGTAAATGAGTACTAAAAAGTATGGAAAGTTAATCGGTACAACATCGTCCCAGTACATCACTGAATAAATCAGTACGATTGGCACTTTACTTATGTCTGCCATGCTGTAAACTCAAACGTTAGTCCTCAAGAATTTAATACGACAATAAAAGCGATTTCGATCGCAACATATCTATACGACGAATGGTTTCCTGAAAAGGTAAACATGTATTCAATCTATTACGCGTGAATTAGAAAAAATAATTTTCCGAGCACTTGCTATGGGTGCGGCTTTTACGCGAGTACGACTATTACGCGAGTGAATGCGGTATGCGACGGGGATTATTTCCATCGGGGAGAGAGGCGTGCGTGGCAGAGAGAGAGAGAGGCTGGAAGCATAACCGTGGAGGCGACGGAAACGGGTTTTAAAATAAGCGATCGCGGGATAAAGGAAAATGGAATAGAACGGAAGTTGAGATGAAAAGAGAGAAGGGAAAGGTGGAAGGGGTAGGAGATGAAAGGACAAAAGATGACATCAAGGACGGGAAATTTATCAGAAGAGCGGAAACGTGAGCGCTTGGAGAAAAGGACTAGATAGATAGAGACAAAAGAAGCGGAAAGGACTAATCTTGAATATTTAGGAGGTTGGCGAAGAAAGAGGGAAAGTTCCTCGAAGAATTTAAAAAAAAAATTTACGGAAGTCGAAGATAGACTTAAAAGTTATATAGTGAGAGTAACGGAGGATAAGAGAGCTGCTCTACTTAAATAAACGAATCTGATGTTACGGAGAAATACTAGGACTAGGAAAGGGTTCGGCAAAGTATAAACGAATTTCAACGGCATACCATTCGTCCTCAGAGGAATGGACCGAAATTCAACTATCCGTGTGTTACTACCGATTTACCGTATGCCTCGATTTTGACCTACACCGGTCAATCGGACATTCCGGTTGGTCAACATGCCTATTTACAGTTGCTATTATAAACATTATTGAAAAATTAAGTAAATGTTAAAAAAGTAAAGGAAAGACTTGAAAGCCATATTTACTTCTCTTGTAGAAAAAGTAAGTTCATCGACAAAGAAATAACCTATATTCACATTATCTATAGGACAAATAAATTTCGTACACATGTACTTAAGTAATGCGGCACACTCTGAAGTTCATAGTTTTAAAAAATCCAGTTAAGGAAATACGTTAAACCGGAGATTAATGCGTTCGAAAAGCAAATTGGTTTGCTTAACTTATATGATAACAGGAATTATTTATCTCATTGAATTTCTGTCAATCAAACTCGTTTCCATTTTAATCGCGTCATACGATAACATCGATCGAACTCTACTTGTAAATTAATCTATAACGGCACATATTATACAACTTATGACGATACGAAATTTAAAGCATCAAATTTTAACGAGCGTTAAACGTACTCCGACAGAAAACTGTAACGAGACGGCGGATGTTCGCCGGAACCGAACGATCTAACACCTTCTGGGAAATAATCCATTCAAATTTCAAACGGATGCTGAACGAGAATCCTAAGAAATAGAATGGAAAGAGATGGACGAGAAAGGGAAGAAAAAATAACAATAAACGGGGAGACAGGAAATAAACCAAATCAGGCGAGAAATTAAAAGATGGGGAATTTTTATATACGGACGAATAACCGCGACTAACACACTAGCGAGAGGATGCGAACCCCAGACCAATAAAGAGGCAATTGAATCGGAAAACAGTCCTCTCGAAATCCTTTCGCGAAGAGAGAGAAAAAAACCTGTAACGAAAGAGGAAATATATACCCCCATCCCTCCCGTCGTCGGAAAGGTAATGGAAGGAGTGAAGGGGGAGAAAAAAAGAGAGAAGGGGATGGGATAAAAAGGAGGCCGTGATTGGAAAGGTTGGGAGGGAGAGGGAGAGAGGGAGGGAGAGGAGGGAGGGATAGAGGGGAGAGGGAGAGAGAGGAAGGCGGGAGAGAGAGGAGGGAAGGAGAGAGGAGGGAGTGATAGAGGAGGGAGGGAGAGTGAGGAGGGAGGGAGAGTGAGGAGGAAGAGAGGGGGAGGAGGAAGAGAGGGGGAGGAGGAAGAGAGGGGGAGGAGGAAGAGAGGGGGAGGAGTAAGAGAGGGGGAGGAGTAAGAGAGGGGTAGAAATAGAAGAGTGAGGCGGATGTATTAGGCATGGAATAGTGGGAGGCATGGAATAGTGGGATGCGAAGGAGTTTTAGAGCGACGGGAGGAAATGGGAGGGAGTTGAAGAAAAGGGAGATAGATGGGGAGAGGGAGGGTGGGAGGCGAAGGTGAGAGGAGGAGAGGGAGGGGCAGAAGGGAGGTCCATCCAGAACAGCCGACGCCGCCATCACCACGTCATGGAGGCTTTGCCACCGCGATCCAATCAGCCTCCGTAACGACCTGCCGCAGCTAAAGGCGGCATCCCTTTGAGAAACTACGTACTAAAGAACTCTCCCACTACTATATCCTCCCCCCACCCACCCCCCTCCGTCTTCTGCTCTCTCTCCCCTCACATCCGTCAATATCTACCGAAATCCCCTTCCTCCTCTTTCCCTCTCCCTTCCCTCCCGCCCTTCCGAATCTCACCCCTTTTTCACCAATCGTCGTCCCTCCTTCCTCCTCTTTTCTCATCGATCATTGCCTCCCCCATCTTCCCCCTTTCTCTCTCACTCTCTTTCGCCAACTCCCCCCCCCTCATACCTCCCTTTTTTTCGAAAATTCCTCCCTTCTACGCCTTCCTTCCATACCTCATAACACGCCGCTCAATCCCATTTCATTCCGTCTCCCTCTCCTCGCTTCCCCCTCTCGCAAAACTTCCCCCCCTCTCTCACACTCTCCCTCCCTCTTGTTCCTTCTCCTATTCGCGTCTCTTTTTCTCTCCTCCGGCATCCCTATCCATTCGGTCGCTCCGATCCCGTCTTCTTCTTCACATTCCGGGCATTCGCTGCACTCGAAACGCTTTCGTCCGACTCCTTCCGTTCTAATGGGACTTAAAAGTACCACTTCTTTAAAAAAAAAATACAGATAAACCTTTATCGAGCACTGTCCTGTCGGGAATTCTAAGTGTAATAAATTATTTCGTACCAATCCATATAGAATGGGGACCTTTCAACAGCAAACTTACCTAAATATATACAACAATATTTATTTTTTAAACTGGTGCAGAATACCATGCATAAACTTTCTGATAACGTACGCTGTTGGTCCAGATATTAATTCCCCTGTTTAAGTTAATACGTAATTCCGGGAAGAAAATATTTTCTCGCAGTTGGACTCGTAGGTACGATGCTGGTCCGGATATAATCGCGAGAGATTTTCTGTAGCTGGGCGTAAAACTCGCTGTTATAACCGAAAGCAATACCCATGGCTGTCCTATAACATGTGTTCTTATAATCCGGATTCATTACATCACGGTTTGTTTTTAATGCCAAAATTCATAAATGACGGTTTATGGTCCGCAGCACGGTTTGATCCAACATGGAATGTGGGATTTTGGAGGACCTCAATGTTTCTTTATAGGCAGAGAATACCGGCAAAGGCACTCTATTTGTATTCGCGTCAGAGAGAGGTTTAGGAACTTTGGGACTGGAGGAGTATGGAACACAACCCGCCTTTCACTACGTAACGCCATATTCACATAACACTGCATTTTTTCAGAAAACATTCCCGTGTTATAAGAAAACCGGATGTACCTTATTTTGGAGACATAGAGCTTATAAAGTATTTTTATGACATTAATCTCTAAAACTGGATGAGTTTTGATCAAAGTACCTTCTGCCAGGTTTGAGTACGTACATCAACAAATTACCTACTATAGCTGCACATTATGGTTCATTTCAGAGACTTGGACGCTGAGGAAAAAGGAAAAGAAGAGGCTGGAGGCATTTGAAATGTGGGTTTGGAAAAGAATGGAGAGGATAAGTTGGAGGGACAGAGTAAGGAACGAGGAAGTAATGGAAAGGATAGGTGAAGAGAGGTTAATACTGAAATGTGTAGAAAAAAGGAAGAAGAACTGGTTGGGACATTGTTTAAGAAGGGACTGTTTAATAAAGGATGTGATAGAGGGAATGGTTGAGGGGGTGCGTGGTAGAGGAAGGAAGAGAATGCAGATTTTGGAGGAACTGAAGAAAGGACGTGTTACCTATGCTGAACTGAAGAGAAAGGCTGAGGACAGAGAAGAGTGGAGAAGAGAGGACTAGCATTTGAAGCAAACCTGCCAACTGGCAGAACACAAATAATAATAAATATTAACCATTTACTTATCTTTTCGTCTCTTGTACCGTGGTACGTGTAAACAGGGATATCGAGCAACCGAAATATCCAATTAACCGGAAGAGGCTCGGTCCCGCGGAACACGGTGAATCGTGAGGTGAAATCGCGTTGTAACGTATGCCTGTGGAGAATGCATTCCTCTACTTTGAAAGTTCGTTATACAGAAAATGTTTATTAGAAACGGCAGGATAACTTTTTACATCGTCATACTGTAAAACCACTTTATGTCTAAAATAAAAACTGGAATTTTCTTCATTAGTTTTTTATGAAAATAATTGCGATTCCTTGTAGCGGAAAGGACATTTTTAATCAAAATGTGTCAGTAAGGAATAATGAGTCTCTTGTCCTTTTATTATCAGCATCAGGAGTTACTCTGTACGAATAAAGATGCGAGCCACAAAATGTCGCCGAATCTGCATAAAACGACCACTTAAGAGCGAGGATACTGCGTTAATGCGTGGCCATAATTACGAATAAAAACAATGACTTCTGCGAAATTGTAACGAGCCTTGCCCTGACCGTCTTCTCCTCCCAGTGCCGGTAATAGTTAACACTCAGGCATGAAACAGCCGCGTGAATGATTTTAAACGATTAAATCGTGCATATCATCCACCCCGTCACCAAAACTGCAACCAAACCTTTATAAATGTCCTAAATCTTCTATCACCCGCTCGATTTCCTCCCCCCCCCCCCTCTCATCCAGTCCAACCTCTTTTATTTATCACTCCGAACCAATTCCCATCCTTAAAACCGCCTTCTTTCCACCCGTTCTTCAATCTCTATAACCTCCCTCCCCCTTCCTCCTCCGTCTCCTTTTCCCTCACTCCTCTCGATCCCGAAATAATCTCCATAAAAACCTTTTCTAAACCCGCTCTACCAACTCTCCAGCGCCACAATTTCTCCTTCCTTCCTACTCCTTTACTTTCCTCCTCCTCCTTTCTTCCCCCTACTTCTTCCTCCCTCCTTCTTCCTCCCTCCTTCTTCCTCCCTCTCAAAGACTCATTTCTCTCCCTTCAGGGACTACTACTACCACCACCACTACTACTACGCCATCCGAGACCACAAAACTTCGCCTCTTTCTCCCTCCCTCTCTCTCCATACCAAAATCCTCCCACTCCGACTTGTCCTCTTCTCTCCTTTTGCCAAAAGGCTCCAGCAAGAGAGAGAGAGGTCGGACATGGAAAGGGGGGAAAAGGGGAAGAAAGAAAGGTCCTCCCCCCTTTCCACGCCTCCTCTTCCCTTTCATCTTTTTCTCCTTTTTTATTATTATCATCATCATTCCCTCCGCAAGGGAAATTGGTTGAGTAATGAGGTGGCCGTAGTGTAAAAAGGGGGTGGAAAAGGAAGGGGTGGAAAAAAAAGGAATGGGGTTTGGTGGAAAAAAAGGGACTGTGTCGGTTAGAGGGTGAAGGGGAAATGAGAGATATGGGTATGTATAAAAGGGAATATTTCGTTCTTTTCGACGGATCAGCGGACACAGTCACCGAAGAGAAGAAAGGAAGGAGGGGGGAGGAAGAGAGGGGATAGGAGGGAAAGGAAAAAAAGAGAAGGGGAAAAAGAAGAATCGGTTGTATAGACTCGGGCTATTCTCGGGAACACGGCACTGAATATGTCGATTACGGCATGAGCTTTGTGGGGGTAGTGCGGCGTAAACTTTTAGTGGTCTCGCCTCGGGAGAATATATATATATATATATAGATATATGTGCATATATATATATATACACACACACACATATATATATATATATACATATATTTATATATCGGCTGAAAAAGGCGGAAGGCATCGATTCACAAAGGCAAACAGCTTCAGTGAACGCTTAATTGCTGGAAGAAAAAAATACACACCCAACGGACGCTCTCGGTGCGGACCTTAGCAGGAAACAATCACAGCCTCCCTTAGGGGTGCAAGCAAAGCTCCCTTCGGTTAAAAACAATGACCGCAAAATTTACATTCGGACGACGAGTAAATTTCTGAAGGAAAACAACTTCTCCTACCAAGCCGGGGAGCGTTGCGTGTTCGAATTTATCGCGTTTGCCGATGCCATAAACAGCTGGAAGCGACGTTACAAAATGTAAGAACTAAAGCAAACATTAAAACGCCACACCACTTCATAAATATTCACCAGTTAAATTTAATAAAATAAATCGACGGTATATCGTGACCCGAATTTTCGGTTCCCGTCGAGATAAATTCCGACCTGATTAAAAACGAGAGAAGTACGAATTAAATACCACGGCGAAAATGACCTAAATAATAAAATGGGAGAGAGTTACGTCGGTAATCCCCAAACCCGAAAATAAAACAAAAGTTCTTTAATGATGCCCAAATCATCCCACTAAAAAAATACGCGGCTCATTGCGGAAAATCCACACTCGGTTGCCTTCATCTCTCTCTCTCTCTCTCTCTCTCTCTCACACACACACATCCACGAATAAAATCCTCGTTTGGAAGGAAAAAAGGCTACGGAAAAAAGAGAGGGATGAGAGATAAGGAGAATTATCTCTTGAGAGAAATAATCATCAACCGGAGAATAAAGGCACTGAAAATGGAAGCGCAAAAGACAGAAAAAGAGGGAGGGAGAGAGAGAGAGAGAGAGAGGAAGAAAGAGAGAGGAGTTAGCAGGAGGCGAGCGGTGTAGGCACGACGGCAAAGGAACAGAAGAATAAACGTTAAGAGGGGAAGAGAAAGAGGGAGTGGAGGAATCGTCTGGGAGTGACGAAGCGGAGGGAGAGAGGAGGGGGAAGGAGAGGGAGGGGGGAGGAGGAGAGGGAGGGGGAGAGGAGACGGGAGGAAAAGGGGAGGCTGCATAACAAAGTCATGGCCTCCTGTGTTACGCCCCAAACCACCCTGGGACAGCAGGGATGCCAACAGAGAACATCCGCAAAAGATGAGGTCTCAAAGGAACTGCTTGATAAAACCGAGGGATTATCTAGCTTTTTCCTCTGAAGTGACAATTCTTTCTCTCGGCTAAATTAAACCCGATCCCTTTTGTTCTTGGAGCTAGGAGTTCATTTTATCGGCTTACACGCCCCAAGTTTTTAAAACTCGGAGATACACATACATGCAGAGACGAAATGAAGCAATATCCTTACGGCACAAAGGTATTAGCGAATCCATTGGGGAGGGTATTCTTTCTGTATTAAACCCCAGAATGTATCATAGTTATTAAGAGTCTTTGCTATAATTATTGGAATCCTCTCTTTGTGAAGTATGTAGACCCAGCACTGCACTAAGTAATTGCTAATTATATCACTCTTCATTCATAAAAAATTACATAGTTCCCAAAGTTTTGTTCGATCAGACAGTTCTCGCTGTGTAGCGTTTGTAATCTTTACATTAATATTACACTTGATTTAGTAAGTAACATTAATATGGCATAGGCAATAAATCTTGTAGATTTCTATACAATGATAATGTATTGTAAACACTGATTAATATTATATAAGCCTTTCAGTAAAGCCACCATATCACCACTCTTCGTCCACGTAAACCTCCACAAACAAGTTTCAGAATCACCTCATGTGGGTGCTATCATGAGTATTAATTCCATTTATTTCATTTAATTCACCTATTTTCTGATAAATATTAATTAATTACCATGTTTTATTTGGGTTAAAAACGGTATATATGTGTCACGTGGAAAAATTAGGTTTCGCTATACATCGTTTCCTTATACGTCAGAGTTTCAGGAAAGCATCTCCGACTTATAAGCGGGGAATTTATTGAACTAAAACCGCACCCTAGATTATAGACAGCTAAGTATTTTCCGTAACGATGCCGTCAATTTCCATAAACAAACCTTTTAAAAACTTTAAACGCATCAAATCAACTTTCATTTCTCCTATTTCGACCGACACATTACGCACGTTACGACATTTGAGAAAAAAAAAACACAAGACACGCCTTAAAATAAACAACAAGACTATGGACACGATATAAATTATGTAAGAATAATCCCAAAAGCGGCAATGCTTACCAGTTCTCGCGAAATGAACATGCCCCCCCCCCCCTTCCTCCCTCCCTCCCCCTCTCTCTCTCTCCCTCCCTCCCTACCTATCCACCAATGACTAACCAGAAGAGGTATAAGAGTTCCTCATTATAAACCCGCTACGAGAGATTCGTTCGACTGCCCTCCTCCTCCACCCACCCCATCCCACCTCCCTCCTCCATCAACCCGATTGAACCAATCAACACTAACACCCTCGCGAAAATTCGTTCGCTTTTTTTTATTCTTCATCTTCTCGCACACCTTTCGGACCGAGACTCCCCCATCCTACCTTTAAAAACGACCTCCCAGACTAGGAAAGAGGAAACGTTCGGGGGACAAAAGAGAAACGAGGTTTATAGAGAAAAAAAGAAAAAAAATCTCCCCGAGACGAATCTTTGAGGGTTGGCGAAACCTATGAGAGAGAGAGAGAAGACACCGCCAGGGGAAGAGGGAGAAGAAAAATCAGACCGAAAAAGGAGAGAGGGAGAAGGGGGAAAGACGAGAAAGGGGGAACGGAAGATGGAGCGAAAGGCGGAGGGTGAAGAATCCGCTCGATTCCACAAATCAAGAGGGGTGTGGCAGGGAGGTGGGTTGAGAGACGGAAGGGGGAGGGGAGAGGCGAAGTTGGGGGAGGGAGGTAAGGATGGCGGAAACATAGAGAAGCCGCCTTTATAGCGGATGGGGAATGTGAGAGGAAAGGGAATTGGGAGGAGAGAAACTACGAAAAGGAGGGGTACTGGGGGAGAGGAGGAAGTCGAGGTGGGAATGGGAGGCGGGGAAATGAGAGCACGGAGAGGTTGGAGGGAGGAGGTAGAGAGAGGTGGGAAAGGGGAAAGATAGAAGATGGCGAGACGAGAAGGGGGAGGAACTGATATTGGAAGATCACTAGTGTGTGGAACTACAAACGGAATGCGAAAGGAGGCAAAAGTCCATAGGACCCATTCCCTCTTACTTATTGTCCAATGGGGCTGGGAAAAGGGGGAGAGGGAGGTCGGAAGGGGACCGACGAGGGGCAGCAAGAGGAGGGGGAGCGAAAGAGCGGGATAAGAGGATTCGAGTGGGGAAAGGAGGGTCATACAGGGGCGTGTGCTTTTGGTCTATGGCAAAGGGTATTTGGATGTATAGGGAGAAAGCCCTAATGGAGTCAAAGGGAAGGGGATTTGAAGATCTTAAAGGAAGGGGGGGGGGGGGTGGGAAACCTCGGCGTACATTCGCGGGGACGTATGCTTTCCGCCGCAGCGTCGAGACCGAGAAGGAAACGGAGGAAGGAACGAAAATGGATGAAAGGAAAGCCAGAAATGCTATTTCATTAAGGTTAAATGTCGCGTTTGTGCGATGAGTGCACAAAGAACTTTGAAGTTGACTCGTTATGAATCATAATGCGCGTGTAAAGGTAATGGGCGGTGAAAAAGATCAAATGTAAATCAGTGGTCCGGTGGCGTTGTCTACAAGATGCATTTGGACCCACCCGCGACGTGGGCCCACTAATAAACACTAAAATTACAAAATTTCATTTGTTTACTGAAAATCTGCTAAATAATATTGTGTACTTAAGATATCGAAGCAATAACAAAAATGCCTCAAAATAATTTTATAAATAGCTTATTTGTTGTGAACATACTAAAAGGCACAAAACAAGTTTCTCAACAAAAATTTTTGGACCAAGTTTAGAAAAAGTTTCATGCTACAATTCATAGGTCAATGCAATTTGGTTGATGCAATGAAACTTTTTTTCTAAACAATGTCCATGGGGTCATCATGCACGCCACATGATACAAAATATAAGAAATGTTAATAAATAAGACGACCAATTTATTGAAAAGTTTCTTTGAGATATTAAACTTACATAATATTAAGACTGGTAATGTATACAGTAAATCACAGTAATTAATGAGTTCTGAAATGCTAACATTATATAAGTTGCTATCTGTCAAGCCGGCCAACTTGTAACGAACATTGAATAATAATAACTATGGCCGAGCCGCCACAGACGACAAATGACGAACGTATTGGACTCTTCCTGCGCTGTATTAACCTAAATTAATTTTATAGAAGACAACCAAAGCTGAAACAATTTGACGCAGAACGAAGTTTTTTCCCACCCGGATGGCGGCAGGAAAAGAAAATGAACAAAATCCATTATTTCCCAACGAATATCACTTTGACTCATCGCTCTCTCTCTCTCTCTCTCTCTCTATATATATATATATATATATATTTATATAAATAGAAAATAATAATAAAAAATGTCCTCGCGACTTTTAAGACGGGAAAATAATCATTCTCCGAAACACATTACCTACATACGAATATTCTCAAAGAAGACAACTATCGATGAGATTAAAACCTTTATCAAAGGACGACATAAAAGGAAGGTAACCTTTATGGAGATGCCTTAGACCGCAAACGCCGAAGGAAATGATTGAAAGTGGTCTCTCTCTCTCTCTTTCCTTCAAAAGAGACCGTCGATTGGAGAATTTCATCGTAGGGTACAAGGAGAGTCTGGACGGGATGAAAGAGAGAAAAAAAAGAAAAGAAAGAGGAGGATAGCGATGGGAGAGTACTAGGTCGCCGACCCTCCCTATTCCCAAAGCCAAGTTGTATTTTTGGAATTTATTGATGTTCAACCAGGATTCACCAAAGAACTTGACTCTCCCCCTCCCTCCCTCCCATAGAGGCGGTGACCGCCCTCTGACAAAAGGTCGCCAGAAGGACAAACGCTCCAAAGTACTCAGGAGATATGAGATTGCGCTGTACCAAAGGTGAAAGTTTGTGAAGTGCTCCGGAGAAGAATGGGAGGAAAACAAGAGGAATGGATGATGATAAGGAGGAGGAGACGCACGATTAGGAAAAGGTACCGTTATCGATCTTAAGAGGCGTTTATAATCCTCGACATGAATAGTGATATGTCGGCATTAGTCCGTTTCCCGATTCAAAGGTCGTGGTCGTGTAAAATCGCACGGTTTTTGTTTTGATACTATAAAGACTATAAAAGAGCTATTTACGAGCTGAATAATTATAAATTTATTTTTAAACAGCTTACTGACACCATTTACCAGCATTCTACAATGGGTAACGATTATGTATATATTTATTTTTAAACAGGTCATTGAACGTATTGGGAACCAGACACGCTATCTATCCCTCTTACGAGCCTGACAAAAGTTAAATAATAAATCTCACGAAAAAGTCTTCCATGGAAAGGAGCGAGAATCTCGTTTATCGTTTTATGAAAACATCGTTAAATCGTTCGAGATAATTGTTCCGAAGCAGTCTAATCTTTTTCTTCGAACTGCGTGATTTCAACTCCCCAGATAAGCTTTGACGAAAATCGTTCAGCTTGTAGAAAATACTTTTAAAATGCCTCAAGTACAGTTTCGGTAGCTGATATCCTTGATTTTACAGATTGGGTCGCGTTTTTACCTCCCAATTTGTCGCGCGTTTGAATCCCTCAGGGTACATGGACCTTATAACATTACAAACGCGGAAACTAACAATAATCAAGTCAACTCTACAAAAAGAATAATAATGAAAGACTAATAAAGACTAAACTAAAAAAAATCGCGGTCATACAACTCCAACGAATCGAAAACTCTTCGAACTATCGAAAACTCGAATCGTGTACGTTCGATCTATAACGAGTACCGACCGTATTTTCCCGCTCCCTTTACGTACCGAAATAAAAACACGGACTAACTGCCTTTTGAAAGAAGCAATCATCGCTCATTGGCGAGATCTTACGCGCCACTTACATCCGCCACGTTCATTTACCAGCTCCCCTCTCGATAAACACCACGCGGCACGATACTATACAGCAGCAACAAAGTCACACCGAGGAGATTTTAGGGAGTGAGAGAAAAAGAGAGGGAGGGAGAGAGGGAGAGCGAGAGGTTCGAGAGAAAAGGAGAGATAAGAGAGGGAAAAGAGATCACGAACTCCCAAAGAATAAGGTGGGAAAACTCGAGGGACGAGGACCTAGACGCCAGGTGAGAGAAATGGACCGAACGAGCTGGAGAAATATTTCGGAAGAACCTGTAACAACCCGATCGGATAAAGAAAAAAATAAAAGACGGGCGGAATTAAGCGGGTGAGGCGAGTAGCGGAGGGGAGAGAACGAGAGGGGGGGAGAAATACAAAAAAAATACCGGCAGAGGAGAGAGTTTTTGGGTGGGGCGGCGAGAAGATAGAAGCTGCCGCGGGAGGATGGGTCAGGGAGGGAGGAAAAAAAAAAGGATTTGGGATGAGGCGATGGTGTGTGTAGGGGGAGGACCACAGAGGATAAGAGGAGGGAACGAATGATTGATTGAGCGGCGTGGGCCAAATGAAAAGGGGCCGCTCTCCTTGATCGCGGCGTCAAAACGCAAAAAGGAATGATACGTCCCCCTCTACCTCCTAAAACCTCGCCTCGGTCCCCACACACACACACGCACGCACGCCCCTCCTCCACCCATTTCCCCTCTCCCCGTACCACGCCCCCCCCCCCTTCCTTCCCAACCTCCCTACCCCGCTCAGGCTGGCGGCATCGCTTAAAAGATTTTAACGAGCTTTGTTTTATGGCCACCTTGACCCCTTCCCCGTCTTTTCTCCTCTCATAGGGGGTGGGGAGGGGGGGGACGGAGAGAAGGAACACGGGAACTGTAACCGAACGACGCGGCGGTGGATTGACCCCAAAAAAGGAGAGAGAGAGAAAGGGGAGGATGCTGGCGCCATCTCGAACCCCTCTCTCCTCCCCCCCCCCACCTTTCTCCCCACACTCTCCGTCCCGGAATCGCAGAAAAACAAAACAAAAAAGAAAAGGAAGAAAGGAGGAGGTGGTTTCGAATTAAATCATACCCTATCTATTCTTTGCCTCGAGGTTGGGGGAGGGAGAATGGGATTTCTGGCTTTGGCCGGTCGCGGTAAGGCGATGCACAAAAGGATGTACGCCCAGGAAACGTCAAGAAGGGGTTAATCAGATGCGGCCGGGTGATGTAGGACGAAAAGGGGGTTTGAGAGGGGAGGAGGGAGAAAGCGGTTTGCGGTGGTGGAAGATCGCATGCTAAATTCCGACCTTGGTTGCAATGGCCGCCTCCCTTTGGAGATGAGGTCGACGGGTTCGCGTTACCGAGCGAACGGCAAGTGACTCCGCACATGTTATTATGCTGGATATAAAACGGGTGCGGCGTCGGTAAAAAGGTCATTAGAGCAATTGGCACGAATCGATGGGGTGGTGGAAGAAGGTTCAACAATTTAGGAAACAAATATTTCGATTATTCTGTCGCGGGACGCGTTTAAATGATGTAAGAAAAGTAAAAAAAAAAACAGCTTCGCTCCGCTACCAGAAACACGTTTTATCACTTAAAATTCCGATGACTCGATGAAGTTATGCACTGTTGCTATTGTTACGATAAATCGACCTCTTATAATTAAACGTTTTTACCGTCAATATAGATTTAGTGACAGACAGATATTTAGGTAAATATATAGATAGATGTATAGATAGATTTATATAGATTGTATGTTTATTTCCAGTTCTATATCTCGAAAATTATTCAGGTCAAAGTCTTATGTCTTTTCCTTCGAGTTGTTGAGATTCGTCCGTAAGTGCCTTCCTTTATTCCCGATTTACCGGATTCCTCAGGACCGAGCTCATTCCTACCAATGTACACAAAAATGAATCAAGTAAATGATGTGAATTTAAAGGAAACACTCCAATAAAGGAATCATTTAATGCTATCGTATAAAGTAATTTTGCAATTTGAATAATGTTGTACCACGAATTAACACATTTATTAAGCACGGGACAAGTAAACACATTACCTATGCCCGGGTTTTAGAAATCCCTGTTACAAATTCGAAAATTTACTCTAGATGAAAATTACGAGAGACCACCCGAGTACCATGATAATATGAGATTATGCCTAATAATCACGATATAAGAATAAAGTCATGGAAAAAAAGATGAGTTTGATCAGTCATAGTACAGCACCTGCTCATTCAGCGAAGGGGCCGAGATTCGATTTCATGACAATATAGAATGTTTCATCAATTTCCGTCTTTTTATTTCATAAGGAATGCATTCAAAACGTGAAGATTATTATATTCCAAGATAGACTGCGTACGGTTGAAGAGAGCACTATAACCAATCATTCGCAATTACTTTTCCACCACTTAACTTTTTTACAGTCGAGAGTCACCAAAGTCACCGCGCAGTCAATGGAATTCAATAGTGTAGAGATTTGATTGATGACTTACCTGAAAATTAAGAAAAGAGAAATAATTAGTGGTCATTCGAAAATTACTAATTAAAGTACATCATGCGCACACATGGTAACATGCATACTTTGAATTACGTAACTCAAAGTCTTCCAGTAAGTTTCGAGTTATTGAGTAACGATTAAAATTATAATTAGCCCCGCAGGCATTAAAGACGAAAAAGAATAAATACAAAGGCGATCAGGATGTTTTCACACATTCTGAACGATATTAAATCTCTCAAAAGAAATATAACCTAACGAATAGCACCGGTTATTAAAGCCGTTACGCCGTGTTGGTAGAAACATAAATCTGTTCTTTCACTCCATTAAATGCCTAGCATAAAAAGACTTCTCATGCGCTTCGCTGGAGCAAATAATCTCCTTATCTCATATTCAGAAACAAACTTTCAGGGATGAAGCGGCGTTTGACGGCCAAACGAGTTTTTACGAGCGAGGGAGGGCATTAGTTTTCATTAATACGTCTCCTTACTATGAAAGAAGGGGGCCGATGATGAATATGATGATGACTACTGGAAATTCAGTCGCCCAAACTTTCCATCGGAATATACCGTTCGCGTTTCTTATCTTAACGTCCTTAACATTATTTTAAAAACTGGCTTATCTCGTCCTCATATATAATAAATATTGCAATAGCTGAAGGCATGGTTTTAGGTTACAAATAAGATTGCTTCAGCGCTGCGCTCGGATAATTTAGAGAAAATTCTTTGAAGGCAAAGCCAAAAAAGAAGATGAATTCCTTCCAATGTTTAGATTATCTTCGTTCAAGCAATTTAACGCAAGCTCTCATCCGGGAATGAGCAGTGCGATGAATTAGCTTCTTCCAAGCAGCACAACGGGAAAATTAAAATAAATGTTTGCACCGAATATCATGTTTAATGCGACAAAAAAGCCGTCTCGCAAACATAAACTACTCGAATTGTATAAATGACGTCATTTTTATTTAATAAATTGGAGCATATGGTATAAGCCTAATTACATTTTTTAAATACCTTACGCTATTTGAAAATAATCTGTAGATGTCTCCAAAGCCATAAAATATAAAATTACCGTCATTTCTTCACTATTAATTATATTATTCACAGTAACGATATAATAAAAAAAGTATTTCTTTGCTCCACGGACTGAGAATACTCGCGAGCATTACTTTTAGATTGGTTGGAAAGTATGAATGAAAATAGAAGAGCATCGGTGTTCTTGCGAGCAGCATGTTGCGGTCCTCCGTACTACACGGTCACTCAGTAAAAAACAAAAAAAAACCCCATCGCTATCAAGCTAATTGAGTTCGCATAAATCGACAATTACACAGTCAAAAAAAATATTCTCACTTTTAAGGCGACGCGAAAGAAATTCCGCGACACCTTCGCCACGAGACCGAAATTTCCATTATAAAGAAATAGAGATCACTATCGCGGAAATCCGTAATCCGACTGAATGAAGCTGACAAACACCCGCTCCAGATACCGATCTAATTAATTTAATAAGCAATTACCGAGATAAGCGTCGTTCTCTAGGCATTCGGGAGCGCGAGAAAACGGAGAAATTATTACTTTGAAGACTCGTCAGAAGTGAAGATAAAAAGCCGTTCCTGTTATAAGAGCAGCCAAGGTCGTCAGGTGAATGCCGTCGTGCCGGCTAAATAAAGAGAATATTAAGAGTTGCGTTTCCGGCTGGTTCTCGTTCCCTCTCCCTCTCTCTCTCTCCTCGGTTTGACCTCGCGTGGGCGTAATCTGTCATACTACGTTCGCATCGCAAACATCTGACACCCGCGTTTAACTGTAACCTAACACCGAATGTGTGAACCCTCCGGAAGGGGTTTAAAAAAAATAATAAAAAAATAAAAAACAAAAAGGCAGGTGCCTCGTTAAAAGTGCGTGACAGCCGAGACATCGCGAGTGTTCGACTTCTTTGCATAAATCTTTTTTTTTTAACTTCGCTCGATAGAGCGGCAAAAAATACCCGTAGGTATTAAATGAATATGCATAGACCATCGTTCAAATTAAAACCAAACAAAATTTAGTAAAAATAAATAACACTCATTGACGAGTTAAGTGAATGTGACGAGATAACTCGACATAGGAAAATTGCTGTCGGGGGTTATGACGAGATATTCCAACTGACATTATCTATTCTCTCCGATGGCGAAGGTATAAATGACTATGAATAGACCGTCGTTCAAATTAAAACCAAACAAAATGCTGTAAAAAATACTCCCTAACGAGTTAAGTGAACGTGACGAGATAACTCGTCATAGGACCATTGCTTCGCCGGGAGTTATGACGAGATATTCCGCACGACATTGTCTATTGTCTCCGATGGCGAGTAACATTATTTCTTACCTATTTAAAAAAAAAATACTCACTGCCGGATAAAATATTGTCCAAATAAAATACAACACTAATGAAAACTTGGCGGGAAACTGAACGCCAATGGAAACGTCTCTACCATACATGACGCCGCAACAAACGAATTCTACTGATGTAAAAAAACGTACATGCATGACGTCATAGGGAACACGTTATAAAAATATTTATTCGACTTGGGATATGTTTTCCGATAAAGTAACAATAAGAGGATAGCTTCAATGGCGCGCAATACCGTCGTAATAATAGCACAATAAACTGGACGGTGGAGGCCTTAATTCCGTGAGGCACAGCGGAAAACACCCCTACTTTATCTCAGAATTGAGAAGGTATTAAGTAACAAGAATGAAAGGATGGAAATTTAACTTATATACGTGAGCGCATAATACTGAATACAAATGTGAAGATAGAGTAGGAGAAAAATTATGAACCTGACCGAGACTAGAACTCAGGTCTCCCACTTGCCGGATTAGGACATCTAGTGTGGTAAGGCTTGTTCTTCACCGCAAATACCCCAATTCGAGAATGAATTATTAGACTTGATAGCTTAGTTGGTTAAAGCACCTACCAGGCAAGTGGGTTCGAGTCCCGGTCAACCTCATAAATTTTCTCCATCTCCATCCACATGTATATAGGTTTAACTTCTATCCTTTCCCTCTTTGGAAAGAGTTTAGTTTCCTTTCCAACAATTTAACTTCGACAACGCTAGTAAAACTACCGTCGTTTTGACTCATTAAGTCATTATGACCCAGTACGACGAAACCGCGGCAATGTTATAAACGCTGATGGAGCGATAACGTACGAAAGAACATTACATTTTTTATTCTCGCCAATTTCAATAAGAGCTCTTTAATTTAGTAGATTTTTTATGATCACGCGAAAATAATATTTCGTCGAACGTAGTATTTTTTTACCATAATCCTATTTCTACAATTAAAAAAAAATATTCCTAACACCTTGTCGAGAGAGCTTCTTAGTCGGATCACGAGCGACAAACAAAGAACTCCTTTAAAAAGTACGTACGTTTCTCAAATAATTTAACCGCGCCGGATGGTCGCCACACACACAGAGAACGATTTCTATTAAGTCCACGCGGAGGATAACAATCCGCTCGAGTCGAAAAGAAAAAATTGTCTCACTTTTCATCGTCCGAGTGCTAAAGGAAGAGGAATAAGGAGAAAAAGAGGAGGGGGAGAGAAGAAGAGGAGTAGGCAGAAGAGGAGGAAGAGGGAGGGGAAAATTTCAAGGGACAGATAAAAGTCGCAACCGACGTCAGAGCGGCAGCGAAAAACCCTTTAATGGAGAGGAATTCTGAGACACCGGAGGGGAGTTAGAAAAGACAAGACGTTGACGACGCCGGGACGTGTCAAAGAGTTTTTTTTTAAAAGAGAAAGAGAGGGAAGTAGTACACGAGAGAGAGAGAGAGGGGGGGGAGGGAAGGGTGGGAGAGGAGGAGATGCAAACGGGGGAAGCATGAGAGAACACAAAAAAAAAGCAGGGAAGAGGGACGGGCGTCGCCGGGGATGGCTGTAATTATCACCTTCAAAATATCTCCCAAAGATTCCACCCCTTTCTCTCCTCCCTCCCTCTCGCTCTCTCCTATACATTCCTCTCGAGTGATTGCAAACCGCTGCTCTCTGGCGGACGGATGGCGCCCACGAGCAACGGAGTGGGAAAGAGGGAGGAGAAAGGAAAGAGGAGGAGGCTCTCTTTATGGAAGGAAGTCGACACGCAAACCATCAACATGTGGAGTGGGTGGTCGCAAAAAAAAAAGGAAGGAGGGAAAAGAAAGAGGCGGGAAGGGATGAAAGGAAGCGAGAGAGAGAGAGAAAGAGAGAGGGATGGACCAAAAATGGAGGGGAACGAGATGGAGCTTGGCTCCGAGGCATTAAAAAACCAAGTCCTTAACGGATGCGATCGGCCAAAGCGTCCTCGCAGACAGCGCCGCGGATGGTTAAGGAGAGGGAGGGAGGGAGAGAGGGAGGAAGGAAACTAGAGTGCAGTCAGTGGTAATGATTGACGTTAAGATAGGAGAGAGAGAGAGGAGAGGAGAAGCGAAGAGGGTAGAGAAGAAAGGTATAGGAGAAGCGAACGATGGAGAAGAGGAAAACTCTGCGACAAAGTGACTCTGGTGAGAAGTATACGATAAATCCATCCCTCGCTTAGCACGGATTCGATTTTTACACGTCTTCGGTTCAGCACGTTTTTCACTTTAGTGGACTACCTCAAACTGCACGGACGACAAATTTCACTTCAGCACGGTTTTCGGGACGGTCTCCAAACATTTAAGAATTCATAGAATGTTTCAGTTCGACTTGAGAGTTGATAAGAAAGAATAAAGGAAATAATTCTGAATAAAATATAACTTAGGTTTCGCTTTACGCGGTCCCTCAACAGCATTAAACGACCTAATGCAATGGGCACATCGAGTATAACAAATACGAACGCGAATGGCCATGCCTTCAGGAGGATCCGAACCCCCAACCCCTAGCATTGGGAGACAGGCACGTTAACCGCTCCTCTACGTGGAATGCAATCGGACGCTTTCGGCGTTTCCAGGCAATAATGCTGTTAATCAAGCGTCATGAAGAGATCATACACTGATCTCACTTTGTTTACACAATATTTATGAGTTTCTAAGTCATACTCGGTGAATCAAATGTTTTCGTTTGAGCATTTCATTCCACCTGAGAACCGCAGGCCGAACAAGACGACCAGCACGTGACACACGGATGATTGAATCCCGTCGCAATGACGAATAGCATGAAAGAACGGTGCATCCAACGTGATCAACCCCCTTCGCGCAAACAGCGTGGATTTTCATTGTTTGCTTTCTCGTGAGCTTTTAGATCATCGTTTCTCAAAAGGGGCTGTGGTTGACACAGCTGATTTTCAGGGATGTCGCGAAAAAATTTGCTAAGTATATAAACCGAGAAATAGACGGAATTTATGGATCATATTATCCCTATTCTATAGACTTAAGCTGAAATTTGAAAATAGGAAGAAAAATATTCTGCCATGATCGGGAATCGAACCGGGGTCTTCCACTTGACGGTGGATATTCCACTACTGAACTAACGTAGTAGATCAATCTGAAATAATTAGTCTGCTACAGTAGTTCAGTGGTACAATATTCGCCCGGCAAGTGGAAGACTCGGGATCGATTCCCGGCCGTAGCAGATTTTTATCTCCTGTTTCCAAATTTCCCAATATTTCAGCTTATTCCTGTAGAATCGGGATCACAAGATCCATAAATTCCATCTATTAACTTAGCAATTTCCTTCGCGACACCCCTAAAAATTTCCTAAATAAATCAACGATTCGGAAATGTTGACAGGCCAGCAGAGAAATAACTTTCGTTATAATAAATTGAATATGGTGTAGTACCAAGAAATGGATGTGTACAAAGTTTGTGATACCCGTGTGTATGAATAGAAAGCCTTGCTCCAAGGTGGGAGTGTTGCGAAATTCTGTTTGTGTTACCAAAGAGTGCAAAATGTCTGCAAAAAAATTTGAAACAGCTCTTTTAGACAACATATAAGGGCTCATGCAACTATAATCCTAAAAGAAGGCGAAAAAGATTCGGATTATGGAAATTTTGATTAATTCCAGTAATGGCTTTCATCGCTAATATAGCCTGTGCAACAACGATATCTGTGTACTGGTTAAATCTGGTTCCACAGATCATCTCGCAATGCAAAAACCTTCATTTCTTGGTAATTATCTACCCATTTCGAACCTCTTAACAGCTGAATCTTTCCTCTCCCCGTTTAGCCCTGAAAATTTCCTCGAATCCCATTTTTAATCATGCTGCCTCTTCACGACAAACATCCGATCCAGTAAACATTCCTCTTTCACAATAGTCGAATCATCGTACTCTTATCTCATTCTCCTCCACACTTCCACAACATTTACTTCATCCGTAAAGCGATAGAAGAAGAAACAACGGTAAAAAGTATGTGGCCGCGCTAACGAAAATTAGATGCAAAATAGAAACTCCAGTAACTAACGATCCTCTGTACCACCGAGTCGGCCGAGTCCGTTCCTCTTTGTGGAGGTCCGTCTTGATTCGAATCGGTCGCGGGGATTCGCGAACAAAATGGAGACGGAACGACGGGGCGTTCCTACGTCTCGCTGTTTAACTGTTAATGTCGGCGCGTCTAGTTCCAAGAACGAATCTCTATTTAACGAGCACCCCCAAAGGAGTTTCAATTCTTCCTTCAAAAAACGTCAAAAAGAATAGCATCGCACTTTCAGAGAAGAGAAAAGAGGACGGAGATGAGCTCTGGTGGTAACTCATCTCCACTCTCCCGTCAAATGGAATTTTAAAATGGGACTTACTTTGTGTAACAAATGGCTGGAACCAAGCGTCCCGTGTTTTTTTTTTTAAGAAAAGACAAGACGAAACAAAAGGCATGGCTGAGAAAAGAGCAAAGACACGCCACGAGAAAGAAGCAGGAATGAGAGAGAGAGAAAGAGGTTAAAGAGAATGCGATGATGAATGGAAACGGAGGTTGGGTGAAGAAAGGAGAAAGAGGGATGGGGACGGCGAGGATGAGACGCGGAAAGAGAAATAGTCGAAGAGAAAAAGAAGAAAGGAATATGTAAGAAAGGGAAAGAGCTTTAAGGAATACGGCATGAATCGATCGAGAAATTTATGCGGACCGCTGAACGAAGGAGGCGGACTCACCGAAACAAAAAAACAAGTCGCCAATCCCATAGCTTACGGAGATAAGAATCGAGAAAAGCCGGGAATGAAATAACAAATACGACCGAATCGCGCGAGGTATCGAGGCATGAAATCGGAGAAATTTCTTTTGCAGCTTGCGAGCTACTTTCTCCACGTTTCGAACCATTGCATCGTGCATTCCAAAAATAATTATCGAGCTATTCTTATGGAAGAAATCAAATTGAAAAACTTCTCTACAATATTCATAAAAAGGTTACGGGAACCATATGCTCATTAAGGCTAGAAATCAGTCGTCATCAGCGGTGATTCAGCGATATCAAACTAAAGAAGAGTGAATAATCTTACTGGTTCAAGGAAGCAGTCATCATCATCATAATCATTCTACTATCAATTAATTACCACTGATGAAGACTGTTTCGCACCCGACATGGGAATTTGGTCTTTCCAAACTTTCAATGGCTATCAAAGGCAAACATCTTGTCAATAACTTTATAAATATAATTGCTCTACTTCAAAAGACGCATCACGAAACAGCCCACGATTCATACGCTCAGTTAGCACTCAAATAACAACTCCTAAACGGTTACTTCTATAGTCCGACCATTTAAAAAAACAGCGTAAAATATTAGGCGAAATAATTTAGCGTTAATTACTCCCAACAAAAATAATATATATATATATATATACACACACACACGAACAACATTAGTACTAATAATCAACCGTAACCCAACACGGTAATTTCATTTTCACGATTTAGAAAAACGAATCACCTCGGTTAATGTGAATTTCAAACTCGCGGTTCAATCTAAATATTTCGCCGGGTTTTAAAAACAAGCCTCAAGATCACTTAAATATATATTTGCACGTGACCAAAAAAACTGCGAAGACATTACGAACATATCCGTTGGCACCACTCCTCTCTCCGGGAATTCGCAATGGGAGGAAAAAATAAGAAGAATAACGCGAAAGTTGCCCGGAGATTTCTTTTCTTTTACTCTCTCAACGCGTAAATAACAACGTCCGCGGATCTAAATTGGAAATATGGCGACTAATATCCGTATTTATTTTCGAAACTCGCGAACAAGAATGGAGCTCGTTGTGAGATTGACGGAAGGAAGGAGGATGGCTTTGAAAGGCATCTCTAATTCGCGCCTGGACGTCAGGCTCGGCTTTTTGCGCGGGCATGCTAAGTCCTTTTCCTTTCCTTCCCTTTATTCCCGGGAAGAGATCCAAAATAAAATAGGAAGAGCGCCGGGGAAAAAAAGTTTTTTGTTAAAAGAAATGAGAGAGAGAGAGAGGGAGAAAGAGACAGACGTGTCGAGTGAGGCGTGCCATCTACTCCGCCGGTGACTGATTGCACGGGTGACAACGCGAACGCACGCGTTTCGAAGACAATAAAACTTAAATGTATTGACCCGACTGGCGTGCCACTTAGCATACCACGACGAAAACCACTAAGGGGGAGAAGAAAAGAGGGGGGAGGGTTGAAAAGAAAAAGAAAAACGATACGCGGAGACTGCGAGCACGTACGTACCCGCGCAATTGACTACGAAGGAGAGGAGGATATGGGGGAGAGGGAACGGAATGGCGATAGAGAGAGTGAGAGGGAGAAGCGGAAAGTCAGAAAGGGAGGATGGTTGGCAGATACGAAGGAATGTCAGCGAAGGGGAAATAAGAATCGGGAAGTTTTTTTTTTTTAGTCTTTGACGGAGTGGAGAAGGAGAGAAGCGGAGTGAATTGATAGGAGGTTGAAAGGAAAGTTTTTAAGGCACGAGTCCGTCTGATAAACGGCATTGTAAGGATCGCGAGTCAGGCTTGACAAATCGCCTTCCCCACACCCACCTCATTATTCCCTCCCCCTATCTCCTTCCCTGGTTTGCAACGGGGGGGGCAATCACCCCGCCCGCCCGTACAGACCACCGCGAGAATAAATGTTGCTGCAGGGAGATAACTAGCCTCACAACTGATATATTTGAAGGGGGACACATTAAAAAAAAAATGTCAATAAAAATAATAATATGAAAATAACGTTTTAACCAATTTTAGCGCATTAGCCGTGCAAATTAAAGGTAATTTTGTATCAAGAACAAAATAAATACTTTGTATTTACACTTTCATAATTACTTTTAAATATAATATTCAGCAGGAGGGCCATGAGGGGGCGAAGATTTATATAGGGGGTAAGAGCCTCCCCCAGACTCTCCTTTTGTTACATGCCTGCCTTGCAGTTCGCTTATAACAAGCGTTTATTTTTGAAAAGCGAGGGCGGTCAGGGATGAATTGCTATTACGACAGATGCGTAGGTTGGGACTCAAAAGATAGGATAACTGCGCATATGTTTATGAAAAGAACCTTGACCGAATAAAGACGGAACGCGTTAACATTTTTTTTCCATTGCGAGCTTTGGTAGATAAAGATTTATTGTCGCGAGGAAGAGGAATCTTCCAACGTATCGAGTCGTTCCATGATCGGAACATTGAAATGCCGTCGGATCTTTCGCCAAATTTAGCTAACTTTTATTTCCCAAGTGAACACGCAACATATAAGTTGTCAACCGTGCACCGACTGGCGATTCATACAAAAACGAACAATGGTATTTAATTCACACAATGTCTCTCCAATAGACATTTTAAAAAGGTAAGAAAAACCACATGCGCATTCCGGCTACAAAGCAGCCGTCATCAATCATCATTTTAGAAACTACTAGTGAATTTCCATCACTGATGACGGCTGATTTGTAGACGAAACGCTCATCCTGTTTTAAGTTTTCTTATGGGTATTAGATATGCATATTCTGTGGATTTTATTTAAGCCATAAGGCGATTTCGATAAGAGTCTATCGAGAAAATTGTATTGCTTAAAATTTCAGCTTAAAAATCATCTCAAAAAATCTAAACATTATTCTCAAAATATAATAAGCTTCTATATTACTCTCTTTTAAACTTCGTATTTCGAGTGAACACCGATAAACAAATGAAGAACATCAAAATGACAACTTACGGTTTTAAAAAAAGTGAGATTCAATACCAGCAAACCCCACCACAAAACCAGTTGAAAGTGTTTGAAAAAGAAATTGGAGATGCGTTTTAAAAAATGAAGGGGATGCATCCGAACCCAATTAGATTCTTACAACTCAATTACATATCCCTAATGAGCTCAATTTCACTCCGGGAAATTCCTCGGTAAATTTTGCGCGCAACATCAGACGGCTGAAAGAAAACCTTATATAAATTAAAAGGATATGAAGCAGAACCCGTAAGATAGCCTTAAAAGGTTTCACTCAAAGAGGCCTTGAAATGCGCGTAATAAGTAGCATCGCTCACGCCCTCTGCATCACCAATCGAGGGAACCTTTTGCAGCCGAGGTTGAGTTAACGAGGACCGAGACTGAATACTGATTAAGACAACCAAGAGAAACGAAGGGAGCGGATCATTTGAAAATTTGAAACCAATCGGGATTTGTAAATGAATAGCCGATAAAACCATCGACAAAACGGAAATATCGAGCTATCATAATGGCTGATATTTAATCGATTGAAAAGATAACTACGATTACGGTTTGGAAAAATAGATGAGCATTTCTTTTTCAGAATAAACGAATTTGGTTAACAGGAGGACAACTGCTTTGTATGTAGCCGGCATTCCTTGGCCTTTTACGGACACTGCAGTTATTTCCGAGATCAATAATTGCTTTTGATGTAATTTATTTTTGAAATCTACGCAATCATAGAGATATGACCGTGGGTAATTTTAACATATTGATTAACTCCACGCAAACAGGAAATTTAACATCTGTAAACCAAACAAAATGTGTATAACAGTTTTTTTTGAAAAGTGTTAGTTGACCACCAGATGTCGTGATTGGGGCGTTCAAATCGTCCGTCATCCTCGATTCAAATCGTTTCGAGTTTTTCAAAAGTGGTCTCGGAAGATTCTTAGAGACACCGCGACAAAAGCAAAAGGCTCGCTGCCAGAAAGGTAAAAGAGCTCAAGGGGAGAAAAAAATAAACCATCGCCCCCAGAAAAATCGACTACCACGTCCGAGAGACATGATTCAGCGAGACAGCCAACACGAGCGCGATACGACGCTCGCTCGATTGAAACCGACCGGCGCGGAATAAAACGGACTTCTGAAAGCGTGCGGATAATACGCGGAAAAGGGGGCCGTTAGCCTCATCTCTTCTATGCGTTTTAAAACGTCGTACGGATGGCTCGAGAGAGAGAGAGAGAGAGAGGTCTCCAGCATCCATTGGAAAAGCAGAGGATCCGGATAGTGTGTTTCTAACGTCTTAGAATAATTTCATATCTGAATTATATCTTGCACTAGCAGACATCTATGTTTCGACAAATATTTAACTTTTAAAGCATTAAACTGTTAGACAAATCCCATATACAAAGAAAACTTACGTAATAATGTGCAATGTGTCAGAAATATTGTTTAGTACAATATCTCGTAGAAAAATGGAAATATGATATGTACATAAACGTGAAATATCATGTTCATCAGGGGTGGGCAAACTACGGCCTCTATGGCATTTAATGCGGCCGGCGAAGCTGCGAAGAAAAAGTTATCCGTAAAAGTCAGCACACAAATTCGTATCTTTTTGGCACAAATTACGATAGCAAAACCATTAATTTTGAAAGATTAACCCGAAATTTCTTATTTACCCTTGATTTTTCACTTCGTAATCTCTAGGTAACTTCCTATTTAAATTCTAATAGGACAACTTCCGATGTGGCCCGCCGAGAGATTCGCAACCACCTATGCGGCCCACTACGAAAAAAAGATTTCCAAACCCAGATGTACGTTTATCATGTACGCCAGGTTTGAAAGGGTTGTAAAAAAAAAAAAGGAACGACTTCCTATTTGCAGCATCGTCTACATCCGGAAAGTTAACTTCGTAACAGAAACCGGCGGGAGTGGTGATTTATCACGTTCTAAACTAGTACCTCGTAACGAGACGTTGGGAAAAATTATGGGAGTACTATACCGCGAGTGAGAGAGAGAGAGAGAGAGAGAAAGAGAGACCTTAACACTTCTTCGCAAGGAAATCCACTCCTCCGCACTCCTGCGAAACCGTCGCCGACAACTAATGCACACATCCGATTCTAGAACGAGCTCGTGGAAGCGATGGAACGGTAACACCGACTCCATTGTGATTCGCGCGGAAACAAACGATTTCTCTATCGCTTAGCGTCGGCTGACCCAAACAAACGTCTTTGTTGGGTGAATATAATTTATTCAAACACGGTACGTGTTTTTTTTTTTTAAATTTTTAGGACGGTCGAATCGAATTCGCGAGAAGAGGAAACCTTCGTAGGAAGGAAAAAGGAGAAGTTTACATTTAGAAGAAAAGATACGCTTCGAAACCGGGATTAGCATAGATGTGAATTGAATCAATTTACGAAAAAGTTGTTTTTTTCTATAAAAAAGTCGTGATTTTCACATAGTTTTACCTCGTCAGCGATAATTTTCTCGGTGAGTTTAAAGTTATGGAAGTTACTTAATTTATTTGACACAAACAACAAAAGTATTTCTGCCTAAAATTTTCCACATCGAGAGTTTTAAATCTCTAATCAACTAATTATTTTTCTAAGAGATTTATTTTTGTAAAAAACGACTGATGATCAAGATTACTCTCAACTCATACAAAGATAAGCCAAAAGCGCACTTCAGCACCCTACCTCAATGGTGTATCACTGATGGCCGATTCTTACAAAAATACTTTTTACGGCTATAAGAAATATTAATTAGCTGCTGCATGGCAGATAATAAGGATCCGTTGATTCGCATTTGAATTATAAAAACCGTACTCATGGAACTCCTCTAAGAAGTGAAACAGAAGCATTCACCGATAACCCTGGATAAAAAATATGGGGACGTTTCTCAACTCCTTTAAACCACTCATCGAGTACACCCACTTGATCAAGCAAACAAAAATTCCGAACGCGTTCACTTGAGAGAACCTAAAAACAAAAACATTCACACACCACGAGTACGAACGACAGATGGCGTTAGTATACAACACGAGCTTGTTTTTATGTCAAAGATTTTGTAACCGAGGATGGATTTTTCGGCATATACTCCCCGTGCTTGGATTCTGCATCTCCGCAGAAAGTGTGGTGACCCTTTTTTGACTTTTGAAACCAATGAGAATCCTGTAACACGTAGACGTGAAGTCGCGAGACGTATGAATTGATACATTCGCGGTTTATTTGCACGGTGAGACTAATTCTTTTTTTTAACCTGGTCCATAGACTGGCAAAAGACTTTTGAGGAAATCATGTCATAGAAATCATGAATGGGAGAAAGTGCGGTTTTTTTTTCTGCCCGTTCGTGTCGTCGGTGTCGAACCAGCCTCGACAACGTATTCGACGATGAATGCTTTTTCAAATTTCACATCCTCCAAAAGAGTTGGAAATCGTCACGATTGATGGAAGTCCTCTATTACCACACACTCGTTAACAGCACTCGAAACCTGGCAAATTTTTGTGACACTGCAAGATTAAAGATGCCTCAACGTCGCCAAAGCCTGTCTCAAAGCGCTCAAATGATTGCAATTGGCACTCATATGACGGACACCAAGAGCGCTACAGAAAGCTTTATTGGTTTCATATACTTGTTCCTACTTTTCCATCCATTTTATTTCAACTACTGAATAATAATCGCTCAGACACACCGCACGCTTTATTAAGTCCTGAAAAACTTATAAATTTTCTTTTAACGTATAATGCAATCTCGCGATATCAAACGAAAAACCGCTCATCTCTCGGCCAAAACTACAGGTTTTTCTTTTAAAATCCTCTCGTTTGTGAGACACAAATAAACACTATAACCCAAACTACAACAGTAGGATATGAATTTCGCAATGAATACAAGTCGACGATGAAATATGAAATGGCATTTAGATGCATTTAGACGCATGCGGCTCTCTAAGGAATCCTGCACGAATCGCTAAACTCTTTATTCCGAAAAAAGTGCGTAGAAGAAAAATAAACTAAGGTATAAATGGATGAAAGTGCATTTCATTAATTATCAGTTAATTTAAGATATTAACTGTAATCGACAGAAATAACCGTGACGCCTTGTGCCTCCGATTCTGATGATGAGATAATAAAATTGTAGTAACAGTATAATTCCGTGAAATATGAAGACATTTTTGTAATATCTTCAGAAAAACTGTGATATACGTGCAATGCATTACCGATTCTTGTATGCGTGAGCGTGGGTTTATTTTTAAATAGGAATCATACAATATAAAATGACACTGTTTGAATAATTAATGTCACATTCACCTACACCGTTATTCTTATGTTCACTTTTATGATAGATTACAAACAAAAACATCTCTCCTCTTTACCTCATTAGACGATCCCTGCCAAAGGCGATCAATCTACGTCGAGAAACCTTACCCCATGAAACATATTGATTTATGACTTTTCCCATCAATCACTAAACGGTTTTATTTCTCGTCTCACCTCGCAGACACGCGCTAAACACTTTCAAGACCTCGTTAAACATTGCGATAAAAAGACAAGCCTCCCGCGATCGGAAGCCAGAGTTCCCCTTCGCGACTAGAGGGGAAAATTACAGCTCGCGGCGGCCTATTTCCAAGCATAGTTTTTAACGATTTCGAATGCGATCCCAAGTATCTATTCCCATCGCGAACTTGTTTCTCCCCCCTTCCTTGAAGACGCGTCTACGCTTCGCGTGAATCACGAAAACGCTTCCAGACTGGACGAAGAATTTCCCGTTTAATCAAGACTCGGAGACCTTAACGCTTGCCTTACATGGCACGCGTTCCGTCGGTAGCAGACTCCGACAAAGTGAAAACCAGTTCGAGTTATTCTTGCACGACAAAAACGCCGGCAGCATTAAAACGTTCCTTCCTCTACTTGATGCCTTCGACTTTACTGGTAAATCTTCCGTCCGTCCGTCTGTGTAGAGCACATGAGATGACCAGATGAGCATCATTATTCAACGACGGCGTCCGTTGAATCAGCGAAAAACGCCTGTTAACAAGTTGGTGAAAAATCTGATGCGAAAGAATCCGCAGAAAAAAACGCCGGACCTCGTCACCGACTGAGGAATGTCAAAAAATTCCTCTGGAAGAAAAACACATTATTATCTCGGTGAATAAAGCCGCATTATTCCGTGAGATTTCTCGCCCGGCGAGATTCAATACGCATCCTGGCATTGCCTCCAAAAAAAATGTAGCTGAAGTTTAGAAAGGTTTCTTCTGGACTTGCTACTGTTTCAATTCCTCTTCAAGTGACACTAATATTAGCAAATAAATCATTCTCTTAATCTAGCCGAATATAAAATGATGCTTATACGATTTTTCGCAGGGAAAATCGTAGACGTCCGATCCCAATTTTCTTTAAAAGCAAAGCTAACGCATAAGTCGGAACGAATCCTACATCCTAGTTTAGACTAGGGTTCTCTAACTCAAATTCTTCGTGAGCCGCATCATGAAATTGCACAAAATCCGCGAGCAGCATTAAGGCACCCTGCCAAATCCAAATACCGCAATCCATGATAAATATTTTATAAGAAATACAATTATAAAGTATCTTTCTTTGACAGCCACATAACGTTCTACGCGGGCAAATTACCACTGTTTCAATTATGTAGCCGCTGATAACGTTCCCAAATATTTCGCACGTGCATGGACAACAAAGCGTTATATTAAAGATAATAACAAAGAGTTGATGGATGAATCCATAGTTTTTTCAATGTGGAAATGACTAGAAATCACAAGAGCAATTTCGAAGATCTAAAATCATTAGCGGAATTGTCATAAGGCTAAAGTAGGGAATGGTCTAGGGGTGGCGAGGTTTTGAGGGCGGAAGAATTTCGGGGGGAGGGGCGGGACTTCGGGGCTGTCGGTTGTATATTCATTCGCCAAGTTGCAAGACCGTCAATGTAGTTTATGAAGAAACACTGTAAAGAGGGCTTTCAATGTGATATTCAAAATCATGCGAGGTCGAAGAAGCGTACTTTGAAATCATGAAAGACCATACCCACCTAAGGAAGCTTGTCAAAGTATTAACCATACATACCCGGGGAAAGAACGGATTGTTCCTCTGGTATAATATATAAATTAAATCAATTTTATTGAATTTTTTTAAGGAGGCGGAAAAATAATTTGACCTAGGGGCGGCAAGTTTCCAAATCCACCATTGTCTAACACTCAAAATCGCATATTTACGTTGAAGTTAAAACCTAGCTCGCATTAAAAGTAAAAAATAGTAACTCAGGTGTGTGTAAGCGGTGCATTTAAAGCAATTGGTATTCAAACACAAATATTTGGCAATTAATTTTAATACGTTATCTTTTATTTACAATGAGCACCAACTGAATTCTATCGATATATTATTAACGTAAAATAAACATTACGAACGTGAATATCTTTATTCTTCTGATCATAGGATTAAAATATAATTCAATGAAGAGACCGATACCTTGTAGAGCTAATGTGCATAGTAGAGATATGAATATGAAAAACCTTAACGGGGAAATTAGTAAAATTTAATTAAATTACGCGTATTCACATAAGCGTTCCCATCACCAATAGAAAAAATAAAAGACTCGTTCAATCGCACTGCTCACAACTGGCTCTGTTTCCATCATAAATCGTCTCATAAAAGGAAATTTAAAACTGTTCGATGCACAACATTGACAAGATGGCGGAGACCGCTCGAAGCTCATCATCTTCATCGTTTGCCATCACATCGCTACTAACCACCAACGTCGAACTAGAGCAAATACCTTTCTCGGTTATTAAATCACGGATAAGTACGCAATACGGAGAAGTGCATTTATCCTGCATCGACCGAGAGAGAATTTAATACGGCGGAGGTAAAACAAATTGCTCCGCGCGTCCTACGGAGGAATTCGCCCGCAACTAGGATGGCTCCAAGGATGCCCTTGCAACATCGTTAAGCTGCCGCCGTTTCTGCGACGAATATACTCGGCAGAGGAGATTTAAGAAGGAAAGGGAGGGAGAGAGAGGAGGAAGGGAGAGAGTGGTGGAAGAGAGAGAGAGAGGGTGAGCGAAACGGAGCAAGCGATGGGAATTGAAGAAG
Organism: Uropetala carovei; assembly: GCA_036926305.1. Taxonomy (NCBI): domain Eukaryota; kingdom Metazoa; phylum Arthropoda; class Insecta; order Odonata; family Petaluridae; genus Uropetala; species Uropetala carovei. The sequence goes on from JAXCHB010000164.1 coordinate 691,669, forward strand.
GGAAGGGATTGGCAGGGATAATAATGGTGCAGTCCGCGATGCTGTGCCTCGGGAGACGTGGTCACTTGGCAACCGGGCAACAGCAAATTGTTTAGCGATAAGAGTTAAGTGGAAAACTGGATCGGACAAGGGTAAACAGGGAGGTTTGGAAAATGAGGGGGTAGACGGTTATAAAAACGAGCACTGAAATGGATGAGCGATGAAGTCATAAAAAAATCGGTACGTTCTTGTTTACAGCCGACAGAGTGTACTCCATCACTAACGCTCCTTCTTCTTCTAATCCTTATGGTACTTTTAGCGTCTTTTTATTGGCAGAGACGTTACCTAAACATTAGAAACGATTGACGAAAGCCCGAATGGAAGACTTCCTCATCCGCTAGTAAGATTTAAAAAATCCCATTTTGGACGTAAAGGAACTTTAAATTGCCATATATTTGGACGAAGATGGGAAAAACAGCAAAACTTCAACTTCACGACGAATTAAGCAGACGTTCATTACGTACATATGGCATAAAAAGCAAGGATGTTTCCTCTTTTAAGGCTGTCACAAACGGAAAATAATGCTTTTAATATATCAATCTATAAGATAAGGGCTTAAATGTATCCATTACTCGAAAAAAAACCCTATCACTATTTAGATCTAGACGAAAAACTTCAAAGTGAAAAAAACCTAAAATGTTTAACGCCACACGTTTTACATGGTAGCAATTATGAAAAGGAACAACATTCCGTCCGTTTTTACCGCTTTAATAAATATACCGCACCATTTGTTCAGGGCCAATAAAAGCCCACGTCCAATGACACACTCCTCCGTCTTCAGGCACGGTGCCAAAGGCGTAGGCAAAAACCGTTGGCCTCTTGGAGGGAGGGAGAGAGAGAGAGGGAGGCACCAACGAAAGCAAAAGAAACGCCAAACTTAATCACTCCTTTTAAATCGCGGTCGTAAAACATTTGTCGAGTGAGAAGTATCGGGGAGGGAATAATAAATATGCGCGTAAAGCGAAAATAACAAAAAAAACAAACGCACATAAATCGAGCTTAAAAAGCATAAATCGTCACGGAATGAAATGTACTTAAGGAGCGAGTTACTTAGTCGATATGCACCGAGGTGCACCGTACAAAGCTTTGGAAGTCCCGAAAAAAATCGACATGCACCGAAGAAGGTGCGGTAATTGCATGAGCATAAAGGATGCGACAAAACCTAAAGAACATTTGACCAATAATTGGCGAATAAATTGTGAGGCGTTTACGGAGAGATTAGATGACATGCAAAGATCAAATGAAAGATGACACAAGCTGTATTATTCTAGTACCGTCCACAAACCCTGTAAACCAAGGTGTCTCAAATTCATAAGGCACGGGGGCCAAACGGATATTTTCGGAGTATATGGTGGGCCGTGTGTGATAATTAGGAAATGCTTGTTGTAAAAATGAGCCACGGCATTTAGTTGAAACTTTAAAACACATAATTCCAACGCGTGCATTTTAATTAAAAATGAGCTATTCCTAAGCATAAATTTTTTTTATAGCTTCCTTAATTTTTGTTACTCCGTTATTTTATCATGCGCGATTTCCTTTCCACCTACTTGCAGTAGAACTGAAGACGCCTGCCATAAGCCAAGGGTCCTCCTCCTTCTCAATCCTAAACTCTCCGAAAGAGTGCTACTATCCAATTTTTTCCCTACTTCAGTATTCCTATAGATTAATTTTTTCCATAATTTAAATTTTTGTGACATCTTAAGGCAACCATATTTTACATTACCTTACGCGCGCTGAATGGCGGATCTTTGGGATTTTACTCTTTTACTTTCTCATATACTACTTATTGTTAGTATAAAGAGAAAGTATTGTAATCGCGACAAAATTCGATCTCGAGGTTTTGACGGAAATATACGTTTTAGGTGTACCCGAGTCCGAAAAAATTGTTTTCGCCATGCCGTCTGTCTGTGTGACTGTCTATTCGCGGTTCTAGAGCCTAAACCGGGCATGTCAAACTGGAGGCCTGCGGGCCGCATGCGTCCCTTTCTCTCCCTTACTGCGGCCCGAATGCTCATTTTTCTCTCAACTAAATCGTTCGATATTTTTTTATAAATAAATGTTTTTATAGTAACAAAACAAGTGACTACTCTACTAGATCAGTGTTTTTCAACCGGTGGGACTTGAAAGCCGTCTAGGTGGGACCAGAGCCGGCTGAAGACATTCTGGCACCTTCTCCTTTATATAGTTAACAGTCTTAGGCGTAACGTAATGGAATTCCTTCACATCGTCGAAATAAAAAATATTTACTTGCTTATTCCGCAAAAATTAATTTAAAAAAATAAATAAATAAATAAATTTCTGTGGAATTACCAAGTAAATCTTTTTTATTCTGACCTTCTCTTTTGTGTCTACCAATTATTAATGTACTAATTATATGCTTATAGACGTAGAAATACATTTATTAGAAAGTGAGGTTTTTCTTTATATCATGGTGGGACCAGGGTTTCTTGAAATGGTGTTAGGTGGGACGCAAGAGACAAAAGGTTGTGAACCACTGTTCTAGATAATCTATTTCATCCAATTCTGGTGCTCATTAAACAACTGCAATCCTAATGTGGCCCTTCTATCCTTCCATCGCTTCAATGCAGCCCTGATGCTGATGGCCTAAACGGTACAGCGAAAATGAATGACATCTCGTACTTTAAAAAAAATAGACATTTAATCGTAGAGAATAGAAACTGAATAAATGGCTGACATTGCACAATAATCAAGAGCAGTTTGTTCTAAGAAACTTTAACAACAATTTGATTTTCTCAAAAACGGCTCCAACGATTTTGATCAGATTTCGTACCATTATTTGAGTTTACGCCTGCAATAATACTACATAGTTCACATTTCTCAAAAAATTAATATAAGGCTAGTTTATTCTTGGAGAACTTTAATAACAATTCAATTTTATAAAAAATGGCTAATAGGATTTTCATCAAATTTCGTATAGTTATTTAAGTTGATGTTTATAATAACTCGACATAGTTCATATTTTTCAAAAGATAACTAAACGACGCATTAGTATATGAGAAAGTTTGCACAATGTATATTGCACCGATGTTTTCCGATAGCTTCTACAACAACTTAACTTTACATGTCTGAACGCTCCGTTGCCACGTGCGGAAAGCGACCTAAGACAGTTATTTAAACGATTAAGCCAACCCAATAGTTATAAAGCGAAAAAAAACATTAAGATAAAGGACGACACTTAAAAGACCAACAAAATTGAAAGCCAGTTTACCCATTTGGCGACCGGATTGAAAGGCCGATTATCCGTCAAGGGAGAGAAAGTCACTCTTCGCCATTGTAACTTGATAGAGAGAAAACGATAAATGTACGTCCAACGAACGCCCTCTCGAGAAAAAAACAAACACCCGTCGGTTATAAGAGATGCAATCTAAATGAAATGCCTTCTTCGAGGAAGTAACTGACTAAATAATGATAATTTCCCCTGATTTATGAGAAAGGATTTCACCAGCTCAACTGCCATATTCTATGGCAAAGAGCCAAACGTTATGTTGCATCGGTAAGATGTCTGGAACGGTATAAAACAGTAATTAAACATTATGTCGGACGTCCGTGACTCGGGAAAATGTGATCTCACCTCCAGGGAAATAAGCTGCGTACAAGATTCGAGCGAACAAGTGAACGGGAAAATCGAAATTAATTTTCTTCGCTTGTAAATCAAGAAGCGAGGCAAGTTTATAAAATAGCTCTTTATGAGATAACTCAAGAGAAAATGTAGAGATTGGCTTCTACAAAACAAACGGTAATATGGGCAAACATTTTCGAAAATATAATAGATGAATGCTGGTCACGCAGACATTTAATACATGTTCAGCAAATAATGATTTAAAGGTGCTCGATTCGTTTAAAATTCCACTTTGATATTGCTCAAGCGCGTTTCATCTAAATATCAATAATGACTATTTTGACTGTCACCGAATTTAAAAATTGATGTACGACACTGTCCTAACAACGAAAATGCCGAGAAATGTTGCCCAGAAGAGTTTTATTAACAAAATCACAATTTACCATCTTGCTTATCATGATTCTTAATATAGACAAAATATAATTATTGATGAATGAGTTACAAATAATCCAAACCAGTAAGGTGTAACAGTAAAATTTTTATGAATATGAAAATGTAGCTAGTTTGTACGAGTCACGTGCAAGTACTTCGGTAACCGAAGCGATCCCGGGACCCGCGAAGTTCCCTCCGCACATCACCGTACCAAGCACTCCCCCTACTTCTCCCACACCCGGACGATTCGCGCGTATATTGGACAATTATTACGACTAAATAAATACATATATACATGTTAATACATATCCGAAATGTTAAAAACACTCATGGAACCGTTTTTCTAAAATCACCTTTGGTTTTTGGGAAGGTAGTATAATCCTAATGCATCAATAACGAAATAATATATCAAAGATTTAGTCACCTGCCTATCGTTTTCCTCAATATACACTCATTTGTGGACGTTAAATCCCTACTAATAACAAAAACAATGCATATGCATCACATATATTAAACATCTGACAGAAGCCTAAAACGAAACAACCTACTCTATAATAGCGGTTCCCAAACATTCTTTTTCATGTACCACTCTCAAAGATTTATACGATTGATTTTCTGTACCACCTTCCTAGAAAATATGTGGCAGAATTTTATTAAGAACCTTTTTTACTGTAGGTAGTGTAAAAGTCGTGACAGTATTAAAAACGAACAAAACAAATCATAAAATATAATTTGACAAATAAAATAAATGTATAAGCACAAAAATACCAGAGACGCCGGCATTTTCTATACTATTCTCGCACCAATTAAAAATCTCCACGTACCACAGTTTGGGAACCGCTCTTCCCTGAACGTATCATATAAGGAGAAGTATCAGCCCAAATAGCAAATAGCCCGTGCGATGACGAAGAAGAGGATCATTATGCTGGAAAACACGTACCAAGCCCCCTCCTCGCACATTAAAACACTCACCGCCAAGGAGAGAGGAGGTGCAGCTATAGTATACTACGAGGATGTGAAAAACGGGAAGGGCGTACGGAAGGGTGCGGGAAGATGATGCTGTAATGGCCCAATGACACGACCATAAACACGCGAGAGAACATTCGCGCGTGGTAGCTTCGCGAGCGAGCGAACGCAAACACACGAGCGGAGAAACCCGGAGAACACGGCACTTAAATAAAGAAAGGAGATACACCTATCGGTAAGGGGATTGAGTCTGCCTCGCGTCTGGCAACCGGACACAAAAGTCACGAGTCCATTACCCATATGGTTAGGCTGCGGAAGGCGTCGGCGATAGGAACGATAAGGACGCGCCAAGGAATTACGCCTCGTGAAAAATAATATGGACAGGTACCGGAGGAAAAAAATACTCAAAGATCGAACGTGCCTGCTGGAATACGACCTTCGTTTTATAAGCCATAGACTGGCTTTAAATTATAAATCGGAGTTGTTAACCTCTCTTGAACGATACACATATAAGCTATTTTGTAATATGCGGTATCATTGGGGAATGTCAGGATAATGTGTAGATGTAGAAACAGGTAGACATATTTCCGATATTTTATCAGGTCCTACACGTATACACACATTTAATGCGTGAAGTAGAAGCAAAATATTTCTTGCTGTGGTAATACAGGTTGGGGAGTTCTTGAGCTCCTGGACCTTCAGGGTCGAATCCAGAAACTTTCCAGGGCGATCGCCCCCTCTTGAGTCCGCCATTGCATATGACCCTTAATTCTGAAAATCCCACCCTTGTTATAAGCTTTCTTTCCCCTACCCAATGGGCCTAAGCTCCAGTGCAGAACAGGGGGATTTGGTCTGGGAAGGGGTTAAAAAACCAACGGATGGAGGACAATGAAGACATCCAAGGGGGGGGGCGATCGCCCCCGTCATTGGATCCGCCCCTGTGGAACGTTTCAGTAGCCGCGAAAGCTCGCCAAGAAAGCTGAATACCCTTGGAGGAAACATGGAACATTAATCTCTTCCGCCTAATTTCAAACAATAATCGATTAACCGTTATTAGCCACAGCACACTCTCCGCCCCAGCAGAATCACTCTGAATACAGTTCCGATATTAATTTTCTTATGCACTCGTACATTTGACCATTACTGAGATAAAAGACATCTATAGAAACAACTCTTACCACATAACCGAGGAGTTCCAGTACAATGAACTTCCAAAAACCTTTTCTTTCACATCCAATTCGTTTGAACATAATGTCTACCATTATCATTAGCATCGGGTTAAGTTCGGTTACTTTCTCGTCCGCTGAATCCAGTGTCCAGCCTTTTCTATCCGTGATGAACTTTGCACAGAAAGTATCACAGTTCGCGCAGCAACCTATGTATAAAGCTTACGCGAAAGTGAAACCATTGCGCAGTATCCTTCAAACTTTTATGTGTTTCCCTAAGCAAGTCGGAGGATTTTATTCGCACGTCTTATAACACTCTTTACGTTCTCCCCTTGTGACTTAAAAGAAATAACAGAAAACAAAGTCTCATTGAGAGACGAGATAAAAGACGAAGGGGGCAGATGGTTACGATGGCTCTGCAAAGAACCAGGTGCTTGCCATCCAAACAAACGCTTAAATCTGTCCCAATTTGGTTTGGGATAAGGCGCCACCGAAGCCATTACCCGTCTCCTATATACAAATCGTGGAGTCAAAGAAACAGGAGAACACCAAGGGAGAATGATAAGATGGAGCAATACTTCCCAAATACGACCTTTTAAAATGAAAACTTCGTTCGGCGACGAGAGTTATGGAATCACGGGCCAATCGGTGAAGACGTTTAAAAGAATTTACTTAAAAATTACCGATGCTATGTTGCAACTATCATAGTTTACGAATTCATGACCGAAAGAAGTTATGGATAAGCAATTTAGAAGAAAAAAATCCGACTACTCGCATAGTACACTCGGTGGCGTTTATTATAACACGCGGAATTGTAAAAAAAGATTTAGTTCAAGAAATCCTGCCGTTTATTGTTAACAGCTGTCTAATTTAATAGCCTTAATTTAACCAGACGTTGGGAATAATTTGAAGCACGGAAAAAAATTCTGCCGTGATCGATAATAGAACCCAAACCGCGTTCTGAAGCAGGAGAATCAGTCTGCTGCGATAATTCAGAGGTAGAATATCCGCTCGGCAAGTGGAAGATTAAGGTTCGATTCCCGGCCATGGCAGACTTTTTTTTCCTGATTTAAAAGTATTCCCGAAATTCTACCTTATGCCTGTCGCGTAATGATCACATGATCTATTCGTTCCATAAATTTAACCCAATGTGGTCACATTAAACGGCAATCACATATGCAAAATACAAACAGCAAACTAGGAACGGAACCCAAGATAGCCCTTATCTCTTAGTAGAAAAAAACAAACAGCAAAGACTCCTAATAATTGAAGACATAGAACTTTGTACTCAATTCTCCAATTCAATTACCCTCCACCATTTTTTCGCCGCCTCTTTTGATATCTGCCGCCTTCCATTAGAAAGAGATAAGCCCCGAGCCCTTTTGGACGAAATTGAAATAAGCCAAGGTTCACTTCGCCAGCACCAACTTGTTTTAGGTTTTCGCCTTTTGAACCGAGCTTGTGAGAAAAGTTATCTCGCCTGTCAAGCGAACTTCGCGTTCCATAATTTTGAGAAAATATATATCTATGAGGGACGTCCGGTTCGATAAAATAATACAATCGAACGCTTAAGATAATTTGTTAAATCGCATTCCCAGCGGCAGGATAATATTTTTCCCAACCCGATAATTCCCGCGCGCGGTATTTGTTTTCCCTAAAGAAAAAAAATCGGTACAACATACATTGTACAAACTTTCTCATATACTAATGCGTCGTTTAGTTATCTTTAGAAAAGGAAAATCTTATGAGTCTGTTTTTAGGAAATCCAATTTTGTTAAAGTTGCCCAAGAATAAACTAGCCTTATATTCATTCATTGAGAAAAATGAAATACGTAGTATTATTGTAGATGTATACTCAAGTAACTGTACGAAATTTGATCAAAATCGTTAGAGCCGTTTTTGAGAAAATCGAATTGTTGTTAAAGTTGCCTAGAATAAACTAGCTGTATACTCATTTTTTGAGAAATATGAACTATACAGTATTATTGAAGACGTAAACATAAGTATCTGTACGAAATTTGATCAAAATCGTTACAGCCGTTTTTCCCTTCATTATTGAGCAATGTCAACCATTTCTACATATACTCTGCTCAGTATGATAAAATGCCTAAGTACGAGATTTCATTCATTTTCGCTCTACCGTTTAGGCTCCAGATCCAGTAACAGACAGACGGCATTGCAAAAACCACTTTTTCGGATTCAGCGACACCTAAAACGTATATTTTCGTAAAAATCTAGAGGTCGAATTTTTTCGCGATAACAATACTTTCTCGATACTTCGTATGTGAAAGTAAAAACGAATACATTTACATTTTTCCGCGTCCAAAACCGAACCGAAAAAATCTTCCTCGCGGAAGCATCTCTCTCTACAATCTATTTTCAACATCGATAATCTTCCAGGGACGGACTACTTTCTCCCCGTCCGTCTTCGACAGCGTTAAAAAGGCACCTTTCTCTCCCTCGAAGCAGTATTTAGCCCTCCGTGGTCTGCCCGAAAACCCAGCCGTTGTGGTGGTCCGACATAACGCGCGCCTTTCTCAAAGAGGATACCGATGAGAGGGAGAGAGGGAGGGAAGAAATAGGGACGTAGAAGGACAAGAGGGAGAGGGAGGAAAAAAGAGACGAAACGAGTGGATGGGTAGAGAAGAAAATATGGGGGCAAACGGGCGGGAGGAGGTTGATGGCGCAAAGGACGAGAACCGCTTCGCGGGTTCCGCCCTCCCCTGTAAAACATCCAGGAGAGGAAAATGGGAGAGAAATATGGCGACGATGAAAGATGGAGATAGAGAGATTCAGAGAGACGTGGGAGGGAGGGAGGAGAGGAGAGTTTGCAGAGGTGAAGGGGAGAGAGAGAGAGAGAAAGAGCAGAGAGTGCGAAGGAAGAATGAGGAATGGAAGAGAGCGAGGGCCTCAAACGGCCGCTTGCGACCTGAAAACTATTGCTTTTTCATTAGTTTCATTCTTCTGCTAGTAGGATGAGATTCCATCATTGTCTCATTGATGAAGTGACAAAGATATACGGAATAGCATGACGTTTAATAATTGGGAATCGAAGGATGATTTGTTAGCTCTTTTGAGTGTCGACAAAACGCTTTGACCCATCATTACGGTCCGCCGTCTATTTCAAATTTATCTATTTGGTCCCAATCCCAATTTGAGTTTTGAGACATTGGTTCAAGTAGGAGCGGAAGGACCCTTCCCCCTCACCAAACAAATTCATATGTTCAATTAAGTCTGAAACCCATTATAAAATCTACCGAGTTGCGCTTATTAATCACTTAGCAAACCTACGCTGAAAAGGTGAGGCTTTATAAATACTCTTCCCAAAAATAATGATTAACTGGAAAGTCACTAGGATATTACGATATAAAAGAAAAATCGCTAGAACGTTTTTATATTTTCTATACTCGGAAAAACTAGGGCCCCTATGGCCCGTGGCGTTTGTCCACAAACTCCACCTTATTGTTACGCCACTGGTTTGAGTCCCACGGAAAAGAGGAAATAAGATTAACGATTAATGGGAACGCTTCGAGCCGGAAAAAGAGGGATAAATATGGAAAAAGAACTAGATGAGGTGCGTGCAAAATACTGCCCGCGGGCCCCACGAGGCTCCCGAGGACATTCCATGCGAACCTCGAAGTCATTATGAAAGCGATACGTGAAACTTAACGCAGATAGTTTCAAACGTGTTACTCAAAATAACGGGCTGAAAACCTTTCCTGATAAAGTTAGGATACTAAAAACATATTCATCACTAACACGTAGGATCTCACAGAATTTCTCAACTTCCGACGCGGCCCTCCGAGGTACTCGCAAATGGTAACGCCATTGCTGATGTAATGCTGCCAGCCTCGTAAATATTCCGCCCGCCCCTGAGTCGTTAGATGAAAGACGTAAAGAAAGGGCAAAGGAGAAGGAAGAGAGAAAAGAGAATGAGAAGGGAGGAGGCGGAGAAAGGAGCAGAGGGGTCGTTCCTGGAATCTCTAAGGTCCAGCCAGAAGCCCTTGGGTAAGTAACACACCCATTCTCACACACGCACGCTGTCTCCTCCCTCGCGCCAGCCCCTCAGAGTTCTCCCTCCCCACCCCCTCCCAAAAAAACCTCCTCCTCCTCCCTCCTCTGTTTGCTTGTTTGAGTTGGCAGGTCGACCCATGGCTGCCCGGTGTGTTTAGATTGGTTTCCTTTAGAGAAAGAGGAAGAGAGAGGGTGGGATGGGGGAGAGGAAATAGTGGCTGGTTGAAGGAGGCTGGGGAGGGGAGTGGGGGGAGGTGGCGGATTGGGGAGTGCGTGTGTGTTTGCGCGCGTGGGGGTGAGGAGGCGAGAAGGGAGGAGAGAGGTGGCAGCGTAGCAAGAGGCGTGGGATGATGGTAAGATGGTAAAAACCAAGGCCGTGTTAAAATCCATGTACTGTCGACTCGAATCGGGGGAGAAGGGAAGCGGGAGACACAAATGGTGTCTGAATTAACGCCCGAAAACAAGAAGAAAGCAACAAAAAAAAGAAAGACTACAACACACCTCGGTGGGTGACGCGCTACAAGTTACGATAGTCTTTTTAATCCGTGAATAGGCAGTGACAAGATAAATGTCTGATTACATATGCAGAAATGGAATGTCCATTATAAAAGCAAAGAAGGCGATTATTTCTTGTTTTCGTAATATGGAAATCAAACAGAAGCATTAATTCTCGGAAATGCTGCCATTGACGAGGGAAAAGGACGACTGAAGTCGAATCTAGCAGAAGATACCTTTTTTTTACTATTCTTTATATTAAGCAGCTATTCATGACGTCATTAATCAAGGCCCTCTACATTGACTACTCTTTATATGGAGTAATTATTCCTAGCGCTATTAACAAACAAGTCCCATTTTTGCTACGTTAAAAAACACCAAAACTCATGCATATATTTCCAGTAGTGGAAGGCTATGGGACTACGGACTTAATATACACTGAAGGCAAGGGCGGATCTAGAAACTTCCCAGGGGGGGAGGGGGCGATTACTGACTATTTTTCCATGGGAGTGGGAATATTTTTAATTTGTACACTATATCCTTGTCAAAATTATTTTTATTATTTTTTTATTAATAAACCATGGAACACGAAAGAATAGTATTGCTCATTAACACCGATAGTGAAGCCTATTGGGGAAAAACCTGCAGCATGACAACCATCTCGGCTTCCCCTTTTGCTACCTCTAAAGAATATCCAAGGGGGACGATTGCCCCCCATCCTTTTGATCCGCTCTTTTAACTATAAACAAATGATTTGGGGAAATAAGGACCGAGTTAAATGTAGTTTTTTTTTCAAAAATAAAAATCTTGATGAGTACAACGACAAGTTAAAACACCCACAAAATTCTATCACACACACACAGACATCATCGCGAACGTAGTCAAAACTCAAGGGACCTCAAAACGTGTATTTTCGCTGAAATCTCGAATTCGAACATACAATAATTTCTCCTATAATACACGTACGGAGAAAGTAAAAATAGCGTGCATGAACTTACTTACGGGACAAAATTCGAAACTTTTCTACCATACGGCAATAACGAGCGATTCGGCTCGCCGCAACAAATCTCATCCGGGAACCATCCATCCAAACTTCATCTGATAGACACCACCAATAAAAACGTCACTATCAATTGACGCGAAGGGAAAACTTTATTAAAATTGAAATATGAAATGAGCGCGAAACGACGATTCACTTATGTTTGTCGTGAGCAGTGAAATGTTGATTAAACACTCGTCATGAAGGGGCCCTCGGAGCGAGTCCAAAAACCATCCGCCAAAAGCATAGCATCACGGGAGGTCTCAACAACTGAAAAATGAGCGCCATCTCCGGGATGGAGCGAGCGAATGAGAGGGAGAGAGCGAATGAGAGGGAGGGAGAAGATAGGGACCCATATGAAGTGAGCGAGAGAGAAACTGATGGAAGGGAAAGGTAGATTGGAGCAATGGAGAGAGGGTGAGAGAAAGTGGTCAGGGAAAATGAAATAGGCGGGAAGAAGGATATGAAGCACAGGGAGAAAGGAAATAAACGAATTGACTAGGACAAATGATGGAGAGAGGTAGACGGTATAGACAGGGAAGAATGGAATTAAGAGGGACTCACGTCTACATATAATTTCTTACTGGCCCCTTTTACGAATCTTGACATTTTGTCGCCATTTTCTTACCTAACTATGTACATACCATGTAATCCTGTTTTCATGATTCTCAGAATGTTCGTAGTGAGGCTATATTTTTCATTTTGCTGTCATTCGCTCCAACGTAATTTGCGCATTATACTGTTTTAGGGACTTAATGAATACATAAATATAAGCGATAAACATGAACGTAACGAGGTCGAGCCAATGTAGTAAAAAGATATATGTACAGCCAAACCTCGATCACTGAAATCTCAGAGGAAGACATATAAAGACCGATTCACTCAATTTTGGAGTTGTAGAACTTAATGTTTACGAATACGAACGAAATTTAGAGTTATAAAAGTTCGACTTACCGAAATTCGAGTTATAGAGTTCGACTGTTAATGAAAGACGAGAGAAGGGTATGAATGACAATGAATGGGAAGAGAAAAGGAAAAGAGTTAAAGAAGTAAATAACTGGGATGGGAAAGCAAGACTTGAATGACAATAGTACATATATAAGAGAAAAGAAATTAAAGGATTCAAAGAGTTAAAAGGAAATGGAATGAGAGAAGAGTAAGAAATGGAAGAAAAAAGGAGGCAGGAGAACAATATAAACAATGGGAAAGTCAATGAAGAGGAGATACAAAAGAAGAGACGTCAACCTACTGAGAACGATTCAAAGATCGAAGAAAGAAAAACTACGGCAGAAAGTTGAGAAGAAAGTGCAGCACAGACAAACGAAGAGAAATTCACACATTCAAGTAGAAACATTTCAACCTAGAAGAATACTGTTGAACAACCGAAATATAAACGTAAAAAAACGTAACAAAAAGCAAAAATACATCTTAGCAAAACGCCCGTCACGTTTATTGAAGAAAATTCTCGAGTCCTAAAAAAAAAATCGAGACGCGAACCAGATCGGAAATGGATAAGAATTATAAACCTACCGCGTTAAGTATTCCCAAGTTTTCCTGTTAGGCGGGTGAAAAATCAACGGATTAAAATGTATCATTCAGGAGGTTAAACAAGGAAAAAAACAAGAAAAACCCCGTCCCGAGATAAGACCCGAGCTGTCGCGATGCGATGCAAAACCATCACGTACAAAATGGAAGCATTACCCGTACGAGTCTTAATGCCACACATACTTTGATCACGTTAAGACGCGAGGAGAGAGAGAGAACAAAAAAGGAAAGAAGACGGACTACCTACTCCGAAGGTAAAGAGAGAGAGAGAGATAGAGAAAGAGAAGGAAAGAATAGGAATTCCTTATTGCGCCAAAAAAATATATCCCCTCGAGCATCGCATGCACTCCTTTACTCAACCGTGTTCCTATGCCACCTTTTATCAGATCTCTTAAAAATATCCGCTCTTTCCTTTAAATCCCGACAACTTTCGATTCTAATCGCGGATCATTGTTCCCACGGCGGAGGAAGAGAAAGAAGAGAAAAAACACCCCGGGCCGAAGAGCGTGGGGGAAAATGGAGGGAAAAAACAAGTGACAGACTAAACAGCTTATAATCGGAAAGAAAAGGGGGGAGGATGAGAGGAGAGAAGATTAAGGGGAGAAAAGAGATAAATAAAACCAGCTGGAAAAAGTATGCGAGAAGAAAATATTTTGAACGTGAGCTTTGAGTCGGAGGAGCGGAGGAAGAGAAGGGGTGAGAGACACGCGGACGGATGTAGAGAGAGGGAGGGAGGAGGACAAAAGGAAGGAAAGGGAGAGAGAGGTACGACAAGGGATGGGGAAAAGGGGAGTGGAAGATTGAAGAAGAGAGTGCGGAAGAATCCGAGATTGGCAGGTGACGGTAAGATTAATGAGGAGGAATGGGATAAAGGAGAGCGTTGATGGTAGGAGGAGAAGAGTCAAATGGAGCCGAATAAAATGAGAAATGGGGACGTAGAAAAAGCGAAGAAAAAATGGTAGAGGGAGGGGGGAGAAAGGGAGGGAGCACAAGCATAAGGTGCATAAAACCGACCTCCTTATATGGCTATAGCATCTCTCGAGGAAGGGGTAGGAAGAGAGAGAGAAGGCTACGTGAAGAGACATTCCTTTAAAGAGAGAGAGAAAAACCTGCTATTCCTCCTCTCTACTTCTCCCCCCCTCCACTCCCTCCCCCTGGTCCGCCGCGGCATATTTCATTCCCTTTTACACCATTCTTACACACATACTCTTTCTTCCCAAAAAAAATTTTTTTAAAAAGAACTCTCCCACTCCCGCGCCGCGAGGGAATAAAACAAAAGAAAACCTTTAAGGCTCCCTTTAACGCGAAAAGGAATCTGTGTGTGACGTCACGCGACGAGCCTAAAAGGGGGGGGGAAGGGAGGAAAAAAGAGGTGTGTCACGTGCCCACGGGCGCATTGTACTATGAGTTATCTCTCGGCGTTTTTTCCAGTCATTCGGAATTGAAGCTCTTAATATATCATCGAGCAGGGAAGTTTGAAAAAAATGAAATAAAATAAATGTCGTGATCAATTACTGTTCCGTGATGCGTGAAATACTACCACGCGATTCACTCGCGGATAACAGGATTTTTCTCATCCCGTGGTAATAGAACGGGCAAAAAAACTAAACAAAACGAGTATGAGGATTAACTGCGGCGAAGAAAATGGAGGCCGGACTCGGACAAAGCATTTTTTTCTAACATAGATCGATAATCACAATCCTCGGGAGAGAAAGAAAGAATGATGAGGGGAATCGCATTTTTCAACTTTTCCGCCGCTGCAAGATTCTGTCAAACTTTTAAGAATGAAAAATGTACGTGGAGTTGATTTGTGACGACTTAATCACTCAGGAAACGATAACCGCGAAATTGCTTTAATCTTACAGATGATGGATTGGATGGAGACAGATATGGATGTTTACCTACGGATCGACGGTAAACTTCGAATTTGATATTTTGCAATAAAAAATTTGAATGACATAATTTTTGTAAGTTTACCTACAGTTGATCATCAAAGTGAACCCCGCTATCAAAAATAGTCGACGACCATTTTGTCGTCATGATAGCGTTCTCGGTGGTAATACGCGAGAATCCGATTTAACGAGCTTTGAAATACCACTGATGACGGAATTACACTGCTGAAAGGCGCATGTTGTTTCTTCAATCGTTTTATGGCTAGATGGGTGACCTGGGCCATATATTACTTCTGGTCCAATTATGAGCGATAAAATATGACCGCTAATAAATATTTTCGTAATAGGGTTCTTTTTACTGATGCCTGGACAAAAACAATAAAAAACTTTTTCTTTATTCTAAAGCAACGATTAATCATTATTTGCGGCCATGTCATTCATAATTCTACGGTGCTTTCAACCTGAACATAAGCATCGAAAAATGAATTTTGTATCCGTGAGAGCAGTAAACTGTGGACGATCCTCCTCTTCGTTGTACCCACCATCGAAATTCACGAGAATTTTCTTCGCCATATAAATAGCAAATTACCGTATATTCCCGAATATAAGGCGAGATTTTTTCCCAAAATTGTCACTCAGAAAGGAGGTGTCGCATTATATTCGGACTCTCGAACTTTGATTATTAAAGTTTTTGTCAAATAATTTTTTCCTAGTTTTCTCGGCGGGAAAAAGGGGGTCGTCCTATATTCGGAGTAGCCTTATATTCGGCCATATACGGTAGTTATATTAATAGTTCAAGTAAATAAAAAATTGTAACCATTAAATATATTAATACATCGGCCATTTTCACGTAGGGTGACAAAAACACACATCTCGAGATACGCTTTTTTTTGGATATTTTCTGTAAACGCATCCCCGAAACA
Organism: Uropetala carovei; assembly: GCA_036926305.1. Lineage (NCBI taxonomy): Eukaryota > Metazoa > Arthropoda > Insecta > Odonata > Petaluridae > Uropetala > Uropetala carovei. The sequence goes on from JAXCHB010000164.1 coordinate 707,760, forward strand.
TCACCGGTGAAACCATTACCGCGAAGCGAGGCTTAAAACTCAACATTACACCGGACCAACATACAAAGATTGCGCGTAACTTCTTCGCGGTGCCGTCGCTTTGAAAAAAAAAGAACAACGTAACCTGACCAAGAATTTTCTCGAACATTTCGCACGCGCCGACGCGTAAGAAAGGCGGGGCGAGAAAACAAAAGAGGGCGAGGCGCACGCTGAACGGGAGGGAAATGGACAATGCCTCTCCTTCCAGCTCCAGAAGGTGGAGCTGCCTCCAGTCGTCTCTCGAGGAAACGCGATATTTTTCGTACGAGGCGAGAATCAGGATGAAAGAAGGAAAAATAAAAAAACGCGAGAGAGAGACAGAAGGGAAGGAGGAAAAAAGAGGAGAGAGAGTAGGAGTAGAGAGAGAGGAAGAAAAGAGAACGAGAGACAGAAGAAAAGAGAATGAGGGAGAGAATAAAAGAGACAGAGGTGTGGTTAGGAATGGGATATGATAGGGATAAAGAAAAGAGAGGGAGAAAGAGAAGAGGGAAGAGACAGGCAGAGAGAGGAGAGGGAGATAAGGAGAATTATAGAGACAAGGAAAAAGCTAGATGGTTAGGAAAGGGAAGTGATAGGAAGAAAAAGAAGAGAGGGGAGACAGGGAAAGGGGAGGGAGAGAGATGAGGGAGACAGAAAAGGATAAGGATAGGGATAGAGAAAGAGACAGACAGACAAACGACTATATTTAGGGAGAGAAAGAGAGAAAGGGAGAAGTATAGATAGGAGAGGGAGAGAGAAAGAGGGATAGAGAGAGAGGAGAGAGAGAGAGGAGAGAGAGGAGAGGAGAGGGAGAGAGGAAGGAGAGTAATAGGGCGATGGAGGAGAGAGTAGAGAAAGAGAAGGAAGGATGAGATGGAGGGTGGGAGAAAAGGAAGGGCTTGATAGAAAACCCACTCCAACCGCCCTTTTACCCAACTCTCCGATCCAGGTGTGGTTCCTACATTTCTCCCATACAAAGTACGCTGCATGGGCTTTAGAAACGAAGCGAGCAGAACTCGAGGATATATGTATGAACTTGTAAGAAGAGAGGTTGAGAGAGATGCGTAGGAATGCGAAATCCAAATAGGCCAGATCAGAAGAGAGACATCGCCCTGAAAACCACAGAAGACTCGACAATGTAAAAGCGTCGCAAGGCTATAAACCATCGCGGGGACGCCGCAAGTAGTATAAACCAATGTTCCGCGACCATTTAAAATTCACGGCACATTTTCGGTACTATCGAACTTTGCGGCAAACCGAACCAATTGTATAGAACATTTTTACCACCCCGTAGCCAACAAAAAAAGTAAAATCGCCTTTTCCACACAGTTGGAGAAAATTATTGCTAAAATCTACATTTTTCAAACCGTTTAGCCCGGGTTACGACGTAATCTTATGATAAAAATTCCAATTCTCTATTTCAGAAGCAACTTCGTTTCTGTTTTAAGTAGCGGAAATACGCTACGAAATCGTACCATAAGATATACATATTTGGTTTCTGTGGTCTTACAATTAGCATTAGAAGAATAAAATTGTATTATACCCTTGCCTACGATTTCAAAATTTACCGAGGTACACCGAGTACTTTGTATAAACTAGGTGTCTCAAATCGCATGGTGGCCCTTCACCGTGGGCCGCATTCCATACTTTCTCATTCCTAACACCTTTTCATATTTGTTGGCATTCACTCGCCCATTTCACAAGGAGAGAAATCATACCAACCCTATTATGCGTTCTTAAACCCATTCATTACAAAAATACTAAGCGTCGAGAGTAAGGTCGTTCGGACACACCAAAGAACCGCGCTGTAAGCGAGAACATTCTTCCGTACCCCAAATATGCAAGGTTTTTTATAAACGGAAATGGAAAATAAACCGCAGATATATTAGAAGTTCCGATTTAATACACTTCTTAGAATATATACAAATATTTGCGTGAAACATTTCATAAGAAATAACGTCCGAGTTTGGGCCGTGTAGTATAAAGTAAATTACATCGCGGGCCGCATTTGTGTAAACATACTAGACGCGATTATGAGGTTCATGGTCTAACATCTAACAAGGCACGTGCCAAATTAGCCGCGATACCAAGCGTAACATTCCAATATCACGCCGACTTAATTATTGCTCTTCTACCTGCCCACGCAACGACGGCGATACAAGTTCCCGCTACAACGGGAGTTTTTTAACTCGAGAATCACGCGCGTGGCGTGACGCTTCCGTCGTTTGTCATCCGTTGGAACTAATGCGATAATCGCCTCGATCTGACTCCCTTACAAACAAAAGAGCGATGAGGCGACGTCAGGCGTGAAAGAAACCGTCCAAAATCGCTGATGCTTGTTATGAAAAACGCCCCACGTTCTCGTACGAGAGCTTGAGTTTTGAATGATTACGCAGGACCTACGTTAACTGTGTTATAGCCAAGGCGACCTCAACTAATACGACAGCTGTAATTTAACGAATGATAACCCTCTAAGAAGGTTAAATTCGCATTATTGCGTGATCGTGGTTGTGCTCGAAGTATACGCATCTACGGAATCAATGTTACAACTACAGCAAAGCACTTTCTTCGTAATATAGCGAATTTCAGCGAAACATTTTGAGTTTTTCGAGTTTTTGAACATTTTTCCTGCTCTTAACCGTGGGCTGCGGACATGAGACGCTGCAGCACAGCTCCAAAGTTTTTATTATTTATTTTTTTGGTATATTCTCTAGTGCATTGGTTCTCAACCGATGTGCCGCGGCACAGTGTGCCGCGAGGAAGGGACTAGTGTGCCGCACACCCCGAAGATATTTAATTTTTAAATTATGTGTATTTAATGTACAACAAAATTATACAATTATTGTTTTACCAATCGGAACAATCTAATATAAGTAACTGCGACTTTTACTTGTTACGCTAGTTTTTATATTTAAAAATGAGTATTTACGTAGTGAAATTAATTACGGGTGGTTTGGGGTGCCGTGATGTTCTTAAGCATGCATGAAGGTGTGCCGTGGAGCAAGAAAGGTTGAGAAGCACTGCTCTAGTGTATATCTAAAGTGTTATTCGAGTAGTTAAAAATAAATCTCAGGTCGAAGAATTGTTATTGTACCTTAATCTTGGTGTTGTACAGAGCCTTATGTTACCACTAATGTTAGTCAGAAACATGTTAGCGAGTCATGGTTAAATAAAAACTACAGCATAACGTAAATTCCCTAACTACCTGAATGTTGTTGTAAACTAGTGATGTACCGGGTACTAAAAAATACCGGGTACCCGGGGAAGCAAAGAAAAATTACCCGGCCGGGTATCCGGGTACGCGGCCGGGTAGGTTGAACCAATTTGGTTCAAGATATGTGGGCTTGCTTACATGAAATTTTGTTTGAAAATTAAAGCAAACAAGAAAAGTTTCGTGCTGAGGATAATACGTCTTATTCCAAAGAAGAGAGACAATATGAAAATTTTCTTAAATGTGCTAACATCCCTCATAAAGAAAATCCTTTAACTTGGTGGGGGAAAAAATGCAACTATCTTTCCTGAACTGTCAAAATTGGCCAGACGTTACTTGTCATCACCTCCAAGCAGCATACCCAGTGAAAGGATGTTTAGCGAGGCGGGAATCATGTACGAAGAGCGGAGGAATAAACTCCTTCCGCGAAATGCGGAAAAACTATTGCTTCTTCATCATAATCTCCCATTGTTGAAATTTAATTACTAAAATTTTGACTGCACTTTTATTTCATTCTTTACTAAAGAAGATTTTATAAAGTTTATAAGATTTTACAATCTGGTACTGTTAACCGGTCGTTAAGTATAATTATGCATATTATGTAAAATGTTATTTCATAGTTGTTTAACTTTTGTTAGAGTAATCGGTTTTTTAAAAGCTTATTATAATTAAAATATCGTTTCTCTGAATGCTTCTTGCAGGCTAAGAATTAAAAGTAAAATATTGTTCCTTTTAATTTGTTTTTATTGTTATCCTTTTTTGCTCATGAGGGACCCAGTACCCGGCACCGGGTCCCAGCGCCCGGTGCCGGGTAATTTCCGGGTACTAATAATATGTCCGGGTATGCCGGGTACCGGATAATTGCCGGGTACCCGGTACATCACTATTGTAAACCAAATTAAACCTTGTTACTAATTGATACAATTAGCAGAATAGGTTTCGCCAACAACCATCAAAAGGTTAATGAAACAAACATGTCGACTGCAAAACTGACGTAATCAGTAGATAGTAGATTCTTATAAGGGAACCCATCTTTTTCTGTTATTAGCGATCCTTATATTTTTCGCTTTAATCTCTTCCAACCCTAATTTCCTTTGCGGAAAATAAAGGAAGTGTACAAAATATGCAGTGTAAAAACGTTTATTTTATTAAATGCGATACAAAACCTTGACGTAATATGTCTCCTCATTAGTCATAAAAAGACGAGGAAATAGAATAATTATAATTATGGATTATTAGACTCTTCCATCCGTGAATCACACCTGATGTGCATCTGGTTTTCCTAAGCTTTTTATAGCTGTTGGAGAAATCTATTGCGTAGGAATGATTTCAGTCAAAAGGCAAGCACAGCAATTCTACGTGAGATAATGCTAAACGCAACTCAATAATTCGATTCATAAACTTGAAAAAGCTTCAAGCTCGAACCAATAAACAAACCAGACTATATTGTTACGCATGAGACGAACGCTCCATCAACTCTCAATCGTTTGAACATCTCTTCAAACACCTTTTTACAACCAGGAAACTTCTCGATAAAAACCAGTAAGAAAGAAAGACACTCCCGCGATTCTTCCTATCTCCCGCAATCCATGGAAACGTCCTTCCCTTTTCAATTGGAACGCATAACACGAATCAATTAACGCGCAGACCTATAATACGGCTAGATTCATGGAAAAGTGGAACGAATCCGACAATACAAATCGAAATACCCTCAAACCGTCATTGACGAAGATTAACAGGAGTGTATCACGAAAACAATTCCCATTCAAACAATAAACATGGCGGATGATACGAATAAATCTTTTGAAGTCGTTCAAACATGGACGTTGGATCAGGGTCGGATAAAATAATGAAACCACATTTCTCGAATGCGTTTCGCCTGTCACCACGGATCCTGATGTGTTTTTTGAAGTTCTCAATGAAACAAAAGCATCGCGCGTTTCTCTTATCGAATCTAATTTTGAACTTCGACAGAGAGAGAGAGGGGAACGTAACGATAACAAATCTCTTCCGTTTGCTGGAAATGATAGATAAGGAACGTCTTAAAATAAATAAAAACCGTCTTCTCGAACGTTCTAAAAATCTTAACACATTTCCAAAACGAAAATAATCCCGTGGGGACAAATGAAGGGCAGTTTACGATTTGCGGCCGCGAAATATTTGTCAAAATTGCTATTCGTAAAGGAACTGCATATAAGAACCGAAAAACTATTTTACTCCAACAACAACGAACAGATTGCTGAAGCTATATGCGTATTTCTTCCAAAGCAACTGATTCGTCGGTAGTACTCTTTTAAAGTAGATCACCACTTATGACAGCATCACAGCTGAAAGGCACATCTGATTTTCACAAGGTCTTTATGTTTCCCGAAGAAAAAGTTAAAAATATTATTTCAGCAGCATGGTGAGCTCCATAACTCTTACATGAACTAAAAATATTGCTAATCAATCTCAAAACACGAAACTTTGATATCTTTTATTTTTTATTTTAATCATCTCACAAACAGCTTTCGACGGGCTTCTAAAACGAGATTAATAATAACGATAACAAGTAAGACCACATATAACATGCTCTGGGAAGAGTTCGAACCCGCGATCCTAGCACTGGGAGCTAGACCCGCTAGCCACCTCTAGGCAGTCAATTAATAACGAATCTATAACGAACGGCTTTCGGACGGGAAAAACACAAGTGAAGAGTGTTCAATCTTATCTTAAATCCTTATTAGGTCTCATTATGGCATCGTTATCACCTTGAACTGAATATTGTCAGCCTGACAAAAATATTGCGTAGTGCGCTTTCCTTATCGGCCATTATCTAAGCTTCGAAGCCTTTGGAATTTCACGACACGCAGAGTTTATAGCCAGAAAAATCTTATTTCGGTGAAAAATAATGGTTTTGTTTCCCAATTGAGATGACAAGTGCAGCGATAAAGGCCAGCAACGGAATCCGTATAACGATTATCTTAACACAATTGGGGGCCCTGCAATCTAAATATATACTGAAACCTCACCTAACGGCCACCCCTTTATTTGACCCTCCGTTTTAATAAGTAAATCATCGCAGTGCAAAAAATACAGTTACTCTCATGGCTTTTAAAATGATACCATATAAATAAAATAGAATGTTTGTGTGTGTGTGTGTGTTAACGCTGTAACTCCAAAACCAATAAACCTAGAAAGTTGAAACTTGGCATACATACTAATTGTAAGAGCACTCTGAGGGCTTATATTTTTTTCAATTTTTGGCTTGGAACAGCACCAGGTGACAATTATGTTTTCCCATAAGTTTACACGGGATTTTTGATTTTTCAGGGTACAAGGTGTTTTCCTACTCACAAAATAAATCCGACCCTACCAACACTGTATTTCCCTCGCATAAACAACAGGAAAATAAAAGTGATATTTCAGATAACATGCTTTCTTAAAGGATGATCCAAAAATCCTGTCTCATAGACATACACGGTAGATCATGCCGCAAAAATCAAGGATGCTCCTTATCCGTTAATTCCACAATCATTCATCTACTAAAGAAATATGTCACGATTACTACTTGCTAAATGTAGCGAAAAATAACAGAATAAAACCACATAAAAATTCTTGTTATCGGTAAGAAACCTTTTAACGTTTCACCGATGAGACAAGACTACCACTGTATTCATACAGGCATCTAACTAGAACTACAATATGCTACGGAAATATTTCACTTATACTACTTGCACGATTCCTTATTTTCTACACAAGATAGCAAACAGGTTGTAACTTCAAAAACGTCGAGCCCATCATTTGAAGCTCGATATAAAATTTTCAAGACCGTAGTACACCGACTCAAGGATGACATAAGCGAGTTGCGAGGGGTTATCCCCAAAGTTCAACTATTTATTGCAGGCGACGCATTCCTCTCTCGTACCCTACACGACATCGCGGATAACTGCAAACATAACATTGGCGTGTACCTTAAAGAGGAGGGAAAGGGGGAAGAAAACTCTCAACGCTCCTTCATCCCCGCATACCAATAGTTGAAGACTTCCACGACCAAGTTCATAGAAGACAACGGTGCCATATATATATACCGGAGGTTAACAATCCTACAACATGGGAGTGGTCGCAAAAGACAAGGCATTCCTTAAGAGGTAAACGCAACCATCCCCACTTTTTGCTCACCACCCCCCTCGCAAAAAAAAAACAACACCCCTCCCCTCGTTTGAATAAACCACCGCAGGTGGCACTCGCATACAACACCACTCCACGACTTAAAAGCGTAAGGCAAAAATGTGGGCGGACCACACTGCTCCTATACCTCGTCCACCACCATAACAACCAACCACCCCTCCCACTATCTCTCACCCCATATATTTCGACCTCACGCCCACAATAACCGCCACCCACATCCTTCCTACTCTTCCTCTCCCCTTTTCTTCCCCCGCAAGAGGAAGGGAGAAAGACATGAAGGTTTAAGGGAACCACTCACAATCCCTATGGCGGCCGATGCCTATCCACCTACCGGCCCTCTCTTTACACCGTTCCTGCCCGAGGAAAAAGGGATCCTCTCTCTCTCTCTCTCTGGAGGAACTCCTGCGGATACCTCGTTGAGAAGATGGGAAGAAAGGGCGGCGGGTAGGTAGGGGGAGAGGAAGGGAAGAGGTAAGGAAAAAACCGGTTCCACAGGGCCGCCATCAAACCCAACTATATCTACCCACCCGCCGCCACACTCCTTCTCCCCTCGTCCGTCTTGAAGGCCTAAGGAGATGGACGAAGGAGGTAAAAACGAGTGAAAAACGGAGGTGGGGAGAGACAAAGAGAGGTGGAAAATAGACGAAAGGATAAAGAGGGGAAAGGTGTGACGGACCGTCTTACCTTACTAGCCTGCGAGACCGTTCCTATGCTACGGAAAAGGCACAAACGGACGGGAGCAATTTTAGGGATGATAATATTTTTTTTTTAATTCCTCACCCTACCCTATCGAGGCGCTAATCCTTCCTCCTTCTTGGTGAAAACATTGAGCTGTTATGGCTTTCATCAAAAACTCTCTTATAAATTTTAACGGGAGAAAGAGGCTGAAATCGTTGGGAGGCCGTATAATCGCGCCATTGCATATACGCGATAGGAATCTTGCCGAAATAATGGCCAAATAAAGCAGTGCGATGATATTACCCATTGAAAAACTTCTCGTCAAGCTAAACCTCTCTGGTCGTAACTACAGACTCGATCTTAAACTTCACCTGTCTACAATCACGTCGACGTCAGAAGCCTAGATAATACTCTTTTACCGTAAATCTCAATTCATCGCATTTACTCTCTCAAAATATCGCCTTAATAGATTCTCTATTACTTTAAAACGCGGATGTGATTTTTATTACGATAAATCGCCACATAGATACGTAACTAACGGCCGAATGCAAGAAGAGAGGTTGAGCAAAGACAACTACGCCCAAGTACATCCTTTACCAGAGTATTTCCCTACGACGAATAACGTGTTTCGACGCAAATTTATCGAGGTTATATAAATGATTCACCCACGAGAATCTTCGTACGTACATGCTCCGCAAAAAGCTTGTTTCCCCACAGCAAAACGTGAAATCTCAATGACGGGACGGGTCGAGAGATGAAGATATTGAGATTACGTAGAGCCTTGGTGCACAAAAGGACGGAAAATGGTAAAAAATGTACGTGTTAGGATGGAGTGAACGAGACGGAGAGAGAGAGAGAATGGGAGGGGGGAAAGGTAAGAAATAGGGAGGAGGAGAGGACGAAACAGAGGGAGGAAAGGAACGCGGACGAAAAAGAAACTCAATAAATCGCTCGCCCGTTTAAGTGGCGGCCGTGGTAACAAACATGCACTCTGGTATCCGATCCCAAAATGAAAATGGAGCGTGATTTATCACCTCGGTAATAGAAATAAAAAAAAGAAAGAAACGTTCTGAGAACTATCGAATCATCCTAAACCTTATTGATGGTTATAGGCGACACCAAAGCACACAAAATCGACATTTTTTTAATAATCGGATTACGTAACGGAAAAAATGAAAATAAACGGGTGGGAAAATGCAAATTTACAGCGCGTCGAATATAAAAATGAATGCCGAAGACCTAAGCCGATAGAGCTTTGGAACGCGTCGATGAGACGAGGCATTAAAACATTTTTACTATCTTTCCCTTAAAAAAAAGACGCTAAATGCACGATAAATCGAGTTAAAATAACCATCCCCCGAAAGGAATGCTAATAAATTCTCCCCTTCACGCTCCGAAAATTCTACATATATATGTATATATACAAACAACTTTTTTTAAACGAAAACTCGGAAAATATCCCGTGAAAAATTAATCCGTCAGAGTAATCACTAGAAAACAAACGAAAAAAAACGACAAACCGTAAAAAAGAATATAATGCGTAAAATACCTTCACCTTCTTTGCATAGCACGGCGATTCCGGGGTAAGGACGGCGAAGAAAAAAAAATTAAAAACGTATTTCAAAACGAAAATGTCTCGCGACTCGAAAAAAAAAACGAAGCGGAAACGTGGATGAAAAATCACGACGGGACAGGAAAAAGAAGAAAAGGACCGGCCGATTGGGAGAAGGAAGAGGAGGGAGAGGAACACATAAAACACTCCGGGGACGGCACAAAAATGAAAATTTCCGCTTCGAGGCAATAGTTCATGTAGAGTTATGACGTCCGAGACTTGAGACAAGTAGCGATGTAGTGAGAGAAAGAGAGAGAGAGAGGATGAGAAGAGATGGAAAGGCGAAGAGAAAGAGACGGGAGAGGGAGGGAGGGAGGAAGGAAGGAGGGGGAGAAAAGAAGAAATAGGACTGGTCGTAAGAGTGGGAAGAGGATGAAGAGGGTATTCGGATAGGACTTGGAGATAAGGGAGAAGGGGAAAAAGAATGAGAGACAGAATATAGGGAGACCAAAAGTGGAAAGACGAGGCTTGTGTGCACACCCATGAGTGCTTGGGGTAACCGTGGGCGGGGAAAAGGAAGGGGTTGGATCCTCGTTGGAGGGGGAAGATGGGGAGGTTGGGTTGGTACGACCGCCGTGCAGGAAGAGGGGGAGGAGGACAGGGAGGAACGAGAATGAGGTGGTAAATTATAAGGGCGGAAAGGTAGCGTGATCCGGAGGAGGAGGCTGGTCTGTTGGTGATGTGATGGAGAAAACAAGACTATAGGAGTGGGGAATAAATGGTGAAGAGAGAGGAGAAGATAAAGAGGGTAAAGTCCAGTCAAAAAGAGGGACCCACGCCGCGTTTTTTTTTTAGGACGCTGTAAAGGTTTGGGGAAGACGTGAAAAAAAAGGGCCGACATTTTTTTCATTTTGTTAAGCCGACATAAAACCAAAGGATTTATTCAAATAGAATTCCTGGCACATCTAAAGGGACGGGATGAAACGCATTTCTTAAAGTTACTTACAACATTTCCCATCCAAATCTAAACGATTAGATTGGCCTTACGACTTTTTAATACGTACTGAAAATACTGTAAAAGATGCCAGAGAGAGAGAGAGATGAAGGAATCACGGTGATTCCACCAAAAAGGATCAAAAGATTGGATTTTTATAAAGGAATTAAGTACGGAAGAACAAAAAGGATGGTTTTGCTTATTCAAACGAGAGGTGATTTTTTTTCGCGGAGCTCATTAGTTTAATTGCTCGGATGGCTTCATCTACAAAGCGGATGTAAGCTTATGCAATGAAAACAATCTCGTTAAAAAAGGATTGCCTAAAAAAACGTCACAGAGAGGACAAAAAGAAATATACAATTATACTAGATGTAAAAAAAAGGAACACTCGGAAGAGTTACATTATAAGAACCCGGAATAGCGTTAAAAACAGTTATACAAACGCGATCCTTTCGAAATAAACTCAGTGTTAAATTGTTTTGCAACGTAATATTTGCCTGCCTCTCCCAAACATTACTCTTCAAAATTGCGAGAAAAATTAGGAGAATGACGGAAAAGAGAGAAATAGTAACATGCAACGCCACGAAGCATCTCATAACGAGCCATAGATGCCTGGACACTAACCCGACCACGTCGGGAAACGGAAGGATTAAAAAAAGAACAATACGACCAAAGCACTTGACCTGAGTTATGGCTTCGATGCAGCTGAGAGAAGACATTTTATGGGATTTAGCACTCCAACCCACGAGCCTATGAAAAAGATGAGTAGGGTAGTTTTGTGGGAGGGGAGTTTTTTTTAAGTGGACGTTGGAAAGAGAAAGAGGGGATTGTGCGGGGGGGGGGGAGATATATAGGGAGGGGGTAAATCTGTGATGAAGCCGGTTGCGTCTGAACGGGGGCAAGACGCTTTTCCAGCAGCAAATGAAAACAATTTTGAAAGGTGAGAGAGAGAGATGGAGAGAGAGATGGAGAGAGAGAGAGGGAGGGAGAGAGGGAGGGAGAGGGAGGGAGAGAGGAGGGGAGAGGGAGAGAGGGGGGGAGAGGGAGAGAGGGGGGGGGGGGGGGGAGAGGGAGAGAGGGGGGGAGAGGGAGAGAGGGGGGGAGAGGGAGAGGGGGGGGGAGAGGGAGAGAGGGGGGGAGAGGGAGAGGGGGGGGAGAGGGAGAGAGGGGGGGAGAGAGAGGGAGAGAGAGAGGGAGAGAGAGGGGGAGAGAGGGAGGGGGAGAGAGGGAGGGGGAGAGAGGGAGGGAGAGAGAGGGAGGGAGAGAGGGAGGGAGAGAGGGAGGGAGGGAGAGAGGGAGGGAGAGAGGGAGGGAGGGAGAGAGGGAGGGAGGGAGAGAGGGAGGGAGGGAGAGAGGGAGGGAGGGAGGGAGGGAGGGAGGGAGGGAGGGAGAGAGGGAGGGAGGGAGAGAGGGAGGGAGGGAGGGAGGGAGGGAGGGAGGGAGGGAGAGAGGGAGGGAGGGAGAGAGGGAGGGAGGGAGAGAGGAGGTGAGAATGCTATAGAGAGAAGGCACGCCAAGTGGTAGATTGGTAAGAGGGATAGATTGTGAAATAAAGAAGAGGGGAGAAATTACGTGGGATGGGATTGTGGCGAGAGAGAGAGGGAGTTCTCTCTCTCTCACTCACTGATTGTCTTCCATCCCTCTTCTCTCTCAAATGGAGTGGGGCATAACAATTGGGTAGGGCTTAGAGAGGGGTCTCGTTTAATTCATTGCTGGCGGCGTTTCGCAGCTGTCTTTAAGCTCTGATTCACAATGCAAATGGAGTGTGGGAAGGGGGAATGAAGGGGAGAGAGAAAGAAAGAGAGAGAGAGAGAGAGGGGGGCATGGATGCCATTCACTTCTAATGCTATTCGTGAAAAGGGTGTGTCCATTACATACGCCGCTGCAGCGGATGCTGGATAAAGCATCACTACATAAAACACACTGGGAGTGTTGGCGAGTTTGGTTTTCCCTTTTAAAAGATGCCCCTATAGGGGGTTAAGGGTTTTTTTTAATTCTGAATTTGCACGTGCGACAGAAATATCAATCATTTAACCCTTCAATTTACCGAGGAAGCTAACGATTCGACTTTCCTATAAGAGTGAAATTGAACAGTAGCTTTTATTACCTTTTGAGACAGTGGATTAAAAACTTCTTAATTCAAGCAGTTACTTTTTCAAAATAAGTTATAATGAATTACTTGGTAGATATTTTCATTTTTGACCATCAAACGATAGAAATAACTTCCGAACAAGTTAATTTAATGTGTATCCATGACGTTTTCGCATACTGTAATATATTTACAGGATGGATGGTCTTAGATTTGGGTCAGAATAATTTGCCATAACGAAATGAATAATCCACAAATACTGGTAACTTTGTTTATGCAATTTCCTGAAAAGGTACGATTTCTACACCGAATGAAACTGCGAACCATCAAGATTGTTGTAAGGCTATAGCATAAGTTATGTAAAAATGATACAGTATATCTTGGACCAACTGAATGAGTGACTACGAAACTTTAAAAATTCACCGTATCAAATTGAATAGAAAATCGATTTTAACATCAATGACAGAACATTACGAGACGTGACAAGATCTACATCATGGATCCCTGAAACGTTGGTTCATACCAGTGGATAATTGTCAGTAAAAATAACAAACATAATATCTTGTCTATTGAAATATGAACGCTAAAAATATTTTATACATCTTTTTACATATTTAATCGAGACTAAAGTAACTTCCAAAGTAAACTTATTATACTTTCCTAGGAAGACCGAGAATTGTTGCGTGATTAAATTTACACGCGTTCACGTAACAAAAACCTAAAACGAGCATAACCCACATCCTTCGGTTGAGATTACGTAGGGACACGCAGTTCAGAATCCCCCGTGTTAGGGAAAGGGCAGGAAACCAAACATTGCCACCCCAAGATTTCGACGGAACTCTCCATTCCTTCACGATTGATCACTTCCCTAGAACCCCGACATTTTCTATGAATTCTAAACCGAAAGGACATATTCCTCTGCACGACAAAGCACACCCACCTCTGTCCGTGCCCAACCGAGCGAGAAAAAGCCCACTTTCACGCACGCACGGGGCATTTTTTTCTCTCTCTTTTTCCTCCTACTCCACACGCTCCTTCCTCGAACCTACTAATACCCTCGTCTCGGACCCCTCTCCTTAAAGGCCGGCAAAACTGACCGCTGCATCCCTGGAAGCCATCTTCTTTTTTCTCTCTGGTTCCCTCGACCCCACTCTTTCTCCCTTTCCGCTTCTGCAAGAAATCCGTGCCACCCGAAAACCTAAGACCCGGCCGGCTCTGGCCACCTCTCGCGTCGGGTGGAAGCAGCCAGCAACAGGTGAGTCCAGCAATTGGGGTCTTCTATCCTACCTCTTTTCTGTTTACACAGGAGGGTATAGGAAGCTTCCTAGACGCGTTCCGACATCACCTTTCCTACCATCCGCCTGCCACCTTACTCAACCATCCTCTCTACACCTCACCCGTAGCCCGAAATCCTTCGCATACCTTGGGGAATGTCTGAAAAAAAATACTCCCCCGACCCCTTTCTTTCTTTCTTCCTTATTCCTCTTTATTAACCATCAATTTCACGTATTCCCACCAATGAGACGGTATACCGAGAAGGAATGTGAACTTCAAGTCGGCAAGTAGCTAACTAACAATAAGACTATTCGCTAACCTTGTTCCAAAGGGAAAAAATTTACTGTCGCACTACGATTGCATCACGAAAGGGCTAACCGAGCGTAAATTATCGAGCTCTCGAAACCCCTCCAAGCAAATTGCATTTAATTTGAATCGAATAAAGATTACCGTCGTTACGACCAAAGAAGAATGAAAAAATATTGCCCATAAAAATGCCTCCTCGCTTTAGGCGGTGAAAAGCCGTGCATGCGATTGCCTGCATCTGAAATGAAACACGAAATATATTCTCAAATTAGACCCTATAAACGCCGCTCCCACCGCTCCACTCCGCCCACCACAACGACGACCTTTGCACGCAGAGAAATTTCGACGTTCCACAGTCGAAGTTATCAGTTTTTTTACTAAATAATAATTACGTAGGAGCGATTAGTATGCAATAAAAGCAGCATCGATTGAAGCTAAAATTAGAATAATACAGCAGGCTCATTAGTGACGCACGCGTATTTAAAATAAATCCAAGATAAAGCATCTTTACCATATACCAAATCTTCTTGTATCAATGGCTACCGTCACCACAAGCCACAAAACTGCTTTAGATTTCCGAGCAGAAATAACGCCAAACAAATGTTTATTCTATAACAAGGCTTTGATATGGACACTGCGCGATTAGTGTTGCCACTACTGCAAAATCATGAGGTGGTGTGGTTTGACAGAATCTCTTCTAGCGATTATCGAGTTAAAATAATTCGAGTTGAACGTTTCGATTTAATTAAGACACTCCCGGACGTCGCGGTCGGGAAATTAAGATAAACATTCTTGGTGGTGGCATAAGTGCAAATTTTCGGGAGGGATTCCACCGCATGAATGGACTCATTTGCGTAAATACGCGCAGCCATAACATTCATTCGTGCTGAATTATTTCCCTTTCACGCAAAAATAATTGATAACCTAATCACCGAAAAATGTTAGAGCTTAAGGAGGTAATAATATCTAATTCATTCATTTATATATATATATATTTTTCTTATAAATATTTTAGTGTGTATGTGTGTGTACGTTCTTTATACGTTTTTACACCGTTGAAGCTATCGAACTCAAAAGTTTCATGGGCCATCCTATGGACCAAATGAAGAACTTGGTCTAGGTTTGCAGACCGTGGGGTCTTTTATACCCCATGGCGTCAACAAAATACTATTTCCATAAGTATTCATGAGAAATGGTGTGGAGAAACCCCAAAATGCCATGCAGCCCTTCACTGATGTGGATATAAATATACCTAAATATTAACTTACGATCACGGGAAATGGTTTATTTTACGCATGAAAGACTGAATATTTTAATTCTGTTCATGTTTCGTAGTATTACATGCTAAATCGCTCGAAATTTTCCTTTAACCGCAAAATTTATCGGTTTAGATGTCCATTTTCCAGGCGGCAACAAAGCTACATTTCTTAATTGTTGTCCTCTTCAATGGGAGATATACACGTAAACATTAACGCAAGGAAAATCCACGCCGTGGCACGCCGTAGAGGAAGAATAGCTAACGCCAAGATATGCCTAAATATAGTCTATGAATACTTTTAAAGTGAGTCAAATGATTTTTAAGGAATATTAGAACATTGTTATCTTTTACCATTAACATTGAAAGATTTATCGCAACATAAATCGATACATCTACTTACATTTGTTCGGTAACCAAGATGTTGTCCATTGTTTACGTTTTGGCTAATAGTATTGACATAATCCACATAATTTTATTGCCGCTTTAAAGGCTTCGGTGCATCTATCCATGTGAATATTAAGTAAGACGTTAACGCGTACAATACAATACATAAAATAGTAAATAGTAAGCATCGCTTGCGTAATTAAGGAATGGGGAACGTTTGCCCCGAGCAATAAAAATCGTTTGCCACTCTTTCCCGAGCGAAGCCGGGCGTTTCAGCTAGTGTGTGTGTGTATATCATATATAACCCTTCATTAATACAAAAATAACACATGTTCATTTATACTTAGGTACTTATAATTACTCATTTACACCTATTAATAAATATTTATTTACACCTACTTATGCTTATATTCATTTAGATGAATTTATGCATCCTATAAAAGATTGCCGCAGTATCCCCTCCACAAAATTCAAACTCAAGGTGTTAATATAGCAATTAATCTGAGTAAGACGGTGAGGTAGAATGCTAAAAGGATAACCACGATGTCGGACTTCGATCCTTCTGCAAATACGATTTTTCACGCAACAGGAAAAAGAGTAGGTTTGCCAAATGTTCGGCTTTAAGCAGAACGTGTAATTGTCCGGCTTTTCAAGTTAATAGAAAATAAAGAAATTTCAAGCATAATTCAAGCGAACAAGTGTGCTTTTAACGTCATCTAATACAGTATATACCGACTACCGTTTTAAGTTTGGGCATACACAGCGTTTCCAGTTTTCTTTATACAGTAGAAGAAGGTTGATCCGAAACGGTTGGGGTCTGACTAGGGTTGCTACCCGCCCGGATTTTGTCCGAACAGTTCGGAAATTTGTTGAAATGTATCGAAATATCCGGTGTCCAGATTGCACGTTTCCGGACGTGCTTTGTCCGGATTTCTGTTGAATGACAAACAGTAAGCATATTTTAGAATTTGATTACGAAAAAACTGAATTTTAATTGCAAATATTTAAGAATTACGATTTATTTATCAAAATCCGTGATGAAATTATGCCTTTGCCGTCTGCTGATAGGAGAAACGAGACGGTCGCTTCAGAAACCACTCAAATGAGTCTCCAAAATATGACTACTAAGAAAGCATACACAAAGTCATCCATAATTGTTACATCTCTCCTCAGGCGACAGAATGACTGTGTATGCCACTGCGTAGGAATCGATGTTTATCATAACTTGCAGTCTTCAGTTTGTAGTAGTGGCCAGCTTAACTATTCAATGTCTTTCTCAGAATTTCTAAGATTAATAATTCTGGTACATGCAGAAATTTATTAAAATCTGCCAAGAGTAACAAAAAGTAAAAATTCAAGAATAATGCTATGGTATAATAAGCATGTATACACCAATTTCAGTATATCATCTTCTAAGGAAAGTGTTTTATATTTATTGTGTCTGGAGATTATTAAAGGTTTGAAAATGTAATTATTTCGCTATACTTTTTATATGCTGGTTTAATAAAGGTATTTAACGGAAATGTATATTTTTATACATATTTTTTAAAAAATATTCAAATATTTTAGACTGAATAACGTGTTTGGAAAATGTCCAGATTTTCTGTAATGAAAAGTGAAAAACGTCCGGATTTTCCGTTCTGAAAATGTGGCAACCCTAAAAAAGTGTAATAATATCTCTAATCTCGAGTGCACTTCAACAATATGTATGTAATGGTCTATAGGTCACCAAGATTGTTACGTGAAACAGCGTGTCTATTATCGACTTATCCGAATATATTATCACTGAACACATCATACTTTAGAGGACAAACACTTAAAAGGAAGAGTCTTAACCTGACATTTTCTTCGTTCTCGTTTGAACAGGAAGAAGCGCTGACTGAATCACAGACCTCGAATTATTCCGCACTAAATTCTCCAAAATTTATATAAAACTAGTGACGGGAGTAAGGATTCGATCGTTCAAGCTATTTATGGAGATCAAACTGGCATCAGAAACATAAATTGTATTGAGTCATTTCCCTCTCCTTCAATCCTCTCTTCCCCTCTTTCCATTCCCTCCCTTCCTCTACCTCCCTCTTCTTCCCTCTCTCACCCTCCCTCCCCCTCACTCCCTTTGTCCCCTCCCCCTCTCTCGTATTAAAAGCAATCAAAGCACGTTTACACCCATAAAGATTGAAATAACAATATGGCATCGAGGTCTAACAATGGAATTGGTAGGCAAGGCAACATCCCCTTAAAATGGCTAGATTTCCTCAAACTTTGTGAATTAAACGTTTAAATTAAACGATTTCGAACTGTAGGCGAAACAAGACGAACAGAATAAGAACCTTTATAATGTTTTCTACAAAATGGTTTGCATCCGAAGTTCGTAGGTCAATTCTTTCTGATTTTAATCAAAAAAAGAATGAAAGCCTGCACGGCGAAAAATTGATTTTTAACTTATTGGAAATTATCTCATGGAGTCGAACCCGGGTCTTTGATCTCGAGTTCGATACATTAAAACGTTCTGTTATTATATCATAACACTATCCTTAAAATTTCATCAAATTCGGTTCAGTCGTTTGCGAGATATTAAGCTTCAAAAAGCATTACAAACAAAGTGACACTGTCTTTTATATTAGTTTAGACCAGTGTTTCCCAACCTGGGTGCCGTGAAGTGTTCTGAAGGGTACCGCAAAAATATACTGTTTTCACATTTTTAGCCTCATTTTGCTCTGCTTTCAAAAATGCAAACCAGAGTTAAGTCGACCTTAATTTCGTCGCAAAGGCACTTCGAAATGAAAGAAGATATGGAGATTGGGGTTAGGGGTTCAACTTCACCACGATTATTACTGACGGTGGATAGGGAGGGGTGCCGCCATATTCTGAAAAGTCACTTAAGGGTGCCGCGACTCTAAAAAGGCCGGGAAACACTGGTTTAGACAGATAGCATCGATGCACTTTCTACGGACACTGCCAACCAAATTTAGACAGATATATTGGCAGTATATCGTTTCGCGAATTTCACGGAACATTCTATAACAGTGGTGCACAACCCGCGGCCCGCATGCGGCCCACCACGGCGTTTTGTGCGGCCCGCGACCGCTTACGTAAACTTCTAAAATTTAAAAAAATTGACAGGTTTTTTAAATAGTTTGGGGGAACTAACCCAATTTGTATGGGATCATCCATAAATTACGTTACGCACTAGGGAAGAGGGTGGGGGATTTCTTCTCTCGAGTCTCGGGAAATTTTCATTCGAAACTTTATTAAAATTAGATATTTCCTGTGATGTTGAAACCAAATTTTCGGAACTATTCAATAAGTGCATTTACTTTTCACTGGCAGCAGATGAATCGACAGATGTCACATCAACCTCTCAAATGTGTATATTCGCAAGTGGTGTTACACCAGATCTTGAAGTGTATGAAGAACTAGTATCCGTTGAAAGATCATACCAAAGGATCTGATTTGCTTGAGGGATTGCTTAAAAGTCTTCACAAGCATAATATGGACTTAAACTTGTGGGGATAGTTACTGATGGTGCGCCTTCCATGACAGGTGCTCAAAACGGGATGGTATCTCTTCTGTCCAAACATGTCCAAAAGTTGGGTCCCAAAAATGAGTTGATAAAATATCACTGCGTAATTCATGTGAAAAACCTAATTGGGAAGGATCTAGGATTTAGTAAAGTTATGAGTAATGTTTTAAATACAGTCATCTTCATCAGATCACGTGCACTAAACCACGGACAATTCAAAGCTTTTCTCGAGGAAATTGAAGCTGAATATGGCGATGTTCTGTACTATTCTGAAGCACGGTAGATTAGCAGAGGTAAGGTTTTGCAACGTTTAATATCTCTTCGAGGAGACATAAATGTTTCTGGCAGAAAAAGGACAAGCAGTAAATCATCTTGAACATCCAACATGGGTATGTAACTTGGCATTTTTGACTGATACTACTGCACATATAAAGGAATTGAAATTGACATTGCAAGGTAAAAATCGACTGATATTTGAACTTGCTAACAATGTATCTGCGTTCCAAGTCAAATTATCATTATTTCGGGGGAAACTGTTGACGAACAATACCTGTCAGTTTCCTAACTGACAACAAATATTTAAAAAATATAATGTGAATAATTTCAATTATGCCACTCACATAGAACGTATCCAGCAGTCATTCACTGAGAGATTTACAGACTTGGAACGGGACAAAACGTTGTTAAAAACATTTGTGAACCCCTTTGAAGCCTCATATAAAGACGCTGACGCCAGTTTACAGCTCGAACTCATCGATCTTCAGAGTAATGATGAACTGAGGTCGAAATTTAAGGAGGGAATTCTGCCTTCCTAAAGAATCCTATTCAAATCTACGACGGATGGCAGCCATTTGCACAAGTCTGTTTGGAAGCACTTATATATGCGAACACGCTTTTTCATTGATGAAATTAATCAAATCGAAATATCGGAACGAGTTGACGGATGAAAATCTGTGTTCAATCTTGCGGCTGAACACAACAAACATTACACCAGATATTAAGCGTTTAACAACGGTAATGCAGGCTCAACGATCGCATTGAGGCAAATTAAATTCACTTTAAAATAGAAAAGGTTGATTGATCCTATTTTCTATTAATTTTGTGTCAGAGTTTTCTTATTTAAATAGAAAGTTTAATTTATGCGGAAAATTAAGTTGTAATTATTATTATTATTTATAATCATCATTTAATAAAAAAAATTTAATCCCATAAAATGTAATAAAATAAGTTTTAATTAAGATTTTCCTTAAATTTAAGAATTCAATGTAATTTTTTTCATAATGCGGCCCGCGGACTCAGAAAAAATGTGAAACGCGGCTCTTTGATAGAAAAAGGTTGTGCACCACTGTTCTATAACCTCACAAGAAACTAAAACGAATACACGGTTGAAATATGCAGCATAGCTCGATCCCTGGGAAACACGACCATAGATACAACCGTAACTATTGCTAATAATTTCTAAGAGAATAGGCGATTATAAGGCAGCCATTGTTTGCTAACATTATCATTTCCTACACGAAAAAATATATATCACAGACGTTTTCTTTCAAACAATCCAATTGTTGTGCTAAAATTGACGCGAAGGAATTGCCCCTACCAAGAAAAATTGTAGCTCATTTTTTAAGTAATACTTTTTATATAACAACTGAAAAGTAGAACATAAAAATATTATAATAATACTCTTTTTTATATGACATAATGAAAAGTAGAAATTAAATTTTTGGGTCCCAAAAATTTTCAGGGCATATGGAACTTAGGTATTAGATTTTGTCAATAATAACTTTTAAACAGATGCATGGTTATTTAGAATGTAGCGAATAATTTAACTAGCATATGCCATGCATATTTTTTTAAATTTATTCGTGATGAAAACGAAAAATATTCGTGAAAATATTTATAATTTCATAGACTGATTTCCCAGAAAAATACACACACACACTCGAAGAATAACTAAAAGCTGCCACGTTTGGGTGGAGACCGGTTGGTATACTTCTTTGTAGTTGATGAAATTTTAGCAGTAAAGGCCCTCCTAAGGAGTATGAGCACCCACTACGCTCCCGGATTGTCTTCAAGGGATGGAACTCAAGAACTTGACAGAGGAAACAGCTGCATGAGACGTTCGCGATTGGCATTTCATTCCGCCCGTATGAGGTGCAGGTTCCCTGCAGAGAAGCTGGGAAACCCGAGGCGATCTTCAAACAGCCACCGGACTAAGAGAACGCAAACGGGACCTCTCGAGCGCAAAGTGGAAAAAGAGAGGGAGAGAGGAAAACAAAAGCGAGAGAGAGAAGGTAAGATAGAGAAAACCGCATAATACCGACACTGCGAAAATTTCTGTCTCAAACAACAATTAAAAGACACGAAAAAAACGCCTACGGGATGACCAAGTTCAAAAATACATTGCATAAAAAATATAGTGGCAAAAGTTATTTCTTAATTATTATTAATTTACATAATAAGTCCTATTCATTTACTTGGGAGGGATTTTTATCTCTATGTCATAGTAACAAGAGCTGCTATACATTCGCCGACAAAGATTTTTAACATATTAACAGACCACTAATTTTCATCCTGTCTTATAATTTCATTAAATAAATTATGCGCTTCTTGCAAAAAATGTGTCGTAGTTCCCAGCTGCATAATTACAAGGCAAGGTACCTTTACATCAGGGATGGCAAGTGATTTTTGCATGACGTGCCAAGAAAGTAATGTGAATCAGAATTTTTCCGCGTGCAACTAGTTTACTCCTATTCTAAGAAGCTTCATATTTTATATAGAAAATACAAGTTAACGAGCGCCACGTATTTACCATCTCTGCTCTACATACTCCGTATGCGACAAAGTAAATGTTTTTAATGCCGGATTACATTTTTCCATTCTTGCTATCATAAATCCGACGATATTTTTAGCGTCTTCTTTGCAAAATCGCAAGGAAAGAACACTTTAGAAAACTACGCCTATTCCTACACGAAGTAAACCTTTCCATTCTCATTTTTCTCCAGTAGGGTCGACGAAGACGAGAAGCAATGGCGCTGGGTTGGTAGGCGACAAGTCCTCTTGGTCGAAGAACGGGGGCGGCAGGACAGGGATGCAAAAAAAAACAAGGGGAGATTTCCTTCCCTTTTGAATTCAAGACTGACCCAACCGTTTTTACAGCCTCCATGGCGTGACGGTCATTGGAGACGCCTAGAGGTACCATTGGGGTCGAATTTCGCCCGGGACGTCGGGCATCCGAACGACAGAAAGATTTCGGAGCTTGTCTTCGGAAAAAAATGAATGCTGTCCGGGGAGAAAAGGGGGGTGAAGGGCCATCTGAACAAGTGATATTCAAGCCGATGCACAGGTAAACCAGAAGGAAATCCGACGGTAATTCGAGGATCACGCAGGAGTCTTAGTCGGTTTTGTATTTCGACGTTTGTGCTTGAATGATCCGCCATTATTTTATTAGCCGGAAAAATTAACACAATTCAAGATAAATTTTTACAAGACGTACATACATAAAATGTCCTGAACTTCATAGCGTAATTTCAACATCGGAGCTAACAATTAATTTAATTGTATATTTCTTATTTAACAATGGGCGCTAAAACGAACCTACCGCCTAGAGCAGTGCTCTCCAACCGGTGTGCCGCGAGGAAGGCACTAGTATGCCGCACAGTCTGAGGATATTTAATTTTCACAAAAGCGTTTGGAACAAATAAATTCGAATAAATTTTATCATCCAAGGAATTGATTCCGAAACTACGAGAGGAACTGGTAGACCTTAGTAACGATCATACAACTTAAAATTATTATGCTACCTTTACATCAGTGGTTCTTAACCCCTGGGTCGCGACCCAAATTTGGGTCGCCAAACCATTTTGAGTGGACCGTCAAAGATTTTCCATTGCTTTCTATATCCATATATATCATTCCTCCTAACAACACCTTCAATGCTAACGTCCTGAAAGTTTATTTTCATTTATTTATTAAAGTCCTATTAATTTTATTACTTATTACAGTTGAGATATTGGAGGAAATGGGTCGCCGCGACCAGAATTTGGGTCGCAGCCAAAAAATGTTAAGAACCACTGCTTTAGATGTATTTTGGCTAAATGCTAAAGGTATTAAATGATTCGACGTAGATTTCCCACAAATTTTGATTGGATAAATCGTTTCATTGTTTCTAAAGTATTATGGATGTAAACAATTTTCTCGTAACAGAACTCCTGGATGAGAGAATTGACTTGATAGTCGGAGGATAATATTCACTCTTCAACGTTCTCTATTTACTTTTTTGTGTTTCGTTAAATTAATTAATTTCGTTTGCTCCTTTGTTCATCCATTTTCTTTTGATTATTGTGTTCTTGCTGGTTTTACTTACAGTTTTCGTTTTGAAGACATCGTCACGAAACTTCGTATAGGTATATAATTTTACACTGCGGGTAACATAGGCTATATGGCGATAAAAAATTTGGAGTGAGGGAGAGCTTAATTCAATAATTACGTGTTTTTCCATAATTTTACACGTAATTTTCGATTTTTCCAGTGCAGGATTTTCTTCCTTCATCCATCTAAATAGGTAAATGCGGAGCGGTTTTCTTCAGTTTTGCTTTATTCGACGGTTAAAGCTGTGTACTAACTTATTACTGCGATGTTTACATGTTACACGGTCGAAGTTTTAGATCCACTAAATCCGTTGAAATTCAACGGGCACTTCTGCTAGTAAATATATACAGAAGAGCGAGCTGGAGCAAGGGCGAGAGGAAAGAAAGTTCGGTAATTGCGAGAAAGAAAGATCAAAACGATGAAAGAGGTGAAATTTTACAGAAAAAATCGCGGAAAATGGATTGGACAGACGCCTGGTAATATCGAAAATAACTGGAAAAGTAGCACGATGTACACAGTTTAGTTACGATAGAAACAAAAGTGTTACAGGCTTGATACAGGACTTAGGATGGAAATCACTAACTGAGCGCCGATCACGCTCTGGGTGAAAACTTCTTGAAAGATTTAGAACGCATATATTCTCCAGTGATGTCGAAGAAATAATAAGAGCGCCAACTTATATTGGTAGAATGGACCATCCTCGTAAAATAAGAAAGATAGCATGTAGGACTGAGAGGTACAAAGGCTCGTTTTTCCCTAGAACGATAGCTGAGCGGAACAGAAGTTACGAAAAGAAATCAGCCGACGTAGGGTGATACTATACATTATTATGCGCTTTACCTTTGTGCTGTTGCACCCCCTGCCACACACCATTGCGGTGGCTTGCAGGGTGAACTGTAGATATAGATAGATCAAGCGTTTATTTAGGCGGTCTGATATGATAACTCTATGATCATTGCATGAAATCGCTATCTTCGTGGGCAATAGACGGTAAATATTAAAAAATAAGCATTAACATACTCATACAACTAACGTATCTCACGTAAATTCAATACAGCTCGAAGACGAAAAAATTCACGCTTTCGTCAAATTAAAGAAATTTACATCATTTACTCGTCATCTTATGCTTAAACCGAACATTTATATCTGACATTTTCCCGCAAATCGAATAACTTATTGCTGCTCTAAAGAGCAAAAATTAATTTATAAAAGGAGAACTCCATCGCAAAACGATCGGGTCGTTGCAGTCGGCCATTATGTCGCAAAATAATCTCCATAACAAAATGCTAACTGTAAGATCGTAACTTAACTGCAAACGCGCATATATATGTTCGTGCTTAATCATGCTGAACATATGCACACGCGTTCATCACAATGCACGCCAGCTTCCTGTTAACTTCAGGAGCGCTTAATAAACGTTTTCCACCCCACCTGTCTCGGGGTGCATAATTTTAGATTTCTCCCGTGACCGACCCTCTCCGGAGTCTTTGCCCTTAAGGACCCTCCGCCTCTCATACACCATACCCTTTTTCTCAAGGTCACACATGGTTTTTTTTCTCAACACCTTTTATGTTTTAGTTGTTGCTCTCAATCAGATACGCCTAGGATGCTAATCACAATCCTTGAAAACACATAAGTTTTGTTTGCTTGCATACGAATACACTGCAACTACGACGGATTTACAAGCATAAATTCAACACACACAAAATTGATTTATGAAAAGGGAGCCAGCTATACTGTAAAGCTATTTTAACATAATATAATAAGGTTTTACAAACCTAGACGGAAAGGCAAACGCTGAAAGTTTTGTACGTACATCGTAGCAATAATAAGTATTCCGAAAAATTAAGTACCGTGTACTAATAGGAATAAAGACGATCTTAACAAGTCTCAAAAGACAATAAAATTCTACTTCTAATCAAACCGACATCAATATACGCATAGAAATTTTCTGAACATTGTTTGAGCCAATTGTTTTTAAATTCACAAAGACAAAGCAAGCTAACATTCAAGCTCGGAGAATAAACCGATAAAATTCCATGAATAACACCTCGGGAGTCTTATAGGACATAGCTGAAAGCTAAACCTGCGGCGACAAGGAGACACATGACACAAATGTAGGATGTATTAATAAACATAATGCATAATTTTTTCAAGTAAGGTTTGAAGTTTTAAACCACCACATTTTATGCGTTACACATGCTCCGTTAATAAAAAACCTTAACTGCAATATAGCTTTCATATATGGAGAAACAATATGACAGAAAAAGACGTGCTACTAGCCAAATGTGCATTAATTTGGTCAAATTTCGTAAGTGGAATTCAGCATCGAACTAGAATGGCACCCATTATCATTCAAACGATGACAGCCACGAGAAGAGACACCAGAAGATATTGTCACATCAAATTTTGAGACAGCAAAAATCATACACTAATCACTTTAAAATTCTGATAAAATAATCGACCGTAAACAATGAAAGCTAGATGAATTATCTTACGCCTCCCGAGGAGATTTATTTTCGTAAGTTAATCTTAAAAAGATAAGATAATTTTACGTTGAAATTTTCTATCTCGTGTCTTCGAATCTATTTTTTAACGAACGAAAACGATGAAATAGTTAAATTCGAGCTGGGCGTTCTTTCGTGCAGCACTTAACGAAAAATACAACTTTGTCGGCATACATATTTTGAACGTGGAGCTAATCGATTGCTTTTAAACGCTTATAAATTGCGACGCAAGGTGATCGGAGAATTTGGAACGCGGGCGTAAAATTTTCCGGCAAAACGAGAAACAATAAGCATAATTTTAATCGATGAAAAACGGATGTTAGAAAAATCATCGCGAATGTTTCTTCCGGACGAATTAACCCAAACATTTTGCCGTCACCGGCGATACATTAAAGCGATTTACGCGACTTTTAATTAGCGCGGCCGCGCGCGCGCTTAAAAGGGATACGAAGTGTTTCGGTCGGGCAGTGGGTCATCGCTGCTACGCTATAAACCCCCTCTTCATGCGTTTGAACGTATAATCCACCGGAACGAATCGAAGGACACCTGTATCGCGGACCGGTAGCTTCACCTGTTCGTTCAAAACAATCGCGTGCCCAACATTTAAGCTAAAAGCATAACCGCCAACAATGCAAAGGGTAACCGACTTAAACGTAACCAATTAGCACGGCCTTCATATTCCAAATTCTTCGGAACATGCGTCAAATAGCTGTTAATATTTCCAAAAAAAAAATAAGCTGTTTACATACTCCCGCGGCTATTTACAGAATAAAACTATGATATTATAAATCTTAAATCAGAGCCGGTTAATTTTTAGGGACGAATAAAAGACAGCGACACCAACTATCCTTATTTATCCGGAAATTTTTTGTGAAGTTGACCACTTTTCATTTAAGCGGAGGACGCGATATTTTTTTAAAAATCTGATGCTCATAAATGATCAAATTAAGCTCTTTCTAATGACATTTACGGAAAGAGAAGCCGAAAAGGCGTTAGACGGGAACAGTAGCCGTGAGGCGGGCATAAGCTTGAGGAAGTATGGGATGCGCATGTTATGAGATAAAAATAACAAGAGGTCAGCCGTGAACGCCAGATAAGATTCAGGTGAAGAAGAATATCCATGGTTACTGCGCGTGATTGGCAAGCCCGCGGTTATCATTCCATTCTATCAATCCATCCAGGCGATAAGAACTTACCGGTCGTCATGGGACGACCAAACATATCAGAGCACTAAAAAAATTAATCGACCGAGATTGGACCTTAGTTAGAACGATTACAAACAGCCGCACGATGAAAACGTTTAGCAAATACTATTGTAAAAATTCGTTAATCGACAAAATTGACGAAAAAAATTCATAACTGCATGATTTACTTAACGTACGTTGTGATTCTTTTTACGATGAGTCGGGCGTAAATCATTTTAGATTTCTTTTAAGACAAAGAAATTTAAGGTTGGTCAGAGTTACAAACACGTCACCTTGAACATATCTCGTCGGAATCTATCACATCAAAAATTGTTCACACTGAAAGGAACGCTATCAAGAAAAGCTAGGGGTAATGAACGCGGAACGATCGAAAATTACACTAGTGGATAAAATTTACCAAGGAAAAATTCTGATACAGTATAGAATGTTAGTCTTAAACGTATGCTCAAGTAAATTTTACGACCCAGCCTGTGCATCATATTATGTTTACAAAGCTTTGAGATGAAACAAGAATCATAAGCGGAAGCATGGTTTATTTACATCCTCCCGTACAAGCTAAACAAAAGCCGTCGAGATCGAATGATTCCATAAAAGCATTCGGCGGTTGTCTACCCTCCAAGCGGAATAGATGTGCGCGAGCATCAGACAGCATTTATTTACTGCAAGTCAGTTAAAGACATGTTTACGGAAGCGCTACTATAAACACAAGAACAGAGTAACGCCGTACAGTTGAAAATATGCACATTATTAATTAACGAAAACAATTCAGAGAATGAGAAGCTTTTAATTACTTATATAAATCTTCAATGAGAACACATACTTCCAGAAGAGCAATAAAAAATAAACTCGCGGAATAATCAATATGATTTGTCGATGAAGTGCATGCTTTTAAAATTGCTATACCATCAATATTCACAAATTTCCTATCATTCATCACTTTATATCTTTATCTACATTATATCAAAGGTACAAGGATTAAGATGCTTTCGCTCTCTGGAATGAATTTTTTAAATAAGATCGAATGAAATCCCCATATTTACTACGTAACACCAACAAGAGATTCTAACAAAATAATTGAGTCGAGGAGACGTTTGTAAAAATAAAAACTAAAGACAATATTAACAGAGATAAAAAATAACAGTACATAGAAACAAATGCTCTAGCAAAAACCAAAATCCCAAATATAAGTATATTACTAGATAATGTTTACAGTAGCCCTGAAATATTTCTTCGACATTCTTTTAGCTCAATATTTAATGAAAGCAGCTTGATTCACGTTTCCCGCATGGACCACTTGCATCCAAAAATATTCACAAAAATCGTTAAACGTGATGTTTACATTTTCAAAACCAGTGTTCATTGAACAAGTCAATGAAGTTGATTCTTCTTAAAACGACACAGCATATAGAAAAATAACCTTCATAAACAAATTAATAATGAACATAACATCAAACGTTATTTATTGCAGTGAAATGTCGAAGAGACATTCCAGCAAAGCAAAAATGACGAATAGAAAGACAATAAGCTTAAAAATAAACAGGATAAAATGAAAGGCTATAAAAGTTCTCGAAAGCTACATGAAATTTTAAAATACTATTGTCAACACCGGTCTTCGATGTTTAAATAGATGAGAATTGTCGTTACTTACCATTAACACAAGTTAACACACAGCTTATTAGTGCGACCCACGGCACCACCACCATCCTAGTGAAAATAAGTACGTTCCTGCCACATAACTTGCACTGTACACAACAGCTACACTTCATAAAAACATGAGATACACTACAACGAAACGGACAGATGATGTCCCTCCATTCGGAAAAACGCGACTCCCATTGAGCACCCTGAGATGTAGTAAAGGAATGTTCTTCCGCTATCCGAAGAGACCCAACACAAAATAATTCCTCAACTATTTTACTTGTTTTCACTTAAAAATGCAATGTACGTACTTTAATAGTTCAATTTTGTTAAAAATTAATTATTTTATTTAAGTTTATAAGAAATAAATAACTAACTCTGCTTATATTTATAATGTTATAGTTACATGTACAAAAACGAGTTAATATACTAGCGCTCTCTTACAGTTATTCTGCCAACTAAAAACTCAGAATCTACCGTGCTGCACTCTACAGCAATTTTAAGAGACTATCTAGGAATTAAATGGCGGGATTTGTACAGTACAAATATAATACGGCTTTTATGTTTTATACTAGCGATTGAAATGTACATACTTTATGAATTTGGGTCCATAAACATTTTTTACAAATGGTGGAAACCGCTCAGCGTAACTTCGAATTAAGAATAACTAATGGTTGTCACCATTGCTTCTGGCGCTAAACAAAAAATCTTTCGGCGGTAACCACAATATTAGTTAACTAAGCATCAATGAAAAACACCTTTAATGCCGGCTCCGACCATGACAAACGTCAATTAAATTATACTACAAAATTCAAATTCAGTAAATCAAAATGAATTAAGCGCAAACTTAATGAAGAATATGGCCGCTAATTTTCTCGCGCTCATTGTGCAGTAAAAGTTGAATGCATTAATTTTCTTTATTAACGCTCTTACCTATGTCTTCGGTAACGAGGGATTTTTATTCATACTGGTATTGTTTGCCATAAAGCCTTTTTCTAAAATTATTTTATGCTATATTGAACGATGAATCCAAAATATTAAAACTGCAGCTGCTAAAATTAAAAAATCTCAACTCCAGCAGGCTGAACCTACTTCATATCAAATTCTTATGAGATGATTAACTAATGCACACTGACTAAACAGGGCAAAATAGTTTTAATATAATTCATATTAGAGGAAACCTAATGTTGACAACCCATAAATTGGAATTTTTTTAGAACTACAATTTTGCATAGCAAAAATCTAAATATTTGTGCATTAATTAAGGCTATTAGTGAAATGTTTTCATCTTACCTCATCAGCCAAACACTAAATCAGTTTCCAATATGATTTTTAAGAACCATCATTCCTTTTGCATTTTAACTGAGCAGAGAGAATGAAGATCAAGACACATGGATCCCAAAATATACTCCATTGGCTCAACGTTAACTCAAATGTTATCATAAACATAGCTGAAATAAATTTATTTTTTGGTATTTTTCCTCTGTCCATCTTATTACAATGATACTTAGTAGTACCCACAAGAAAATCAATTTAATAGAATTATAAACAAGATAAAGGGAAATGTCTTATAAAAAATTTTAAGCCCAATAAATAATACTATTTTTAATTGGCTCATAAACACCCAATTTTGGTTTTAATGAGCATATCAAGTACAATGAATCTCTGCACCTACCCACACTATCAACCCTTCTACCAAGGTCAATGGTATTCATCGTAGCATGTCAAAGAACTTCAGAAAAATAATCTTCTTTATATTAGCTTTGCAAGATCTTTCTTCTACACATAGGTATTCCCAGTATGAAGCTCCTGCATTATTTTACTTTCCAGACAGTAAGGATAGAATTGCAAGTTTGTCATCATTTGCTCCTAAAATTATAATTTTTAAGACATTAAAGTTCCCCAATAAAATTCAATACCAAGGCAAATAAATGTTGAAAAACTTACCAGCTAAAGAGATCTCTGGATTACATAAATATTGGATTAGTTCCTAATCATTTAATATAGTACATATTCCAAAAGCCAGCAACCTTAGGACTTGAGGTGGCAGGTTTTTATTTTTCCAAACTTTTGAACAAAATATATTTATATAAGTATCACAACCATGAATTATTAAATGAAATTCATATTATATTGACACATAATTAACAAAAGTTTTTCATTTATAAAACATAATTCTTAAGTTTGCTAAGTACATAATATGTACCAGCTATGGTTTTGTTATAATTTACTCACTTTCCAATTTACTAGTAATCATATTTCCAATAAATTAAGACTTTTGTTAATTTCTTTGTTTTTTAAAACTAGCTTCAGTTTCCTTACATACTTGGTCTTTTCTGAAACAAATTTTTCTTAAATTTTATAAAGCATATGTCCCTTTCAGTTTTCCAATGTCTGGTTTTTTTGATAAATCTAATTTTAATGTTCATACTGTACTGCAATCTAGTGACCGCGACTATGGACTAGCACGTTCAAGTTATTAAGATTGATAACGCTGCAGAGCAAAGGTAATTGTTTTACACAAACAGGCCACATGAGGCTTAACACACCTATTTAAGGACCACATATGAACTTCCAAACAGATCATCACACCATACGTAATAAATAGTAGTGCGAATTACTTTGTGCATGGCACCATATGCCTATATAGTAAAATCCCATTAAAACAAACTTGCAGGGGATCAAGAATTATTTCTTAGTTCGCACTTCAAAAGTTTTCCCTGATGCAACTTTTCATCCATGCAAATTTTAGAATGTTATCTATGTTTAAATACAGTATCTGACAAGTAGAGGATAAAGGTTTGTTGACTTGATTTCTTTATTGCAATAAAATAAATTCTCTGTAAAATGTCAAAATACAAATTCACTTATTTTAAATTGTGCAGTTTTTATCTAACTTTCAATATCTTAAGTCTATGCTACTCCTGCATTAATATAGCATTTTTCACAATGTACTAATCATCATTAGGCATAGAAATGATAGTTTGGATAAAATAAGCTAAAATTGAAATAAGATGGAGAATTGCAATAAGAAAATCAAGCCAACAAACCTTTAACACCTAGACCAGTGGTGCCCAACCTATAGCCTAAGTAGGTTTTAATGCAGCCCATGAAGTCATGACAGAAAAGCAATCAAAAAAATTTAACACAAATTCATACTTTTATGAAAATTTTGATAAAACTTTAATTTTCACTAAAATGGCACCTCAGAATATATAATTTCTGATTAAAACTCTAATCTGACCCACGAAGGATTCAACACTAATGCAGCCTGCCATGTAGAAAATATTGGGCACCACTGTCCTAGAATATAAATAACATTCTAACAGCATAGGTGAAGCTTCTGATGCATGGTGACAAATCATCAAAAATCTATGGATGAAACATTATGGAACCTCCCAGGACACAGTTTGAGGACCCCTGCTAGAAGGTACAAACACTAAAACTACCCAAAATGTTTTTTCCAAGTTAAACTTTATAATGCCCAATTCTGGCATTGCTCTGTCAAACAAATCTAATCAACACAGGTGACCTGGGTCCAACAGATGTATAGAATGATGCAGTAATTTATTATGTCTCAACCCCACTTCCATCACATTATTAATTGAAGTGGATCAAATCTTATTTAAAATCTGGTAATATAAATGAGATGTTTCCCATGGAAAAGAATGATCAATCGAAAAAAAGGTTTCAGCAGCCTGACTTTCAGCCTTATGGGCCTGACAATTGCACTTGAGGTTATATGGCCAGACTTCACCTATAGGTGACCCATCCTGTAATTACATCTGTTGTATTCAACTTTACTCCATTCTCATCATGCAATACCCCACACATTCAACATATAAAGGCACAAACCATTTGCTTAACTGCGAGTGCTACCTAACTTTTAATTTGTCCTTGAAACTGTTATAAAATTTTCACTGTAAATATATGCTAGTATGCAGGGATCATTAAAATAAGGTATGCTAAATGATATTAGTTATCAAACCACACAAAAATGGGCAAAAAATTTATTTCACAAATAACAAATGCCACACCAAGTTTTCATTATGAAAGAACACCAGCCACGATGGTCAAATACAGCAGAGTGGAGAATATTTATAACTTTAGTTTTGTTCTCCTCCAGTGGCGCCTCTTGGAATTGTACCTGAAAAACAATACAGCCATTAGACAAAAGTTTAAACAGGGATACACAACTAACTCCTTTAAAGGGGGTGTTAACATGTCTGGCTCCCAATGCTAGGGTTTCAGTTTCAAATCTGCTAGGCACATGACTTTATGTGATTGCTACTGTCATTATATTGTCCAATTCCATCAAGTTATGCCTGAGACTGTTAACTGTCATTCTAATTATTGCCAAAGGCCAGTAACAGTTATCATGAGCCATTTAAAACAAAATTTTCACTTTAGTACAGTAAAACAATTTTCTGGTAACTTCACCAGAGAATTATTGAGTTCATCTTATGGCTTAAAAATTCAAGATTAAGCACTTAAAATATTTGACTTAAGATTTGATAGAAAGTCAACATTGTAAGAAATTAACTACATGAAGACAGCAGCTAAGAGTAACTAACTGTAGCAACTAATTGATGTTCATAGAGGTTGGAAGAAGTTTTTTAAAAAAGTGTTGGTTGGGTTGTAAGGGTTTCAAAAAATGATTGGGTGTTGGTTCAAGTGAGGAATGAAGATATATTGAAGGTTTTCTTCGAAACAGTACGTGAAATGAAATGGATTAATTAAAATAAATTGATAATTTAGTGTATACATATTAGGGTCAGTGCCAGATTACCCAATAGGCATGTGCCTATGGGCCCCCACCCTGTAGGTTGACTGTTATATAGGGAACATCCATAAATCACGCCAAAAATAAATTTTTTTAGCCGTCCCCCATCACGTATAGCCACAATTTTTTCAACCCCCTTTCCATATAAAGAAACAGGATTGTTTTTCCTCTCAAAACCTTAATTTATTTTAATTTTAGTTTAATACATTACACATCAATTATAGTTATCTTTCATTATTTTTATTTAAATTAAGTAATCTTACATTAATAAAACTATTTAATCTGAATAGCGTGAAAGGTGTACAATGAAAAAAAAATCACTTTTTACATTTTCCATCGCACATGGGTAAAAATACTCAAAAATAACATTTTAGTATTAATGTGCTTTTAATATTTTTTCATCAAATCAAAGATGTCAAGTTATAAAAAAACCTCCCCTCCGCCTTCACGATCCATCAATCTCCCCTACACCGTGACATAATTTATGGATGCTCCCTTATTGAAAGCAAAAAGAAAATGTAATTAAAAAACAACAAACGTAAAAAAACAAGTTTTTCTTATAATAAAGAAAGTAGAATGTTCTTATTTTTTTGAAAAAGAAAAATTAATAACATTTTGACAAAACGTTTTTTCAGTATACCATAGTTTTCTTTATACCATCACAAACTACGGGGAGGGCCCCCAAAGTGCCTGTGCCTAGGGGCCCCAGATGGTCTTAATCCGCCACTGATTAGGGTAGTGGTGCCCAACCTATGACCTTCAGGCCGGATGTGGCCTGTGAAGGATTTCTGAGTGGCCCACAAAGCCATGGTGAAAAAGCAATCCGAAAAATTTAACACATTCATATATTTTTATGAAAATTTCGCTAACAATTCTTTTAACATCAGAATGTTTATTATAAAAACCTCATTAATACTATATTTTCACTTAAATGGCACCTCAGAATATATAGATAACTTCCGATTTAAACTCTACTCCGGCCCGCGGAAGAATTGGCAACTTCCAATGCAGCCCGCCATGTAGTAAAGATTGAGTTCATTTTCCTGACACAAACTGGCACTGTGATTGATGTTGACTTCTATCAAATCTGTTCCAAATATTTAAACGGGCATCTGGTTTTTCATAAGCTTGTTGTAGGCTGGAGACACCCAAGATATTTTTACCATTTTTTTTATTCTAAGTACTTTCTTTACTCTTGAATTTTCTGGTAGTTTGTTTTGCATTCTGCATTACTATTTTTTCAATAGAATTAACACCATTTATTAAAAATGCAATCTTTAATCTTACTTTGTTAATTTTAAAATAATACCTCACATATCACTCAGAATGCACTCCTGGAAAAAGAAGTACGTAAAAGGGGTAACATTGTATATTTTTCATCACACCACTGACATTACCAGTATTAACACTTGCAGGTCTCTGTGATAGCATTAAGGATATAAAATAGTCAGTATGCGAAAATGAGGAATGAAGAGATAAGTAACGCATGGCCATATGTGAGCAGCTCAAGACTGTTCATACAAAACTTAATAATTTCTTACCCTTATACGGTAAATGCATGCTATTTTCTTATTTTCTCCCTGCATAACTTAGCAATGGTATATACACCACCAATGACATATCAACCTTAGGTTGGTTGGTCAATACATACAACAGAACCACAATTATCAGAACAAACTTGTAAGAAAGGTAGCAAAATTATTTAGTATTAATGGTAACTTAAAAACTTAATATGCTGAAAAAACAAGGATAGTATCTTTTGAAATATAAATGCAGCAATTAACAAATACTACAGTTCAATGCAATACTTAAAATATCAAATGTAATTTATGGGAAGAACTAAACCAATAACCATTAAAGAATTCTGATATCACTCTGGATACAGAGCAACCATTGATTGTCAATGACTTACATGCTAGCATAGCTTTCATTTCTTTAGTAATCGCCAATTAAAAGGTTAGCACCATGTTCTGAACTCAGTCTGTATTAATTAATTGAAACGTGATAACCACAAACGAAAATTAGCATCTCGTCCTTATATTGTTAATTTACATTTATAAATATACATATCGGCTGCGTTACTTAACAGCTTCCTAGAGTAGCTATGTAAAATGAAAAAACTCTCATAAAACTAGGTCTAAGAAAATTTTTAGGAGACTACAGATAGTGTTACAGTTCAACTTTACCATTTGAGACAAAAATAAAGGCTCCATCATATTATCAATAATATGAGAGAACGATAATTGTCAAAATAGCACTCACAATTGTAAAAATAATTTTGTGCGCTTCTGTGTTCAGGGTTTAACGTGTAACCGTAACTTATAAAATTGGTTGGTCACCACACACTAACACAAGCCGTGACGTTAGCAATATTTTGTGTTATACCGCAAGGTGTTGCTGCTTTAACAAATTTAAGTTAAATGAAGTAATGTGATCAACCTGATGGGGCAAACGGAATCATCGTAGGATAAAACCTGGAAGTTTTTTAATGTGAAATAATGTAAGTTTTAAAATTAATATTTTTACCCAATGAAATATAGCCATACGGTTCTTTTTTAAGAAAACGCAGAAACGAAGTTTGCAGAGAAATGTTCAACCACTTCATTTGCCCTGTTGACACGTGTAACGCTTATTCCATTAAAACAACCGAGCACGATATGCGGTTTAACATTTGTCAACGAAATTAAAATGTCAGGCATAACTATGTTACACATTAAGTCAATAATTCAAGATCAACATTTGATAAATTTGTTTTTAATACGTGTCAAGAATTTAACGATATCTTTTTATAACGACGGAAACATAAGTTTACTACGGTATCGAAACAAATACGAAAAATTAAAATCAAGTCAACGGATATAGCTAACCTCGACTTGCTAATTATTCATAGTATTTTTAAATTCCGAACTACAAGGCAACAGAATAGCGTTCACATCGCATATTTTTCTGTTGACTAATAAACTTACAATATTGTACGGCACACAATAAATTTATAACTTAAACATCATTTACCTAATTGTATTTCCAGTTCTCATCCTTATCCATTGAGGAATTGGACGATTCTGTTTAAGCTTTTTGGCAAGCTTCTGCTTGATCTTGAATGTTTTATGAGCAGACTGAAAGAAAGATTAAAATGTAATCATATGTAAATATAAATCCTATTAAACCCATTTAAGCAGCTAAAAAGACTAACAATGCTAAGATGACTCAGATATTAAAAGATTTAAGAGACAAAAACATTTACCATTTTGACACGCCGACCACTCAACAAATGGGAGATGGAACCGGATAAAGCAAGTCAACCGACGTATTTTAAAATTTATCGCTATGATGATTATATTTATATTTTTATGTTTAAATAATAAAATAAAATAAGAAAT
Source organism: Uropetala carovei (assembly GCA_036926305.1). Taxonomy (NCBI): domain Eukaryota; kingdom Metazoa; phylum Arthropoda; class Insecta; order Odonata; family Petaluridae; genus Uropetala; species Uropetala carovei. Next base: position 745,099 of record JAXCHB010000164.1, read on the forward strand.
TAATATAAATGAATTTATTTCAATTATTTTGATCATAATAATTTTTCATTTGATTATCTAAATTTTAATGAAGTTTTCTTATGCTCTTTTCTGATGTAGGATTCTCGCGAAAATATAATTTTCTTGAATTTTCTCGTTATTTGTTGCATTTATTAAGTTTTTCAGAAAAATCATTTTTATGAATTCTCATTATTAGCTGTGAATCATGGCGACAGTATTTTTTCATTGTGTTAGCTTTGAAATTTTACAGACATTTGGAAGCTTTTGTCTTTGCCGGCAAAATTAGGTTATAATTTTGTATTTACCTTTAATTTTAGGATAATCGTAGGCTGAAATTGATACGAATCAATAAATAAAATACTTTAGTTTTTGTGATGTTGTTTTTGTTTTTATTACTTTAACTAAAAATAGAAATAAACATATATTTACGAAGTATCTTATTAAAGTATTTCCATATTATTAAATTTAATATCTTATTATTTATTTATTCCGGATGCAGCTTTTTATCGGAAGATATGTGTACCTGTGATCTTCTGTTTAACTTTAAGGAATGGTTTGCTGGTATCCAACTTCGAACTGTATACGGTTAATATTATTTAAATTTCTCTTATGTTAGAGCAAATTACATGTTAGATAAATAGTCATAGTTTTGACGAAGAATTTTTCTCTGTAATTTGTAGTATTCAGTTCTGTTGGTAGAAACGTTTATCATCTCTGATAATCAATAGAAAAAGCTTCTAAAGAGGATCAATATGTCGTGCCAGGAACAGTCAAGAAAAGGGTGGTGGAATGAGGGTTTCTGGTGGGGTGGTTTTCTTCTTCTTTATGGGAGTTATGCATGAATAATCCCTTGAAAACTTGAGGTCCGGGAAATTCTCTCCCTTGGGTAGTTTTGGCTGAAAATTTATAGCCACCATTATTAATTCAAATATGATGCACCCTCACAGAATTTTAGGCTATTACCAAACCGATGATAGTATTAGAAAAACCCCTCCACAAATCAATTAATAACTTGGTGAGTGACACCACAAATCTCTGGCAGTTGGGGCTCTGCCCCAGTCAGGGGAGGTTCTTAAGGCTTGAGTACCGCTTCTTGAAGCACGTGGTCATAGGACCATGGAACAGAATAACTTTGATACAGCACCAATTACCAGTAATGACGTGAAAGGTAATCTTAGTCCATGGATTGCTCACTTTCTGATTATAGGGGGCAGTATTGTTGGGAACAAGGTGAGATGAGGTGGTTTACCCCTCCCCACCAGTGACTCATCTGTTTGTGGTGGGGATGGCAACCAATTGACTCTTCCCCCCCTCCCCCCATGACAGTTGATTCTGAGGAAATTTAGGGTGAAGACTAAAGTTAAATGATTACCTCATCACTCTTCTGTCTCACTCAGTTTACTTTCATACCATACAACCCTAAGCATTCTTACTGGTGAGGCAACGATTGTAGTAGGTTGGTAGTTGTAGTAATGCTTCACAATGCTTTGGAAGGGAATGGGATCAACTACGGGTAATGTTAGGGAATTACAGTCTGCACTATTCCCAGTTTGTTCTAAAGGTAAGAGTTTATTATTGGAAGAAGTAAAAGATATTGTGGGGATTGTATAAATCAATATCAGTTATTATGGAATGTAGGATGTGGAATAGGCAATAACGGTAAAAGATATTGTGGGGATAGTATAAATCAATATAAGTTATTATGGAATGTAAGATGTGGAAAGGATAAGTTTGGATAACATATATTGAGGAAATGTATTTAAGTATAAATTTTTTTTTAAATCAATCAACTGTGAATGTTCAATTGTGCATAACCATTCATTCATCAAATTTTGGAAATTTTTGTGATAGATATAGTAAATTTTGGTCAAAGTTCATTGAATTTTTTAAAAAGTATTAAAGCTATTTTGTGTTTGCATATATATGTACAGTTTTAAAGAGAAACTCAGAGAAGTTTTTTATGTTAATGTAACCAAAAAAGAGTCTCTGCCTATACATGTCTACTTTGTTCACTTTTACATTAGATACTTAATCTATCAGAGATAGGTAAATTAGCGTTTGACCGAATAATAAAATTTTTGTCTTCCTCAGCTGGAAGTTATTTGAGCAGCTTTTTGCAAAACACATTGAAGTCAAATCAAGTGGAAATAAACACTGATGCTCGCACAAATCGTACTGTAGCACGTCTAAAAGAACCAAGGGAATTATTTTCTTTTAGTCGTGATGTATGCACTCAACAAGGAGTTCGTTGGCCTATTGAATGTGAGGTAAGTTTTATCCTAATAGAAAATACTTATTACCATGCAGCTGCATGTGATCATTAATTCGAGGAGCTATGGACTTGATTTAATATCATTGTAATCGATTGTAAAATACAGAAGTAAATTTAAAATTAATTAATGGATTATGCTAGCTGTGATATGGCATGAGTTCCATGCAATGACTATAGTTGACACATGGGGTCAAAACTTTGAATCTAGCTGCCTTCTATATGCAATACTTTATGGTAGCTGTAGAGATTTTTACGTTTTAATGATCCTAATCCTTAACTATGCAAAAAATCTATTTAAGTATATGGTGCATAATTATGCACAATGAGTTAATAGCATACGCTATTCAATATGTCAGGCTTTCACGGAGAAGTGAAAATTAAATGGTGTCTAGAGATATTTTGAATCACACAGTAAAACATGTTTTGAAGATCTTTTTCTTACAGGTTATAGAAGACCAGATATACCATATTGGTTATGTTCCATCAGTTCCTGAGCAATATTATGTTGTTACCGGCAGAGAGCTGAAGCCAAAACCTGTTGGGGTCGAGTTAGGGACAGTGGTATATGATTACAGCCCTTCCACTTCTGTTAATTATGTATGTATATGAGCCTGATTTACATTTTTCACTGGTGGGGTTATATGAATGCTATTATAATTAATTGTGCAAATAACAGGTAAAAAGTTTTGGAAATATTACTTTTTCAAACACAAATGTAATATATTATGAATAAACTAAATATAACATGTTATTTCCATCGTACTTTCATGGAATCAATAAATTTTTTACCAAATTATTTATAATTTTTGTTTTATGTTGGCTTCATTATTAAAACCATTTAAACTATATCACTTCTGTTTGTTCTATTTGAAACAAATTTTGCGTTAAAGAGAATTAATATTGGCCTAAATTTTATCATAATATGTATGTATATTGATGAGCTGAGGAATATCTTAATTAAAATGTAAGTTAAACCTCAGACTATTACAATTCTTTAATTTTCTTATATTCTTTAGGATCTATGAATGTCATATTTTGAACAATATTTCAGAATATATGAATTACATTTTTTTGACAAATAAAAATACGAGTATCTTAGTAGTGAAAATTTATCTAATGATTTAATATGTACGGAGAACTATATGTCAAAAATATTTTAATCCCTTGCCATATGCAGCTTTAACTGACCAGGATTATTAATTTTGTAGAGAACTTCATTGTATTCTTCTGTCTTTCATAGGAATCTCCTAATGTCACTCTTCCCCTGCAGTTCTCCCGATCGATGATTGGGGGCACACCAGGTACTCCAGAATCAGTTGCAGCAACACCTTACGAGGAGATACCTGGTCACACATTGCATTTTGAGTCTCGCTTTGAGTCAGGGAACCTGGCAAAGGTTGTAAAAGTTACAGATGTATATTATGAGTTGTATCTTCGCCCAGATCTCTACACTGGACGTCACATGCAATGGTTCTATTTCCGTATTAAAGGCACTCGGAGTCATTGCACCTACAGGTACCTATAGATATTGATGATTAATTTCTGCTGTTTTAATTAAAAAAAATTATTTTCTTATCATATGCCAATGCTTAATGAGGTTAATTATTTTTGTTTCTAACCATAGTCGTCATTTATGTCTGTTGTTTTATTGTTTTTCCATAGATTTTCCGTTGTAAATATGTCTAAGCCCGAAAGTTTATACTGCTATGGGATGAAACCTTTACTGTACTCTGTGAAAGATGCAGATATAAATGAAATAGGCTGGAGGCGATGTGGGGAAAACATTAGTTATTTCAGAAACAATTCTATGTGAGTATAACTATGCTCTATTTATATTTATTATTCATATGGTTTTAAAATTTATGGTGTTGTTATAATGAGACCATTGGTCACAATTTTAATTTGTTTGTATGCTTCATCTTCTCTTTTTCCATGTTTTCATCTTATGGATTGGCATTCAAAAGTGATGAAGATGATCATTCTTCATCTTACACTTTGACATTTAATATTCAATTCCCATATGATGAGGATACTGTCTTCCTAGCCCATTCATATCCTTACACATACTCTACTCTTCAGGATTACCTTATAAAATTGCAGGTATGGCAGTTAACTACAAATACTATATGTATGTTTTTTCTGTTTACATAAACATAGTCACTTTTTGATGTAACACTATAGTTAGCATTAAATCTAATAAAATTCAAATTCTATTTTTATGTTAACACTGGCATGGTAATTTAATCCTTACCATAAATTTTTATCATGATTATTTTTCCAAATAAAAACTTTGTAGGATTCATGTTATTATTGAGAAATTGATATTCTGTAGAATGTTGACCATAATCCGATTTTTACCGTGATTATACTATTTATCATTTCCAAATTCATTTTGTGCTTTTAATTAGGCTCATATTTAATTGAGTTGTTAAGCATAATATGTACTTGTCTTTGTTTGTATAAATATAACCAGTGATGAGCTGAAGCTGGCACCCGCCGGCTCACGCGAGCCTGCTGTTAATTTTTCTTAGAATTTGCGAGCCAGTTGTTAAATTTTTAGAAAATTGGAAAATTTAATGATTTTGTCCTTTCAAGTACATTTTGCCCTATCTGATAGTCAATTACCGACAGTGTATGAAATGGATATATTACGAACAGAACACTTGTTAAGCTAGCGGAACGGTATTACTAAACTAGAGCGATATGGTGCCCCTGGCATATAGGCCTCCTGCCACTGTTATCCAAATTTCCTAACCCCTTTTTTTTCAGATAGCCGGTTCTTAATTTCTTTCCAGCTCATCACTGAATATAGCTATATCTTTGTATGATGCATGGTTACTTTTATATGACACAATCTAATATTTTATATTTCATTTCTTTATCAAAGAATGATCCTGTAAAATCTGAATTCAGTAAATTAAGATTACTCTGTCGCTCATTAGCTGGGAACAATATTTACTACCTCACCATTACTGCACCAACTCCTGCAGATGAAACTAAAGTAAGTATTTTTTGTTTCTGGCCTTATTCTTAATTAAATTGTTACAAAATAAATATTCTTCTTTTTCTATCGTGAAAATGGGAACAGTTAAAAATTTGGGAAATTTTATTATTATTTTGATTTTATTTTGAGAAAGTTGAGTGCAACAAAATTCTTTTTTATGGATTATTAGAAGAAGCAAGCTGTGGTGATCACTGCCAGAGTCCATCCTGGAGAAGCACCGTCATCCTGGATGATGAAAGGTTTCTTGGATTACTTAACTGGTGACAGCAACCAGGCCAAAGTAAGTTAATAGCAAGTGCTATTAACATTGTACGTATGCACTATTTTAAATACTGCCATTTATTAACCATCTCTCATATGCATAACAGTTACAAATTAACATGAAAATTTTTGGTGATACTTTTTTATGTGTAAGTAACAATTTAATAAAATTTTCGCTCAATTCATGAAAGGAACTGAGAGAGAAGTTCATTTTTAAACTTGTGCCAATGCTTAACCCAGATGGGGTGATTGTTGGCAATAATAGATGCTCTCTAACTGGCAGAGATTTAAACAGGCAGTATAGAACTGTGATACGGGAGACATATCCTTCAATATGGTACACAAAAGTGATGATTCGAAGGTGAGTATAGCAGATAAAAATCCTCTTAATAAATTAACTCCTTCTGAGCTTTAATGACAACAGGTGTAGTTGTTGTCCATTGTGATGTAAATCCACATTTCATATCATTATTTATGTTGGATTTATTTAAAAGCAAATTGTTTTCCCATTATCATAATTAATGCATCATTGCATCTTTATCCTATAGATTTATATTCCATCCTGTTTGCATTAGTAAAGATAGTGATAATTATTAATCCAGCATAAGGTATTCCATTCCTTTGTTTTACGATGAACTCATTTAAGATTTGCATACTGTCAACTTTTGGAAAATTCTTGCCAGCATTTTCATAGTCATAATTCCTGTTTTTTACTATCACATAATCTACTTAAGCATAGCAGATGTATGTTGGGCTTTCTGTTGATGAAGCATGAATTTTATCAATTAATTTATGATAAAGTTTATGAAGAAGCATTTCTCCTCTAGTTGTTTACCATCTTATAGTAGAGTTAACTGTACTTTAAATGAAAGTTAACTGTGATTTAATAAAAAATCTGCCATTAATATAAAAATGAATGACAACATTTATGTAATTAACTCATCATCCATGCAACTGGAGACAAGCTTCAAGATGGAGTATTTGATAGAGTAAGACCCAAAAAACCGCAAGTGAATCCATTGCAGTTATGGCAAAGGACATTTTAGATGTTGGTAATGCAGATGTTTAAGAGAATAAAAGAGTAGAATTCTGTAAAAAAAACTAATTTTATGATAGTATATATACAGGGTGAACACAAATTATCTTTACAACTTTAATTTAAAATACAAAAATACAGAAACAATCTACACATACAGAGGTTGCACCATCTGTGAGAGAAACTCGTAAGTTTCATTGAATAAAACACTGGTACATGTCACCAGTATTCCGTGAACCATAACGGATTGATTCATCTGAACGTCAATCATGATGGCATTGATACAGGAGAAGGCACATCAATACGTGCTTAGTATGAACAGTTTAAAGACACGGGATGTCTTATTCATAGGAAAGGTGAGGGTTGTCGGCATGCATCAGATGAAAATGGAATGAACTCGAGTTAAACATTATGAGTTTCTCTCATATATGGCGCAAACTATGTATGTGTAGATTGTTTCTGTGTTTTAATATTTTTTATTAAAGTTGTAAAGATAATTTGTGTACACCCTGTCGTTTAACGATAATAAGCTATGGCTCACAATGCATGAGGTATGATGAAAGGTTCATCTAAAAATATAGGTCCAAACAGAATGCTGAAAAGATGTAAATTATAATCAAATTTTAAACTCTTACATTCACAAATTTTGATATTTTCTATTGGCATATCTTTAATTTTTCCCCACAGATGATTGATTATATATATAATTGAATAATATTTGAATTTAAAATTAATCTCCTAGGTTGCTCGATGACTGTGGAATTGTCATGTATTGTGATCTTCATGCCCATTCTCGTAAACATAATGTGTTCATATATGGCTGTGAAAGCAAGAGAATTGCTGAAAGGACTTTGAAGGAACAGGTTTTCCCCTTGATGCTTCATAAGAATGCTGCTGACAAGGTGACAGTCTTGATTACATTTTGTCTTTTTTTAGGCAACAATGTGTTGAACATAACAACTAAATGCTTAGTGTTTTAAATGATATTATAATTGCAATGTTATATACTATATACAATTTAATTGTATATTTCCATTAACAATATTTAAATAGTTGTTATCAGAAAGTTTTTCTGTAGTAAAAAGGATTATATTTCTAGAGTAAAACATTCTATTTATTCATGATGAGCATAGGGAGGATTTTGCATTTGTCTGTTCTGTACATACAAGGTCCAGAAATATTTTGGTTCATCTTCCAGTTTTGCTTTGAGAATTGTAAGTTCCGAATACAAAGGAGTAAAGAAGGGACAGGTAGAGTTGTTCTTTGGTCTATGGGAGTAAACAACAGCTACACAATGGAGGCATCATTTGGAGGCTCAAGACTTGCTGGTCGTCGATCTGGCACACACTTTTCCACTGCAGATTTAGAAGCAATGGGCCGACATTTTTGTGATACCCTACTTGACTTTTGTGATGAAGATCCTAGCAAGGTACGATTTTAAGTCAATAGTATTAATAACTTATTTTACCATTACTTCATTGCTAGGAAAATTCCTAAGTGTTATTACCTTCTTAAATTGATTTCTGGATTTTATTGTTCATAATTTCTTGATTTATGCTAGTACTCAGATTTATTTATATTCAAATATGTGTAAAATATTTTTGTATCTGAAGTGTAACACTAAAATTAATATTAAATTCCATGCATTCATGTGGAATAATGGCATCCGGTAAGTATTAAAAATTAAATCATTATTCTATTCTCAGAATTATAAGCAATTCTGTGAAGTGATGCACATCAACAGTTGAATCCAAACTGAAACACATAGTTTAAATTATAATTCCAAAGCTTACAATCCTTTACAGTTATTTTAGTCATATGCATTATGTAAAATAAAATCATTCCATATTCCTTGTACTGAAATTTATTTAAAAGAAATTTCTTCCATGACCAATTTAAATTTTGCTTTTTTGGTTTAAAACAATCTCTTGGACTCTTTTATAGTTAAAATTTGCTCTAAGGACTCAAGGAATTGAATTTTTTCTTTTATTATTTATAGATAAAATTATTAGCATACATTTTTGTCACTGTAATTTAAAATAAATGTGGAAATAAAAATATAATTTATTCTGTAATAATAGCTTTCCTCAAATTAATGTATTTTTCAGTAAAATATAGTCATGAACTTATGCCATACTATTTCTTTTTTACAGGCTTGAATTGAATTTTTAAGGAGCGCCTTAGAAACAAAATTGTGACTAAGCTACTTGAGGAAGGCTCTAATGCTGATGAACCAACCAATATTGCCTTATCGGATTATTCGAGGTAAATCATAACTATTCGAAAATTTGCTGGTGTATTTTCTCAAAATATTGTGGGTTACTGTGAATTTTATTACCAGTGATTAATAATTTCTTCTTAGGTGCATAAATTATGTCTAATATTATGATGGAGACTTGCTATAATCCATTCCCCTAAATTGTGGAATATGATGATTTTTGCTTGAGCCCCAACATTTTCTATTATATTTATTCCTTATAGAAAGTATACCATTGTAACTAGTTGATTTCTGTATAAACAATAATAAAATTTAATTTATTCTGAATTATTCTTGCAATTTTTTGACGTTTTTGAAATGTAGTCTTACTTATAATGTTTTCTCTTTACTCATGGACCATGTTATAGCAAGACTTAAGTGTGTTTGTTTTTTAATATTCTCCGTTTATATTTTATCAGTGATGATGGTGTTACTAGCAGTTCGAGTGATGACGAGAAAGAAAATGTTACCAATGCTGAAGTTCATGATGAAACTCAAGAAGAACTTCAGTCTTCCCCAGCAGATGTACCTGCTAAATTTGCGTCCAATAGAAAACCATCAATCTCTAAGGTATTGCTGCTCATATTTAATCGGTTAGTATAAATGTTTGCAAATTGCAGAGTAACTGGTTTTTATGATAATACTGTTATGTTTGCATCACTTCATTTTTTTGAATCTCACATTAGCAACATATTACATTTAGTTTATTATATTTGTCAAAGAAGCTGATTTAAAAAAAATACTTTCTTTTTCATATTTTATATCTCAAACTTTTAGGATGTTTTTGTCTCTCTCATCTTCTTTATTTCATCTTAAAAATTTATATTTTATATAAATATCTGATTTGAATGTTTTCAGGTGTAAAAGTTTTCTATTTTGATGAATTTACATTAAATTTGTAACTTTCCTTTTGAAGTTAGCATGAATTCATGTGAGAGTTTGCATTTTTAACCTTTAAACAATGAAGTCTCTTCCTTTATGAATTCTTCTTAAAGATTACTCGTCGGCAGTCAACAGAATCTGTTAGTCTATGGTGCGGACAAGGAAGAAATGTTGTAGGAGCTGGAGTGACTGTTCAAAGACGTGCTTTAACTGTGACTAAGTCAACCCTCCAACCACCAACTGAAACTAACATCACATGTTCTTCAATTGAAGATGCACCAATTGAACAGCCAGAGACTATTTCTTCCATCACTGTCGCTCAACAGGGTAATCATCATCCATTGCTATGGGCTCGAAGGATGGCTTCCAAAGGCTCTGATGGTCTTCAGCGTGCTGCACCCAACTCATGCTTAACAGCTGTTAGTAAAGGTGAGGAGTTTGAATTTGGAATTTTAAATGTTTCCATATTCTTCCATAGATAACTAGCAGAACTGCCTGATGAATTTCAATGGATTTAGTGAATGTAAAACTTCAACCGTGTAACATGTAAACATCATAAGAATAAGATAGTACACAGTTTTAATAATAAAATTTTTTATCGCCATATAGCCTATATTATCCGCAGGATAAAATTATTTACCTATGCGAAGTTTTGTGACGATATCTTCAAAGGTTTGAAAATCACAATTTGTGGAAAATCTATGTCTAATTATATAAGTTACTTATGTAGTATTAAAAACAGTTTGCTTTGGAGAACTCTATGCCACACTTTGTGTTTCTTTCTTTGCTACTTTAGTTTATATTAGGTATATATTTTTTCTTTTAGTTAATATTACATATTGTTTATAATGGTCATCACATAAATTGTTAATCCAACAATATGCTCATTCCCGTGTTATTTAAATGGGAAAAATTAAAAGAGAAAAAAATTTCTATATAAAGAATGTAGTTCAAATCACTTTTAAAACTCTCCCATTTTGCTTAACTTTTTATTGCGGTTAAAATGGCACCTTCTTCTTGCTTCTACATTTTGCAGTTGTTGCGCTATAAATGCACAAACACATTCTTCAAAATATTTATAGTAGAGATTTAGAAAAGGCAGTTTAGAAAATTTGATCTAAATCTGTCGGTAGCAGATATAAACTACATGTTTATGTGAATTAGGAGATATGTATTGAATTTCAGTGTCTTAAATGTTATGCTGTATATAAAAAGGCTAGCACATTACAGGTTCAAAGTTTTAGGTTTCATGAAAATACTTACCATTATTTTTATATACGTTGATATACTTATGACTGACTAAATAAACATTATTTTTCACTTTTATGTAAATAAAATTTTATAGTCTTCGTTTACTGTTCTCTTATCTCCTTTCTTACCTATTAATTATATCTTTCGATTGTTGGTTTTGATGGATTATTTATTCCAATACATACATATATATATATATATATATATAAACTTATGGAAGAGGAAAGGTAAATGAGGATATTTAGGGCAACTAGGTGTTGAAGGAAACCCAGTGAGCACTTACCGGAAGGAGAGCCGCTGGGATGTTGGAGAGACACATTTGTAGACGTTATTGGAGCTTTCAGGATGATCCCTTCATCAGCACAAGAGTTGTGTCTCTCTTGTGCTGACAAAGAGATCATCCCGAAAGCTCCAATAACATCTACAAATGTCTCTCTCCAACACCCCAGCAGCTCTCCTTCCGGTATGTGCTCACTGGGTTTCCTTCAACACCTAGTTGGCCTAAATATATATACATACATACATATATATATATATATACACATATATATACACACATATATATATATATATATATATATATATATAGTTATTTATTAGCATTTTATTGGTTATTGTCACACATTAGAATTTCTTAATTTTTGGTAACTCTTGCAGCCATGAAATAATTGAATAAACCAAGAATGAATTTGAGATACAAAGTAACTCATGATCATGCACTCCTAAAAGAAAAGGTTTAATCAACTTTTTTTAAACCAGAGGAGTTACCTACCATATATTCCGGCATATAAGTCAACCATTGAAGCCTAAAAAATTTTTCCTAAAACTTAAGAACTGACTTATATGCCAAACATAAAATGTGAACCTTAAATTACAAATGAATAACATCGATATTTACGAAGACTGTTGATCTTTCAATGAGGTGATTGCTATTTTGAATCAACTGTTCCAGTGTTTTATGACATTTATTTTAGAAGATTTATAATAATTAATTTTAATACTGTATTTACGTAATCTGCGTCCTCGTGTTCCACCCGCATCCCTATTTTTGGACCAGACCGAGGAGAAAAAAATAAATTCGTGCTTTAGTAAGTTGATGTCTATGGCGGTGGACAGTTATTTAAAAAATCAAAAAAGTGTGAGGATTCCCTGTAGGTGTGTACTCTCCATGGTTCCCTCTAAGCTGCGCGGCCGTGCAGCAGTTTTTGAAGTGCTGCGCACTAAATTTTTTAAGCACGCAATATTGTGTGTATTTTAGAATATTTCGGAACAGGGCCGCATCAACCCTGGTGCACATCCGCACACTAGCATCATGTAGGTGCACATAGCAATATTCATTCTGCCCATGGATGAAAAAAAGTAGAGGGAACTATGGTTCTCTCCCCGGTTAAAGGCACGTCAGCGGCTCACGCCGAATACAACGAATACAGATACCAGATGTCAACTTATTCTGGCAAAAAGTGTAGGTGGAAACTGATAGTAAATTTTTAATGACAGGACTACTTTTTTGAGTAACAATAATAAACTTAAAACTCAATTAAAAGGTACAGCTTTAATATTATAAACATATTACACCATCTCAATGTTGAAGATGCACCAACGGAAGTATAAACCACACATTTAAACCCTAAACGTTTCTTGGTCGTGTAGATACGCATGAACTTCATAGAATTCTTTGTCTTTTGCAAGTATAAACGTAGACGCAAGCATTTTGCAGTAAATTTACCATCGAAACTCGTAATTTTTAAAACTTGGTCAGAAATCTTTATGTACTGACATTTTGGAGAAAAAGGTGTGTGGGGTCCACATATTTTATTTATTTTATTTATTTAAACTTTTAACGGCGAGGTTGAGGCTACACAGCCCCTTCTTCCACCTAACCATATACAGTTTACAAGAATAGTTGTTGTAATTATTAAGGTAGTTTACAAATTTTGCTTTGCTTCTAACATATGTGATATTTTATTGAATTTCACCACCGTAGAGATGGATCGCAATCATTAGGTATAGTTCATTTCGATAGTATCATTAGCAGCTGACATCAATCGTATTATAGGAAACTTTATTTAATGGGTCAAGCTCTCCAAGAATAATAGTTTCTTATTGGTTGAAATTAAAACATCTGTTTTCAAGAAGAATAACACAGAACCTAAACAATATTTATATATATTTTTATTATTAGGTTTATTTGTTTTGTTATAACTTGGATTGTACATTACTTTGATTTTGTCTGAAAATGGTTTCATGAAAAGAATTTTTAAGTGAAAAAGTGGGGGTCGACTTATATGGCAAACATATGCCTGATCATGTATTTTCATCCAAAAAATCAGGGGTCGACTTATACACCGGAATATATGGTATATCATTTATTGCCATATCATGTTTTTAGATGCATTTAAATTTTGCCCATTATTGGAGTACCTACTTAATGTGCTATAAAATAACTGTATAAAATCCAAGAATTATTTTAACTTGGATAATATTTCATTTATGTAAGCAGGCTGGATGGAAAAGTATTAAACATGTATGTAAGTATATAAAGAATGGATGGATCATAACTACCTCTCCTGTAATTGCTTTTGTTGGATTTTTATAGGAATGTTTTCTGATTTTGAGTCATTGAGTTTTAATTTTGAATTTTATTTATGTATTTCTTAAGCATGAATGGAATGAAATATGCTCTATTTTTGTATTTATTGGATGAATTGGTGATAAATTTGACATTTTTATGATGGAGTCTACTTAACATTTTCTTCTATGAATGCTAAATGCTTTCTAATGATTGTATTGCCTATGAATGCCATTGCTTCCAAGCAAATTTCTTTGATCTACATCACTTAATTTCTAAGTAGAAAGTTAATTGTAAAATTAGGTTTGCTCAAATTATGAATATATGATATTCATATAGAAAAAATATTTAAAATCAAGATTTTTTGGCTACTTTACTGAATTTGAGATATTTATATCAAAGTAATGTTTCACATCTTTAAATGTATTTTTCAAGTTTACCTCAGTTTATCAAAATTTATCCTATGATACTAAGTATCAGAAGTATCAAAATATTGAAGTGAATTGTAGTAATTCTATACTAAATGAGTCCATGTAGAAAAGGCAAAGTACTAATTGATATAAGTTTTTTCAGGAGTAAATGTTAGTGAATGATTTCCTTAAACTAATTTAAATGTAAACTTCTACTCGTTCTTTGTTTATAATATAAAGCAATAAAATTCCTTTGATGTATTTTTATTTCATCTTAATATAAAAATCACAAAGTTAGCTGTGAGTTATCTATTGGGTTCAGAGCCGGGACTAGGTATTATGGCACCCGGGGCAAAGAACATGAATCATGCCTCTAGCTCAAACGCTGTATTATATAACATAAAAAAAGTAATTACAATTAAATGATAAACAAGTGCATATAGGTAATTTAAATATGTATTTATTTCGGTTTCTGTAATATACAGTATACAATTAAATCCAAATATGCTAAATAAAAATCATGAAATATAATGTACATTTAACAACAATAATATTGATAGAAAAATATCAATTAAATGCATAAATATAAATAAAACAGGAATAAATTTTCAGAACATTAAATTTTAAGTTATATTTTAGAAAGAACATCCAAATATTCAGGGCTGGCATGAGGTGTGTGCACTCGGTTCTCCCGAACAGGGCCCCGTGCTTTATTAGGGGCCCTGTGCAAGGGTAAATTCTCATGTATTGTGATTTAGACAATTTTTTATTACATATTAATATTATTACATAATAATAATTTTTAAATTAAGTTTAATAACTGTTTTTCATTTAAAAAATTGCAATTGTTCTTTAAAAATCGTCATTTTTTGTGCCACCGGGTATATATACATAGATAAATAGGCTCTGCTCACCATCAAACTAGGCCCCACAAATAATCACGCCGGCCCTGTAAACATTAACTTATATTTTAAAAAGTACATCAGAACATTAAATTTTAACTAATCTTTTAAAAAGAACATCAGAACATTAACTTTTAACTTATCTTTTAAAAAGATCATCAGAACATTTTCTTTTAAATATTATACTTCAGTTTATCTTTCGAACATTATATTTTAAAGTTCAACCCTCCAAGCTTTCATAGCTGCAAATTCGTCGATGATTTGGTCAAAATTTATTTCTCTTGTGATTTCGTTTTCAATTGAGAGGATCGCCATATTTGATAATCTCTCCTGTCTGAGGGTAGACCTTAAATAGGATTTAATTAGTTTCAACTTGCTGAAGCTTCTTTTGCAAGATGCTACCGTTATGGGTGTAGTTAAAAATATACGTAATGCCGTTTCTAGGTTTGGGTGTGATTCCGTTAATGAAACACAAATGACTGTTACCTCTGCACTGTTCCGAATAGTGTTTGAGTACTTCGAATATTCGTTGTGGCTGACGAAGTTGGTTTTGACCAGCTATTGCTTCTATTTGGAGAGGTGCTCCAATATCATTCCCATGGGAGAATAAGAATGGAATTCACTGGGATATTTTTTTGCCAGGTGGGGCTGAAATGTTAGAGAAATTAAATCTCTATGTCGTTGAGTTCAGAAAATTTTTCTCTTTTAATTCTTTAGTGGTCGTCGCCATATCATTTCATTTCCAGTCATAGAAATACAGAGAAACACTATTTTATATGCTTATTTATAAATTCGAAGGGTACAATTTTGTTATGTCAGTAAAATAAAATATAGGTTAAGCCTTAAAAGAAATTGCACCCAGAGAAAATATATTAGAGGTTCAAGGTGGAAATCCACTTATTCCATGCCACCAGGTTTATTTAAATAAATAAATAAAAATTCTCTCACAAACCACCTTCAAAAGGAATTTTAAGGTATATTTATTTAAAGGTCTCATATCGCCTCGCGCATTCCATTGATTTTTACATGTCTCATATTAAATCGAACAGTTTTTATGGAATAATTCCAAGATATGAAAAATAGAAATATTTAAAAATCGCTGTGAGAAGGAATTTTAAGACCCGATTCAGAGAAAATGAAGCGTGGAATAAATTCTTATTCCTCGCCTCTCCATCCCCACTCCTCTCCCACTCCACACCACGTCATGTGCGGGACTCGAGTGTGATTTAAGCTGCTGGAACGCCTTCTGTTACTTTCATTTTATCAGATGTATAATAAAACTTCAATTTTGCACCCCCTTACGAAGCTGTGCCCTGATCATATGTCTTAATTAATCCTAAAGCTCTTGAATCTGTGATCATGAACTTTTCTGTTTACCTTTTATGATTCGTCTTTCGCGAATTTTGGGACCAGAAAGGGGGTGCATATGTACCCTTGCACCACCCTGGCTGCGTCCCTGTCGTCATCAGTAAAGTGTCCAAGGATAGGTCCGTGATCATGTGTTAAACTTGGTTCACCATGTTGGTCTATCTTGCACAACCTCCTTCATATCCTGATAGCTATCCTTCCCTTTCAAGTCATCTAACAGCTGAAACCTCTTCCTTCATATTTCCCCTTTACCTTCAAACTTCCCTTCAATTTTTGTGTTTGTTTCTGAACCATTAGGGTGTGCCCAGGCACATCCCGTAGTTTCGCATATGACTCGTTTCCATGGTAGTCAAAATTTTTCATTGTTAAAAACCATAAATTTTGTTTCTTTACAGTTTAAATAAAATTTTCTTGCAAATAAATCCATGATATATGTGTGAATATTGTCAAGCAGGATATCTTGCTTCCTTTGAAAGGTTTAGAATATTAGAAGGGCTGTTGAACTAAAAAAGTTTTGGGACACTGGGACAAAACTGAAAACCAAGACAAATCCTGGAAAACTGGGACGTCTGGTCACCGTCGCGCCCTGCACATGATACCCAATAGCGTTCGGCACTGCCTGTCACAGCCAATCTCACTTTATCACGTCATTTTTTAAGATTGTAAATATATCATCATCATAGGTAGTCTGTCCATAGATAGGTCCATGATTATTCATGGCTAAACTTGGTTCTCCATATACTCCTATAAATATATATAGTATATGTTTATATGAAATACATAGACATATAATCACAATTTTGGCACCCCCTAGAATGATGCGCCCAGAGCAAGGGCCCCGCTCGCCCCAACCTAGTCCCGGCCCTGATTGGGTTATAATTAGTTATAATCCTGCATGATTCTATTTTTTCATATTTAAATAATCATAGATTTATATAGGTACAGTAGAAGGTCGTTTATCCGAAACTCCAATCAACAAAAACTTCCAAACAGCAAAATAACTGACAACCGACAACATTTGTAGTTACAAAAGCCATCACTGCCTCAAGTAGCCTCGCTACCCTCCTTTATTTTGTAAATTGCATTAGTATAGGTGATTCAAAGCATTCCATCATTTAGCATTGTTTATTTTTGCCATTTCCAGGTAAACACAGATGTTATTTGTTGATTTCCCATCCAAGGATTTATATATATATATATAAATAATATATATATATATATATATCCAAGGATTTTTATATATATATATATAATATATATATATTATATAATATATTATATAATATATTATATATATACACACACACACATATACATACATCTTACATATTATTCAATACTATACCTATTCAATGTGTTTATGTTGAAAGATGATACCTGTGATTTTTTTGTTATATAAAACTTTTTCTAAGTTTATTTTATTTGTAACATCATTTATTTCTACAATTCCTTGTTACAAACAAATTTTTTATGGTTGATATGCTGTGTAAGACATCCAACATCCAAAAAGATCATTTACCTGAAATGGGTCAGACCCCGACCATTTCAGATAAATGATCTTCTACAGTATTTAGTCCATAAATGATAATCAGGTTGATGTGCATTATATTTTTAAACCAAAGTTATTAAAATATAAATAACAGATTTAAATAAAATTCAAATTTGAAAAAAATATTTCCAAGTATGTATTCTTGTTAAATTGTTTTGGTCTTTCATTTTCAGTATTAGTGTGATGACATATATAAACATTTCACCATGTCATCCTAAAGTCATGGTATAAATTT
Organism: Uropetala carovei; assembly: GCA_036926305.1. Taxonomy (NCBI): domain Eukaryota; kingdom Metazoa; phylum Arthropoda; class Insecta; order Odonata; family Petaluridae; genus Uropetala; species Uropetala carovei. The sequence goes on from JAXCHB010000164.1 coordinate 763,095, forward strand.
AGTATCCCTCAATAATATATTTTTTTCCTTTTTAGGTTGTAAAGATATGGGACTAACCAAACTAGTGAAAATGCCACCAGAACTTATTGTGACTCAGGCTCAGGTAATTGATACTTTTTATGAAAAAATTAGTTTATATATTTCATATTGTATGTTTCATTTCATAAAAACTCTTCATTTAGATATGAAGTGTCATTAATACTAATAATATCCCACGTCTGACCGTCTGTTTTTTGGTCATGTGTCTGGTGAAAAATTATGGTTTAACGCGAAAAACTCGAGAATGAATTGAGATAGAAACTCTAAATTTGGCAGGAATGTTAAATTCACATATTTTAAGGTGATGGCAAAAAAAAATCTTAAATAAAGTCCTGGGTCCAGCTCCAAGGAAGACATTTCCATTTCCCATAAAATAACACGTGAAAATCGTCTTTTCGACATGCAGGCTTTCATTCTTTTTGAGATGAAAATTAGAAAGAATTATCCTATGACCTTTGGATCTGAACCATTTTGAAGAAAAAATTATAAAGTTTCTTATTCTGTTAATCTTTTTCCTCCTACAGTTCGAAATTTCTCATGTTAAACATTTAATTCACATAGTTTGGAGGAATCTTGCCATTTTAATGGGATGTTGCCTTGCCTACCAGTTACATTGTTAGACCCCGATATGCTATTGTTATTTCAATCCTTATGGGTGTAAGCATGCTTTGAATGTTTTTAATACAAGAGAGAAGGAGAGGGGGAGGGGAGAGAGTGAGGGAGGAGAGAGTGAGGGGGGGGGGGGGAAGAGAGTGAAGGAGGAGAGAGAGGGATTAGATATGGTCTTTATTTTGGACGAGATTGAAACTTGAGACTAAGAAGGGGAGGGAGGGAGGGAAGGATAGGGAGTGAGGGAGAGGAAGTGAGGGATAAGAAGTGAAGGAGAGGGAGGGAGGCAATTATTTAAGTTTAACTAAAGATTGCATGCCATATTGTCAGGCTTTTATACAAGTATACAGTAATATAGTAATCAGTAGTGTGATTAATATTAGAAGGTATTGGTTTAATATTAATTTTACAATAAAGAACACTAATTTCATTTCTCACTAAAAACATCATCCATAATATCTACACTTGGATGAAACTCTGATTAGAATAAGGAAAATTGTTTGCTATAAAAATAACTTTTTTTAGTATGTATAGTTTAAGTTTATTAAGATTAAAAATGCAAAGAAACAGAAATTGAAGAAGCGCACATGTTGGTGGACTTACTATCTTTTTGTTAAACACATCAAACCGAATATTTTGCTTTTATATAAAATGTTTACTTGGATTTAGGAAAGAAAGGAAAAATTCAAATTCAAACAGCTATATTTATTAAACAGGATTTATGTTTATAATCCTCAAATTTAATTTTATTAAATTGTTGGTAATTAAGTGTAAATTCCATTTTCAGGTTTATGAAGGTCAGCAGTTATCAATTGACATTATTGAAGCAATATCTGTTAAGGAAGTGAATGGTAAGTGACAGTTTAAATTATATGTCACATAATTAACCAGTTCAATTAAAAATTACATTCATTCTGTTAACCAAGCACTGAAATGAATTTATATTAACAGCTGAAGAAACATCAAAACTACCTCAAACACTCTCAGTACCTAGCAGTAATACTGCAGAATCAATTGAAAAGCCGAGAATATCCAGATCTTTAAGCCAAAGGGGACAGTTAGCAAGCAGGTATGTTTTTGTATTTTTGGCGAATGGAAAAGATATATGCAACATTCTGACTTACAGTGTGTTGATTAAATATGGTTGAAGATTGTAGTGGAATGGCAAAATTAAGAACATTCAAATTCAGTAAAATGTATTCTATGGAAAAATTTCTATAAATAACTTCAGAGTGAAATGTTGCAGTTTGCCTTTGTTGTATAAATATTTTTAAATTTAAGCAATATATAAAATGGGCTTGAGGACACAACTAAAACTTTTCTAAAAAGACATGAAAGATTTTCATATTGAAAAACCTCAGCTGGTATTGACCTGATTGTTAACTCATAGGAGATAATGGTAGTACCATTACATACCTGGAGAAGTTTATAAACATGAATTCAACTGCATGTTATAAAAGTATAAATATCCAGTTTAGAATGTTCCAAATGTAGAAAATGTGAATTTTATTCTTTGATGCTCATTCTCTTGTTACCATAATAGCTTTGAAATATTTCAGCTGTTTTATAGACTAATACTGAAAATAGACACAATTCTAGTTATAACTTTATCAATTTGCAGATGCAAAAATTCTCACAAGTTCGTTAAAGTTTTCCTTTATCATTTTCAGGTCATTTTCAGAACCAAAAACCAGGCTCCCATCCACTTCCGCAAGCGAAATTACTGCCGAGACATCTGCCAGGTACTCATTCCTTTGGCAGAAGCTTTGGCCCGGTTCTGGCTTACCACCTTCATGCAGACCAATTCTGGATCGAAGGGATTCACAACCTGGATCTTTGTGTAGAAAAGCATCACTCAATGGCCGTAATGACGAATCGAATACGAAACGTGGTCGCAGAGACTCGGTTCTACCATTGAAGGAAAAAAAGTTGTCGAGAGCAAAATCCAAGAAAGGTGTTAATGCCAAGGAATGGGATGGACCAACAGTCGTGCAGGAGGAATATGAGGGAAAAGAAGACGAAGAGGAGGAGGGAAGTGACACAGATGAAAAGAGCCCTTGCCTCAAGAGCACACGACGATGCAGGAGACGCCGGAAACAGTGGAGGGTTGGTTTCCAGAAGAAAAACAAGGAGGAATCCGCATCGGGAAAGTCTCCTCAGGATACAAAGGGTTATGTAGCCCGGAGAGATGCAAGGCTACAGAAGCAAGATGATGTAGGTAGGCATAAGGGAAATCTTCCAAAGGTTGGTCAAGGAAGGGATTTGAGCAGTTTGCAGAAAAAATCATCTTCGAGGGTGTCTCCTTTTTCTCCTGCGACTCAAGATCAACCATGGAAAGCAAGGGTTAAGTTTAAAGGTGGTGGTTTGGCAGTGACCGCAGTGCAGTGTGCTTTTGGGGTGGATGGGACGGTGGCAGATGAAAGCGAAGTGGTGGATGATGAAGAGGAAGGCGGAGAGCTCTGCAGGACAGGAGAAGAGGAGGCGGGAGAACAGAAGAGAAAGAAGAAAAAGAAGAAGAAAAAGAAGCGAAAGTTGGCTTCGTTGAAGAGTGGTAAAAGGGTCCAATCTGAAACAGAGACGGTGAAGTGACTTTAAAAAGAAGAACTGCCAATGTGTCAGGGATACTCTGACAGATTTGTAATTTAAGTATGAATTTTTTCAAAAATTAGATTAATGGAAATACTAATGTAGCTGAAATGTTCGACTGAGATTTTTACAGCAGTTATAGAAAGTTTCTAATAATTTTATAGAAGTTGTTTGTTAGCTAGTTATTTTATGTACTGTTTGTATAGGATGGGTAAAAGTTTTTGTAAAATAAAAAAAGTTTTGTTACTTTTAAACATGGCCTCATATTTTTCCTTAAAATATTTTTATAATCTGATCTGAAATCAATTTCAAAATAATTTCTTATCACCTTAAAAAATGAATGCATCTACTAATTGCTCTACTTTTTGTTTGAAAACTGCTAAATATTCCTTCAATGAAAAACCTACCATGTAGTTCTTAGTTATTAATGTTACCTAAAACAAGAGTATTTGAGTTAAAATGTTTTTTAAAATGTTTAAAATTGTTTATATATTTTTTGGATAATGCCAAAGAAAATTTCCAGAAATCCATTTACCATGAAATGTTTTAGAATCGATGATTGAACATCCACTGAGTACAGCAGCTTTGTAGCTGAATTGTATATCTGGCTTCCCCATCCTGTGGCAGATTAAGACCCTCTGGGGCCCATAGGCACAGGAGCTTTGGGGGCCCTTGTACTTTGTGATGGTATAAAGAAAACTATGACATACTGAAAAACGTGTTATTGACAAAATAATGTTAACTTATTTTTGTTTTTCAAAAAACACAAAAATAAGCTTCACAAATTCACCTTCCGAACTTTTGAGGCAGCAAATTTCTGTATTAATAACGAAAAATCTATTTTTTTTAACAAAATCATGTTCTATGCATATTAGACTCAAATGCATTTAGACGTTCTTGATGCATTGTTCTTTTCTCATTTTTGATATGAGAAAGTTTTAAAAAGGATCTCTCATTCACAGACTGAACAAGGCATTGTCAGATAAATCATGAAAGCAATGGCGACATTGGGAAAACATTTGTCTGATAAAATTCCTTTCATGATATCCATGCCTTTTGAGGAACTTCTAACTTCCTTTTGTTTTTGTCGCGAACAGTTTGAACACCAATGCAATATTCTTCCGAAAGCTTTGCTGCAGATTCCCCTTTTTCAAATTTTTCAATTAACTGAAGCTTTTGTTTTATGGTAAGCAAAACTTTTTTCCATTTTTTGGTCATTTTCCTGGGGTTCACACTAAAAATTATAAATTACGATAAGTAAAAATGTATAAATATAATATACTTAATAAATATATAAGTTAAAAAGTATACATATATATAAGAAATAACGATATCGCGGCAAGAAGCGTGAGCGAGAAACACATCAACCACTGCTTTGGCTAGACACAGACTGAGGATCGTGCGTTGTCTCCCATCTCCACACCTATTTCTAATTCATTTGCAACTTATTACATCTTTTTACTGCTTAGGTCATCAACACATTGGGCAAAATGTCCGCAAAGCAAAACATGCAGGATTTTTATTAGTAGGTGACATGCAACCATTTTATTCCGCCCGGCCACTGCATGGATAATCGAGAGTACACTGTATATACAAAGTACAATATTTTGAATGAATTTCTCCCTCAGTCTCCTCCATACATTAACTCCACTATAGATAAAAAGGTGGCATTATAGACCTTGCGTTAGGGAGGCAGATGACCTAGGCAGTGGCGTAGGAACCATGGATCCAATGGATCGGTCGATCCAGGGCCCAGAGCTCGAAGGGGACCGAAGGCTGGTGGTCGACATATACAACATTTTACCCTTTGTGTCATTTTAAACCACAAGAGCTGCTAAATACAGTGAAAAGAATCCAAGATCATGAAACTTATTTCATTAAAATTTTCTCCTTAAAAAATAAAATAACCAAAAAATATATATATTGGAGGAGAGGGGAGGCCCGTAAAGAAATCTTGAACCAGGGCCCGGATTCACCTTGCTACGCCACTGGACCTAGGTATGGCCCTGGCTGTGAACATGCAAAATAAAAGGAAAACCACAGGCAATTATTATAATTTCATAAACATTTTAATAAAAAGTTATAAAATTATTCATCACCATTGCTTCTTAAATATGACTGATTAGCTTACAGCAGAGCATTGATGATCAAAACATTAGTTATTAAAAATCACCTAAAAAAATTGTTAGTAGCAAATGTTCAAGTTTTATGCAACATAAAATCATTATGAGAGAATTTGCCTAATTTAGTTTTTTGAACACAAACTGTCCAATTTTATCATTAATTTTCTGCTATTGTAGATAACACTTTTACATTGGTAATACATTTTTTCTTTCATATTCTTGCATTTCTAAAAGAATGATAATCTTTAATTATATTTTAATAAATATCATTTTGATAGAAAACTCAAAAATGTAGTTTATGTTGAGTGTAATCAATAAAATAATTGTTTTAATTACAGAATAAATGTTTGTATGAAATGATGTGAAAAGTACCAGTTAAAATGCAAAAACCATTTAATGATTTGGCCTTGAAGGAATATTCAGAATGTCACATCATTGAAATTACAGTGATAAAAATAAAAAATCCAGAAACTATAATAAACCAGAATGTTATCAAATAGCAACAGGCAGGCTACACAAAATAAAACCTGCTGGCAGCTTGCATGGCTAGTGAAATAGGCTTTAGTGTATTTGAACATGCTACAGGAATCCTAAATTAGGCTAAATCATAGGCAGACCTCACTGCTCAATGATAGATACTACAGATGTGAGAAGATGAGGATTCATATTTTACGGGCTAACAGCACATGGGCTGAATTTTAAAAATAATCATGCAATATTTCCTAGAGACAAGAATTGCCTTCATTTAAAAGTTTGCTGGTCTTGCCTCCATAGCAACATTAGTTTAATAATTTTCAAAATTAATCAGATACTAAAGAGTACAATTGTTTTCAGGAAGCAAACGATGCCATCTAAATTATGCTTATAATGAAATCCAATATCTTAAATTGAAAAATAGAAAGATTCAATATTTATACAATCAAAAGTCAAAGTTATAAAAAAATGTTCACCTTAATAAGAATCTCACAGTTGCTATGGACTTTCCAGTACCAGACAAAACAATAACTGCAGCCAACCCCACTCAAGTTTCAAGATATATGTACATATATAGTATACTGCTGAACAAATTAAAGACTTTTATACAATTTCAACCATTTTATTTTCAAAACTGTTTTAAGGTTAACATGTGCATGGCACTCAATTATAACAATTATGTGCATTGTAATGTTGAATAAGTATCCAAAATGTATTTTCCATATTTAATTTGTATAAATCCTAAAATTTATAGGCAGCACCTTTGCATACAGGGTTTTTTCAAGATTTATCATTGATTTATACCTCATCCGAAGAAATATATATATATATATATATATATCTCCTTTAACATGGACATAATGCAATGTAAATCTTCTGATAGCATGTTTGTGCCATCCATGAGTGGCTATTCATGTTTATAAATCACAATGAAGCTTAAATAAACAAAAATATTTTTGCATGCAATTAAATGACTTAGTTACAACAACAAAATAAGGAAAAATTCTCATTGCAAGAAGTATTGCTACGCTGAAACTTAAAATTTTATTGTGTACAAGTAAAAACACTGGAATTAACGAATTCATCAATAATTTTTTATATAAATCCTTTCATTTTAATGAACAAAGCCAGAATTTGACCACGATTGTTAAATATATGTAAGGATAATTGGGAAAATACCCAGCATAGGTTCTATAATTATCATTACACAACACAGCAAATAAACATATCATTATTAACATTCCACATTTTCAGAACAATAAAGACAAAAAAGTTGATATGAATTTAGAGTGGATTGCAGTTCATGAATAACACATACCATTAAGTTACATTTGTACTTGTTAAAAACATCCAATTGCTTACTTAGTACTTTATAAAGTTAATATTTACATAATCCTGTGATGAGCATAGATCCATCTGTCTCTGAGAAAAAGAGATATATCTTTGCTTGCTCAATAAATACTTACACTTCTAAAAAATTATATTTTAATCTGTAAATGTTCACAAATATTACAATACCTTGGGATACATAAAATTTGAACAGAAATTTAGGAAATGGAATTAAAGGTAAAACCTGCACTAGAGTACGTTTGTGTTAGAAATACAACATGATGAAACCATATTATCAGATGGAATTCATCATAAGAGAACGAATAAATACACACTTTAAACAATCCAAATAGACATAATCTGACAATGCATGCTAATATCAATACACTTCAGTTTCTCACTGAAAATACTCAAACAGGTGCCATCAGCTTAATTTCATCTTGAATCATACCTACAATCCATCATATTCACTCAACAAGGCCTACCACTCTTTTATTTTCACTGGTAACAGTTTCTTGTTGATATGTAGATGCTCTTCTAGTACAGGTTTCGAAGTATTTGCAGGTTAAGATTTGAAATCAAAATGAAAAACCAGATAAAACGAAAAAAAAAGACAGGAAAAACTCCGACTGATATATTTTCATATGCTTTCACTGGAAATAGAATCCATTTGAAATTTAAAATGACTGAATTATCAGTATCAAGGCTCCATTTCATGAATTTCAAAATGCATTTGATGAGCATAATGTTAGGAACTAACGACTGGCTCATCATAGGAACATTTTATAATGTTCACAGCTACTTTCCATACGAGTTTGAACAACATTATAGTATTGAGGCAGACTTGAGGAGAAATTAGAGAATGGAAAATAAAGAACAGACAATAAGTATTTGTCTAATGACAAGTAGTATTTTTTTGGTAAGCAGAAGCCAAATTTTCAGCATAAAATTAGACAAAAATCCTGACTACTAGATTTGTATTAGCATGATTCCAGAAAACTGTACATCCAAGTACAAATTTTGAATAATTATTGCGTGACAAATATTGAATGGAAAACCACCTACATGTATTTCACAAAAAGGGGAGATGTACTGGCATTTTTTTTCAAGATTATATCATTTAGAACGACAAATAAGTCAAGCAACATGCGAGTAATCCAGAAATATTAATCAAAGAAACTTGATATCAACTCTGAAAAATAAAACATTGCGTAGAGAAGTTTGGAATGAGACAAGAAGAGATCACATCAAAGCACCCAATACTTTCAAAAAACCTAAAACTTCTGAAGGAGAATCAATTCTGTAGGCAAATGACAATCACAGGCAAACGCCCTACGAGCTCAGTCAACAAATAACAACTACTAAAAAAAAAATCCAAAAATTTAAAATCACTATTCATCTGTTTCCACATCCAAATTTATAAAAAAATCTCAATGAATTCCTAAAGGACAGCAAAACACTGCTGGTCATGTGCAAATTGGAGGTCAATCACTCAATCAAAGTTTTTCAAGAATATTGGAAGGACTATTGAATCAAATGCAGCTCTCTAACATCCAAACAGTCCGACCCTTGCCTCCCATGGATGCAGGGTCTTTCTGCTCCTCGCCATCTGCGGGAGTGACAACCCCCCCCTCCCTCGTGAGGGGGGTGTGGTCTTCTCAGAAAGCTTCCACAAAACTAGCAGGAAAGAGTCCGGTACGCCCAGTGCGCTGCAGTGTACCCTTGTACCAACCATCTTCCCTCTTCCGATGCACATAGATTACATCGCCCACTTTAAGCTCGAGCTCATACTCACTATTTGGGGGATACGCAACAATGCAACGGAACCTGAAACGAATTATGCAGGATTGCATTAAAATTTTTTGATAAAAAGACAGACGAAGCAAAAAAAGATTGCTTGTATATTTAAAGAATTTAGAAACTGAAACTTAAATCAATAATTTCTAAAGAAATTAAGGGCACAGTAAATGGTAAAATGGAAAAGTAATGCCACATGACATCAACTTTTGGTAGATTTCCTACATCTTAATAAATTAACAAATAAGTCATCCAATGAAACCACAACTAGGGAAAAAACATTTACCCTATATCGCAGCATATAGGTCGACCTTTGTAGCTTAAAAAATGTTCCTAAACCTCAAATGTCTTATACACCGAATATAAAATGTGAACTTAAAATTCAGATGAATGGCGCTGATATTTACAAAGACAGTTGATCTTTTGGTGTAGGTGATTGCCATTTTGAATCAGCTGCTCCAGTGTTTACATTTTATGACATTTATTTTAGAAGATTAAAAATAATTTTAATACCGTATTTACTCTCACAACCCGCACCTCGTGTACAACACTCACCCCTATTTTTGGACTGGTTCAGATGGAAAAAATAAATTTGTACTGTAATAAGCTGACGTCAACGGCAGCGGAAAATTAGAAAAAATCAAAAAAGTGCAGGGATTCCCCGTAAGTGCGTTCTCTCCCAGGTTAAAGGAGCGTCAACGGCTCACAATGAATTTGGCAAACACAGATACCAGATGTTAACTTATTCCAGCAAAAGTATAGGTAGAAATTGATAGTAAATTTTTAACAACAGAACTGCTCATTTTGAATAACAATAATAAACTTAAAACTTAATTAAAAGATACAGCTTTAATATTATAAAAATATTACGTAATCTCAATCTTGAAGATGCACCAATGGCAGCATAAACCGCACATTTAAACGCTAAACGGTTTCTTGGTCATATAGATACGGGTATAACACAGAATTCTTTGTCTTTTGCGAGTATAGACATAGAGGCAAGCGTGTTGCAGTAAATTTACTATCAAAACACATAATTTTTAAAACCTGGCAGAAATCTTCATGTATAACGTGCAGTAGCTTTTTTAACCAACATTTTGGGGAAAAAACGTGCACTGGTTACACGAGATATTTTATTGATTTCACCATTGTAGAGATTGATCGCACCATTGTAGAGATTGATCGCGATCACTAGGTATAGTAAGTTTCGATAGTATCATTAACAGCTGACATTTATGGAATTATAAGAAGCTTTATTTAGCGGGTCAAGCCCTCAAGAATAACAGTTTCTTATTGGTTGAAATCAAAACACCTGTCATATTGAAACCTCAAGAAGACTAGTACAGTATTATAGGAAGCTTTATTTAGTGGGACAAGCTCTCCGAGAATACTGCCAACCTTTTTAAATCAGACAAAAAGGGATCTATAAAATAGAAAGAGTTTTGATTATTGTAGAATCTAGTTATTGTGAACTAGATGCCTATGAAAGCCTTTACATACACCAAAACCAAAACAAGATAATGAATAACGACTCTGGCCCTATCCCCCACTCCCCTTTATTTCAGTTAACGATCGATACACCTTTCCCTTTCCCCTCCCCTACTTCTCTAACGGTCAACAATAGTATACATACTCCGTCCAACCTTACACACCTTGAAATTGCTGAAGATGACAGCATTGCTGTTGAAACGCGCGTCCTGAGTGATTCTGCGAGTCTTCTGTGCCTTGGCACGTAAGTACCGCCTTTATGGTGATTTGGAGGTATTTTTCCAATTTTATTCATCCTGTCTTCACCGTGTCTCATGAGTTCTTTATTTTATTTAAGTTAAAAGAAGATGGAAAAAGTATCATGAAATAAATTATTTAAGTTCCGTAGTAGAATCGAGAAAAAAAATGAACGGAGTATGCCTAACTTGCAGGGGCTAATTCCCCAAATACGGTAGACTGCCTCTTTGTTGGGGTTACATTCCTGAAAACCTCTGCGAAACCACCAATAATTGAACTTGAACTTGAAAAGCACCAGACACACTGAAAAATGATAGGTGGAGGAGGGAGGGCAGGGGAGGGGGGTTGGTAGAGGTCTGCATGGGCCGGGTAAGACTGAAAAGTAATGGACTCGGGCCGGTCTTGGGCCTTGATGATTTATCCGACGCCTTTCCTGTTCAGGCCAGTTGAGGACCCAGTGGACCCCCCTCATGTTTGTGCCACTGTGCAAAGGGAGTGTTTCATCTTCACTATTTCTTTTAGGGGAAGTTCTCCATTCTCTCCTTTACAAGCGACACATCTTCCAGGCCGCCACCAGAGCACCCACGAATTCCTACCAACCCACCATCTATTAAACAACTACTTATATCACCATCAAAAGGGCTCTGTTTGCCTTAGGAGATAGCGGGATCTTTGGGAGTCTTACATCCGAAACTTCATTCCCTACCCCTACACCTTATCCCATTACCCTCCCTTTTGTATCCGCTATTGGTCGTCAGTTTGCTCTGGGTCAAGATGATATTGGTCTTCCGTACTGATAGAAATTGATATAATTTGTATTCTTCGTACATTTGTGGTTTGAAATATATTCTGTGTTATTAAAACTTTTTATAAATCCCTAAAATACCAAAATGCATTTAATCAAGGAATTTTTTTTTTAAAAAGTGTGTTTACATTTAAAATGCTCTGAAAACTTTAAAACATAAAAAGATACTTTATAAAGGGTATATGTTTAATGAATAATGTACAAATGTCCATGGTCCTGGACCTGGGTGCAAAAATGGGCAAAAGATTTCGGCCCGTGCAGACCTCTAGGGGTTGGAAAGGCAAATGCTTCGATTCACGAATAAACAAAATAGAATCAAATTCACTGAACACCTACGAAGAAATAAATTATGTAAATAATACGTGGTGCGTCAAAGTCTTAAAGAACGCAGCGATAGAACTCATATGCGTAAGGAGCTAATGCGTTTCATTTTACTCGTGAATCGAAGCATTTGCCCTCCCTCCTCAACCTATCCTATTTCAGTGTTAGCTCCTTACACATACGAGCGCTATCGCTGCATTCTTTTATGACTTTGACGCGCCACGTATTATTTACATAATTTATTTCTTCATAGGTGTTCAGTCAATTTGATTCTTTTTTTTGCATATATTTAAAGTAGATAGTTTACTTCCACTTTAATACACTTATATCTTGTGTTATAATGTAACTACGGACATAAATTCATTGACTACTTTTTTTGCCCCCGATTCTAAGCCGAGTGGCGATTTCTGAGATGGAAAAAAGGTCGGCTTACAACTGAATAAATACGGTATACTTTAAAAAAATAGATACACGTACCTATCGATTTTTTTAAATTACGTAAATATTTTTACATATCAGAATACCAGAACAACATTTTTCAGGCCTATGAGAGAAAATGTTAGGAAAATGTGATTCATTCCATATATAGAAAATTTTGCACAGCCTTTTCCATGATTTTTTCCATGAAAGATCGAAACACATGAAAGATAAAGCCGCAAAAGACGAGGTCTGCCTGTATTTCGATTATAGCTATTCGATTCTTCCCATCTCTACCTATCTCTGCCTTCTGCTCCTATGTCAGTCAAACTATTACGCACCGTGCGATTATAAGACGACTTGCGATTTTTTGGTCATAAAAATTGGAACAAAATCTCGTCTTATATTCAGGTATATACAGTATGTATAACCTGCATTATCCATAATTATTGTGATTTTTCCCTTAATTCACCCCAAAAGCGAGAATCTGGTGTGAGGTAGGTTCACTTTAATTTCCGATTTTAAGTGCACAAAAGTGTTACCCACGTATAATGCACATCCTTACTTTATAACCTGAAAATATGGTCTTCAAACTGCACGTTATACATGAGTATATATGGTACATCACTTTACCTCTCTTTCATTTGAGGGACCAACTGCTTGGACTTTTTCCCCGAATCTCCAGAGGCACTGCCCCCACCAAGGCATGTTCCAGCATCGAGGGAGTTTGACTTTCGATGGCCACCACTAGAATTGCCACTGCTGCCCCCAGAAGCAACTACAGCAATGGCTGAAGCCCCATTCTCTGTACCAACAATACCAGGACTTGACCTGCCAGAACCCCAGACAGAACAATTAAATAAATAAATGATACGACTAAAAGATATTCATGGAACATTTATGTTGAAATGAAATGATTTAAATACCACTTTTCACTTCAGAATTCTCAGACTTTGTTCTGCTCAACTATAAATTTATACTTTTTCCAGCTATATCACAAATTTAAGTTTGAATAAACATACGCTAATGATTGTTTTCAAATAAAAAATCTAAAAAGAGTATATATTTCTATCACCACAAACTTTTACAAAAAACAATAGGGTCAATAGGGTCAACTGTCGCAAAAAATGTCATCATCAACTATTCATTGGCTTGCAGCATAGCCAACAAACTTTAAAATGTACAGTAGAAGATCGTTTATCCGGAACTCCAAACAACGGAATAATTTATGACTGATTTATTTTAGTTCCGAAAGCAATCACCTCAAGTAGCTTGCTAATTACTCGTGCCTGAGTATAAGTATTTACGTCGCAAGATGATTCATTTGATTTTTTGCATTTAATAAAACGTTTTCTAAGTATACAGTAAAACCTCTTTATTTCAAAGTTCAAGAGACCAAAAAATTATGACTTAGAAGTATCCGGGTTCGAAATAAATGAACTTTCATAAAAATCGAACTTTTTTATGTTTACTTGGGCAGCAAAACCGCAATACCGAATCTTATCTATCCGTTCTACAAATGAAAATCCTTACAAGTTAGTATACATGGCGAATTTGAACAGAGCTGAAGTGAACACTTAGTTTGCAATTCACAAAGACCACAACATATGAAAAAATCTGATGTGGCCAACACATGACTTTCTCCATATTTGGGGTATAGATATTTAAATTATTATGAATAGCAGTACGTGGCAAAATTATCATTTCGTATCGTAAAAGAATACAGTCCTCCTTATTGCCATAAATTACGTATATTTTGAATATGTTTAGAGAATTCACTGCTACATGGTGCTGGCGCTATATACTGGTATTAAGAAAAAGCAAAATATCTCCGAAATGGATGGTTCTACGAAAATTTGTTTCAAACAAAACTTGAAAGAAATATTATTCTCTACAACTTTGGTCCTCGCAAAGATGACCAATTACTACGTTTTTAAGGAGATATTTGACGGAAACAGAAAAAACCGATTATTTATAAATAATTTCTAAACAATAACTGCTATGGAAAATTGTTTCAAATGAAAGTTGTAGGAAATTACATTCTCTATAACATTTGTATAGAATCGTATATACAATAATGATGTTTTAATGGAGAAATATTGCAAAAACCAAATCGGTTTAGAATAAACCTCAACTTCTGGTTAACCGGTACTGTCCAAAAACTAATTTCTTTGTGCTCATGCTAAAGTGTTATATATGAAGTTTGGTAATGATATGGCAAGTACTTTTTGAGTTAGAGCGCCCACAATCACATACACACACATCCACACACACACACACAGACATCATTCCGAAAATAGTCTAAACGTGTTCTAGGGACTTCAAAACGTGTATTTCCATTGAAATCTCAAAGCCGATCTTTTTCATGATCACAATACTTTCCCATTACTACATATGGAGAAAGTAAAAAGGCTCCAGCAAATATCCTGAATTTCCCAGTACATTTCAAGTTACTCTTTTATGTCGCATTTCAGATTACGTTCAACCTCGCACTGAAAGATTCACTCATCTATACTCCATACTGTTGCATATATATTACATTGTGTTCTTCTTGTATGAGATTATGGTAAAACCACTGAGCGGCACCATTCGTTATATCGGCATATTCACTTTAGCGGCACGACTTTGGTCCCATGGTTGCCGTTAGAATGGGCTTTTACTGTAATACGGGTTCTTGCAACTTCTGTTCATTTCAGCTTGGTTCTCAAATTTTGCTATACGATTGAGAATGTGAGCATTCACAGTGATGCAAGGATAAGCTGATTCATTCATTTGAATCATCTATGACTTATATTTCACATAGACTATTAAATAGGGTGACCATATTCCGAGGTGAAAATGAGACATTTCCCGTCGTTGTAAGAAAAAAAACGGGACAGAATTTTTGCATGATTTTATAATGGTGGATGTCACTCACGATCTATAGCAAAAAAGGCTAATACGAACTTTCCTTAGTCTGGAGCATGCCAGACTAGGACAAAGCCCACAATCAAGAGAGAATCCAACTAGCATTGTCATTGTCGAAATTCAAATGGAATAATTTATGTTAAACCCAGGATATTATATGCCACCTCAAATTTATCAATGACCCTGAGGTTTCCTAACCTGACAACTGTGACTGTAAATTTGTTGTTTGTTTGATAACCTCCATGTTTCCGAGAATCCTACATTTCTACTAGGAATATAAGCAATACTATCAGATAATCTAAATTTTATTTGCGATGGGATTCAAACCAGTACAAAATGGCTTTTTTGATAAAAAACAGGACTGTCCCAGCAAAAATGGGACATTTAGTCATTCTATTATTAAATAAGTAAAAGGGAGTCATCTGTTTGGGGCACTATATGTATTTTGTGTGCAAGAAATAAGGAACAAAAACATGATGTGATGGCACGCAAGTAAACCTTCCGCTTACACAGAATCAAGTTTTCAAATTAAATGAACTTTTCGTGATCCACCGGACCAGATCATGACTACGAATTTCATTGTAGTGTATTTCAAATAATCTGTACCAAAAGGTACACAAAATACTATGGTGTTGGCCGGGAACTGATCTTAGCATCAAATTACACCATACTTCGAATTATCAGGGATCGAAATAACAGGATTTTGCTGTATTTGATTTTTAACATCATTTAATGTTAATTAATTGATGACCAATTTGGTTTAGTAGTTCCGAAAGCCATCACCGCCTCTAGACTTTAACTAAGGATGTGACGCACTGTGTGCTTCATCCATATGATGTACGATTTAAACATAAAGAAAATAACTTTAATTGACATATTTATTTAGGTAAATCAAGTGTAAGAGTAGCATGTGTTATTTTTGCCATTTTCAGGCAAACAGATGTTTTCGATTGATTTACCATCCAAACATGACTACAGATATTTAATATATTCTTCAATTGATTAGCCATGTTCCACTGATTTGTATGATATTTATATTAAATAAAATGTTTTCTAAGTATATTATATGCTTTTTAAAATTATTTATTTCTTGCCATATCTTACTAGAACTTTTTTCTGATCATTGTGCTATTTTAATGTTAAGATATCTAAAATCTGGAAATATCGTCCGGAATAGGCCAGGTCCCGGACATTCCGGGTAAACGATCTTCTACTGTAATTACTCTGATTAGCAGAATGAAAGTTTTGAGGAAAATAACAAAAAATTGTGATTTTCAATAACAATTTGCTTAATTTAGAGCACACATAAATTTACCCAAAATAGTTATTAAAAATTTGCTTTTATACAATTTTGTAGTAAGAAACCTGGAAACAGGTATATTGAAAAACAAAAATAATCTTGCATATATTAAAAAAACATTCCTTTCTTTAAATCATCAAAATTAGTGTGAAGATATTTCACCAAGTCAGCATAAATTCCAGCATGTTAATTTTTTTTACTGTTCCATAAAAATTTCATAGAACTGAAATGAAATTATTGAATTGAAAATTAATCACCCAACAGAATGTCTGAAATTCAAAATTTTCATCATCTAAAAGAGGAAATCTTTCTTATCAGTAACAATACAATTGACATAATACTGTATTTACTTGTGTAACCTGTGTCTTTGCACCCCAATTTTTGGGAGTTCGGAGGGAAAAAAATAAATTCATGCTGGAGTACGTTGACATCTAGGATTAAAAAAAGTTAGCCTCTTCACTGATCTCTTTATGCTGATGCAAGCAGAAATCTCCTCCTCGGTAGTTGCCACTCTTATGTTAAAGGAGTATCAAGTGCTCGCGTTGAATTCGGTAAAGACTGATACCAGATGAAAACTTATTTTGGCCAAAGCATACATAGAAATTTATAGTAATCTTTTAATGACAGAACCGCTTGTTTTGAGTAACAATAAACAACTTAAAACTCATAATTGGTACAGCTTCAATATTATAAAGATATAACATCATCTTAATCAACAAATTGTCCATTGTGATTCTTTAAGATGCAACAATGGCCATATAAATTGCATATTTAAACCCTAAGCATTTGCTTAGTTGTACAGATGTGTATAATTTGTAGAATTCTTTGTCTTCTGTGAATACAAACGTAGATGCAAGTGTGTTGCTGTGAATTTACTATCAAGATTCACAATTTATATAACCTGTTCAGAAATCTTCATGTAAGACGTGCAGTCCCTTTTTGTTTTACAGAGATTTTAGGAAAAAAGGTGTATGAGATACACAAGTAAATACAGTAATTACTTATTCAATTACCTTTAATAGTCATTTAAAGATCATGAAAAACGAACTGCAGATATTTCAATACTTGTTCTTTCAATTTTTTTTATCGACGAAATAACCTTGATAATTCTCTACTGAAGTTATCAAAGACACTCAACCACAAAAGTGCTGTCAAGTCAGGCTCAGCTTGTGAGGGTAAAAGGTTAAAGGAAAAATAATATGACCAAACTGTTACCTCTAAAAACCATGCTAGTAGAGAAATAATGTGATTAAATATAAAATATCTAAAAATTAAAAACATACCATTGGTAAGTAGAAATTTTCAAACCAAACTTATTTAATGTAAAAAAAATCAATAATTATGTATAAGAAAAAATCCCTCTCACAAATATACCAATAAGTTCTTTGTATATATAAATATATTGCATACATTTTCAGGCATGTAAACAACTGTAGCTATAAGTTTACCATTTTTTGGTGAATTTGATTTCCGGAATTATTGTATTGCATGTGTTCCAAAAAAGTGAACTGTTGAAATAAAGGCAAAATGTATTTAACTTCTGGATGTGAATTAAAGTGTGGTGAATTACTCTCAAACATGCAACAAACAACACCAAAAATATCAAAATACACATATAACATATAGTAACAAAATACAAAATTATGTTGCAAACATCACAGCAAAACGAAAATAAGCTTCACAAATGCTCATGCAATGCTAATAAGCGTATATTATTTTACAAACAAAGACAAAGTGTACCTGAAAATAGCAAATAAACTGTCACGATAATGGAAAGAAAACGTAATGCACTGCATTTTATAAATCAGGAAATAAAATATATATCGTGGGAATCAGACAAACCTTCCAAAGAGAACTAGATTGGCTGTGACTACACTGGGTCTCTCTTTATGTTTCTGCCTCTGTGATTCTGAGCATAACAGACGATGATGATGTTTTGGTTCAGAGATGTTACCATCTGGGGGAAGTGCCTGCAGAAGCTGACTGGGACAGGATCCTGACCTGTCACACAACATATAATGCACATATCTACAGTTAGGTAACATACAAACTTCATGCCGAATAAGGGATACAAAACAAAAAGCATAGGATAAGCCACAGGTTTTCAAAGAGCTTTCTACAAACAGTAGAAATTGATAGACACACAAGAAACAGATGCATTCACTTCTAAGCACAAATGTTTCCATAAAAATACTGGAGGAAAATCATCAGAAATAATTGGTTCAATTATAAAATATTGGGAGGGAAATTCTTTAAGTTACTATAATATTTAATAATCAAGCAAAATACAAACAGCTACTACCGAGAATGAATTGAATAACATTTGGGATTCTAAAATTTAATTACTCCATCACAATTATAATAAAAGAATTTCACCAACATATTTGTCGTAAATCAAATATCACCATAAAGCTATTAAAAATTGCAATGAAATCTATTTAACATGTTCGTTGCGGAGCACTGCATATGCAGTACTGCTGGGGAAACTCCATTGCAGACCACTACATATGCAGTACTCTCGCACTTTTGACACTCCGTTTCTTCTCTTTCGTCCGTAAAGGGATTTGGGCTCCGAAAGAAGTCCCGTAGGGCGTTTTAGCCTCATCTTTTCTAGCATTCGTGCGGTGAAGTTCGTTTCTGCACCGGAGGTGTATAAACTCGTTTTTTCTTTCTCTTCGTTGATTTTTAAGATGTCTTATTTTTTCTCTTAAAAATGGAATATTATTTATTTTAATGTTTGAATCTGTCAAATTAATACTTTTTAGAACCATTAGTAAAATATTTCTTAATCGGAAATTTTCGAATTTCAGAATTACGTATTACCAGTAACGCTGAACTCTTCCCGAGTTACTCTCGCGACATACCTGTAAATAAGTAAGAGATATTCTGTTGTTGCATTACTCATGAATATTTTCAAATTATCCCTGTATAAATGCTAAATAAATTATTTCAGATTTTCAAGCCAGATAGCCGCTGCAGTCCTTTATTTATGCGATATTTGGACGGAACAAAAATAATTATCAAATACTGGGCCTATACGCAGTTAGGACAACGTCATATGTTGCACTACTGCATTTTGTCAAACAAAAATGCATTACAGCGTAATTTAAAAATTTTTTTAAACCTTTAAAAGCCGGATTTAAATGTCCCTTTGTAGACTCTCGCTGCTGGATTTAATTTTGGTCATTTGAATTTTTCTTGCAATCGATCATAAACTGTGTTGTATTTCATGAACTATTAGTGATAAAATGTTCAATTAAAAAGTATCATTTAGTCAATCATTTGGTGAATAGCGGAATTACGTCTTTTATCGAAAAAGAAAACAAAAAAGCGCAAAACTGGCGTAATTCTGCGAGATAACAATCATAAAAACAAGGATAAATTCAATAAAAGATATTAGTGATAATTTTTATAGCTTATATATTTATTTGATAAATATTATAAATCTCTGTTCATGTGATATTCCTCGAAACAGGAAAATACACGCACACCAACATCGCATATTTTAAATTTTGCCACTTTCCGTGTGTATTTTCCTTTTTCTGCACACACATGGCACCTAAGGCGATTTCCCTTTATTGGCCTACGTTTGTTTTCTTTAGCCTCTAAACTCCTCAATGGGACCATGCTTGCACTGGGTCTTCCCTTTCGGGAAATTTTCGAGGTGATAGCTGACACCTCTTCCTCAATAAGCTCCCTCACAAGAGCAAGGTGAAACTGTCAATGAGTCACCTGCTTTCCTGCTGAATTCAGCAAAACAAAGCTATTGAGCACTGTGATGTTGAGGAGGTGGAAGAAGAGATTTTTCGTCCACTTCCAGCTACGGCAACTAATGTCATAGCTATCCTATATACGCACTCTTCTTACAAAGGAGGATATAGGATACTAGTGAACATGTGCTTGCATTCTGCAAGCATTTTCTCTCACCTGAAAGTAAAAATAAAAGCCTAAAAATTACTTTCAATGCAGAAGTTCGCATCTCGGCTCCGAATTACGTGTTTTTCTGTTTGGAAAATATTGGGGTAAAAACAACCCCTAAAATTTATAATTATAATACATTTATAGGTTTTTATCATTTGTTACGAATACCACACTTTTATGCGAAATTTCATCCATGCAGCACCTCTAAGAGTGCATTTATATGAATTTCATTGTTTAAATTTTTTAATTTTTAACAGCCACAGCAATAAATATTTCTAAAATTTTCAATGTTATTTACCACCGGGACATTATTTCCTAACCCTATTCAAATTTTCAGCATCCTGGATCATCAGAATGTACATAAACATTAGTCAATTTTTTAACAGCCACAGCAATAAATATTTCTAAAATTTTCAATGTTATTTACCACCGGGACATTATTTCCTAACCCTATTCAAATTTTCAGCATCCTGGATCATCAGAATGTACATAAACATTAGTCAATTTTTTAAACATTTAAGAATTTATTACGGCCGAACGAATGAAAATTTTCAAATTTCTATATTCCCGTTTTCATTTTTTGGCAAATTCTACCTCTTGAAAAAATTTCAGCTACATAGCACATTTAGAAGTACCTAAACCATGAAATGTTAGTAAAATGGTTTATAATTTTTTAGGGCCAAGAAAATAAACATTGTTGCAATTTAGCATTTATTCCTTCGATAATTTCTTTTGATTCACCTTTGTATTAAATTTCAGCTCTCCAACTATAGTAGTTTGGGCCAGACATTAGTATCCTCCTATATCCTATATATCATCATTCTATAAGCACTCTTCTTACATATCCTATATCCTCCTCTGTAAGAAGAGTGCTTATAGAATGATATATATTGGATATAGGAGGATACTAATGTCTGACCCAAACTACAATAGTTGGAGAGCTGAAATTTAATACATAGGTGAATCGAAAAATATAATCGGAGGAAAAATTTCAAAATTGCAATAATGTTTACTTTCTTGGTCGGTAAAAATTATAAACAATTTTACTAACATTTCATGGTTTAGCCACTTCTAAATGTGCTATGAAGCTAAATTTTTTCTATTGGTAGAATTTGCCAAATAATGAAAATGGGATTATAGAAATTTGAAAATTTGTATTCGTTTGGCCGTAATAAATTCCTAAATGTTAAACAAATTGACTAATGTTTATGTACATTCTGAAGATCTAGAAAGCTGAAAATTTTAACAAAGTTAGGAAATAATGTTCTGGTGGTAAATAACATTGAAAATTTCATAAAAGTTTTATATTGTGGCTGTTAAAAATTCATAAATTTTAAACAATGAAATTCATACAAATGCACTTCTAGAGGTGCTATATCGATGAAATTTTGCATAAATGTGAGGTATTCGTAACAAATGCTAAAAACCTATAAATGCTTTATAATTATAAATTTTAGGGGTTGTTTTTACCCCAATATTGACCATAAGGAAAAACACGTAAATCGGCAAGAAGGTGCAAACTGTTGCGTTTAAAAATTATTTGTCAGCTCATACTCTTTAGGGTAAGAGAAAATGCTTGCAGAATGCAAGCACACCTTCACTAATAATATATAGTCGCCATCCTGTCCCCCTTGTCTACGTAACCCATGTGGCGATTGTAGTCTTCGATAATTTCCGGCCTCAGAGCATTTCCCCGCTCATCACTGAAATTTCCTTCTCCCGGTGGATTGTGAATAATGGTGTAAGTATAAAGACAATATATAAGGGCAAAGGGAGAATGAATATAAAAAAATCAACTTACCAAGAAAAGAATAGATATTTTCACTTTTCTATCAAGAAAAAAATTCTCGTCCCAACTAACGCCCTGTTCGAAAGTCTGCTAACGAATGAATATACGTGGTCTACACGTGCAGAAGAAAATAGGGAGGAAGAAAATAACGAGGGTTTCAAGAAACTTCTCCTATGCAAGGACATTTTTATTGCCCTCACGTGGAATGTGAAGTAGGTTACGGTTAGAGAGCAGCTGGGCTAATTCTCTCTCTCCCTTACTGTTGGTGTAAGGTCTCCTCACCCCCAGTATTGGAACCTATGGCGTTTCCTCAACAAATCTTGAGAAGAGGCTTCTAGGATGATCCCTCCAAAATTTTACACATCCAGGATGAATGCACCATCTGAGGTTAAACCAATAACATTTTGCCAAAATTTGCTCGGCGGGTTGCACACCTTTTCGGCCACCGCATGTTACTGACCACTGCATATGCAGTACTCCTCAAAAAATAAATATTTTTAGAAATTTTGACATTTTCCCTGTTTAACATCATATTTAGGACATAAATGTGAAGTCATATTGAATTTCTTCAATAAAAATTTTTCCGGTAATCCGGTAATTCGCAATAATTTTTTTCCGCAATGAACGTGTTAAGAGGAAATCAGAAAATTTGAGAGACAATGAATCCTCCTAGTGTGGAGTACCATAACTAACATTAATTTGAAAGAAAACTGAAAGTCATAAGAAAGCTTATATTTTAGCCTATATAAGACAACTTGTTTTAGTGATAAAGCCTGATGATCCATATGTTTCTTGTAAAATCACCCAAGCATTAGAAAGTTATTACATATCCTACGTCTTTCTTGGATGTAAGTATTAAAAGAGTTTTCACTTTTTTCTGACAGCAGCAGTCAGATGATGGAAGAGAAAGGTTTTAATGATTGGTGGTTGATGATGATGACAGGTTTCTGGATAGTTTCTTTCTTTCTGATGGGAAAACACTGAAAAATTATGATTTTTCGTATGAGATTTAGCTAGGAAAAGAAGATATTACACATACATTATTAGAAGGTGAAAAAGAATTAAGAAAGTATAACACACATGACCTGGATGTTTTCTTATTTTGAGTATCCCCTAGGAAGGAGACAACATTAAGAAAGAATTAGTTGAATGAGATATCTACAAGATTATGACTTCAGGCAAGACAATGACCACTTGATTACATATGTGGCAGAATAACAGTAAGACAAAGAGTCAAACTATATTACTGTATGGTAAAACACAGCAACAAGTTAGATACATGTTGATCAATACATATATCAACGAACTAATTTATGATACAGAAACACAAGAATTATAGATTACTATAGAACATACAGTGAAATCTATTTACAGTACTTTAACTTGAAAGGATAAGGTTATATTCTTCAATA
Source organism: Uropetala carovei (assembly GCA_036926305.1). Taxonomy (NCBI): domain Eukaryota; kingdom Metazoa; phylum Arthropoda; class Insecta; order Odonata; family Petaluridae; genus Uropetala; species Uropetala carovei. The sequence goes on from JAXCHB010000164.1 coordinate 786,649, forward strand.
TCCATATTGCTGAAAAATACAAGAGAAAGATATGTTTCAAAGAAATATTATTGATCCCTGATAAAGTTCTACAGTCTTCTACAATAAAAAGCATCTTAAACATGACTTATAAAGATTTTTAGGCAAACACTAATTTAACGTGTATTCAATACTGAATAGCTTCTTTAGTTGTCTGCAGATATGATGCTTTCTTTTGAGTAAAACAGTTTAAAGTAAAATTAAAAACTATAATCCTCTAACTGACCAATCTAAAAAGTCAAGTCAAAATAACACGATATCTTTAGCATCGACTAAGTTGTAGTATGTGAGATAAAGATTTCACTGTAAATAATATCACTATATAAGTACTGATCAAAGAATACCATTCTTTTGATCGATTAAGTTAAAAAAAATGATGCACTTCATACAGTTTGGCATGAAAATTAGTATTTACAAATTCCAAGCGACAAAATGCAAACATTCCACTCATGCAACTGTATGGAACAAACAGAAAACTTCATACCATCAACTGTCACCAAACCCATATAACCATGAAGCAAACTGACTTACCTGACGTGCACTGAATGGGTGCTTGGTGATCCATGCTGAGTGGTTGAGTGCACCATGCTGAGCATCTGCCCACTTGGCCTGCTCTGGCTCAATGGCTGTATCATGCACCCATCCTCAAAAACAGGATTGTCCATTGAATAGGATGGTGCCAATGGCGGAGACTTGGACTTTGACTTCATGCTTGTCAATCGTCTCATCAAACTAACTCCACTGCTAGCTCTCTCTTTTTTCTCTCTCGTCTTGAAAAAAAGAAGGATGTTTACTATTAGTGATCTGCTACTCATATTACAAATAAAAATGCCACTTGCAAATGATAGCAAATTTTAGGAGATTTAATTTCACCTTTGGTTTTTAACATAGAATGAAAGACGAATTTTCTTATTAATATTTGAAGAACTAGGTATTAGACTGTCATATGACAGGTCAAAATAATATATCAAAACTGGAAATTGAGATGTATATGACGAACTATCATTAGTTATGCTTAAAATAGATGCATTAAAAATGAGTAAACAACTATCAACCAGTCATATGACAGGCTCTTTAGTTAAACTTAAAATAGTTGTGTATATTCTTCCACGAAAGAGAAAGAAAGTATATTTATTCAGTATAATAATTTTTGAATGTTGTTTACTTTGGTTGCTATAGAAATCATTTACCTCTCCTTCCTTATCTCTCTCGTATTAAAAGCATTCAAAGTCGTTTACACTCATAAGGATGAAATAACAATAGGATTTCAATGTCTAACAATGTAATTGGTAGCAAGATTTCCCCAAAATGTGAATTAAACGTTTAACATGAGCAATTTCGAACTGTAGGCAGGAAAAGATAAAAATAATAAGAAACTTTATAATGTTTTTCTCAAAATGGTTCATATTCGAAGATCGTAGGTTAATTCTTTCTAATTTTAATCTAAAAAAGAATGAAAGCCTGCATGTCGAAAAGTTGATTGTTATGGGTTATTTTCTGTGAAATGGAAATGTCTTCCTTGGAGTCAAACTCAGGACTTTATGCCATTCTATCCTACTGTGGGTGCGTGAATAATGATGCTGAGGTTCTATAGCGGTTTATTTAACAATGAATAACAACAACAACGATAACAGAAACAGGAGTGGGAAACACAAGGTATGCTAGAAAGCTTGTCTCGCACGTGGATGACTCGGCATCACTGGCTTCCTTCTGTGCTGCTGGAAACCAGGTCCCACCAAAGAAAAAACGATCTCTGCGTGCAGTCGCTCGACAGCCAAGGTATGTGCCAAAGAACAATCATTGTTCCAGCAATTTTAATAATTGCAATTATGACTTGAACGCAAAAATTGTAATAATTGAATATAATCAGAGTAAATTTGTCAAAAATGCTGGTTTAAATAAATTTTCTAAAATTCTGAGTCTAAAAAATGGGGGGTGGGGTCATCTTATATTCGGGTAAATACGGTAAATCTCGGGAAAAATTACTTGAAAATTCAATCTCTCACTTAAATTTGATCTTCTGTGTTACCCTGATTAATTCGGAAGGAAAGGTAAATGCAACTGAAAGACAATGACAAAAAATGAACAATTTTCTTCATAAGGAAATTTCCCAAGTACAGTAAATCAATCAAAAAAATGACAATATTTTAAAGATGAATAATTAATTGTTATGGCCATGAGCTTGAATCAGCAAATAACAACCTTTTCTGGAAATGGAGTAGAAGTGTTGAGAGATGGTCGACAAGATGGGCCAGGCGCTACTGACGTGGTGCTACTGGAACCACTGCCAACCGAAACATTTGGTGGTGGCGTCACGGCAGTCGACAGAGTAGTGTGGGAACTTCCAGGAGAGCCACGATTTCCCAAACCTTCAGCTGACTGAGACGGCATTTGATGTCCTGATGAATGGCATGCATGCCACGATGATGATGTCCCCACGCCGCTGCTATTGAGCAGGCTTGATGTGGAGACAGGAGGAGGAGCTGAAGTGGTGAGGGAGGGCGAAGGATGGAAGTGATGGTGGTAAGTGGTGGGGCTGGATGATCGTGGGGGTAGTTCGGGAGGAGGTGAGCCCACGGGAATAGACTGTGTTTGGTAATGGTGCGGGGAATTTACTTGAGAGAGGGAAAAACCAACATATCAACCATTGATTAGATATAATAAAAATTTGGAAATTCAACATTTATTTGTTCAATCTCATGAACAGTCTTTTATGAACATTACAACAATAACAAAGAAGAACAGAGGTTGGCATCATCAATTATTAAACAGTGCTAACAATTAACCAGTAACAATTAACATTGATGATGAACATCCATACTGATATCAGAACTCTAACTACCTCAGTGTTTAATGGCAGTTACTCAATTTTTGTCTCTATAATAATACAAAGAGACATATGAAGAATCAAAGAATCCTACTTGATGAAATAAAGATATCTGAAACTTAAGAGCCAAATGCGAAACACATATGCTAGGTATAATGGAAAACTCACATTCATCCAACTATGGTATCTTTATAAAATTTGAGGTTATGTTTTTGATACAATAACAAATAATATTTCAAAGGAATAAAAACCTAACAGGATAATTAAATCTGGCATGTGAATTTCTCTGCATATGTGCAATTGTCACTGAATGATGTAACACCCTTTGCATTTTGCGTAGAACACTGCCATGAGTCTAGAATATTAACAAAGGTCTCCGAGCACAATCAGTGCTAAAACTGGTTTGTAATACTTGGCAGAAAAATAAACCAGGCTATAATAAGCTACCTAGATTCTTAGCAATAAATTGTCCAGTATCATTATTTCACATTGGCTTTGCTTAACTCATACGTTTATCTTGACATAATTCTAAGATTTACTATTTCAAAAACAACACATACACATTAAAAATAAGTTGACAAATATTAGCATATTATAAGTCAAGTAGGGTTCAGATAATTGCATGTGCCTCTTAAAAAGTTTCTTCCTGGATTGGTGTCATGATGATTAAGAAGAAAAGCTAATGCTCAGATACCGAATCTCATAAAAATCAAACGAAACAGCAATATATAGAGCCTAAATCTATTGTCAGAGGAAAAGAAATTCAAAGTCGATAAACTGAATTGTCAATAAATCAGAGTAGACTTTTTTGCAATTTATTCATGTAGGTTAAAATGGAGTTCAACCCAAAGTTCTTACTTTCTTGAGGTTTATATATCAGCTTATATGATTACAAAGAATTGTTACTATTAAATTATTCCAATACAATGCAATGTAAATAAAAGGATAACAACCACTGACAAGACTTACTAATGTGGTGTGGACTGTGAGGTCTAGGAGGTTTGGGCGGTGCTATGCTTCCACCGTGTGGAGCCGAAGACCCTTGGGCTACTTCGCCAAAGTGTCTTCCATCGGCAATGTTGGGGGCATGACTGGATGGAGTAGGGGCAGTAGGAGCCCCTGGCATGGATGACTTTCCCCTAGCGAATGACTGGACAGATGGAGATGCTGATGATGCAACAGGTATACGAGATGAAGCAGATGGAGCAGGCGAGCCGGCAGCCTGAGGTGAAGTGTGATGATTACCTGGACGTGATGGGGAATTGGTGCTGTTGGGTATACGGGCTGAAGGTGAAATGCTATGGTTAAGCATGGGTGCAGGTGGACTGTTACCATTGAACTGATTCTGCTGGTGGTTGTATGGTGGTGGAGGTGCAGGTGGCCTGAAAAACAGAAAAAAACAAGAAATGAATAATGATGTTGACGAGAAAACATTTGCATTTAATTCTATAAAAATTAAGAAAAAATAATTTTCTCTATGAAAAAGTTGAAAATGGTAAAAATTTTATTATTATTATATAGCAATACCAATTAAAAAATATAAAACTGTTACTTCGAGGAGTAAGAACATACCTCATTAATGCGACGTAGTTTCCTGGAAAAACTCCACACTTGTGTGTGCGCATTGATGTTCCTTTGAACCATCCATCCTGACATTTCTCTGTCACTGTATACACTGAACCTTTACGCAGCTCAAGTTCATCAGCTTTCTGTGGCTTGTAAGGATATAGGGCGACATATCTAGAATGAAAAATTTAAAAATGAAACATCTCGTACAGAAATGCTGACAATTCAATTATAATTAATGCGTAAGTGTTATTAATGGGACCTAAAAAGAGAGATGATAAAAATTAGAAGAAGTAGGAGAATGCTTCATACAGCATGGACCTAGTGAGGCCTTTAACTGCTACAGTAGCCATGAAGGACTATCAAGAACCTCAAAAAACTCTTAACTCATGGTATTAATATAAAGGCGACTCCCGAGATTCGACAGAGATGCGTTCCTGAAAACGTGCTCGAATCTCGAACGTCGAATCAGCACAAATTAAAATAATTAAGAGAAGAAATAACGATGTCTAGACTGAAACTAAACCTCTCGTGGTCGGGCAGGCCAAAAATTACTTCACGTAAACTAGTTTCTAATTCGACTGATCGATCGGCTGGGTTGATTCGACCAGTCAAATTCTTATGTTGGTTAAATCTCGAACTGTCGAATCTCGGGAGTCACCTGTATTGTGATTCATTTGCAAACACTGGGCTTCTCTGTTAATACTGTAGTACTTTTGAGTTTTCTTGTTAATACTGTGACTAATGGGTTTCCAGCAGACATATGCACATTTGTATAATCAACGTGGCAATAATAATGATAACACACACCATCCATATATGTATTCTGCTAAGAAGACAAATAATTTAAACTAATAACAATCTAATTAAAAAAGTGTTGGAGACTATGGCGAGATGGATATTTCAACAATTAAGAACTCCTTAACCGTACAAAGTAGAATATTTAGAGACAAAACTACCGTAACAAGTGAAAGTCACAGGTATATTAGATTGTCACGATTGGTAAAGCAATAATTGTATAATTTTATTGTACATTAAATACATACATAATTTAAAAATTAAATTTCTTAGGAGTGGGCAGCGCACTAGTCCCTTCCTCGCAGCACATTAATGTGCCATGGCACACCCATTGAGAACCACTGATTTAACTCATTTATTATTATTATTATGCGTTAAATTGTCAGTATCATTGTGATATGATAAAACAATGAATTAAAAGTGACGTCAGAGACGGCTAGGAAAATCGTGGGGCCTGGTGCGAAGTGTGCATCTTACATGTCAAAAATTTTTAATAGTAAATTATAATAACTAAAGCAACATCTCTCACTATGACACATCGATATTTTTTCATAAATGCGTGTACTTTATAAGTACAATAAATATTTCTTAGAGAGCATGGGATCTCTTTCAGTGCAGGACCTCAATCACGCCATATACCGTATTTGCTGGACCATAAGACGCACCGGATCATAAGACGCACCGACATTTTAAAGTAAAAATTTTGGGAAAAAATATTTTATTCACTTTTGAAGCACAAAGTTACAAGATACTCAACTAAATGGCACCAAAACGTCTTTCTGCTGCCCCAACAGAACAATCAGCACCATCTACGTAGTTTCGTGCTTCAATTGTTTTTTTATCGAGATAATGGTTGCGTTCAGATGAAGCGATCTCAGAATTGGACCAACTTGAAAAGGACGAAGTTGAAAGGTTAAAAATCATTTGTAAATAAAGTAAGTGTTGAGCATGGAGGTATGAAGGTACACTACCTTCATACCTCCATGGACGCAAGGATAAACTTCCTACATGGCTATATATCCTTGGCCCTTGTATATCAAATCTTAGCCAATAGTACTATATTTTACAGGAAAAAAGTGCATCTTATGGTCCGGCAAATATGGTATTTTATTTGCGTAGATTGAAGTTAATATCATATATAATCAAATTCGATTTAACTTAACGTGCTTATTATGGCCAATATGCATAATAAATCAACCTTTCTTCTCTTGATCTGCGCAAGTAATTCATTTTTTTAAATACCGCGATAAATATGTACACTCGTATAACACGCTTTTCAGCTCCAAAATATCGGGAAAAAGTGCGCGTTGTATGCGGGTATTTACGGCAATAACAATCTGAATATTTATTTTTTACAAGCTCATTGTCAGAAACAGCACTTAGGGCCTTTGAAATGAGCATAATAACAATAACAAAGACGAACACATTTGACCATGTCCTCGCCAGGATTCGAACCAGTGACCTTAGCATTGGGAGTTAGACATACTAAACCACCCTTCTACCAAGGTTGGTAAAAAGTATCATTTAATTGAAAATTATTTACAGCTGACGGCAGTTCAACAATATTTAATATATTGATCAAACTCAGTAAAAATTCAAAACATAGGTGTGTGTCTGGTCAAAGATTAATGCAATAATTTAAATAACAAACATATGAAATTTATGTGATTTCTAAATTCATTGAAACTTACGTGGCTGGCAGCATTACAGTGGACGAGTTTTGTTCTTGGACATGAGTAGGTGGCCCTTGAGAAGAGGAAGATGAGGTTGAGGCCAAATCACTGCCTGATCGCCTATGTCGATGCTGAGAGCTCTTGCTTTGACTGGAAGATGAACAATCAGACTGGCCATCCTGTCCCTTGTGATAGAACAAAAATTAAACTATAACAAGGAGACGTGATAAACAGCAACATTTTCTATATGACAGCATATGAAATTCGTACTTGTTTAATTTTTCTCATCTTAGAATCAAATCCACATTTCTCTCAGTTTAGGATGAAACTAGTGTAATTGCCCATCAAAAATGGTGAGTATACAATACATGAATAAAGCAGTGAAAATAATGCCCTCTTTTTCTTCATCTCTTCCTACCTCTTTCCTTACCTCTCATTCTCCCTTCTTCACTTCCATTTTAATCTTGCCTTCCCATTCCCAATCCCTCCCTCTCTTTCTTCATCCCATACCCCCTCGCTCTCTCTCTCCCTTCCCTAAAAAAAATGCAGCTTTGGGATCGCCTGGCCGCTTATTTGTTTACGAACTAAGAGAATGAGGGAACGGGTAAATGAAAATGAGGAGAACACATAATTTTGTACTTTGACCTTTGGAAGGAGCATTAAGTGGTTGGCCCCCTTGCTGTTCATAAGAATAGGCTAATGCCGTCACTGCATTTCCCTTCTCCCTTCTGTGTGTCTGGTGTGGAAAGCAACGGGAGACCACCACACCATTTGTGTGTATTCCCAAGTCAATTAAACAAATTTAATGATTGAGAACCATTGTTGTTAAAACAGTTCTGGGATTGGACAGATCTGAGTTTTTATATGTATGATGGATAATCAATGTGCAGGACAACCCACCATCCCGGATGAGCAGCTGCAGCTCGTAAAGTCACTGCTGGACGTGGATAGGTGATGGACGACATGTCAATTGGCTGTGGAGGTTAAGATATGCCAATTCACAGTTTGTCACATCATTAAAGACATCATCGGGATGAGGAAAATAGCAGCACGTTGGCTCTCACACCACCTTACCGAGCAGCAAAAGTGGCACAGGTATGCCGTTGCTAATCTCCATCTGGAACGGTACCAGAAAGAAGGGGATGCATTCCTGCGCTGTATCATTGCCCTTGACGAAACCTGGGCACAGGTGTATGAGCCTGAACTGAAACGGCATTTGAACAAATGGCGCCACGCCTCCACGTCTGAAGAAACTTCGCCAGGAATCCAGTAGGGTCAAAGTGATGCTCATTGTGGCTTGCGATATTGATATTGTTATCCTCCACCATGCTGTCCCAGCGGGTCACACTGTCAATATTGAGTATTACCAAGCAATTCTGGAGCATCACCTGTGTCCGGCACTGTGACGAAGATGTTTTCATTTCATTACTGGTGCTCCACCACTTGTACTGCATGACAATGCATGCTGCTTACCACGCAATTCTGGAGCATCACCTGTGTCCGGCAGTGTGATGAAGACATTTTCATTTCATTACTGGTGCTCCACCACTTGTACTGCATGACAATGCATGCTGCTTACCACGCAATTCTGGAGCATCACCTGTGTCCGGCAGTGTGATGAAGACATTTTCATTTCATTACTGGTGCTCCATCACTTGTGCTGCATGACAATGCATGCTGCCATGTGATAACACGTCTTGATTTACCACTTTTTATTCAATCCTCGTACATGGAAATTTCAAAAAATTACTAAATAACAAATATGCAATAAATATATGCAAGCTATGACAAACTGCTTTGAACTGTACCAAAAATTTCTAAAAACACATTGTGTTTATACATACGTTAATTTATAAAACTATGCAGTTATAATTTGCTATGACACATTCTAAATTAGTGATGCACCGAAGCTTGCCTTCGGCCTTGGTATTCGGCCAAAATCTGCTATTCGGCTTCGGCCTTTGGATGGCCGAATAGCCGAATACTACATTTTTTTTTTGATAAAACGAAAAATGATAATGATAAATAGAAGAAAGCTGAAAACACTAAATAAAAGCATAATACATTGAGTTGTTGTCAATACAATTCACATATCTCGGATTCAGCCTGACAATTATGTGCTACTCGTTTTTATGGCCTACGACGTATATTAGTGTGTTCCAATATGTGGACAATTCGTTTACTTAGAATACTCCTCCTCATTAATTGGAATTTTTGATGTTTTACTGTACTGTGTAAGTAGCAGACAACCTCTGACATCTGGTTCACGTTTTTGCATGAGGTAATATGACGTATAAACAGTAGCACCATCATGCCAAAACCAAAATGACATAATGTCGACTGAGTTTTCATTTCATTTTTGAATTTCATAAGTGCAGACATTTTTATATAACAGACTCTTATATAATAAAATTGAATGTCTGTCCATCCGTGTGTTCCTTATACATTCCCATGCCCTTTGAGCCATCGGGACCAAACTTTGCAAATTGACTTCATATGACTCTACGAGTAACATAGGGTACCTGGGATTTCCAAAATCAACCCGGGTTCGAATCCAGGAGACAATTATATTTTCCCATAAGTTTACATGGGATTTTCGATTTTTCAGAGGGCAAGGTTTTTTTCCTTTATTTGTTAAAATACGTAAATATGGACCGATTTTCTTCGTTTTTGTTTTATTCGATGGCTAAAACTCTATACTATCTTCTTCTTGTGATGTTTACATGTTACACGGTCGAATCATTCAGAAATACGCAACTGTTTTCGAAATTTTACGGATATTTCGTACTCTTTCCGACGTTGTCAAGGCGACCGTAATTGTTGCCTCCGATTCAATTAATGCCAATTAAACCTTCAAATAAGTGAAAGTATAGCGTTATTCGCTTCTAACTGTTGTTTAAGCATCGAAATTAATGATGTATAGCAACGTACATAGTTAAGGATAATTATTCTGTTGACTGCATATGGGAAGCGTTTATAACGACAATTCATCATGTGTATGCTGGAATCTTACCTTTTAGTAAGTAAAACCTTTATATTATACATCTGTAATGCTTACTAACGCACATTTATAATACTCTCCATAGAAGTCACTCAACATAAGTTTGTGGTTGTGAATAAAACATCTAATCTATACAAGTTTTTCTAGGATGCCAACATTCCCCCAGTAAGTGACAAATGCTTCTTTGGTTCGTAAATGACACACACACCGCACAGCAATATATGGGGCATGTGTGTAATTAGAAGGTAAGTATGCTTTATTAAAGATTCGATCCCATTTTGAATGTTCTTACAAGTTAAAATTCTTAAGATTTATGGATTACAGTGTAAAGGCGACTTTCTCTTGGCCTATTTACAAACAAGATTGAGAATGATTTTTCATTTCCTGGATGTCCTTGTTTCCTCTTATCTTTTTGAGTTGATAGATTTATCATTACTGCCTTAGTCATCTGATAAGTGATTATTGACAAAAAATGTAGATATAAAATCTTCTTCAAAACTATTACTGAAATAATACAGAGGTTCTTCCTGCAGTCAACTTATTTTCAGAGAATAACATAAGTAAAACTTCAGTCATCATATATCAGATTACAGCATGAACAAATATAGATTGAATTTTCTTTCTAACAAAATTTGAAATGATATAGAAATATTCCATTAGTAATATATCTGCCAATGACTCATATATTTATCAGAATTGTCTTAATCATCCTATGCCTGATTATAGAAGCTATTGCGATTCTCTTTTGCAAAAATCATAATGAACTTGAGATAGCATTCAAGTACCAATCTTGATATTGGTAACCTTTTATGACTCCACATTTAAAAACTTAAAGACAAGATATGCCAATAAATTACTTATTACTTTAAACTTTTATTTTGTGACTCAATAATTACCGATGACAATGTCATAAAAATATCAAAATACTATGACTTCGATGCTACGTTCACATGGAAATTTTCCATAGCAACAAAAATTATGCAAATAAACTTCTTACTGCTATTAATTACTTAACCTGCATTAAATATTATTTTGACTTTAGGAAATGAGGCATAAATTAAATCTTCAATATTAACTTGAAATTATTATTATTATTATAGCTCTCTGTCCTAGGACAGGTCCTTTATTTAAAATAAAACTGTGGTCTACATCTATTTCTATCCTGAGCAATACTCTTCAATTGTTCGTAACTTCTTCCTTATTTTAATTCATCAATAATTTGAATCCTTCTCCTACCTCTTCCTTTATTCCTACATTGACTTCCTTCAACAAATTATGTCTTCTCAGTATATGTCCTAACCAATTAGCCTTCCTCTGATTTATCACCTGTAGTACTCTTTCTTTTTTCATCCACTCTCTGTAGTACTTCTTCATTTGTTACCCTATCTTTCCAGCTAATCCTTTCCATTCTTTCCATACCCACATTTCAAAGCTTTCCGAATATTTCATGTCTATTTTCCGAAGGGTCCATGTCTCTGCTCCATATAATGCTATACTCCATACGTAGCATTTCATCAGTTTCTCTCAAATTCAAATTCTTTCTACTCCTCAGCATAAATCTACTCTTACTGAAAGCAGCTTTTGCCACTGCTATCCATATTCTTATCTCATTTGTGCACTTTGCATCTCACGATATCATACTTCCCAAATATTTGAATTCTTTCACCTGTTCCGATATTTTATTTCCAATTCTTATATTCAAGCCCTGCACGGATTCATAAACAACGATGATTACACGTCTCACTTGGAGGAAGTCACTTCTCTCTGCTTTCCAAGCTTATCATCCCTCACATGTTCCTGCTTCCTTTGATAATTTTACATGACCAACAACCTCTGCCCTTTCCTTCCTTCTCATCCTTTTTTCACTTTCCCACTGGTTTTAAAGAGTTTATTATATAATACACCCACCGATGATGGATTTTGTTAAAATCCTGCTCTCTTCAAAGATATAGATTGAAATGTAGAAAATAAACTAAGACATTTTTATCATAAAAGAATAAATTGAGAACTTTACTTTGGTAGCCACAAATATAATTTCAGTAAGGAATTAAGAAAAGAGACCTTGACTAGCTGAAAGAAGAATGGCACCCAAGCAATAAAAATTGAAAAGTGAGAAGAAGCCAATGAAATGAAAAGGCTTCTAACTAGTGCTGAATGAAAGAAATGACAACCATAAAAAAAAATAAATACTTTCAATCCAATTCCTATCCAAGTTTCATTCATATTACCTAACAACAAGAAATTTATGCAATAAAATTACCTGAGCTTGATCCTCTGGTAGATGCTCTGGAGCACTGTTTCCAGTTGGGCTTAATATCTCAGCAGAGTGTCTGAAATAAAATAAAAATTATAGCTCTTTTGCCACTGAAAATACACACACATATGGAACAGCTCAATAGCCATTAAACAACTATAATTCATAGTGTCAGCATATAGTGGTTCTTTTTTCTGTGGCAACTTGTCTCCTTATATAAGTCCCAAACATAGTGCCTCTCAAAGTAAAATATAAAAAACAGTATTGGAATTCAATTTAGCAAAGACTCATGATGGCCTCATTAAAGCAGTTACTGAGATCTTTTGGTGAGCACCGAAATTTAATGCAAGAAAAATTATCCACTTACCGGTGAGTAGTTTGTTGAGGCATATTTTGATTGGAGTGAAGCACATTGAAGCTGTGCCGCTTCTCTCTTTGGTATTGCTGTGACAGTTGAAACGATGATCCTGGAGAGACAGGCCCAGCAGATGATGTACCCCTGTGGTGCACCTGCGGCTGCTGCTCTGAGGACGCCATGCTTGGAGATGTGGTACAACCAGATGAGGATATTAACAGCTCCGACGATCCAGAGAATGGGGGTAAGGGAGGAGGTGGTGGAGGGGGAGGCGGCGAAGCTGGTGACGAGGGCACTGAACTAGGTACCGAAGACCCATTTGGTGAATTTGTGGCAGTGGTGGAAGAGGCAGACGTAGAGGAAGAGGGTGTTGAAGACGTCGAAGAAGTTGGCGATGAAGAAGTAGATGAAGATATCGATGAAGACAGAGGGGTCGACGCCACAGTGGTGGTGGTTGATGGTGTCTCTGATGCCTGCTGTTGTGACACCATCGCCTGCTGCTGCTGGCCGTGATGGTGCCGATGGTGTGTGTGACGTGACTGGTGGTGGTGGTGGTGGGGAGTTGCATTTCCTGCCATCTGGTTCGCCTGCAGAGGCATGGCCGGATGGGAACTGCTCACAGTGGTGGTGTTTGATGGAGGAGTTGATTGGGAAGGAGGGGTGGAGTGGAATGAAGATGATGAGTAATGGGGACTGGCCATCATGTTGGGGGCAGTTGTTATCATGTGATCCGTTGGGATGAGGGGTGTTGCATCTTCTGAAGTGGGTGTTGGAGGTGCGACACGTGATGGACCAGGTTGAGAGCTGATATAGAGGAAACAAAGATTTTTTTGTTAAAAATATGTAAGTTTAACTTGAAGTATCCTTATTTCATAATTTCAACGCAAATAATGTAAAAAATAATACTATTAGAGATTTTCAAATGTTCAACTGACACGATAAAAGTTTATTTAAGATGCTCAAGAACAGTAATTCATTTAAATATTGGCAGAGAAGAATACATATCACCATATTCACAAAGGGATTTAAACTTCATAGTAAGACATAAAGAAACAGCAAATGTAAGCATATCAACATCTCTCGAACTACGAATATCATAAAATCTGTAGCTTTAGCAGGATTGTTACACAGGCATGAACAGAAACAAGGATGTGAAGAGATAGGATTTAATACATTTATGCATAAATGAATTGATAACTACTCACTAAATTAACTAACACCTTAGAAGCAAATAAGCCAGAAAACATTACACTGTTACGGAATCCTATAGACAGAATGTCGTTAGATTGTATAATATGATATATATTTCATGCATATTAAGATGAAATACCACTTTCAGAAAAGCACATTAAAGAGAGTAAGAGAGTAAAAGAATATTTTGAATTTTAATCCTAAGACAGTAGGTTTCAACCAGCGTGTTGCGACATAATGGTGTGTCGTGAAGAGCTGGGAGGTGTGTCGCCGAAAATTTACATAACAACAATAAAGTTTGGGCTTAAACTCTTCATTATAACACACTACTACTCCTTTCTTAGTTCGGTGGATTGTAGTGTGCAGTGAGTTGCGCATGTGAGCAATGACCGCCATGCGTGTCGCAATGGAGAAAGGTTGAGAACCGCTGTCCTAGTGAGATGACTGTTCCTCAGTTAAGATTTACAGCTATGCTTATCATTTATAACAGATACAAGCCAGGAGCAGAAATGCACAACTTACTTGGCAGAGAGCTTCACAAGGGCACGAGCAACATCATTCAACTCAACAAAGGCTAGGGGAAATATACCTATTCGATCAGCTAATTTGCCTTCTGCCCAATTTTCATCTACACGACGAATGACAGTCAAAACTTCACCCTGCAACAAAAGTCTAAATTAACACTGCAATATAACGATTGCATTCCTAAAACACAGTATGAGTATTTCAAAACACAATTTATTTTGGACACAAAGTTTACCTTTTTAAAGGTGAGGCATCCTTCCTCATCGTCATTTGTCATCTTGAAATCATAAAGGGCCTTGCATTGAGGAATGTGTGAAGGAAGTGGAGTAATCACCTACGGGAAAATAAATAATATTTTGAAGTTCATACATTCACTTGCTAGAGGTTTATTGAAAAAAATACATCCAAAAGTTAAATATTTTATGTGAAAATTTGCCAGTAAATAACTATGAAGAATGATAACCTTTGTAGAAATGGTATCAAACTGTATCATCAAAAAGGATAAATTTCAGTTTTGCTGCCATAGAAAAATTTACTTGGCACTTGTTTCAGAATTTAAAAATACATTCCTTCTTTCAGTAAATCATAAACAATGTGAAATGGAATTACTAGTACTTTTTCAAATAACTGAATAAACAATTACTCTACCTGCACATAACTGGAAGGAAAAACACCACAGCTTCCGCCATACTCTCCTTCATACCAATTGGCATCTATTTTCTTCTTGAGGGTAATTATATCTCCTTTCTTGAAATTTAAATCGCTGGAATTATGAAAACACACAATAAATGGAAAATCAATGTAAAAAATTTCAAGATTCTTGACAGTCAATGAAAATAAGTAATTTAGGCACTTAACTAAACAAATCAATAATTGTAATACAATGCAAAACCAAATACTATGCATAGCTACAACTTTAGACACACAGGCACTTAATTTAATCAAACCAATCAAGTTTTAAATATTCTCAACCAAATAAATTTCTACTTAATTTTAATTTGATATCAAGAAAATCATCAAACAATTTGAGAAATTGGACATAGGTTTGCAGAGTGGCTCTTAACCTGACAATTATTCACTTTCAAAAGAACACAGAAAAGTAGTGAACAACTTACCCATGCACTCTAGACTGATAGTGAAACAGAGCTTTGGCACAAGGTTGATTAGGCAATACCCCCTGAAAATACACATTTTCATTAAGAATCGACAAAAAATTGATGCTAAAAATGCATATATATGACTGCTGCTACACTTTTCAATTGGTCAATTGTAAAAATTAAACTTTTTTGCAAAATGAAATCATCCTGAAGCAGTGACCATTCTAATGCAGATTTCAATATGACAACATTAAGGCATTTTTCAGCACACAAAATTATAATTTTAAATCATGGCCCAACAATGGCCATGTTTAAAAAATACTTTTACTCATCAATTTTCAAGTTACAAAAAATATAAACAAAACTTATATGAATTTCTTCCAGTCTTATAATTGCATTAAGTACCATCCAAAATTATTAACCTATTGCAGACGAGACTTTATTACTAGCATTTCTTAAAGTAAAAAAACCTACATGCCCCAAGCCAAAAATGCTTATAATTTTATAAATAAACATACTAAAGAATTTTCAGCATATGAGTTAAAACTCAAAGTTTTACATTCAACCTTTTACAATAATTTGCTATATAAATTATGTTTTATTCCTATGATGGAAGATATTTACTGCAGAAATCGCATATGTATAACCCGATAAAAAGAGTGAGAAAACGACAACTTATAAGGTAGGTAGTGAAGTTTTATGGGCACTTGAGAATGGAGACATAATTGTTTGATAGCTTTGGTTGTTAACGCAATGAAAGACCCGGGTTTGATTCCCGATCGAGTTAAGAATTTTTCTCCTTTGATTTGAATTCTTAGGTGAATTAGTATTTCATTATTACCTGTTTGGGAGAATGGTGAGAGCGGATACTGTGATGTTCTCGGGCCGCTTGATGTGGAGCTAAGTATGTTCGGTGATGATGCTGGTGTCCAGGAGACTGTTGTTGGGTCTGTGGATTGTGGGGGTGGGAAGTGAAGCCTTGCTGCTGTTGTTGCAGCATTGCTGGCATGGGCCTGGATGAGGTTGATGGGTTGGTGGCAACTCCCTTCTTCTTTGGTGCATTTCTCATTCCTTCCAGGATCCTCATGAGGAGAACATTAGGAGGAAGCTCGTCTATCCTCAATTCAACTAGTATACGACACTCCGGACACCTTAACTCCTTATGCGTGCTAACTATCTCTTCGAGGCACTTTCGGCAGAAGGTGTGCTGACAAGGAAGAACCTTGCTGGACGTGTCCAGGCGCTCCAGACACACAGAGCATTCCAAAAGGTCGTTTAACATCCACTCATCCATTGCGAAAATACAATTTAATGTACAACGAATAATATATTTAAAAAACTAAAATGTTCAAAACGAATCTAAGTGTTTCATAATAAATTAAAATATCGATTAGAGGTGAAAACCGAATCTCAGAAGTCTCAGGTAATGTCCATTGATAACATTAAATATCCCATTGTCAATCAGGTATTATTTTCTGAAATGAAAATTTCAATATTTAGTCATCTAAGTCCGAAAACTTTAAGGTTTAACACAAACGTCTTTCTCAACGACATATTCTCACAGGAGAAATAATAAACAAAAATTCCAATAAGTTTAAATTTTGTATGTTTATGCTGAAAAACGACAATAATTCTCGGTAAGTACACTATAAAACCAGCTAAAAATTACATCAAAAACTCTTAATGATGATGGATAACATTATATTCAATTACAGAAGCGTCTTAAAGGAAAAAAGATAATTATAACAAATTAATGACAAATACAACCTATATTTCTGATTCATTGCTATGAAATTTGAGACGATTCACCCAAGAAAGACGGCGGCTGAATCACATTAACAGCATAAAACTTTTCCGTTAAGGGTTAGATATTTGCAAAAGAAGAAACAAAATAACTCACACAACCACAAATCAACCATCAAATTTCCACCTGTACTTTGAACTCTACATTCAACGCTACAAATGTTACAGATCACAATCAATTGCTCATTTCCCTTTGTATTCTTCCGCTAAGATATTCACACCCAGCTCTGCCAGACCGGATAAATAGTACCTCACGAATTCATGAGGTACTAACCATTTCAGAGTTATGTACATATAGCAGTTTTTGTTTTTTATACTAAAAATCTTAATTTTGTTTTTATTTTTGCTAATTGTATTGCTGTAATTCGCTATAATATGTGGTAATCTTAATTATCGCTATGATGTAAGAATCGTTTTAAAAATCAAAAAAATTTGCCGATATTTTAAGAATTCAAAGAGGTTTGCTAAATTATTGTTTATTAGACAAATATTGTCATTTAAACAATGCGAATGATACCTTATTTAATAAATGATGTGTGGTATTGGTTTCAATTCTCGCCAATAGATGCCCTAAATGGAGAATCATTCATTCGCCATGTTCGAGTTGAATAAGGATCGAGGAATGTCGGTAGCTGTGAAAGGTGTGTCTACGTCGACCGTAAGAATCTTTTATAGGAGATGAGTTAATCGCATTATAAAAATGCATCATCGTATTCTTACTAGTATGACGTCGTTTCCTCATTCATTCATGCTTCCTCGTATTTTGGTGGTGTAATTAGTGTTGAGCCCTCTGATTTTTTGTCAGCGTACGCTGATACAGTTGTAGAAAGCGCATTCGTGAATAGATTATTAATCTTTTGTCATCGAATTTTGTGGCCTCTTCATCGCTGGTATAATAATATTATTTAGAAGTTTTATTTAGGTGTATTAGTTTTCTACTTCAAGTTACTTATGATAATTTGTGGGAAACACGGAAAGAAAGAAATTTCATGCACTAGTATGATGCTGTAGTGGTTGCCGCCCATTTTTTAAATTAACTGACAAACGGTTTCTTAGATTTGAGATGAAGCGATTGAAAATTAAATGATTTTTATTTAAACGAGTAGCGTGGTAACATTACTCGGGTGTATTTAACGTTTAATAAGTGAAATATATACAATTTGATGTACGGGTTCGAGTAGTATAGTTGTATGGAAGATTTTTAATTATAATATTCATCATCATTAGGTTCTCTGCCCTTGGGCAGGTCCCTGGCACCAGCGTTGTCTCCATTCCTCCCTGTTCCTTGCCAGTTCTTTCGTTTCCTGATATCTACCCCTTCCTTTTAGGTCATCAATCATTTTTATCCTCCGACGTCCTCTCTTCTTTCCACCTTGTACTGATCCTTCCAGCATCGTCGTCAACAAACTTCCTCCTCTCAAGATGTGCCCCAACCAATTACCTTTCCTCTTCTGAATTGTTTCAAGTATCCTTCTCCTCTCTTCCACCCTTCTTAATACTTCTTCATTTCTTATCTTTTCAGTCCACTTAATTTTCTCCAATCGTCTCCACACCCACATTTCGAATGCCTCTAACCTTTTCTTATCTCTCTTTGTTAACGCCCATGTTTCACATCCATAAAGTAGCACACTCCAAACATAACACTTTACAAGACGTTTCCTCAAATTTAATTCCATTTTACCACACAATAACTTTTTCCTATAAAATGATTCTTTTGCCATTGCTATTCTTGATCTTATTTCTTTTCCGCTCTTCCAATCGTCTGCCAGCAAACATCCTAAATATCTATACTGTTTTACTTGCTCAATCCTTCCATCCTTCATTAACACATTCATAGTTTCCTCATCTCCTATTCTCATCACTTTGGTTTTCTTAATGTTCATTTTCATACCATATTCCATCATCTTATTTTCTAGCTTGGTAATCATTTCCTGAATAACCTTCGTTTCCTCTGCCAGGATGAGCATATCATCAGCAAACCTTATACAATTTATTTTTCTACCTCCAATGCTAATCCCTTTATCATCATGTATTCCGTTGTTAAGCATATCTTCTATATAAATATTAAACAAGGTAGGCGATAAGCAGCACCCTTGCCTCACTCCTCTTCCTAGGCCAAACCATTTGGTCTGTGCATCCTTTATCCTCAAGACTGCTTCCTGTTTCATGTATATCTCTTTAATTAATCTTCTATCTTTCCAGTCTATTCTTTTTCCTTTTAATATTTCTATGAGTTTTACCCAATCCACTCGGTCAAATGCCTTCTCCATATCTATGAAACATAGACTAATTATTATATTATAGATATTATGTAAACAATTTACAAATACAAAATTAGAATAAAAACATTTCCAAAATTTTTAAAAATGTATAATTATAGCCAAAAGGTAAGAACCTTGTCTGGTTATGTAAATCCATGTATGTACACATTATCCTTTTAAAAATATACTTATATGACCCTTTATATTGCATAGGAAAAACAAAACTATTACCAATGTTACCAGACACGTTGAATTATAAAAAAAGACTATTTACACAAATACATCGAAAAAATTGATTTTTATACATATAATAATTGTATCGTTTTCTAGTCCAAGGTCTACTTTTTTCTATTAATGTTCTAACCTCCCTTGTACATAAATTATATACATTTCTTAAAATATATGGCAATTGGGATAACGTTTATAGTACTTTTTAAGTGACGCTATTGGCCAAGTTTACAAGAGGGTCTGATTAGAGTTAACAGTTATCCTATCTCCTAGTTTTAATCTTCAAATGTTTTCCCTTGCGGGTTTGTCGTCTCTGAAATTACTGTTGAATTAATCCCGTGCCCCTGTACAATATTTTATTTCCAAAAGTACTATTATTATTAAAATCACGAGCCTACCATTGAAAATGTTCAAATGCTACTACTGAAATTGTGGTTACAGGTTGCATGGTGAAAAACTTCCCTTTGTGTTGTGAAAAATTGTTTTTTTTGAAATTCAACTTTTCCATCGTGTTCAAAGAAAATTATAGCCCAAGCTCTTATCCACATAAGCAGAATTTAGGAAATCATATGATCCTACTTATACATTTTGTTACTAAGAACGTATCTTTGTATATTATATTCTTTGTTTTAAGTGATTGCTATCCATGTTAATGTGAAAAAGTGCTTACATTGTAAAAGTTATTTTATGTAAAGTTATGAGCTGTTTATCAAATGTGGAGAAAACTAACTAGTTTGTATCAAATGTCCAGATTTATTGGGCATTGAAGTAGTCACTTGGCTGATCAATTCCTCTCTTAGAACTTCTCTATTTTAGGGATTGCTTACCATTTCAGTAAAAATTTTATGTATTGCATTTTAATTCAATGGGGAAATAATCAAAATGGAAAAAGGGCTGAATTAGAATGTCAATAAGTATTGAGAATTCTTAAAGTATGAAATTTGTCTCCCATGCATAAAAGTATTCCATGACAATCACATATTTAATCAATGCTATTCAAGTGTCAGTCTTAGTTTCCAAATCATTGCTATATGTGTGAGTTGAGGAATTATAAAAGGTGATCAGGATGAATGAAATTACTTTCAGGGGTTGGTTATGGATATGGGTTAAGGATCTCTGCTTCACTTCAAAATTACTGTCGATAATGAATTAAGCCAACCGAAATTTAAATCGGAACAAGAAAACTTTAGTTACTGGATAAACCTAGCATTGTAAATTAACATGATTTGAAGACCAGCTAAGGTAATTTCTTTTGCTCTTAATGAATGAATTTTATAAATTTGTGTTGAAGTTTAAAAGTTGAATGCATTTCAAATAACTCTCGTGATATGAAGTTTTCTTTATTGAGTTTCCTGCAATACAGCTGATGCATTAATGCCAATAAACATCGTACATGCCTTGCAAGGATTGCTGTCCTAGTTCTACTAGCATTTCTTTTTACTCAAGTATGCAACTGATCAACTTAAGGTCATTTCTAAACTGATAATCGTGGTGGATTCCACTATGAGTCTTCTTTGTCCATTTCGAATATTGATTTTTTAAAACTGAAATCATTAAGTTAAGATTTTGTAACCTAAAGTATATATTACAAAGAGCATTGCTTCTGTAACAGATGATTTATATTAAACTTCTGTTGGTCACAATGTGTCTACTGAATAGATGATGTCAAAAATTTTCTATTTACGTAAAAGGGTAGACGTTAGTGACATTCATTTCAATTAAAGAATTCATTTTTCTCTTTTGTTGAGCCAATTTTAAAAATTTATAAAAAACAAATTTAAATGCAAAACTAGAGAATAAATAAAAATTGGTTGAGTAATGAACTGAACTAAAAAGGACATTAAAAATGTGTTACGTCTTTTTAACACAGTGCAGCCATTCATGTTACATCAGGTGTTGTGATCAGTTGAGGGTGAAATGCAATATGTTAAACTTATATTAAAATGCATGGATCTCTTAACTTTAATGCAGGCCATTTCATTTTATGGAGAAATGGTTGGAGTAAACTTAATTAAGAAAAAACAAAAATGTCCTTTTACATCAAAGTAAAAAAAGGTATGTAAGGTTGCATATTTAGCATGATATTATAAAAGAAAGTTTCATGATTGTTTCTTAACAGAAGTAGTTAATAGTAACAAAATAGATTAAGAAAGACCAATAAATCATGCTAATCTTTCTTTTTTGATAATATTACTTTTGTTTATGTAAATGCCAGAATGGTATAATGCTGTTATCATAAAATATTGTCAGAAATTTGTTGACTTTACCTTAGGTTTTATAGAACAGTTGATTAAATACAGATTATGTACTATTTTCTTATGCAGACCATAGAAATGGCTATCATCTAAAATAATACTTTATTTAAAAAACATTTTCTTAATTACTGGAATCTGAAGTACTGGTTTACTTCATATTTTTTATTGAAAATATCTTGATCATTTAAAATTGCTTGGCAATTACAATTATTCAATTATAGCATGTTATAAAGCAAAGGTTCAAGAAGTAGGCATTATTGGAATTATTTCAGTTTTCTGAGATTAATAATAATGCTATTTATTTGGATGAAAAATGTATAAATGAATTGCATGTTTTTTGTTGTATCGATGGATTTAATTATAGCTAAAAAAAATTCTTACTCGTAAATTTGTAAAGATACTTGAAAGGTTTACGATATGCTTAAGTTAATTTTCAAAGCATAATTAACATATTTATCTACGAGAGTGGTTCAAATAAAAACAGCAAAAGTGAATAATTCAGTAATAATTATTAAATAATTACAGGAACTAGTTTCATGAAGGAAGAAATGTATCAAAAGAGAAAGTCTATGTTGAAACAAGGGCGGATACAGTCTTCAAGTTTAGGGGGGGTAATGATTTTGGGAAAATGACTATATTTTAGGGGAAAAAATTTTATTAAACGTAAAGAGGTTCTTTAACCTAGGTTTCAAAAAAGAATTTTTTATTTGACTTTTGTTGTTTTCATTTGAACCACCCCTGTATAAATTTATATTTTCTTTAATATTAAAGCATGCTGAGGCATGGCTCTGTATTCTATTATTGCCTGCAATTATGTTAAAGAAATTTGTGATTAATCTTTTTGTATGATTTGTGTGAAGCTTTAAAAAAGAAAAGAATTTTAATGTTAGAAAATGATTTATTTTATCTACCATATATGTCCAGATATAAGGCAACCCCTCATTTTCCCACCGAGAAAACTAGAAAAAAATTATTTGACAAAAACTTGAATAATCAAAGTTCAAGGGTCTGAATATAAGGCGACAGCCCCTTATCTGAGGAACAATTTTAGGATAAAACCTCGCCTTATATTTGGGCATGTATGGTAGGTTCCTTTTTCTAATTTCAAGTGAGAGAGAAATTTTGTTTCATATCAGCATATATTTCCAAAAGGTTTCTGTGAAAGATTCAAGTTTTTGCCAAGGTGGGATATATGAAAGAAAATGAAAATTATTGTCTTTCACTAAAAAATAAAGTGACTACCAAAGATGTAAATGGTTTTAAGAAGCAAAAAAAGGTGAAATTAAAATGAAGGTGACGTCGCAGAGGAGACAGCATCTGGGTTAGGGCGATCCCCAGCACGTAAGTCACTTGTAGACCTCTTCAGCTTCGGGAACTTTGGATGCATTTTGGTAAATCGTACAATGTCCTGAAACACTGCCAACACCTGAAACAAATGCACTTGTTTAGTTCATAATATTTAATTAATGTGAGTTAGGCATGATATGATGAGCATAATTTGAGTGGAAATACTTGAATTACTCTCTAATATTTGATCCTGCAGGAATAACATTTTTGTAATCATAATCTGCTACATTATTTTAATGTCTGCTGATTAAATTTATATGATTCCTGATATTCCCATCAGATCCGGAATATTGCATCAGGTGATTTATTATCTTTGAAGAATATTTGATCCTGCAGGAATAACATTTTTGTAATCATAATCTGCTACATTATTTTAATGTCTGCTGATTAAATTTATATGATTCCTGATATTCCCATCAGATCCAGAATATTGCATCAGGTGATTTATTATCTTTGAAGAATTATTGTTTGTTCAAGATTTGTAAATAAAATCGTGTAATGAATTTTTTGTGATATTTTGCTTAAATTTTTGTTTTTAAAAATAAAATCTTCCGCATTAATCCTATTACCTCATCCAAGTTTTCTCTGACAGAAATCTCATGGAAGCAAACACATCCAATGTCCTTACTCCTCCTCTGACCTTCTTCTAATGTCACCATTCGCTCGCCCCATGCGTCTGTTTTGTTTCCAACAAGTGCCACAATAGGAGTGTCAGGTAGCACGTGGGTTGAAGATGATCCCAAAGTAAAGTGAGAGGATGACAGCCATGGATTCCAGGGAGCTGATATTGACCAGCCACTAGTAACATCCTGAATGGATAATTTTACAAATCAGAACAGCCAGTCAATTTATGACGACAAAGAATTGAAGGAAGTTATTGAAAGGTGTATATGAGTAAATCATTTTTGTTATATTACTATTATGGTCTAACAATTGTGATTACGGTTACATTATATAATAACAATATATTTTAAACATTACTGTTTCTGTTGCAATATACGTATATACCACAAATTTAGGTAGCGTGAGACATGATAATAAGATTGATAGAATTTTTTATTTATAAACTTAAAGTGGAGTGGAATTTGGTTACCAGAAGTAAAATGATTTGGAAGTGCATTCCACTAAAATACCAAGTAGGTATAGGTGATAGTCATTATTATTAACCCACAAAAACTAAATTATTTTTCATAATGGATATTCTCATGTTATCATTTTCTTGTATTTTTAAATCAGTTTTTAAATTAAGCTACATACAACTGTCATATGTAATCCATCTATAATCGAGTGTGTGAGAGCTGTAGATTTTTTATGACATTTTATAATAGCTTTTATGAAGTATGTACTGTCAAAGCTGAATTATATGGAAAAACTGGGACCAAGCAGTGTGTGGTTTACCAAAAATTATGGATTCTCAAACAGAAATAAACCCAGGTTATGGCTAAGCAGAAAAATAACTTTAAATAGTGTTTCTTTTTTAAATTTTAAGATAATTTATATTTGTCAAATTCACTTACATTTTTGTTTTTCAGTGACAGAATTTTTGTGCTTCAGATACTTTGCTTACCTTGAAAAATAACGGGATAAATTTTGTTAAATCTAAGATGGTTTACTCTCTGCCAGTAGTTGAGTTTGATTTGTGCTTTAAATAGAACATGTACTTGACAACAGTTAAAAGGTTCAAGCCTATTTGTATGGCCATCAACAAATGATGAGTGATATTGATGTAGAACAGGTAAGATACCCTTGCTAAAGCAAGAGGCAGAAGCACATTTTCTTTAAATTGTCAGGGTTTTGGTTTGTCTTTCCCTTTAGAGAGGAGGAAATTCATACCATTTGAATGTAGATACTCACTAGACCTGTGGTTCTTAACCTTTTTTGTCTTGTGCCCTCCTTTCTGATCTTCTAACATTCCCATGCCTCCCTCCTCCATAAAAATTTTAAAGGTTTTATCAAAAAAAAGTGTAATTTTTGTTTTATTAGTTTTTTGGCCGAGATCAACTGAACAGAAGATTAGAATAATCGAAAACGAGTCATTTTTCTGAATTAGGCATATTTTTGTACCAATTTACCTTACAAACATTTCCCAGCTTAACATAAAACACTAATATTTTGACAATTAGACACAGGATTATGACAGTAATCACTTGTGGCAACTTCAAGTCGGCCAACTCGTGAGGCAGTCAGAAATGCTATTGCCACAAAATATAATACTTTTTCGTTAAGCACAAATTGCGTAAAAAATCCATGCTGAATTTACGAAAAAACTTTTGGTCTAAAAAGCTTTCCCCCCCCCCCCCCACCCCCCTGGAATCCTCATATGCCCCCTTCTCCCTGGTTGAGAACCACTCTACTAGACCTCATCCGTGAAAAATCTCATTCCTCTTAGTTTCAGTACTATGGCTACAGTGCCATTTCAAAATTATTATTTTCTGACTTTGAAGCCACCTATTGAAAAATCTGTGAATTATTTGGAATATCCAATTGGTGGAAAATTTATAGGTTGATAAGAGCTACCTAATTCAAAAAGTTTTCCAGACTTATGTTAGACCAGAAAAAGATCATTGTCTACAGACAGAGTGGCCACTTGAGCACATTTTTGCTTTGAAGGAAACGGGCTAAAAAATAACCAAATTTAATATTATGCAATAAAAGCTTTAACAAAAATTTGAAACTGAAAGTTGCTTTGGTTATAAAAGTTGTGGCATTTTAGAATTTATGGCTTGCTTGCCAATTTACAAAATATTATTGTTATTATCTTACACTATTAAAAGCATGGCATGCAGCTTTTATAAGAAATTACCTAACTAAAATTTTTAATTTTAAAATAATGTTAAACCTTTTATTGCAAATTATAAACAATATAAATTTTACATTATTGTCATCATAATGCTTAACAGTTATGTAAAGTAATTTCATGTTACTTTTTCAAATTTATGGATATAACGTACATTTTAAATTAAAATTTCTGTATGCCGTTGGTTTTCAATATACATATTCCTATAAATTAGAAATTCTATAGAAAAAATGTATTTCAAAATTATTTCCATATTGATTTTCCAAGAAATATCAAAAATTGACAACAACAATAAGTTGATATAAATATATATTTATTGATGTACTTATATGGTTAAAATCACAATGGTTGCTGACATTTGAGTTTGTATTTTGGACCGTGTTATATGCCTTGTCGCAGTGGTTGCCTCTGCTCATGTACCTTACTTCCTGTGCTACCCCTTCCTCCAATTCCACGCCCTCTCATGTGTCTCCTCCTTTTGTTGTAGTTTATGAGAAACTTGAGTCTGTTGCATTCATCAAAGGAACATTTGTCCGTTACAGAGTACATGAGTACAAATGCCTCAGCCCATCGTATGTTAGCTTCTAGTCTCACATTCTCACCTTCCTGTTGAAAGTAGCGAAATAATATAAATAAGATATAATTTAAGCATTGGGCTAAGAATTGTTCTGGAAAATTTTAGCTCTCAGCAGCAAAAGTTACTAGTGATTTCTGAGTAAAATAATATTTAACTGAATATCTGTGAAAAAATGTAGATGCAGTAATTATTATTCCTTTAAGTGCAATCAAACCTCAAAACCACTCGAGATATTATTCACAGGAAAATTTGCAAACATTTTAAGACAAATTTTATATTACTAAATAGTTCTTTGTGTGGTAACTTTGCTGCATCATATTAAGGGTTTCTTATTTTGTAAGAATCAACTTTCATAAATGATCCAGATTAGAAATTACAAAACCTTTTACTAAATGGCCCACATGAGGCTTTATATACCAAGAGCTTATTTTATAGTTCTATGAAATGGCATGCACTACTCGCTCCTTTTTTTCTAAGATAAAAAAATCCATTATTAAAAAATAACCCATTTCAATGTTGGTGGAAAACCATTACACACACAAAAAAATTGAATGTTTGTATAGTATTGAGTAGTGAGTTTTTCGAAAACGAGTTTTTCTCATCTTTGAAAAATTCACTTTCGAAAAATTAACCTAGAGCCCCCATGACCTCCCTATTAAACCATTCTGCTACCAGATGATATCTTAGATCAGCACCCTGAATGCCATTGATTTTTTCGTTTTTATATTTAAATTTAATCAATTATCTAAATATGTTATTGAAAGCAGTATTTTTAATTTTCTGTCTCTTGACAATAATTCTAATCAAGATAGTTAATACAACAAAAACAATGTTGAAATTTCAAAATATATTTCATTGAATAGAAAATGAAAATTGCGTTAAAATTTGGAACCTCTCATGAAATTTGTGGCTGCGGTGTTTTTTTTATTATATCCCTTTCGATTGCCATTTTCCTAAACGTTTAAAAAATAGCCATGAATATGATATTTTTAATTTCTTTTAAAAAATATTTCCTGGCTCCAGTACAGGGGCAGATCCAGAAACTTCTGAAGTTGTGGGGGGAGGGAGGGGGGGCACGATCGTCCCTCCACCTATCGAATCCACCTCTGCCAACTGCCCTATATTTTGAAAATCTCTATCAGAATCCTTGATTCTCTTGCTATACAGACCTAATCTGCAGCATATAATTGAGGAATTCTGCGAGTAATGAATTTAAGAAAGCACCCAGTGGAGTGCAATGGGGTTATCCAAGGAGGGGGCGATCATCCCCCTCCTCCCCCCATGGATCTTCCACTGTTCCAGCACCTCTTTTCTAGAAAAAAACAATGTATACACCTATGTGTGGGCCACATACTACCTTTTTTATTACTGGTTGTACCATGCATAAATTTCAAAGAACTAACTGTGAGAATTTTTCTGAGTAATGCAGGGGTTGGGAAACCTTTTCGACACAGCTGGCCATGTTCGAAATTACTAATCCTTCCATGAGCTGGATTAGAGTTTTTAATCAGAAAATATCGAGGGATTCCAAAGTATCATATAAGTCAGGGGTGGGCAAACTTTTCTGCATGGCGGGCCTCATCGGTGTTTGCGAATTCTTCGGCGGGCCACATTGAAAGATGCCAATGCTTAGGCAGGCCATATTAGAGTTTAAATCGGAAATTGCTTAGATTCTTAGGCATCATACATAAGTGAAAAACAAGCACAAACAAGAATCGTAGGTCTGAATTTTCAAAACTATAGGTTTTATTATTATAATTTTACCAAATGTAATATAAAATTGTGTTAAATATTACAGATTGCCTTTTCACCAAAGCTTTGCGGGCCACGTTAAGTGCTCTCGAGGGCCACATATGGGCCATGGTTTGCCCACCCCTGATATAAGTACAAATCAATTTAAGAATTTTAGAGTTAAAAGTTCAAAATTAAAGATTTTATTAACATAATTTTTAAAAATACAATCGTGTCAAATTTTAAAGATTGCTTATTTATCAGTTTTGTAGATTGCATAAAATTCTCTCAATGAGCCACACATAACCTGCAGGCCATAGGTTGCACATCCGTTGTGCAATTGTCATGTATATATCAAAAATGTTTTTCATCCACATATTTGAAAAATATTGTACAGACATAATAGATTATATCTAATGACACATTCTGCTGGCAGATATATTTATTTATTATTCGCTGGCCTTGGAAGAGGGGTGGTTAGCATGTCTAGCTCTCAATGTTAAGGTTGCAGGTTCAACTCCTGTCAAGAGCATGGTCATTATGTTCGTCCTTTTTATTGTTGCTATGCTCATTCTAAAGACCGTAAAGTGCTGTTTATGAGCTAGTGAAAAATATACAATGCAATTGAGCTGTGGCAAGGTCAATACAACAATAAGAAATATATAAAAGATAAAACGTATGCAAAAGGGTTAGATAACTCGGACAAATTATAATCACAAAAGGATAACTACTCTATTAGCTTCCTGTATATGGCCTATGAGCCATAGTTTGAAGATATAAGTGAGTTAAATGGTAATATGAATGGAGGGTCACAAATTTCAAATATTTATAAACAATGGCACTTCATAAAAAAACATTTTTGACACCTGCTCTAGATGAACAATTGATTCTCATTAACATCAATGAAATTTAAACAACTCAAAGCAGCTTTAGGGGGTTTTTGAAAGAAGACTCATTGAAGAGTCTGACTTCAAAGAATTTTTGAAAATTAATGGAGAGCATCTTCCTCTCTCTTATAATGGTGTCAAAAATAGCTCTTATGTGGAGGAATACTGTGTACTTAAAGAGAGATTTCCCCCTTGTACTAATTCATGTTTTTGTTGAGAGCAAGTGTTTTGTAATTAGCATTTCAACTTTAAAATAATATTTTCAATTTTATTTTGCATGTTGCCAACATACTAGGAATTGTCCCTTGGATTGATTAATTTCAAGTAATATCAACTAGGTGTTACACAGAACAATTGATGTTGATGTGTATCATTATTATTAACTTTAGTTTTCAACATCAGTTTCATCAGTGACCTATGTATTTGTTTATTAGATTTGTCTTTATACAAGTTTTAATCACATTTTTATATACTTGTATTTGATGTGAGTTATGTGTTTATCAGCACCTTGATTTAAGATTAATCATCTAAAATATAAATCAAGCTTGGGGTTATAAACATTTTTATTCAGTCATTCATACTACTGCTCCCTTCTAATTAATTAGACTGATAAGGTATAGTAGGAGAGATTTAATAAGGAACATCATATTCACTAGTTTTGGAGAGTGTTAACATAAAAATATCTTAATTTAATCTTTACTATTTATTATGGATTTTTAAGTTTTTATTTTAGTTTTTCCAGTCTTATCATAGTGTATGTTTCAGCCTGTATAACATTGATTTAATTAATACTCAATGGAAAATGATATTTTACTAAGTGATGCTAATTCACCATCAACTTGAAAGTTTCTTAGAATATGCAAGTGACTCAAAATTTGTTTGCATTGCAAATTTCAAGTTTTGATTATCTAAATACTCACATTTGGCTGTCCTGCAGTATCTAGTATCTCAAATGACACTGCCTCTCCACAAATGACTGTGTGAAAAGTGTAAACCTTTTCAAGGTTTGGGTCATATTCACCAATGTAACGTCGGGTAATGAAGCGAACTACCAAAGCTGTAAGGGAAAGGTGTTTTCAGCAGTGGCGTATCCAGGAATTTGTCGGGGAGGGGTTTGAACCTGAACTCGAGAGATAGGAGGAGTTTGAAGCTAAACCCAATGATACTTCTTTTAGTGATTTGCGAGCGTGAAAGAAATTTTTTAATCGAGAGGGGAGGGTTTTATCACCTCAAAACCCCTTCCTGGATACACCACTGGTTTTCAGTTTAAACAATTATTAAATTTTTCTAAGTGATCGATTAAACAATTTAGTTAAAAATTGTAAGTATGAAATGCATGGTTCTTCATGCATACTGAACCAGTACAGAGGAATAATAATAATAAATGTTTAATAACCCGCTTTGAAATAGGTTATTGTGATGCAAGCAGCATTTGCTACTTTTCACACATACAGGCTATGGCATACCGTAATTTTCCGATTATAACACACAACCTATATAATATGCACCCATGTTTTCATGGGTGAAATGTGAAAATTCTCTTATCACTATGTATAATCAGGGCCGTTTTATCCATTAAGCACAATAGGCACAGTGCCTAGGGCCTACGAGCCTTTCAAGGGCCTACGAAAATGTTTGATGCTTGAATAAGTGTTGAAGTATTGTTGAAATAATTTCAAAAGCAAAATTATAAAAATGCTTTCGAATATCTTTAACAGCAAAAAATTAGATTTAACGTGGGTGCATTTTAATATATTTGATATGACGTAGAGTTGAGCCTTCGAATGCAAGAGTGCCTAGGGCCTACGAAGGTCTTAAAACGGCCCTGTGTATAATACCTATTTTTTTGTAAAAGATCAATGTAATTTTACTTGACTGTGTAGTATCGGGACAGTTCTCACCTTGCTGCCAAATGAGATACGTGTGAGAGAGTTTACAAGAATATCACGTTACGTTCTGACTCTCCCATTAAAGATCGCTATTCTGTTTAAAAAAACATTTTGTCTCAATGTCGCCTTTTGTATTAATCTGGTTGGTTGGAATAACAGTTCATCCTTTGCTGCCTAGCAACTTTGTTCATACAAGCCGATCAAGGTGTGTAAAATGTTCTCGGTGATGCAATTTACATAGACGATGAGAGATAACACAAGATCGCAGAGGAACAGTTTGAGCACAGTGAGGGGAGTGGTAATGAATTCCTAGGCTAAATAAATATTCTTATTTTTGTTTTGAAAAGCAATATTTAAAGGAATGTTTTCGAAATGCATTAAAATGTATGATTTATTTGTAAAAATGTGTTTGTTATCGAAATGCATTGAAATGTATGATTTATTGGTAAAAACATTTTCAAAAATATAAATTATTTCCGTACTGAAAAAAGTTGTATGCATTTATAACCATATATAATACGCACCCTAACTTTTTGTCAACTATTTCGAGAAAAAATGCGTATTATAATCGGAAAATTACAGTAAGTTGCTTTGCTGAGAGTAATGAAATCACTTTGTGAAGAATAATAATAATTATTTATTAAAGAACTTGTGTCCTCCATCATGTTCAATACAGATGTTTTATCTTTGAACCACTGAACAACATATAGGGTAGTATGGTTATTTGTTATTATTCATTACTTCGAATTCTTCAAGTCTGTATGTGATCAAAGTCAAGAGGTTTATGGTTACAGACTCTCATCTTTTGTTATACTCCATGCTAAATAATCACATAGGATTATTATTGGTAACCAAGGAGGCCGTTCAACTGTCTCATGGCATCCTATTTTGAAAAATTATATAAGAATGCGTGAATATTTCTTCCAAAATGTGGTGGAAACTAAGGCAGATCCAAGGGAGGGTGAAGAAGGTGATTGCCTCTCCCTTCTGTCACCCTTGGATGTCCCCTTTGCCCTTCATTTGGACATTCTTAAACACACATGATTCTGCACTGCAGATTACAGCAAAGGAAAGAAAGATTCTAACAGAGTTGGAAATTTTCAGAATAAGTCATTGGCAGTGGTGGATTAAAGAGGGAGGAGGAGCAATCTGTCTCTGGGTGGAGCCCATGGTTCTCTCTAAGCTGCGTGGCTGTGCAGCAGTTTTTGAAGTGCCGCGCACTAATTTTTTCAAGTGTGCATGACTTTTTTTATCTTAGGATATATCTGAATAGGGCCACGCCAATCTGGGTGCACATCCATGCATTAGCGTCATGTAGGCGCACACAGCAATATTCATTCTGCATATGGGTGAAAAATATTAGAGGGAACTATGGTGGGGCCCCATCTTTTTCATATTTTGTTTTCAAAATTAGGATGATTTCTAAATACAGAAACACTGAGTTTGACAGCAATCCCTGGTAACATTAACAGTGCTGTCAAAGAAATAAGGACCAATAACAATATCTGAGCAAAATCCATCTTGTGTGTTCAATTCATGCAGTAACACAGAATGAGGTATTTCACTGCTGCAATAGGCAGTTGTGATGCTCAACTTGCCCATTAGTTTTTAATTTGGCCTCCTCTGTTTGCAAGATGTTATTAAAGTTGGAATCTTCTTCATTGCTTATCACAACCCACATGCAGAAATCAACCCTCCTATTGGGTTTGTCTTCATTCAGTGCTTGCAAGTTTTTAATTTAATTATATGTAAAAACAAGTTCAGTTTCTAATTTCCTGTTCATCTTGTAATGACAAAAAAGGAAAAAAACAGTTAACAGTGCACAAAATGGAATTTTTCCTAAAATGCAATCTATCCAATTCACTCCTTCGCTCTGCATTTTAAAATAATTTTTGCCAAATGTAAAAATAATCATTCTCAGCAAAGCAATTTATGCCACACCATATAGATAAGGAAATATATTTTTATTGAGAGAGCAATAAAATATTCTTTTAAAATTCAAAAAGACACTGTCAAGTTTATTATTTTGTAATTTATTTTTGTCCAAAATTGAAATATAAAATTAAATCTTCATGTTTTCTTGAAATTTTATTCATTTACTGACCTGATTTTCCCACTCCAGCTTGTCCGAGCACCATGACCCTAAGTGGCTTTGGTCTACCTCCCAGACTGATTCTGCAGAAGGAAGATGATGATGCTGGTGATGGAGATGTTGGTGCAGAGGAAGACGTGGTATTGGATGATTGGGAAGCTCCCGGTGAGGACGACGAAGAGTTATTTGTCAGTCCTTCACAGGTAAAAAATATCAGAAATAGTCATTGTTGAAACAGTATACTACATAAATCCAATGAAATTCCTTAGGTTAGAAAACAAATTTTATAAAAGAAAACTTGTAAAAAAAAAATTCCTGAAACTTAAGTCTTAAGAAGGAGTGGTGCTATTACCATTATTTTTGAAGAGTTGTTATTTTCAAATTAAAATAACATGTTTACTACAGAGAGACTCTAATCCTGAGACTCTTGAGACTATTTGAAAGAGAGTGGTGCTCTCTCCACACTCATTTACGCATTTAGGGGATGTCCTCTTAAATCTATCAAGCTACCCATTGGAAGCATTGAAATTAGTAATATGTACAGTTTCCAGAGGCATATATTCAGGGTGTGCGGTGCACACCCACTGAATATCATGATATATATTATGAAAACCGTCAGTATGCTGGCAACTATGAAATGCAGTTGTGCTGAATAAGTTCTGCACACGGAAATACGTTCACTGGAAGATCTAGCGAAGTTGTGAGATCTGAGTCCAGATGCTTAGTGCCAGTTTGAAGTGTTCAACAGAATAGAGGTGTGGTAGAGAGTCAAGCAGTCTGAGGCCACACAATGTATACCCTTGAAAAGGATAGTGCAGTAGAGCTGTGAAGTGGAGAGAGACTTGGGTTATGGATTGTAGCTTATCGCTTGCAAGACATGCGGTTGTTGAACAGCTCATAGGAGGGAATTGGGTGTTTGGTCAGCAGTAAGCAAGCTGTTGAGTGAATATGGCTTCATGTTACTAAGTTTTCGTTTCTTCTATTGTGGTTTCTATTACAAGTATACCTTGCTTAACAAAGCCTCTGGGAATGAAACTCCTTTATAACGAAGATGGAGATTCTGCAGCAAAAATTTAAAAAAGTCGGAAATGTTGCAAAGTAGTGTACACATGTTAGACGGGTCAGGTGGCCGAGATAGGAATTGATACTAGTACTACTTACATTTCAAAGCTTCGCTAATATAGTATCATATGTTTGCAACATTGCAGCTACTAAGTTAGAATGTTATTATATTCTTGATCTCGATCCCAATCTATTCTATAAATACATGAAGTACCATGATAATGAGTTAGTTTGACTCTTTAACTCGAAGCAGCCAATTCTGATTGTGATAGCTTAAGAAACCTCTCATTTTCATATTGAAGAGACATACGCAGTGCTGTTTTTGTAGAAAAAGAGGTGCCGGTACTCCCACCCCCTTCCACCTCTTCCTGCACCCCCTTCCCCCTTCTCCATTGAATTTTTGATGAACTTTTAATAACAAAATTGATAAATGAAATCAAAATGTTTAACATTTATAGAACCCGTTTATTACTTTCGATTTTAAAGAATTAAAAAAATGAAAATGCACCAAAATTAGACGGGTCTCAACATCACTCTGAAAAAAGGTGCTGGTATGCCATACCGACTCGTACCGTCACAAGAAAAGCACTGGACGTACGTTCATTTAATGTTTTTACTATTCTTTGAGTGGGATCAAGTCAATTATTACCCCATTATGTCCTCCAAACTTCCTTAAAGTGAAAGTGGGTTAATATGCAAAAAGTGCAGTGTAAATCTATTTCTTCAGAAACAAAGATTCAAGTCATAAGACATGTCGATCTTCGAATCAAGTACTAAAGCTTTTATTCTCTGTTTTGCCCTTGTCATCTACACTACCACTGATGCAATATCGGAGGAAATGAACCCCAGAAACCCCTGTCATTTTGTTTTACTACTCATTGTAGCTTTCAAAATTTAAAAATGCTCATGATCATGTTTACCAACATTTTCGTCCGTTTCTGAAGTTTTGGTACTAAAACCCCCTTTTCTGAAGCCCTAGAACACATCCCTACCTTTCTTATGTAATTTATGCCTCTGGTAACGAAGTTTCTGATAACGAAGTGCCACGGTGGAACACATCTAGTTCGTTAACTAAGGTATACCTGTATATTATTTTTTTGTACACGTTTCTTTAAATTTCTTTCTGTTACTTTTTGAGTCTTTTTGAAATACTTGCCCATCTTATAAAATGGGAAATAGTGTTGAAGATTTACTAAGTGTACCATTTTTCAACTCGAAGCTATGTTGATCATATGAACATTGTGGAAGAAGGTAAGCTTTGTCCAGTTCTTCCAAATCAACTTTGCAAACATAGAGATGCAAAATCTGAATATATGGGACATCTTTTTCATTTCACAATATGAAACAGTTGAATGGTTAACTGGATGTGGAATGCGATCTCGAATTTTTTGTTGGCCATGTTTACTGTTCTTAAAAGAGAATGGTGTATGGAATAAGCATGGGTTTTCAATCTTAACCATTTAGCAACAATACGGCAAAAACTTGAAAGATCTCAAGGTCCAGTGTCATTATATCAGCCATTACGTAAATTTTCTCAAGTATCCCCTAGCACCTTTAAAAGTATCCCCAGGGGTATGTGTATCCCACTTTGGGAAACCCTGCTCTAAAGGATTTTGTTACTACAAAGTTACTACTTTGTAACTAGGTCGTTCATTATGACAAATTTTACAAGTCCATTCTTCATGAAACAATATTCCACTTCCTCTAGGCACGTTGCTAAGTTTTTGTTTTTTCGCTGACTTCCCAATATGGGCACTTTTCACAAAAATAATTTTAAATACTATTTGTGATTTGTGGAACCTTGTGACTCCAGCGCTAGTAGACTTTTCAGTATAAATCACAAAGCAAGAGAGGAGGGAAAACCGGTGCTGGCATTAGCCTACTCTTATCAAGAAGCACCAAGGGGGCCAATGTCTTTACGTCCCTTACGAAGGATGGAGCGCTAATTTGCGTGTTCTCTAAACATGCAAAATAGGGGAGTGCTAAACCTCTGAAAAAATTGTACTTTTGCAGGATTTGTACCTGCTTCGCACTGGTTATGTTTAGTGATACTATGCCATGGCACCCCCTTAATATTTTTTATTTTAAATTCGATGCTGAACTGCACATCGCATGGCCCTGTTGGAACCATTTCCGGGACAAGAGTGGAACACTTGGGAGATACCCAGAAACCCATTCCAGCAGGGGTAAATTTTTGGGTTTTCCTGGTTTCCTCGATCACCTCCATTCATTTATGTACATAGGCTAAATTTAGAGCTTATAACTTAAATTTCTCTACCATGTCAGGCTAAAGTCCTTGGAGTGTCACAAAGTGACACAGGTATCAGTGGTTCGCCACCCCTGTCATATGGTGTATGTGCATTAATTTCTTCAATGGCACTCCAAATTTTGACTCATTGTCAGATTTTGCATATAATTACCTATTTATTTTTAAGAAGGCAATTAATAATGAACATAAAAGGGAAAGTTGTTTTGCCATTTCAATCGCTGGAACGTTTATAAAATCTTTCACTTCTTTTATAATCTTCGATTTATCACTTATCATCAACTTCTTCCTGTAGTGTCTTATTGTAGTGTCACCACCAATCTTCACCTGGGTGTCACATACTGGGGTGGCATTTTGTCTTTTTGGCTAAAGTGCACAAAGCTCCTGTTTGTACCATGACTAATTATGTTATATTCAAGATGTATTAATATTTTGTATTTCAACCTTTGCATATGCTATCATAACAAAGTGACAAATCTTAAATCTCAAGTAGGCAAAAAGAACTGTTGTACGGAGGCAGAATAAAAACTAGAAAAATGACATTGCTCAAAGAGGAGGAAGTGTAGGCAAAGTGACCAGGAGCTTAAGGAGGGCAATGGTTAGATGGTTCATAACTCCTATGAAGAATACAGATATTCATTATGTATCTATTTTTTCAGAGCCTTAGAGAACCATTTGCAGGGTTATTTCAAGATTGCCACCCTACTGTGCATTCATGATTTATGTATGTACTCAGAGTACCCTCTCCTACAGTAGTTCTATATTGGGAACAGACAAATTCATTGAAAATGAATTTGTTGAAAGCAAATTTATTGAACAGTCAATTCAACAAAGGGCAAATTTGTCAAAAATAACGAGTTCGTAGAAAATCAGTTTATCAAATAAAAACTTTCAAACTTATTTTAGTTTTAAGAGGTGACACAGGAAATATATTCTAAACATTGCTGCTTTACATAATTTCTTCAGCTAAACTTCCTAAAACTAAACTCAGAATAATATAATATAAATACAGGAATAATGAAAATAGAAGTCATTCCACATTGTAATGTAAAGTACCGTATCTGCCCGAATACAAGCCGATGTTTTTTGTCAAAATCTATCATGAAAACATCACCCCTCGGCTTAAATGTGAGTCAGAGGAAAATTTGGGTTATGGTTAAATCTTGAAGTCTCTCATTGCCTTCGCATTCAAATGATAGTACTATATTTTTCGTAAAGTAAATATTTGACCTACGATGAATATATATAAAAATATCTTGGTGGGATCGCTTGTGTAAATTGACGGTTACGCAAAATGCGTTGACGGCTTTGAACGCTCAACTGTTTGAATTTCGGTAAAACTTGACATGGAACGTGTATAATTATAAAAATGCAGTTTCTTAAGGCAGTATATATGGTAATTTTATTGGAAATAGACTTGGATGAAAAAATATCTTGGCAAGATCGCTTGCGTAAATTGACGATTATGCAAAATGCATTGACGGCTTTGAATGCTCAACTGTTTGAATTTCGGTAAAACTTTACATGAAACGTGTATAATTATAAAAATGCAATTTCTTAAGGCAATGTAAATGCTAATTTCATTGGAAATAGACTTGGATGAAAAAATACCTTGGCGAGATCGCTGTTGCTGTATTTGACCTTTTGTGAAAATGAAGATGAATAAAATTATTGCCACTGAATGTGGAACATTATTCAGCAACGCAAAATTATTAATTGGAGTAATATTTCAATATGTCAACAAGTAAACCATTTCCCACACATTTCTTCGATCTCGAATAATGTATTCTAAGATGTGCATGAATGCCCGGCACACTTCAGCATAAAATCTACGAAATTTACGTTTTTGCCAAAAAATTGTGGAAATTTTTGGGGGGTCGGCTTCTATTCGGGCAGATACAGTACATATTTGCTCACCCCTTCTCTCGAAAGACCACTAATATGTGTTCTCTCCACTGCAAATGCAAAAATTCTTTGAAAATAGTAATATCTCTTTATATTATAAAATTGTAATGGTCATCATGATGCATAACGCTCTAATTTTGTGAATAACTCGATTAGAAATAAACTTAGAAACCTGAAGTTTCTCAGGATTTCAGTGTTGATGAATCTTTACGTTATGACTAAAATAAATTTCAAAAAAGGTCACAGGTTCGACTCCAGAGGATGAATGTCATTTCCCATGAGATAACACGTAAAAATCACCTTTTTGGTTTGAAGGCTTTCACTCTTTTACTCTTTAAAATATCTTAAAATTAAGTTATTGATGCAAAATTTGCACTAAAACACACCAAAATGAATGAGGATTCTTATTCTTACCGTCGAATATAAAATCTCATTTGAATTCACACATATTTTGAATTTATACTCGAGTTTTGGTAAATTTTTTAACATTTCAATAATAAGATTCCGTGGTTAACAGTATTGTTGTCCTCGGTAATTTCCGTGCATATGCACTTAAATAAAGGCTTAAAGATCGAAAATAAGATTAAAACTTGCTCGAAATGACCGAAGATATGAATTTAATGCAAAAAGATCGAACGCAGTATTCATGTTATTTATATTTTTTATCTATATTACTAAATTCCTGTACCGGGTTGTCTCTCTCTCTCTCTTTAACGCTCTATACCTCAGCCATTTTTAATCTCCGGGAATTTCAGCCCTCTAAGTTATTCAACTAATTTTCTTAATTTGCTATTAAAAACCAAACATACATCTCTTATAAAATATATTCATTAAACTCATATTCAAAACATATTCCCGTTAAACTAATCTAAATCCAATAGGTACATGGTAGGAACGAAGAAACAGCGAGGAAATGGGGGAGGGATTGGCGAGCATCAGCGAGCAGGGGGCTTGCCCCCTAGAAGTTATTATAATTTTACAAATTATTTTATACATTTTATACATTTTCTCTTTTTATTTTATTCTAATAATAGTTCTTATATTTCTGTTTATTTCTTATATATCAGTCTTTCCTTATTGTATTTCATTTTTGAGTTTTCATAGCAGACCATTATGATTTTTATATATTTCACTTTTGTTAATATTTTTCTGTTATTGTACTTTTAACATAACTGTTTTATGTAAATATTTTCACAGTGTAAGATAGTTTGTGCACTGTTATAGATTTTATTCATTGCCTCATTTTGATCACTCCTTCATGATTATTTTTTTATTTTCATTATTATTTTATTTATTTTATGCTTTTTATAAATCTTAATTAATAAAAAGTGTATTAAAACAGACACATAAGAGTATTATGAGTTTCTTTAAAGAAATTTATTTTTCTTAAAACCATTTTGCGAGAGTATAAAAACAATTAATTACAACTTATTAAAAGCAAATAATTACTTAGTAATTGTGTATCTTAATTTTCTATAAATGTATGGAATGTATTGCAAGGATTTTGTTTCCCTTGAAACTCCTATGAATGAATAATACAAATATGAAAATTACCATTCGCCATTTGATAAATTCATTTTCAAATGTTTTTCCAAATCTTACTGCATGATGACTCAAACTGACATTCAAAACTAAGTATTCCAAAGCATTAGTATAAATCTCAAGCTATTTCACTCCAAAAAACCCGATTGTACTAATCAGTGTGAATGTAAATCATTTTCATTAACATTTCTTCTTTGAAATAATTACAAATGAAATTGATTCAGCAACTTTTGTGGCCATTGTACTGGATTAGACTTCAGATGCCATCTCAAAATCACAGCTCTTAACAGTTTTGTGTTTTGTACATGATGGGAAAATATATGAAAGGTTAGTTGGATTTACAGATTTTAATTTCAAATGATTTTCAACGAACTCGTAATTTTTGACAAATTTGCTTTTAACGAATTTGTTTTAGATGAATTTGTTTTCGACGAATTCACCTACAATCTTCTACATCTGTATCTTACCCTGCAACCCACCTTGTTTGGTGCATAGGAGCAGGGCCGGTTTCAGTTAAAAAATATGTGTAAGCGAGGTAAAAATTAGCCGCCCCTCTGGATATCAAAGGCATAATATTAATGATCTACTAAAAAAAGAAAATAAACTTATTTTACTCAGTTTTATTTTTTCGAAAAAATATTCAGCTAAATATTTTCAGAAAATAGAAATAAAACATTCACTGACCTTATAACAAAATTACTATGTAATGATTATATTACTGTATATTTTTATATTGCAACTTTACGAACCCACTTTTTGAAAAGGACGAGATTAAGTTTTTTCGGTCTTTTTTCTTTCCAGAGTCGTTTATCAGGGATCAGAGAGGGAAGCTACGTTTAAAAGGTAGAGATCCCAAATGTTAAATAGTTAGCACAAAGAGACAAACCCTGAGTAATCAAAATCTCTAGTATTGAAGGTTCACTGTATTTGGGGCGGGAAGGTTATTTGAAATTACAATGCTTAATCCCTAAAAGCACATGAAAATTAGAAGTATAGTTATTGCTTTTGCGTATATATATTCCGCTAAAGAGGTTAAGGAAAGTGTTTTAGACAATGTATAACTTTAAAACGTTCATCTTGCCACCCTTCTTAGGCAACGCCTGTAAGCGGTAGGTTACGTCTCTTACACTTCGAAATGTAAATGACATATCATGGCATAAAATATAATTTTTCGCGATGTTTTCAAGTTCGGTGCAATAAACCTTTAAGAAAATGAAAATGTCGAAATCCAAATTATTGAGTTTTGCCGCCCCTCTGAAGTGGCGCATGTAAGCGACCGCATATGTCTGAAACCGGCCCTGCATAGGAGGATGTGTTGGTCACCAGCTTATAGTGTTTAAGTATTGCATTTGGAAGAAAAAAGAGACCATAATTAAGTTTGGCAATTTAATCACTGTAGTTGAAGTCATGAGCAACGTTGGTAAGCAAACTGAGCTAACTGTTCTTTGCTGAAAATTCTTCATAAACCATTCTTTGAAGAAAAATAACTTTTTGAAGAATTTATTTTTCATATAATGGTTTTTCAAAGAATTGTTTATTGAATAATCGATTTTCAAAGATTTACTTTTATGAAGAATTGTTTAAAAAAAGTTTTTTCAAAGAATTGTTTTCGAAGATGTTTTTGTAAATCAATGACTTTGTGTATACCACCAAATTATCAAATTACCTTATCGATAAACATACATTCTTGGAGCAGAGCATTATTTGCTGATTTAATGGTTGGTTAACCATGAGTAAAAATTTTGTACTAAATTACACTTATTTTTCATCATTAATCATAAAACATGTTACTTAAAGGATGTTCAAGAACAAGCATTCCTAGTTACTATGTTACCTTCCCTCCTCTTTCTTCACTGAAACCTGGAATATTTATTAAATTCTAGATTTTGAGTTTTGTTTAATGCATATTATTGCAAACACCTTATCAGTGTATTAGACTCCTTATCACATAACCCAGTAAATTACACCATCAGGTAATAATTCACTCACAGTTATTTAAATTAACATTTTACTTTAAATTTCAATTTTTCTTTATGTTGAAATTATTTTGCGAACTAAATTTTAACTATATTTTGTTGCCAATCTTTTACCTTGTCTACCCATCTTCAGATTATGGAGGTCCTCAGTACATCTGATATTTTAGCATGGTAATTGATTGATAAAATGGGGTTCTTCCTTTGGTCTCCCTTTTATGGAATGGAGCAATTTGTTATTCAGTTCGCATTAGAGAGCTTTATTGCATTAAAAATCTGTAAAGAATAAAAAAAATTGTTTATATATTTTATTCTATTTAAGAGGATAGAGGAAGGAGATCATAAAAATACAAAATATAGCTCAAATGGTGGACTATAGGTCATATGCATTATGGATAACAAAAATTTATTTATCAACATTCATTGGGTGTACATTTTATTGGTTTTACATTTTCTATACAGTAGAAATTCCCAAACCCGGGGTTGTAAAAAATTTTCCAAGTATTACAAAAAATTTTCAGTGGGTATCGAATACTGAAAGTTTTTGTTTTTTAAAATTTTAATTGTGGATATATTTAGAAAGAAATTATTTTTTTGCAGATAAAATAAAAAATAAAACGAAATAGATATTTATAATATTTTGAAATTAATATTACATTTATATTTATTGTTTGGTGAATGGGGTTAATTGGGTTAAGATTTGGCTAGCCATAAGAGGAGGTTAGAATAAGGTCAGTTGCCTTATATGTGGGCCACAATTGTATAAGGTTTGAGAAATGCTGCTGTAAAGAAAAAGATTTCTAATTATTATT
Source organism: Uropetala carovei (assembly GCA_036926305.1). Lineage (NCBI taxonomy): Eukaryota > Metazoa > Arthropoda > Insecta > Odonata > Petaluridae > Uropetala > Uropetala carovei. The sequence continues at coordinate 829,381 of JAXCHB010000164.1, forward strand.
AATAATAATACAAGAATAAATTCTGCATATAAATAGTACAAACTGCAGTTTGTGTGAATGAATTCAATCCACTTTTGAATGGAGAAAAACTGTTTCAACAGCGGTTGGTGGGTTCACATTTACAAGTATGAGCAAATAATTTGAACTATGTGGTGCTCTTTCGATATTCTAGGATACAACTTTGTGCTCGCTTCGTATTCTAGGTTACAACTACAGCACATCGAAAAGGTTGGGGACCCCTGCGTTAGAGAGTTCGCCATCTCTTGGATTGTGAATGCCTTTTCTTACAGTCAGTTTTGACGAACCTTGGCTTTCCATTAGTCACGAAGAGGTTTAGAAAACCAGATGCACAAAGCAGCCTTCGTCATTGTCGATTTTTTTTTCAAGATCTTCTATCGCTGAATCGTCACGACGGCTGCGTCGTAGCCGAAATACGCATCTGGTTTCCCGAAACTTTTTATGGCAGTTGCTCAGTTTGTCGCTTTGGTTTTAGCGAAGAGGTGATCCCGGTAATTCTCTCTTGAATATGTTCATTTTTAATTGTTAGCGTTTGCTTCAATTCCCCTTACACAGCGACTTCTCCTTCGAAGGAATTAGGGAAGTCGAGCACTGGCGGCCGAGGGCGGTCTATTGCTCGCTACATGTTGTTTTTAAATACATTTTTTAGTTTTTAAATTACTTTAATTTGTTAAATCCACTCCATATTTTCTACCTTCGCCTAACCTTCGAAAATTTGTATTTCGGTGCAACCGTATAGCAGGAACTTCAGGGACAGCCCCAAGGCCATGGTCGTATGTGTTCGTATTTGTTATCGTTGTTGCGATCATTGTAAAATGCCGTAGTTACAAAATGATGGAGGTTATTAGGTAGTTTATCCATTCATATTACATAGTTATTTAACCATAGGGCTCAACGTTTACTTTTTATTTGGCCATAGTTCTGTTTATTGGCTAGTTAGACATATATACGTAAATAAAAAAACAGAATTTGTCCATATTTCAACCTGAGAGAATGGGCCGACGATCCGAATACATGTTTTTGTTATTAAGATTGTCACACATTCCAAGTTCAAATAAACCGTTTTGATGCGAAATGTAATTAGGGTTGTATGAATTTCTTAACGTTAAAAAACTAGCCGCGTTTTAGTGAATATTTGTCAGGAAAATCCGCGTTATAGGTGGATCAGGCGTATAAAATAAGAACGCACGCAAAAAATACGACGCAAGTCTTAGGAATCGGAGAATAAACGATGTTTAGAGAATACGAACGAAGAGACTATGCCTTCGTGACTGTTCAATCCGGCGTTAGAGGAAAGTGACTAAACGCAAAAGTAAGATATTAGATTCACTTACGCTTTGCTTGAGACGATATAAGATGTTGAAGGAACGGACTCCGCGAAGAAACTGAACTTAAAACTTAATCTAGGTGAAATGAAGGTCGTGTTCATCTCTTTCGACCTCCCCGAAAAGATTGAAATTAATGGAGGACAACTCGAGGAGTATGAAAAAATGTGTTTATATCCAGACCATAACAACACTCGCGCGTGTTGGAGAGATCAAAAGGTGAATTGGAGTGTATTCAAGAGCATTTCAGTCTTAATCAAGGGTAAGAGTTACTTCGCTCACCGACACGAAGGTCGCGGATTCGAATCCTAACTCGATTATGGGTGTTTACCACGTGCTGATTTTGTTAAAAGGCTACTTTTGAAATTTCTGATTGTCGAAGGTGAATATAAAATATAAATAAATATTAATATTTATTAATCTATATTCTGACTGTCTTCATTGTAAATTAATCCAATTGGTTTCGTTGGATGTTGCTAAGTGTTGCTAAGCAAGCTTTAAAGATAACAATTGTTATCTGTTAGGATGAGGTTTTGGAGTATTTTTTATGATAAAACATTTAAACATTTTTTTTTGTTTTAGATTTTTACTATTTTTTCTGGAAAGGTATCATAAGAGAATCAAGAAAACGAACAAAACATTTTAGACAAACGGAGGATGAATCAGGAGGAATATCTACGTCCACTTAATTTTGCTACTTCGTTCACATGCAAACGTAAATGGCTACAATGGAAAACTAAATATTATTCCTACGATATAAATAAAGATCGAAAGCTGTCGAAGATTGAAAGTACGAATTTATCGATATCCGTCATAGTGTAAGCGAAGAGTAACGATTACCGACGAAAATTTGGTTTCACGTTTAATCAATTAAAAATTATCTTTATGTTGCACAATAAAATCGGGTTGGTGATTAAGATAACTACGTCATGCGTAATCCAACTGTTTAATGGATACGGGAATTATTTTGAGCATAAATTTGAATCCAGCCGTAAAATGAACTCGATAATTCATTAGCGAATTCATTTTTTAAGAAGCATATTCAGATTTGGATAACATTTAGCGTCTTGCTGCAAGGAAAATGTCTGTGACGGTAATGTGAACTCATGCAATGCAGTTTTAGAGATATATTTCGTGCGCTATTGGAGGTAACTAGCTTCTCAGCGAAAGAAAAAGTATTTTGCCCGTAAGAAAAATCTGTACCAGAAAGAGTCAACTTACCAAAGTGAACGACGAAATAATTTAGGTGCTTCGGTCCGCACAGATGGCTTTGAATGAGGCGACTGATTATTACCCAATGAGGGCAGCAAAAGAAGTATTTGATACGTCAGCAAACAGGAGTCTGCGATGTTGTTAAAAGAGAATGAGGATTTCGAAACGCCAGTGGATCGACCACACTTGAGAGTTGAAACGATCGGATCTGGACTTCTGAAATAAAAGAACCGAATCCTCATGAGGGAAGAAAAAAGAGAACTTAGAAGGATAGACGGACGTGACAGGGACATCTCGATATTCGTCCGAAGAAATCTTGGAGGACAAAACCGAATGTCGGGTTGCTACTTCGGATGAACCTAGTGATATTGTAATACGCTCTCCGAGTTAAAAAACTTTCTACATGCGCCGAAAGATCAACGACAGTATTCACAGGAAAAGGTTGACGGGAATTATGCATTCGATATCAACTGCAGTGGTGTTTAAATGGTAATTACACTAAAGATTTTTGTAACGGTGTTCAGGATTTTATTTCTTAATACAATGTGTCAAGTCCTCGCGGTTAGTTTATGGAGGAGAAAAGAAAAGTTAGGAGAGTGTACAGCGTATTACAAATGTGCGCGTTTAGTGCAATGGAGTATTAGAAAGAAATGATATACCTGTATGTAAGAGAAATAGCGGGCCACTTCCATATTGCCCCCCACCCTATATTGAAACAATAATATGAAAATTAAAAAAATTTATGTAAACAATCATTATTTTATTAAGTATTTTATAACATCGAAAGTATATATTGGCGAGCCTTCGGCTCGCTTTGTTTTAATGAGTAGTCGTCTCCGGGCGCTACCGCGCCCTTCGCCTCGCCTGAAACCAAAGTATCCCTCCCCGTTGTCCGGTGATTGGGTTTGTAAATGTCGAGACCGGCTAATCAGGTCTGATATTAACTCGATCTACAAATAAAACGTAGTTCCCTTAATCGTGACCCTAGCAACGTGATAATGTTTTTATGCGACAGTTTATTTGTGGAGGTATAACAGGACAGTACCCAAGAAATTAACCCTTTCAAATTAAAATAATAATTTCTGTTGTTTAAGAAACTCTATTGTTGCTTTGTTTATCACGTTTAAAAACAAAATAAAAAGAAAATAGAGGGTTATTACACTTATGGAAGTATGGCCGAAATATCGTTTTAAAGTTCTTTTCTTCATAATAAATAATCCATTTTCTTCCTATTTAAAATATTGCATGCATACGTAAGGAAATTGAACGTTTGTTTATGATTGTTTATCTTAGCAACAATGAAGAAGTAACCATGCAAGAAATTTTCCTAGTTCCACTCGAATTGAGACATTCTTGTTTGATTTTCTTGATAACGGCTACTCCTATGATAAAAGTATATAGAAAAATAAATACTCCAATTTACTGGTTTTACAAGTTTTATTTGAAAAATATTTTGATATGACCAATACTTAACGAGATATGAAGGAAAGATCATTTTTTGTCACCAGTAAAGTGGTACCCCTGATTGACTTACGATTTATTTATGTGATTTTCTTATTATCTTTGATAGTAAGTCCTTAAAATAAAATTTCATGAAAATCCGTTTGGTAGAAGCCGAGAACGAACATGCGAACGGACGGACGATAATAGGAGAAACGCGCCTAAAAAATGACCTGCGAGTAGTGTAGATACATACGAAACATAATGTACTCGTACTGAATATGAATAACAATAATACTATTTATTAATTCCAATAGGCTCGTTAAGCAAACAAAACGTTAATAACAATATCAAAAATATTAATGTTAACATTTTTAATCTATCTCACGCCAAAAAAAGAATCAGTAGCTAAGTGGAGACGATACTGCGTGATTTTCACAACGTTGTATAACTAACATGTGGATTTCTTGGAGTACGTATCGATCTATGAGAATAACTTCCGTTATAAATTTGCATGAAAATTTTGTATTTTTGTGCAAAGAAACTTCTTGCAGCATCGATTAACTTCCGTTGCCTGGAACAATTTTGTATCAATCGATTTTTTTATAGCCGAGTTCTACCGTCGTTCCATTTTCAGCGGATTTCTCTGGAGGAAATGATGCAGGGAGAAACGGTTAAAAGCCGCGAATTCCCCAGCCTCAGTTTTAATGCTAACTCTTGAAACTGTGACGCGGATCTTGGTGGAAAACAGGGTCGGGAAGCAGAACTTGAGTTTTCTCGAAAGTGTATCAATTATGACAGTTCGATGGATAAATTCCAGCCGCAGCTACTTATACATTCGCTAAGGAAACGAAGGTGAGAAATGCAAATAGTTACAGCAAAATTTTTCACCGCCTTAGGCATAATTCAATCCGGAGAAAATGAAATGCCAGTGTGTGTTGACATGTTTGACAGCGAGTTTTTCAACGGAACTCGATTCAGTAGGTGAGACGGATATTAAAAAGAAACGCAACGACCGATCCCGTATGTAAATAATATCTTTATACATGTATTTATATACACATACACACACAGTGCTTTTTTTGCCGGAACGCTGTTCCGGAACCGTTATTGCAATAAAATACTAATTAACATAACCTAAAACATATCAAACAAAGTCATTGCAATGTATTAATGTTTGACTCATATTGTACAATTTTACATATTTCTCCGCTTACGAATTATATTGTTCCTGTTTTATCAACACTCACCTCTATCGCGTTCCAGAACCTTTTATTGATAGAAAATAAGCACTGTATATACATAAACATATATATATATTTCTGTGTGCCTCACGAACAGTTTTCGTTCGGAACGAGATGTGAATTTCAACAAATCAAATCAAACGCAGTGAAAAAATAAAGCGATACGAACGGGATTACCACGTTTATGTTGCCATAATGTTTATAATAATGAGCCAATCGGGTGAGCATACCCATCAATTAAAAATTATTTTTCGGAATTGTCGAGCTAAGGTTTATGGCACGAATAATTGTTATGGGTAACTGCTATAACCATAAAATGATCGAGTCAACCGTTATTCAGTTACGATATTGTTGTTTTTTTTCGATATATATAATCGTTGATTTTAGCAAGTGACACACTGCGCATTTGGTTTCCTCGAACGTTTTATGATAGCCCAAATTAAAATGACCATTTCTATCGTGATTAAACTAGTTCATAAAAAAGACTACTCCATCAAAAGATGCCGAATAAAATTTCCAAGCAAATTGAACCACGTTCGGGATTCTCACGAGGTGCTAAATACTGCGGTGGTCGGGATAGAAGGACGGGACCGATAATGTTGACCTTTTCATAGCAGGGGTCAGGTGAATGACCAAAGTTGTCCTTTGGGATGAAGAGACGCCGATGAGGCTGAGGGCGTAGGTCGCCAATGCCACTCCCTCGAGACCGCAAAGTGACAACCGCAGACCGTAAACCGTCACTCAATCCCACGGTCTCTCTATCTCACATCTCCTTAACCTTTTTCTGGCGTTTCTTCACCTTATTTTTGTCCTCCCCCTCTTCCTTACGTAACCCGCGTATTCGATTACTCGATTGCTTATCGATTGTTTTTCTCTTACATCCCCAAACAAATAGAGGAACCATCATCATCATCATCGGCTCCGATGTTTATGGCGACACTTTGAGGAACCCTGAGGAGAATAATGAGGAAACCGATGTGGTCCCCGTCCTCCATGCCATCAGCCAATCACCCTTCGTCTTAATCCGGTCACGTGCTTCCTTTGGCGCATGGATGTCATACTGGAGGTCCGAATGAGAATTTTTCTCTGAACTATATTGTTAGGTGTTTTATATAATTACTTTTGCAAGATTTTTTTGTACTTACGCATTAACGGGTGACCCAAACAATTTAGTAGTAAATTTTAAAGTTACTTGTATTGGGTTCGTGAACTTAAAAATTTACTGCAAAATTGTTTGGTTCACCCATTTATGCGCAAGTATCAGATTTTTTCTTAGTTTTTGAATTACAGTAGAACGCGGTTTCTAAATTCTTGCTTTTTTTTTGCAAAACAGACGTCCAATCTTACAGATCAGGGGTGGCCACACCGTGGCTTTCGAAACGCATGCGGCTCTTTTGCATTTCTATTCAAGGGCGTGTCAACGCTTTTCACTAAAGAACACAATTGAATTGAGACTTTTTGCGGATGCCTAAGGGACACTCATTCTCTTTGTATTGCTTCGAGCACAGGTTATGTTTACTCTTCGTAAATCTGTGTGCATAGAACGTATGACTTGCAGCTCCTGAACTTTGAAGATTATCGCATGTGGCTCCGAGAGCAATTTGGCCACTTCTGGCAATGATCAAGTATGTTTTTCCTACTCTAGCTGTCATTAAACTTCCATAAATCCATTGCCTTAATGCGGCCCTGATGTCTCTTCGAGTATGGCGTGCCTGTTTCAACGTATTACGTATCTGATTTCGATGCACTGTTAATTAATTTCAGCGCTTTTTAAAAATCGCTTGTGCATTCGGTTTTTCTGACCGTCCATTAGGGGTTAGGTGGAAGATGGGACTTCCTAGCCTCTGTCTCACGCCAAATAAAAACTTAATCTAATCCGTCCCTCCGTACGGGCTATATCTCTGAAGTCCTTCAATCTGGAGAAGCCAAAATTTCAGAATAGGTTGGCCTATACGAGAGCTATATGATGAAAATTTTGGTGGATATAGGATAAGATGTTGTGGACTGGTCGGAAAGAATAACTAAAAAGTGCATGTTGCTACAGATGTAGGCAACCATCAGTACACTGAATCTGCTATTTTTTTACTCCGAAGAAAAGGTAGCAGTCGATGAAAAAAGAGCCTTATGTAATTTGCTCTGTAATTCTTCCCTCACTTGTTTTATTTTCGTTCACTTTTAACATTGATTACGTAAGTTGGTGCAAATCTCTACCATTTTCTTTGGCTCAATATTAAAATAAAAAGTAAATTGAGACTGTTTTCGCCTTGACGCTGTAGCCACTATCATTTTTCTCAAGGGCCAGGTCATCGATTGTGAATCTATGTTTTCTACTTGGACATTGCTGCAAAATTGCGTAAATTTGACAAATATTTTCTTATATGTATATATGGCTACGTATAAACTTTATTTGAGTCGAACAAATTTACTCGTAAACACGATTGCAGTCAAATTAATGTAAAACTTTTCTCATATGTAGCTCTACAGAATCTCATCGATTCTATATTCTATATTTTTTAAATCGCTTTTGCGGAAAATACAGCTAACTATGCATACCCGAGAATTGGAGTGAAAGACAACTTGTTTACAACAACGAAAGAAAATATCCCGTCGAATCTGTGTCGTAAGTATGTTCTCTTTAAGATATGGATACGCACATGCTCGCAAATTCACATTTAGAATTTCAATTTCATCCTTTCAATTTCTTTTTTTTTTCGGATCGCTGGTGTTTATAAGTTCGAGCAGTCGTCCATTGTTGGTAGTCCTGCAATTTTTACTTAAATTAATCGCTATATATCGTATTATTTGCGCCTATAAAGCATTGCCTATGAAATTATCGACAATAGTCGTATCTACCGCCGACGCATTGATAATTCTTTTTTTTAGAGCTATTAGGGATAAACGGCCTCCAAAAATCATTTAATGGAGTTGAGGCTTGCCCGTTAAATGCCTCGTAAGGCTCCATCACTTTTAGCCTCGCAGAAGTGCTAATAAACTGCGGGTGAATATTTTTTATGCATTCGCACCCCCATTTCTATCGAGGCTGCTACGTGCGTACTTAGTAACCTTTCACGCTGCTCGATATCTCAGGTCGTGAAATACAACAGGAGAGAATAAATCGAATCGAAAAAATGGCAGTTAGCAATTATTATAAATTTTAAAAAGTTGCTTTTCCTTTAAATGAATTACTTTAAAAAATTTTAAAGCATGAAAATTTAAAATAATTTTTCATGTCTTTTATATATATATATATATATATATATATATTGAAGAGCTGATTAAGCAGATAAGAAATTCACCAATGGATAATCGAGCCCCTCCCATGGCTGAAAACAAATCGAATAATAACCACTTGAAGATGAGAAATTGTACGCTTTAGGATATATATCATTCATTTTAGTTAGTGTAAATTTCAATGAAGAGCTTTGGAAAACTTTTTAATGTTGTGGATATATGCAATACCAAGCAACAAAGGGTTTTTCTTTTGCGTGGAGAATAATTTCGTTTTAGCGCAAATAATATGACTCGAGGGAGTCCGAACGAATGAACAAGACAGTCGGACAAGTCACTTTAGAAATATTTTTAAAAAAATCAAAATCCAATTTCAAAAATTTATCGCCAAATTCGGCGAGAATGTGTGTTTATTAACTCCGAGTTCTCGGATTGTAACGTTAGCCAGCGTTAAAAAAAAACATTTTTTCACTAGAAAATGCGTTGATATATTAGCGAGAACTTCGCAATAAATCCAACTTTAAGTCGCGAATATTCAAGCAGAAATGTAATATAAGTAATTACACGGAGTGTAGGAAGAAATACATTAGAAAAACAAACCAGAAACTCACCTGATTAATGCAGGATCCGCGACGTAGTCACCTTAAAAGAAATCTCCTATAATTCAAATTTGTCCTTCCGTGTCCGAAAAATTCACTGATAATTCGATTAAGAACTGAACATTACTTGGATCATATATAAATGTAGAGCACGGATGCTCTTTTAATGAAAAAAGAAAAAAAAAACTTTTTGGCGTTGAGGTCAAGATGCGTGTCGAGAGATGCCGTAACGGTTCGAACCACTTAAAAACTATTTCAAAAGGGCAACAACAATCACCTACGGCGAATCCTTCGGGAGACTGATACGAATCGATTGGAACTCCGTCGGTTGTCGCCCCCGCCCCTCCCCCCCTTTTCCTCATCCGTGCTCCACGCGAGAACCACTCGAGTCCCTCCTCCAGACTCCCAAGTGTCGCCACCTCTCGAGACCACTCCAACTTCCAACTCTTATGCTTTGAAGATCACATCCTGCGTCGTCCGACGTCGACAGCGCAGCAGCCACTCGTATGTTGCGTGCCGGAATATTTCGCCCTTCCCCGGAAGAGAGTGGCTTTATCGCTAAGCTTGATTTGAATAACAGATGAACAAATTTGGCCGACTGACGTCGGTGAAAAAAAATCGCTTTCTTGAAAGCCTTGATTGTCATTTTCAGCTCTCTTATATTATAAAGAAGCGTCATAAAAGGTTACTAAAACCATTTCCAACGGCTTTAGTTTTCAATGTTTGTTTCCATCTAATATATGGGAAGGGAGGTGTTATTATCCCATTAGATATGCCTTCGCCTGTATAAATTATATTTCAAATAGCTTTTGAAGTCTCTCCCATGCCGAACTGATATTCTTCACAAGAAAAGGACATTTTAAGAAAGTTATTTTTATAGTTGCTTTTTCATAAATGCATGAGCCATAAGGAAGTATTGAGGGACAGCTTTCCAATCAATCTATTTAAATCTGATCCACATTTTGTAAACAATTTTCGAAGAATACTTTGTCTTAATATCATAAAAAGATGTATTAGGTAATTAATTTTAACAAGCAAATCTTAATTTTGATTCATCTGAATTTTTGAATTTATTTTCAGAATTTTTAAATGTTTGATTTAAGCAATACTGTTAGTAACAACATGCATGCAAGGGATGTAAAATTCAGAATAGGTATTTTTCTTCATAGTTATGAATAAAAATTATACAGTTTTCGATTTTTAGATGTCATTTCTTCTTTTCTATTTTTAATCTTGTTGAATAACTCAATGTTATGAAAATAAGAAAATTTGTCATGAAATGAAATATCACATAACACCTTTTATAAAAATATAATTTTATTTATTGTATGGCTTAAGAAAATGGGCCTACACAGGAATTTTTCCAAAGGGTAAAAGCTATTATCAAAGTGTCAAACCTTCAAAGGGATTCTAATAGGGTCAAGGAGAGAGGCATACAATCCAGGAGGTGGAGACTGCATTGCCTTACCCTCCTTTTCAGGTCCCCATGCTTTTGAATGCTAAGAACCATTCACAGGTCATACTATAGGTGATAGATATTGCCCCCTTCCTATCTATATAAATAAAATTGTAACCTCTGTCTGTACATTTGTTTTTTTGTCAGGTTTTACTTTTTCTGTGTTTTGCATCACAAGAAGACGTTTGAACCGGTTTGCAGAATTGTTGTCTGTCTGTTTGTTTGTTACTGCATCATGCAAAAACAGCTGGTCGAATTTTTATGAAACTTGCAGCATATCTTTAGACTGGTCCAGCTTAAAATATAGGCTATGTGATGTATCTGAAAAAAGTGGGGGTTTGGGAGGCATCGATTAGGTTTTTCGATGATAACTCTCGAGTAAATTAACTTAGGAAGTTCAAATTTGATATTTGTCACTTTCAATACAAGTACAAGATCAAATTTGTAGATGAGCGAAATCAGACCAAGGGGAGGGGAGGTTGGGGGGGGGGGGGGGAGGGGGAAGCACCCGTAAGAGAAATCATAAATAGACGCATGTTACAAAATATGAACTACAACAAATGATAAACAAATTTCCAAAATCATAATTGAAGTTTTTTCTTTTCTGTACGCAACCTAACTACAAATAGATAAGTTTGTGGGTTACCATGTTTTTGCCTCACATCCCTCAATTATCCTGAAAATTATGCAATATTGCTTCAAGGCATAATTTACATTTGCATTTAGCATTTCTGGATTTAATACCTATCTATATAAATAAAATTGTAACCTCTGTACATTTGTTTTTCCAAAATCATAATTGAGGTGTTTTTCTTTTCTATACATTTCCACACCGTTAAAGTTAGAATAATCAAACTTTCAACAGATACTTTCTTCACAAATAGAAAGGCTGTCAGCTACTTTTTAATCCCAAATGTTTTATATTAATTGTACAAAAAGCAAAATAACTTTGTATGCTAATGGCAGCCCATTTTCTGTCGGCTCCTTTATGCACGCCCACAATCAGCCTATTCCAACCAAATTTGGCAGGATAGTAGGGGGCACTAAGGGGAAGGTCGACGCAGGGTTTTAGTGTTTGTATGTTTGCTTCATTCAAAATGGCGGTCGATTTAAACATTATACTATGCATATTTTCCCAAGTCCTACTATTGATTTGAATCAAATTTGGTACGATTGTGGAGGACTCTCAGAAATAATTCATACGTGGTTTTTGTTTCTCTCTGCCCGTTTTATTCAAAATGGTGGCCAAGTGAATTCTTAAATACCATGTATCATCTAGAATTCCGATCGGATTTGAACCAAATTTTCCCGGGCAACGCCGGGAATTTCTGTCAGTACTTAATAAAGAACGATTATAATAAGCTTACAATAGCTCTAGAGATAGTTTAGCTTTATAGCCAGTCATTTATTATTAAAGCTAATGAGGAATTGCCTTTCATACACACTATATATAAAATTTTTTAGGATATAAATAGAGAGTATGCAGAGACTTATGCATTAAGGTATTCTGAGGTCCTAAGTAACGTCAAGGATATGAGGTCCCGCAGCATAAAAAGTATTTTTGGCTGTCTATCTCTGTTTACTTAGGATATTGAAAAATTATACAAAACATGCACAGACAAGTATTATAGAGTGAGCTATCAGAGCATGCATGCCTGAACAGCCTATTAAATATTGGTTACAGCTTGGTAATAGACAAATACAATATCCTAATGATCCACTGTCAAAGCAAAAAGTAATCCATTGTCGATTGAAGTGGCATGACATTTTGACACAATATCATCAATTCCTGTGCCTTATCACATTATATCCACAATGCCTTTTGTGCTTTGATATGTCATTTTTCATTTTTTGTTGTGTTTGAATACAAACTGGGTCAGCCAAAGAGGGGATGCGGCAGATGTGAGGCATCAGGGCCCCTGAATAATGAGAGTCCCAGAAGTTCTCAATTATTCAAGTATCGAGTTTAAATTTTACAAAAATTTTCACTATAAATCACTTGCAAACTATTTTTCAATAAAGAAACACAGTGTAAAAGTTATATTAAACTTGGACTCCATAAATTGTTCATTATTACTATAAATGTTAATATTGTGGGACCCATTGATTTTTGTATCCATGGCCCCTTCAATGCTTGGCTGACTCTGAATATAGGTGTCTACATTTTATTATTTATCAACCAGTTTTGATAAAATTTGATATCAAATCCTTTTTATAGAAACCTCTAATATTACAAGACCTTTATACAGGGATTGGCAATGTTTTTTCTGTTGAAAGCCTCTTTATTAATACTCATAATCTATGACCTTGTACGTGTGTTACCACCTCAAATTCATCGATTCAGAGATTTTTAAGTGACCCAGAGATTTTCATAGTTGAAAAAAGAAAAATGCTTTTTTGTCATTTCTAAACGTTTAATGTGCAATAGTTAAGTAGTTTTGATACAAATGTGAATAAGAAATTTTGAAAAGGCATATTTTGTACTTGTAAATTTTCTTTCCTTAAGTTATATTTTTTGTTGCTTGTGGATCATATTAATAGTTCATTTTGCTCTAATTGTTTTAAGAAATTTAGGACCTCCTCTCAGGTCATGCTAAAATTTAGCTTAATACAAATACAGTAAAAACCCCCAAATTCGCAGCTTCGAAATTCGCGTGCTTCGTAGTTTCGCGGTTTTGGACTACTGCTGTGATCTTTGGAGTGAAGAGAAAAAGCACTAACCAAAGGAATTTCCCCATCCACGAGGTTTTTTTATAATGCTTTGACCCCGTTTTCCGAAAATGTCTACCAAGAGGAAAGCAAGTGATAATACAGAAAGCAGAAGCAAAAAGAAGATGTTGACTTTAACAGTTGAGTGGGTAATACCCACTGGATATGCAGTATATATTCATCATGGCCTGTCGTAATCTGTATGCCGTATATATCCGTCACGCCGTTTTTTGGGTCATCCGCTATGGGTATGCAGAAATAGTCCGTCATGAAGCATCTCCGGTATCTAGCTGTGTCCTTCTAGTACAGGTGTTTCCTTCCTTTTGCTAAGAAAAAATACGCTTCGTACGAAAACCCTGCATGTGTAATGCAGGGATGCCTATACCTGCCCATGCGGTAGTGAAAGCGGAAGTGTGACTTTCCTCTAACTGTATAGGGTATTTCTATGCAACTGGAGCAATAAAATTCTCCTCTCCATTGCAGTGAATGTTTCATATGCAAAACATACGTGAAGAAATATTCTCAGAAGATTGAGAGGGATATTTGTGATACTATGGATAAAAGTGAAGCTTAAGTGAGAAAATTGAGTTGTGGAATAAACATGCTAGTGGCCAGAGTGTGGCATCAGTGGGCAGGCAATATGCGATAAATTGTACGGCTATGGCAGATTTAAATGCCACATTGTATTGGTTCAAAACCACTTTTAGCCTACCTTTTCATCATTTATTGTTGTCAAAATAATGGAGAGCCGCGAACCTAACCCCCCATATTCTCATAAGGCCTTTGCTTCTATTTTCGCGGGTTCCAAATTCACGGTGTTTTCAGGAACATAACCCCTGAGAATTTGGAGGTTCTACTGTATTCATCTTTGCCCGTTTTACACGCATCCTATTTCTTTCATCTGTGCTATATTCCAGACTAACTGTATGAGGCTGTTCTTTGTAGATGAAATTTTTATTCACTGCAACAAATTAAAAAATTATTCTTGATGCATAAGGCCAATTTTGACAATTTTTGTGTTTAACTGTAGAATTTTACTCTTGGCCTGGAACCCAGTGACTAGTTCTAACATCCAAAAACTCTTGGTCAAACCCAGAGAGGTGGGAAAACTGCCCTTCACAATGCATCAAAAAGTGATTTTTTCATTAAAAAGCATTTGGAATATAATGCAACATCTTTATAATAAGGAGTATAATTAAAATAAAGTTAAAATTATTTTAAAATTTAAAAAAATATATAATTCTCCTCTGAAATGTTATTCCATATAAATTCTCCTCCTGTACCATGTTTTGGCATACTTGCCATAGGTTACTTAGTTAGATTATCCATTAATCAGGCTATAGGCTTACATCTGATCAAAAAGTTCTAAGACACGATGTATTACAAAAGAAGAGTTGAAGGTAATGGGCCAAAATGCTGAATTAGCATAGACAATGACTCATTACATGCAGGAGTGGTGCCGCTTCCCCCTCCACCAAACCAGTTCTGAGCAGAGCATTGGCAAGTTGAGACGTGTCTTTGCCCTCAGTCGCAGTCGTAATGGATACAAAAGAAGAACAACGTGTGCATCAAGTTTTGTGTGAAGAATGGGAAAAACTGAGCAGAAATTCTCCAAATGCTAAGAACTACTTATGGCAATGCTTGTTTAAGCAAGCCAGTTGTTTATCATTGGATAAACCATTTCCAACATGGTCGAGAATCTATTGAAGACGACCCACATTCAGGCCGTCCGTCAACTTCACGCAGTGATGAAATGGTTGCTAAAGTGAATGAAAAAATTCATTCTGATTGATGATTAACCATTAGAGAAATCGCCGATAAACTGGGGATATCATACGGATCACGTCAGTTGATTTTGACTGATAATCGTGGCATGCGTCGAGTGTACAAAATTTGTCCCAAAACTGTTAAGTGATGACCAGAAAGTTTGCTGTCAAGAAGTGTGCAAGGACCTGAAAATGAGAGTGGGAAGGGACCCTAATTTTATCAATTGCATTGTGACTGGTGATGAAACATTGGTGTACAGTTATGACCCTGAGACAAAATTCCAGTCATCCCAGTGGAAGTTGCCAAGTTCTCCCCATCCAAAAAATGCACAACAGGTTCGGTCATATGTGAAAACAATGATGATTGTTCTTTTTGACATTCAGGGAATAGTCCATAAAGAATTTGTTCCGACTGGTCAGACAGTAAACCAGGGTTTTAATTCGATTAAGGGAAAAAGTTTGGAGAAAACGCCCCCAGCTTTTTCAAAATGAATGGTTTCTCCACCATGACAATGCTCCTGCTCACACTGCCCTTTCCATTCAAGAGTTTTTGGCCCAAAAAAATATCCTGTAGTACCACACCCTCCATACTCACCTGATCCTACCCCTTCTGATTTTTTTCTGTTCCCCAAAATGAAAATAAAGCTAAAAGGACAAAGATTTGAGGACATTCCAACCATCCAACAGAATGCGACATCGGAACTCGACAACCTCAAAGTTGAAGACTTCCAGCAATGCTTCCAGAAGTGGCAGAAATGTTGGGACATCTGTATATCAATGTGGGGAGACTACTTTGAAGGGGACAGCTAGTAAAAATGATTTATGTAATTTATTTTCTTTTTTGTAAATAAAGTCTTAGAACTTTTTGATCAGACCTCGTATGTATTTATATTGCTAAACAACTTGTAATAAACTTAGAGAGATATTGAAAGACAGATGAAGTTCTCACACTGCCAAGATTTAAACTTGGACCTTATCCATTGATCTTTAACTTTTACATAATCAATAATCGAATTGCCTTACTTCTTCCTCCTGATTTCTCAGGGAAACTTTTGTATGATATGATAATATGGACAAGCAAGACTGGTAGGCAGTGTGTCTACCTTATAACCCAAAGGTTGCGGGTTCGAATCCCGCTTCGAGCATGGATGTTGTGATGTATGTTGATTTTCTCTAACAGAATTTGATGGTGCAAAATGACCTTAGCTGTCGACGCACCTAAAAAAACCTAATTACTACTACATGCGAAAATACTAAAATGTATCCAAACTATATAAAAGACAGTGTCACTTTGTCAGTAATACTTTTTGAATCTTAATATCTCGCAAATGACTGAACCGAATTGATGAAATTTTCAGGATAGAATTATATAGGCTAATTTTCTGCTATTAAAATTTATGTTATTGAAGAAGCTACATACTATCTAGCCTTTAGAAGAAGAGGAGACACACGAAAAAAGATTTTTAGCTCCCGTTAAAACTAAAAATCATTCAGAAGGTGGAGGTTGGGGGAATTTGAAACAAGACCAGGCAAGTGGCATCAGCAGTGGCTGCTCTGCCATTCTATTATTTCTAAACAGTACTACTTTGTACAGTGAAACCTGTGAGAGGTGGAACCTCACAGGACCAGCATATTATTCTGTCTTTCGCAGGTTTTCTGCCTTATACAGGTTAAAATAATTTACAGAAATCTTTCCTTTTGGTAGATTTTAACTAGAAAATAGAAGTTTTTCTAAGTCTTAATGGAAACAAAAGCTCCCGATCCTCTCTTACATTGATATATATATATATAAAGTCACACACACATATATATTGAAGGCCATTTAGACATATTTTAAAGAGACCAATTTTACTTTCCATCTTTCGCAGGTTCAAAATGTACTTATTAATACCAAAATTCCAAGAAAACATCCTTTCCGTCTGCATCTTGCAGGTTCCGCCTTACAGAGAAACATTCAGATGAAAAACGGTATCTATTAGTACAATTTTATTATGGATTTCCAGCTTTGGCAGATTTCTGCCAAATACAGGTTTTACTGTGTTTTGAACATATTTTCTTTTATATTATATGATAAACACGTTTTTTGAAGTATGGCATACTTATTTTTAACATTGAAACATACATTGTTGGACTTTAGGTGTGACTCTTAGGGATCACTTCTCCAACTCTAAAATCCCTATAAGTCCTGGCCCTCCACATCCACATCCGTGGCTCAACCCCAGAGGTTTGGTGGCAAAGCTGGCTATCTTGTTATTAATAAAAAATCTAAGAGTAATAAATGTGCCCAAAATACAGCAAAAATGAAACATTATTTTAATTCCTTAAGGTTCAATCCAATTCCTTCTGCTATAGGCTTCTTTAACTATTACTGCTTCACAAACAGAACAGAAGACAATATTGTATTAGAAGTCAATTGTTGGCTTAGATATATTTATTTTAGTAATGAGATAAACATTTGCCTGGTATTGTTATTCGATGTCAATTGTTTTTTGGCAACCAATATAATATAGATTTTAGAATTAATAGTAATATAGATTTTAGAATTAATATATTTTTGAATATTGAATAGATGAAAAATAATTGTCATACTTAAAATTTCATTCTTTAATGAAGCACTTCATTATACATTACACATTTCATATAGTCCTATCCTATCTGAAAGTGATAATAATGCAAATCACCTTGATGACTATTAACTACAGCAGCATACGTTAGGGTAATATTATAAGGATGGCTTTAAAGGTTATTTTGCTGTTTCAATTCTAGATTTTGTATTGTCTCAGGGTGATTGGCTTTTTAATTGGGCCATGTTACAGTTAGAAGCTGTGTATCATCATTTATGGTAAGCTCGAGTTTCATCCTTCCATTGATTTTTATATATGCCTATGTTCTGTTAATCTTATGTATTGTTGTGTCAATGATTGTGAGAAATGTTATATAATATACCTAATGTTAGTTCTTCCCACAAACTAAATATGTATTACTAAACTTCTCAAGGTTTAATGAAATAATGTAGATTTCTTATAACGGTTACAATAGCATTGCTGAGTTTTTTCGGTCATGCTAACTGCCCTGTGCTGATTTATTTTCAGCATTTTCATGAATTCCCATTATCAAAATGCAACATAATATTTTTTAATGCTACCATTTGATAAAAAAAGTATCATTACAGTTTTATTTATATAAAAAATAAAGCAGGATATGGTAATCCTCAATGCACAGAACTAGACAGAGCCCTATATCCTGTTCTCTGCACGTATAACAATAACGGAACAGATTTGATATAAGTCACCCACGACCTCAGCACCATCTGATTCCGGAAAAATGAACTGACAAAATATGCATACGAGTAAATGATGCCCTTAGAAGCTTATTGATGTTTACCCAAATAAATATTAGCAACAATAAAAAGAGAACGCTAAGATGGGTACTGTCCCATTATGACCCTGCAAATTATCATGTCGCGAGGGTCGCGATTAACATTTGAGGGATCTACGTTTTATTTGTTACGTTGGATTGGTTTCTACCAAGATATCTGTAGTCTACAGAGGAATTATATCTCGCTTGACTGTTGAGCTGCAAATGGAGAGGATATTGGTGAGCCTTTGGCTTGCTTTGTTTTTATTTTAGTTGTCGTCTCCGGGCACAACCGTGCCCTTTGCCTCGCTGGAACCAAACTATCCCTCCCCGTTGTCCAGTGATCGGGTTTGTAAATGTCATGACAGGACGATTAGTCATGGGTTAGCAAGTTTTAAATTAACTCAATGAAGCAGCTGTTCCATTTGTTTACATGTTACTTCATGATTGCATACATAGAGGCGCTGTCATCGTGGGTGACTTATATCAAATATAAGCCATAATAACTATCAGTTACAGATCAGAGACAAAGTATGACAGTAGCTCTGCTAGCACTCTGTGCCACTGTCATAATCTAGTGCAACAGTTGAATGGAAAAGTTCAAATTACACTCATATAGAGCTTCTAATAATATTTTAGCATTTTTATTGTTACAATTTATTGTTTGAATGCCTGTATGAACTCGTAAATTCAAATCAAGTGAACAAAACTGTAAATTATTATGAGATAACATCCCAAAGATATAATTTGGCATATGTTTAATGCCAAGTTAAAGCCAAATTTTATTATGTTATTGACTAGGCTTATTTTTCCAAATTTACATCCATTGTTTCCATTAGAATATCATGCACTTGATTTAAATAACAGCATCTTTTGAGTTTATATTTCAAGAAGGCTTTCTTTGAATTTTAATTTAAGATGTATATTTTATTGTATAGTTGCCTCAGAATCAATTTCTCTGCATACAAATTTGGAAGTTCCTAAAATGCAGAATCTGAAGTTCTTGAGTTACAACAATGAGATAAAACTGAGAGACTAATTCATTCAGTTGCTTCCATTAAAGTCAACAATATTCAGAGAAATGCTTGCTGACTTTTTTTTTGTTGTGTCTGTAATCTTCAGGTTTATCTTTGTATCTCTAAGTTCCAGCCTGCATTTAGGGAATCTTCAGGTTTATAAAAATTAATCATTGCCTAAGTTGAAAGGGTATTTTCGCTAATGAACGACATCCAAATGGATTAAATTGTGCAAAATAAGAGCTTGTAACCGATTTTAAAAATAATTTCTTTGTTTTCCCATGTGTATATGTGGCAGAACAAGAAGTATGATGTGAAAATAAAAATGGTAGTATCAGTCAGAGCATTTGAGAGTTGTGTTCAAAACTGTCTCATCTGACATGTTTCCTAACCATCGAAATTTATATGCTCATTTTGTTAAGTTTTTAATGTCTGTGATTGACCTCCTTGGAATTTTTTCGAGTGTGTACACCTGTTTTGCATTTATACTTGACCTTATTTTGTAAAAGTTACTATTGATAACAGCACCAAGCAAATTTTCCCTCTCAGAAACTTTTTCTTTGAAAGACAAATGTCACTGTTGTTTAAATGACTTTGAAATAATTTTCTCCAACGCGTGAACGCGCAACAAGTTTCATTAATAAGTCCTACATCGAGAATGAGGTGTGAAATTTTCATTTCGTGAAATGTTGAAAGAATTGCGTCGGGTTTTGAGACCATCAAAACGAAAATCGTGGGAAAATATGAATAACGAAACACAGGTAACTGGGTTTTCACAGCGAAATCTGCGGAAGTTGAGCATAGACGCTCGAAAGCGTTCTGTGTAAAAAAAAAAGCATTTTAGTAATTTAAAAAAATAACGCAACGAGGCCTCTTTTTATTTCGATTTCAGGAGGAACAAATGATCTCGTTCGATGCAAAAGGAAGAAGAGACACTGGGGGAGATGGCGCCACGTCGAAATAGAGATCAGGAGCACATATTAGTTTTTTTCCACGAGTATTTTCATTCATCGAGTGTACCACGATGAATTCCCCTCTTCTATCTCCACTGCAAAAATGACGAAACTGAGAAGCGGCCGTCATCTTTTATTCTTCCGGCGGACTTCATTCAGGATGTTGCGACGGGTGAGCAATTTCCATATTAACCTGACATTTTGAATTTCGAAATATCATTTCGTAATTTATATTACAATAGAGCGTTTCCCTTTAATGTTGTAATTTACCACTCGACTTTTTTTTTGAGGGAAAATTAAAAGGAATTTTCAGGAAATTTTATTTTGAAAATTTCTTACGACAATCAGGAATTTAGCTAACAATGAACGAAATTGTCCAGTTTTGAAGCATTTACTCCGGGAATTTCACAAAAATTACAAAAATCACAATTCAAAAAGTTCTTAGTGGAAAATTCCCGAGTTTCGTGGCATTTATAAATCGTTTATTTATTTGTTTAAAAAGAGTATAGCGGTTCTATATTCTTCCAAGGCACGACATTTTAATTGCGCATTGTATAATAAAAAAAGCATACATTTACCTCGCTCTTTTTTATGAGTTATTTCAATATTTAATTATTCTTTACAAAAAACCACCAGTCAAATTTTCTTTCTGTCTCACAGTTATCTATCTCTTTTGACTACCTAAAAAATTGTTAGGTTTTTCTGAATCATTTTACTATATTTTTAATGCCGTAGTTTAATTTATTATCTAACTTAATTTTTTTTATTCACGGAAAGTTCACAAATCAGAGGTTGCAGACATGGAATAACACAATGCGAAAAATTGCAAGGAAATGATCCTTTTCCTTCTTTCGGTTTTTGTCAAGAATCATTTCCTTTCCAAAAATTCGTAAAGCCAGTTAATGCCGTTATCTGACTTTTTGCGACGTCTTTTTTCATGCAATCCATCATTTTAAACTTAATTTTCAAAATGTTTTTTCTTTGAAGATTTTTTAAAAATCTTCCCTAAAATGGCATTAAAGTCGGCTTGCTTTGTTGCTACCGGTAACGAGATAAATTTACGCGAGATTAATTGACGTACAGGTATTCCTTGATTGACGAATATTCGATTTACGAATTTTTGCTCTAACGCAAACCACAAATTAGAGATCAGTTTTCAGTTCACGAATGGGATTTCGCTATAACGAAATTTGGTTAAAAGCAAATTTTTGGCACGCGATTACAAAATACTACGTATAGGTATATTATTTCGCAAAGAAATGAAAACCAGTATCAATAATTTCAACAGTTAGTATACCAAAGACTCGAACTTTGTCTAGCATATTTTAAAACTGTAACGACGTCGTTTCCTGAACAAGCGATTTGTCGTCATTTCGGGTCCATCAGCGATCTTCTCTTACTTTCATTTATATTTTATAGTTCCAGTCGAACTTCTATAAGTCGGACGTCTATAACTCGAATTTTCCATAATTTGAAGTGAATTAATTTTATAGAAAAAATCTTTTTCGTGATATTTTTCTTCTATAATTCGAATTTTCTATGTCGTATATTTTTTTGTCTCCCTTGAGGTTCGAGTTATAGGAGTTCGAGTATATATCCAATCACTACTTATTGTGATACACACATGTATATTGTTTATTACGTCGCTTTACTTTATTTAAGATAAGTAAGTGTTTACCACATTCGTTAACCGGAACTCGTCCATATTTATTTACTTCAAAATAAAGGAAAAGTAATTTTATTTTCGCGAATTTTTGCTCAAAGAATCACTTCTCAGGAAAACTGTCGATTTCTTTGAGCGAAGAATCTCTTTATCATTAAAACGCAATCGAAAAGTTTTCCGTTGAGGTACGAAGGGTTTTCGACTCAAAATCAACCCGGCGTTGGAGATTTCAGTGCGATGACCCGAAAGAGAAGGCCACACATCAGGAATTTTTTTTCCTATCTTTTCTTTTTTTCCGATTGCCCTCCGAGTATTTAGCAACCATCTTTTTCCTTTTTTTTTTATTAAGAATATCAGTCCTGTTCGTTTTACGAGTTGTGGGAAGAAGGTGGCATAAATGAATACGCGCAAGGCAACGATGAAAAAAAGAATATCGAGCGACGTAAACACATCAACAGTTTTCTCTCCCACTCCCTCTCCCTTTGCATAAACTCTCGTAAGCGGAAGAATTTTCCTTCCAGAGAGAGAGAGCGACCCCAACCGGTTTTAACCAATTATAAACGATACGTTTTCGTTCCTCTAAAAAATCGTTCCGTTTTTTTGTTCGTTTTATCCAAAATTCCTTGTCTTAAAGTTTTTAAGTTTTCGTGAGGATTTTTGTGGCGAAAATGTGTATTACTATGCGTGCGAATTTAATATCGAACGCAATTAGATCGAGGCACGGAAAGCATCCTGCGTAAAAACTCGCGCATTCGGTCAAAAAATAATTCTTGGAACGAGTAAATAAAAAGAAAACCCGCGTGACCATCTACATTCATCGTTCCCCAGACGTCTAAATCAGAATCTTGTCTAATGTCCTCAAAACCGTTAAATTGGTTCGAACTGCCTAATATTGCGCGATTAAGCACGGAATTCCTAATGGGAATTTTATGTCATCGACTCAGTCAAGTTTGTGAGTTGATGTCGAAATTTTACTTTAGTCCACGTTCCAAGTTTAAACGAATCGTTAAATGCGGAATTCCTTTTCGAACTCGGCAGTCGGAAGAGAGAGAAAGGAAAATGGGACTTGGAAGAAAATCATCTGCGGTTCTTTTGCGATGGGATGAAGGCTTTATAGCAAGTTTATAAGTTGCTACATGTAAAAAGGCTTTTTGCGTTATTCTTCAAGAGATGCCGGTAAAGACTTAATGAAATTTTTTTCTTCATATACCTCGTAACTATGGAAACACGCCAAGGATTTAATGGAATCTATTAGTAGATTCTTTAAAAAGAAACGTTTGTTTAAGAATGACTTCATCACCTTTACCTCAGAGATTAGTATTCTGCCCCGGTACACATTGGGTATTCATAAGTAGAGTGCATTTTTAAGTGAATGGGGTACTAGTCCATTGCAACACCTCCAACATGGAGGAATTACTTATGCTGTGTTTCTCTCGAGCACTGAATTCTTTTCTTACTCATCATTCTTGTAAAAAAAACTTCACCATGGACGAAACATTACATGTTTAACTCGCCGTTTGTCCGTATTCCTTACTGATTTTTTTTTGTGTTTAGGTATTCTAAGGAAAAAAATCTTGGATTTTCTTCCCGTGGAGTTGTCCATATTATTATTTTTTAAATAGATAGATCTTGGAAGATTTCTTTTTCCAGTGCATTAGAATCATTTCAACGGTGCACATTTCTCTCGTTTCATCGTTGGAAAATTCAAAATTTCGAAGTTATCTTTCGACAATTTTTTTAGCGCTCTAATTTTGATAGAAGAAAGCTTTAACAATTTGATGTAAGGTTTGACCTCGAATTCTTCAGGAGGGGCTAATAAAAAGCTAATTATCTTGTTTTACGGCGGACATCGACCTTAGTAATTATGAAATCTTACGCATACTATAATTTTTTTCGGGTGTCTTAAAAAACTTTCTGTTTGTTCGGCGAGGGCGATTCTGCATGTAAAAAAAAAAACAAATTGTTCGCGAGATTTAAGAAGGCCGTTACAAAGGTAACAAAGAGTAGTTAAATTTAAGAGATCGTTTTTTAAACTATAGCCAATCGGGAATCTGCAACCTCGCCTTTTCTTACCGAGTGGGTTTGTACTGAAATTTAAAATGGGCGCAGTCTCACTGCTCAAACTTCAACATAAGGTCCATACTGAAAATGGAGTAGGGCTTCTTAGATGTCGTGAGCTACCACCTGTGGTACTGCAAGTAGGACGTGCTGAGTGATTTGCATCCGTTTAAAAGATTGAGGAAAAACGTTCGTTATTGGTAAAAGCCGTTGGTGCTAATGGAACGACAAATTCGAATGAGTCTGCGGCACGAGTCGCTGGACGGAAGTGGTCAAAAAATAAAAAAAGATTACTCACCGACTTTAAAGGGAAATTTTAAGATCGGATGAACGCATCGATGAGTTGTCCCGAAGAAATTTGAATTCCTGATCACGCGGCCGTTGCCGCACACTTTGGAATTTCAGATGCCTCGCCTAGAATACGTCCGTCACTAAGAAAGACCGCATTGTGTTTTCGTCCAGAGTTTTCAATCCTCTTATTAGCCCCTTAAAGCCAGCTCGACGTACGCGTATACTGACTTTGTCACTATACGGCAACATTGTCCCTACACGTATACGGATCTTCACTTCTCTTTACTCAAATCTCAATATCTGAGTCATTTATTTACCTTTCCCTTTACGGAAAGTAAATTTAAATTCCAATGACGGTGAAATGCATCAAAATGGCCGCTCCGAAGGCGAACAGGTACTAAAAAATTACCGGATTTATGGGAATTTAAGACTTTTTAAGGAACTCGGGACGTGGACGTCGGTAAATTTGTAATTGTTTTTCGAATTACGCTCGGCATTTTTCCGTCTTTGAAAAACAATTATCCGTTATGTTCCATAAAGTGCTCCGTTCCGCCTCATTCAGGTGAACAATTGTTTCCTTTCAATTCCAAAGCGAGGTATTATGCATGCGTCTCGCTTCGCGGCCCGAGATTTGCAAACAGAATCAATTCTTCTGCAGACAAAAAGGCAACGGTAACATCCGTCCGACTTGAACGGCGGAAGATGGTGCACGCGTGCCGCTTAAATTATAACAATTAGGAGCAAACATTGGTGGAACGAAATGAGTCATTTTCTACCTGCGAATTTGAAAATATTCATACAGCTGGCCCTCATATAACACGGGTTCGCTGCAACATGGTTAGTAACAGAGTTGGCGTGTAACGCCATGACGATTTAAAGTGGGTTGAGGTAAATAATGGGGGCGGACAAATCAAATCACGCCCACGCCTATCAAATCCTGACCACATGTATCTAGAAACTGACGATTTATAGGAATCTTGCACCCCGGAGAAAATTCGTGGAAAATGTTTTAGAAACAAAAGAATATCCCTTTGTTGAGAGGTCGTCTCGTAAAGTAACGTCGTAAAAACGCTCGTCTTCTCCGTTCTTGCAAATTAATTTCCTAGCATTAAAAAGTTTCCCAAAAAATATTTTAAATTTTGATTTTTTTTTCGACTATGTCCGTCTCTGGTAATTGGAATTTCAATTAGCCAGGAGATTATAATGCCTGGGAACTAAGACAAATTTCTGAAACACATATTTCACAAATAAATTTTTTTGAAAAACCTCAGAAAAAGGTAATTGAATATAAATGTGTACGTTGACAACAAAGGCACGTTAACAAAAATAAAACAGTCGTGTAATGGTCGATATTTTTTGTCTTCTTCTTTTGAGATTCTCCGTCCAAGGTTTATATAAAAAAGTCATGAGCAGAACTCGAATGAAGAGTAATCACTACATTCGCCGGGGTTAGAGGAAAATCATTTTCGAGTCGAAGGATTATCGTAACAAAAGATTTATTCATGACATACCGGAAGAGATGGCGAGTTCGCGGCTCGTCACCCGTCAAAATTGTCTCGCTGACCACGTGGCGGATTTTGAATTACCATTTCCCTCTCTTTTGCATTCGAATTCCTTTCACACGGATGACGTATTCATTTCTAATCCACGGTGTATGTTAAGTAGTATTTATACTTCTAATTTTCAAAGATTTTTCAAGTGCGCGTTTTTTTTCCGGTTCTACGCAAATTTTTGGGTTTTTTTATATGCGTTTAAGTAAGGGGTCATGGGTTTTGGACAGTTCGGCACGACGGACTATTCGGCGATGGGACTATTCGGCACCGGACAGTTCGGCAACAGCCGTGTTCGGCACGGCACAGTTCCAATATATTTTGGATAATTTAACGTGGCTGACTTGAATTCACCGAATCTACAACGTTTAAATAAAAATGACAATATTTAAACAAAAATAGATTTAAATTAACTTTCGTGAGAAAAAGTACACAATAAAAATTATGCGATGAAAAATCACAATGAGTTGCACAATTAATTATATTAATGTTAATTTAATACAAATGTTCCTGTTAAGTTAAATTAGCTGGATTGAATTCATCGAACCAATATATGCTGTTTAAATAAAAATGACTATATTTTTAAAGAATTGCTTTCAAATTTACTTTGTGGCACGCATTCGAAATCGACTGGGTCTCTGGTTCGCAGGGACATTTTGTTCTACACCCCGTTAACTTAATACAGTTGTTCTTAATTTGGGTCGCCAAACCATTTTGAGTGGACCGTCAAAGATTTTCCATTGCTTTCTATATCCATATATAGCATTCCTCCTAACAACCCGTTAAATACTAATGTCCTGAGAGCTTATTTTCATTTATTTATTAAATTCCTGTTAATTTTATTACTTATTACAATTGAGATATTGGAGGAAATGGGTCGCCGCGATCAGAATTTGGGTCGCAGCCAAAAAAGGTTAAGAACCACTGGCTTAATATGTAGTTGTATATTGTGAACGTTTTCTCACGAAAGTAAATTTGAAAGAAATTCTTTATAAATATAGGTAATCATTTTTATTTAAACAGTATTCGATGAATTCAAGTCAGATAATTTAACTTAACAGTAACGTTTGTATCAAATTAACTAGCAGATGTAGACAATTATGTAAAATTGTTAAGGTAATCTAATATATATAATAAGCATAAATTTTTATTGGATAGTACTATGTGATAACATATTTGTTTAATATAGGAACCTGCTGACAAGCCACGAGGCTGAGCAGGACCTAAATGAAATATAACATCTGATAATATATATGAAGTGATATGTTTGATGAAATTTTAAAAGATAGATATTATTATAGAATCAGACTATGGAAAAAAAAATTGTGCAAATCATTGTGTATATCAACCGGTGATTTTCCGTCGTATAATTTTTATCGGGTACTTTTTCTCGCGAAAGTTAATTTAAACCAATTTTGTTTAAATATAATCTTTTTTATTTAAACGTTATAGATTCGGTGAATTCAAGTCAGCCACGTTAAGATAATTGTTGTAATATTAATATTAATATGACGCCATTCCCTGCAAAATATATTGGAACTGTGCCGTGCCGAACGCGGCTGTCGCCGAACTGTCCGGTGCTGAATAAACCCGTCGCCGAATGGTTCCGTCGCCGAATGGTTCCGTCGCCGAACCGGTCGTGCCGAACTGTCCCATTCCGAGGGGTCGTCAACCTGCGGCTCTTTGAGTATATATTTGTGGCGCTTTAGAAGTTAACTAAACTCCCTAACCTTTATCAGTCATGAAAACATACTTATTTCAATCCGCCCTCCTATTTCGAAAACTCTCCCTCTCGATTCAATAATTCGTTTTTCTTCCGTCAAGTGTATCGGGAATCCCCTAACTCGAATCTCTTAAAAAAAAAAAAAAAAAGGTCATACAGATTTTCACTGTGCGGCTCTCGAGTATTTTGGAATTTTAGGTGAATGAAGGGAAAAGGGACATAAATAAGAGTTCCGGATTCGTATCTCAAATAACACTAGTTTGTTACATCCTGCATTGATGTTTATGGGCTACTTACTGCACACATTCTCGCACTTTAAAAAAAATTTTCGCGGTCGATTTAAAAACAAAAAAATTTCGAAAAAGAATTACAGAATTCCCCTTAATGGCTTAAAATCCAAGAGTCGATAATTACTGTAACCACAAAACGATCGGGCAAAACATTTGGAATTGTTAACAACGATATTGCCTCCCTCAGTGGAAATTCACTATCGACGATTCTAAAAATGAAAGATTCGTTGAATCGCTGCCGTCGTTAATTCTTTATAAAACGATCCGCTGAATTGCCTCTGAGGTCGTCTACTTCGTAGGCCACAATGTTCATATGGCTAATTCTGGTGTTTTCCAAACTTTCTCTCTCGCGACCCAGTGAAAGGTAAAACGATGAAAAGAATATTCCGACAGTAATATTCATAAACTCGTGATGAAAAACAATGTACCACAAAATTATACCCTTTGCACGTTCTTATTTGGCGTTTTACGTCGAGTGCTTACGTTTTCCTCCTGATACTTACGACCTAGTACTAGGTCGCGAAACGTTCTTTGAAAAACATCGATTTATTCAGCATTTTTTACGGCTTTAAGATCCACATATACCATTGATACGCGATCAATTTAACATTTAGAAATCATAATGGACTGCCACATGTGTCAAAGTAATAACGTACTTCTCAGCTGCAAAAATGCGTCGCTTTTTTTTCTCTCTACCCTTTCTCTCTCTTTAAACCGGATGAGTATAGGACGTGGTATATCATTTGTATATGAAAAGCATATTCCTTTGCCGTTGAAGCTATGAAACGAAGATGTCGTGGAGGTCATAATGTTACACCTTAAGGTTCCGTCGGAATTCTTAGGCGTGTCCTAAGAACTTTCGGATAAAAGGGTGTACACTTCCGCCCTTTCCTCTTTCTTTTTTACCATCTCTTTCTTTTTTACCATCTCTTTCTTTTTTACCATCTCTTTCTTTTCCCCCTCTCCTCACGCACACACGCACGTACACACATACACACACGAACCCAGACAAACATAAAAAAACCTACCGTCTCTCTCTCTCAGCCTTCTTCTACTAAAAAAAACGTTTCTTTTTGTAATCTCTCCTAAACGGCTTTAGTATTAACTCCGTTTATAACAGTCGCCTATTCTCCGTAATGGGTGTTTCAAAAGTTTCTGTTCAGTAGATTTTACATAAAATAAATTGGTTTTATTTTATTTAACATTTTTTTACAATTTTATACTACTGTTATAATATCAACATTTCCGACATACGCTTTAATTTTACTTTTAATTTGATTTGTACATTGTATATGTGTTACAATTTAAAATGTAAAATCAAATAAAACATCCAATCTTTTAATGTAAAATCTTACTGCACAGAAACTTTTGAAACGCCCTGTACATAAAATAAAACAAGCACGGACCGTAAAAATTTTGCAACTCGAAATAATAATAATAATAATTGTTTTTTTATAATAATAATAATTGTTTTTTTCGTAACATTCTCTTTCCAAAGTTACGGACCGAAAAAAAAGTTTTGCTTTTTTAAGGTAGGTAAGACAAAAGATTTTTTTTAAAGGCGGTCGACCGAGCAGCTTTTTCGCGGTTGAGGTCTCATCGTGCGCCCCCCGGCGTGTAAAGAGGTGTGTTTTCTTTTTTTCACCCTCCAGAGAGTTCAAATATTTGACGTGACGGCTTGCGATGAAAGATATCGGCGTCTGCTCGCGTTATTTCAAACGTGTATCTCTCTTTAAGATGAAAACGACGAAACGTCTCTACGTTTTGGACGACGGAGAAAAAGTTCGAGGAATTATAGCGACTTTAGTATTTTACTTTTTTTTTAGAGATATATTATATAGACGTAATAATGAGGTTTACGAAATAATAAATACTTAAGAACGTAATGCCCGGATTTTACCTGTTAACGGAGGGGATGGGTTTCGGAAATGTAAACGTATATAATACCTGTTTTTTTATGTTAATGGTAAAATATATTACCTCCAGTGGGAAATCCTGTACGTCGACATGTTTGGTCCGTATCTCGAATTTTTTTATATTTTAACCCAAGGTTGGAGAGTTATAAAAGGTTCGACCCTTTATTTCTCTGTTGGAAAGTTGAGAAAGCTTTTCGGATTAAGTCCTTCTTCAACCTTTCCTTTTCATTTATTGTGTGTGTCTGTGTAGGCCTGGCCAAATCTGGTCTAAATCTAAGAACTACTTATAAAATCCATGGTCAAGGGTAGATGTCATTGCGATGCGATTTAAAACCAAGGTTTCTTAAATCTGTATACATTACACATACACCATCAAAAATACTATGTTAAAATATTACCTAATAAGTAATTGTACTGATCTGATGAAATATAGAAGAAAAACATACCAATGTGCAATTTATAGACGCTGATGGCGCCTGTATTTGGCCATTCAAGTGTGCAGGGCCGCGCCGACCTATGGGTGCAAGGGGTGCATCGCACCCGGGCGACAACATAATTGGGGTTGGCAATTCACGGGCGGAGGCAAGAATCTCTCTTAATTTTGTGTTTTTACAAACGTCCTTTACCATCCGCTTTGTTTGTAAACTCATGTGATAGACCGCCTTCTAAAATACTTTTACGTAATATATCGAGACGTTTCGTATACGAGAAAGTTAGCGCATTGTGTTTTGCACAAATTATTTCTTAAATCAAATACAATTTTTAATCCAAAAGTCGACAAAAATCTAGGCCAGTGTGCTTTTATAAGTCCGTAGGGGCGGCATAAACTGATTGCACCCGGGCGGCAAATATGCCCGGCGCGGGCCTGTGTGTGTATAGATATATGCGAAGTAAGCTTTATTTACCTATGAAAACAATAATCTCTATGTTATAATAATAAATCTCTTTATTAAAAACTATGTTATATTAAGCATTTATGTCCCTTGACATTTTTATCGAAGAGGGGTTTCTTTGTATGTATACGTAACATGGTTGTTTGTCAGGATTTTTATATAAACTTACCCATACTAGGTTTTATTGTACCTCTCTGTTTTCATAGAAAACTTCGTTATTTAAATGTAAAAATCCTTTAAATAAGTAATAATAAATGCCTAATCGAAACATGTTTTTCTATAGTTGAATAGACAGCTTTCCAAAAAACTAAAAATTTTCATATTACGTTTACATTCCGAGGAACAAAGATGTTACCTTTTTATGGACGAGAAACGGGAGAGCCACGATGCAACGAAATTCCACAGCCGCGGACATGTCATTTGTATGTATCAACGAGAGATGTGATAATTATATGGACCGTAAATTTCTCATACTTCAGCCAACATGGAAATATTTTTTCCCGGTTATATAGAGAGTATTATGTACTAACGGAGAGGGTGTGCCTCGCCCTTTTAACATAATAAAAAAGAACTTTCAGAATGTCGTAACATTTTCGTGAATCGTGCGTCAATGATGCATTAATCGTTTTCATCCGGATCAAAAAATTTTTATAACGTGCGGACGAAATATGTAAAGTTTTCATATTTCAAGTAAGACGTAACGCGCAAAATACGAGGAGAAATGAAGGGAACCGTCGTATTTTAAACTTAAGTTGACAGGTGAATGTTAGATCCGTTTGCGTTATTACTTTCGTGCCGATTCCCTTTTTTCCTTGAGTTAAAAAAAATACTTGGTCGATAACGCAACGGTTCGGTTTACCATTTTCCCACTATCTTCGTAGAACCGGGTTTAAACCGACCAGGTTAAGTAAGTTGATTGAAAAAAAATTACGTCAGCCGCATTAAAGCATTTCGTGGTAAGAGAGTACTTCGAAAAACGTTTCGAATGAGCTCGTCTCCGCGAAACGCTTATGGTCGTAATTAAAACCGAAAAACAATTACTCGGTCCCTCGCAGGATTTTATCTTCTTTTTTTTCGGGAAAAATTCAGTCCCGGAGAATTTTCCTCTTCTCAGAAACGGAAAGAACGTAACCATAAAGCTACGTCGTCTCACATAACAACACGAAAGGTGAATGGCAGCCTCTAGCGGTGCCAAGGCCAACCTCCAAGACATCATCTTCCACCATGGAGGCGAAGCGAAGACATGAACGAAGAGGAAGAGAACAGAGAGAATCCAGGCAAGGGGAGTTGGAAAAATAAATAAATAATGAAATAGCGCGAAGAAGAAGATGAGATAGGAGAAAGAAACAGGATGAGAGAGAGAGAGATGAAGAGGAAGAGTGAAAAAAAATTGGAAAAAAAGATGAAGGAAGAAGGGAGACAGAGAGAGAAGATGAAGTAGGAAGAAAAGATAAAGCAGTAGAGAGAGAGAGAGGGGGGGATGGAGGAAGAAAAATAAAATGGACCGGAAAGAGAAAAGGAGAAGAGGAGAAACGATGTAAAAAAATGTAAAAGTTAGCGAGAAAGTGGAATCGAGAGGGTTAAAAAAAGAGGCGAAACTTGGTGGAAAGTGAAGGAAGAAAAATGAGCTAAAAAGTCAGAGACGTATATGGCGAGAAAGTCATGGAAGAAAATGGTAAAAAGTGGAGGTAAAGGAGAGTGGAAGAACAGGAGCTAGAGCGAATACGAGTAAAACAACATGTCAGATAGAAAGAGAGATGATAGAGGCGTAATAAGAGCGAAAGAGATACAGGGAGAGATATAAGGAGAAATTATTAGCTGAGAGAAGCGAAGATAAATGAAGAGAGAGAGAGAGAAAAGTGGGAAGAGAAAAAGGGACGAGAAAATAGGTAAAAAGTGGAAGAGAAAAAGAGGATGCAAGAGCGGGCGC
The DNA here is from genome assembly GCA_036926305.1 of Uropetala carovei. Lineage (NCBI taxonomy): Eukaryota > Metazoa > Arthropoda > Insecta > Odonata > Petaluridae > Uropetala > Uropetala carovei. The sequence goes on from JAXCHB010000164.1 coordinate 862,018, forward strand.
TGGAGCGAATAGGAGTAAAACAACATGTCAGATAGAGAGAAGTAATAGATGCGTAAGAACGAAAGAGATACAAGGAGAGAGAGAGACAGGAAGAAAGTAGCTGAGATGAGCGAAGATAAAGGAAGAGAAAGAGGTAAATGGGAAGAGAAAAATAGGATGAAAGAGCAAGGAGCTAGAGCGAATAGGAGTGAAACAACATGTCAGATAGAGAGATATTAATGGAGGCGTTAGAGCCAAAGAGATACAAGGAGAGAGAGAGGGAGATAGGGAGAAAGTAGCCCAGGGGAGCGAAGATAAAGGAGAGAGGAGAATATAGGAAGAGGGAAGAGACAAGAAGGATGAAGAGAAGAAAGATGATGGAGTTTGAGTGAGGCGGCGTTGGGAAGCCGAGGAAGGATGTTTCTTCCTCCTCCCTTTGGTCACGTGAAACCTCCTCATAGCAACCCTCCCCTCTTCTCCTCTCCCTCTCTCTCTCTCTCTTCCTCTCCCTTCTTCCCTTCCTTCACACTATAACCCTCTTACCTCCCTCATTCCAACACACCCATCGAACTCAGCCGCTCTCTCTCTCTCTCTTTAGCCTGGAGGCTGATACTGGCGGAGAGGGAAGAAAAAAGAGGGAGGAGAGAGAGAGAGGTAGGGAGGTCGTGGAGGGGAAGTGAGGGCAGGCAGTGAGTGTGTGTGAGAGAGAGAGAGGCACGAGGTGCAGGCCTATGTAGTCTTGGAGTAGCGGACGTCCATGACGCCTTCTTCCCCACCACGAGAAAGTGCCCCTCTCTTCTACCCTACCCTGTTCTTCGAGTGAACTCCATTGTGTGGCGTTGGAGTCTCTCTCACAACCGCTTCGCGAGTCTCGAGCGTTGGAATCTCCGAAGCGTCGTCGTCAGGGGGGGAAGGGTTTTCTCTTTTATTTTTCGAAAAAAAGATAGTGCATCCCGACGCGTCTTCGGAAAAGAAAAAAAAATAACCGAGTGAGTCCCTGAGGAATATGATGTTCGGTGCAGTGTGTTACGAATCGTGTGTCTTTTGCGTCGTGACGTGGCAACGTGTTCGGTGACCCGAGAGATGGAGGATGGTCCTTGTGTCCCTCTTTATGTTACTCAGCCGGTGGGGAAGTCCTACGGTTGGGTTGTGTGAGTGACTCGTGTGGCGGCGTTGGATGTCGTTACCATGGATTCCAAGAGACGCCCGCCGCCCATCCCGGAGAAGACAGTGGCGGGAATGCCTACGGCTAAGCCTCCGTTCCCGGGTCCCTTGCCTACGCCGCCTACCCAACTTGAGAGGTGGGTGACCTCGGTGATCATCTTTTTTTTTCTCTTCCCCATGTATCCGAAAGATTCCCGAGATGATTTTTCGGTTTTGGTGTTTCGTCAGAGTGACGAAAAAATCTTACAGCGAGAGTCTTGAAGTTTCGCAGAAATGTCGTGGCAGGTTTTTTTCCCGTTCTCTCGCGGGGAGTCGTGTTGCAAAAAAAGAATGCCGTAATCTGTGATTTTTACGTTGCTGGAACACGAACGAGTCGCATTCTGTTCGAATGTGTTGCGTTTGAAAATGCTCGTGTTGGGAAATGTGTGGGCATTGTTATTTTTTAAGAAATAAGTCGGATGATAAGGTTTGTTTGTTAGGCGAGGTCTCTCGAACTTGTTCGACAATATTCTGGGTTTATCTCGTTCGTGTTTCCAAACATGCGTGCGGTTTTTTGACCTTCTTTTCTTGTCGCCTTAATCATTTTAATAGAGAAAAACGTATAATTTAAGCTAACCTGGCGTACGATTCAGGCTTTATGGCAATTTCAGTAGGTTTTTGCCAATTAGAAAAATACTGAGACGAGTAGCTTTTACATTTTTGCCTTTCGGTGTGTCATATATGTATGCCTTCTGAAAGATCCTTATAGAAAGGTGACTAATTGACTACTTGTATAATTATCCTAGAATTACAGTTTTTAGCACAATCAGATATATATTTTTCTTAGGGTAAAAATGTATTTTAACGTGGGAGAAATGACGAATACATGGAGTGGATGAGAAATTTCAATCCACGAGTGTTATTGAATGTATACTTTTTATATACGGTGCACGCATTTGAAAAGTCCTGATTTTTTACAGCTTAGCTCTAAGCACATGGTCTAATATTATTATATATTACATTCTTATGATATACATATATGCTAGAGAAAATTCGAGTTAGCGTTGCAAAGTGCAAATTTTAATACAATGAACATATCAATAAACTATGACCGAAGAAGATGAGAAAATAAACGCTGCTGCATTGTTCTGAAATAATATTATATTAAGGATAGTTTAAAGGTCTACATATTACTTCAATAAGTACAGTGTAAATGTTTCGTAAGACCTAAACCAAAGCACATGTTGCAAGCAATGTCAACGACAGATCGGAATACCATTTTTACGAATGTATTTCTCTTCAATCGTGGTTCAAGAGCAATTTCTGATCAGGTTTTACACCTACGTACGAAATTCTTTGTTTTATTTTTCTCCATCTTTGCCGTGGTATCATTTCATATCGGCGATTCGCTTTACCAATGGAGGGGCGTGGCTGATCCACCAATTCCAGTGGGATTAAACTATTACCTTCTCAAAGTCATAATTGCAGCGTCAATTTTAATTCAGCGTGACGAAAAACTTTCAAGTATAAAAAAAACGGGCGATCGGAAATCGAAGGCTCGTCTTGTCATTTTTAGTGAGGGTTATATACGTAGATTTATCTAAAAAAAGATGTCGCCCGATTTGCTCGTAATTGTTGATTTGTTTACGGATTTTTAATTAGGACGTCACGCCGTTTCTGTAATCTCGTTTATCTTTCAACGGTGAAGTACGATTCTAAAGATTGAGATTCGCTCATTTTTCCACTCGTTAGCTTTCGAACTCACGCACGATTCCGACTCCCTTGGCTCGTATCCACGCGTTAAATCTATTTAAAAAAACAATATTCATGCGTTTTTTATTTAGTGTTTTCTTTCTCGAGTCCATTCCTGGTAGCGGCGAGCTTGTCTCTCAGCTAAAACCACACCTTTTTCTTAGGAAAGCATGCGGTGATTTAAATCTTTCTCTGTCTTCTTACGCAATTTTTCTTAAGCATTGCTGATTCTGAAAACTAGAAGGAGGCGATTCATCGTGGGTTGTATCAAAAAAATTGAGGATGTTAGCTGTTTGTCGATTTTCTTCGTCGTTTATTTTCATGATAGAGTTTCAAGTTTGCTGATCCGTACGAGTTGATGTACTGGTCACATATTCTTCCTCGCTTTAAGGCGGCGTTTAATCTGGAATCTTTTTGTTCTCTGTACCTTTTGATTAAAGAATTAATCTGCCTCCCACGGTAGTTACAGCGGTTTTGTAGTTTCGCTACTTTTTTTTTAAGGTTATCGGAAAAGACAATTTGTCAATCTAGGCTTATGTTAGAGATACATGATTTATACATCCGAAACAAGCTCATCCTTTAAACTATTTTTAACCGTTAATAACAGCGGAAATTCGGCGCAGATTAAAGGGAGTCACGCATCTAACATAGAATTCCAATTAAAATGGAATTATTTTAATAAGCATCATTTTGCCTTAGAATGGTACAAGTATATTAGGCGTCCTATCAAGTCAAGCCTCATTTTAATGACTACATCTATTGCCAGACAGTCGGTTCGATGCTTCCACATCAATCCACCCAAGATAGGCGTAGGTATACCGGCCATAAATTGTTTATCATTCCTGGTTACATCGGTTACGAAGGTCCCTAAGATTTCTTTTCTTTTTTTTCTGGTGGAAGGTTTAATCCAAAGCCACGTGCAATTCCTAAGGGGGTATTCTGTCAAAACATTCCGCCTAGAAATTATTTTCAAATTAATCTTTGGGTCCCACGAGGGAAGGCAAATAGGTTTCCCCCTTAGGATTAGTCGTCCCTAGCACGAAGAAAAAAAAACATAGCCTCGCATCCATTCCCCATCCTCCGACGTGAAAAAAAATTACATAGCTGCGAGCCCACCAAAGTAGATGTAGAGAGAGAGAGAGAGGGAAAAAGTACCTTTTTTCGTTTTTCTTTTTCTTTTGTCGACGTTTTAGTCATCCGTGGGCCGGCCTGTTCGGTCGTCACGCCCCCGCATATAACTTATTAATCCGGCTCCACGGACTTTTAGTCAAGGACGAGTTTTTGAATTCCTCGTCGGCTTCATTGATGGTTTTGTTTGGGGAGTGGGCGCGAGGAGATTTTTATTTTCACGGCGACCGATCGAATCGAACCTCGTCTCGCGTTATACTATAAAAAAAAAAGTTGATAACGGGGATGTAAACGTCGGATTCCAGCATTGCATTTGCGGGATATCTTCTGCCGTAGTAATAATCCTGAGAGCTCATCTTTTAAATTTTCGTCGTTTGAACAACCTTGAAGGAAGAGGAACGCGCAAATAAGCGTGCTGTCATCGCGCCCTCGGAAAAATGCTTAGTTACTGTTACACGACGCGTTTAGAGCGCCGCCTTACGGCGAACTTCTTCTTCTTAGTGTATCTTTGGTGTTTTAATGATTGGAAGGTTCAGTAGCGTGCGAACGAATTCGCGGGCTATGCAGTATAGTATGAATTAAAGCGCTTGATCATGTATCTCCTATAGCAATTGAAATTTTACGAAGAAAATCATAATGCCAGGCAACCATCTTCAGTTATATTCACCGATAGCAAATAGTCATTATTTTAGAGTATACTATAGGTGGATACCACTGAAGACGGCAGTTTGGTAGCCGAAATGCGTGTATGGTTTTTCAGAATCAATTTATCGATATTGAAGAGACATAAGTAAAACCATATGAGCATTTCGGCTACCAGTAAGCCGTCTTCAGTGTTATTAGCCGATAGTAAACGGTTGTTCTTTTGGAATCTACTATCGGGGATGGCACTGATGAAGGCTGTCTTGAAGCTGATATGCTCATATGGTTTTTCGGAACCTTTTTTTTGATATTGGAGTTACTTAACGAAAACCAAATGCGCCTTTCGGCTACCATGCAGCCGCCGTCAGTTGTATTAAGCGATATTAGACAGTTGTTCTTTTAGAATCTCTTATCAGTGGATATCACTGATGACGGATGCCTTGCAGCCAATATGCGCACAGCATTTATCATAAGCTATTAGAGATACTGACGCACATATTTAGTCTATTTAATTTTTAAAATATTTGTTTTGTCTTTTACTCTTTAACTTAAGCCATAACTCGAGTTCGAAGCTTCTCTGTTGGATTGACTTTGTAGGTTCATCGGCGATTTTCCCCGCCGTGTGTCTTGCGTGCGTTCTTCGGTATCATCAAAAGAATTCGCGTTTTGAAAAATCTTGATACGTAATTGGGGACCTTTTTAATGAAGGAGGTTTGAGGGGGATATTGCGTGACTTATCCACCGGAAAATCAAGGTGGTCGGCCGTCGCCTTTCCAAACGTGGAATAAAGCTTGGTTCCGTTGAAGGACCCACTTTGTGTTTACGTTTGTTTTCGTCAAGACGAGAAACTATATTAAAACTTTTCCGGTTCTCGGCGAATTGCGAAGTTTTTTTGGCCGTATGCGTTCTCTTGAACTTTCTCCTATGCAAAGCATAAAGAAAAAGCATCGACTTGGAGAGTTTGATGAATTTGCAGGCTTTAGGATTTTTCTTCTTTCCGAAAAAGTGATTTTTGATATTCCGTATTTCTGCTGACAGTCGTATTTGCGCTGCTCTAGGGGATAAACAGAATTAAATGAAACATCGTATTTTTATGAGGTATCATTAAGAACAAAAACAATGTTGAAATTAACTATATCGCGCAAGAATAAATGGTACTCAATTCTTATCGATTTTCAGAAAATGTCGATTTAGTCAACAATGCCAAAAAGAATTTTGATTGAGATTCGTCTAAATCTTAATTTTTATGTCAAAAACAATGCTATTTCCAAGAAAATAATTAAACAGCGTTCATTGACATTATAATGTATAGTTTTACGCCCAGCTACCATCAAGCTCTCCCCACCAACAGCACCATTGCTGTTGCGTGAAAATTTAAATATCAATTGTGGTAACTAGTATCATTGTTGTATGGATTAAATCGTAAGCATACGAGAGAGTTTTCGCAATTTATGCTGCACCGATCTTTTAAGAGTATAAATAACTCTATTTGCTCAGTAATACATGGGATAATTTTAATTTTTTGGTCTAAGACGAGTGAAGTATGGATTCGTGGACGGCATTCATATAGAAGCAAGGAGACAAGCGTGCATTGTGAGGTATACGGATACGTGTCTCTTGAGACCTTGGCTAGAGACGATTTATAATTCAAACTGCATTTCTCACGAGCTACATCGACTTTGAAAAGAGATATTGCTTTCTATTCATAAAAAAGAAAAGGATTCTTCACGCTGCACTGAACCTCTTCGGGAAGGACGACTACCAATACATGCCCCAGTAGATTTCTCACAGGGACACCGATCTGGCGGAAACGTTATTTGTTTAAAGGGTAACCTTTTCTACTGTGGCATTATATTGTTTTCAGAGGTTCTAAAAATTAGATTTCCAAATACCCACTACCTATAGTTTTTTTTCTAGTTTTGCGATTCCTTTATTTTGTGAGGTGACAACTTTGTTTCAATCACAAAGTGTTGCGAAGTTTCCTAACCTTACGTTCATACGCTTTAAATAACTTGTTTAATAATTTATGAACATAAACACATAACGGCAAAGGTCCAGCAAGAGAATGAAAGATAACGACACTCATAAACAGGAAATACAAAGCTGCGAATGCAAACAATGCACTCGATTATAGTACTCTGTAACTAACAATAAGTTAAACGCAGCAACGCCAAAATTATTTACCCGTTGGTTTTCAATTTTTTTCACTCAAGTCTTAGGAATTTATGGAATAAGTAACGTTTATTAACATCTAGAGAAGATGAGGATCATTTTTCATTTTCAGATACTTGGATCTGGTGAAATATGAGTTAAGTTATTGGTAATGAATTCAAACAAGTTTTATTTAGCGTTTGTTGAATTTCTAGTAGAAATTTCGATTGATATTTTTAGTTACATAGAGGATGCCTCAAATTTATAAAAATGTATACCGTATATACAGAAGCGACATTAATTCTATATATGTTTGACCGAAGTTAGACATGTTTTATGTCGAATGCATGCTTGGTGAATGTTGCATCTCAAGCGGAAAAGCAGGAGATTTTAATGCCGGGACTCCCTATGTGAGTTATCTTCTAGAACAGGAATGGCAAACGTATGGCACGCGGGACGATTTTGGTTGTCACGCAAAGGGAAAAAAATCTTGGTTGTCTGTCTCCATAATATTTTTCTATTTTTGACACAATATAAAAACTATTTCTATCGAGACTGCAATTGTGCTGCTAAAATACAGTAAAACCCCTCTATACGTTGTCCCACTATACGTTGTTTCGCATATACGTCGCCAGTCAATTAAGGAACATGTTTCATTATAAGTTGTGCCGCTTCGCATAAATTATAACTATGTATAACAATAAAAACCCTCTATTCGGCTTTTAATTTCATGTTTATCAATTCGTGTCAAATCATACTCAGAATAAACATTTGTTGGCCATGTGTTTGACAGATCACGATGGGTTAGGTGGTACACAAGATACGCAGGGGATAAAAGAGATTGTCCCAATTTTAATGACGATGTGTAAAAACCTATTTCTGAGCTTTGTGAACAGTTTTGTCTATAATTTTGTGTGTTTACATTTGCGTTGATATCTCATGAGATATTGGATTGCGAAATCTGCTTGAAAAGAACTCTAAAGTGCGTATCAGTGTACGTGTGAGTAAAGAAGCAATTTTTGTGCTCCATCACACTATAGACAATTATTTTCGGTGATTTTTGAATTTATTATTGCAATCGGTTACTCGTTGTTACGATTAAATGTATATTAAACCCTAGTAGCAATGAGTGGTAAACACATAGTGGTAACATAGTATGTCCAATGTACTGTATTGATATGCATTATTTGGGAAACAAATGTGTCGCAAAATATCCGCCATGGACGTAACCCCTAACTTTTATCATAGTTCTTATGGTAATCTTTGTTTCGCTATACGTTGTTTCGTTATAAGTCGAATTTTTCAGGAACCCATCTCCGACGTATAGCGGGGTATTACTGTAGCTGACTAATATATAATTTTTGCCCCAGATAGAGATGCTTGCTGCTCCATAATTGTCGTTCGGCCATTAATGATCTTGGACAATGTGTCTTTTTATGCGATACATTAAGTTATATACGACCAATACATCGTTTTCTGAGCTCTTAAGTCAGGACGAATTATCATGGTAACCCCATAAAATTATTTCCTTTTGTATTTATTTTAAATTGGAACGTAAGTTAGGAAAGGAAAACGAATATTTTCAATTTTGACGCGCGAGAAAAATAAAAAGCTTGCCATAACTGCTCTAGAACACAAAGAAAGCACCACTGTATTTTTACCAAAATTACGAACAAAAACAAATCAACGTCAATACCATTACCAATTCGTTTTAATAAATTCAGAAGAATAAACAAACTAAAATCCTGGCGCTGGCGAGCACGCGATTTTAAACCCCGTCGTAAACGACTACCCCAAGAGCACAGCGGTGCACTCGAGCACCTGTTTTGTTAGACTCCGCTTTAACGAACAATCGATCCCATCTTCTCGTCCGGGAAGATTTTTCGAAAAGATATAAAACCGACGCTATACTATAGTTACGGAAACCGGTGCACACGTCCTCTCCATATGTACGACCAGATATATATTTTTTTAAGCGCTCTTTTTTCAGATGAGGTACAATGAACTTGGGAGTTGGCACGTTGGGATTGCGAAAGCTATAATACTCTCATCAAGTTGAGAGGGCGAGGTAGTGAGCGGCGAGAGCGCTCTTGGAACATGGTGGGGGTGGGAGATATTTTTTTCGTAAAAGGGTCCTTGGCAACATTGAGGGCGTTAGACTGCTGCCATCTGGTGAGCGGCGAGGGCAGTGGTACAACGGGAACTGGAAATGGCCATTCGTGGAAGGGGAGGAGGGAGTCAGGAGGATGGGAGGAAGGGTTGATGGGAGAAAGGGTCTTCCGGAGTAGTTCACTTCTTTTCAAGTTGTCAAGAGGGCTTTTTTTTGTGTAATCAACTTGTTTTATCATGGTAATTATTCTGTTTCCCCCCCTCCTCCCTCCTCCCGGAGTCCATCGCATCCGGTTCATTGAGTTCCATTTATTGGTACGAGTGGCGGGAAAGGTTGGGATGCGCCGTCGCAAGTTTCGCGTTCTCGCTTTTTAATTTTACTTTAGATCTACGGTCGTGGGAAGCGGGAGATGCGTGTGAGAGCATTCGTGTAGACATCCATGTTGATTTATTCCGCTGCTGATCCAGCTCAAAAATGTTTGATGTGCCCAACTTCCTCCGTTAATTTCCTTTTGTTTGGCGAGAGCATTTTTGACGTTTGTAACCTTTAAAAAAATTCTCAAGTTGTTAAAACGCGTGGAACGGAAAAATCGTAACGCCACCCACGTCATATTTCTGGACCAAGGATGATTTTCCGGATTAGATAGGTTCAACTGTATAGAGAGAGAGTATTTGTGATCGTGAAAAAAATCCCACCTCAGTGTTTCTATGCATATATGCACTTTTTCGTTGCTCCCACTATTCCGAAAAATCCGAAGAAATCTCGTATTAAATATAATACAATCATCAACTATAGAAACGTTGTAGCAATGAATGCATCTCGCAGTAATGGAAGGTTGTTAATTATTGTCGATTTATTCGATATTGGTATTAAATGTATTTTGATTAAAATCATCTGTCCGTTTATAGAGCTCGATGTCGTAAACAACACCAAATTTCTTTATTTTATCGCTAAGATAACGAGCTGGTCGTTAATAAAATAAAATTTGACATTTTTTAAGCGTTTCGCCGTCATCGGAAACCCTTTCATGACGACCAGGTTCCCTTCACATTTCACCGATGCGTCCGCGTGCGCAGATAATAAATTAAAGGTCAGAGATGAATAGAAATCGTTGATAAGGTAAGCTTGTACGTGAAAACGTATCGTTGCCGCAACGCTGAAAGTGAAAGTTTTGTGCACCTTTGACTTTTATTTTATTTATTTATTTTTTTGACCGATGAAATTTTAAAATCTTTTAGCCGAGGAATTCTCTGCGGCTTGCATATATTTATTTATTTAAACTCGATGAAATATTGAATATACGACCCTTGAATGCAAGTATTTAGCCGGTATTATTTCTATATTTCGTGTGACGGAAGCCTTCGAGACTAATACTACTGAAAAAATGTGCGTATTTTAATATAAAATTATACACTCAATATCAGTCATATTGCAGCTGTTTTCCGTGTATCATAAAAGCATTTAATCTTTCACAGATTAGTTATAAAACTACCTACTGTTTAAAGTCTTTTTTCTGAACTTTACGAAAAGTTCGTCCATGATTATTTATAACTTCAATTTTAGGTATCCGACTGTTATTTGATCCATTCGAGAGTAGTTAGAGGTGAGTTCCATAGCTATGTAGGTCAGAGGGTTTAGCTAAAGAGTTTTGTTTAAAGGAACGATTGAAACCGCGTATGTCGAAAGAAACGGCCACGATGATAAAATTGTAGGACAGGGCTTTATAGATGTTCGGTTTTTCTGGGAAAATCGGGGATTATAATAGAAGCAGTAAAACCTGAAAGTTAGACCAGTTAGGTGGAATTCACACCCTGCCATATGCCAGTTTGGTAAATTGTGAGGAAATACGAATCTTCTGTTGAGTCACCATAGGCACCATTAAAGTTTTAATTTTGATCATATTTTAAAATAAAATCCTTAAATGAATTTTCATTTACATGAAAAATAAGCTTACGGCAGTGGGTTCTGAGGTGCAGTTGGTTAAATGATATCAAATTATTTGTCACAAATATCGCTTTCTCGATTTGCTCGGCCGCTGTATATACAATTGTGCTTCAAAGCATTCTATTATTTATTTATGGATGTTGTTTCTTTATCGCGCGAAGCAAATCGAGCTCTTTTAAAAGAAATTAATGGCGGAATTTTACAAGTTTTAACGGGAGAAGTTAAATGGACGCGTGAATATCACGTCCGGGCAGTTCTTGGGGCACTAGCTACAATTTATGGATAAACCAATGGCTAACGAACGTTTTTTTTCGTTGTATATTCCGGTATTCGTTAGAAATGAATTATTACTATAATTTAAATTTACTGCCGGATCTACAGCTTAAATTAAAAATGAGAAAGATGTGGAGAACACTCGCTCATATTCGATAACGTCTAGTTTAATTCATTTGGTCTTGCTTCCTATCTGATATTGAGAAAGCTATTAGGTGCGAGATGAATTCAGTCGTCGAATAATAACCTGTAGCATAAATCGGGTAAAACAAATCAACCAGGGTTTGAAGGCCTTCATTGAGTAAATGTTTGAACATATTAAAGAGTTAACTGCACAAATGTTATGCGCGCGAGATCTTGTATGTATTGTGAAAACTGCCTTTTACAAACGAACATCATCCTAGAAATGGATTTAACCTTATTTGAATCGCTCTTCTCACATTTAAATTAATTATCTTCCTACTTATTGTCAGTGGTGTTCTTTTCGAGTGAAACGATTTCATTGAGTAAGGTTTACATTACCCTGTAAATCTAAAGCTAAATTTGAAATTTGATGGATTTATGTATAGCTCATTCAGAATATAAAGCCGTCATTATCACAATTACTTTTGAAGTTTTGTGACGCTATAACAATGAATGCTTTAACAATGATGCTTTAACAAGTATATTTATGAGAAATTATAGTAGTATTTGACAAATAATATATAAAACTTCTCAAAGAAATAATTCATTAAATTTAATTGAAATTATAAATTTATGATCGTTTTCAATTGCTTTGTTTTGCGTGCAGAGTACAAAGACCATCGAAAGTAGGAATTTTTGTATGAGACGCGAGGTTCGAAGAGCCTCTTTCACCGTTTCAAAATACGTAAATTTTAACATCCAGCAAACATAAGTTCATAGAGAACTTATAAAATAATAATTTACGATCATATTTGCTCCATCGGAAATCTATTTAAGCGCATCCAACTTCAGAACGTGCATTTCCTGCATTCCACCGTCAAAAAATAACCGCTTTCGTTCAGAAACTCGCGGTTTCAAACTGGTTTTCGAGTTTATAGATTTTTATACGCATTTTATATTTTTTTAAATCCACTCATCTTAATAAAGAAGTTATTAAAAACCTCGGATTCGTCAGGTAAACGCATTTTTTAGCAGTCGCTACTGAAACGGTGAGCTCTTGCTGGAACCTAATGAGGCTTTCTTCGTTTTCGGAAACGAGACTCGTTGCTTCTGTGACCGCCCTATTGTTCTCCCGTAATTTTACCGCCTTCAGATGAAAGACTCTGTCGCACGAGAGGGGAAGTCGCTATTTTCTTCGCCGCGCGTGTTAAAATATCCATCCAACTTCACTGATGAATAGCGTGCCTCATTAGCGCGATTGCGTTGTTCATTTATTTTTCCTCCAGGTCTGAATCGACGGTTCTCTCTCACTCTCCCTCTTTCTCTCTCCCTCTCTCCCCTTCTCTCTCCTCTCTCGTATCTCGCGGCAGGTGGAGAGATCGTTTATATCTCCGATTTCGATTCCAACGTCGGATTTTAATTTACCGTCTTTGAAAAAGGCTTGATCACATAACCGGAACGTTCTGTAAACTTTACGCGGCTAAATGGAGCGTCTAGGAAGAAACGCTTACGTCTATATCCTTGTCGTGCTGTGCTGTGTCTTTAACATCCCACTATGTATATCTCGCGAAGAAAATTAAGGCAGTCACTCGGGTAGATGCGGAGACGAAATTGGCGGCCGGTTATTTATAAGAGAAGTAGAGAGAGTGTTCGAGGTTGTTCGTCATTGCACCATACAAGCTTCGGAATGCACTTCCCAATTGAATAACGTAGCTTTCCTTTCTCTTTACGCATCCGAACATCTCTGCGGGGAGATATCTCATTTCTCTCCGAACGTCTTGTTTGCCACCGCGTACTGTCACCGCCTCTTTCGGGTCAACGATCGAATTCTGCCTCCGCTTTGTTTTTTGTTAGTATAATAATTTTCCGGATATTTCATGGTTTTTCCGCTAGAGGTGTTGTTTGAAGTAATGTTTCAATGTACGTCTTAACGCGAGAAGAATTAAAATTTCAGGAGAGATAAGGTCCAATGGGCATATTCGATACGTTAGAAAACTTGTTACCACTCAACTCGGGATAGAAGGAAAGATATTTTTGTTTTTTTTCTAAGTCTCGTGGAAATTCTTTTCGAGGTGTATAATCCACAGTAAGTCTCAATTTTTACTTATGTTAAAAATTTTCTGGGTAGTTTATAGAATGCCTGCCATCACGTATTGTAAGCTATGATAGTTTTAGTTGCACTTTTATGCTGTCATTTAAATCGGTTATTTCTGTTATTTGCGTCATCTCAGATGTATCGCATAATCATTTTCCTTTTCACATCATGTTTCATTCAAGTTTCATCAAAAACAGTTTTCTAAAATCGCTATAGTGAATTTTCTAAGCTATTATAGTTTGCAAGCAAGTGAACCTTGGAAATGTTGTTTTAATGTAACCTCTCTTGATGTCCCATTTTACGTCTTTTTCTTCTTCTCATAGTAACAGATTTCATTCGCGAAACGTTTATATCTAAGGTTGTCTAACGACCTACCGAGTCTTATGGATTAAAAAGAATACGAGCTTATCATTTCCCTCGCCTTTACTGAATATAGCTCGCGCGTTATCGTAGAGATAAAGCACGCTGCGAGATACATAATCTCGCCCGAAGAACAAACATACTACCCAGTGAGAGATTCTGTAAATAGCGATTAATATATTTTTATATCCGTTGCATCGTGCATCCAACCGTTTCAATGGCTCCCCTCCAGGTATTTAAGACGGGAGGAGACATCACGCCCGTGCATAAACTGCACGCCCTGAAGGAGGAGCACGCAAAAGCGTTCTCGTATACGGCTCGAGGGCTCACTTCCTATATGGATGGCATTATCGCATGGCTTAGGATGTTAACAAGTTGATTTACTGTCGCCCAAGCGAGTGGCGTTGGCGATTATTCTTCGGACGATCCGGAGAATGTGACAAGATTTTCAAAGCGATGCAAAAATCCGAGAAAAATCCAACGATGATGAAGTTGGGGTTTTTCCTCTTCCACATTCCGGCTGCAATATTGCTAAAGCCTGATTTAATTTATCGATAAGTGAAACTGGAGCCTTTTATTATAAAAATTACGTTCCAGAATAAGTACTCAGGTGCCAAGAATCGAAGAATTAAGTACTTATCGTAGGTATCTCCAGGATTTCAAGTATATTCGGAACTTTTTAACTGTGGCGTGGATTTCTGTTGATAACTTGATGGACTGATTAGAGTATCTGCTGACGGATAATAAGGTCGCGGATTCGAATCGCCGCCCAGGACATGGATGTTTGTGTTTGTCTGGGGATATATGTAAGAATGGACATTATTGTCTAAATATCGCCCTCAATAAACACAGATTATTATTTAAAATAATATTTTTTGACCGTTGTTTGTGTTCACTTGAGAATTATTAGGCTCGCCTTGTATGGCCGAAAACAAGTTTTGGATATCAAAACTTTAAAAAAAAAAAAAATAAGCGCTTGTCTTAGGTGTCTCCAATAGCCTTAACGAAATTATTTTTTAAAAACAGAGGCGCATTTTGGGGCTACAAATAAGCCGTCTTCAGTGGTTATTCACCGAAGATAATTTATAAAAACGAAAACGTCGCTGCAGACGGCTGCTTTGTAACCCCGAAATGCACATCTGGTTTTTCATAACTTTCTTATGGTTCGATAATACTCAAACGAATAAAAACTACGGTCAATATACATCATTTCGAAGTTTTTTGACAAAAAATATTGGCTCCACTAGTGAAAATCTCCGAATACACGTTCTGAGGAGGTGAAACAGTCCTATAGCATAGGAATTATGGGAACATATGTATATGCTAGAAAATCGATGGGAGTGTAGGATAGATCGTGGGGGTGTTACGCCAGAATCCAAGTCCACATGGTGATGTTCATTGTTGTCCCACGTCTTGAGTATCCACGATACCTGTCCAATGGCTTCACCCCGATAACAAGTTTGACTCACTCAGGCGTCGCTAAGTAAGAGAAAAAGGACAGATGTAGGCCCAACCATTAGTCAATAGAAACGATTATTTCTGTCTTTATAGATACGAGATTCTGCGGTAGTTTTCTTCACCTCACCACGCAGTAGAGCCTAGTATGTGGCCATTATCTGAATTCCTGGAGTGTTTTTCGTTTTTTTTTTACTATTCCTCTTATTTCGGGGAAAAAATTCCACCACCCGTACTTTAGGTTTAAAAAAATGTATTCCATAATGTTTCTGTTACCATTATTCCATTTCGTCTATGCTTATGTATATCTGCTACGTATTATGCAACTCATTCGTTTTACGATCTCATCGAAAAATGAACCAGGATACGACTCTACGTGCTTCTCTGCGTTGGTCAAAGGCAGTCACGGAATCCAGGTTACGTATGGATGTTGATGTCTATGGCATCCTGGTATCTTTATGGCAAAAATCGATCTAATATGATGCAAGAAATTTGTTATCCTTGCGAAGACATAGCATTCGATTTTCATCTGCAAAATCGATACGTCTTTTGCGGTGGGATGTGACCTAAATACAATCCAACCGCAATGAGTCGAACGTATATGATTCGAGTCCTCGATAAGATGGCATTTTCCGATAATGATTCATGCGAGACAAAATTACTTTCCGCAACTTGAAATTTGGATATTTCGAGTGTTTTGTCTAACATTTATGTTCTAGTTATAGGGGTACGATTACTTTATTTTTTCAAACGTCGAACATTTTCGAGTCGTAAGAAGGTTTGCTAAACCTGATACAACCAGTAATCAGTGACGTGGGAATTTAGTACCGATGAAGGAAAATGCCACGTTCTTTTTTAATGTTGCGATTTGGCAATATTTAGACGTCGCACTACGTCACTGTATTCTGCAGCAAAAAACGTTGAATAGAAATTTAAAAGAGCCGCATGTGGCTCGCGAGCCGCGGTTTGGCCACCCCTGTACTAGTTTTTATATACTCGATAGCTCCATGTTTTATCTGTGTTTTAAGAAAGTGTTTTTTTATCTAGAGTGGATGTGCACATTTCATGTATCTTATCGCTGTGCTTTTTTTCTTTCGGTGTAGTATAGATGCAATTTTTATGGATTAACAATAATCACTTCATCGAAATTGAGTTATTTTCTTCAGGTGTTTCTGCAGCATTAAACAGGGCTTAATAAGTATTTTTATGATAGACTGAAGCCTTAAAAGATATAATAAAAAGTTTTAAACAGCTAAATAAACAGGTAGGTTTGTTGTTGGAGTAATTGTCTTACAATTTGTCGGTAGGGTTATTAGGAGTTATCGCCTTCTGTAATGTACACATTTGGAGATTATTCCACAAGACAGAATTCTTATCTGCTTCTTTCTT
Organism: Uropetala carovei; assembly: GCA_036926305.1. Taxonomy (NCBI): domain Eukaryota; kingdom Metazoa; phylum Arthropoda; class Insecta; order Odonata; family Petaluridae; genus Uropetala; species Uropetala carovei. The sequence goes on from JAXCHB010000164.1 coordinate 878,562, forward strand.
GTTTCGTACGTGATGTACATGTAGTTAATCATCTCGCAATCATATCGGATTTTCTTTTCCGAGGAAATTTTCTGTTTTGCGCGCTTAAGAAACTCAAGACTGAATCTTTATACTCCCGGCCCTCATATAACACGGGGAGTCTTTATGAGCGAGTGCCGTGTTATGTGAACCTATCTTTAGATAGGGAGTTACGTTCCATATCCCTTCAGGCCAGAATTCCAAAAATCCTCTCTGTGATGCACGTACATATATGCACGAATATATAGTTGTTTCCGGTTTTTAAAAAACTCTATTAACTAATTACTGTAGCACTTTGGCACATTCCCTTCCTTGTTCATATATCTGGAATGCCACATCCAAAAACGCATTAATGCGAAGTAATTAATTCGCGTTGTATGGATTTTTGGTATTAAAAAAATCAACCGTATTGCTGCGAATTCGCGTTATAAGAACCCGTTTTATAGGCGAGCCATGTGCATCGCGATTCCTTTTTTATTTATTTTCAGTAAAATTTAATTCGCTATTGCTATTGCTTTGTAGTGCGTTCTGCGTGTCACGGAATCGAAATTTTGCAAAAATACTTTCATTTAAAGAAATCGCGTTCTAAAGCTCTGGGTAGACAAGATCGCTCGTGAAAAAAACAAACAGGCGGTGTTTGATTTGCTTAATTCTTTGAAAGGGAGTAAATTAGTGATAGCGAAGTGAGGTAAGCCCTCGCCTTCGTGTGCAGCGGCGACACAGATAGGAGGGGAGGCTCGCCGGTGACAACGCTCATTTTTAAGTGCCACAGTGTATCGTCCGCTTCGTGTCTCTCTTGACTTTGCGTTCTGTCGCTGCGAGAACCTTAAAATAACAAACATTGTTTTCCAGCAGTCAAAACGCGTTGGCTGTTTGAAGGAGCGAAACTAGCGCCGCAATGGAACATTCTACGAAGAAGCGGTGAGTGTGTTCGTGTCTTTTTCCTTCGTGGTTTCGAAAGTCTTTCCTCGTGATCACGATCATTTCTGTCGGGTTTGATTCGGTGAGGAACCTTCCTTTTTGTTGCTCTTAAGACTTTTAGTAGCGGGCTCGAATAAAAAAATGCCGTTTTTAAAAAAGTAATCATTACCTTAGTTTAGTCAGTATCGATAATACGGTGGTTTGTTTCAAGTAGGACTAGCCGTTCTGTAATAGTAAGCGAAAATATACAATTAAATATGTGTATTTTATTGTACATGCATGTACACATGCGTAATTAGTGCTGAATGCCATTTGAAGTATCCTTTGTGTGCTCTTAGTTAGCGTGTCTAGATATCATTGAATGGATCACGGGTTCCAGTCCTGCCGAGGGCATGGTCATGTGCGTGTTTAAAACTATTTTTAGCACATGTAGTTGGGACAGACAGGGAAAGGACTTTATTAAGTGCGAAATTGAGACTATAATCGCTTCTTACATTTAATACTTTGCTGTATGTGTTAAACAAATTAGTATTATCATCATCATCATTATTATTATTGAATGTAACTTACCAAATTCTATTTTGTTTTTTAACACAACAAATGATTTCATTTTAATATGCTTTTGCGGAGAAAAAAATTGTTTACGACAGGTTTCAATTTTTAATTTCAACGTAGAAATCGTACTGAAATATACGGAGATCAAATATACAAATCTATAAAAGTGTTCAAAGAATTTTTGGCGGATAAGATCGATTTTCTGCTCGTTTTCGTTGACGCTGGACTTAACCGTTTAGTTATTCTGGAGGAGGTAGCGAATAGTTATTCTTGCTCATCTGACGCGATAAGATAACAGAACCGCTGCCGTGTTTAATTATTATTTGTCAGCAGCCGGAGGGGTTCGTTGACTGCGTATTTTCATCTCGCTCTACCATTCGTCATCAGAAGCTTTGAGGAGGATACGGAAGTCAAGCATCTCGTATACGTGCACGTCTTTCGTGATTAAGTTTTGATCCATATTACGTGACAAAATGCTCGTCCGACAAACGTAACATCAGCTGTTAAATCTAGCAATTTAAGTATCTTTGTAAGTTGGAAATTGCGTATCATGTTGCTGTGTGCTGATTGCTGTTTTTCATGTTTCTTAAATTTTAAATCAATTCTTGCTCTTTTTTGTAATTTTTACAAGCGATTCGTCGTATGCAAGAGTTTAGTGATTAACAGTTATCGTGCTAAAACACAACTAACATTGTTCTCTTAAGAATAAGGCAATTGCATGATGTGGTTGTCATTTTATTTTTCATTTTATAGCAAATGGACATTGACAAATTAAGTTTACTCCTGTAGCTACATAACGGTCGAGTAAGTAACAAGTAAATTCCGCCAATAAATCTCGCATGATGCAGTTCAGCTGTTCATTATCGGCGAACTAACAGCTGCGACAAATGCTTTGGTAATGAAATTTACGTACGGTTTACTTAACCGTTTATAATGAGTTTTACAACTGACTAATATCATTCATTTGGCACAAAAGATGAGCTCTGTAATTCGTTTTCTGGATATATCCTCAAGAGTGAGCTAATGCCTTAGTCGTGTCCGACCTATTTCCAGGGCCTGGAATTTCACGGCCGGAGTATGGGTAGGCTGGAGAGACACGCAGATTACGACGTTTACCCGTGAAGCTTTCCGAAACTTTTAAAGGCTTTTAGTCTTGCATATAAAAGGCCCGCGAGGCCTAAAATTTAGGTTTAAAAACATAGCCTTCAATTCGGCGTGATTTCATTCCTGAAGATGCGTATAGCTCCGAAGGGCGACGAAAAAAAGGTCAGGAATCGTGTAGGGTAGATGTAGAGATTAGCCTGACGGATCTGGGAGAGGAGCGAGTTCGGGGGAGAGTCATTTTATGAGGAGTCAGCAGGTTACTGGAAGGTTTTTCCGGAGAATTAAGCTCGGAAAATTTTTCAGCTGAAAGATGGGAGGTTTTGATTAATTCGAACGGTTCGTAAGGTTTCGTGACGAGGCCTAGAGCGGAGATTTTCTCAAAACAATGGGAAGGTGGCTTGTTATACTTAACCACCGCGTGGTGTGTCTTTTTTCAGGTAATTTGGAGGCGTTATATTTGTTCTACTGACCTGATCTGCTTTACGGGCCTTTTTTAAACATTGCTGGGCGTGCATATATTTGTAACTAGGGATTCCAAAAATAAATTATCCGGCTCTTTTTGTCGACAAGATGTGTATAAGCTATGGGCATCTCCGATACCCATAAAAAGGTTTGGAAAACCAGAGGCGCATTTCGGTTGCAAAGCATGCGTCGTCGATGGCATTTCACCCGTGGCAGAGTCTAAAAATCGCCGCTGATGACGGCTTCTTTGTAGCCGAAATGCATATCTGTTGTTTCCAGTCGATTTATGGGTAATGGAATTATCGTTATAAATTTACTCAGGAATGTGAAATATTTGTACACTTTTTCCTTTATATCGTTATCGAGGTCGTAACCAATCAAAACTTATGGTTAGGATTTGAAACGAATCCGGCGAATTCGCTGTTTTTTTAATTAAGTTAATAACTTTCACGTTAGAGCCACAAAACAGTCATGTTCGTATTTCAGTTACAGTTCTCATTGACTATGCATAGAATATTAACACAGATTAAAATATTTCTCAATAAAGGAATGACCATTGAGAACATCTGCTTTTTTTAGCTGAACTTCGTGCGAGGTTCATTTAGCCGTTTTACGTTTTTAAGAGTTAACCACATCAAATATTTGATGCAAGCCGTCAACTTGACATTTGAAATTCAAATCGGTCGTATTTAATAGCAGGAAAGTTTTCTCCCTGCATATGCAAGTGTTTTTGTGAGGGACTCCTTTCCCAACTCATGGGAAGCAATGTCATTCTCCTTTCCTTACCTACTTTCGCGGAGCTTTCTTCTTAAAGTGGAATTTTCTCTGGTAATCTCTCAACTTTGGGCATCCCACGCCAGAAGCGCGCTCAGAAAACCTACTGATAAACGAAAGCGCATCGCAAAGGCATCCACTTAAAAAAAATCAGACGCGTTCTTTTCACAAATACTGGCATTCCTAAAACACTAAAGGTCTTAAGACTCAGATTTCAATATCACGAAGTTTCGATAACTCGAAGTTTCGATACATCGAAGTTTCGATACCTCGAAGATTCTAAAAATCCATTTTCATCTACGTTGAAATGAAGTTCGATAACCCTTAAAATTGATCTCATGGACTTTTTTTTTGCTTCGTTTGATCGATGCCGGCTCGATCTTATTCCCATTATATAATTTCTGGGCAGTAAAGGAACCGTTCGATTTCTAAGAGAAAGATGTCGAGTAATTGACAGAAACCAGTCATCAGCTTTCCAATAGAATCGTTTATTTTCAATTTACGACTTAATTTGACCGTTTTATTTGGTGGACTTTTTAACACTGCCATTAACATCGCTTAACATTTTCTGAAAGTGGTCTTTTGTTTCAAAAGTAGCAATTATTCACACGAGATTAACTCACGTTTATAAAGTACAGTTATAGTAGTTCTAAAGTATAGTCCTCGGTAGTATAGTGGTCAGTATCCCCGCCTGTCACGCGGGATACCTGGGTATACACGCCGGGGAGGCAATTTTTTTTATTCGTTTTACCTGAGGTGAGAGCGTAAATCCTGTTTTTTTTCTCTGCGAATATTGAGTTTCTCCTCTTTAATCTTTAGCTCGATTCACTTTTGTTTAGAAATGTATTCGATATTGAATTAACTGTTCTGTAGAATTCGTTTCATAGTTTTCTCCTATTCTATGTTTATGTTTCTCTAACGAAGTTTTGGAAAAATAATTTTTTTGGAAAAGTTTTTCACATCCACTTCATGTTTTTTTAATACTGAAATAAATAGCTGAAAAATTTTGAAATCGAAATAAATCAAAGGATATCAAAACTAAAAGACAAAAGTCCTATTATATTTATAGGTCTAAAGATAAAAATGAAACCGTTTCCTCTTTTGAAGTAAAAACGGATAAGACTCACATGAGTTAAAGAAAACAGGCATTTTAATTTCAATCGGTGATAATGATTCTGCGAATCTTGTCACTCTTATTAACATTGCTTAATATTTTGAAAAACTTATGTTTCAAACGAAGCCATTATTACTACCAGATTTACCCATTAAGTTAACAAATTATAGTTTTAGTAGAGTTATTTTCGTAGTCCTCGGTAGTATAGTGGTCAGTATCCCCGCCTGTCACGCGGGAGACCGGGGTTCGATTCCCCGCCGGGGAGGAAATTTTTTCAGTCGTTTTAACATGGGACTTCTTCTTTCGACATGAATAATAAAGTTCCGTAACTCGTTTCATAGCTTACTTCTCATCTATATATTCGTGTTTGGGAAAGATTTTGGAAATGTCAACATTTTTGGAAATGTCAATATTTTTGGAAAAATTTGAAAATTGACAAAGGCAAAATAATTTAAATCTAAAAAAATGAAAAATCTACTCGTTTTTTAAAGGACCGAAGACAAAAATAAAAACTGTTGTTGTAGCTTTCGAAGTGAAAACGAATAACATGCACACGAGGTAAAAAACAACTTTTGGAAAATGTTTTCTGGTCCATTAATTTTTTCTTCATACCTAGGGCGGATCTAGAAGCTTCTCAAGTTATCGACTATTTTTCCATGTGGGTTGGGGATTTGTGCACTAAAACCTTGTCAAATTATTTCTATTATTTTTAATTACTTATTTTTTTTATTAATATACCATGGAACACGATAGAATAATATGATAATTATCACAAAAGTACAGTTTTTAAAAATTTATCATATAATGCTCACAAAATACTTAGATTCCTTGATCTTATCGTATGTCTTATTGTTAGTATTATGTCTTAGTGCTTTGATTCTTCCCATAACATAAAATGAAGCAAAGGTCTGCAGTGAATAAAGATCGCCACAATTTAGATCCGCCTATGTGAACAGCCGACGCATTTGAAAATTTACAGAAAGGAACAAAATGTAATTTTAAAAAAAGAAAAATCCTCTCATATTTAGAGGACGAAGACAAAAATTAAAAGCTTTTGTTGTCGCTTTCGAGCTGAAAACGAATAAGATTCACATGAGATTTTTAAAAAACACATACCATCAAATAAAGTCATTCGTCGCAATATTTTCCGATATTTTTAAGGTAATTCAAGAATGCGGCTTCATATTTGAATGAATGTCTTCCCGGGGAATTTAACGAAACCTTTAGGTTTTTGAAGTCGCAAGAGATATTTTTCCTTTCTTTTGATGGCAGCGACGTACCAAGTCATCCAGTCGCGGATGTTGAGTTTTGAATTCCCTTGCGGGCGTCTCCTTTCACTTTTCTCTCAGTATCCGAAAGGATACATTTGGCAACGCCGCGGACCTCAACGGCGGCTGTTCTCTGGCTGGCGTTGTCACGGCATTAGTGCAGTTCGAAAATTTTTTTTCTTTTGCTTCTTTTTTATATCATGAAAACTCAATGTTGCGTAAACAAAGGGGTTCAGTCACATTTTATTGTAAAAAAGAAACCCCAAGGACGCCATTCGCGGAAAAGAATTCGGTCGTTTCTAAGTTTATTCCCCTTAAATGGAATTTTCGCGTGTGCACTTAGCTCTCGTGTTAGGCGCGTTAGATGCGATAATCGAGTTAGATTATCGCCGGGATTATTAGTTTCCAGTTATTTTTCTCTCTTATTTGCAGTTACGCTTAGGAAACAGTGATCGTCACTGTTGCCAAATCTCTTTTGTCAACATCCGTTGCCTTGGAGACTGATTTGAAACGGTTTTTTTCTAGCGGGAACAAAAGAGAAGCCGCTATAATGTTTCGTAAGATTTTGTTAGCTCTTCATTTAATGTGATTTTCAGCGAAAGCAAACGTTCATTATTACGTATTTCCGAATACGTAACAGTGTTTGACGTTAATTTTTCTGTTATTGTGCCAACAATAACCCTTTCATGCATAAGAGCAGAAAAAAGCAGAACATAATTATTTATCGCTAACAATTCGAGGAAATAAATGTAGGTGTATATTTAATTATTTTGTATTATTACATATTTTGATACTATATCGCTTTATGGCAAAATCAGGAGATGAGGTCTTAAAGTTACTATGAAGTATAGTACAGTAGACCCTTGTACAACGCCGTTAAATAAATGCGATAATTATTTACCCATCACGTATAAAGTCAATCACACACAGTTCTTTATTGGGAGTACGCTGAATTGTACGTTACTCGAGAAAGTTCTTATCTTATAAGAACAAGTGGTATTTTCCCGTAAGGCATTAAAAATTTGCGCAACGTGGTTTTATCCAACGCGATCCTTAACGATGAACAAATCGTCCCGTTTTTGGCCCTGTATTTTTTACCGAAGTTTACCCTCTCGAACGAGACTCACGTCAATAAAGAAGACAAACTTGTGAATTTTAAAATCTCAATTTCCTCCTTACCAGGAAATCTTCGATAATTTTTTAAAACATTTTTTAAGATTCAAACTTGTATAATCGACTTGCTCGGCCGTTACTTTGTAGAAGTCCGTTATTCGATAAAATACCTTAGTAAATTTCTACTGGACTTTATTTTGACTCAATCTAGATTTTTTACGCACAGCATCGTCAAAAATCTAGATTGAGTCAAAATAAAGTCTATTAGCAATTCACTAAGCTATTTTATAGAGTAATTTATACATATGTTAAAGGTTTAAACGGTCAACAACCGCTTCTCTGGCATCGCTTCAATTCACAACCGTATATCATATGTCTTCAATGCGATAAACTCTCCCGGACTTAAGCTTACAAGGAGTTTTCGCAATTTTATGTATGCTCCGGTAAGTCGCGCTCTTCTTCCGTACGATAACGCCCAGAATAAATCATACATTTCGGTACGAAGTTAATTTACGACCGGGAGCCGCGTTAAAAAAAATGCTCGGAGGAACTGCTATCGCTAAGCGTGTTCCGCAGGTTGCATTTTTTTATCCGATCGTTAAATACAGTGAAAAAAATCTACGTCGCTCGAATCTTTAAGAGAGGAGGAATAAAAATATTTGATTCGTCGAAAGTCCTTGCCGTAAAAAAAATGAATCATTTAATCGAAGAATAGGGAAAGTTTTTTTGCGTTCAACCTTAATTTTAAATCGTTCGTGTTTGAGGTGTACCATATATAGTGGAGCTTTTATAAGTCGAACCTCAAGGGAAACAAAAAATATTCGACTCATAGAAAATTTGAGTTATACAAAAAAAAACCACGACAAAGATTTCGTCCTGTAAAATGAATTCACTTCGAGTTATGGAAAATTCGAGTTACAGACGTTCGACTTGTAGAAGTTCGACTGTAGACAGCAGCCTCTTTCATGCACGAGTTTAAAATTACTAGAGATATCCAAAGGTACTATGTATTAGCGTTATTTTGTAAGCATCAGTGTTCATTTATTAGTGGTGGTTTATGTCGACACCTGGTCTTCCTATAACACGGATTCATTATAAAATGGATTCCCTATATGATTCTTAAGACATAGTTTCGCTACAAAGCAGTTCTTTAAAAACATAACGCTGTTATATGGTTCGCATTAACTTAGTTTGGTCGGATTGGGATGTGTGGTTCCAGATTGCTGAGCGAGGAAGAAGCGTTTTGAAGGGCTTTGAATTCACGGATTCACCATACTCGGCACTTTCTCAGAACACATCCCCCATGTTATAGTAGGGCCATGTGTATCTAACACTGAGCGTCAAGGTTGTTCTTTGAAAAATGCTGGACCTGGTATTTGTAGAGGGAGGCCGCTGGATCAAAATACGTGACTAACCGATGTTGCCGTCATTATTTCCGAGTTGTCTTCGGATGAAGGACGTCCTGATATTTATGAGCACCCATCAGTTCATTTTTCCTTGTTCCGAACCAGTATTTCGCCAATTTTCCGCTGTTTTTTCTCCAGCAAGAATTAGGGTCAAGGACCCTTGATTCGCCGCCGATATTCAATGCTTAATATTTGCGACGCGCATGTCTCTATATACGACAATGGGAGTTGTTTTTGCCTTATAGTAAACCCAGTGCTTTTTTGTGACGGTACACGCCGATGCGGCGTACCGGCACTTTTTTTTTCAGAGCGATGCTGACCCACGACTAATTTCGGTACATTTTCATTTTTTTTATCGTTTAAAACTTAAAGTAATAAACGGCTTCTATAAATGTTAAATATTTTGATTTTTACTATCAACTTTGTTATTAAAAGTTCATCACAAATTCAATAGAGAAGGGGGAGAGGGTGCAGGAAGAGGTGGAGAGGGGTGGGAGTATCGGCACCTCTTTCTTTTTTTTTTACACAAAAGCACTGTGTAAACCCTTGCTTGAACTTATGTAAATGAAAAATCTCGCAACGACTTAAGTGGCCAACCAGACTGATTTTGACGGTGGTGTACTGATCAACTATCTTTAGAATACATTCACTGATTCAAGATTATTATAATTCCTTATTCCATGAATTGCCTTAATCCACTAAGGTCAGTTTGTCGGTATTTTGTCAACTCTATTTCCGCCCCCTTATATTGAACGAGGCTTTTGTACAATTTGAGTTTTAAATGTTGAACGAATGAATTGAAATGATACATTACTCGTGAAAAAGGTGAAAAATTATTGAAATATTTTTTTAGCTTTTGAAATTGGTGCTCAAACATTTTTTCGAAGGAGTTTTTGATGCTTTTTTCTCGTTTACGTGGACAATGCTCCTGAATGTGTTGGCTTTATGGAACAAAATTCAGCTGGTACTGATTTACGCTCAATAACAATTAATCGCTTTAGTTATAAATATTGCCGTTACAATGAAAATATCACTGTAACGACAAGATTTTGAAGCTCCGGCTGTCTTAACGTAGTGATCGTATTTTTAAAATCTCTGTTTTTAAGTACTACACATTTTGACGTATTTACTATTTTATTGATTTTATCTCAATATTTAACTCCAATAAACTGAAACTGTAGTGTTAAAAAGTGCAATGTCGCCTTTTAAGTTTATTAACAATCGGTCCTTTTTAGAAACTTTCGCTGACACTCCTTTAAGTGAAGATTCAATACGACTACTATTATTATTATTACTAACCCACATCACCAGATTTGGAAGATAAAGTAACCTTCCTCATTGGTGATTCACGAATCTAAGTTTTGCACGGGTGGTTAATTTGTTCTCGTTAAAAGAAAAGAATTATAGTGCTCATCTAAAATGAAATGGAAAACTATCTATTTCCAGCATCTAAGTAAAAGTTGGGGAAAGTCAAATGAACATTTCGGCTACGCAGCTGCCGCCATCAGTGGCAATTTACCGACTGTTTTATGCTATCTGCCACCGGTGAATCACCACTGATGACGGCTGCTGTGCATCCGAAATGTGCGCTTTTAGAACCTTTCTTATCGCTTTCGGAGAGACTCGCTTCGTCAAGGCTGTTTTCTCGTTAAAAATGCACTATCGAACAATCATTTTATGTACGCGAGAGCGTCCTAAGTCATTTTAAGAGTTACCACGCGTTGACCGAGAGGGCGCTAATTCATTCTCGGACCTGTCTCCTTGTTGCTTTCACGAACGCATCGTTTCTCACATACTCCTCCACGAATACCGCGCCTAGCCTTGAATCGCTACGTTCTTTTCTCCCGAAAGGTTCCCATCCTAAAATTCCTTCATCACGGCCGTTTTCGCCTTAGTCCCTTCCGCGTTGACGTTTTTCACGGACTCTTTGAACCTCTCCTTTTCGTCCCTCGGTATTCTCCGAACGATGATTATTCCACCTGCGACCCAACCGGCTCTCTCTCCCTCTCTCTCTAATTGTAAGTAGCACGTTTCTCACGCTTTCTCGGTGCATCCCGCCGACTTCCGGATGTGCATATCGCGTTTTCCAAAAAAAAATAAAAAGACGTGATTCTTTTATGACTTTGCGCGTCTGCCTGCCTGTCTGCGCGCCTATCCTATCTACCTGCCTTTGTGTTTACCTAACTATAATCTCCCTACCTTTCTGTCCACCTGTTCGTGTCTGTCTGTCTTCCGGTTCGTCTGAACGTGAGTGTTCCCGTTCGTTCTTTTTTTTATTTTTCGAGGAAATTTTCTTAAATTTATCCCTCAGAAGAACGGGTATTCCCTCAGTTTTATTTTGTCTTTCGTGGGGGAACAGTAGTTATTTATATTCGTTCCCAAAGAGGAAAGCTATTAATTATTTTCCGACGAAAGATTATAATTCGCGTCTTACGGCGGAAAACGAATTCAAGAATAAGCCCTCAAATTATCAAATGTTGAAAAAATTAAGTGCTTGCCTTAGTTATCTCCAATAGTTGATTTTTCATGAACTAACAAATGACTACTTAATTTTTCAATTTTTAATACATAAATACTTATTTATGAACTATGAGATTTAATTTTAAAAAAAGACGAATATTAAGGTATAGGTAGTAGTTTTATATAGGGTGATGGAGGCTTGAACTATCTTAGCAACAAGACGGAGGGTTAGAGCTGGCTTTTTTTAAAAGGAAAATTTTGTTTATGAGAATAAGATTTATAGATATTATTTGCTACCAATAGTAAAAGTTGTTTGCGTTGTTCTTGAAAATCCAAGCTGCCAGTTTTTGCTTTATTGGGAGGGGGGAGGGGGTATTCTACTTATTTTTGCTAATAAATTACCCGGCGGCATAATGGGGTCACTTTTTGAGCTCTAAATAACGAACGAATGGAAAAATCAAACGTTAAATTCTCCTAAGAAAACGCGTTGTTTTATTAATAAGTATTTTGACGACACCGTGATTACTGAAATATATTATTTTTTGTCTTTACACGTTGTACGGCGTGCATTAACAGTATTTCTAGCCTGATGGATTAATCTTTATGAGGCACCTTTCCGGAACACGTTTTTTGGAACTGAAATTCCTGTTCCACGGATTCAAGGAAGTTGAAACGCGGAACAGGATAGAAGGCACGACATCAATCCGCAAGGAAAATCCTCGTTCTGTTTCTTCGAAAACTTATGCTGTAACGATTTCTCGAAGCTACAAAAGGGTGACGTCGCCCACGGATTGAACAGCTCCTTCCATTCATTAAAAAATAATAAAAAGCGAATTTTTCCTCGCGAGTTGCATTTATTAGAAAGCGATCATAAAAATCGATACAACATACATTGTACAAACTTTCTGAAATACTAATGCGTCGTTTAGTTATCTTTAGAAAATGAAAATCGTTGCCCAAGAATAAACTAGCCTTATATTCATTTTTTGAGAAATGTGAACTATTTGGTATTATTGAAGACGTAAACTCAAGTAACTGTACGAAATTTGATCAAAATCGTTATAGCCGTTTTTGAGAAAATCAAATTGTTGTTAAAAATGCGTAGAATAAACTTCCCTTAATTATTGAGCAATGTCAACCATTTCTTCATATACTCTGCTCAGTATGATAAAATGCCTAAGTACGAGGTTTCATTCAATTTCGCTCTACCGTTTAGGCTCCAGAGCCAGTGACAGACAGACAGACAGACGGCATTGCGAAAACCACTTTTTCGGATTCAGCGACACCTAAAACGTATATTTCCGTTAAAATCTCGACGTCGAATTTTTTCGCGAAAACAATACTTTCTCAATATACTTCGTATATGAGAAAGTAATAAAAGGCGCCGAGTCGATGGCTCCTCGATGGCGTCGGCATTGATTTGCGACGCAGCGAACCAAGGTCCCATTGAGGTCCTTGAGGAAAAAAATTAACCGGGGCCTTCGAACAAATTACGCAAACAACAGGGAAGACTCCGAGAGGGGGAGAGATAGGAATAAAAAGTGCGAACGGAAACACCGCGACTCTGTCGAACTCCATTGTATACTCTTAGGAAGAGGGTTACGAGTCGAGATTGAAAATGAAGTCTTGGAAAAGCGCGGGTTAATACGGAGTGGCGTCGGTTACACGCTAGGAATGACGTTAAATTCGAATCCCGAAATACGCTAAACGCAACCGGTGTGTCGCCGAAAATATTAATAACGGCTTGTAAAAAGTAAATTTTGCTAATCGGAGATTTTTTTGTCTATCTCTTGCGTAATTTTTAAGAACATTAACACATTTTTAGTGTTTTTTTTAATGCACTTATAGTTTTAATTTGGTGTCTGTTTGTCTGTGCATTTGCTTAAATTGAAATTGTGACGAAGCCGTAAATAATAGAGAGCTGAAACTTGGAGGATAGATTTCTGTACTGCTGCCATTTGTTCTCTTTAACGTTGAGTTTTGAAAAGTATACAACTTCGGATTAAGGCCCATTTTAAAGTTTGTTTTTTAAAAATATCTTTGAAAGTATAAATGACGGAACGCTGAAAAATTGAGCGTAAATGTCCACATTAATGCTACTTATTCTGTGAAAGTTTGAGAAAAATCCAATTTGAAAGTCGTAATTTGTTTTGAAATTATAAATTTTCTTACACTGATTTAGCGCTTGTTAACACTTATTAACTTAGGATGTCGCCACCAGGAAAAATATAAAAAAATTAACCAACCTTATGTCTAATTGACAAAATATGCCTCTCCACAGCATTAAAACAAGTAAGATACTTTTGCTAAGTAAGAAGTGGAAGCACGTTTCCTTAAAGATTTTCAGGTTTCTGGTTTGTCTCCGCCTTTGAGGAGGAAAGAACCCATACAGTTAAAATTTAGATCCTAACTAGGCCTTCTCATCCGTGAAAAATTCACTCCTATATCTTCAGTGGTTTAGCTACAATAGCATTTCAAAGATTTTAAATTTTCCGACTTGGAGGCCACCTAGTGGAATATCTCTGTACTACCGGGGAAATCCAATTGGTGGAAAATTATAATGGAATAATAATAAGGGCTATCTAATCAAAAAATAATTTTCCAAAGATCTCATGCAACAAAAAGTTGATTGTCCACAGACAGACGGACAGTCGGGCACGTTTTTTTCTTTTAAGAAATTTTGCTGCGAATGTTTATTTATTTATTTAAACTTTTAACGGCGTGATTGAGGCTACATAGCCCCTTCTTCCACCTAACCGTAGACAGTTTACAGACGAATATTTACGAGAATTGTTGTTTTAACTCTTAAGATAGTTTACGAAATTTGCTTTGCTTCTAAGACTGTTTCCGCACTGATGAAACAGGTCGAATTAGTGTAGAAATTTATTATTATTTATTTATTTTAGGCTTGTGCTATTCGTCATTACACACCACTCCGTTCGGCAGGTTGTAGTGTGCCGGCGTATCGCGCACGTGATCATCGACCGTCATGTGTAAAAAGGCTGAGAAACGCTGCGTTAAAGGACAAGTCTTTATTTCTCTTTACTTGTCTCGTTCCGCTATTCTATTCATTTTCGAGCGCGTTCACAAAAAAAAATCAATTTGAATTGTCGCCACCTCGACGACAATGAGCAGCCATGGCGATTATTCTGTTGACATGCTGAATGGCGACGAGCGTTAGCGGAAAGGCGCATAAAGGCTTTATAAATTTTCCAATGCGTTGGCTTGGGAATCGATTGCGTAAAGTCCGTCCTTCTAATGCTTACGAATTCACACTTGCGGCCTGGATTCTCAAGTAAATTATATTGTTTATGTTTATTCATAGTTTACAATGGTAATTCGATTAATAAATTATTTTGCTAGGAATCGCAGCAATTTTTTACAACACAACATTATGGCCTATATTTCGTATTTTCGGAACTGGAATTTCGTCAAGTAAAAAATATATCAAAAGGCTAAAATGATTATTTCATTTCACTTATTATATAAAATAGGGTCGAGAGGCTAAAGATATTTTATGGCACTCATAATGATTCTATACGTCCATAATACGATTTTTTAAATGAAATACGGACATTACTTTGGCTTAACCAATTCCGATTTTGAGATAAGCGTTAAAGTAGGATATTTATTAAATTTAATCTTTAGCCTGGTATGAAAAACATTTCACTATATATTTTATTCGTTTTATTTTGATTTTCTCTTAGATCGGCACAAACGCTTTTTCATTAGGGACGATTAACATTTTAAAATGACGTAAAATAGGATAAAATAAAATATCAATGAGGATTAATGGTTTATAAACTATACTATTAATGGTCGTTGATTAATAAATGAAAGGGACCAAAGTTTGCTGGATGTTCAGCACGAGAGGGATGAGGAAAAGAAGTTTTGAAGGCGGGGAAAGGAAGGGGGAGAGAGAGAGAGCATCGTGAGAAGTTTTCCCCTGTGTAAAGAATGATATGATAGGGCGGGAAATCGTGGGCCCAATGGCCACCGAAGAGAAAGTGAGCAAATGAAATAAGTTTTGCGGGCATGGGAAAAGAGAAAGAGAGAGAGAGAGGAAACACACACAAGTCCGTTAGAGTCAGTGACGCATAAATGGAAGAATGAAGCCACTGCTATAGCTGGCGATCTCTTTCCGTTTTTTAATTTTCGACCTTTTTGTTGAAAAAAATGACATTATACGCTTATTGCTCCGGTTTCCGTGGTATTAAAATTTTTTGAAAGTCGTATTCGTTAGGGTCCGATTGAGATTCGAACTAGGATGCGCTGAATTTGAACGAGGTTTATTTTCTGATTGTTTAAAGTAAAATGGTTCAAAAAGTTCATGCAAGTTTTTCTATAGACGGTGAAATATCGCCGCAACGACTATCATAATTAAACATCGCGATGATAAAAATGCTACCGAATTCCGGTCAACTTATTACAGTATTTCGTTGATCTCTAATGTAATAGGTATACATGCTTTAACCTTTTATTTAGTAGTTTGTGAATTTAAGCGTTTGAACTTATCTCTAGCACTAATATCAGAAAACATATATAAAAGACAGTGTCACTTTGTCCCTTTGTCATTTAATGCTTTTTGAAGCTTAATATCTCGCAAACTACTGAGCCGAATTTTCAGGATAGCATTATGATATAACAACAAAACGTTTTAATGTATCGAACTCGAGATCAAAGACCCGGGTTCGATTCCAGGGGATAATTTCCATTTCCCATAAGGTAACACGTAAAAATGGACATTTCGACGTGCAGCCTTTCATTCTTTTTTAGATTAAAATTAGAAAGAATTGACCTACAATCTTCGGATATAAACCATTTTGAAGAAAACATTATAAAGTTTCTTATTCTGTTAATCTTCTTCCGCCTACATTTCGAAATTTCTCAATGTAAACGTTTAATTCACACAGTTTGAGGAAATCTTGCCATTTTAACGGGATGTTGCCTTGCCTACTAATTCCATTGTTAGACCTCTATATCATATTGTTAATTCAATCCTTATGGGTATAAACGTGCTTTGAATGCTTTTGATACGAGAGAGCGGGGGGGAGAGAAAGGTAGAGGGGGGAGCGAGATGGAGGGGGAGAGAGGGAAGTAGAGGGGGAGGGGAAGAGATGGGGGAAGAGGAGAGATGGGAGAGTGGGAGAGATGGGGGAGGGGGAGAGAGGGTGTGAGAGGGAGGGAAAGAGAGGCAACTATTTTAAGTTGAACTAAAGATAGCCCGTCAACAACAGAATACTCACTAGAAATGTTGTATATGACGAAATATTTCATATGTAAAAGTGTGATATTAATTATTTTTAATGAAAATAATAATAATCTAGCTATCTCTAATTATTCCGTTGATATTTTAACCGGCATTACACTAGTTTTATTATAATCGCCAGCAGAAATACTTTAATTCAATAAAGGATATTTTGAGGGGCTTTTGAGCAACGAATTTTCACTAAAACGAAGCAAAAGTTCGTTATATTGTTTGTTTAATTTTGGAAGCTCATTTTAACTACCTGCCTTTTACAATGAATGTAATAACGTTAGGTATATTTTCATAAACAAACGTGCTTATAAAGTTGCAAGAAAATTTTAAAAAAGATAGAATACCGCGTGGAGATAGCTGAACGTCAAAAAAATATTCGTCGACCGAAGACGATAATATGTTTATCGCAGTGTGAGCGAGGAAAGATGGATGACGCACGAAGACACAATAGGGGAAAGCCGCGAATTATTTCTTTTTTCCTTTCAGTGATTGGTTGATGGGATTTGTTGGTTCCGTCCACTGGAACACTCGCACGCGACCCGCCTGGGAATCATAGGGAGAATGGCAGGACAGAAATGGTTACACTCCGCTCTTTTGTCCGTATCCAATTCTCTCTTACCTCGTCATCCTCTCTCTGTCTCTTTTTCTCTTTCTCTCTCTCTCCCCCCCTTTCTCCGTCTCTCTCCCTCTGCCTCTTTCTCTCTCTCTTTCTCTTTCTTTCTCTCTCTCTTTATCTCTCTCTCTCCCCCCTATCTCTCCCCCTCTCTCTCCCCCTCTCTCTCCCCCTCTCTCTCCCCCTCTCTCTCCCCCTCTCTCCCTCTTTCTCTCCCCCTCTTTCTCTCTCCCCCTCTTTCTCTTTCTCTCTCTCTCTCTCTTTCTCTCTCTCTCTCTCTCTCTTTCTCTCTCTCTTTCTCTCTCTCTCTTTCTCTCTCTCCCCCCCTCCCCCCCTCTCTCTCGCACGCTCACCTGACGCATCTGATTGACCTTGGAGCGCGTTTCACAATCTCTCTGCCTTAGCCAGTCAGCACCCCGACATCCTATTTCGCTCGTTTAAAACTGTGATGCTCATCGAAGTTTTATCTTTCAGCGCTTGCAGGAATCTCTGTAGAAATTTCTTCCTTGGTGAGATCCTTCGGAATATCCCTTACTTATGCCTATATATATATATATATATATATATATATATATATATACACACACACGTACATGCGCACACACAGCAGTAAAATTCTTTTAAGGAGTCCTCCATATAATGACAATATTTTCTCATTTATAATTCACTGAAGTGGCCGATATTTGGTGGTACTCCTTAATAGGGAGATGTGTGTAATTTCAACAAAAATGAAACGAATTGCACTCTGTTTCAAACTCGGTACTATTTTCCCACAAATTTATTTGGAAACAGTTAAAGTATAAAACAGAGTGCGATATGTTTCTTTTATGTACGAATTACTCCCATTCCCTCACTTTCTCATTTTATAAACTTTTGTTATTACTATATTTTTGCTGCATATCTTATGTCAGGGATCGTCAAATATTCGCGTCCCATGGGGAATCTTTTTCTGCGGAGCTACGATAAAAAGTCTATCTGCAACATTTAACGCGGACAGTTTCGTATTTTAAAAAATGGAAGCCGTGGTCATAAAACCGTGAGCATTGAAGTTTTAACGCTTAAAACGTGCAGACGTGATTTTTTGCGATACCACAGAATCTGTGTAAATTCCTATGTAAGCTATTATGCGGCCCGCCAAAGCATTCGCAACTACCAATACGGACGTCCTAAGTAGTATTAGCAAGCTAAAATGATACCTGTGTTCTATTAGAACGTCTTTCGGAATATTTGTTATCCTTTGGGATCCAGTCTAGTTTCTTTCGGTGATGCCACCGGGCCATTAATATTGAAGAGAATTCGCTTTCACGTATCACATCACGCAAAGTTGTTTGTGCTCCGAACCTTTCGTTCTTTTCCCATTTGTTCGAGTGGTTCGTACATTGGAGCATGGGATAGATTTTCACACACACACGCACGCATTCATTTAATGGGATGCGCGAAGGATGCGCACTTCTTATAAGATCGCGAAAAAAAAAATTTGTATAGCAGAAATGGCGGATATCCTATCCTTTCCTTCCTTCGGATGGACCACTTCCGGCGTCGTTATCACAGGTTCGAAGAAGACCGCTAGATGGTTCTGAGCCAATTACATAACTCGTGTTATTGTTTATTTCTCTCGGGAACAGCTTTTCGGGAGACCGTCACGGATAATCGATCACGTTGCCTCGGAAAATTGGGAGTCGACCGTAATTTTCGTAGCCACCTTTTTTTTATTTTCGAGCGGCAATCGCTCTACGCTCAAAACGATTTCCGTTCCGAACTCGTCTACCCATGAACGTTTTCGAGCCATCTCCCTTCGACCACATCCGGACGCCTTCATCTTGTCTTTATTGCATTGCCAACTCGTGTTCGACCGCGTTTAACGGGCAGGATTCGAATAAAATGGCGCTCGCTGTTCCACCCAATCTCCCATCCAGAGGGGAGGTGGGTTTAAAATTGTCCTTTTCCGCGATAAATCCGTAAATTTCATTCTTGGGCGCGGCCGAATATGGCCAGCGCGGGAATCTCGATGCTACGGAATATGCCCATGGAGTTTTTTTTTGCTTTTGTTTTGTTTCGGGTAGGTATGGATAGGGTTACCAACCGCACTGATTTGTTTCGCTTAGTTTGTAGTTTTTTACCGGATAACTTATTTTTTTTGCTGATCCACGAATATTTAAAATGTTTATAACATAATGTTCCTCAATACCATCGCTGACGCGCTGATATTTTAATTCTGTCATCTCGATTTCTCTCCTGACTTTCAAAGCTTTTTTTCTATTTGATTGTTTTAAACTTTTCATTGATCGTTGAAAATTTATCTTGAAAATTTCCTTGAAAAAACATTACAAACATTTTTTCAATTCGTGAAATTGATGCTGAAACTTTTATCTCTAGGACTTTGGATCTATTTGTCCGAAAATTTTCCTACATTTCTTTGTTCCTTAGTAAGATTTGGGCTCGAAAAAAACTTGTCACGATAATGTTGAAGGCATGCAGAATTTCTTCCAGAGGCACATAAGAAAGGTTTCATAAACGTTTAATTAATTTTATTTCGGAATAATTGCCGTAATAATTAGTCTTAATAGTCTTGGCGTTAGTCATTTGTCTCTCATATAAATTCTTACTAACCATAAAATAATAATGAATAATTACATTGCAATAATAATAATAATCAATTATAAAACAAGTGTGGCAAAACTTCCCCTTCTACCTATCAATAAATACGTCCATGGTTGAAGTTACTACTTCATCTACTGGTGTACATTACTTCATTGTTGGGGTGCTACTAATGATTCTTATTGGTACCGCGAAAAACTCGGTAAAACAAATAAATCATCGATCTGGAGATGCTGAAAAGTCTTTTGACCAATAATTTTTGCTTTAATAAATCGATGATGCAGTAAGGAAAAATGAATGCGTCCAAACGTTGTGATGCCCCAATGTAATGGTGCATAACCTGCGGGCCGGATGCGGCCCACTATGCAATTTTATGCGGCCCATCGCCAGTGTTTTGCAGTTTTCAAAACTTTTTTATTTTGATTTACCTACCAAATATTATTTTTGTATAGCAAACCTGTTAAAATATCTAGCGTTAAATCGGGACCCCTTAGTAAATATTTCTCAGTTCAAGCAAGTTCTTTTTAATGTTGTTTTTTATCTTTTATCAAAGGTATTTCTAAGTTTTAGATGTTGCAATTTTAACCCTAAAAACCTAATTTTAACTAGATTTTTTATTCACATGGTGCCTAGTAATCTTTGAGAAACTTCCGATATATCTTTAATCCAGTCCGCAGAAGCATTGGCAATTTCCAATGCGGCCCACCGAAGGATTCAGTGCCACCAATGCGACCCACCACGCAGCAAACAAGTTAGGAAAGTGTACAACGTATCACAAATGGGCGCGTTTCGTGCGATGGAGTATTAGAAAGAAATTATATACCTGTACGTAAGGGAAATAGCGTTTTAAAGTTTTTTCTTCGTCATAAATAATCCAGTTTCTTCCTATTTAAAAATATTACATGCACACGTAAGTAAATTAAACGTGTGTTTGTGAGATTGTTTATGTTAGCAACAATGAAGAAGTAACCATGCAAGAAATTTTCTAGTTCAACTCGAATTAAGACATTCTTGTTTGATTTTCTCGATAACGGCTACTCCTACGATAAAAATGTACAGGAAAGGAAATACTCTTCTTTACTAGTTCTACAACTTTTATTTGAAAGATATTTTTATCAGATGTTTATGAGTGCTATGTGGCCGAAAAGTTTGGGCACCACTGCTCTAAACATTCCGTACAAGTCGTTGATAAGTGACGTAACGACTCGAAGGCGCGGTGGAGGCTTTATCCCTATCTACATCTCCCATTCTTTAAAGCAGGCCTGTGCAACCCGCGGGCCGCATGCGGCCCATTCCGAGTTGTTTTGCTTCCCACAAACTTCTTATGGTTTTCCACACAAAAGTGGTCCATTTCCTTCAAATCGTCTATTTTCGATTGACGTGGATTCAAGCACAGCACCAGCACTATTGCAGCAGGAGATAGTTTATTTGCAACGCAATACTGAATTAAAATTCATTTTTGAAAAGAAGAATTATATAGTTCAATTTTACAACAAACACGTTGAAGAATCAAAATTCCCAAACTTGAGAAATCGTGCTGCAAAAATAGTTAGTGCGTTTGGGAGTACTTCGCTTTGTGAGTCCCTTTTTTCTGAAATGAAGTTCGCGAAGAATAAATCTCGTGGCTTCTTGGAAGATATTAAGTTAGACTGTCAGTTGAGAATTTCGACCACAAAAATTGTAGTAAACTTTGATAAATTAAGACAGTGCATAGAAAAACAAGTTTCCCATTGAATAAATTTTGTTGTTATGAAAAATCAAGTTTTTCAAATGTTTCTCTTGCGGCCCGCCCAAAATATTTGTTCTGAAAATTGGCCCACTGAGTGATTTGGGTTGCTCAGGCCTGCTTTAAAGAGTTACTCCCACATCCGGTTCAGATAACCAGTGCTCTGAGAGCTGTGGGGGAAAAATAACGCGAATGGCTCCAGTTTTTTGTTTTATTTATTTTGAGAAAGGCCCAAGAATCGCGCAAATTCAGGACCTTAAAAGAGCGCGGATGCGAACGAGGAATTTATTTGTGGAAAGTGACTTATACGGGCGCATTTTTTCCTCTCGCAGCCAAGTGGGCCGTTTGGAGGCGGAGGCAGAGGCGGCGAATCAGGCGCCGTCCAATGCCGAAGGAGGAGAGCAGCAGCAGGGCGACGGTGGCGCCAATGAGCGGTAAGTGAGAACAAAATATCCGTTAAGGTACCGTTCATGAATCAAGACCGTTGGGGAAAATTGATTAAAGTTATGTCGAATTGTTGATTTTAATATTTGAAATTGTTTCAAGATAAGGGGAAATTTATTCCGATTAAAAAAACTTGGAGGGCGCTTTCAAAAGTTACTGTGAACTGTTATAAAAAGCTAAAACGTAAAGTAAAATGATTGTCACCGATGTTTTCTCAGTAATGCCTATAATATTATGTACGTAGTAGGCGAATTTCGTGATAACATTTAGTCCAATAAATATTATTTTATGTGTTTAAAATTTAATTAAAATTTAAGTGTGTATTTGTGTGAGCTTAACTCTTTTATTTCCGTCAATAATAAAAATGCAAGTAAACAAACTTATCTGTTTCGAGCCACGGATTTTTGTTGAAGATACCAGATTCTGACAAAGCACGTAGATTCGTTACCTGGCAGTATTTATTTTCCTAAAACCCATCTACTTTAATTCGGTACTACCAAGGTTATATTACAACTAGTGTAATGCCCGTTGAAATATCAACGGAAGAATTATAGATAGATAGATTATTATTTTCATTTAAAATAATTAATATCCCACTTTCACATATGAAATATTTTGTCATATACAACATATTTAGTGTATATTCTGTTGTTGACGGGCTATCTTTAGTTAAACAAAATATTTGCCTCTCTTTACCTCCCTTCTCCCCCCCCCCCCCTTTCACATCCTCTATCTCCCTCCCCGTCCTCATTTCTCCCCCTCTCTCTCGTATTAAAAGCATACAAAGCACGCTTATACACCCATAAGGATTGATACAACAATAGGATTTTGAGGTCTAACAATGGAATCGGTAGCCAAGGCAACATTCCGTTAAAATGGCAATATATCCACAAAATATGTGAATTAAACTTATAACATGAGCGATTTCGAAGTGTATGCGGAAAAAGACGAACAGAATTTTTTCTTCAAAATGGTTCAGATCCGAAGATCGTAGATTAATTCCAGCTAATTTTAATTTCCAAAACAATAAAAGCCTGCACATCAAAAAATTGATTTTTACATGTTACCTTACGGAAAATGGAAATGTCTTCCTTGGAGTGGAACCCAAGACTATTTTGGAGATTTATTTTCGTCATTACCTTAAAATAGGTTAATCAAGCATCCTTGCCAAATTTCAATCTTCTACCTATTCGGGAAGTTTGTTAGCCATCGTGAAAGCGTAACCAACCAACCAACAGACCTGGGCTATTATAGTATTAAATACGAGATCACAATAGTTCAGCCTGCGAGAGATAACTTTTAGATAGGTTTTGATGCATTGCACCCCTTGCCACCCACCAATTAAGTGAATTTCGCGGTAAAACGTAGATGTAGATACATAATTCGGATTTGTCAGTTCACGGATATCCATGAAAAGAATCAGTTTATGAAACGCATCGTGTTGACGAAAGAATTCTCTGAGGAAAATGGTGAATTTTTGTGCTCTGCGTTCCCGGATGTTTTGAGGATGGTTTGAATTCCTTGCTTGGCTGAGTTATCTATCGAATCGGATTCTCTCATTGCGAGGCACGGCGTGTTCTCACCGCTAACGCGATCGCATTGATTTGATTTGGTACCGGTCGGATATAATGAAGTTTTGCAATATTTCTCTGGCGAATTGTCCACCTCGTCTCATGGCTGAAAACAAACGAGCTTTTAGGTATAAAAATTGAAAAAAATGAGTTTCTCTCTCAAATAGCCGTAACAAGGTTATGTAAATAACACAGACCTGCGAAAGTGAATTTTTTTTCTGCTGTATCAAGTTGAATATGTGATTTTTATTAATTTGAGCATGCTGAACTCAAATCAAATGTCCGTTTTTCCGTATCACGTCAGGATATTTCAGAAATTACAAAACAAATTTACGCTAAAATCATGCGTTTATGAATGTATATGTACAGAGACATGGAGAAGTCATACGATATATAGTCTGACAGCCCCATATAAACATCATCTAAGGTAAGAAGTTATTTAAATACCTTTAAATAGGATGATTAGGGTCAGGATGTTTCCGTTTTCGCTTTGTTCCAAATGAGCGTTCCATAGATTTCCTGTTATTTATGTTCTTGAGGAGTAACTTCTCTTTTTAAGGTCCAACAGTAGTCGGCCAAAATCTTCGCAGGCCTGTGTAATTGAATTAATTTATTTGCGTAAAAATACAAAATTTTCATAAACAAAAAACACAACTTCCACAAAGCACTATTAACCTATAACAAAAGAAACAGTTTCTACAATAGTACTATTGTAGAAATTGTAAAAATTTGTTTAGCCATAAAATTCCGTATTTTTATTCGAATAAATTTCAGCAAATGAAGAACCAGATAAACATTTACGCTACTATGAAGCAATCTTCAGCGGAGATTCATCTATGTAGAGTCTATTATGAGCCAAAATGCGCATGTGGTTTTTCATAGTCTTAAAATGGCAATTGGAAACACTGAAGACGATTCATTTAAAAAAATTGGTATTTGTGCGTATTCCGGAATTGTACACGATCTGGAAGAAGCAGCTCAAAAGGAATACAGAAAATCGAACACCCAAAATATTACATGTGAAATTCTAAGCGCGTTAGGGGAATCATTTCTTCGCCTACGACATCCGGCAGATCGGTTCGGTGAATTCTTTGCAGACAACTGTTCTCGCAAACGATTACAATATCCTCGCAAACTCGATCGTTGAGATAATCGACATTTGCGGGACATTCCGAATAAAACTTCGACGTTTATGAGAGGCCGGAGAAAAAATGCATAAGGTATTGAGAGCTCTTGAAAGCGAGTCCGTGTCGGCATGTCTAAAATGCGTGCAGGAATTCATTAGCCGAGGGATGGGACTCGTTTTCCGGGAGGCATGTTCAAGGAGCGTGGATGCATATTCAATATTACTTCGTGCACATTAATGTGTCATGATTATTTTTTTAATGTTTAAGAAATTAAATTAGTAGACAACATAACTAACACTCAAGCGTTGTACGGGTTGTGTAAGATTGAGGATTAGATATGAGTTATAACGTATGGTGGATATGAAACACAATTGCCAATGTTACACTTTATATGTACAGTGAAACCTCGATGATGCAAAATTGGTTAATACGAAATTCTTATTTTTACGAGGTACGTTTAAGTTCCCTGCTAAAACGTAGCCAGATAATGGTTATTACGACGACATCTTTATAACGTGCGTCATTTCTATGAATAATGAAAACGTTATTCCCCCGAAGTATCCACTATGGAAATTATACTGTAGTTCAGGTCTCAAAAAATACGACTATTCGTCACTCGACAAAATCCACTCGCCCATAATTAATTTCGTGGCGGGTTAAGACTAAACATTTACTCGCCGCCGTCCGTTTAACTCGCCCGTGGCGTGTGGGCGAGCTCATTTCTGGAGCTCTGAATAGTTTATACTCATTTTAGGAAAATTTTATCAATTAAGAAGTTACTCTTTTAAAAATAATGTTACTTTAGTGAATGTTTTGCCACTTCCATCGGATCGGGTGTAATTCTGTCGTTTTCAAATTTATTTTAATCGCAACGATCACTCAGGGACGTTCACCTCAGGACGCTATTCCACAGTTTTCAGATCGCCAAGACAACGTTTCATTTAAATGGAAAAGTTTTTTTTAAATTCGAGGTAGAAATAATAACCAACTTATCAGAAAAGGAAAAGGCGTAAGTTTCGTATTTTTCCTTTTACGAGAGACTTTGAGGTTCTATCATTTAGGATTTTGAATCTGAAAATCATTGCTTTTATGCATCATTAGAGTAAATTTCTTTTCCTGTATCGATTCCTCCGGGAAGATTGATAATGGTCTCTCCGAAAATAATTGCGGGATAGAATTTCTTCCGCCCCGTTGCTTCGACGGAAGAGCGTAAGTTCTTTTTTTTTTCCTCTTTCCACATCTCGAAAGAGTTCCGCGAGCTGGAGACGATAGCATCTCTCGCGCTGGTAGGCTGCATAATCCTTTTCGCAAATACGTCTGTTTTAAGAAGGTGTACCACAAGGTTAAGGTCTGTCGCCCCCCTCTCTGCTTTTTTAAAGCGAAATTTATACGGCAATCTTAATCACTCTAAAAAAATGCACTATGCGAATTCAAAAATTAATCGGTTATGTTCTTTAATTAGTCTTATGACGAGAGATCGGCGATAGGCATGCGATAACGGTCGAGGTTGCAAAAATGGCAATTAGGTAATCTCGGGAGGACGTTTTTGCGAGCGGAGTAAGTGTTACTTCTTCGATTTTAATCGTGGAAATTAAAATCCGTCTCGATGTGTTAATGGAATTAAAATGGACGCGAACGATAATGGAGCGATTGGTTTTCACGTGCTTAAAAGTGAAGGAAACGCACGAAGTAGTTACAGCCGGTAAAATTCTCGAATTTTCTTTAGCCCTAAAACAATAAAGGTGCTTTTTCGTATTCCATTTGTCTTAAATTAGCAAAAATAAACTATTTGCCCGTTTCCGTTTTGGACGGTTGAAAAATCGACTATGAAATGCAGGCGGTGTTTTATAGTTGAATATTTTACATGTCGCGTTCCATGTAAAAATGGCCACTTATCGTTGTGGAAAAGTCAATGGTTTGTTATAACACTGATAAATTTAAAATGGATTTGCAGTAGTGGGAGATGCCAAAATCCGTTTATTTATATATTTGTTAACTATCTCATGAACAGAACTTTACAGCCTTTTTTTCAATGAGCGTTACAATGGTCACAAAAACGAACACCTATGAACATACCCTCGGCAGGATTCGAACCCGCGACCGTAGCATTCGGAGCTTGACATGCTAGCCATACCTCTACCAAAGTCGGCAAGGCTATTTGACTTGCAAAAAAAATCCGAACCGATGGTTACTTCAACCTGGTTTTTATAGTTTATTTTTCATTGGCATGCCTTTCAAAAATTCCTTTACTTTGTTTACCGTTTTCCTCGCTATTCCTGTGCACTCCTCTTCTTTATACCGCAAAGAATAATTATTTGAAGTTTTTTACGATAAATGTTAATATTAACGCGAGGAAAAATGGACATTTAAACGGTCCGTAGCCAAGTTACTATTTTTGATTTATGTTATTTATTTTGTTTATATTGTTTATCTTTTATTTTGTTCTTTGTTTATTCTCTTTGTACTGTTTATTATGTTTATTTTGTTTGTTTTATTTATTTCTTTATTTACTTTATTTTTTCGATTTCGCGAGTTGGTGTAAAATTAATTTTTTCCGTCTTCCGCGAGAGGACATTTTTCCTCTTTTAACGATTTTTCGAACGAATTGTCGGATAATGAGCAAGTTCATGCGTCACGAGCTTTTGACCTTTATAACCCTGACACATTCTTTTTCTCTCTCGCAAATTCGCTAAAGTTGCTCTGTATCACGTTCCCTTGTGATGTTTCACTTAACGCTCGAGTGGCTGCCATGTGAACGTCGGAACATTTCTCCTAATAAGGTTTTAATCGACTGACCTTTCAAATAAAAGGGAAGAGTTGTTTTTAAAAAACCGTCTTTTGTCTGAGATAGACTCGCACGCACGCTGAATAAATGGTTCCCCTTAGGGATCTGCGTTACGCATGAACAAATAGGTATCATTCGACGTCATTATCCATTCTGTGCAAAAGCAATTTTTCCTCTCGACTATTCTTAACCGACGCGAACATCTGGTACGTTTTTTAAAAATATTTGTATGAAACTGTTACAGTTGCAGATTAGTTGAGGGACTTGAAGCTGTCCCTCTCACACAAAAATAAAAGTAATGTATCGATAAAATATATTTTAAAAGTGTATCATCTGTGAACGAATACTATTTCTAATGTAATGCTAAAAATTTTCGGTTGCTATGCAGTCATGTTAATAATATGTAACCAACATATTATGCCATACATGACTAAAAGGTTAAATGTAAGAAGGAACTTTATAGTCTCATTTCGCCCTTAATAAAGTCGTTTGTCTGTCTGTTTGTTATAATCAGAGAGAGAGAGCAGCTTGAAGAGATCTCACGGTGAAGATAATTGATTATGATACATTTGACGGAAATTATTGGTTTTCTTTAAATTGTAGTTACTCTATATGTCTATATTAAGCTGTTGGCCTCATTAACGATCGATTGAGTACATTTTGTGACAGACAGACAAACGCCTTTATGAAAGGCGAAATTGAGGCTATTTCTAACGAGTTCTTAATGGAATATTTATTGCTAATCGATAAGTGAAGCAGAAATCACATAATTATTCTGTTGGCATTTACAGATGTTAACTTAAATAAATAAAGTTGTGATGGGGTGTCAATTTTTTTAGCCTCAGAAATGGATAATTTATGGTTTTAAACCTTGAAATTAAAATTCCCAGAAGCGATCCATCGTTCAGAACAAAGGGCTCCAGTACGCATGGAAATAAAAACTTTCATAAGCTTGTCTTGTAGCGAAAGATTTTATTACTTAAACTCATGAGAGTATTTTATGCAGTTACTTCTCTTTTGATTTAATTAAAAAGTATGTTCCTAAATAGTACATGCATTTAATGTTATAGTTTCCGATTGAAACTTCCCACACTAAAATCCCATATATGGCCAATATATGGGAAGTAATATATTTATACATATATTTTAAAATATATGGATTCTATTAGAAATTGGCCCATTTCATATATATTCACATATATTGAGCCATATATGGGCAATATATGGAAAATAAGTGGAGCCAAGGAAGCACATATATATGTTAAATATATGGATCCATATATGGAGACTATATTATGATGATGGAACCAAGTTAGGATTCTTTGTACTGACTGTGAGACATATTGAAAGTATATTTTCATTCCAGATATCATGCATAAATAGTCATATACTGTAAGATATATAGTTTAGATTTTGAAGGCATATATTTAGCTATGTGTTAACGAAAAAGTCTTATTTTTCATACATGGAGAATGTATGAAATATTTCTGAAATTCACGTATATTATTCATCATATACCTAAGGTTAAATATATGGACTTCAAATATATATATTTATTCAACATGTTTCCCATATATGAAACCAATATGAAATATTAAATATATTTACGTATATTTTAAATCCGTATATGTATCCATATGTGGAAGGAAAATATATTTTTTTCCACATATTTCCCATACATGAAAAATATATAAAATACTAAATATAATTTCATATATTTTAAATTCATATATTTAGCCATATCTGGATGAAAAATATTTTAAATCCTCATATTTCCCATATATGTAAAATATATGTATACAAAATATATGGTAATTCCATATATTGTTGCATACATTTGACATATATTGGCCGCTCATATATCACAAGCCCATATACAGCCCATATATCTACATATATTGAGAGTATGTTTCATATATGGGGCTTTAGTGTGGGTTCATTGGGATTTTTTAACGTACAGATTTACGGCTCAGAGCAGAGCATGGAGATATTTTTTACACAGCCACGTGCACACACACACATT
Organism: Uropetala carovei; assembly: GCA_036926305.1. NCBI lineage: Eukaryota > Metazoa > Arthropoda > Insecta > Odonata > Petaluridae > Uropetala > Uropetala carovei. The sequence continues at coordinate 907,904 of JAXCHB010000164.1, forward strand.
CGGAGTCCAGTTTTATATAAAATTGCAGGGGGAATGGTGAAACGGGGGAGGGGCAATGCCGTCCCTTATGTCATTAGTCTGCAGCGAACGCTACATTTTCATTCATTCAATTCCATCCGTACTCTCCATCTATTGCGGGCTCATTAAATATTGCGTATCATTCTCTTCCCTTTTCCTATAGTCGTACAGTACCGACTTTTAGGTTATTCATAGGCGAGTGAAGGAGACCGATTGCGTTTGTTAAGGCTGGTCACGTACCTTGCTCTCCCCCCCCCCCCTCCCCCTCCCTCCGCCTCAACCAGAGACGATGTATCCGATCACGGACGTGTTTTGTAGGAACAATAGTCTATAGACCCTCTCGAAAATTCCGTCCAGATATCGTGGACGCTCCCGCCGCACGACGACAAGTTGAAAATAAGGAGTGCTGCTCCCTTGCGTGCCTCACCAAAAAAAAAAAAGACTCGAGAGTCACGCTTTGACGGGTACGCCGTGGTAATTTTGCTCCGCGTGTGTAAAAGTTGCGACCTAAAGACCACACGTTTCTATGATCAGAAGTAGCGTTTAATGATAAAGATTGTGTCGTAGCGTTTGTAGTAGCGTCGACAATTGTGTCATTAGTGGACATATGAAGTTTATCATTATCGTTACTAACGCTAACAGGTCATTATTGTGTGCAAATTACCGTGCCGAATACGGAAATGTTAGTGGTATTACCCGTTTTAACCTAAGCGTGTACATAAATGAAATTTTAAAAAGAGATCAATAAATATTGTTTGTAGTGTCTAATAATTTATGATTATTTATTTTTCCATAAATGGTTACTGTTAGTAATTTTTTCCCATTAAATCATCTTGCTAGACAAATTAAAAAGTTTCTCCGGAGAATATTGTATATATGAAATTATACAAACCAATATAATATAATATATGCACGTATGTGTATGTATACATATATATATTTGATGAAAATCTTATCTTGTAGTTCAGGTTGCTTAAAGTTATGAATCACGTGAAGTGAATTGGAGCTGTTGGTCGCATCCTCCGACGATTGTGTAAGGTTCATAAAATTTCGTTCGTTTTCTTTTATCTCCCTGATTTAAGAGCCGCTCTTCCAGGTGAGTGGCGGCATTTCATTTCGAAATTTTGCAGCCCAAAGAATTCAATCACTTCTATTTATACACAGTGTTTATCTTTGAAAGATTAGATAATCAGCATAGGAAAAGTTAGCGCAGAAAAAATCAAGAAGTGCCCACGTTACTGTCACAAGAAATGCACGACTTCAATCAGAGCTTATTATAGTCCAAGAAACGAATATCCAGCTCACTTAATGTGTGGAATCAATGTGAAAAACAGTGTCTTTTTAATAACCATTAAAACGTCGGTGAAACCAGATGCCATTATCGGATAAAAAGCAGCCGTCATCATTGGCGAATAATCCCAACCTTTTTATGGATATTGGAAAACGTTTTTCAATTTAATAACTTTTTCTGAGCTAAACGAAGTTTGTTTGACATAAGTGCATCCATAACTGCGGTGTCGCTGAAAGACATTGCAGCTTAATCTTAATTATAAACAATCGGCTTACAGCCCGAGACCAATTACTGATGATTACTTAACAGTATATAAACAAATTAACAGGCAGTGAAGAATATAAAAATAATACAAATCTAATTAAAACAACGAAGACAATATAAATATATTTGCCGCATGTCTTTGATAAAAGTAATTGAGTCATTTGCAACATAACGCAATTTTATTAGCTGTAGAAATTGCAACGTGGATATATTTGTCGTATAAGATTTTTTCGTTGAGAAATCTAATTGGATCACTTGCACCATAGAGCGGTTTTGATGAATGATTCATCTGTAGAAATATCTTCGCTGCAAATTCACTTGTCGCGATAAAAAAAAAAGAAGCGATAAATGGTATTTTAGTTCTGGAGGCGCAAGACAGTTATATCTCTTTTTCTCTCGCTTGGAAAACGCCCCGTCACGGGTGGATGAGTAAACTTGAAGGAATGTGCGTGTGAGATCATTCGTTCGACTAAAGTCGATCCTTCTACACGTTTTATAAAGTGTTTCCCAAACTTCTACGGTCAGCCCATCTAAACCCGCCAGCACGAACTTCCAGTCGGGTTAGAATCGAAACATTTGGGAGAGGCAGACTACGATTTTTTTCGTCGAATAACACTTTCGTTTTTCAAATGGAATTGTCGACGGATTGAAAGTGACGCTTTCGAGAGAATTTTTTACTAGCAATGCTGAATTTTTGTTTAGACGCACAGAAATTTTACCGTATTTTTAAAAATTTTATTTATTTATTTATAACCGGCTCATAAGCAGCACTTAACGATCTTTTGCGATGTGCGCAACAATAGTATCAAAGACGAACACGTACGGCCATGCCTTCGGCAGGATTCGGACCCGCGACCCTAGCATAACTATAAATGTTTAAATAGAATTTTTATTAACTGCTCGGCTGTAAGGTATTACTAGTATTATTATAGGGTTGTAGTTAATTATAAACACAATATCGACAATTAAGAACAATATCGGTAATTGCACAAGGTTGTCGGTATTTATAAACACATCGGTAATTATAAACACAATATCAATTATAAACAATTTTGCGTCGATGTTGGGGTTTGTTTATAATTGTCGATATTGTGTTTATTATTGCCCATATTTTGTTTATAATTTTCGAAATTGTGTTTATAATTGCCGACATTGTGTTTATAATTTCTGATATTGTGTTTATAATGACCGATATTGTGTTTATAATTACAGATATCCCTAAAATAGAGTGTACTTATTTGAATAAAAAGGCCGGCCGGGTTAGACTGGTAGGCATTGCTCCCTGCCTTCTAACCCAAAGGTCGTGGGTTCGAATCCCGTCTTCGGGCATGGATGTTGTGATGTGTGTTGATTTTCTCTGAGAGAATTTGATGGTGTAAAATAACCTTAGCTGTTGACGCACCTAAAACCCTAATTACTATTAATTGAATAAAAAGCCGACTATCAAGCGGTCGATAGCATGCGGTTCGGGGATCGCATGTGACTCCAGCGAGGTTTTCGTGCGGATCGGGACGCCGTGATGAAAAAGCGACTCGTGAAATTTAACGCGGACAGGTTCATAGATTTCGTTTAAAAACTATGGTATAGTGAAAACTTGAGTGCTGAAAAATTTTGACGCTAAAAAATGTTTTCTATTGATTTTCACTTACCTGATACTACTACCACAATCTCTACGTAATGGTGGATTGTATTCCGAACTCGAAATTTTCGACACAGCATCTCTACTGGTTTTTTTATGGTCTTAATTAGGCAATAAAAATTTCAAGAAGCACCGTCTAATCGCGATCTTACGTCGAATTCGGTAATCCCAGGCTAAAAGTCGATAAATAAATAGTAAGTTTATTTTTTCCATGTCTATTTAATTTTCTTATATGGTCGCGTAAATTACGCTATTAAATAGAGTGCTACTTAAGGATGCTCATTTTACGTAACTGTTTTTCATTGCTTTTATTTGGAAAGGTTTTCGGTCCGAGGAATTTGAGATTTTAACATATGTTTCTCGTAACCCCATCTTCTCCAAGGTCGAAGACAGTTTGACCATAAATTTCACCAGTGAATAAACTTTACGCTTAATTTAAGCTCTCCAGATGTTTATATGTTGCGTATGAATTCAATTTCGGTAAGTTCACAGACGGACGGACGAAGTGGGTTTTTATAAAAGAACTATGCGAGATATCTACTGCTTCATATTGCAGTTGTGAATTCCTATTTTAGTGGGTGCATGTACACATGTAATCGTTTTACATAGTGGTGGACAATTTAGGGCTCGCGGCCGCATGCGACTCCAAAGAGCGTTTCATGCGGCTCCCGAAGCTAACATAAGATCCTTAAAACCTGACACAAATTCGTGTTTTTAGTTTCTCCGTATAGGGAAAGTATTGTTTTCATGAAAATAATCGATTTCGAGATTTCAACAGAAATACACGTTTGGAGGTCCCTAGAACACGTTTTGACTGTTTTCTCCAAGATGTCAGTGTTTGTGTGTGTATGTGATAGGTATTTTGTGGGCGCTCCAAATCTAGAAGCATTTGCCATTTCAGTACCAATTTTGAAATATAATATTTCCATCATAATGACAAGAGATGATTAGTTTTTGGACAATATATGACAACCTGAAGTGGAAGTATACTCGTGTCGTTTTTCCTTTTTTCTTTCTCCGTATACGTAGTATAGAGGAAGTATTGTTTTCATGAAAAAAAATCACCTTTGAGATTTCAACGGAAATACACGTTTTGAAGTCCCCAGAACACGTTTTTTGTTTATTTTCTCCATGATGTCTGTATGTGATAGGAATTTTGTGGGCGCTCTAACCTAAAAAGTATTTGTCATTTCAGTACCATATTTAAAATATAATATTTTCATAATAGTGGCAAGAGGTGTTTAGTTTTTCGACAATATAAGTAAACCGGATTTGGATATGTATTCTTCTCGTTTTTCTGTTTTTTTTCAAATATCTCCTTTAAAACTCTGATTGCATAAATATTTTGTATTATAACAATTGTATATAATAAAATTTGCGACAAGTTTTATTTGAAAATATTTTTCATATAACTGATAGATTAAGAGATATCTTGATTTTTATCTACTACTAGTGTAATGCCCGTTGAAATATCAACGGATGAATTATGGATAGATAGATAATTATTATTTTCATTTAAAATAATTAATATCCGACTTTCACATATGAAATATTTTGCCATTTACAACATTTCTAGTTAATATTCTGTTGTTGCCGGGCTATCTTTAGTTAAACTTAAAATAGTTGCCTCTCTTTCCCTCCCTCTCCCCCCTCTCACACCCTCTCTCCCTCTCACACCCTCTCTTTCCCTCCCCCTCTCTCCCCTCCCCCATCTTACACCCTCTCTCCCCCTCCCCCATCTCTCCCCCTGTCCCATCTCTCCTCCTCCCCCATCTCTTCCCCTCCCCCTCTACCTCTCTCTCCCCCCCGCTCTCTCGTATCAAAAGCATTCGAAGGACTGAATTAACGATATGATATAGAGGTCTAACAATGGAATTGGTAGGCAAGGCAACATCCCGTTAAAATGGCAAGATTTCCTCAAACTGTGTGAATTAAACGTTTACATTGAGAAATTTCGAACTGTAGGCGGAAGAAGATTAACAGAATAAGAAACTTTATAATGTTTTCTTCAAAATGGTTTATATCCGAAGATTGTAGGTCAATTCTTTCTAATTTTAATCTAGAAAAGAATGAAAGGCTGCACGTCGAAATGTCCATTTTTACGTGTTACCTTATGGGAAATGGAAATTATCTTCTGGAGTCGAACCCGGGTCTTTGATCTCAAGTTTAATACGTTAAAACGTATTTTTATTATACCATAATTCTATCCTGAAAATCACATCAAATTCGATTCATTAATTTGCGAGATATTAAGCTTCAAAGAGGGTTACGATGGCAGAGAGATCTGGGATATTATACCTATGTATAATAATATATTTTGAAGGGTGTGTTTGTTGGTTTGTTCATGGAACTCCTCCTAAACGATAAAAGCTAGAATAACCAAATTTGGTACGATTCTTCCTTACATCCTAACTTATTGAATAGTCAAGGTTTGGTCAACCGGGATTAATCAGTGCTGCCAATATAGGGGATTAACATTTTTCCATAAGATAACACGTATGAATCCATTTCTTGACTTGCAAAGTATTCTTCCTTCAACCATTAAAGTAGGTAAATATGGACCGATTTTTTTCGTTTTTGCTTTATTCGACGAATAAAACTCGATACTATCTTATTCCTGCGAAGTTTACATGCTACACAGTAGAAGTTTTCAGAAATACGCTATTTGTTTCGAAATTTTGTGGATTTTTCGTACTCTTTCCGGGCGTTGTCAAGGCCGCCGTCATTGTTACCTCCTATTCAATTAGCTTCAATGAAGCTTACAAATAGACGAAAGTTTAGCGTTATTCGATTCGCACTTTTGTTTAAGCAACGAAACAAACGATATTTATGGATAGCAACGTAAATAGATACTGATTATTATTCAGGAAGCGTTTATTGATGAAAGTAATTGATCCTTCTTTCGTCTATTGAATACTGTAATCTTACATTTTTTGTTATTAAAATCATTATATTCTATATTATAATGTTTATTAACGTAAATAACCTCACATATCTGGTGTACATTTACCAGTCAGTGTTCAATCATGGACAACTGTACATTGCTTTTTCAGGGGTTTCTTGCTTACAAGACATAAAAGTAAATATTTCAGCGAGGCATAATTACACAAGAAATGAAGCTGGATTTGGCGAAAGTGATATGATAGGAAATACAATTATCGTTATATTTGAATGCAATACGTTCGGAAACGGATTGTTACAAGCAAATATGATTAATTGTTAAGAAAAGCTAATTGTAAGTTAAAAAGTATCTACTATATATTTTAAAGAGTTTGTATGTTGTGCTGTAGTAGATTCACTAAATCCGTTGAAATTCAACGGGCAATTCTAATTCTAAGAGTTCTAAATATATGTTAACCCATTCAACGCGGCACGGAAAATCCGAGTTCTTGCCGGTGGCTGAATCCAGTTTCCTTTCATTTCCAGTAGAATTTAGTGCAAGAAATGCAGATATGAAAAAATTTAACGAAAATACGCAAAAATAGATTTTTAACGATTTTTTGAAATACTTACCGATACAACGAGTTATTACAGAAAAAATACGCAAATCGTCGAAAAAAAGTAATAATATAAAAATGAATTTTCCTATAATATAAAAAGGACCTGGAAAGTAAAGAAAACAACCTTTAAACGATAATAAAACGACTAATTTTCATTCACTGACGGTAATTTGAATCGAGTACTTACCGAAAAATTATTAGAGGAAAAACACGCAAATCGTCGAAAAAATTAACGATGTACAAATGAATTTTCTTATAATATAAAAAGGAATTGGAAAGAATATAAAATAACCTTTAATTCATAATAAAACTAATTCTCAATCACTATAGGAAAATCAGAGTGAATACGTACCCAAAAAAGAAAAAGTCGAAAATCCGAAAAAAATCTACCAATTGCAAAACGGACTTTTCTCAAGCGCTGGTTAGGGTCAAACTGATGGCTGGAGATGCATAGGAAACTCATTCCGCCGGCGGTCCTTTACCCAGACCGCTAGAAACAGATGTAGCGCTATGACTGGAATTCCAGTCATGCCGCCAGCCGATTGAACCACGATGACTGGAATTCCAGTCATGCCGCGTTGAATGGGTTAAATACGTCGCTAAGTGATACCATTGTTTCTGCTGCTATGATAAAACTTTCTAATTGTTGATAAGGGTCATTTTAATTGCACATCGAAATTTTGTTAACAATTTTCTTTGTTTATAGTTTTTATTAAAGAATGTTTTTAAATGATTCTTGAGTGTAATCGCTAATAAATATTTTTGAGAACGCTGACGTCGAGAGTAATCATATTCATTTCACTGTTTGAGAAAGTCATGTGTTGGCCACATCAGATTTTTCCAAATATCTCCTTTAAAACTCATTTTACGTAAATATTTGGTATGATTAAAGTTGTAGAAAATGTAATTTCTACAAGTTTTGTTCGAAACGTTTTTTCATAAACCCGATAGTTTAAGAGATATTTTGATCTTTCTTCTAAATTTATGTTAAATAGGTCGCTAAGAGATATCAGTTTTCGTTGCTATGTTAAAATCTTCTAATTGTTGATAGCGTTTCTTACGCTGCCAAAGGTAATTTTAATTGCGCTTTGATATTTTGTTATCCATAGAAACAGCTAAAAATTTCTTTAATTATTTTCTTATTTAATAAAGACTATTGAAAATGTTTTAAAATTATTCACGAGTGTAATTGGTGATAATTATTCCTGAGGTCGGTGATGTCGAGAGCAATCATATTCATTGCTCTGTAGCGAGAAAGTCATGTGTCATTATGATAATAAAACCTTTAACACTGTAAGGTTAATAAACCTAAACACCTAATTTAGACTTGATTTTCACTTATATGAAACCTCAGGATCTCTAGATAACTTCCGATTTATATGAATAATATTGCCTACTTACACGGAGTCAGGCCTGATTCGATCAATCACTCCGATTTACGCTCTAATCCGGCCCGTCGATGCATTGGAAACTTAAACAAGTCAGGATGGTACTGCGAAAGCAGATACTATAAGGCGATTTTTCACAAAAAATCTAAGATTCCAATTTTAAGGGTTCTTGTCATATGTAGCTCTCGTATGTAGTAACTTTATCCTGAAAATTTAACTTCTCTAGGTTGAACCGTTTCAGAGATATCGCCTGCGCAGACGGACGGGTAGACAAAGCGAATACATAAGCGGATTTGTTTTTAAAAAAACTCGCTAAAAATGCGGCCCTTCAAAGAATTCACAACTACCAATGCGGCTCTCCAGGTACAAAAGGTTGCTTACTCATTTTTCTTCGCGAAAAAGTTTCCCGGAATGTATGTAAACAGCACTAAAAAGAAACATCATCGAAACGAAACCGCGCTATTCGAGAGAGCGCTATTCGAGAGAGTGCTATTAGAGAACGCACCACCCCTTTGTATCGGGTTAATACGGCACATACCTCTGGGGATGTAATCTCGGACAGTGATAAGGACGCTTTCACGCGGTTACGACATCCATACGACTACTCTATACCGGTAACCCTCCGGGTCACGTGATTTCCTCATTTGCATGCCTTCCCAGATTGAACACGATGATTGCCCGGTGCAGCAGGTTGTGCGTGATCTCGCGCGGCGAAGCGTGTTTTCGTGTCGCTCAATCTTCGCAATAACACGGGGCGAGGATCGAAAAAAAAACTCCCGATTCCGTACTCCGCGGATTCAAAAGTGCGCTGTTTTTTTACTTTCTCCATGCGTAGTGTAGGGGAAAGTACTGTATTAGTAAAAAATGTCGAATTCGAGATTTCAACGGAAATACACGTTTTGGGTACGTTATGAGTATATTTCTCGAGGATGTCTGTGTATTACATAATTTTGTGGGCGCTCTAACTAAAAACTAATTATTATATTAGCACCAAACTTGATACTTAAGTTTTTTAAATTAACAATTCAAGATCTGAAAATGTTTCATAAAACCGAATTTAAAAGAGATATTTCTATTTTCCGTCGGAATGTATGTTAAATACGTCCGTAAGTGATCCCATTGCTTACGTTGCTATGATAAAATTTTCTAATTGTTGATAACGATGCGTACGCTGCCAAGGGCAATGTAATTGCGCATCGATATTTCGTTATCCGTAGCAACATCTAACAATTTTGCTTACTATTGTTTTTTTTCAAATTAAAGATTGACCAAAGTGTTTAAAAATTATTCGCAAACGTAATTGATGTGGAGAGCAATCATATTAATCAGTCTGTATAGAGGAAGTCATCGCGTGGTCCGAGGGTCCTGTTTATTTTCCTGCGGGGAGCGTTTTTTTTTTTTTTAATCGGCGAACTTTTCGAATCGAGGCACGTTTTTGAAGTTTCCACCAGTTTTAATTGCGATGCTTCAGATATCCAGGGCAAACATATTCGTAGGTTCGTGAAGGGTTTCTAGTATACGATATTAAGCTTCTCCAGACTTTCTCCTCCTTTTTGACGAAGACCGAAGGCATAAGTCCTCTTTTGCTATGAAACGTGACTGAATCTATATAGAGAAAGAGAGAGAGAGAACGGTACACTGCGGCTGTTGCCAAGGGCAACCCCATACTGGATGGATCGGGTGTCGTCAGAATATGTGTCGCGTAACTGACGATGGTTTGCGTCTTTAAAAAGTCGTGATGTACAGTCGAACTTCTGTAACTCGAATTTTCCACAACTCGAAGTGAATAAATACATTTTACAGTAGAAAATCTTTTTCGTATTATTTTTCTTCTATAACTCAAATTTTTTATAAGTCGAATATTTTTTGTTTCACTCAAAAGTTTTGAATTTTCCATAACGCGAAGTGAATGCATTTTACGGGATAAAATCTTTTTCACGTTATTTTTCTTCTATAACTCGAATTTTCTATAAGTCGAATATTTTTTGTTGCGCTTGAGTTTCAACTTATAGAAGTTTCTTTTTTCTTATTCTAATTAATTCGCGAGAAAATCGTTAACGTTCGATATTTGCTCTCCCAATTTTTCGGCGAGTGTCGAACTGTATTGATTGTTAAACCGGCAAATAACATCTATACTATAAATCTGATGTGTTCAGAAAATAACTTTCTCCGTATATATTATAACGAATTTTTAAACACTTGGAACAATATACATAATGAAAATACTTTGAGTCGATTTTCACATTAACAAAATGAATAAATAAACAAAATAGTTCTTTTTGCTATGGATAACGGAATACTGGAACGCATCGTACCACTAAGATCAAATTATTGTTCAAAAACTTCTTGATTAGAATTACCGTTGGCGGCGCTGGCATCATTGTCAATATTTACTAGATCATTTGTTAATATTGTTATCTAATCAATATAGGTGGGGTCCAGTTTTACTTATCGATTAGTTATTATTGAAACAGAAAAAAATGAATAATATTTTCATGTTTTTTCATAAACGAAGAAGAATTAAATGTTTCGCTTGTTAAAATGAACACATAAAAGCGATTTATTTTTATTGTTGTTATTTAATGTCAAATGCCGCTAAAACTTTTGTTATCCGTTACGATGCGTAACGAGTCGTAGTTTCACTCGCGTGATTTTTTTGACGGGCTATTACATTAGCTTATACGTAATAAAGAGTTGCGGTAGGTGTATAACCACTGATGACGGTCGATTTGCAGCCGAAATTCGCTTTTGGTTTTCCTAACATTTTATAGCCATTGGAGAAACATAGCATAGCAATTGGATTCTAACCAGGAGGCGAACTCGACAATTCCCTTTCGAATTATTTGCTTTAATAATTTGTTTTAAAGCGAAAAGGATATATCTGAATTACTTATCGAAGTTAACATTATATGAAACCAAACTTCCGTTTATAGATACATCGAATTGCAAAATTTCATGATTATTTCTTCTTACGAGCCGTGTTTTTTTATATAAATCAGTTTGTTATGCTCCATAATGCTTTTAAGTTGCTGGAGGTTCATCAACCTACGATTATAGAAGCTATTTTTTAATTGTCATCATAGGCAGAAAGCTGAGAGGTAAAGGAAATTGTTAATATGTATGAGTATAATTAATCGAAGCAGGTATGACTTCGTGGAAGTAGGCAGCACTATTCATATTAAATAATATTTAATATGAATTAATCTGTTTGAATTTCCATCACCATCTTTTCATGACGTTAACCCTTTCACTCTTGAATTTTTTTCTCTTTATAAATATTTGTTTAATATTTTTTTCATGTTCAGGATGCTATTTTTATATTAAAACTGAAACAATTTTTGTAAAAAATAATTTTATGTTTTTATTTAACAAAGTTGTAGCTAGTACTTTAAAGTACTGTCAGTAGTCTGCGCATTGAAATACATTTTGAACAGCATTCTTCAAATGCTTTATTTGGCAAATCCAGTATATAAAATAAAAACATTTGGTCCATTACGTACATAATTTCTCATTTTTGGTAAAAACAATTAATAACATATAAACAGTATCAATATTTATAAAATTTTATACACATAAATTATGCATTTTGTATATTCCATACCTGTAGTGTATAGTGACGAAACTACTTTTTTTTCTTTCTTCAAGCGATTTTTATATTACTTCCTATGAGGAGGAAGTTGATTTTAGAATATATAAACTCTCAAAATTCTCGCCATTTATTGGTACTCGTTTAAATATGCGTGTAGAGCTTCTTGGTTAAATAAGTCTTCCTATAGTGGAAGGTCGCATTTTCGCAATTTATTTATCGTCACGCCTGTTTATTTTTCAAGTAGTGTAAATGATATTTTGTGCACAAATAGGCGTAAATTTTGCATTTCATCAGTCGAGGGGAACGAATATTTTCCTGCATACTATTTGAGTCGTATGAATAATTTTGCGATTTAACGTTTCCGCCGCTATGAAGAAATATCCGCACTGTGAAAGTATGAAAAGGACTTTTCGTTTATTTTGATGGCGAGAAAGAGACGAGTCCTTTTTCTACAATAAAATAAAATTCTGCCGCACAGTATTTCTGCGTTTAAACTTAAAATGATAAAAAATCTGTCGCAGTGAACCATTTATCACGGATTCCTTATTTTATAAATCTAGATTTATATTTGAAATTAATTTAATGTGGCGTAAATTTGTGGTGATCTATAATTAACACTTTAGTAGAAAATGAGGCAATTTTCAAAGTGGTACTTTTATGTGCGGTGGCGTTTTTATTTTCCATTTATATTTCTATATCGCAGAGCAGGGATTTACGACCTGGTGCTCGCGAGCACCGGTTAGCTCTCGAGCAGAATGATGTACTTAATGTAATCCCAGCGAGCATCAGAATTTTAATTTGTCGAGTCGCTTTCATTTTGTAACGTATCGAAACACATCAGTAATATCATGGGTTTCAACATGATATCATTCATAATTGTTAGCAATTTATGGCAGAAGGTGGAATTCGCTTGATACTCTAGAGCAGCAGGGCCCAAACCGCGACCCTAGGGTCACACCCTTTTTTATTTTCTCCATATACGTCGTCTAGAGAAAGTATTCTCTATTTAAATATTAGCTAAAATTATTTAAAACAAATAGATAAATTCTGACTTCCAGCTTTATAGTTTCCTTTCATCACTCTTCAGTTTTGTTTTAGACTCCATGCGGCCCGCGATGAGTGCGTGAGTTTATGTGGCCCTAGAGCCGATAAGTTGGGGCAACACTGTTCTGGAGAAAAACTCGGTGATCGTCACACCGAAGAGCTTGGAAATCCTCTCCCTAGAGCCTTACAGAGAGCATGCGACATAGCATCATAGGATCAAAATAGCGGTTATTTTTTTACATAAATTCAGCGCTTAATTTCTGGTGGAACGCAAGGGAACGGTTCCCTCACTTATTTGGGAGGAAGTTTCTAAATTGTTACGAATAAAAAATGTTTAAGTTACAAGAATTTGAAGGCGGCTAATGATTGTCTGTACAGTTCAACCTCCCTCTTGCGGGACAACATCTGATTTGTACATGATTGATTTTTTTTTGTTTTACCCTTTCCACAGTGCCGGCCGTAGAAATTGCGGGGCCAAATTAGAAACCTTTTGGCGGGGCCCCTACATCTAAAAGGCGTAATTTTAAAATAAAGATTTGGGAGGGGCACAGCAAACGAGGTCCAAAGGACCGAAGCAACGAGACCTAAAAGGCCGAGCCAGAGGGTGGGGATCCGGGGTGTATCCCAGGCCGCCAACGCATTTCCTGCATTCTGTGAGCATCAGATGGCCTCTCACGAGACTACTTGGGTATGGATGGAACTATGGATAAATCTAAAAAGAAAGAAAAGAACCTAGAGGCGATATAGAGCGATTTGCTAAAAACGAAATTTTGGCGGCAACGTTACGAAAAGGAAGGAAGATAGCGATAACGTCTTATTCGTCTACTAGGGCGTTCGATACCAGATACTAAAAACTGTCTTTTAATGTAGTTTGCAGTTTCCATGTCCGCAAGCTGTTCCCCTCCCCAAAAAATATATAGAGCAAGGTGCGGGGCCCCCTCAGCCGCGGGGCCCGATTGGGTCCAATAGGTACAATTGACCTAAGGCCGGCCCTGCCTTTCCAAGTTACTTTATATTTATTAAAGACCATAGATCTTATTATGTTTTGTTCTGAGTGGTTCTGCTACGTTAGGCGTTCCCTTTCTTATTTGGCTACAAATTAAGCAATGCATAAATTTATCGAGACTTTTGTATAGGTAGTTTAATGTTCCATTGAAACTGAAGTTTCCGTGTTCCTTTGCTGCAGCTTTAATGTAGCCGAAGAGGTCGAACGAAGTGATGGAGTAGTTTATTGATCGTTTGCTAGCGATTGTAACGCGATAAATCCATCCTAGCGCCCTAGTAGTATTCGGCGCAAGTGAAGTCTGCTGTTAAAAGTAAATGGGCGGGCGTTTAAAAAAGATTTGATAAAAAAAAAGGCGTAAGTTTAGTACACGTACATTTCGGTCGCGAACCTAAAGTCGCCATTGTCAAAGCGTGGGACGAAAATGGGTAACAATACCACTTGCTATTCTTCCTTGCCCGCACGCATCTCCCCACCCTTTCTAGTCGTTCCGCCGCCTGCATGTGTACGTAAACACTGCGCACGCATTAAAAATGCACCTCGCCTATCTTCTGGGATAATAAAGATAAAGGCTTCACGCTCTGAAAATTACTTCTACGTAAACAAAACTTTTATTTATTTTTTTAATTTTCTCTACTTTTCCATTCGTCCGAAACGGTTTCCGCTTCTCGTTGAAACCACTCACGCCCGCGGAGGACTCGGAGAGAGCGTGCACGTCAAAAATAAATAAATAAAGCTTTATTGCGGCGGAAGTCTCTATACGAAGGTGGAATGCTGGACACTAGAGTACACCCCTGTGCGGATATGTTCCGCGTTTTCTGGGCCACGGGGGGGTGAGGTGTTTCGCGCGTGCGCCGCTACCGTCGACGGCGGCGCTGTCGTCTGCGTATTTCGGTTGGGAGAGTGGCTGAGTGAGAGAGAGGGAGAGAGAGACCGGTCGCCCCATGAAAGAGAGAGTCAGGGGTGGCGTTTTAGAAGGGGAGGAGATCGGTGGACGGAAAGATCGAACATCACGGCGGAATCTCGCCAGTCATTTGTTCCCGTATCAAGACAGAGAGAAAATCCTTTCTTTCGGGTCGTAAAAATGAGGAGAAGTAAGAGTGGGTTAGGAACTTTGACCTGGAGATGGGAAGGTTTTAAGTTTCATTTATCCGAGGGATAAATAATCGTCCGGCATCGTTTATATATGAAAACGTCTCCTCTTCTCTTCTCGTCGGATGAAAATACGCGAGAACGCAAGTGTGATTTGCTCGTGTCTTTTGAGTAGCAGCGATGTTCGAGGTTTTTTTTCATTAAGGGTAATGATAAGGCTGTGATACCAGTTAAAAAAAGTGAAGGACGTGAAAGATTTACCGGTGTTATTTATTCGAAAACCCCATGGCACCAACGGGCGCCAAACGTTCTGTGTCTTAAGGGTTTTTTTTTTCGGACGAGAGGTACCATCGAGGGACCATCGTGGTGTCGCCGTCGGAATTTCTCTTGCTTTAAAGGAGAAAAAAGGAGTCATGCGCTGCAGAATCTTCTTCGGCGGGGAAAACTTTCGCCTCAGCAACCATCGTCATGTTTTCCTGTCTCTGGCAATGCTGGTCGTGGTAGGGTTCAACAATTCCTGTATTTATTTATTTTTTTGAAATCTCTGATAATGTCTTCTCTGTGGTGACGTTGGTATTTTTATGTGCTTTTTAAAAAAATGTTCATATATATGTAAATTACCTTCGGTCCGTCAGACGATATTCTTAGCGACTTTCAAGAAGATGGTCGGGCAGGCCGGGGAGTGTAATGATTACACCTGACCTCTCTTTAGACCAGGTGAAATCGAACGTTGAAAAAGGGACCTTTCGGTGTGACCCGTCACTGTATTGAAATCGATATGTTCTAGGCTTGATCCTTGTCCGTTTGTGTGTATTTTTTTCGAGTATCTTCTCTTTTTTTAAAAATTTTTAAAATAATAATTACGCCGTTCGCTCTTCGAACGATCTGGGGAATTTTTTGTCGTATAATCGGGAGAAAATTCGGTAGTCGTTTTTTTATATCCTCTGCGTGGATTTAATTACGTTAATTCAAGTTTTTTTCGGATTTGGTATAATGGTAAAGGGAGTGTTCATTATTTTTTGTTGTCAGGGTCTCGCGAGGAGAAGATCATCGATTTTTTAATGAATTAAAACGCAGTAAAAGCGATACGCAAAACATTTCAACGTCTCCGTCGGTACGTAATTCGCGACGGTGAGAATCGACTTTTGCGTATCGTTTAAAAAATAAACGCCTACAAATACGTTTCGGCGTGCGCGAATTTTCTGCGAATCCGGATGTCTTTTGACGATTCGGTTCGCCGTGTATTTTGAATACCTTCGTTGGAAAAACGCCGGTTCGAACGGAATCGCGGCTCAACTGTTTTCGCGTGTTTTTTTCCCTTCCATCCTCTCCCGCACTCTGCCTCCGAAGGAAGAGACGAAATTCCCATGTCGAGAATTTGGGTGTCGTCGTTACCATCGCGACGATGCCTTTCGCATACTTTTCCAAGCCATGCGCGACTGGTTTCCAGTCACGTGACCTCAGGGGATCCAACCGCAAGGGGGGGGAGGGAGGGATGGGAAGCCTTCCCGAAGCCGGGTGTGCGCGTATCTCATTGATGGCACTTGTGAATGGCATTTCTTATGAAAACCTTTTTGGCGCATTGCTGTAGCGGAACTTAACAGACCTAAAAGATGAGTTTGATCGATCTGGAAATGCATCTCCGCCGTGCTGACCCGAAAGCAGGAGCGATTTAGAAAAAAAAAAGTCGAATCCGACTCGCGAGATGGATTATACTAGCACGCGCGTTACTCGAGGCGATGAGGAAGCGATTCGTTTTCTGTTTCATACTCGCGTGTGTTATCGGCCGTGGATTGTTTCGGGAATGGTTCGCGACGTTAAACCGAAAAAAATTGCGATTTGCTGTGTTCCTCACATATTTTTTTGCTTTCTTACATACGAAATGTTATAGGTGAATTATTATGGTCGTGAAAAAATTCGAATTCGAGATTTGGGTGAATAAGAACGCTTTAGACGCCTCCGAGTCCGAAATAGTGTCATTTTTTGGAGATTCCGTATCTGTATGTAGTGTGTCCTCCGTGCAAAACTATGGGAGCTAAAAGGATCAACATTATATGATTAAATATCGTATCATCAAAGAAAGGAAATATTGTTGCAATTTTTTTGCGCAGCAATGGAAGATAGTTCTTGTCGATTTTCGCAAAAATGTCGATATACTCAAGAATGGCTTCACGCATTTTTAAAAATTAGAATCGATTCAATTATAGCTTTTGATGTTATGAACAACCTGCATAGGTCAAATGTCTTCGAAAACAATGATATAGCGTCCAATGGCGTTATGATGTATCGAGCTACCGCCAAGCTACTCCTTACAATAATGCTATAGGCGACAGTATTGTATGAAACAGAAGCGTAAGGATATGAGAAAGTTCGTTTGATGTATGCTGCTTTTATATTTTTCTCACGCGCGTGTATTATTCGCCATGACTCGTTACATTCAATGCGAAATGTTTCCACTTCCTTCATCCACATTTATAGTGCATTCCGAAGGCCTCTATTCGTACGCGATTCAACAAAAAAAACCTTGGTGCGAGGCGGCCCTACGGGGAATCGAACGTTTGGGCAGAAAAAATAAGGTCACCCTCCATTATGCGGTATTAAATGGCGGAAACTTCGCGAATTCGAATCTCTCGTTCGGTTTTCGCTACACGGATCGGTAGTATTACTAGTAGTAGTAATATAGTAAGTGAACGCGGAAGTCCGTTTTTAAAACTCCAGCCTACGTTGTTTATTTTCCCGTCGTCATGACGATATCGACTTCGTTAAGCGGAAGCGAACCGCGCGCGAATCTCTTTCTTAGAAACACTTAATGGCGCCTTTTTCGTCGGCGAAAAATAAATAAATAAAAATTCCTCGGCCGAATTTAAGTGAGGAAACTGTCGAGATGTAATTTGATAAATTCGATACGTATGGTTCTCTTATATCGATTGTCTCGTTGTATCGAGTTAACGATCCATCTGGAACGATAGACCTTGAGAGGGATATAGCATACGTAACGAGAAGCAAGGTATCAATTTATCCTTCCTGGTCTGACATCTTTGCGTGTATCATTTTCTTTTTTTCCCTCTTGATTCGCTTCGCTTTATCGGTCAAACAGAATGGACGCTTGCGTGGACTCGAAAGATCGCTTACATCCTGTGATGATGAGAATCGATGAGAAATTTCGTCGTCGTCAGGATTAATTTATTCTAAGGATAATTATCAAACCAGCCTCATTATCATTATTGCCGAATCGGTGCTAAAAATAGGCCTACGTCCTATGGTAACCCATTAGTCAAAAGTATTAACAAGGATAGTATTACGGTGTTAAATAGAAACGAAAAATCCCAATATATATATAAAGTTCAATCGCAATTATAGTGCTATAACGTTCGAAGTCGGCAAGAAAAAATGCAGTATTAACGTAATCACAATTTTAATAATGCCATTAACGTGATCAGAGCTTTCGAGGTTCTAAATAGGCCTTCAGGGCTTATCGTAACGGTTTTAAAGGGTTTATTAAGTCCCCGCCGTACTTATCCCTATCAAGCATTCCTCTATCTCTTCTGACTCCGTCATCTTATCTATTTTTATTTCTCTATATTACTGTTGTTAATTTTTAAAGCGTTACATCTAATTAAAAACATATACTTTGCCTTTTTCGGCTTTAGGGTTTACATAGAGCAATTCAGGTGATTTGTTAATATGATTGTTGTTGTAGTTCAAATCGGACTGAAAATCTGTGTCAAGTGGTAATTTTTTTAGAAGATGCTGTCTATGGATGACAGCTTAGGATTACTGTTTTGCAGCTGAAATGCGCGTATGATTTTTTTCAAAGTTTTTATGGCTGTTGAAAAGACGAGGTTTGTCAAAATTTGAATTAGTTTTTCATTTCTAGCACTGAAAACGAATAACCATCCTTATTTTAGGATAATTGTCTTGATTTGGGCAGCGAAGAAAAGAAAAGGAATTCCAGAAATGATAAATGGACTAGTAATAACAGTAAAAAAAATACGGAATGTAAATATATGCAGAAAAATCCAAGGTCACGCGAATATCGAGAAAAGAAGAAAACTCGAGCATTGGTGAAAAAGCCATTAGAACAAGTTTTAAGAATCATAACAAGAGATACTGACGGGAAGAATAAATATAGAAATTGATGAAAATGCTGCTTATGAAGTATCGCTTTGTGTGGAACTGAAGTTTGGACACTCAGGAAAAATGACACAAATTGCTCAGAAAACTTGGACATGGAAAAAGAATGCTAAAGATACAATTGAGAGAAAGGATGAAAAAACGCGGACATACTAAGAAGTATAGGAGAAAAGCGAATGGTTCTGCGAACTATAAGAAAAGAGGGAGGTAGTATTCTAGATCGGTATTTTTTTGAGAAGAGAGAGAGAGCATGACGAAATATGTGTTAGAAGGAAAGAGAGTAAGTAAAAAAGTTAATAGCTGACAGAGACGAAAGGAAAAGAGAGCTAACAAAGAAAATAAGAAGACTGCGGAAAGTAAGAGTATGTGGAGAGATGGGCTTAAACATTAAGTGCATAATCACGGACCTGACTACGAACAGATTACCTGTGATGGTTTTGATGTATGATAGAAACGGACCTTGGGTTGGATGGATCATGAGGTGTGAACCGAAATCTGACGGGAAGAATGCAACTGAAAATAAATTGAGGACGACAGGATCGCTCGCACGGTACAATCTTATAATTTTAGGAATATCAAAAATTTCCTTTACTTGCTTCGCTGTTCGTTTCATCCAAGGGGATTTAAACGTGGGTTTGATAAATATGAAGGCAATGCCTTAAGTCATTTTTGAATTATTAATTTGATTTCGCTCGAGGATTTCCGACTAAAAGCTTAATATTAAAGTTCCTTAAGTAGTAAGATTCGGAGGATTTTAAGAAAATCGTAAAGGAGAAAATTATATTCAAGGAAACTCGCATAAGAAGATGATGAGATACAGGGTGTTCCAATAATCCGTAAAAGGATTTACAGAAAGTTTTTTAAAAGACGTACGCTTTATTATATTTACCGAGGCAATATTACTCAGAGTTTTACTTTGCAACTAAAATTTTTCAGAGATTAATTAAGTTCTCATATCATATTTACAGTTTCTATCCCTTTAAAGAAGAACTTGAGGCTTCTAGTTTTCCATTTGTGTAGACAATATCTTCCGATATAGCGAAAGAAGGTCAAATGAATCTTCAGTGTCCTTCCATAATGGTCTCGCATAGACATATATTAATCATAATCCATCTGTCTGTCAGTCCATATGTTACGAATGATGCAGAAAATCTGGATAAGTTAGCCAGTTTCACTTGGCTAATACCTGGATAAATTGTTAATTTACTTCAAGTTTGAAAGCAGTTTGTTAAGAAAAGCCTCTACATTAAAACTGCGTCTTACTACAAAGCTACCCAGCCCTGGTATCTGAGTTTCTTTTATTCAGACCCGAAGAAAAAAATCTTGAATTGCGTTAAAAGTTATTATTACACTCAGCCACGTTTTCCACATTTATTTTATCAACAGTACCTCACAATAAGAGTCGCATTTTTATAGCACACGGATTTCATTATCGAGATCAAACCCGCTGATGTACATTAGGTAACTTTCACCTGGCCAACGTTGACATTAGTCACGTTGCGGACATAAATAGGGACATGCGTAGTGCCTTGTTTAACTTGGAATGGAATTATCTCCACATTTGTTTGTATAAGTTTTCGACTTTTTAACTCACTTTATGTAAATATGGTTGTATTACGCTGATGATTTGTCCGAAAGTTTCATATCATATATAATCACTGATTCCATTATAAGAGTACATTGGATTTACTTTTTCCTATCCTTATCCAATTACTTTTTTCTGAAAAAAAATCACGTTTTCGGTTAGTCTGTCCGTCTGTATGGGCAATAACTTTGGAATCCTGCAACCTGGAGAAGTCAAAACTTTCATGATAGGTTTATCTATATGGGAAATAAGTATTGGACAATTGTGGTGAACCTAGGTTCAGCTGCTGCGGAGTAATCGAAAAAAAAAATCTAACACGTACATGCCCTGCAAATACAGGCAACCAACAATACATAAAATTCGCGAATCTTTACTCCGATGGAAAGGTAGCAGTCCTTGGAAACAAAAGCGCCTTACGTAATTTCCTCTGCAATTCTTCACTCATTCGTTTCCTTTCCTTTTCATCAATAATGTATGTATGTATGTATGTATGTATCTATCTCTGTGTGCTTGTCGTAAAATTCTTGGTAAATGGAAGGCGAAGAGAGGTGTCCCTGGATGCATTCCCGAACCGGGAATCGAGGATTCGATCGTCGAGCTCGCTTCCCGAACGCCGTTGCATCGCTAAGGCGTGGCCAAAATGGGACGGTTCGCCGCGGAATGCCGATGTTTCCGGAGCTTTGTGAGAAAAAAATGTTTTCCGGAGGAGGAGGAGAAGGGAGGTTTGCAGTCGCAGCTAAAAGAGAGAGAGAGAGAGAAATGAATTCTGGTCCAGCGTAGAGTTGGAAACGATTCTTTAGCTGGAAAGTAGCGAGAGAAACGAGACAAAATATGTGCAGTCGGATACCGATAGAATGACGTAGGCGGGGGAAAACTCGAACGATTAAAAAAACAATAAAGCATGGGAAAAAGGAAGTAAAATTACATTTATTTCTCAAAACGAGTCCTAGAAATCTTGGCATGATACGTATATCCAGCATGAGTTTATCTTTAATGGTGCCAATTCCGTGGGTAAATTTCTTCAACTAGATGGTTGTTACGTTTACGTAACATACAGAGAAAGCATTTAAGTTTTAAGTAGATCGAAAAAATGGAAACAGGCTTGATTGTCGGTTGATTAGTGTAAAAAGAGTTATCTTTTTCAAACAGATGGACGCGTTCCACATCTAAGTCGTGGAACATATGAAGGGTGTCAGAGATCATGGCAGCAGTACAAACACGCATTGCTGAAAGTTAATAAGATTAGAAAGGAAAGGTGGTGCCAATTTTTCGTGAGTGTTTTGTTCTTCATATCACCCATCGCATGTTACTAAATTATTGTCAGAAGACACGCTTCTTTTCTTGCGGAGTAAGATTAGGTTTAAGATTCACAGGGTTGGGTAATAGAAAATTTGAATAACCCCGCCCTCTTTTGTATTATGACATAAATCGTATTGTTATAATTAAAATAAACAGGGTCTTGGTATTTTCAATGAAACTTTTTGGGCTCTGGCTTTTTTGCTTGTCTGACTCCCAATGAAAGGGTCGCGGGTTAGATTCTCGCCTTCGCCTTGGTCGTTAATACTTGTCATTACATCTATTATAACATGGTCTAATTCGGGAAACTTCTTTTCCTTAAATACATTATTATTATAAAAAGGCTTTTGTTTCCTTCTTTTAGGGCCATAAATTCGGTCTCATGCAGACCCTTTGAAGTTTTTGTTTGTTTTTATTTTTCCTTTCCATACATTTGAGATTTTACGTGGCGTGCATGTTGAGACGAAATTCTTAATTTTTTTTATGGATTCGCAGGAAAAATTACTTATAAATCCCAAAAGATTGAATGTCTTTTTTATGTTTTACCCAACATTAAAAATTAAAGTGTTACATCGCGTACGTTTATCTGTATCGTTTTTTTTCGCGTTTTATCGCATTTAATTTAACAAACGGGGCGGTGTCATAGAAAGGCGCGTTTCCTTAAATTTCGGTATTTTTTTTAGGGAAAGCCGTTTCAACTCTTAAACTGAACAAACTTAATTAAGCGCACCTGATGATATTATTAACGAAGGAGAGTGAGAGAAGAGAGAAAGGAAGGAAGAGAAAGTAATCGAAGGGAACAAACAAGGCGTCGAAGCTAATTGTTAATTTTTTTGTCCGCTGATTTTAAAAAAATTAAACTTTCGTTTCAGTTTGAAAGATAATCAAACTTTGTTCCGTGGACTTTACAAAAGGGCTTAAAAGGCATCAGAATCCTTCAGGGATCGTTTAAAGCGGACGGAAATTGGGAAGTTTCATAAGCGCCACCGCAGGAAACTCCCCCTAAATAAATTACGGTATGAAATTACACGCGGGGGAATTTTCATAAAATATAATTAGGCGATAACGTAAAATTAATCGGACAAGTTAATATCATTAGATTATGTAAGATTAAAAACGTGGGAGGGTATCGGTTAAATAATTTATGAGGATCTTTCCTATAGACTTAAAACTGTCTGGTTACCTATATATTCCGTACACGATTAAGCCTCAAATTCTAACGCATGGGTTTCCAAACTTTTCTATGTGGCGAGCACCAAGTTGTATCCTAGAACATCAGGCAAACCAGTTTGGGGAACCACTGTATTTATGAAAAAATAGGAATGATCATGAATAAAATCAAACCGACATTAAATTTCTGATAGATGATCTTGAATATGTTTAGAAATCAACCGAGCAAATTAAATTATCGGCTCTAAGTAATGGGATATTAGGCACCATATAAAGGCACAGTCAGGCTGTCAAAGAGCACCATCGAGCTTCCAAAAGAACACAGTGGTGCTAAGGAGCACCAGGTTGGGGAACCCCCGTTCTAACGGGTATCGATGATTTCGAAAGGAATCGATTACGGGGAACGTATTGGGGGAGGAGAACGATCTGCAAGACAGTTCCAAACGAGGACGCGAAAGAGTCGCTCTCCGAGCAAGGTGCACGCCTAAGGCATTTTCGACCTTTTAAGCGACCAAAAGAGGAAGTTCCTACAGCGAGTTAGAAAGCGGCAATTCCACGCTGTAAAAGTAAAAAGAGAACGTAACGCAGCCCCTGGAATTATCTCTCCTTCAGACGACTACAGCGGCAGTGAAAGTTTCCGCAAAGCTCGTGGCGAGAGCTGAATCGCCAGGCTAAGATAACATGTTTTTTTTCGATCGTTTTCTTGTTTGTCTGTACTAACAAGAGACTAATTGGGAAATTTTTTTCTTTTAAACTTGTGTAGTAGTTTAGTAGAGAAACGACTTTAGATTCGATAGATATCCTGGCATGTTTGTTTTAGACCTTTTTAAAACGATTCGCGAGATCCACTAAATTTCTAATAAATGATCTTGAATATGTTTAGAAATCAACCGAGCAAATTAAATTATCGGCTCTCAACCTCAAATTCCGAGGATTTTTTATTTTCACTGAACGAATTCACGATTCCCAATGAAGAGTATAATACATTTATATTGTTGAATTATGTATGTAATTATTCAATAATCTAAAAATTACCTTGCCAATCACAACAACCTAATGTGTTTACGACTCTAACTTGTTTTATGCTCGTTTTAATTTTATCCATAGATAGATAGATATCGTCTTTATTTCTAGGAGAGATTGAGACTGGACAGTCCCTTCTACCATCTAACCCATTGTCATTTACACAAAATTACAAAAATTTTAGATAAAGATATACAGTTAAAATACAGGAATGGTGAAAAAACTCATTAGGCAGTCTGCTATATATGTACAAAACGAGTTAAGTATATAAAGATAATTGTTTGTGGGGGGAAAAACTAAGATTTATTAACATATAGTAAACCTTAGGAAAAACCCCACTGCAGGAAGACACCCACATAAAAAGGGTGTGTGTGAAACACCTGCAAAACCTTCAGACAGTATTATTTACAGATTGAGAAGAGAACTAAACATAAGTTACACATATAGACAGTCATATATGAGAAAATAGAGATAATAATAATAATGAAATGCGTATACATAATTGGATACATAGTCATACACACATACATATACACACACACACACATACACAAACGCACATACGTACATACATATATTTAAATACATATGTATATTCATATACAATATGTATGCATCCACGCACATCTGCATGCATACTATTATAAAAACACATTTACACGTATTTACTCAGATTAATTTTACAAAACTACTTACTTTCTCCATACATAGTATAGGGGAACATATTGTATTCACGAAAAAAAAATCGAATTCGGGATTTCAATGATAACATACGTTTTGATGTCTCCTGATTAGGTTTTCACTGTTTTCTCGCTGATGTCTGTTTGTGTGTGAATGTGATTTTTTGTCTGGATTTATGCTAAGCACGTCGCTAAATGATGCATAGTTTCCGTTGCTATTATAAAAAATTCTAATTGTTGATAGCGATAGAGTTATTTTTTATCCATAAAAACAGCTAACAGTGTTGTTTACTTATTGTTTTTCAATGTGAAAAGTAAATCAAAATATTTTCCAACATGTAAATCGTAAAATGTTAAAAAACTATTCACGGGTGTAATTTCCGATATTATTCTTCTTGAGGACGCTAATGTCGAAGTAATCATTACTCCGTATGGAGAAAGTGTTGGACACGGCAGATTTTTTCTTTAAAAAGTTATGCATTAAAGCAGTGAGATTAATTAGGATAGCGTTTGGTCTGAGCTGCGAAGCTTAAGCTTCCCTGAAGGTTTACCGTGGAGTAAAAAAAAATGTTGAGAAGCACTTCGCTAGGGAAGCCTTAATTTTTTTGGAATTCCGAAGGGGCAAGGAACAATAAATTTGTTAAAAAACGCCCCTTCAATAATGAAAAAACACGAGCCGGATTACGCAAAATGGTACGATACGGACAGAGTTTCAGGCGACGATATTATTTTTATCGGAATGTGAGACACATGTACTTAAAATGGAGTTTTTTTTTAATTCCGTCGAAAACCTCGCTATCCGGAGCGAAAAACTCTTTCCACTTCCAGGATTTTATCATCTCGCTCGGTTCGACCTTGCGTAAGAGATAGCCCGCCCGGACGAAATAGATCTTTTTTTGAAGAGGGCAATTGAATAGTTGGCACGTTTACTTACAGGCGGAAATGAAACTTTGGCTGGAATCTCTACGAAAGGGTTATTTAGAACGGATTGAATATGTTACGTGCTTTCTAGGAGATGACGTTGCTCAAATGTTTTTAGCGGGAGTTTTGGAGGTTGCGCTCATAATATCTAGCTCTGCGATAGGGAGTTGGGTCAGTAGGTGGTCTTTACTTGCCAAACTGTTCGTGAGGACTTTCTGGACGTTTTATTTTTTTTTTATCGATGTAGGACGGGTGGATGAAAACATTGCTCTCGGAGATAAGGACCGAACGGTGGTTTGGCTTGAATTCCTTTCGGTTACTCTTATAGTTTCAAAACGTTGGAGTGAAAAATAAAGGGCATCAAGTCCCATTCGACTGTAATATTAGGGTCTTCCAATATAGTTTACATCGAGATTAACTTTAGAATTATCGCCGCGTATGATACGATCTCGAATTTTGAAGTTAAGAAGTACATACATATTCCAGATCTACTTTTTCAGTTAGCAAGTATATTATAATTTTCGTTGAATGTTTTTCCGGAAAAAATCGAGGCGCCTGAAGGGCAAAGTGTTGAATAAAATGGAAAAATGTACACCTGATTAATATGTGTTGCTTTTTTTCGACCGAGAAATAATTATCGGTGTCGCCGTACGTCCGGAATCAAATCGAAAAGACTATACCTCTCAAATAGCAATTAAAATGTTGGGAAGGGTACGTATATGCACATTTCGGTTGCAAAGTAGCCGTCATCAGTGGCGATCCACCGACACAAGAACTACCCCTTTTCGGTTTTCCAAACATTTTTATCGCTATTGGTGGAGCATGGTATTTTTAAATTTGTGGGCGATCTGAGG
This sequence comes from Uropetala carovei, assembly GCA_036926305.1. Classification (NCBI taxonomy): domain Eukaryota; kingdom Metazoa; phylum Arthropoda; class Insecta; order Odonata; family Petaluridae; genus Uropetala; species Uropetala carovei. The sequence goes on from JAXCHB010000164.1 coordinate 934,395, forward strand.
ATTCGCTTGAGATGTATGACGTCAATTAGCGTCTTCATTTGGTAACTTCTTGCACTTAACAATAACATTTATCTAAACTTACAATCGAAAAATCGCTACTGAATATCAATAATTAAAACGTTTATTGATTGGCGTAGTTTAAGATTTATAAAGTGCTTTTGGGAAATGTGTTCCGCGCGATTCATAGTTTACTTAATTGGTATCTAACTCCAGAAAAAATGTCTTATATGAAAAGATAGGTAATTTTAAAAAATCTACTTTATCAGCAAAGATTTCAATTTTCAACGGAAAGCCTTAGATCCTTGGTAATTTCTCATGTAAAAATACGTTAATATTGTATAAAAATTATATTTTGATTAAAAGTCGTTCAACATAAAACCATGCACGTCGCCACGATATTCATTCCTCAATTGAAGGCGAAATTCTTGCGTGTAGTATCTCGTTAGCGTCAAATTCGAACCTAAAAACTTACAGAGTGGTTTTAAAGAAATATTTCTTGCATAAAAAGGAATATTCCCTTGGTGCACTATTAAGCTCCCTGCTCCAGAATAGAATTATGAATTATTACATTAACACAAATTTTAATCAATAATATATGTCATGTTACGTGCTACTAGGTATCGTTCATTGAGGAAAAAAGATGTCCAACTCCCTAGGGGTTACATGTAATGCATGTTATAGATATACAAGTTAAGGATAAATTTTAATTTTCTGCACCTACATCGTTGTATACCGAATACCCTGCACGCTTCGCAAAAGTTTTCTCCGTCATAGAAAATTAATTCTTCAAAATGCCTTCCTTAAGGTGGAATTTCGCCGTAGGAATAGCAATTTCGAGAAAGGATCCCGTGGAAAACTCAGTTTGAGCCCAAGGCAGGAAGCTTTATAAAAGAGCTTTACGTTCCCTTAAATCTCGCGTAATAGATTGAAGCGAGGCGGGAGGAAGCTGCCTCCGGAGTCTTCTACTTTTACCGAAAATACATTAGCGTAACACCAACAAACATGCAGGCGGAAATGACCGAAAACATCAAGCCATTATGTCATCGGCGTCCTTTCACCGCTTCATAAGACCTTTCAGGCCTCTTCCCCCGCTCACATTCCTTTCAACTTTTCCTCAGTCGGGCGATGCGTCTCACCTCGTCACCTCCCTATCCTCCTCCTCCGCTACAACCCTTCTATATTTATATATATACACATATATAAGGGCTGGAAGTCTCTCTCTCTCTCTCTCTCTCTCTCTTGAAGTGAAACCAGAGCTGGCTACAAACCGTCTTGTCTATTTTCTCTCTCTGTCTCTATTCTCAAAAAATAAGAATAGAATTTTTGCCTAATACAGTTATTTCATGTAATCACGGGTGCGGTTTGAATTGAAAATATATTCGAGCGCAATCTAAATTATTGTATATGTCGGTATTTTAATTCTTTACTTAACATTTAGTGCATTTATCGCAATTATAGTTTTTTCCTTGAGGTTTTTTTCCTGAGGTTTTTCCTGTTTTAATATAATACACTAGGTGCTTTTAACCCACTGAAATTGACCATTTAAGTAATCTTTCAGTTAATTTTCTATACTCAAACACCTTTTCAGTCGTTTAGTAAAAAATATTTAAAACATTACAATTTTGTAATGTTTTTGATAAAAGAATAGAATAAATTCAAGATAATGTTTAATTTAACGTAAATTTTGCGAGACGAAGAATTTACTTTTCATATCCTACTTCATATTGCAGAAAGTACAGCATGAATGTTATATATTTCACTCCTGTTACAATAAAATGATTTGTACAAAATCCGCCTTTCATGTACGAAGTAGCTGTTCTAAGTGGCAATTCACCGAGGATTGATTTAGTTTAAGTGATCAATAAAGTTACCACGACGAATTTTGTACTTTATAATTTAAATTTCGGAAACTTATTAAACTTGAAATTACATTCTCACAACACCTTTCATCTTACGAAGGAGCAAGCTTTTAGCGATATTTACGCTGAGTGATTTTATAGAACGGATTTTCTACTCTACTAGAAAAAAATCGATTTCTCAGACATTAACGACTGTAAATTCCTAATGCGCAAACATGCGTATAAATAGGAAATTATACGAGAGTAAAGAAGTCTCAGAAGAAGCAAGTGAAACAGACGAGCAAGTTATCCAAAATAGTAAATACCTAAAAGAGGATAATTTTAACAGAAAATTTATTGACGTTTTTTCAAATTCGCACATAATTGTAATGACAAATAAAGCTATCGTCCAACTCAACGCAATCGAATAATGGACGGAGCAATTTTGGTTTCCGGCGGATTGCGTCGAGTCTATTTATCGTATCTGCGACGAACTCGAGGAATGACAGGTCTATTTTTCACCAAGATTTTCGCAAAAAAAATATATGAAATCCATATTTTGCTTTTTGCCATTTCATTATTTGCTCATTAGTTCCACCTTCGCAGTGGGATTTCCTCTTATGGAGTCCATCGAAATTTGTATACATTCACATAAATTTACATATCGTAATGTGTATTTATGTTTGTTACACTCCCCAACTGCAAGGTTTTTTCTTTCGTTCGTCAAAATACGTAAATATGGACCGATTTTCTTCGTTTTTACTTTATTCGACGGCTAAAACTCTAAATTATCTTATTCTTTCGGTGCTTACATATTTTACGGTCGAAGTTTTCAGAAATACGCATTCTTTTTCGAAATATTTTGAATTTTTCATACTCTTTCTGGGTGTTTTCAAGGCGACCCTCATTGTTGCCTCCGATTCAATTAGCCTCAATTAAGCCTTCAAATAGACGGAGGAATAGAGTTACTCTATTCACAATTTTGTTTAAGTATCGAAATTATAGTTTTAGCAACGTCAATATGCATACATATCGACGTAAATAGTTATTATATAACAATTGGCCAAAGCAATTGAATATCCTTTCATCATTGGAATACTAAAATCTTTCCTATTTCGTAAGTAAAATCATTATATTCTACATTTTTTCTTTATTAACGGATATAGGCCCACGGATCTGGTTTACATTTACCAATTCGGAATGCATGTTGTTTAATATCGTAAGGAGATTATGGATTAGTTATAAATGATAACTTCTTTGCTTGCCGCAGCTCCAATCTCGGAGCTCTACAGGCAGCTAACACTGCTGCGCGGTCCCAGCAGAGCTCCGATTTCAGAGATGAACGGACAACTAGTGTGTGTATATGTATATATATATATATATATATATATATATATAATGCGCATATTTATATTTAAATAATTATATACACACACTTATAATTCTATGAATTTTGTTTGAGGCGTCATTAAATCCAGTGCCACGTTCAGCGTAAAGAGCAATCTGCCAAATTTTTAGTAAACGATAATTTACCTTCTTAAATTCTCTTCTCGAAAAGTTCTTTTCGGAAAATTCTTAATCTGAAATTACATTTTCGCAAAACCTTTCATCCTGGCCGACGCTAGCTCTTAAGGTTCGTTAAGCCTAGTAATTCAATAGCGTCTTTCTTTCCTTCACTAATGGGAGAAATATTTTTTAAAGGCATTAACGAATGTAAACTCCATACTCTTGTATACTTATGCGGACATTAATATAAATTTACGTATATACCAAAATCGCGAAAATCGATAGATAATTTTCTGTTAATCGGAGTGGATAATTTTCCGGTTCGCCTTTGTTAGTTTGAAATTCTACAACACGAACCTTCCATTTTCCCTCCCTCTCTCGCTCTCCCCGCAAAAACGCTCTCTCTCTCCTTTCAGCTTGACTGAGTTACATACAGATCTCATTATTCATCTAGATCAGCGTTTCCCAACCTATGGTCCGCGGACCACTTGTGGTTCCCGAAGGTTTTGTTGGTGTTCCGCGGAGGTTCCCAAAGTATGGTTTTTTTTAGGCCCCACCTTATATTTAGTTGGATTTTTTTGGAAAGGCTAAGTAAGTTTTACATTATCACAGGTATTGAATTGATTGTGAATCAGGGTTTACAGTTGTGGTCGCTACAAAAACAAAGAACAGAAATCGTTTAAAACTGCAGTCAGCGTTAAGGTTATCTCTGACTTCTTTATCTCCAAAAATAATCAGGTGGTCCTCAAACAGACATAAGCCTGTGTAATATATTTGAAAGTGGTGAAATCAACTACGTAACCACGTAACCCCTTTTATTAAACGTTAATACAGTCCGAAGGACCTAGAAGGATTTCTGAAGTGGTCCGCGGAGTTCAAAAGGTTGGGAAACGCTGATCTAGATTATTTATATAGGATATATAGATAAAATATATGCCCCAGTATCTTATGCAGCCGGCAGTGCACATTGCTGCGCGTGACGGAATTACAAGCAAATATAGTTCATCACACTTGTGCATAAGTGTATGTATTTTGTACTTACATAAATACATTTATATTATATATATATATATATATATATATGCATTAATACGATAGTGTCGCGTTATTAAGCCCTGCGCAACGTGAAGTATGAAGTGTAATCTTGCTGAGAAGGACCGTCTGTGGCTGACGGGTGGAAATGAGGTCGCATCGTGACTCGGGGCATACTTCTTCCTCATCACACACTCTCCCTTCAAAGCCTCCCGTTCATCAATTCGCATCTCTTCCATTTTGAAGCATCAGACCTAAAAGGCTCCGCGCGTTTTAATTCCTTTCTGATGGGATTTTTCCGTCGTCGATCTCTCTCTCGATTGAAGCGTCACCAGCAATGAAAGGGATTCATTCGCATCTGCTTTCTCGCTCTCTCTTTCTCCCCCCCCTCCCTTCTCTCTCACCCTCTCACCGTCCCTTTTCATTTAGGTACATGTAGTCGCAAAAAATTTCGATTGTTACTACTTTAAAATACAGTCGAACGTCGATGATTCGAATGCACGTCGAATGATTTTTGTCTGACATTCAAGTTATAGTTATAGAATTAGGATTTTATATAGGATTTAAGCAATAGGATTGGGATAATGTACAAGTTCGAGTTATAAGGGTTCGTTTTGAAGAGTTGGAAGTTCGTGTTATGGAGGTTTGAATTTCGAAGGTTCGAGTTATGGAGGTTAGGGATTCATTAGTTAGACTACAGTACAGTGAAGTACTTGTACCGAAATTTGTTCGTATATCAAATTCTCTCGATCAAGCGAATGCGAATCAAAGTTTTTAATGTTTTTTTTCATAACATCTAAAACGTACCTCAGTACATATTTTATACCCCTTTAATTTCCCTTTAATGAAAATTTTTTACTCGTTTTACATTTTTTCATTTGTTTAAAGAGATGTTTTTAAGTGAAGTGAAAGGACGTCTCATGGCTCACCGGAATGAAATCTTGCGCACTGATTCTACACATTATTTTCTCTTTACAAAGATTTTTGCAAAAAACAGAGTGTAGCCTATAAAAACGAACAGTTGCATAGTTGTATACAAACTTCGCGGACAACCTATATCTATAGGTGATTATACCCTCGCGGTAGTTACTTTCATTTGCATGAATTTACATAGCATTATTTACTGCCGTGGATATAATTGAATCGTCTCGTCCTTTAAGGCATCCGAGACAACAATCTGCATGAAACCAAAGCTTAACCTCCGGCATTGTCACTAACGAACGTTACTTCCTACCACTTATCTAAATTGCAGGGATTTTTTTGCTGCTGGATCCGTGCTATGTTAAAAGGTTGAAAATATGCCGTGTTGTGACGAGCTAAAAGCATAGTGAGATGTCCTGAGTCGATGCCAGCGAGATAGGAATGGAGACGGAATTAGTCAATATTGAAAGAAATGTTTGTTTATATCTGTAAAGCACGATGTTGTCGTTCTACTACATTCGTAGATATTGTGTTGTTGATAATAAATGCTGTAAATAATTTACACTGGCTATTTAAATGAAAAATATGTTTTAATGATAATTATGACATTTTAACGGAAAAATGATCGTTTTGATGCTTTAAAAATTTATTTAATGTCGTTGGAAATATCGTCACTGTTACCTTCTGCATTTAAAAAATCAATATACAGTCAAACTTCTATAAGTCGAACGCCAATAACTCGAATTCTCCATTACTCTAAGTGAATTCATTTTACAGGACAAAATCTTTTTCTTGTTATGTGTCTTCTATAACTCGAATTTTCTATAAGTCGAGTACTTTGTTTTGTTTCCATTGAGGTTCGACTTAAAGAAGATCCGCCGTAATTGGTGATTCCGGAAAGCTACTCGAGTCGATGAGTTGTCAGGACAGATTTTAACCTTTCTACTTACTTAAGTTTAAACGCGCATATCCAGATTATCATCTCATAAGGAATGGCGACTGGTTTTCGAATTGCGAACTACCATTTATGGACGAATTTTTTAGCAAAACGGGATATGTAACGAAGGGCTAACCTGCAGGAGTCGAATTTACGATTTCCCAAACTAATTCTTTCTTTTATGTTCGAAAAACTATTTTTATACGATATCCGTAAAAAAGGTTAGGAAAACCAGTTGAGCAATTCGGCAGCAAAGCGTCCTTCCGTGATTCACCGATAGTAGATTTATTGCAAAACTTCATTTTACAGTGTCTATTATGGGGGAAACCACTGATGACGGCAGTTTTGTAGACGAAAAGGCAAACTGTTTTTTCCCCGCCTTTTTATGGCAAGGGTTTTTTTTATTGCGACTCGCCAATAGTAGATTCATTCCAAAGGTCCTTTTACAGTGTCTACTATCGGTGAATCACCACTGATGACGGTTGACTTTTGGTCTAAATTTTCAATTGTTTTTTTTGTTGCTCTTTTTATAGCTATGGTTTTTTTATGGCGATTCACGGATAGTGAATTTATTCCAAAGGTTCTTTTTACCGTATCTACTCTCGTCGAATCAACATTGATGGCACTTGCTTTGTAGCCGAAATGCGTATCTGGGTTTACCTATCTTTTTTGTGGCCATCGGCGAAACAATACTCTTTCAATTCGATCTAAAATATAAATCGATAGTTCGATAATTCGATAGTTCTTCCTCGAATTCCTTCATGTTGACGCGATGTTCTGTTGCTGGAATTGTTTTTATCTCCTTTCGATTTATAAAGTTTCGCCTGCTTTTTTTTTGTAAACATTCCAACTAAACTCATTTCTGACGAGGAAACGCGTTAACGCGTACCGTTTGTTTTTAAGGACATTCTTAAAAAACCCGAGACCGCTGCGGCATTCCCAGGAACGCGTAGGTTGTGAGGTGCAGCTAAACTCCCCCCTTGCCTACCACTAACGGCTAGCTGGGTCAAATTTAGATGCAGATGCATGGGAAAGGATGTCACGGAAGCTGGATTGGAATTTCAGCCGTTTCTGGTCCGCAGATGAAACTCGAGCGCCTTTTGCTTCGACGCTCCTCGTTCCACTCGTGTGTGTCTCTCTTTTCAAACCCCTTCTGAAATCTTCCCTATTCTAAAACTGGAACGCCGTCATGTTTTTTTTTCCCTCCTCAACGAACTGTAATGAAAAGGGACGTACGTATTTGACACATGAAAGCGATAACTCGACCTCGAATATTGCGCGGTGCAGTCGCTTCCCGGAAGTTGTCATTTAAGGCGACGAATGCTGTGTAGAGTCATCTCGCTCAAATACTCCATCGTACGTACCTACAGCAATAGAGACCGTGTGTGAATGTGTGCGCGCACACATGCACGCGATGAAAGCCAGATAACGGAATTTTGAGGAAACGAAGTAGGTATTTTCCCCCATCTGGATTCACGTCGGTTAAATTCGTGTTGTCGAATTTCGATAACTCGAATTTCTATTATTCGTATTTAGATAACTCGAATTTCTATAATTCGAATTTGATAACTCGAATTTTTCTACCGTTGAGATTCGAGTTATAGAGATTAAGCTGTATGCATATATGCATGTATCTTTGTGGACATGCGCATACGGACGGTAAACTAAGGATGTTCGTTTTTCTGTGTTGCCACTCTTTTATCAATATTCAAAATTTGTGACCTTCCTCGCGTGCTTCCAGTGAATTCATTTTATACGTCGAGTTCACGAAAGGTGATTCTTATAACGTTTGAGAGCCTGAATGTTATGCGAGATAGTTATAACACGCGGTACGGTTAAAAGAAAAGTGTAATTCTTTTTTATTAAAAATTGTATTTTCTGTAGTATTTCTGTGAAATAGCGTGCCGTATAAAATCATTTCGCTTGCCGATGTGGGGGCACGTGACAGATTGTTGACCCCTTGCGGTAAATTTCAGTAAGGGAGTGGTTGTCATCGTAAATAACTCACTGATTTCTTTATTTTCGATTAAACGACGACGACTACTACGTAGCTAAACTGGGTCTGTGACTACGTTAAAACTTTTAATTTGCTTAAGTTTATAGATGTGTCGTTTATGGTGGAGAGTCAGTAACATGAACTAGTGATAATCTAGCTTTCAACTAATTGTAAGAGTAGACTGAGCCTGAACTGAACTCGATGCTTACTTTATTACAGTAGTGTTTCGTGACTCCTCGAATTATGCCATCGTGATGAAAGTTAGGGATTTTGTCATCATCCTCGTAAGTCAGAGGTGCCCAAACTTTTTAATGTCAAGAGCAACTTTCATTCTGTAAATAGTCTTGCGGGCTACTACATTTTAAAAAAATATACCTACATAGGGTATTCTAACTATAAGTTAAACACAAAAATAACCGTAAAGAAAGCATTTGTTATACACCACTTATCAAAATCGACAAAATAAATAGTTGATTAATTTATGTATCTAAATGTATTCTTTATTTAAACGCTCTCTTGTAATTTTTTGTCACCATATTTTTCGTAAAATCTATTTACATCGATTGGGAAATTTATAATCCGGAATAATTTACTTCCCTTTCTTATTTTTCCAGAGAGAAAGAATTTATCCATGGATTAGCTAAGGTTCAAGAAAGACACTTAAATGTCAAATTTTGATAAAATAAGTACGTACTAAGTATCTCCAAATGCCATGACAAGGTTATGAAAGGTTGTTCTTTTTACTAACATTTATATTAAATTCGAAATTAGTTTTGCTTCCACAGCACTGTCTCGTAATTAGAACGTTGATTAAAAAAATAAAGACATCATCCAGTCCACGTCGTTTGTTGGTGTCTGCGGAGTTTGAATAATATTAATGTTTCAAGAGAAAAAAAACTTTTCAATTTAAAATCGGATCGGAAATTTTTTTCCGTCCCGGAATCGAATCAAAATATTTTTCTTTTTACCTTACAAAGGATGGAGAGATGACATGAATGACGATAGCTGCGGGGCACTGAAAAACGAACCTGCCGCACGGTGGAGAGATCTAGATGACGAACAATGGAAAAAAGCCTTTAATGAAACCTGTGTTACGTTAGCCCCCAGGTAGATGACAAATTCATCTTGTCCCCGGATCATTCCTTTTTCCTCGGTTTGGCCGTGCTACTTGGCGTATGGCCAGGCGGATGCATTTTTAATGTTATTCCTCCCCGTAGCTGCACTCCCCCACGAGAGCCTTTGAATTTTAAATTTTTCGTCTCGAGGGGAAACCTTGCGTTTTTCGGGCGAAAATCTTCAAAGGAGAAAAAGGAAAAAATAGAAGAAATCGACGTCTCCTTGAATTTTGCCTTGCAAAGTTGTGTGGATAGTTTAACGTGCGACGGGACATGAAAAGGCGGTGCAAGGCTTAATAAAAGCACGTACATGCGAATTTTATCGCACTTTGGGCCAGGGTTTTTTTATACATCCGGCATAAAAGTGCGATAAAACTCCGATTATCCGTGCCATATAAGGGATAGGGTATATATGCACGGATATTAGGTAAGCACGGATAATTCGTAGGATAATATTTTAAAAGGCGAAGATATCTTTTAAATGTCTGTTGAATATTGTGATAATTTTTATTACAGCAGAAAGCAAGTCACATTCCGCATTGGCCAGAATGAAAACGATGTTATAACTTTTTTTTTTAATATTGAGATTCGTGCGGTTTAAAATAAACTTGCAAAGATATAATAATTGATCGCATTGTACTTGGCATTTGTGCTATTTATGTACTAACGATAGAGAAATAAATAAAGTGGTCGGGATATTTTATGTAAAAATGGAGTTCTGAGTAGATTTTATCAGGAAAATGTCTAAAGAACTATAGGACAAACGTATAATCGGAGTTTTACTCTATGTTTTCTTTGTTTATTATTATATTCTTCTGATTTTTGTGGCGTAAACCACTACAGGCAAGCGCGGCAGGTCTGAGATAGTTCTTATTTTAAATAAGTTTTATTTACGACATTATGTGAACAATGAATTGGTATGTGCGGGTGTCTGACTCTCCGTAGTAGTAAAACTTTTGCGTTTTCGAGTAATTTCTCAGCATTCTTTCGGTGATGGATAGGTTTGGAAAATATTGAGTTGGATTTATATCAGAACTTACCGAATAGTTCTTGGATTCCTTTTAAAGTCTCTTGTTATTAGGAAATTCGTAGCTTTGAAATATTTATCGATGAAAGTTTTAAGGACAGAGGAGTTTCTAAGGATGCTGGTGCCTTTAAAATTTGTTGGCAATTCTCCTCTATCTTTCCCTCGACAGACAATGGAGACAATTCACATTTTGTAGTAATTTCTTCGATGTTACGTTTTCGATAATAATTATTAGAAAATTTTCAGTTATTATAACTCTATAGATGTTTCTTTAAAATACGTTTCACTGATTCTTCCTTCGGAATGGAGGAATGTACTCGATGATAATTCATTATGTTCTTTGTAATCGATTAAGATTGTAGAGGAAGTTTTGATTTAGAAAAATTTGTGTTTTTATAATTATACTCTGAAAATATAGTATTTAGAATTAACGTTTACGTAAAAGATCTTTGCTTTCTGCAGGAAAGTTAGCGAGAAAGGTTTTTGATAGCCTCTCGGTTAATGAAAATAAATATTTCATTTAAATTATCCCTTAAAATGTCCTTCTATCGTACATTTATGTAATCTATAAACGGAAAAATAATAAAATATCGCTTCCAACCTAACTTTATGAAGATATACATTAAAACCTGTAAAGGAAAACAAAATAGTTGTTTTAATTCATTATTTTGTTAACAAATTAATCCTATACTTTATAAGTCATAAAGATCTCCTTTATAGTAAGACATTCTATGTATCATGAAATCTCTGTTTTTCTGCCGATGCACGCGTCTGACTCGAAGACAATTCGAATAGACGCCTCCATCTAGTACGAGCCCCACTCGTGCCAAAATGCTTTAAAAACGTCTGCATATTTTACTCCGAGGCTTTGCATGCTTTTCCCCCCTTTGCCGCATTCCTGGGCGTCGAATTAAACGCATCGCTGCAAGAGCTGACGTACTGGTACGCACGGAACGGCAATTTGAAGAGAAAAGAAATCCTTCTCTCTCTCTCTTAACCGATGCACCGTACCAGTCTTTTGTCCTTTTTTTTAATCCGTAAAAACATACACTTCTATAAGTCTAACCTCAAGGAAAATTAAAAAAATATTCGACCTATAGAAAATTCGAGTTATAGAAGAAAAACAACACGGAAAAGATTTTATCCTGAAAAATGAATGCATTTCGAGATACGAAAAAAATTCGATTTATAGACGTTCGACATGTAGAAGATCGACCGTAAACGTTAAGTCACCATCGACGTGTGATCTTCGGAGCGACACGCGAATCCTGCGAGAGGTTAGTTATAGTAGGAGTGCTCCGTGTCCGTCCAGTTATACGGAGAGAAAGAGAGACGCGCGTGATTGCTTCAGATGTGCTCCGTTCGCCTCTATAAGCGTCCTTGGATCGCCTCCCGCTGCAAGCAGCACCCCGGACGTCCCTCGCGGTGAGAGGTGACGCTCTCTCTCTCTTTGCGCTTTTCTTTTTTTTTTTTTTATCTTTCAAGTTTCTTCGTCGCGGGGAATTTATCGCGCCGTCCTCTTTGAGATACGGCCGGTTTTAAAAGCGGTGCATGCATTCCTCGTCCCGAGGACGTATAAGTTTTGCAGTGCTAGACCGGATGAAGGTTAGAAAGGGAATGTTTTTTTCTTCTTCTTGTCGTGAGAAAGGGATCTCTTTTATACGTGCGTGTGTTTTTATCGTCGTTCTTTTTTTTTTTCGTGTAACGTTCGCTTGGAACGCGCGACTCCGACCGCATGACTCAATATTATTAAAACGTTTTGACCGCCATGACGAGCCGATGTGTGTAGTTCCGATCACGTTTTATCGATTAAAGATGAAAAGAGAAAAAGTCGTGTCGTCATTACGGGTCGGATAGGATCGCGGATAATTATGTTCATTGCTGAGGTCGTTAAATCGGCCGACCGTACCGGATGTGCGTTTCGGCTTGCTAAGTGGTCGTCATCAGTGGTGATTCCATCCGTCCTCGACTAAAGTGAACTCCTTATTAACCGGATGTCGGAAAAGCTGGGTTTCTATGTGAGTTTGGGCTTCGAAGTAGTCGTCATCAGTGGTGATTTTATCCATCCTCAACTAAAATAAACTCCCTATTAACCGAATATCGAAAAGCTGGGTTTCGATTTAAAAAAATTATGACTTGGATGCTTTTTAGGCGCGTTTCGCTTACTGCGTGAGCGCCTATTATCGTCGGTCGGTCCGTCTGTCCATCCGTCCGTCCGCATGTTCGTTCTCGGCTTCTACAGAACGGATTTTCATGAAATTTGACGTTAAGGACTTTCAATCAAATATAATAAGAAAATCGCAAAAATGAATCACGTACGCCAATCAGGGGTACCACTTTACTGGAGAAAAAATTAAATTTTCGTCATATCTCGTAAAGTATTGCTCATATCAAAATATTTTTCAAATAAAAGTTGTAGAAATGGTAAAGTAGAGTATTTCCTTTCCTATACATTTTTGTCGTAGGAGTAGCCGTTATCGAGAAAATCAAACAAGAACGTCTTATATCGAGTTGAGAAAATTTCTTACATGGTTACTTCATTGTTGCTAACATAGACAATCTTCCAAACAGACGTTTAATTTCCTTACGTGTGCATGTAATATTATTAAATAGGAAGAAAATGGATTATTCATGATGAAGAAAAGAACTTTAAAACGCTATTTCCCTTACGTACAGGTACATATATAATTGCTTTCTAATACTCCATTGCACGAAACGCGCCCATCTGTGATACGTTGTACACTTTCCTAACTTGTTTTTATATAGCTTAGCATGCGTACGTATGTAAGGTATGTAATTGTCTTATAATTGTTTAACGCGTTGTACAACTTGACTTAATTGCTAACTTGAATGGCATTCTTTACTATTTCAATATTTATTATGTATTTTTCATTTGTGTATACTGTGTCCAGATGGGTATATCGATCAATCGGAATAGGCACCCGATAAATTTTGAGTTTACTCTATTATAATCGATATAATCCAGGTAAATGTTACTTCAACGAAACGCTCGACTCTACCAGATGCACCTTCTAACTGAAAAGTGGTCGTCAGTGGTAATTCGCCGATCTTTAACTTTTAGAATCAACATTAGGTGAATTAACACTCGAGGACTGATGTTTTGCGGTTGGAACGCGCGCATAGTCTATTCGATCGTTTCATGGCTACAGGAATGACCTTCGTCTCTGTCATTCATAATAAAAAAATTGTATTCCCGCATAAATTTTTACGTTCTGAGTAAACAGCACGTGCCTCTATCTCTCGTCGAAGCATTAAATTTATTGTAAAACTGTTAAGGTCTGAGATTCCTTTGTTAATGTTTACGTAGCGTGAATAGGCGAGTGAGGAAATTTGTCATTGTGTTTTATTTAATTTCGTAAGGAAATATTCCGTTCGATGCTACAAAAAAAGATAATAAATTATTAACTGCGCGAAATAACTCTTCGTGGCAATTCCATTTGTACTCTTATGAAGATTGCTTCTGTGTGTTGCTTTCATGGATCATGCGATGAAATCGGTACCATCAAGCGTAAATTTATGGAACTGATTACGCGTATAAGATAATGTTCACTGAAATTTATTAATTGCAGTTTTAATGTGTGAGGAAGAGACCACATAAGTCTTGCTTGGGAGATTAGGTTGATCCAATAGTCATAAAAAGGTTGGAAAAACCATGTGCAGTTGTCATCAGTGGTGATTCACCGATAATAGATTTCAAGAAGGATCTGTGTATGATGCATTTTTCAGTTTGCCCGCGAATTGGCACATAATTTTTTTGGGCGTTCTTTGCCAAATTTATTCCTATAGAATTATTTATTTGGCCATTTATAATGAAGGTAATTTGGGCGTTTTATGGCTGAATATCATTGAATTATCCTTTTTATGGACTTTTGGTCGGAAATAATTTTTTTTTGGTATGGTGGGATGAAATATGTTGAGTTTAAGTTTTATGTCTGTGAGCGAAGGGATGTTTTTGAAAGTGGATTTACTTGCCTTATCGTACGTAGGGCTTCTTCTATTTTTTTCACAATCTTTTTTATGGCTAATGGGAGGTACACATTTTTTCAATTTTTATTTCAGCCATTAGGTGAGCTCGATAATCCTCTCCTGAGTTACGTCTTGTTTGTTGAAACCCTTTGGACTTATTGTGGAATTTATTATTCTGTCTTCATCGGGATCATCCTCAACGAGCGTAGTATTACTCGATATCTGCATACATACAGATCGGTCTTACTTGTTAGTTGAAACTTGCTCACGGTATTTGCTTTAAAGCTCCGGATTTATTTTAAAAAACCGTTCTCGTGATATTGGACTATACGAGCACCCGTAATCTGCATCCTCTCCTGATCACATGCAATATCTGATCCATATCGACGATTCATTTATACGGAGATGATGTTTACGCGAAATAATACAAATCTCCGGACCATGATTAAGACATTTGCCATTTCCAATTCCTGCACTGCCTTGCGTGTTATTGGGATTGAGATAAGATGAAAGAATCGATGGATTTTACGTGAAATTGTGTCGCGCATTGCAGTAGATTCAGTTCACATATTCCCTTATTTATTGGTTCATAAACGAAGTGATACAAATAACTCCAATAGCCATAAAACATTCGAGTTACCATACCAGAATTTGAAATCTCTAACAGCGATCCTTTGTATCCTAAATGAAAATACGTCACACTGCCGTTTAATTCGTTAATGATTTAGATGCATAGTTTATTATAAACAAAACGAAAGACGATGCTGTTAATTCGTTCCCGATTTAATCGGCCTCTGATCTGAGAATTCGGTAATACGCGGAGTATCGGCGAATTTTCAAGCAAGAAACATCCTACTTTGAAAAGATCGAATTCCATTAAGGAGTTGGCGAATCGATACGCAAAAGCGTTTAAAGGTCGTCCCATCGTGCATTCATTGCCTCCATCGATTTGACCTTGCTGTATAGATGGATTAAAACGAAGTGAGGAAGTATGATTAAAACGCTTGCGTGCCAATTTTCGTCAAAGTGAACCGTTGGCTGGAGGACTTTTAATTTAACACTTGATGCTAAGTGGATGTAATAATTATAGCCGAGGAGTATTTCTTTGTACAGTAAACGAGAAAACGGTTTTTATTAATGTGGGTCCTGGGCGGGGGAGATTCTGGGGCTTTTACTATATAATATTAAAACCATTTAAAAATAAATAAATAAACAAATTATATATATACACACACAAATATGTACAAATTAGTAGCAAATAAAATTATAAATAGCAATTACCCTAAACTAGTTTCACGATCCCTTTGCTTGCTTATAAATCTATCAGTACATCGAAATCCGTGGTATTTAATTTGTCATTCGTTGTATTCAACAAACTAAAGAAGGTATTTCTTCTGTCACAATATAAACAAATTTAAACTGTTGGTATCTGAGAAAAACTTTTCGTTAGTGAAAGATTCCACGAATGGGAGAATTCACATTCTTAATTTAACATGCGAAAGATTTTACGACACATCGTCAAACTTCGCTTCGACCTTTATGTTAAGATGCCATAACGGGTTTGTTGTGCAGCTTATAAGGTTTGTAATTTTGTTTATAAGTAAACAGGGAAATATTGTTTTGGAGATCGCAATTTTTGCGCCGAAGGAATAATAAATGTTTGTCTTCATGATTAAATTACACACACACACACACACACACGCGCGCGCGCGCGTGTGTGTGTGTAATATTGCGAACTTATTTCCTCAAATTAATTCTGAGTCCCTAAATTGCGGGGGTCCTATGAGATCTTCACGAAAAAAAAATTAAAAACCGCCCCCCTCGAACCAACCATTTTTAAGTCTAAAATAGCCACCCGTATCATTTACCATTTTATGGCCATCACTCATCCCACGGATGCCATAAACTAGACTCTCTTAATTCTTTTTCCGAGCGAATTCCTTTATTTTTCCTCGCAAATAACAACTTTCTTTTTTCCTCTACCCTCAGGTTCGACCCGCCGGTGGGTGGGCAGTTTACCAGTCCTGCTGTCGCAATCATGGATCCCATGAAGAAGGTAAAATAAAAAACTTCTTTTTTTCCGTCTCTCTCACACACTTTAAAGGGGATGTGTTATGAACCGTAAAAAATGTCACCCTTGGTTCGGCGGCTGGATAAGAAGGAAGATCGTTCCTTTTTTGAGGAAACGGCTGAAATGTAATTTAAGTAAGGGTTCTCCTCGAATTCATTTGCGAGAGTTCCATTGTGAAAAAAAAATTCCGTTTGCCTTCCTCGGAATTTATATTATTTCGACGTTCTGAAATTTGTTGTATCGCGTTCTGCATAAATTGTTCTTTTTTCGAGGAAGTCCCTTTGTTTTTTTAACGTAAATGCAATTTTTAAAGAGCCAATATTTTGTTGATTTCTTATGTTTATGTAATTGTTTCGATGCATATTCAGCCGAACGTCAATGATTCTAAAATCTGTAAATTGAACTTTCGATTAATCGAAGTTGACGCTTTTTACGGTCGCTTTCATGTACGTTTTAAAACGAAGGTCTATGATTCGATAAATCGAGATTTGCCGTCTTCCGTTGAGGATCTTTTGTGCAAAACTCGAACTTCAAGGGAAGACGAAAAAAGTTCGACATATCGAATCTTCGAGTTATAGAAGCTCATTTCAGCGCACGAGGTCATCACTGAAAGACTAAGAATTTTATTTGAGCTTTTATCGAGATAAATTCCAGACCAATTTCAGTGTAATTTTCGGAAAAGTTTGGAGCTTTTTAATATAAATTCCATTAATTGAAAATATGTTCATTATGGATTCAGTGGAATTCAATAACTTGATGGAAACGCTTGAGGAAATGCTGAACTTTCCCACTCAAAACGTCTATGGCAAAATTATCTTTACATTATTTCATATTGACGGAGAGAGAAACAATATTTTCAAACTTTCGCAACAGATTGATAATACAGTGGAGGAATATTCTTAGTATTAAAATGTCCTTCTTTGCGTATGAATAACACATTTAAATTAAAAAAAGGCCTTAAAAATAAATATTATTTGTCCTGTTAGGTATACGCTATTTTGACAACTAGAGTAGCCAACATAAACTCCCAACATTTCTTAATACAAAGGCAACAGCATATGAAAAATTATCCCCTAATAACCGTCTTACTCATAAAATAAAAAAGTCAGTCCTTTTCTTGATAACACTGCATGTGAGTACGAACGAGAAAACATGCCCACTTGGGCCAATAAGAAATTCTAATTATAGACGTTATAGTTATCGAGGTTCATCCTTATACGAAAAGTTACTGTGCACTGGGTTATTTGATGGTTTATGTTGTCTACGATCACTGAGACAGAAAATTAGAAAATAATTTTTTTTAAACTTTGATCATGCCATTCTAACTACAGTAATACCCCGCTATACGTCGGAGATGCGTTCCTGAAAAATGCGACTTATAACGAAACAACGTATAGCGAAACAAAGATTACCATAAGAACTATGACAAAAGTTAGGGGTTAACGTTCCTGGCGGATATTTTGTGACACATATGTTTCCCAAATAATACATATCAATGCAGTACATTGGACATACTATGTTACCACTATGTGTTTACCACTCATTGATAGTAGGGTTTAATATACATTTAATCGTAACAACGAGTAACCGATTGCAATAATAAATTCAAAAATCACCGAAAATAATTATCTATAGTGTGATGGAGCACAAAAATTGTTTCTTTACTCACACGTACACTGATACGCACTTTAGAGTTCTTTTCAAGCAGATTTCGCAATCCAAAATGTATCCAATATCTCATGAGATATCAACGCAAACGTAAACACAAAAAATGTTAGACAAAACTGTTCACAAAGCTCAGAAATAGGTTTTTACACATCGTCATTAAAATTGGGACAGTCCCTTTTATCCCCTGTGTATCTTGTGAAACACCTAACCCATCGTGATCTCTCAAACACATGGCCAACAAATGTTTATTCTGAGTATGATTTGAGACGAATTGATAAACATGAAATTAAAAGCCGAATAGAGGGTTTTTATTGTTATACATAGTTATAATTTATGCACCGCAATTGGAATTTCTGAAATTTTGCTTTTAGTATTTCACAAACGACGTACATGCGAAGCGACGAGACTTATAACGAAACATGTTCCTTAATTGATTGGCGACGTATATGCGAAACAACGTATAACGGGGCAACGTATAGCGGGTTTTTACTGTATTGAAGGAGGAAACAACAAAAAAATGTGTTCAAATATCACCGAAGCAAAATATTTTTTAAAAATTAATTAACAAAATTTTTGGTGCCAAGTGCTCAGAGACTTTTGTATGTGTCTGGGTGTAAGCATACACGTACACGTACCTGCATGCAAGCGCACCTGCACATACTATGTACTTATACTAGCTTGGCTCAAAAGCCTCTTTCGTGGCACTCGTGAGCTACGTTGAAGCACTTATACACTCTGCGCCAAACGAGAACAAAAAGTCAATCCTATTTTCGGAATCATCTTAATCGAAAGTGAAGCAGAAACCGCCATGATTATAAAGCGGACGTAAATCTTGAAACGCAGAAACATAATTCGGATAACGAGCGTCTGTATGTTTTTCCATCTCAAGAGTGTAATACGCATATATTTGTTATTCGGCACGTTCTTTCGACATACAACTCAGGGGGAACATAGAAGAGCTCCCTATCTCGTTCGAAGGCTATGTGATGTTTTCCTTTCCTTTGAAGTAATTGAAAGAGAGTGGGAGGAAGTGGAGGATGCGAGATATAGAGAGAATGGGAAGATGAAAGGGAAAAGGCGGGGCTTGAAAGGTCAAGGGGTTGAGCGTGAGGTAGCTCGTGGAATGTGAGAGCACTCTTATATACCTAATGCCAATAGCATCGCGAGTAGAGTGTCTTCTGTTTTTTTTTTACTTTTCTCTCTCCCCCTCTCCCTCTCTCCTTTTCGCTATAAAAAATTCCGTTTTGTAAGAAAACGAAAGCTTCTTCGCGCGTGCAAATATTCCGAGCTGTTTTTTTTTTTTAATTTCTTATTTGCACGGATCGAGATGTAAATGAAACGAGGGGTGAATCGCGTCGAATTAGATTGATGAAAAGACGTTGCGTCGAGGGAATTGACGAAATTTTTCTCACGTTGGAATCGTGAAAATTATGTGCGCTAATTTCTTTAGATCAACGAAATTATCATTTTTAAATGAAGTGGCCTAAATTTTATCAAATGGAAAATTAAATTCTTTTGAGGCATTTTTAGTCAATCAAATCAATTAAGTCGTTTCGAACAAAGAATCCTTTGCAGCGATTAAAAATTATGCCTTTTTTCGAATTTCATCATATTGAATATCTTCTGTAGTACCTTTAAACATTAACCATTTAGTAGACGAAGGATAGTCATTACTTCTGAACGTGTATAATCAACCGCCGTAGAATAAAATTCAATAAATTCTTTTTGTAACTGAATCTTTTAGCGTTTACAGCATCGCATAAGGTGTTGCGCCATTTTAAAAAAATATCCTGATTTTTCTCTGAAATAAAGATATATTTGCTCTAAAGATTACCTACCAACTCCACTCCAGTTATCAGCGAAAGGGGCTTCGCTTCGTCGTCGATGAACCACAATGTAATGAGCAAATCGCTGTTGAAGGACAGCTTTGGAGGGGTGGAGAAAGATAGAAATCCCTAAGTAGTTTCTACTCTTCTCGAAAATATCCAAAAAGTAGTACAAAAGTAATCGAAGGTAGTACAGAAGGCGAAAAAGTAGCACTGTACTACCAAAAGTAGTACATCTGGGAACCCTAAATACACATGTACCGACGAATGCGGCCAAACGTTGTTATACTCGTATTTAAGATTATACACGGCCTTTCTTCAAGGTACCGCGAAAGTCTGTTTGTCTTTGAAAGGGTGACACGTCTTAACAAAATTTTTGGGGACCACTGATACAGCTCGTTCTCCTTGATGGGAGTGTCATCCTGTTGGGTTAGGATAGAAATCAGTGTTATAGAGTTGCCTCCTGAGACATTTTTTTCAAAAAGACCTTTATCATACCTATTCTTTTTATTTTGCAGCCCAGAGTTTTGAACTAGCGTGATTAGGTCATGATTGGGATGAAATAATTTACGTCGGTTAAATCCTGCAGCCACAGAACTGTTGGGTAAACCAGGGGATGCCGACGTATGATCCTCGAAAATTATAAACGTCATCAATATGTGAGTCTTAAATACTTTGCCATTCCACATTACACGCTAAACTGACGTAATTACATCAAATAATGGGGTTTAAAGCCATTAAAACGGAATTGTTTTTTGGTAAAAATTAATATTCTACGAATTTGAAAATCCTTATTATCGCGCTAAGATCATCATTCATAATAAATTTTGAGTCGGAGAACGGGTGCTGTTATTCTTAATGGATTGCAAGAAAAAGAAATAAAAATTTTAAGGAGTAAACCGTGCTCTAAAACAGGACCTTTCCTAAGCCAGGGGTAATCAGGGCGAAGCCCCGAGCTCGGTAATCAACGGAAGGAAAGTCGAAGTTCAGTTAATTAATTAATCGGTTGTTCAGTGTTAAGGAAAGCCCGCGAAGGATTATTTGCCCCGGGCCCCGCACCGTTCTAAGGGCGGATCTGCTCCCATGGCAACTGTAAATTAGCTCTGATCTAAATGGTAATTTAAATTAGTTCTAACGATAATTGAGTTGGCATAAAAACAGAAAGAATCCAATAATAACCTATTATGATTATAGCGAGCATTTATTGATAATTTAAATGGAAAGGTTCCCTATTTAATCTCTGAGAATTGCAACAGTTTGGTTTGAAATTGTGAATAGTTTACTCGACCGTTTGATTCATGTGTGTCATGTATCACTATTTTTTTTAAACCATCTCAATTCTTCTCGCATTGCAAAGATATAAGTCAATGCCGTCGCAGCCATCGAAATTACTTAAATTATATATTGCTTACCGAAGATAAATTTACTCTATTTAGTTAATAATATCTCGATCGAGATTAGGGATTGCAAATTTACCGACTTTTGATTTACCCGTAATTCGGTAAAAATTTTCACAAATACCGGTTTACCGGTAATTTATAGTTTCAAAAAAATGCTAAATTGAAAGAAAAAAGACAAATTTTATTCAAATCAACTATACAACTAATATAAATATAAAAAAATATTCAAAACATTTATTCCAAACATAACTTTGTTTAATATTAATATAAACAAAAAACACTTTGAACAAAATTGTATTCCAAACATAAGTAAGTTTAATATTAATATAAACAAAACACTTTCTTATTCGATGTCTTTTTAGTTAAAATAGGTTCGCATAAAACATACATTATCGAGACTATGGTCACCTAACTGCAACCTTATTGTAGTACATATAACCCCAGCCGTTGAAAAAGCTCGTTCAGATTCAACACTTGCTGGTCGACTGGTCATTAGGAAATCGAAATCCATTTAAAAATATTTTCCTCTTATTTTTTCTTCTTGAAAATACATTAGTTCATTTCTTACGACTTGTGTTGGGTCTTTTGTGTTTTTTTTGTTTTTGAGATGAATCTTCATAGGCTGAGTCAGTTTTTTTCTTTATCGCCAGTTGAAGTTTTTCCTTCATAGACAATGCAGCTGATGACTAAGGAACTGTTGATTCAGTTTCAGAAATGCGTTCAAGTAACTCTAAAATTACCTTTGTTATTGTGGCCTTGCTGATTTTAATGAAAATTCCGTAATCGTCATCAATTGATTTCTTTGGATCATAAAGAAACTGTAGAACATTAGAAAAAGTTGTTCGTCTTTCCTTTATGAGAGCTATCAATGCTTCTTTAAGGTCATTGCTTAAAAATGTGTTTTGATTTGTTAGTTCATCACGCATAAATTTTAATGTTACATCAGAAATATACAAATTTACATTTTTGGAACATAGTGCTTCTACAGCAACTTTTATTGGGTGCAATGCTAACATTGTATTACAGAACAGTTCAAGTTCATTTTCTATAAAGATCAACAGATATTAGTGCTAAGATATTAACGTTTGTAACGCATTATCTGCATTAAACATATTCAAGGAATAATATTAAAAACAGAAAAATAACTACTGACATTACGTCACCATAAAGAAATATTTTACTAAGGTTTAAAAAGTTCATGTAGGAATGAATCACTTCGTAGGAGCCGCCACTGTACATGATCAAATACTGCGGGAAAATTACTTTCGATGTACGCCATTTTCGATTTATGCCATAAACCTCAGAACGTATCTATGGCGTAAATCGAGTATCACCTGTACTTTCAGTGCATGCGCAATGTCTGCCGAGAGAATCATGACATGAGAAACAATGAAACATTCAAACACGGGAATATTATTATTTTTTTAACATGCATTAAAAACATTTTTTATTTACCGAATTACCGGTAAAAATTACAAAATTACCGGTAAATTTTTACCGGATTTTTGAGATATTTACCGGTAAACCGGTTTACCGGTATTGCAATCCCTAATCGAGATCCTATCGAATTGTCATTGCTTATTACTTTGAGATGCAAAATAAATGGATTTGAAATAAAATAGCATTAGATCGAAAATGTGAAGTTAGAGAAGGAGAAAAATTCTGAAGTCAAGTTCAGAATTTTTCTCCTTCTCTAACTTCACATTTGTGATCACTCGTATGCATTCACGCATTTAAGTTAAATTTCCATCCTTTCACTCTTAGCATTAGATCACCTTTTGTTTGTGTACGCTTTTGCAAGGTCGCGTGAGGAAATCAGTGAGGAGCTATAGTAACAACTTTGGAAACAGTTTTTACGGTCGGTCTTAATCTGTCTGAGAAGATGTCGCCTGTTAAAAAGCAAGCGAAGTCGAAAGGTGTTTAAGACTCTTAGGCAGATCGAAGGCTTTTCAGGTGTGTGTAGAGACGTAGTATGAGAAGAAAATGGATGTGCTGGTATAAAATACAGGAAACGAAGGTTAATCGGAATGGGCGGGGCAGATTTTTGTGAGCCAGTGGACCGCTGAAATATTTGGCGGAAGGGGATAATTCTAGGAAGGAGGCAAAGAGAGAGAGAGAGAGAGATAGGGAGAGAAATTGAATTTCGGGATAGTTTACTATGAGAGAGGGGAGATAGTTATGAGAAGATGGTGATGATTAGGGCTTAGGATGGGGTGGAATTGGAAGGTGTGAACCGGATACCACGGAGTGGTAGAAAACTGTAATTGAGTTTGACGCCATGAGGAAATAGGGAAGGATGCAAGCTGCATGTGACGGACGTCATCCGAAGGGAAGTTTTTGAAAGTCGTGCGGACACGTCCAATGGATTCCAGGTGAAAGATTTTCAAAGTGAAATTCTCAAGAGGAAGCGATAGGACAACTAATTGTAAGATAAATCCACGTTGTGAGGAATTTAGAGTAACAATTATTAGGATGGGTCAGTGGCAGATCCACGGGTAGGGCGATCGTCCCCTTCTTGGATAATCCCATTGAACTCCACTGGGTGCTTTCTTAAATTCATTCCGCGCAGAATTCCACAATTATACGCCGCAGATTAGGTCTGTATAGCAAGGGAAAGAAAGGTTCTGATAGGGGTAGGAATTTTCAAAATATAGGGCCGTTGGCAAGGGCGGATTCAATGGGTGGAGGGGGCTCCTTGAGAAGTTTCTGGATCCGCCCCTGGGCGGGTCATCTCGTTTTTAATTAACAATGTTAGTGAACAACATAAGATTAATTGCTTGCCCTCTATTGATTAGCATACAAATCTATTATTTAGTTTATTTTTTGGGCTTTATGTAAGTATATTAAAAAATACATTATTGTTTCTAAAAATCTAATGGCCTGAGGAGGACAATTATGACAATGATTTGCATATTATTAATTACGCAGACTTTTTTTATGCACTTTTAACAAAGGAGTTTTGTATGACACCGAAATTGTAAAGTTGTACGTGTATGCTTTTACAAAAATAAGCGAGGTCGATTTAATTGAAAATTAAGGTAGAATTAAGATCCTTCGACATTAATGAGCAAATAACTTTTCCGTAACTTTTTGGCGATTTGATTAATGCCCTCTTCAACTTTATGCAGAAAACATAAGAAAATATTGAATTTTCCGTGGTTTTAAATTAAATTAAATGAATTAATTAAAATTATTGATTAAAATATTAGCAATGAAACGATTATACCTCAGAATTGCTAAAAATGACATTTTAATTTCGAATCGGTACAATCAAACGCATCGAAATTTCATTTTCGCCGGTGTATTTTTTTTTAGCGGGAATTTCAACAGAATTATATTTATAACTTCTGCGGCTATAAAGGTTCTACCGTTTGTCTTTTGGCTACAGAAATACCCGTTATAATTTATTTAACACAACCCTTCAGCTTATATTCTTGATTAGATCCTGAAGTTTCATTATTTAGGGTAATAACGCTTGATATTAATGTGAAAAATGAAATATAGACCATAAGCGAGCTGTGCATAATGGGCCATACGTACCGAACGGGACGAATTATCTCCGGCCTCCTGTCTCGTAAATCAAGCGATTTTCTTTCTCTCTTCTTCCGTTCGTTTTCCTCATTGTGCTCGGTAAAGCGTTTATGCGTCAAGAAAGTAACAGGTTGACATGATAGCCGAGGGAATGGACGACGCTGAATCCGGAGACGTAACTTAAAAAAAAAGGGAGGGGAAGTTAAAAAATAAAAAAATAAAGTTTTTCTCTCTCGGGACCTCGGGGATCATTAGCATGCGAAGAAAAGAGCGTTGCCGGGACGACGAGAGCGAGTTAAAGAGGCATGGAATCTACTCTACCCGCGAAAAAGTAAAAGTAGAGCGCATTGGGGAGGGGGGGGGGGTGCAAATTACGTTGCCGTTGGGGTAGAGAGAGAAAGCGCCTCTCTCCCGCCGCGGAAAAAATGCGCGGAGACACTGTTTTTAAAAATAGGTATTCAAGTTCTCTTGTAGATTAAAATTTTACTCGTTATACGTCTCTTTGTCGTTAACGGACTGCTGGATTTGGCGTTATCGTCGATGTGAAGGTTATGGAATAACCATATGAAAAAAGGGTTATGCCGCTTTTGAAATTATGTTTTTATCGGCATGATGTTTTAAAAAATAAATTTAGTGGATATAATGATTTACACCGTCCTGCTCGAAAAATGAGTTTGTAGCTGAGTTTGTGGTTTACTTTGTGAAGTCATTTTCCGGTAACTTGTAGTTATTTTTTAAAGGTAACTTTTAGGTAACTTAAGTACATTTATAGGTAACTGTATCTGTGACTTTGAATGTCTTTTATGGCGAAATTGTGGATAAAATTATTGATAAAGTTTAGCGTTACCCTGTAATCTGTCATGTGTTTTTTAGGGCGATTTTGTTGGTAACTTTACTTTCCAAAAGGAAATACCTCAACAAATGTTGTCAGTAATGCTTTTTTACTTACGGTCTGTGGAGCTTTAAAATTCAATAACTTTGTTTTTTTTTAAAACGAAAGATTATTTTCGACCGAACCACTTACATAGGTATTATATATGTACTTGAAGTTGGTTCCTGGAAGCGCCATCAAATCGTCACTTAAGATGGTACAGCCCGAGCTACTTGCCAGCTAAATTTAAAAAGAAATTCAAGAGGAAAATTTTCCGAAACGGGTTTTCGAGATTAGGAGCAGACCTTGATGGCTATTGGGGCGTAACAGTCGCACACAAGATCGCCACAGCGTACGTCACCCATTTGAGAAATTCCACTCTGCTCCCTCTTCGCCTCCTTCCAAGCACACCCATAAATTCTCGTAATAAGTGGTACCTGTCCTTAGGAGCGTATTGATTTCGAATCTATAACCGAAGGGTTTTATCTTAAGATGAGGAAATTTTAATAAATGTGAATGAAAGGCAAGTTGAGTAATTGAACCAGGCGGATGATAAATACTAAATATGTACTCCGGTGAAACAGTTGCACATTTCACGTACAAAGTGGCAGTCCTCGGTATTAATTCGAAAGCCATTGGTTGTTAGCTTCTTATTGGAATCGGTGCATTCCTCTCTAGAGCGGCTACTTTGTAGCTAATGCAGACATCCAGTGTGATTAAAGTGACAAACCATACTGATTTATGCATTGCTGTAGGGATTTTTTAACGATTTAAAATGGGCTTGGTTTATGCACTTATTTGCAAATATAACGATTTCCTATTTCAGAATTTTCCCCACTGCTATCGCTCGTCGGTATATTTTCACTTTTTTTGCTCTTGAGTTTAGCTCATTCCGTGCTTGTATAATAAGTTCAAAATGTTCATTGATGATTGAAATTTAATGATAAAATGTTAGTAAGCAAACGAAAATATTTCTTTAAACTTGTGAAGTAAGTGCAACTTTTATTAAAAGAAGCGTATACTGATTTTATTCGTTTATTCATATATTATTGTAAATTTTGCTCATTTTCAAGAGGGTTAAATGTCACTCGTACTGATTTGCATTGGAAAAGAATTTCACTTTGTGTATTCTCAATCATTTTGTGACTGCAAGAATTACTTATATATAGCTCGTGTGTCCGAACTATAGCCCGCGCCATGATTTTAACCTTCAGATCTTGTCATTTTATTTGAAACATACATGTTTGCATAAGTGATTTAGATCTTAACACTATTCTTCAGTCATCTGAATGTGTGCTTTGCCTTTTTAAATATAGCATTTTATGACTCGGAAATTCCCCGCGGTATTTAATTAAACTTTTCCTACGGCCATCGTGATTATTTGAAATGTGGTGTCTAGCCCGGTTAGTGATTTGTAATATCTTAGAGAAAAGACTTATTAGTGTAGTTAGAAAACGCATTTGATGAAAATTCGCTTGGTAAACTTTCCACAGAATTGTTTTAACCTATATTCGTCGTCATCAGATCGCATTAAAACTTTTCGGTGTAAAGTTTACAAAGTATTTCTATTCAATGTGCTTTCCAACTATACAGTTGAGTCTTAAGATGGAGTTCCTCTAAGTTACAGCCACTTCAGTTGATTTCCTCAAGAGAAAAGATTTGGGAACTGCTGATATAATGCATTGCAGCCATAATATGATAACTCATATTTCGTATTTTTCAGTTCAAGAGAAAATTAATATACAATGCGAAAGAGGCATTTCGACAGTGATTTGCATTAAATCTTCTCCGATTATCCGGCGTAAGACCAACTTTTTTACTTCCTATAATTCCGAACGCTAGTCGTCGGACAAATTCGCACCTGCAAAATTTTATTTGCTGATCGAAGTTACGTTCGCGTCCGTTTTTTATTTACGGGCGTGTTCTGTTTCATCTGATTTCGCTGTTTACCCAACGTTGGCGGTGTTATCGCTGGCGCGAGCGAAGTAAAAATCGCGACTGACGGTTCCAAAACACGTTTACTGTCGTAACTCGTTCAAGTTTATGACGATTCCTTTGTTTTTTCGTCGAATACGGATGCGCGGTGTGCTCTGTGGATGTTTTGCGGCGGCGGTAGAGTTTTTAGGCGCTTTTTTTATTTACGAGCGTTTAATCCGAAGTTGCGAAATATCGTGTCACTAGATCTCTATCTTTTTTAATCCTACGGTATTTCGGAATGTTATCTTTTTGCAAAAATTTAATTTGTTTACACAGTTTACTGCAACCATTTTTTAAAAAGATTACTCCCTGGTATCCAAAACGGCTTCCGTGCCTTATCACCTCGCTACGGTATTGTCGTTGGGAAAAATTTTAAAAAATTCGAATTATTCTTGCGCAAAAATGTGGACTTGCTAAGCTTTAAAAAATTGCGTAAGTTCGGTCGTCGGCGAAAGAAAATGCTTATTTTATTTTGGTCGCGGAAGATAAGCGCCGAACGAGCTTCTTAAGTAGTACGAGGATTTCGAAGTGAATTACTTGGGGTAAATGACGGCGGCGGAGAAGATACGATAGAGTTTTAAAGTTGCATTAGCGGCAGCGATGCGGAAGTGGCGGCGAAAAGCTCCATTCGCGTTTGAATTTTTTTTTCCAATAGCCTCTTGATGGGGCGTGGAAATGACGGCCGTTACGTTCCTTGCATATCATTCGTATTTATCCCTTTCAAGCACCCCGCCTTAAAGTGTAAGGCGCGCACCAGAGCTGTATAAAATTTGCACGAAGTACAAAGTAATATAATTGGCAACATTTAGAAAGAGCATCTTGAGAGATTGGGTGCGTCTATTTACGATTTAATTTTTGCAGGGGAAATTTTTATGGTGTTTATAAAAGGCGTTTTCGGTCGTATAAACTTTTGGCTTTATATACAGGAAATTAATTTATTTTATGAATATTTACTCGTGGCATCATAGTAACCATATAATCTAAGGAATTGGGCTCAACTTTGTGATAAGTGATATGCATATTTGACAAGAAAAAACAACTTTGTATTTTTCACACAACTTTTAGCTCACGACCGGTTTCGCTAAATAATTACAGTAATCTTGTTGAAGACGTGTGGGTTGGTTTTCTAAACCAATTTTTTGCTAATCTTGTTTAAAAAATTGCCTATTTTGATTTCAGTTTTAATGTAAAGTCAACTTAAATACCGTAACATAAGCGGCCATAACTCATAAGTTGAACTGTTGAGCTCAGATCATCAGTCCTATCACATAAATTACATTGGTAATTCCGATAGTAAATAAAAGGTCGAATAAATCATATTTGCGTTTCGATAAATGACTACACATTGAATTTGATACTGAAATATAATACAGCGTCTAAGTGTCAGCTAAAATTCTCGGGAAGTTTCAGTAATCGAATTTTCAATCGTTGTAAGCCCCTTTGCTTTTAAAAAATCTTTCTGTATTTACGGTCACTGTCTATTATCATATAGTTAATTCAGCGTCCATTACGCATCCAGGTATACGTCGAGATTGGTATATCTGCATTTGGTAATGATTACATTCGTGTATAACAGAGGTGGGCAACGTTTTTCTATTGGGTGCCACTCTTTATTAATATTTATAATCCGTGACTCTCCGCGCGTGCCACCCCAAATTCCTTTTGTCCGTAACGCTTACGAAAAGCGGTTCTTATATTATAAGGAATTATGAATATTATGCGGTATCGTTAAAATATTAAATAAAATTTAAGTTCATTTAAGAATACAAACTTTTCGTAATTATTCTCTGAAATATCGTGCCACTTAAAACCTATTCGCATGCCGCCTTTTGGCACGCGTGCCATAGGTTGCCGACCCCTGGTGTATAACCTAGTATTCGAAAATTACTGGAGTAATAGCGAAGTTTAATAATACCATCTTTTTTATACCTCATTATTCCTTCAGATCACAGCGAAACTATCACTCGCTCGTCGATAAGGTCACACAATCCTTTTTCTGAAATTATTTCAACAAATCACCTGAATCAACCGTTCCATTTTCTGGATTGCTTGAGGCGATATTTTTGACGTTTTTACCGACGAGAGAAAATATTGGTCTTTTAGATAAATTTGATTTCGGTCATCGATATCCACCGAGGGCAAAAGTCAAAAAACCCCGAGTTAAAGATAACAATGAATACCGAGAGATAAAAACGCGAATTCGACTCTATCTAGCTATAAAAAAAAAGGTATTTTGAGAATATAATCGTTCAAAATGTTATCATTCCGTGCGTGCGTGAATGGCTTTAGTGCGCGTAATCACGCATAATGATCACATCAGTTAAATCGGTGGTTCACCAAACTGGGTGCCACGGCACAGTGCGGTGTCACGGCTAATTTTTTGGGGATTTTAAAAGTCGTTCAGTGAATAAATCAACGATTTGGATAGCTGTTAGGTAATTAGGGAAGCAGTTTTTCTCTAATAAATCGACTTGTGGTTTAGTGTCAAGAAATGAATGCGTCCAAATTTTGTAATACCCGTGCGTAAAAATGTAAAAACCTTGTTTCAAAGCTGGGGATTCAAAATAAGTAAATAATTTTGGGATTCACTAATATGATATCTTATTTTTTATTTCATTACTATAAATAATAATAACTATAAATAAATTTGCCGTTTATAATCTCCAGCATAAGCTATTTCCTACAAATAAATACATATAGGGGAAAATCGGCTATATCCATGATATTAAGAAATTTAAAAACACGTAAATATTTTGCCGTTGCTAGGGTGCATTATCTCGAAATTACACCAGCACGTTCTACTACACCTCCCCTACCAGTATTATACACCACAACCGCTTCAAAAACGCTGGTTTAATTTCGTGAATCAGATTTATTTAAACTCTTACGGAACTAGCCGTATCACAGAATTAGCCTAGTCTCCCCTAAATGTATATATATATATATATAGGGAAACTAGGTGTTGAAGGAAACCCAGTGAACACTTACCGGAAGTAGAGCCGCTGGGGTGTTGGAGAGACACATTTGTAGAGAGTTGTGTCTCTCTTGTGCTGACGAAGGGATCATCCCGAAAGCTCTAACCTCTACAAATGTGTCTCTCCAACACCCCAGCGGTTCTACTTCCGGTAAGTGTTCAACACCTAGTTGCCCTAAATATCCTTACTTACCTTTCCTCTTCCGTAGTATTTATATATATATATATATATATATATATATATATATATATATATATATATATATACACACATACGGTAACAGACAAATTCGTCGGAAACGAATTCGTCGAAAATCAATGTCATTGTTTCAAAGGAGAAATTTTAATGAAAACAATTGGCGTTCAGACTGATTCATACAATCGAGTTTAAATAACTTGAGATTTATGTCTAACACTTCAATTCGCTAGTATGCATTTTCTCGACGGTAAATGTGTAGGTAAATTCTTTTAAAACTAGTACCTACTACAATTATCACAATTTTACAAATTATTTCATAAATTTGTTTTTTTTATTCCAATAGTAGTTCTTATGCTGCTGTTTATTGCTTTTAATATTATCATATATTATTAATTCTTTTGTTTTCGACGGATTCACTTAGAACCCACACACACATATACATTCGAGTGTCAGGAAACGTATTAATGCGTCGGTAAGGTTGAGCGACTTCATCGTCTCTCTCCTCTCTTTTGCATTGTACATCTTTTTCATCCTCTCTCTCTCTCTCTCGATCCCTCTGTGTCTCTTTGTGTCTCTTCCTCGACATTCCTGGGCTGTCATTCGTAAACGCGGCGTTTCAAGCGCGGGTCGATCCGTCTGTGACGGAACAATGAGGATAGGGAGGAGATGGAGAAAGGGAAATGTTGACTCCAACAAAAGCCCTCGCATGCTAGAATCGGGAGAGGTCGCGTTTTACATCATCGCCTACAGGCTTACCCGAAAATGGGGCGTGGCAATCGAGTATGTGGCCGGAAAGAAAAAAAAACGTAACGACGGGTCTGTATGCGTTGATAAAAAAAAATCAGACGAAGTAATTGGCAGCTGTAACGGTAGCAGTAGTAAGTAATCACTGGGAGAGTTCAGTGGCTGGATTACGTTACCGGATTTGTGGGAATGTAAACGGAGTGTAATATCCAATTACGTAGGGTTCAACGATCGACCGTCTATAGAGAGAGAGAAAGAGAGAGGTATTGCACGCTGGAGCTGTTATTAATCTTTTTAAATTGGCAATTCCGTTTTCCCGAACGGCATCAGTCGCTTTAAAATAAAAGGCAGGATCAAGGTACGACCCTTTTTTTTCGCTTCGATGGATAGGGTAAGAGGTACCATTAATCCTAGCTTAGGAATAATTTTTTTTTAATTTAGTAATTTGAACGAAAAAAAATCGTTTTTCTATAAGAAAAATTTAATTACCCGCAAATTTATCGCATGGCTGACGGTGATGTTTTTTTTATGGTTGCGGTGTTTTGAAAAATTATCTCCGTGCACGTTTGGAAAAGTGGCTACGAAGCTGTTTAAAACGATAACGCAATTGCGCAGTTTATAAGGAAAAAATCGGGAAAATATGAAAAAAATGTGCTAACAATTTTTAATGCTTGTTTTATTGCAATAAAATGGTTTCTTTGCGCTGGACTGGGTGATGCTACGGGGAAATGATAACCTGCTAATTCGTTTAAATATTTCTATGAATTAAAAAGTAGCTATCCCGTTTTATTATTTTTTCCTTTAAAATATTTCAATTTCTCTACATTTAGACCGCCCCAATTTATTGGAATTATCCTGGATGAAGATATATTATTAATTAAATTACAGTATAAAACTACGAAAATTACGGGATAGGGATTATAAATCAAGCGGTGAATTATTTGGTACGCAAATAAATTGTAGTAAATTTTTAAAGTTACTGAGTTTCATTGGTTTTGTGAACCCAAGTAACTTTAAAATTTACAAAAAAGTTGTTTGTGTCACCCGTTAATACGTAAGTACCCATTAATCTTAGTATTTACAACGTTTCACTATAAATGGCTTTAATAGAACCCTCCAAAAATGTATATTTTATATTTATCGTAATTACTGCATGCACTTTCATCATATATACTATTTTCAGTGAAAATATCACCGTTTGTTAAATTAAAAAAATATTGTAGTATCTACCTGAAGGGATATTCTGAGACGATCATTAATTGGTGCTGGCACGTCTGCATCTTAATGCTGGCGCGAACTCAAGTTTTTCGTCTTCCCATATACGTAGAATAAAGGAGGGACTTTCATCGAAAAATAATTGGTCTCGAAACTTTGGCGGGGAAGCACGTTTTTGGGTTCCACGAGACAGAAATTTTGGAATGCCGTCCTAGTGGTTGAGACGCTTCAAACGGTTTCGAATATTTTATCCACATTTCCAAGCATTGATTGTTTATTTTCTTCGTATTAACAAGAAACAACGTTATGTGCCAGTTACGTGTAGATTGTTAAAAACTGTTACTATTTTCCCCAGAACGGTTCTACCGATTTTGGTTCGTAATGGAGAGGTTCCCAAATAAGGCTACACTTGCCAAAATCTGGAAAAAAAACTATACTGTTCTTGAATATTTTAAGCCACAAAACTAGCTCTGTACTTCTCTATCGAATGTGGATAGTGTGCCCAATGGGCGTCGAATTGAGTTGAGTCGACAATTGATTCGACCTCTAAATTGACGGGCTCCAAGAACGAGAATACCTAACAGCTGAATCAACAATGATCAGAAACGTGAGAATGAGGGGAAGCGCTCACACGTGCTTTCGTATCGCTCTTTACTTTGTCCACATTTCGAAGCACTGATTGTTAATTTTCTTCGTATTAACAAGAAACAGCATTATGTGCCAATTACGTGTAGATTGTTAAAAACTTATATACAGAAAGTACTGCGATGGTGGACAAAATCTCGTATTCATATCATCAAGAATAGAAACATCGTTGGAATGAACTAGGTCGCGCAACAATCGAGAGAGGTTTATTCTCGTCGATTTTCACATTTACTAAAAAAAAAGATTACCTGTATTTTAATTAAAATTCACCCAGTTAAAGAGATTGTCGCCATAAGTAATACTCGGATCTCGTGGGTTATACGCCCTGTTTAAAAAAATATTTCTTTTCGGCATTTTGTTTACTTTAATTTGCGTATAATATAAATTATTGTATCCAAACCAACCCAAAAATTGTTTCGAAAAACGGACCGTATATCCCACAATATCCTAATACTCCAAAAGTCAAGTACTATAAAGCGTCGATTGGCGTTATAACACGTCGAGTTTTACGCCCAGCTACCTCCCATACAACAAGGTAACCAGAGACATTATCTTTTGGACTAGAATCGTACGGACGCGAGAAAGTTCGTGCTATTTACGTCGCAAAGATTTTTTTTTCATTAAAGGATAATGCATTAGCTTTTAAAAGCCATTCCTTCCCATTAACCGGTTCCGCGCTTTCGTCTATTATCACTCGTGAACGTAACGTCTCCATCCCTCTTTCTTTCATTCTTTCCCTCGCTAGACGGCCTCGTTATGCTAAAATGCCGCGTTATCTCGAGGCGGCGCGTTATCTCTCCAGCCGTTAATCCTTTTCTCGAGAGAGAGTGTGTCTCCCAAGGTCTGAACCGGGATGTTATTTCGATCCGTCGAGATTCCTTCACCATTGTGTTTTTCCCTTCTCCTCCTCTCGACGATCGATTCTACGAGAGAGAATTCTCTCTCTCTCTCACTCACACTCTCCTAATGGGCAACCTGCGCACGCACGGATGGTTTCTAACGACCGGTCTTCCGTACTTTGTGTGTGTTTGCCTCGTTTTAAGGCGATCGGCGTCAACCATCTAATCTCTCATAGCTCGCTAAGGGAGGGAAAAAAATCTATACGAAAGCGTGCGTATTACGTGGGAAAAAAATCAAATTCCGAGCCTGGCGACGGGCGATGTTTTTTTTTGAAAAAGATAGAGGGAGAGGGGGGTGGGGTTCTTTTTTTTAGTTCGACTCCGAACGTAAACGTTTTTTAGTCTTTTGATGGAGTTGTGGTTTTTTTTTAATACTCTTTTACGCTTAGGGCACGGCTGAGGGGATTGGGGGGGGGGGGGGGAATCGAGAGTGTACGGAAAGAGGGCGCCCGAGGTAGATTTTCTCTGAAAATTACGCTTTCCAGACGTGTTTGTGCGGAGGCAGTGAAGATATGAAAGTATTTGGAAATCTGATTTTGCTCTCGGAAAAAAATTCTTGTTTTATCATTTTTACGATAGATTTGGACATTCATGTAATATATGCGCGTATATATGTGGAAGCATTGTCGGTTCACAACAACATTAAATATAATTAAAACTATTTTCTCCTTTTATTATTTTATTGCTTATTACGGAGTTTTGTTACGTACTCTGTTTGTTTATGAATATGGTTTTATTGTTTTATAAGTATGTAATTATTTTATTTATATATAAACATTTCGTTTACTTATAATGCAATCATATGAAACCTAATGCTCCGATAAACATTCCACAAGGAATTTAACATTATAATAGATAATCGAAAAAATCAACATTTGGAAACAATTTCGAAATTAAACAAAATGTCGCGATACTTGAAGTATGCGAAAGTTTATGATCGAAGAAGACCGGAATTTTTTCGTATGGGAATAAAATGGTCGAGGAATTATAAGGAGTCGGAGAAGTATGTATGTGCCCCTGGGGTACGGAAAGGCAAACGATTATGAAGATCGCGAAAGATTGAAATGCGATTCGAATGGGATGGAATTCAGAAATAAATGTTTGATGAAACCAAGAATGCTATTCCTGAAATGATAAAATTTATCGCTACGTTTATTTTTGGAAAATAAAATGCTAATGAAAAACGTTCTCTGTTTTTCTCCGTGCGTTATTTCCTTGTTCGAGATAAATTTACTGCCACGCAATTTGTTATGGATAGGCCTCGGGAAATTATTGGCTTTCTCAGGACGGAATTGTTCGGATAGTTCACATTCTCCCCCCTCCTCCTCCCCCCCTCCCCCCCCCCTCCTCCCCCCTCCTCCTCCCTCCCCCCCCCCCCTCCAAGAGGCAAATATCTTTGAACGAGACTGAAAATGTGGACTTCATGTCGGTGTACACCGAATTTACAAACTGGTTTTGGCAACGCAGAACGGACCAAGTTGTAAACTTTTGTACGGAATTTCATCCGAATCCCTTTATTGATCCAGAGGCTGTTGTTGTGCGGGGCGTTACATATTTTGGTTCTTAGTGAGATTTCTATAAGACTGTTGACACCACGATTGATAATTTAATGGCGTAAAATGTTTCTCTCTTATCCAACTCTACAACTTTTGTCAAATACATTTTTCGCCTTTCGGATATCATAAACGTACGGATAAAAGCTTTTTTGCGTCTTTCATTATAAAGAGGATGTTGCTCATTTTCTGCACTGCATTTAAAGAAGGATTAAACATTTTAAAATTTTGGATTATAATCTGATTACATTGTTAGTGGTATATCATTCAAGTTTTCAGTCTGATCGGAGATATAAATCTAATTTTGTTTTTTCCTCGATATTCACCGGAAATTCTATTTTACGAGAAAATCATTGGTTTTCTCGAGTAAGAATTTTCAGGATAGTTAATAGAAACGCTCTTAAAACTTTTATTAGTAAATATATAGTGATTCTGGTTGGATTCGCCATGTACGAAAGTGGAACGTTTTCCCTGTCGCGACAATGGCTAGATATCGACGCCCTCATGCGACATTGAGCAAATACCTACTCTTATATTTTTCCAAGCTATTGGAAAAGCGGCGGCTTCCGTCAAACATGACCTAGTTTGACTGCTTTCTTCTTGATTTCTTAGGAAAGAAAGCCGTCTCGATAGGGGAAATGTCAGCCAATTTACTTTGAGAAACTTCCGCTCTTTGACGATCTCGCAAATATTTTCAAGATTACGGATTCATCTCTCAGTCAGTCTTCTGGAGTTGGCGTGCGCGGCATAGAGTGATGACAAACAACCCAATTCCCGTAACGAACCGTCGCTGCCGTACGTTTAGAAAGGTAGTGTCTGCTTCCCAAACGCTAAGGTCGCAGGTTCAAATCCTGCCGTAGGAACGGGTGTTTGTTCTCGTCGTCGCTATTGGCACACTTTGCCTCTCTCAATCCATAAAATGATAAGGTATAGTACCAGAAAGGCGTTTCGGTTGAAAAGCAGCCGTCATCAGCGGCGACTCGCGAGATTGTTTCGAATATAATATTGGTGAATAAACTCTTATGGAGGATATCTCGTGTCTAAAATGCTAAATCTGCTTTTCTCACCCTTTATAGCACGTTTTCTCAAAAGAAAAAAGTGCTTATGTGATCACTCTGTCTGTCCTTCTGTCTGGGGGCGATCAATTTCTTTTGTTGTAAGAGATACTTAGAAAATTCGTTTAAATTAGAAATCTCTTATCAATCTGTGAATTTTCCACCGATTGAATTTTCCCGGTAGTTCGTAGATTTTTCGTTATGTGGTTTCGAAGTCGGGAAATTCAAAAATTTAGGGTATTGTAGTCAAATTACTGAAGATAGGGGAGTGAATTTTTCACGGATTAGAAGGTATAGTGAGGATCTATATTCCAAGGTGCGGGTTGTACCCTCCCCAAAGGGGAAGGCATATCAGAATCCTGATATACTTAGGTGTATTCCTTGTTTTAATGCTGTGGAGAGGCGTACTTTGTCAATTTGATTTTAGCCATAAGGTTGGCAAAGTTTTTTCCAAACATTTTCTGTTGGTGACATTCTAAGTCACAAACCATAATTAACGAGACATCTCATCCTCCATTTTTCTTATATTGTACATTTCCGAGTATGTATGCTAACAAATGTTAAATTCATATAGTAGGAGAGTGACAGCGTATATATTGCTGCAGTGTATGATGAGTTTTCAACGACTAACATATTAGAATTAGAGAGCCGCAGGTTGTCGACCTCTTTGTTATCGCGTTATAATATAAAGTTTATGTTATAACGAAACTCTTAAATTTTTCTTTCTTATAGGGTTTGGGTCTAGTTTAAGCGTTACATACAGCTGTAGATCATTATATATTTTTATACGCAGTTTTGCTTTGTTTTTATTAAAAATATCTTGTTCATATTTTGAGTACGTCTCGCGACACATCGCTTGTGGCGACACGACAATGTGTGGCGACACAGTTTGTAAATTACTATTTCAATTCAAATTTTAGTAGTCACTTCTGTTTTTAGTGAGCACATCGTTAAATACCGCAAGTGCCTTTCATTTGCTGGAGATAAATAAATCCCGCGTTCGGAAGAAAACGTAGAGGCTTTATAAGCGAGTTTCTCCGATCTCGTCGTCTCTGTCTATAATAAAGGGAACTTGATTAAGTCCGACTTAATTTAGCTGGAGTTTTCCCTACCTTAATTCGACTAATGGTTTGGCTGCTGTGGACTATTGGAGCCGTTCCATCCCCATCGATTAATCTTTAGAGGGCCCCGTGACATTAATCTCCCCCATCTTGTTTGATTTACATGATTACACCGAAAGCTTCCGCGGGCGTGTGGCAGGATTTGCCAATCGCACTGTACACATTCCCTTAATGAAAGCCTACATTAGCGGCACTTATCGAGTATTATGCAGGGAAGGAAGGAGCGGACCGTTTACATGATGCTTTTCTTCTGCATTGCGGTCGATTACGGCACTCGACGAGGATAGGTTGGGCCGAAAACAGCCCGCATATTTGGCAACGCGGAGTTTTTGTTCGGTTAATTTTCGCTTTTATTCCGTCGTGTTTCGTCTTTTCTCTCTCTCTCTCTATCTATCTCTCTGTTGATGACGTGATGAAAATTAGACTGAGTCGACGGAGTGGTAAAAAGGTAAGAACATTCGATTTTTTTGTCGTATTAATTTATGTATGTGCTGGGTTTAGAGTAGGGGTCTGTCATCTTTGGCACGCGTGCCAAAAGGTGGCACGCGAGGATATTCCACATGGTCCTATATTTCAGAGAAGAATTTAAAAAAATATGCAATTAAAAAAAAGAATTTTACTTTTATTTCAGTTGTATTTCGTGTTTTAATATAATATAATTATAATTTTTCACGAGGGTGACGGACAAAATGAATTAAAGGCTATCGCGCGGGGATTTTATATGGCACTATATTTCAGAGAAGAATTGCAAATAATATGTATATTTAAAAAATAATTTTAGCTTTATGTCAATTGCATTTCGTATTTCAATGATTCAGTATTATTCTCAGGATGCTTCACAATGTAAGAATCAAATTTTCTCTCGCGTGACGGGAAAAATGAGTTAAAAGGTAGCACGCGCGGAGGCTAACAGATCATGAATATTGATAAATCACGGAAAAAACGTTGCCGACCCCTTGGTTTAGGGTGACGACATGTGAAACGTATTCAGTGTTTTTGCTCGTTGAATTAAGAGAAAAAATGGTAGAGCATAAGGCAGATATGTACGGAACAGGAAAATAAACTATCGTGGAAACTTTTTAAAATAACGGAATCTGCGATAAAAAATTTCAAGAAAATGTTCACAAGGTTTTTTTCTTTTAAGGAAACCGAATTATTGAATTGCGGTCTCATTCTTTTTGCCTTTTGGTTCAACTAAGTCTGTGGAGGAACGCCATTTATGAGATATTCATGTTTGTTTAAATTTAATTTCAAAAAGTTTTTTACTATGTAATAAATAGGGGATAACGTATTTATGTGTAATTATATTATAAAATTACGCTAGAAATTACTCGTAAATATAGCATGAATTTTAGATGCTTATAATATGTATTATTTTTGTATCTGTCTATTTATGAAAGTCTTCCCTATCTTAATATTTAATCGGAAAACTCTATTATTGCCGATTTTTATATACAAACCGTTTGTAAGAAAATTCCTCAAGATTTCTCTTCAGACATGTATTCATTGGTCCTTGCATTCCGAAATTTGCCCCTTTTGTGGGGAAAAAATTTAGGAAAATTTTATTTTTTATTTTATCAGGTTATTTTATATGGGTTTATGTGGTTATGTTTCAGAGAAAATTAACCTCATTGTCTATTCACGAAGATATTTTCTTTTCTTAATTTTTGAGATGAAACGGAATTTATCCGACAAAACTCCTTCAGTGAGCATTAGAAAATAAATATCTGTAAATTTGTCTTTTCTTATTTATGCTTATTATGGGCGAAGAAGTGGTTTAATCGAAAAATATTTTATGGCTAATTGTAAGACAATAGGTCATGTTTTATCAAAGGCGTTAATTTCATTTGATCGTGGCAAATTTCCTTAGCAACGCAGCCCGTAGAATTATTTTGTCTCATTGTGCCTCGTGTTTTTGAGTTTATATTCAGATCTAAATGGTAAAAAGAAGTGTTTGAACAAAGTGATGGAGTCTGGAGAAGTTCAAATAAGTTATAGAATCAACAGGACAGTATTTATTTGAAAACGGAATCTTTTCCTATCGCATTAAAGGGTATGAGAATACGAACTGAAGTTCCAAATCCAAACCATCTAATTAAATTCATCGATTTCCTTCCCTGAGTTCGTCTACGTGGCGAATGAACTTCGTACCATACGATCCCGATTTTTTTAACTTCAGCTCAGCTTTAGATGAAAGATTCAGTGGTCGCCGTTTAAAAAGCCGATTTCTTCTCACGCTTTGCGATTGACGTGTGATAGAATGGAAGTTGGATCGCGCGTCACACAAAGATATCTTTACGCTTAAATGCATAATTTAATAAACTAGACTCCGTTTTCAAGAATAAGCACTCGAAAATTAATAAATTGAAAAAAAATACTTATCTCAGGTATCTGCAATAGCCACAAATAGGTTATGAATGAGCATTTCGGGTACAATGCTGCTGCCATCAGTGATGATTCTCCGAAATTAAAGGAATCTACGTATGGTTTTTCAGAACTTACAATTAGTTGTGGGTAGTGGAGGTACCATATATAAGTACTTCTTTCATTAAAAAAAATTTTTTAAAGTGCTTATTCAATTTTTTCAGCAATAAAACGATCTCGACGTTTCTATAGTGAATTGTGATTCGCCATCCAACACACACACACAAAGGGTTAATAGTCAATCAGTTCGATTCTCCATCTCGATACAACCCCGACCTGTCTATTTATTTTGTAATAAACAATAAATAACGGAGAATATTGTGAATACCCTAGACCAGGGGTCGGCAACCTTTTTGATAAGAAAAGCCACTGTACACACACATAAAATGATGTTTTGGAGGCAATTCGTAAAAAGAACTCGACAAACAAAAGAATATTTTACATAATTTTTTATTCAATGAAAATATAAATAAACATTCAAATTAAGCAAATTCTTGCAGAAAATGAATCTAGGACTGTAGATGAAAAAGAAAAAGTTGAAAATGAAACTTTTACTCAACAGCCCATACTGGATCCTTTTATTGGAAACGATTATATTATTATCAACTGATACTTTCATTGTCGTCTGGTGCGCTTTAAGCGGGAGGGTGGACGTCGGGAGCCGCGGGTTGCTGACCCCTGACCTAGACCTATTTTTCGAGGATGACACGCCAACCCCACCCCCCTCTCCTTCAACCCAAACACGAGCGCTTGCTGAACGATTCCCTCGCATTTTCAGCAGGCTCGCCGAAAGAACAACTTGCCTCCCGGATACCCCAACCAGCAGCAGACCGCAATGCCTCCAGGGGCCTCCCCATCCCAGATGCCGGCCATCTCCTCCGGGTACGTAGGGAAGGGTGCCTCAGCCGCCTCTCCGAACGGTGTCCAAGGCGGCGCTGACACCATCCAGCCGACCGTTTCGCAGCAGTCTCAGAAGCATCTGAGGTCCCCTTCGGTGAAGAGGGCTCCAGGAGCCACTGTGACCATGCAGGGGTGGCTGCACAAGCAGGGCAGCGACGGATTAATGCTGTGGAAGAGGAGATGGTTCGTCCTTTCCGAGTTCTGCCTCTTCTACTACAAAGGTGAGGTTGTTTCGTTTTTTTTTGTTTTTTTTCTTTGTTTTTGTCTTCTTCGTTTCTTCCGCGCGATTATAACTCGGAGAACAACAGTTTTCGGTTGGATTTCGCCTCCCTTTCAAAATTTCGCGATCGTTTTAGTTGGGATTAATCAGAGCAGCTTTTGGAAATAAATCTCAAATTTAAAGTGATCATAAGGTTATCTAGCAAGTTTAAAATTTTATTTTAAGATAAACGGTATAGGAATAGAAATTATTGACACAATCGGCTAATTAACAATAACTAATAATATTTGCAAACGAGTGTCTCATCTTCGTTTCTTTTATATCAAAGGTTTTGATAAAAATAAAAAAATGAAAAAAAAATAGTATTTAACGTAAAACTGTTTATATCGATAGTTTATTAATAAACAGTTTTTATAACAAAGGACTTTATTTTAAGGCAAGAAAATTATTATTTTGTGCATTAATATCTATGAAATATATGATTATATGTATAATATATTGTGTGAATAATTTGTTAATAATAAATTAAATGAAATGAATTTTACAATAAAATTTAATTATTTATGGAAATAAATAATTAATTAAACTTCATAAAATGGTTTTATAATTCAGTTAAATGTTTCGGTGACGGCGTTGTCTTCTAAATTAAAGTATAAGCGTTTCAAAGTTTAAAGTGAGGTAGGTAACCCAAATATGGTAAAGTGTCGCTTAATATACATCCCAAGCACATAATATGTAAATCAAACGAAATGATAGTTCGATTCGTAAAATTTCTAATATATATTTTTATGTTTTCCTTTTATGTCATTATTTATAAAATCTCAAAATAAAGATCGGATTTGAAATTAATTTTGAAAACGTCCCTCCCTTTTATTATTGCACAAAACATCAGCCATTTAATTGATCGCTCGTAAATAATCGAATGGCTTACGCATCCATCGGTTTAATGATGTAAAACTCGTCACGTTATTGAGAAATTGTTTCATTCTTTATTCCATCAAAATTTATCAAATATCTATGACGAATTTTTGTCTTTTAACGGTTTATCCAATTTTAGGGCTTTTGTGAAGACGGAAGTTCTCCCGTTTGTTCGTTAATAAATGAAATATCAATCTCGCTTCCCCGTTGCTCATCAATCAACGTTTACGAATAGGGTAATTTCGACAAATTTTTAATCGCCATTGATTAATTCAATTTCGGATGTTTTATTCGTTGGTGCTTTGTCGCGGCTGTCTTATTAGGCGAAACCCATTGTGGGGGATTTCTATTGCGAGATATGTTGACTTAATATTCAACTCGGATAAAGGTTGAGGTCGCAGAGGCCCTCCTCGTTAGCTACAGCGGGCTTTTTTTTATCATCTTTTCCGTCGATTGATTAATAATGAAATCCGTTTGCTATCTGAAGAACCCGAGATGTAAATCAAGCAAAATTATTAGCAAAGCTTGAAATAGTGATAAGAAAAAATTCTTTCTGTTAAACTCACTTTTTGTAATTACATCTTCGGTTTCCTAGATGTTATTAGAGCATCTGATATATTCGGAAAACTCGAATTATTTATTTAGAACAAGAATTCATGAAAAACCATTTAAAAATTCGCCTCTTGGGCGGAATCTATTTAGTTAATTGCGTACCTCCAATAGTTACTAAAGAATTACCCCTGCTTTGTATTTAATTTCATTAGTCATATTTTGGATAGCCCAATGTATGGAATATATCGCGCGAAAATTAACCCTCGGATTTTGTGGTTAAGTATTGCGGAAATGCTTGGATATGTTGTCGTCGCAACTTTTAATTTCCGATGTTGCCATTTCCAACTTCTTTTATTTGATAGTATGCGCTTAAATTTTACGAAAACATTTCGCTAAGATTCGCGTTTTATTATGCCCCATTCAGAAGAGCAGGGTTAGTCAAACCACCGTCCTCGGGAGTATTTTATGACGGAAAAGCCATCCGTAAACTACAACACAGACGATTTCATATTTGTTATAATTGAAATCGTGAACAAATGCCCTCGAATTTTGAAACGTTTATACTCGATTTTCGCTAATGAGATAACATGGAATTCTTCGTATTTTTCGATGTAAGCTCTTATGCTGCTCGCGGGAGTATTCGCAAGTTTCGTTGCGACTTGCCATGCAGAAAAGTTTTACCGACCCCTTTAGGTTAGAGGACTGGATATGCTTCCCAATTCTTGAATCCTGCCTCGGGCATGTTGGCCTTTCTTCTTCGTTACTGTTAATAAACTCCTTACGAAGGCCTTGGAAGTGCCGTTAATGAGCTAAAAATGAACGCATGAACAAAAGTGCCGCTCATTCAGCTTTAGCTTGTCCAAGAGACAACGTAGCGAGCAAAAAGGTCTCATTGTCAAACTAACAAGATTCGTTAACGGAGTAGATGATGATACCAAAAGCTTTAAAGAGGCGAAACCTTATAAAGATATATGTTTCAAGAAGAAAACGTCTCACGCGTCTTCCTCAAACCCTCGCGAATTTGATCAATGTCGGAAATCTCGTGTTTGCGTTTTGGTTATCTTTAGAGGAAGGGGGTAACAAACGCGTAACTATCCTCCGTTTGCTTTCCTTATCGCGTCCGCAAAATAAAAGAGAATACCTATTTCACTCCAGACAAATTTCTTTCGCAAAAACTCCCGTCCTTCGCTCGTGATCTCAAGAACTTTCGCGTCCTTCCTTTTCTCCAGCAATACTTCTTTTTTTATGAGGAAATGGCGCGTGAATTGTATATCGCTGAGGCTTAGGGAAGATCTTTCGCCTACCGTTCTTGTGGAAATTTTTTTCATGTTTTATTTTGTTTGCTACGAAGCGGCTCGGCAGAGAGACGATTCCATTCGTCGCAATCCATTTATTTTCGACGTTCGCGTTTTTTTCCGCGAAGATATTTTATGTGTTTCACAGACTGTAGAGACGCTCGAATTTGCGCATGACATTGAGAGATGACCGACCTCTCGGGAATATCTTTTAGG
Organism: Uropetala carovei; assembly: GCA_036926305.1. Lineage (NCBI taxonomy): Eukaryota > Metazoa > Arthropoda > Insecta > Odonata > Petaluridae > Uropetala > Uropetala carovei. Next base: position 979,028 of record JAXCHB010000164.1, read on the forward strand.
GGAGATGTTCTGTCAAATATCGCGGCTTATATTTTGTCAATGTGAACAGAATTCTTTTTTTAGTTGGATGTCGAATATTCATAGGATGTCGACTAAAACTCCTTACGTAAAAATTTTGCAGTTTCTTTTTTTTAATTTCCATATACGTTGGGGACAAGAATTAAATCTTTTCACCCAATTTTTCCCCAAAAACTACAATGCTACACCTAAATAGTCAAAGCATATTAAAATATCGAAGATCATCTCTATATTTAAATTGTAACACTATTGCTATGTGTTGCGCGTCTCTGTTAATCTACCAACACCAAGCGACGATCAAATACCCTAATTTTTTTAAACTAAAGTTTTTACGTATTATCGTAATTTTATCAAAAGCAATATGAAGTTGTGATAAATTTTGCGGATTGCTTTTTCGTCAAAGCTTCGTAGGCCGCATGAAATGCTCTCTGGGGGCGTAATTTGCCCACCCCTGATGTGGAGGAATTTAATCAACGGTTTCCATCCTTAATCGTTTTCATCTAAACATCTTCATTTGTATTCCCATCGCGGTATATTGGTTTAGCTTGTCTCTGTAGGGAAATTTTTTTTCGAGCATCTCCAATCACTCGCATCATTTAAGAAAAAAGCGATCGCCGAGTGAATTTGCGATCAGGCACGGATAAAAAACATATCTCGAACCCTTGGCAAATGTTCATCCGCGGTTCCCTCGGAAGGTAAGAAATATAGAAAAGATAATCATGTAAAATCAATTCCTGAGCTCTCCCTCCAATCCTGGAATCCCTTAACGTCTGCCTGATTTTCCCGCGACCTTGGTCGCGATCTTCTTATTTTGTTCGCGTATCTAAACCAGATAAAAAGGTGCCGTCCATGTCCATATTAGCCACCCAATTGTTTATGACGAGATCCCGTCGACTCTTACGATCTAGAATCGATAATTATTTTCATTTAGATATTTGAAAAAAAAATACTTGCTGGTTTATGGAACGTAAGAAATTAAACTATAGGAGTCGTTCGACGAAAAGGAATTCATCGCAGTGTGAAGACAGATAATTAATACTCCAAGTGTCAAACCCTTAAAGTCTATTCTCGTGAAATTCCGATTAAATTACCAAGCATTTCTAACGATTTATCGATAAAAATATTTAAGGGTGTGGTCAATGCCCAGCTTCCAATATTAGGGCCGCGGGTTCGAATCATGCTGAGTACTTGGTTAGATTTCATCTTCTTTGTTATCGTTATCGTTGTAAAAGACCGGTAACGACTATTTATGAGCAAGTTAAATAAATGTTTTTTTTATTTCAATACGTGAACATTTACTTGATAAAATTTTGAAAAATTCGTGAGATATTATCGGTCCCACGCGATTCATTATGGTATATACATATTTTGTTTTAACGCGGATTTTTTTTTACCGATCCTTAACATCGAAATATTACCGTCGGTGACATTCTGCAAAGTCTGCTTGACGACGCTCGTAATATTTTCTAAGAGTAAAGATATATTTAATGTTTTCCTCTATAACAATATTCTTTTTTTAAGGTTTGATTTATCGAACGCCTCGCGTCTCGATTTGTGCCTCCCGAAAACTTTCTCTCCATTATTCCGTGAAAATGAATGCTTTTCTTTTGTTAAGTCGTTTTTGCGTTCCTCCTAGAGAGAGAGAGGGAGAGGGGAGGAAGGGGAGCGAAGGGAGAGAGGAGGTTGGGTCGTGTTCTCTATCTCTCCCTTCGTCTATCTCTCTAATAGGAATATAAAGAAGAAAAAACAACGGACCCCAAACAGCCATTCATTTTACCCCCGAACATGGTCCCGGAAATGGAGGGGTAACTTCGGTGGAAGCCAAACTTTTAGAAGGGAGGCCAACTGAAAATCGATCCGTACGGAGAATGTACACTGCTAAACATTCTGCCGAAGCTTTGTTTTCCTCCAAAGCTTAAACAAAAACAAAAATCTTTCGAATGAAGGTTTTTAAATTTTTTTTCTTGCGTTCAAACAAGCCATCGATGCCATAAATATTCCCTCGATATAAAGTTTCATTATGACAAATAATTGATATATCATCTGATATTTGGTCAACAAATTCGTTATTAATTTTTTATGAATAGGTATTCGATTTTGAACGATTGTTTTTACGGTTTATTCCTGAAAATCGTGTTTGAAGTTTGAAATTCATAGATTATCCTTAACGAGTCGAGAGTCGTCAAGGTTGGGTTACATCGTGGGTCAGGAACCCGAAATTCAATCGCACGTTTATTTACGCTCCGTGGACTTCTTACGCGGGACATAAAGCATTATTTCTGCTAACAGTTAAAAAAAATCATAATACTTGTTTACGTGTTCGGTTTTTATGTGAAAATAAAATAAATACCTGGATTAGTTATTTAGAAATTCTAATATCCGATCCGAAGGACGTTCCGAGAGGCCACCCGCGGACACCACGATTTTAGGGGCCTCTGATAAGTAAACGAAAATTTTTTTGAAAATTATAAAACGAAATTTTTTTTGATTTCTCATATAAACATGCTTTATTGAGAGAGTTCATGTGTCAATATTTGGAATACCATTACAGTTTTTTGGATGAAAAAAATCAAGTACTGAATGTAACGTATCCCCAAGTTACTAGGGGACCAAGAAATCTTAAAATGCTCCACTACCTATATATGGTTCTTCAGAGCATCTTCAACGTATTCAGCCTAACCTCGCGAGTTGTTCGGGAAAATATACCAGAAATACTTTCATTTGCAGTAATTATCTACTTATAAAAATCCTGTACATCGATTCCGAGTTACATGTTCTCCTCGTGGAAACGTTTCCGACCGAACGCTTAGTGATTACCCGACTTGAAGAATCATTATTTAAAACTGTGTCATTACTTATTTTTCATCCTGTATCCAGACTCGAAGCACGAAACCGTCGCAGGTGTGTGCGGCGTCCGTAAGTTATTAACCTGGCGACTGGAGCCAATTAGATCTCGGAAGGACGCTTTCAGATTCGGATATGACAAATGAACGCTGAATCAGAATTAGGGTCGGTAGGCGTTGTTTGCTTACCGGAACCTTTCGTCTGCGAGGCCTAATGGCGGCTAGACCCCGCTCTGCAAGGTGGGGGAGCTGATGACTTCGCAGGTCAGATGCAAGAGGGGTCGGTTAAGTGCATAGAAACCTGTTTAGAAGGATCAATACCCTACAAGAGTGAGTCTGTTACATGTGCGCTTTTAACATGCAACCCATTGTGTTAGAGTTAGGCATGTTTTGCAAGATTCCTTTATTAAAAACGAAGACCTCGTGATAAAGAGACTCATAATTCGACAACAGAAATTCAGAGGTAAGAAATTGAAGAAATCGTCTCGCTGGTAAAGTTACACTTTGGTTACAACTGTCATTGTTTTTAAAAACACTAAACATTTCAATGGACTAAGATATTCGATTCGAAAAAAAGGTGAATAATTGAATAAATGAATTAGTGATCTTGCCTTATGTCTGATGTAAAGGCGTATGAAGAGGAAATGAATATTAAATGCATTAGAAGAAGGGGACGAGCATTAGAAGATGTAGAGAGAGTAATATAATCGACATTACACGGAAATACTTGGTGGAATTCCATTATATTTTTCATAAACCATGATAATACATTCCGAGACTTCCGGCTCAGGGAGCGATTGATTGGTTATATAATATTCTTTTGACTCATACGCCGAAATCATTTATAGCCGAACGACAACAAGCATCTCGTTCTCGGATGAAAAGTCTTTCATATTGGGTCATAAATGGAAAAATATTAAGGAGACAGTCAATAAACAATTTTTTTCCTGCTGCGTGCCAACCCAAATCGTGTCGCGCGCCAAAAGTGACACGCGTGTCATAGGTTTACCATCCCTGCTACGTGTCTTCCATCCAAATCATGCCAGGTACACACGTCCTGTTGCCATGAAATGGTTAAGTAAATCAGGCACACACATCGGCCACGGGTTTTTATTAGAGTACGAGATTTGCGAATTGCCCGAAGGGAAGCTACTTCGTTGCTGGAATTCGCATCTGGTTTTCTCTCAAACGTTTTACCCGTTGATGGAACGTAGAATTTACTGCCTCCCCCCCTCAAGCCAACGAAAGCATGAATGAGCGAAAATAGTCTGCGATACCCCTTCCCCTCATATGCGATGCCTGGTTTCGGTGATAAAAAATAATAAAGATCCCGTTAGGCTCCAAAGGCTCTATTTTTTATACCTTCAAGTCCCAGTAGCGGAATTATGCCTATTTCGTCGGCAAGTCAATATACATTCGTATCGCATCGAGAGAAACGATATCAAATTTGTAATGTCCAGCAATCCTTTCCATAAGATTTTCCAAAAAATGTAAGTGTCGTGTTCCTGAGATCTCGCGCGATATTGCAGTCCAAACAGTGAAACCATGACATTACATATATTGGGTATGTATTGGATGATTTCTTAAATCCATCCTGCGCAAAATTCTTTATTCTGCGCTGAATATTAGGTCCATAGGTCAAGGGTCACAGACATTCTGACAGGGTTAGGGATTTTCAGAGCAAAGGATCGTTGGAGGTGACGGATTCAAAAGGGAGGAGGGGCGAATGGGGCGATCACCCCCTCCCACTTGGAAAGTTTCTGGATCTGAACCTGGCGCACACGCAGTTGAGCTTCGATATATGGTTAGACCATAACTTGAATTTTCGTTTACTGTATGTGGGCATTTTATTATCTTTCGTGCTCATATATATTTTGAAATTAAGCTATGTAACTCGAAATTTTGTTAAGTCGAAGTTTTATGCCTTTGAGATCTAAGATATTGAGGTTCGACTTTGAGTGTATAAGATTTAAACGTAATAATGTGATCTTATGTTGTGCTTTTTTATTTTAAACGGGATTGTTTGCTCTCACCCCAAAAGTATCGTCCTAATTCCATGGCTATACGGACCCCAAGTAAAATAGATGCTGTTTTTACAGCCGCAGAAGTCGCGTGACTTCCAATGCGGCCCTGCGATACATTTACGTCTACGAATGTCGGGCCTTATTAGGATTTCAGGGCCACTTCCATAATAAAAATACACGAAAACAAAATAAGACGATCGTTAGCTAAAAACTGAAATGTAATTTGTACACTTTTTATTTATAAAATACTATTCTAGCCTTTATCCATGCAAATATATAAATTTTTGAGGATAAATCTAATTTTCCTGCAATTTCACAGTTGATATTAAACATGGCGTGTCCATTCAAATTTGAGCCCTCATGAGCTCGAGACCCAGGCCAAATAAGCCCTCCTGCCTCCCCTATGAGAGGCCCTGACTAATGTAGCCCGCCATGTAGAAAAGTTTGCAGACCTTTGCCCTAATCGTCCGCGTGCAAGATTTTTTATAAGAAATCTCGTATTTTTTCTAGGTCCCGAGGAAGAGAAGGTCCTCGGTTCCATCCTCCTTCCCTCCTACGTGATCAGCCCATGTGCTCCGGATGAACCCAAGAGGGGCGGCCACCGGAAGCACTCCTTCAAGGCGGAGCACCACAACATGCGAACCTATTACTTCGCGGCGGACTCTCTGGAGCTGATGGAGAGGTGGATGCACAACATGAACCTCGCCTCGATGCTCCAGAGGGATTTTACGGCGGGTACCATTTCCGAAGGGGCAAGGTGTGTATCACTCGGGTAATTGGAACAGAACCGCTTTAATGCAATGGCGGGCCCTGGACGAAGCATGATTGCCCCTTCCCCCTCCTCTCTTTACATAAAAAAGAACTATTTCCTTGTTTAATTTATAAAACGGTTTTAAACGGACAGTGAGAAACTTCTACACACTCGTGGCGCACGCCATGAATCTAATGTCTTTTGCATATTCCATATTTATTTATGTTGGTTTATGTTACCCATGTTATATCTTGATCTTACTTGTTTATTGAAATTAGAATACTGGACGAGTATAAGAAAGTAAAATTGGATCAAATTTTATTATAAAAAAAGCATGATTTAAAACGTAATTTGTTTAGGTAAAAAATTCGCTGAGCACGAGTGAGTGGTATAAAATCTTTGTTTCGGGGTCTAAGGGTAAAGCACATGGTAATGACGCTCACTCGGCGTGGGCCCCTAAAATCAGGGGGCCCTGGGAAGCTGCCCATTGGATAAAGTGGCCCTGAATTGGAATACCGCATTTACTCGAATAACAAGCGCGACTTTTTACTCTCCATACGTAGTATAGGAAAAGTGTTTTCATGAAAAAATCTATTTCGAGATTTTAACAGAAATACACGTTTTGAGGTCCCTGGAACACGTTTGGATTATTTTCTCGATGATGTCTTTGTGTGTGTGTCTGTATGTGATAGGAACTTTGTGGGTGCTCTAACACGAAACTTGCATATTTGCAATTTTAGTACCAAATTTCAAATAATATTTTCATCATGTGGATAATACCTAGGGTTACTATACGTCCCGGTTTGACCAGGATTGTCCCAGTTTTTAGGTCTTGTCCTGGCGTCCCGGTCTGTTTACTGTTTTGTCCTGAAAAATAAGTATGAATCAACGGCAGTGCTATTCGTAAACGAGTGCTTTCTGAATTTGGTATTGCTCGAACAAAATGTGAAGCTATAGTTTTAAATGTAATTACACCAATGTGTATTCAAGAGTTAGATAAATCCAACTTTGTGAGTGTTACAGTTGACGCTTCCAACAGAATGGACATAAAAATCGTTCCCCAGCAATAGTGCGCTATTTTCTTCCATAGGCTGGTTTAAAGGTAAAATTACTTGACTTTAATGGAGCCTCTGGAGAAACATCATCTTATGAATAAAAATGTAGGATTTTGTGGTGATAATTGCAACACGAATTTTGGAGGGGTGAAAAGAAGGGGTGAAAACAATGTGTTTTATCGATATTGGAATTGACTGTGCAGCACACATATATACATACACAACTGCATCCAAAATACGGTTGATGTTCCACCGATTGATATAGAAGGCTCGCAGTAAAAATTTATAAATATTTCCACATATACACTATTCGTGTTACTCAACTAAAAGATTTTTGCAACTTTGCAGAAATTGAGTACAAAAAGGTTTTAAAACATGGAAACACATGATTTCTATCCCTTTCACCAGTTTTAGAAAGGTTTCTTGATGTATTTGAAGGCATAAAAAAATATTTTGATTCACAAGAACAATGCCCACAAATAATAAAAATATGTTTTGAAGACCCATGTGGAGAAGTGTATTTGCGATTTGTTCTTGGACAACTCAGTTTTTTTAATAAAGCAATACTGAACATAGAAAAACCTGACCAAGTTCAACAAACATAGCTCGTGATCTACGAAATTCAAAATTTATTTTACAAGAACGCAAGGATAAATGTTCCATCCCACAATGGGCTAAATTTTACTAACAAAATTCGACGAATCTGGGAATGCGATTTCTAAAACGTTAATGAAAGAATTTGACGCTTTTTATGTTAGATGCTTATCATACATATCGTTGTGAGAAAACAGTTTTGAAGAAACAGAATCATTTATTGGGTAAATAGTACATTCAATTGGCACGAGGTTGAAAAAACGGTGCAAACCATCAATCAAAGCTTTTAATTGATATCGACAATCTTTTCGATGAAGTAAGTTTAGCAAAGCAATTTATGTTCATAATAACAGAATGAGAAGTTGGGATGAGGAAGGGACGAAATTCGAAGATAGATGGATTGAACATTTTAGACATCTCGAACCAAAAATTTCAATTGTCAATCTAACAAAAGTTATTGAATACGTATTCTGTTTACCCGGAACATCAGCTCCAGTAGAGCGACTTTTCTCTAGACGGGAGTTGCATGGTTGAATGTACATTATGAGCGATATTAGTGTAAAATCAATACTGATTTGAATTGTGAAGAATTTTATGCTGAAATCAAAAATGATAAAATGTTTTTGGATCAACTTATTTCTAGCGACAAATATAACTGGTTTAATAAATAATAAGATTTTTATATATTGTATTGATGAATTTAATATTGAAATATTAGAAATATTTAGTGTTTTTTCTTATAGACATTTTTGGACAACCCTCTTTCCGTCTCCACATCGCCATAATATTCTTTTTTGGTTTTTAAAAATGTAAAAAATGGGAAAGAATAGAAATAATGTATATTTAAACAATAAAAAGGAAAAGACTAGCCGTCCTGGATTTTGTCCCGGTCATGTTAGATTACGTCCCGGTTTTTCTTTTTCAGAAATCGTTTTGTCCCGGTTTTGATCCATGAACATATGGTAGTCCTAATAATACCTGATTATTTTTTGGACAATATAGATCAACCGAAAGTGGAGGTTTATTCCTGTCATTTCCCCTTTTTCCAATTATCTCCTTTAAAACTCAATTTACGTAAATATTTGTTATTATTAAAGTTTTAGAAAATGTAATTTTCTACAATTTTTGTTTGAAACATTTTTTCATAAAACTGATAATTTAAGAGACACATATTTTGATTTTTCTTATAAATTTATGTTTAATTCATTGCTAAGTGATATCATTGTTTCAGTTGCTATGCTAAAATTTTCTAATTGTTGATAGCATTTCTTACGCTGCCAAAGGTAATTTTAATTGTGTTTTGATATTTTGTTATCCATAGAAACTGCTAAAAAATTTCTTTAATTATTGTTTTTTTAGTCAAGGCTATTGAAAATGTTTTTAAATTATTCACGAGTGTAATTGGCGATAATTATTCCTGAGGACGCTGCTGTCGAGAGCAGTAATATTCATTGCTCTGTATGGAGAAAGTCATGTGTTGGCCACATCAGATTTTTCTCCAAAGTTTTTCTTTCAAAAATCGAGGTTCAAGAAGATTCTCGAAATTGTTTGACAAATGAGACAAAAAGTACTGGACGAATAACCAAAAGAGAATGTCCAATGTGGATAGATGCTTTTAAAAGCAAAGTTTAATTAATGATCGATTTCGTTTAATGAAAAATTTATATTTAAATGATTTCTGGTTGTTTTTCTCAAACAATGAGATGCGTGTCTTATTCAAGTGCATGTGGTATTCAAATAAATATGTTGTTTTTTATTGACTAAAATTAATCTGGTTTTTCCTTTGTATTGCTAGTGGAAAAACATAGTTTGTTAATTATTTTCTTTTCTTCACAAAACTGTCAATCATATCTCAATTTCATACATCCAATAAGTTGATTATGATGTTTAATATTTCAACATAGTTCAAACATTATTTTTAAAATAATGAGCGTAATTCCAACTGATATTCCTCTTCTTTACTTGCCTTTTAATCTTTTAAAAATTCAACATGATTTTAAGTATTTTTATTTATATAGTAGTCTAGGATGTTATGTACTATAATAATGAGCATAAGAGCATAAGAATCTAAATTTTATGAGTTCAAGCATTCATTTCACACTGCACTAAGCATATAGTAATCGTATTTTCCTCTGTACAAAATGGCTATAACTACTACTTTTTCATACAATGTAGTTCCACCGGTGGTCTGTCATTAATTGATTACATCAACTGAAGTGTTTGAATTTATGTTTTTTATCACATAACTAGAAAATTAATTTTAAAAGCTTTGAGATCCATTTAAATGTAATTATAATCTTGACTTGTTATCTCAGAAATTTATTATCCTATTGTGCCAAATTAGTGTCTTAATCTGTATTATTGAGGTTATTTTTAACAATTTGTTTTTTTTTTCAATAGCTGGGATGAGAGGCAGTCTGGCCGCCCCAGCGTCTCCTCCTTCTCTTCTTTGCTCAACCAAAGCGCAGATGATAGTGACTCAGGTTTCCATGGCGGTCGGTCTCCAAAGCATGCCACAATGGCCGTAGGTTCTGCAAACCCAAGTCAATCAGCCATTGTGCCTACGTGGGCAACCAAGGGAAAGAAATTGGAGGAAGAAACCATCAGCGAGATGTCGCGAGAAAGGGATGCACCTGCTAACTACAGGAAGGGAACGGAGAGCACCCCAGAGGTACCATCACTGCCAGCCGAGTTTCAACCACTCTATGCCAATGCACCTCCCAAGCCAAGAAGGTTGAACAGTGGAGGAAGGGACTATTCCACATCCCCAGAACGATCTCCCGAAAGGAAAGCTGAGGAGGAGAGTGGTGTGGTTTTAAGATTAAGGGGACCGCCAAATGAACCTCAGCAGAATGGAATGTACGTTGATAGGAACCAAAGAATTTCCAGGCCTATGGTTTCCTATGCATCCATCAGGCATGAAAGAAACAGTAGCTATCAACAGCAACCAATGCAGGTGCAACATCCTGTTGGAATTCCAGCTCCTAACCAAATGGTTTTCCCAGTGATGGACAGGAGGACACCTGACACGTACGGCCGTTCAAACACGGGAGACAATACTGCCCCTGGAATCCCCAAAATGGTGCAAAGTAGGGTCGATTACGAGGACGTGTATAGCGTTAGCCATAGCAGTGACCCGGTGATGGGTAGAATGAATCGTTGGAGTAGTGGTCCGTATGAAAACCAGCACCTCTTTCCGACTGAAGTCCATCCTCCGAACGTTGTCCAGCAGCAAACCCCTCATGTGCACCTCTGCCCTCCAAGCAGACATTCCCCTCAACAAGGGCTCCAACAGCACACTCATGGCACCCAGTTAGGTGTGGTTCAGAGGATGCCCATATCACACCCATATCCGGTGTCTCCCACTACAGCACAGCACCAGCATCCCCCGCTCGTGCAGCAACACCCTAAGCAGCAGCTCATGCCTCCTCAACCCCAGTCTCAAGTGTTTCACAGGAGGACTCCCCCTCTGCCTCGACCTCACAGTGCGGATTTCTTGGGTCACTACGATCAGAACCAGATGACATACGTCATGCCCCTACCTCCGAATTTAGGTGGTGCGACTCCTTCCGTAGAACAGCCGTCTCCCAAAATACCCTCTGGTGTTGTCGAAGATGCCCAAAAACAGTATCCGAATGCTCAGATAATCGAGACAAGGGAACAGCAGACGATAGAAGTGGTTTCTGGGCATCAGATACAGAGGCCTAAGTCCAGTATGGACATACGTCCTGCTTCTCAGACGCGTTCGTTCGATCCCACGGACTATTGGTCTGAAGAAAGCTACGCAAGGATGATGCGACAATCGCTTTACATGCATGCTCATCACGTTCATCCATCTTCCTCCTCCTCGCACAAAGGTTCAGAAACCTCTTCCGGGATGGGGAATCAGCAGCTGCAGAATTGGTCTGTGCACAATCAAGAGGCACCTCCTGCAGTCGCCAGTCAGTCATCCTCCAGGCTTTCGCAGATTTCACAGAAACAGAAACCCAATGAGACAGTAGAATTGAGGCACAAAGGTGCAGAAGATGCAGCTGCACTTACCACTCAGAGACAAAGCGCTCCACCCGGAAAGAAGGACATGCATCAAGGAGGGCACTTTTTGCGATCAGCCAGTGCAAGGATGCCAAGATCGAGGTACCACTCAGGAGATAACCAAAGGGAACAATCTGCCATGCTGAGTGCTGCTCCTGGAGATGAGATTCGCAATGGAGAAAGAAAAATGCAGCAGGTGAGTAACACGTCAGAGTCTAATTCTGAAAAAAAAGAAAAAACTTTTCTATTAGAATCCATTGATTTATTTAAGGAGCAATGCTATTGAAATTTTGCAACCAGTATAATGTCTCCATACCTGATGCATTAATATAAAAACCTGGTAACACAGATACTTAATAAATCTATGAGACCTAATAGATAAGGTTTTCTATCATTTTAATATTTTCCTAAATATGGATTTCAAGAAAGTTTTGACTCACTCATATAGTTAAATTTCTTCAAACTTTTTTCCTTCTATCTTAAAGCAGTACTCAATATTTTGTTTTTGTATACACTTGAATAATAGCCTCACTTTCAGTTTGTTAAACACTGGAAAAGTATATGCTGTTCTTTTCTGTAGTGTTCATTTTTTCTGTTTTATCAATTCATCGTATTTTTACCTCCAACAGTTATACTTCTTCCAGTTTCATTTGGAAAAGATGGTATTTTTAATTTTATAGTTAATAGTTTGAATACACATATGAAAAAAACAACTTTAACATGAAGATATAATGATTAAAAGTGCAATTATTGTTAAAATGAATATACAGGCAGTCCTCATCCATACATTCGACATCCGTACAATTTGCTCTTTCCTACATTATAAATTCTCGCCCCTTAACCCCCTTTCATACTCCGAATTCGGACTCTCGTACATCAGCTGATGAACAAACATTTCTAGCTATCCCATAATGGCACTATCTGTCAGCCAAGCCAACACTTTTAATAAATTACCAAATTAAAGTATGCTATGTAATAATATACATATTATATGTAATGTAAGATTTGTGTGTAATGTTTTTTAATATTGTACTGAAATTTGACAAGGTTAATACCACTGTAAAGTCAGTTAATAATCAATAAATTATTATTATTATTTAGTCTCAGCAACGTTGCCATCTTTGTTTGTACGTACAGCAGTGTTTCTTTGTTTGTGCATTTTACACCTATTATTTTATAAACATGAGTGAGAAAGGGAAAACTGAAAGTGCTAATACAAGTGAAAAGATATGTAGGACTCATAAACTGAACACAATTGGGACAAAGATGGAAATAATTAGCGAAAGTGGCGAATCTTTATCTTCAATCGGACCGTCGTTGGACTTAAGCTGGTCGAGTGTGTGTTCATTTGTGAAGGAGAAGAACAAATATAATAATACAGTACGTACTGTGGCGTTCTGAATAAGTGCCACATTTTTTTAAAGAGCAAGGAACCGATCTACACACGCTTCGATGACATTGGCGATATCCCGTTAGCAGACCACGAAACAATTTGAGACATAATGATCGTGCAGTTGTTTGGCTTTCTCACAAATGACAAGTGAACTGAGCGAGATTTTCTTGCGAGTTTGGGTCTCAATTCACAAGTTTAAAGCCTTCTCTGTCTTCTCTAGGTACAAAAGACACTTTTGTACTCGTTGAAGTACCACTTGCAACACTATCTCTAATCACTTCTTCACTTTCCTTATCGATTTTATTGTGGACTCGGTCACACCAAGTAATTTACCATCTGATGAAGCAGATTCATTATGTGCAAACCTATCTAAAACTTCAATTTTCTTCTCCGAACTCATCGCTTTTTTTGCCCTTTTTACTGACTTTTCTTTCATTTCAATCATCACTCTCTTTGGGACCATGATTAGGCAATATTACAAAAAACTATGAAAATAGCAAAATGCTTAAATGAAAAAACTCAAACTTTTGTTCATAATACATTTACATCCCTAAACTGCCTTCCGTATGCCAAATTCTGACTTTCGTGCATCAGTGAAATGAGAAACAAATATTTTGAGTGCTGCTGGTTGCCAGCCACCAGGCCACCAGTTTCTGCCGTGCCGGCATCTTTGTCTGTACAGGAGTATTTATTTGTGCAATTATTTAAATATTTATTGCCTTTTGCCCTATCTCTCTATACTATAAAATTGAGGATTGTGTCTAAAAGGCCCCTGCTCAAAAAACTAAACATTTATACCATAATTAGAGATTTTATAATATTTTTTGGCTCTTTGGGAACGGAACTGCCCCTATAACATATAAATCTATGTTCAACATCTGTACATTCGATTTCTGTACACGTTTGCAGGAATGCATTATGTATGGATGTCGAGGACTGCCTGTACTAGCTTAGAATGTGCTACTAATATGGCTAAAAAGGGTTATATGTTACAGCAATTGAATTTCACTTTCATTAAATTCTTGTGTGATAGATATACTGTATATTCTGGTGTATAAGTCGACCTTTGAAGCCTAAAATAAATTTCCGAAAACTTAAGGTCGACTTATATGCCGAACATAAAATGTGAACCTTAAATAACAGATGAATAACATCGATATTTATGAAGACCGTTGATCTTTCAGTGGAGGTGATCACTATTTTGAATCAGCTGTTCCAGTGTTTACATTTTATGACATTTATTTTAGAAGATTTATAATAATTAATTTTATTACTGTATTTACTCATGTAATCCGTGTCCTCTTGTACCATGCACACCCCTATTTTTGGACCAGTTTGAGGAGAAAAAGATAAATTCGTACTTTAATAAGTTGACGTCTACAGTGGTGGAAAATTATAAAAAATCCAAAAAATATGGGGATTCCTCATAGGTGTGTTCTCTCCGTAGTTTCCTCTAAGCTGCATGACTGTGTGGCCGTGCAGCAGTTTTTGAAGTTCCGCACACTAAATTTTTCAAGCGTGCATGATTTTGTGTATTTTAGAATATACCGGAACAGGGCCACGTCAACACTGGTGCATATACGCGCACTATCGTCATGTAGGCATGCATAGCAATAGTCATTCCGCCCATGTATGAAAAAAATTAGAGGAAACTATGGTTCTCTCCTGGGTTAAAGGAGCGTCAGAGGCTCACGATGAATTCGGCGAATACAGATACCAGATGCCAACTTATTCCAGCAAAAAGTGTACGTGGAAACTGATAGTAAATTTTTAATGTCAGAACTGCTTTTTTTGAGTAACAATAATAAAATTAAAACTCAATTAAAAGGTACAGCTTTAATATTATAAAAATATTACGTCATCTCAATGTTGAAGATGCACCAACGGCAGTATAAACAGCACATTTAAACCCTAAACGTGTCTTGGTCGTGTAGAGACGTGTAAACTTCGTAGAATTCTTTGTCTTTTGTGAGTATAAACGTATATGCAGTAAATTTACTATCCAAACTCGCAATTTTAAAACTTGGTCAGAAATCTTCATGTAAATCTCTTTTTTTACCGACATTTTGGGAAAAAAGGTTTGCGCAGTACACATTTGTGATATTTTATTGAGTTTCATCACCGTAGAGATCGATCGCGATCGCAAGGTATAGTTCATTTCGATAGTATCATTAGCAACTGACATCAGTCGAATTATAGGAAACTTTATTTAGTGTGTCAAGCTCTCCAAAAATAAGTATCTTATTGGTTGAAATTAAAACATCTGTCACATGGAATGCTCAAGAAGAATAGTATGGACTCTAAATAATATTTATGTATATTTTTATTATTGTTTATTTCTGTGTTGTTAAAACTCGGATTTGATTTCGTCTGAAAATGGTTTCATGAGGAGTATTTTTAAGTGAAAAAGTGGGGGTCGACTTATACAGCGAACGTATGCCTAATCATGTATTTTCATCCAAAAAAGCTGGGGTTGAGTTATATGCCGGAATATATGGTATGTGTATTTACTAACTAGAAGGTTTATGAAGTGCAGCTGTTATGCATGTGAAATTAGTAGTGATTGCTGAGGATGTTATGTGAATTTATTTTTTTCTCCTCGAACTGGTCCAAAAATAGGGGTGAGTGTGGTACAAGAGGATGCGGATTACGTAAATACAGTATTAAAATTAATTATTATAAATTTTTAAAAATAAATGTCATAAAATGTAAACACTAAAACAACTGATTGAAAATATCAATCACCTCCACCAAAAGATAACGGTCTTCGTAAATATCAATATTATTCATTTGTAATTTAAGGTTCATATTTTATGTTTGGTGCATAAGTCGACTCTAAGTTTTAGGAGAATTTTTTTATGCTTCATTGGTCAACTTACATGCTGGAATATACGGTACTCAAAATGTATCCATTAACCCTAAGAGGTTGTGTGTGGTCTTTTAGACCGCACTTTTGTAGTTTTCTTTTAATTTTATAACCTCATATTTAATTCTCATCTTAGGCCTTCTCAGTAACTTTCCTCGAGTTCATTATCTAATGACTTATATAGCTATGGATCTTTTTGTGTGGGCATTTATTGTTTTTATAAGGGTTTTTCATACTCTGCATTGCTTTCTGCCCGCCGGTCCTGCGCAATATAAAAGACCGGATTCTCTTGTTTGCCCTTAGTTATGACATTCGTTGTTACTTCCACAGCAAAATTTGCAGATAAGTGTTTACTTACCACACCCTTACTAAAAACATCCCTCAAAAAATATCTACTATGTTTTTTGTCTGAGTGACAGCTGGCCTGGGAGCCTGGTTGAGAAATGATCTTTAATATAATGCTGTTGGCTGATCCGAAGTCCAAGATGAGAAAGTGGAAGATGATGAAGACTAAGATGTTAAAAAATTGAAGAATTAATTAAATTACAATTGGTAACTGTCATATTTTGCCTGATTTTCTAACGTCCATTCTGACCATGCACGACCTCTTATGTTACTAAATATTATGACCTCTTAAGGGTTAAAGAAACTATTATTTAAGATATAAAGAAAAAGTTCATTTGTGTGAGATGCAATCTGGTAGAAATATAACCATGGTGATGGAGTTTTAACACTGATGAAATTTTCTCCTCAAGTATAACTTCTTTAATTAATTTACTTTTCTTAATTTATATACATATATAGGATAAACCAAAAGTAATGTAAAAATTTAAAATCATGAATGATTTTGTTCTGTTGTAGATTGATTTTAAGAAATAAAAATAAAACGACTAAAGGAATAATAAAATTCATTTTATAAATCAAGATTTTTTAGTTAATTAATATTGATTATTTTCAACTCCTATCATCCAAAGACAACAGCGTATAGAGATTGTTGCATTACCTTTGGACTTCTTGTATATAATAAAACCATTTACTTATTGTCCTAAAATCAGATTTAAATCGTTCTATTTTTGAATTGTTTCAGCGAGAAGAGTCAATGAGACGCTTGCTGGAATGGAAACAGAGAATGCTTCAATCTCCTCTGACAAGAAAGTCTTCTTCCTCAAGCACTCCAAGGAAACCAACTCAAGATCCCACAAACTACAACTCATCTCAAATGGGTTCCTCTCATTACAAGCAGATGGTGCTGAAACAGCTGGCAAATCAAGAAGCTGCTGCAACCACAAACAACTGGGAGCATGGTAGCAGGAGAGGAGGGAATCGAAGAGGTCCTGACGATGTCCGAGCCGCACGTAGCAGAAGTCATGATGGAAGACGTTCTTCAGCATCCCTCAGCAGATATAACAGTTATTCCTCCGATGACGAAGGTAAGATTCTTTTCATCATTCCCTGAACCACTATAGTCATTACGTGTACATTTAAGTTAATTTCTCAGTATTTGAAAATTCACAAGAGAAGATGTTGAAGAAATTCAGTGTCATTTTGGTCTATTTAAAATGCTCCATGTTATGATGTATTGCATTATCATTTGGTTATCAGGTGTTGCACTATATGTTTTGGTCTTTTACTATGTTTCCTGGCTAGCCTTTCAATTTAACTAATAAATAACTGAGTTCAGTTTTTTAGTATTAGGAATAATGGTTTAAACATGATGAAAGTTGTCTTCTTATAAATAAAAGTTATTTAAATTTCAATGTCCAGGAGTACAGCTGATTGTGAAGATTTATCTTAGTACATTCAATTTTCTTTATTTTATGTGAATTTTGTTTTGTAAATGGAACCAACTGGATAGATTTTATGAAGTTTTACACCAAGCAGCTTATGAATGCTAAACCAATGCAGTTTCTTTAATTATACATATTTCAGTTCTGTTAATAAGGAAATATAGTTTTGATACTTTTCAAATGATATGTAGAATTACTAGCATTTTAAAACTTTTTAGTCTGTTTTCATAAAAAAATATTTAATGGAATTTCCTAATATTTAACTCGGTAGGTACTTATTATTACATTAGTCATCAGGATTTTTGTCGCATTTTAAAATTTTATGTAATTGTGTCATAAAACCTTATTAAATATTTGGATATGAGGCTGTTTTATATTTTTTTCAAATAAGAAAGAGACATTTCAAAATTAAATATTTGCCTGAAAATGATTTGTATGATAGCTTCTGATGAACTTTCATATGCTCTATGGATGTTCATGCAATGTACAGCTGACATAACATTTGGGAATTCATGATATCAAATGTTGTAAATCTGGTACTTATTCTTCTTAGTATCTGTTTAGCATAATGGATAATGGATTCCTTCCTTTGGACTTTTCTAATGGTGTAGTGGTTTCCGAAATAACAATACCTTGGTTACCCTTATATCTTACATTGATGGTTAATTTAGTAGCTTCTCCCTTTAAAAACCTAAAACTGTTTCTGTATTTAAGTTAAACTTAAGTCCATTCCTTTCATAATACTTAAATTCGAAGGTGATTAGTCATAGCTGAATTTTGAAAAAATCAATATAAAAAATTGAAAGATTTTCAACAAAAAAATATAAAATGATCTACGTTTTGGTTGCTGAAATCTTGCTTCTTATTAGGTCTCATTATGAAAAGTTCTGAGAATGAATTGCATTATTTCCTTCTCCATTTGTCTTTTGACCACATTCATTACTTAAAAGTTCATTACTTAATTTTTTTCCAAAAAATACATGGTAAGTTGCTGCATTGTTGTAATACTGTTTTCTGCTGACTCCATGACTTCTGCTGCTGCTGTTTCTCTTGCTGAGAATAAAGAATGATTGAGTTTCATGAAATCTCCAAACATTCTTAATGATTCCTTTTGTGTGAGCCCTACAAAGTGACTTGCTCTCTTTAAAAAAATTTAATGCCTCTGATATGTTATATTGGGTTTTATCATGGTTTAAATTGGACAAGTTTCCAATTCTGAAATCGCTACCTCTCGTCTGCATGGGGTTAAATAATATAGAGTGGGCAGGGGACTACAAATGGAGCTCATTGAAGATACAATACATCAAAGGACCCAAACATTTGGATAATACATCAAGAACGTTACAGTCTTCATCATTCTACTTGAATTTTCTTTTAGGATGTCTCTAAGACACAACTCCTGTTACTTTTGTAGATATTGTTTGAAAATATTCCAATACATAAGAAAGCTAATTATATTTTCTACATGTATACAGAGTACAGTAATACTTTATGCAAGTTTATCTGTGTGAATTATATAATTAACATTGTCAATTGTGATCAAACTGCCGTTATTTATTTGAAACTATATTTTCTATTTTTCCGGCATGTTAGTTCGGAGCCACTATATATAAACCAAAATTATCTTGAATATTCCTTTTTGTCCTTCATCATTTTAACGAAATACTTAATTTTAATTTAAAGTTCCAGTAACTCAATTATTCAAGAACATTTGAAAAATAACTTACTATCAGGAAAAGTCTGCACACGTGTATGACATTGGCTATTGCAATATTTTTTAAAAATAGGGAATGCTAAGAACTATGTCCCTCACCTCCTACATCCTGCCTGCTTGGGGTCACTAACTCATTCTTATGTCATTGTTCAGCATGGGAGATGGGCCTTTCTCAAGTAACCAGTTAGGATTTGATCTGGAATAAATTCCTAAATGGCAAGGTTTGGAAAAAAATTGGCGCATAACTACATTTCAAACAGATTTGTTGAATATATTTGGAGTCTTATGCCATTCAATATTATGGCTATTTATTTTAAATGTACTATGTCGGGCCACTCTGATTAAATTTTTAAAGTCTTTTGTTGGAAGAATATGTTTATTTTAACATAAAGTGAATGGCTCCCATGATGAAGTGGATCAAATGAATATTTCTGATTTCAATGTCGGAACTTTGAATTTTCTAGTTAAACATGATTGAAATGTTTTTACAATTATTTTGTCTTTATCAAATTTTATCCATTTCTTTTTAATTTTCAATAAAAGTTGTTTTAAAATCATCCATCACTGCTTCCATGTAACTTTTTTAAAAATTCAAGTAAATTGTGAATTATATCTAAAATGTTTTAATAAAGACATTCTGACTTTTTGGGAACTTTATCCAGGCCAAAATAATTTTGGAATTATTATTACTAGCTATTCCCAACTGCTCCTTAAATTTTTTTTCTGCCATGGGTTATATCTTTGCTGGGTCTCTGCCAACTTATCACTAACAGATTGAACGGATAACCTTCATTACTTGCATGTTTGCTTTTAAAATGTATATTTATTTTTTCTCAGTAACTAATAAATAGATCCATCCTCCAAAAGTAATTCTTTTCCAATGCCAACTTTGCGATCTATTTTGTGAATATTTATGTTCTGTCATCTTAACAACTCTTAAGCATTAAAAGGTTGTGGCATATTGATTAAAATATAAGTTTAGTCAGATGAGAGCAGGAAATCTGTTTTGGCAAGATTTTGAAGTAATTTATTTTCATATCATTTGCTATTATGCTTTCATTAGTACAAATTATTGCTGATTCTTTAGATTTAAATTCTTGGAATTATGGCATTGAATGCACATTAAAGGGACTTTTCATGTTGCTTTGTTATTGTGAAGGATTTAGCCATTTCTTGGAGTTATGGGAAAAGGTTCCTAACTCCCAATAAGAGAATTTATTTGGCAGTAACTTGTATAGATGGATATCTCTTAATTTCACCTTTAATCTCAAAGAATTGAAGAAGGAATTATCAATACCTGCACCTGTGTGGTATAGCAACAAGTAAGAAGCGAGAGGCCGGTGCTTAATTTGAGACCAAGTGAGCTTTTCCTTTTCTCATCCAGCTAATTTATATTCTATCAGTAATTAACGAGAGAGCATAATGTAAAATTACTTAATGCCTCTTTGAATCTTGATGAATGTAAGATTGTTTAATTGAAAGAAGTGTCATTTTCTAGAATTTTGAATCAGGCCAAGAATTTAAAAAATGAGATATAGCAATGATTTTTGATAGAAAAATAAATACCACCTAATCTAGGTTTGGCTTATTCAAAAGCTTTGGAATGTTCTGAGAGGTTATCGATTATCTATCTGAAGGGAATGTTTCAAGTCGATTTACTTTCATTATTTTCGGATTCTATCAGGCTTTTTATCACAACCTATTAATGTTATCGAATCCGGATGTGTGCTTCTGTTTGTGACTCCATCAGAGGCCTTAGGAGAATCGAGGAAGCGAGTTCGCAGGGGCCCTCAAGCAGGCAGGGGTCGGAGAGGGACGGGAGGTGGCGAGGAGCCGCCTTTACCGCCCCAAAACCTGTCCTCCGCGCCCCCGCTCGTACCGCCTCCCAAACCGCCACAGTCGCAACACCAACAATACCATCACCACCACCACCAACACCACCACAAACCACCGCCCCAGGTAGGGGATGTCAAAAACGAACACCAAGCGTCCAATGCGCTAGCGGACCATCCCAGACAGAATAACCACCACCGCAATAGGGGCAATCACGAGGGACCGAAATCGCCTTCGTCCCCAGAACCGACGCGATTGGGAGCCGAGGGGGGCGGGATACCCCCGGACGCGTCTTACGCGGACGTCGAATCTACGGGGCATTGCGTCGATTGGCACCCTGCCACTAGGTGGGAGGGAAATCGATCCGCAGGGAACGTGCCCCTATCGCCCCCGGAAAAGAAACTCCATTTCGAGGACGAGATATGCAAGAGGGGGAGGGAAATCAGATCGTCTTCCAGGGCAGATAGGGCGGGGAGGGAGAGGAGGGGTACGGGAGAATCTCAAGAAACGTCGAGGCACACCCCGGATAAGCCGATGAGCAAACCTTCCGTGAGCTTCAGTATTTGCAGGACCGAGATACCAGCCCAAGCAGAGGGGTGGGATTGTAGGGAAGACGTACCGGAAGTCGGGAGACGCGTCCCGTTGGGGGACCAGCTCGAATCTCACAATCTGGCGGCGTACGCAAACAACGGCGAAGACGTGAACGTTTCCAAACTCAAGTCACGGAAGACTCTGCACGACCTCAGGAGCAAGAGGGAAAATCCTCCGAAAAACATAGTGCAGAACCGCATCAAAGAGTTCGAACCGAGAGATTCGGAAGGGAAAGACGGGAAGAAACATCCGCCTCCCGTCCTTCCCGAGATGAAAGAACCGATAAACCCTTCCCTTTCGGCTTACAAGTCAAACGAGGCTCACGTGTATCCGCTGAGGAGTAAAGATGTCAAGAAAAAGGAGACGGAGTGCAACGATAGAGGTTGCGTTATCCAGAAGCCGTTCGAAAGTGGGCGAAGGGGGGCAGAAGGGGGAGGGGCGGTGGCAGACGTCGAGAGCAGCGATGAAGGAACCTCGTCTCCTCCTCCTCCACTTCCGTCATCATCTCCGCCCAGCTTGCCGGTCCAAAAGTCGACGCCTCCGAGCGCAATGGATGCGCTTTCCTACAAGGCCACCCCTAGTACAAAATCGGTCAGGGAACTCCTGGCAGATTTCGAACGCAAATCGGAACAGAAGAAGAAGAAGATGGAGGAGGAAGAGGAGACCGGGTGGGACTCTGGGGCGCAAGGTGTCCTGAACTCAGGAAGTAGCAAAGGGGGCAGGGAGCAGGAAAGATTTTCCCCTGGAAGACGATACGTGTTCAGCGACACGGAGACGCTCCTGTACGACACCGGAAGCGATTTGGACGAAGATTCCGAGATAGCACGCCAGTGGAAGGCCAGTCGGGATGAACCTGGCGGAGGACCCGTACCCAGAGTTAGAGAAGAGACAGAGAGGAGGGACAAGACGGAGACGAATGCTCTTCAAACCGGAGAAGCGACCGAAGAAGGAGATTCCGAGGTGGAATCTGCACTCGCTAGGAGGAACCGCTTCGGGGTTCACGGTGGGACTGAGCAGGGTAAGAACGGAGGCGTCGAGAGGGAGAACAAGATGATTATAGAATCGGACGAAACAATGGAGGTAATAACCACACCGGGATACCTCAGGTTGAGCCTCGCCGAATCTCTGGTCACCCACGAGGATTTGGTGTCTCCGATCGGCAGCGTGAACGCCACCCCCCCTCCTCCTTCCATCGCTAAGAATCCGGCCGAAGAGGAGGAACACTACATGCCCATGACGCCTTCGAGGAAGTCTATACTCGCTTCACCTTCTTCCCTGCAGACCACCGGTGCTTCTCCCACGTCTGCATCCCATTCGGTCATAATGGAGAGCGTCTTCGGCAGCAACGGCACATTTTGGGCCCAGTTGGATGCGGAAGAAGAGAGTTCTTACGTGGAGATGACGGAGGAAGGCCTCGTGAAATCCCTCCTGGTCTCGGAAACTCTTGGCCCTTCGTTAGCTCCCCTTTCCATCTTCGCCTCTCCTCTGGGAAGGAACAACCTCGAACTCTGCCGGAAGAGCTCCGGGGAATCGACCGCGACTTACGCCGTTCCGGAAAGCCCAAGTTACACCGAAATTCCCGCGGGTGGGATTTTCGATTCTGCTCTCGGAAGGAATCAATCCTCTCACTACGAACTGCTCTCGCGCGCCACCACCCAATACGAACCGGTTTACATGGAGGTGCGTAGCGTGAAAGACGGCACGAACGCGGCCGGGGACGAAGCGAACCGTTTGGCCATCAAAGGCGGCAAAGCGAGTCTTGAAAACGGTATAACGGTCGCGGGAACGGACGAAGAGCGAGTATTCCGTAAGGAAAAGAGGAAAAAGGCTAAACTTCCCTCTTCGGACAGAGACGATTCCTCCATATCTCTGAAGTGCGAAGAGTTCGGCGAGAGGAAGTCTGCATTCCCAGCGGACAGCGGCCGTTTAGGTTTGGGCAGCATGCTTCCCGACATACTGAGCGGAAGCTCGCAGGCGAACCAGCGGCGTTCTTTGGTGGAGATAGGTACCGAAAGTTCGGACGCGGGCGACGAGGAAGATGAAGAAGACGCGGACGACGAAGCATCCAAAGATCTCGATTCTTTGGACGCTCCGAGGCACCCACGATTCAGCCTATCGGACACGTTCCGACCCGCTTCCTACTACCTCGGCGCGTCCGACCGCACCTTCGCGGCGGGAGGAGCCGGAAAAGTTGGTCTGGGAGGAGGGGATTCCGGTTCTGGAGGGATGGGACTAATGAACATGGTGGGCGGGGGCGTCGACGGAACGGCCAACGAACTGCACGGAGACTCGTCGGACAGCGACCTCGTGTCTCCTCCTCCCATCCCCACCAGCCCGCCCCCACCTCTCGACGATGACGAAGACGTGTTGGGAGAGTCGATCGAGGATTCCGACGACAAAAAGTCGTCCACTAAAACGTTGTCCAGCCCGCACCTTCAGTCTCAAGCGTCGTGCAAAAATCCGCCGTCCGTTCAGAGGTCGGTGATCAGTCCTACTTCTGTTCAGCCCGACGGTAGTAGCATGAGCGACATATCGGACACGGCATCGACGGTTTGCTCTCTAAGGAGGAGACCCGTGACGGGCAACATCCTCGACAGCTTAATCAACAGCGCCTCGAACAAGTCCGACATCCCGTCCGAACTTTACAACCGTCGGAACGAGATACTCAACGAATACGGAGATTATAAGAGAGGAATGGATTTCGACACTTCGTTGTCCCCTTCACTTCCGCCTGAACTGTGGCCTCGCCCGGAAGACGGGTTACCATCCGCGCTCCCTACCGCCCTCCACAGACGGATAGCTTCGGCGGACGACGCTGCGGTCCTTTACGAAAACGTCCACATAATCATGAAGCCACGGACGAAGACGAGCATGGCGGACATTGTGAGGCCACCTATTCCGACTCTTCGCTCTTCGTCGCCCTTCGTCAAACCGCCGGAAAATCCGAACCCTCAGAACGCCGCAGGAAGGGTAAAATCTCCAGAAACGGTCAAAGTGCCGATGCACGTGCGAGGATCCTCACAGGACGGCGAGGCATCCGGAGCTCCATATTACTACTCGGACCTTCTCAGGAGCGAATGCGAGGAATCGGAATTCGCTAGGGCCGCCTCCGAAAGGGGCGTGCCCAGGAACGTGATCCATCCCTGCCCACCGTCGTGGCGACCTTCTCGTATACCTCTCAATAACCAGAGGGACGACGTTACGGAAATCGCGGCCAAGAGAAACGACGTGGGTCGGAAGGTCAATAGGATACAGTCGCCGATAGAACCCCTCCACGCCGCGGCCTTCCGGAGGATCGATCAGGCCCAGAGGGGTGACCTCGGTCCCGATTATCCGAGGGAAAGCTGCGACGGCGTCGAGAAGCTGATGGCTGCCGATCTCTTGCTCATAGGAGCCGACAAGAGGGTCGATGTGGACGAGAGGAACATATACGAAACAGATACTCTCAAGAAAGCTTCCAGGATGCGCCGTTCCAAGGACCAGCAATGGGATAACCAAGGCAACTCTTCTCCCCAGCTGGTCGATCAACCGATGCCCAGGAGGTGTTACACGCCCGATTCCCTCCCCGACTCCCGCGTGACGAGGAACATATACCCATACGGACTGACAGACAAGTCTAGCGACGGAGATTTCGCGAGTGGTTCCTACGAGACGCAGTTCTCTCCCCAAAACGGGTTCCAAGAACGTGCTAACCGTTGGAGACGCAGGAGTCGATCTCTAGAGGGTCTCCTCGACGACGATAACGAGTCGTTCTTCGTTTCGAATCCGGTGGTGACGCCTCCTGGAGCAAGGCAGAACATCTTAACCTCTCCTCCCTTCAACAACGTCCACGTGAACAGCTGGGACAAACCCTCGACGCCGGTGGAAATGAACGCTGGCGCTTCCCCTGCTACCGTCAACAACCACAACATCGTACAGGCGACGGGTGATTTTAACGGCGCCGATCCTTGGAACGAGGATAACCTTTGGAGAGAAAGTTTACGTCGCGTGAGCTTAAGGCACACCCGATCTTTGGATCACTTGGACGATTGTTCCGCCTCGGGTCCGAACCCTGCGAATCCATCCGGGAGACGGAGCGTGGATCTTCTGGCTGCGTCGGGAGTTGAAGGGTCTAGGAAATCCAGGGTCAGTAGAGGGGTGACTTACGTGAACGACCGCGTGGCCGTCGCCAGCGAGAGGAGGAACCGGATCAGACCGGTTAACAAGCCTCCCTCGACCTCGGAGACGATAGAGGAGAGGGGGGAGGTGAGCAGGACGGACAGGAGGTTAGACGGGACGCTGGAAGGATACGAGAGGTATCACGGAAGGCAACCCGCGGGTAAAGAAAGGTCGGTTCGAGATCAACAGCCATACGCAAAAGACGTTTACGAATGCAACGAGAACAATGTGTCGAGGAGGTCAGGGGACGTTCAGAAGACGATTTCGGGACCTTTTTTAGGAGAAGACGCCCCCCCTACTCCCCCGCAATCCCCACCACCCGAGGAACCTGGTCCTGGTTTCGAGATAGACCGCGAGAAACTGAGACAGTGGGATCTAATGTCCAGCGCCCCGCTGCCTGGCATGGCGGCGGGGGCGCCTGCGGCGGCTGGGAAGGTAATCGCGGGGGGGCGGAGGGGGGCGGGCGCCGCGGAAGGGGGCGGAGAGGGGAGGGGATTGCCTCGTGCAGACGAGACGGTGGCGAGGGAAGAGGGTGAGGCGGGGCGAGTAAGGGACGAGTCGGAGTCATCAGGTGGGCAGGCGCAGAAGCAGCAGCAGGAGTCGCGGACGGCAGCGCCGGTCAACGCAGGTGAGTGGAATTTAATAAGGTTTGTTACATTAATTTCGAGTGGATTTTGAAATAAAAAATAAACGGAATCGTTTGTGTTTTTTTCTGTCTGGACGTGTTTTCACGAAGTTTTTTTTTCGAGGGGGAGGATATTATTTCTCGCGATTATTCTGAGGGATGATCTAATTGGCATCGAAGCTAAGATTTCAGCTACATGCAATTAGCACGAACACCTCGTCTTCATAAATTTGCGAGACGTGAAAGCATCTAGTCACGCTTAATCACAGGTCGTTATAAACGTACGTCCGGGAAGCCAAATCCCGATAATGAAAAAATAAACATTAGTTCGAAATATTTTGATAATTATACCCGCTTATGAAATGAAATATTCGTCTCGCCTTATGTCTAGAATTGGCGATGAAGATAGCTCTGATAGTCGCAAACAATTTGGAAATATCAGATGTGCATTTAGGCTGCAACGCAACCACTGTGGAGGGCTCTTGTATGACTGTAATGTGCATATGGTTCATTCAGCCGTTATGCTATTATCGGATTTATCTTCATCATCAAATGTATGCCTGTTCATCAGAAATGGTTGAATAAGGGCTCTAGTATGACTGTTACTATGGCTCAATTACACATCTAAGCGTATAAATTGATATTTTTACTGCAATTTGTATTAATTGTTTTTGTTTTAAGATATTTTGTGTTTTTATAGAATATAATTATATACAGACATTTCATTGAATATCATTTTTGGCCCTATAGAAATGCATCCGTAGCTGAGTTAAACTATGGCATTTTTTATTGGTTATTGTTTGAGAAGGATTGAAAAAATCAAAAATTTCCGAGCAACTTTCAGGGGAAACTAGGTATTTTCACACGCCTAATTCGACTATTTACGTTTTTGAAGCAATTTTTTTAAATTGCATAACATGTTATGACAATTTTCCTAAAGCACACTTATTTTATAACAGTCATTGAAAATGTAGGTTTCAGTTATCGCCAGATTTGGCTTATAAATCATCGTTTCGTCGATTTTATCATTTTGTCATCACAATTTCAGCTTTTAAGATCCATAATGCCATCATAAGTATTAAACGATACATTTTACGAATTCAATCTTTGTAAAAAAAATGTGAAAAATTCGCACATCTTCATGTCTCAGGAAGTTCGAGAATCGTTATTCAAGTACGTTACCAAGGAGAAGAAATTTTTACTACTACCACGATAATTATTCAACCGGGATGGCGTTTTTAACATTCAACGCTAGTCCTGGATCGCTCTCTCGAAAGCGTCGAAATATGAAAAATTCTTTAAAAAAGTGAGTCGACATTCTCCCGCGAAAAACTCCTATGAGTGGTAGGATGGCATAGGATGGAGGATGTGACTGGCTGGGAAAAGGATGCTCGTGAATTATATACACTCCAATGCGATATTTATGGCCAATCTGATAGTATTTTTTCACACACACAGCGAGGCGTCGCTTCCCTAATGAACGGGAAACGAATTAAAAATACATATAGAGCGAGAGAGGTGAATTTTTCAAGCGCACGTCGCTTGAATTTCGGATCATCCTCGTTTCAGATTTGTTCGGTTTCCAATCGCAGACCGTGAATTTGTTATAATTACGAGGCCGGCGCGCCCTCGCTTGCCTGTTTTAATGATGTAATTTACGAAGCCCGGAGCGATCGATTCCTTTTTTGAAAGCAGCGATGGTCCGAAGTTAAATTGTTTTTATTAGAAGCGGCACGTGCAAACAAATGCAAAATTTTGGATGAAATTGCTTGATTCTAAAACCCCTCATTTAGTACTTAATTTATGCAAATGCTTGTTATTGTCAAAGTCGTAGAAAATATAATTTTACACAAGTTTTGTTAGAATTACTTTTTTCATAAAACCGATCTTTTAAGGGGTATTTTTATTTTACTTTTGAATTTTTAAGTACAGTAAACTCCCGATTTACGAACTTTCGGTCTTACGAACAAGAGTTTTTACGCCACAGATTTGACTTACAACCTCAAAATTCGATCGTACGAACTTGAATTCACCCGACTCCAATTATTGCCATCGTTTTAAAACGTACAAAAAAAGTAACATTTATTTCTGGCATACCTAAATAAATTGTTGCTGGACTCTTTCAAGGACGTTTCAAAAGATTTCTTCCATTGCTTCGTGTCGTCAGACTTCCTTGGATGCGTTTTTCGTTCATTTGCAGCACCATTCTTCTCACATAAATGTTGAAAGTTGTGCACCTTCCGCACAATCACACCTGCTAATTTGACCTCACACCCGTAAGAGGTCTACTCCAAACCTCCTCTTAACGTGGAAAATGACGCATAATTCAACGAACGAATAAGTTATGATTAAAATGCATTTGTTAAAATCTATTATAATTTGTTCCGTTCTCCTTTATCGTGCACGTGTTGGAGGAAAAATTGGTTTTCGAGCACATCCCATGATCTTAACATTGCATCAATGGGAAAATCTCTCCCGCTTTACCAACTTTCGGTTTACGAACTCTTTTCGTAAATCGGCAGTTTATTGTACGTCGTTAAGTGATACCATTGTTTCCGTTGCTTTGATAAAAATGTCTAGTTGTTGATAAGCGATGCCTACGCTACCAAGTGTAATTTTACTTCCGCATCGATATTCTGTCATCCATAGCAACATATATCAGTTCTTTTTTTACTTATTGTTTTTTTCAATATGAAAAGATATTCAAAGTATTCTTCGCTGTGAAAACAATTCAGTCTAAAAAATTCGCAAATGTAATTGCCGATAATTATTCTTGAGGAAGTTGATGTCGAGAGCAATCGCATACATCACACTGTTTGGAGAAACTCATGGGCGGGGCTCATCAGATTTTTTTTCTTTAGAACGGATGAAAATTTCGCGCAATTAAGGGTAACGGTTGGAGATTAATTATTTTCGTGGCCTTTGCAACGAGACGGTTCGTTCGTTATGTCGAGCCTGCTCCACCGTCTGGCCGTCGATTGATTTCCTCCGACGATCTCCAAAACTCTGTGAAAATTACGTGTTTACGCTCCGATCCATTTTTATGACGCTTGTTTTGAGGAATTTCTCATATTTATCCAACGCATTAATTGGTATCCGCGTCTGTTTTCAATCAAATGCGTTCCTCTCCTTACTCTGCCAGATCCGTCGAATTTACTCTTTCGTGGAATCTTTTAACGTCCCTTGTTCCTAAAAAAAAACTTGGCTTACGTTTTTTCTTAACTCCTTTTCTTACGAAATATTTATAACCATTAAATTTCTCGGTCGCTTTTAGACTAAGGAAAGGAAGTAATCATTGGTATCCCTAGGAGATCGTTAATCTATTTCGAAAGAAAGACTTGATTAGGTACGAATCGACAGCTGATGTTTACAGGGTTATCGATGTTTTAACAATATCGGTAATTATAAACAATATCGATAATTATAAACACTGTCGACAATTGTAAACAAATTATCGGCAATTACAAACAAAACCCAACCTCGAATGATAATAATTGTACAATATTTTTACTTTGTTTTAATCAGTTAATTTAAAACAATAGTGTAGTAATAGTATAATAAAACTAAAAAAAGTAAAATGCATATTGTAATTATTATCAGTCGTGGTTGGGGTTTGTTTGTGATTGCCGATAATTTGTTTATAATTGTCGATAGTGTAATAATTACCGCCATTTTGTTCATAATCGTCGAGATTGTATTTAAATTTGCCGTTAATGTGTTTGTAATTACCGGTAACCCTATATTTTTCCCATAATTGGGATATCGTCAAATTGGTAGTAGTAATATTTAAATAAAAAGACTTCTTTAGTTTAACCCTTCAATTAAACGATTAAAAAAATACGATCTCCTTCCGAGAATCGATCTTTGTTTATATCTCGAGGGGTGACTGTCCGGATGTAGGGATCTAAATCGATCGAGGAACTTCTTTCCGTTCCAGATAAGCTCGACTCGCATTCCTTCGGTGCTATTCTCGTTCGTCTTATGTTAGCGTCCGTGTCGATTCCTGCGTACGGTTTTTCGACTTGTACCTTCAAGTAAGAGCCGCTTTAAACTTCACGTGGGATATGATGGTCGCTTCAACCGGATGGACCCTTTAAGGGAAGTTATATAGTCAACGGGGGTGTTAACGATTTTTCACGTCCAAATAAATTTCGCCCTTCGTTTTCAAAGAAAGTTTCCGCTATTTTTTAACGCGACGCGTGTGTATTTTTTCTGGCGAAATTCCATCCCGAATTAGTGACCACGCGGATGTTTTGAATGGGATTATAAATAGTTCCAGGTTTTATCCCGTTTCGAACTGAGTTTTTTTTTTTAAAGATGGAACGATGATCTCGTTTCAATCGGCGCTCGTGCATTTGGGCGCTATTTATATAATTGATGGGAGAATGGCGTACGCGAAGTCGTTATAGGAAGTCATTTCGCTTTATGTATAGATGAACCGTAGATGTGTCGTCCGATCTAGAAGGTTGCGGACGCAATCTGTCATCATGGCGGAGGGAGGGAGAGAGAGAGAGGAAGACCGGAGGTGACAGGCGAAATGGTTTCGTGAAAAAAATTCGTCGGGCAGAAATGTTTTTTTTAATCTCTCCCGAGATTCCGATAATTTCTAGCTTTTTTTTACTCTTTCGCAATTGTTTGCATTTTTCGTGTTTTTTGTTGTACAATTTTTTTTTAATTGTTCGAAAACTTTAAATAAATATGGCTCCTTCCTTCGTGTTCTCTCTCTCTGCTGCTCAGTCGGCTTATAACCTTCTTAAGAGTTTTGAGAGGTATTTTTTTTTGGAAATTCGACCCTTAAAGCTCCTATTAGGGATCCAGCTTGATAATATATTTATGAAGGCAAATTAATCAATTAATTACATTCCTTTCACTCGTATAAGAGAAAAATAATATAATTCCATAATCCAGATTTTCTGTAAAATTTCTCGATTTTCTGTTACGGTAAAATGAATTTCGAATGACTTTTCGGAGGGTGACACGAAATGCTCGTAATAAATTCCTACGATTTATGTTTACTAGCGCAGAAAATTTTAAGGTATATGTGGACATGTGCATCCAGAAGCACGAACATTTACACGTCCACGTATAGGTAACCATAATCACATAATCATATGTTGATACGGTAGATGTCGGTTGAAGGGATACATCAGACTGGATTGCATTTACGTCTTTCAGCGGCCGGTAAAAATAGATGAGAATCTTCCATAAACTAAATTTGTCGTTTTTTAGGCGCGTTTTGCTTCCAGGGGCAGCGTGAGCGACTATTATCGTCCGTCTGACCGTAGAGTATTAGTCATATCAAAATATCTTTCAAATAAAAGTTGTAGAACTGGTAAAGAAGAGTATTTCATTTTCTATACCTTTTTATCGTAGGAGTAGCCGTTATCGAGAAAATCAAACAAAAATGTCTTAATTCGAGTTGAACTTCTTGCATGGTTACTTCTTCATTGTTGCTAACATTAACAATCTCACAGACAAACGTTTAATTTCCTTACGTGTGCATGTAATATTATTAAATATGAAGAAACTGGATTATTTATGTTGAAGAAAAGAAATTTACAACGCAATTTCCCTTACGTACAGGTATATAATTTCTTTCTAACACACCATTGCACGAAACGCGCCAATTTGTGATACGTTGTACACTTTCCTAACTTGTTTAACTTTGGTAACCGGATGATAATAACGTATTTATCCGACTATGAGATGTTTTATCTGATTTTTGCCTTCTCCATACGTGGTACGTATAGGGAAAGTATTGCAATTTCAGTATCAAATTTCAAGCATAATATTTTCATCATAGGGACATGAGCTGATTAGTGTTTGGTCAACCGAAAGTGGAGGTTTATTCCTTTTCTTTTTTCCCAAACATCTCCTTTAAAACTCAATTTACATAAATATTTGTTGTTATTAAAGTTGTAGAAAATGTATTTTTCTGAAATTGTTGTTTGAAACATTTTTTCATAAAACCGATACTATAAGAGATATTTTGATTATTCTTCTAAATTTATTTTAAATACGTCGCTAAGTGATACCATTGTTTCAGTTGCTACGTTAAAAATTTCTAATTGTTGATAGCGTTCCTTGCGCTGCCAAGAGTAATTTTAATTGCGCATCGATATTTTGTTATCCATAGAAACAGCTAGCAATTTTCTTTACTTATTGTTTCTTAAATGAAGGCTATTGAAACCGCTTAAAAACAATTATTAACGAGTGTAATTGCTGATAATTATTCCAAAAGACGCTGATGTCGATGGAGAAAGTCATGTGTTGGCCTCATCAGATAAAAAAAATAATAGGCTGGAGGTCGTCTTACATTCGCAAAAAATAAATTGATAATGGTTGATACTAACATAGCTAGCCTGGTCCCAACCTAAGAAAATACTCCCGTTCTGAAACAGGAGAATTTTTCTGCTACGGTAGTTCAGTGGTAGAATATCCGCTCGGCAAGTGGAGGACCTGGGTTATATTCCCGGTCATAGCAGATTTTTTTCACCTGCTTCCCATTAACATGCCGCTTAAAATTGGTTTTTCCACCTCTAGGGTCGGGTTTTGTAGACGGGAACGTCCTGCGAGATTCATATATCCACGTTGAAAACGCGACGAAATCCTTCCCCTGACATGCGGATGCGATACTTGGATCCCGACCAACAAAAATGCAACGGGAAAAAAACACGCGAGACGTAGTGGAGGACGACTTCCTTCCCAATTATTTACGAACGAGACCAAAACGGCAAAAAAAAAAGTCTTCCTCAAACGACGGAATTACGTACTATATAATGCGGCCCTCCGTCGAGTGGAATTCCTCCCGTGCCGTTTCCCGAGTCCTTTGCGCACGAAAAAAACGTATCGCGCGCTCGATGTTTCTTGTTATCCCGTTTCGACATTTTCGCTTTCCTCCTCCTTGATGTTCCTTTCTCTCCCTATGGCCACGTCTGAAAACGCCCTCCGGAGTTATTCCACGTCTCCATCGTCCCCATTCTTCGCTCGCATTCCCTTCGTTTATTTTTCCTTTTTTTGTCCTCTTCATCCGCGTCTTATCCTTTCATCGACGTTCGCGCGTTATTCTTTTGTCTGCCTCGTTTCTCCTCTCGGTTTCAAACTCGCCGGTGCATTTTGAAGGGCGTGGTGGTTGCGCAAAATGTTTGTTTTTGAAAAATGTTTTTTTTTTGTGTTTACGTCGCCTTCGGGACTCGTTAAGTGAAGGTGCGTGAGGCGATGAGGCTTAATTTATCATCTCCCGTCTTATGCAACGCCGACAACAATGCGCGGTCTTAATTAGCAAGGTGGAGCGAACTATTAGCGGGGGAGGAGAGGGAAGAAAAAAATTAAACAAACGTCCGGAGCGCGCTTCCGGTTCGCGTTATGGCGGCAAAATAAAATGAAATGAAACGTCATCGCTTCCTCGGGAGTGGAAGCGGATCGAATCTACGCCTTCTTGGACTTGTTTCGCGGTCATTGCTGCTCCGGAGATGATCGAGTGATGTCCCAATAACGTTATGTAAGACGCCATAATTGAGTTAAAGCTCGTATGTCTTTGCCGTCTTGGTTAAATGTTTTATTTTAACCGAGGATTTAATTAGGGCGCAGGTGTTTTTCGACTTGTTTTTTTTAACGTCCGTTCGCCTTCACATTTTAATGCTAACTTCCCTAATCCGTAATGAGGTTCAAATGATTTTCCGACATTTGAGTCGAATGCCTGTAAGTCGAATTTTTGATATATTTTCGGTAAATTATCGATACATATTCGATGTTTTCGATATATTTTCGATATATCGAAGGCGACATCTCCCCTCTGGGATCCCCAGCCGATAAGTCGACGTCCAGTCGAATTTTCCGTTACTCGAGTAAAGTCTTTCTTTTGCGGAAGGGGGACATTTAGGGGAATAAATCTTTCGAAAATCGGATTAGTTTTTTTTATCACAGAAGGTTCTTTAGTTATGTCAGCGTCCACGTGGACGTAATGGACAAGGTTTTCATCGCGAAATTCCGTCGAGTGGGACGCGACGCAATTAATAATTCATGAAAGAGCGAAGCCTAGTTTTCCGAAGGTTGATATAACGAGATCATATCCCGAATAACACTTGGCGCACTCTGCTGTCCTAGCTTACTAGCCTCAAAAATCCTTCATCCCCCACACGTACACAAACACACTCGTGCACACAAACACACACAGGCGCACTCCCTAACACACACAGACGCAGACAAACACCCAGACCCATATACTCATACATACACGTATACTCACACATACTTACATACACACACTCACACCTATACTTGACAAACGAGCGCACTAGCGATGCACACACAGACACACATGCTCGCACATATATACTCACACACATACACATGTACTCACACATAAACTTTAATACACACGCATACGTATACTCGACAGACGCGAACACACCGGCTACACGCACACACACACACACACACGTACGAGTACGACCTTCTTCCGTCACATCCACTCCGACCCCCGCATTAAGCATCGCGGCCCCAAAAAAAGTAAACAGAGTAATTCATTTTGGAGGATGGATGCATTGGCACGGTCGTGTTTTTTTTTTTATCGTGGTGCTCGAGTGGGGTAAAAATGTGAGAGGTTTGGTGCGAAAGGGAGGTTTACAGGAGGGTTGAACGCAAAGTGCCTGGGAAAACGTAAAAGGGTTTTTTTTTTCCTGTGGCGGTGGTTGGAGTGGCAAGTGCATGATGGTGTGTGCATGGGGAGGGAGAATTGGGGAGATGGCGGGAAGAGAGAGAGAGGGAGGGGCAGATTGAGCGTGAGTCAGTGTGCCACGTCGATCGATTTTCGTTGCTACTACTACTACTACTCCGAATAGTTCTCTCTTTCCTCCCCTCTTCTCTCTCCCTCTCAATGTAGTTCTCGAACCGTATCGAGACAGAACTTATATCTCTTCACTATGCTATCTTCCTCTACACTCATACTCTCTCACTCTCTCTCTCCCTCCCTCCCTCCCTCCCTCCCTTTTCACGCCCCGAGGAGTTTTTTCTTTGTATCTTTTTCCCTCTTTCTCCCTCTCTGTCTCTTCCTCTCTCACTTTTTCCTTGTCTTTCGCTCGAACCGTGAAATGCACCTCACGTCATCGTTCTCCGCGTTCCTCTCAGAGGGATGTCATTATCGTTTGCGTAACCCCGTTCCTCTCTCTCTGTCTCTCTCCCTTTTTCTTTCACCTCCGCGGAATTTCCGTTCTATTAGGAGAATGGGGTAAAAAAGAAAGTTACACACCCCTTTGTCCCGAAAGGGGGAAGAAGGTGTTGCGTTTTGTGCTCGTTTGTTAAAAAAAAAAGAAGATTTTTGTCCGCGTAACCGACGCGGTTTATGCCTAATTGTTTACGTCTGTCCGCTGGTTTGAAGATAAGCTATCTTTTCCATTTAAAATCTTCGTACTTTTCTCCTCTCTCACGACCCGAAATTTTCGCGAAGTAATTTTTCGGTCGTAGGAGCAAGTTATGCTAAAAGTTCTTGAACAGATCGAAGGTCGAAATATATATATATATATATCCATAGCGGATACAGCCGTAGAAGCAGAGCCCCGCGTCTCCGTCGCCATCTGGCGATAATTTTTTTTTTAACCCGTCGAACTTTTTGAATTGGTCTTATCGAACGAAATGAAAGCGTGTCTCCGCTATGCATGGTTAATTCTTTTGTTCCACGTTCGATTTGTTCAAGGACTTTTGGACCATTCTGTACATACCGTTAGTATTCGCGTCCGGCGATGGATTCCGTCACTCGTATTTACTATACGAAGTGGCTAGATAAGGTGCCGTGACGGGGAAAATATTCGACGTCCACATTTTGGTGGTTATTGGCGTTTTAAGGCGCTCCCGAGGTCGAATAAGTTGCTTTTTTTCTTTTAGCTATCCCGTCCGTCTGTCATCCATTCTCAGTCGTCTACTCACGGTTCTAGGAGCTAAACGTTTATATGGAATTTAAAGAGTTGTCCGATTTCACCCGAGATGGAAGCCCTGTCGTCGCCCAAGAATTGAGTGGTTTATTCCGGTCGAGCTCCAGAAAATGTCTGTTTACCCAAAATTAGCCCGGAAGGTTTTAAATGAAATGTACACAGATATAGAGCATTTTGTCATAAATAATAGTTGGAGCCACAAATATGAATATATAACTATATAGCGTAATGTCACATGATAATATATCGAGTTTTACGCCGTACTGTCAATAACATGATATAACAAAAGACATTATCTTTTGGACTAGAATCGTACAGATATGAGAAAGTTTCTGCAATATTTATCGCACCGACTTTTTGTCCACATTAAAGAGAGATTCTTCGGTTCGGTTCCTAAATTTGCATGATTCCGATTTCAGATCAAAGGCCATTTCACGTTCAACTTATTATTGTTATTGTTGAGAGCAGCTAGGGAACTAGTCCATGCCCAGGGCAGAATGCTAACCCACTACTTTAACGTTGCGAAACGTATGCCTAAAGTCAGGTAAGTGGCGGGTAAAAAAAACGCTGTTTATTCCCGCACCAACGTTTGAACATTATTTATGGAGCTCTGGCATTTTCCTTGTATGAATGAGTTAGGCAACTCATATAGTCACGAAACGGACCAGCGAACCCACGTATGCATTCAGACGGCAAAGTAGCCGCCCCCTTTTAATTATTAACCTTTTCGTCGGTTCTAAAAAAAAAAAAAGCGCGATAAACTGCATAGACCCCTGAATCATGTCTGGTTTTTAACTCGTCGCTAATATCGTCGAGCGACGAAGCCGACTTTTTTTGTGCGGTCGGCGCGGAAATGAAATAAAAAAAATTGCGAGAAAAAAATAAATCACGTTGAAAATGTTCGAAAAAAAACCGCGAAAATGGGCGAAAAAGTCCGAATCCGTGGATTTCAACCCTCACTTTACAGACATCTCTCCATCCCTAACCCCGCCATCATCGATAGTAGAGAAATAAAGGGGATGCCGAAAGAGATGCGATACATTCCTCTTCGTGTGTGTGTGTGTATATATATATATATACATATACATACATATGTATATATATATTTATATATATATATATATATGTATGTATGTATACTTTCATGCAATCCGAAACTCACGATGCCAAAAATTGTCTTCGTCTCCCTCTCTTTCTCTCTCTCTCTCTCTCTCTCTCTCTCTTTTCCACGAGAAGGTAACGCGCATGCTCGTGCGATCAGCACTCCCCTCTTTTCGTCCCAACTTTTTTCCACCTTCTCCTCTCTCTTGCAAAAGGAAGGGAGAGGTTTATTGGAGAGGAGGGTGCGCGGAGATTGTAGAGAGAGAGAGAGGGTGAGTTCTATGGGATCTTTCGAGGGGGTGAAGAGGAAGGATGAGCTGTTTCGACGTGAGGGGGGAGAAAGGGAATCGTGCGGCGGCTTTGCGGGGCGGTGGGATGGGAGGGGGGGATGGAGGGGGTCGGTGAGAGGGTTGAGGGGAGAGGAGGCGTGGATAGGCGGCCGAGACGAGAGAGAGAGAGAGGAAAGAGAGAGGGCTTTCCTCGTCGTCGCCGTCATTCCGTGTAGAAGGGTCGCAACGGTAACTTCGCTCTCCGCCTCGGCGTCTACTCTCTCTCTCTCCGTCTCACGCTCTTTCTCTCTCCTCGAGCTGTGTTCTTCATCTTTTCGGGTCCACGTAGCGCAGGTCGTTCAAAAAAAAAACTGAAACCTCTTTTGTTTTCTTACAAAACGTGAGAGTGAGAGAGAGGGCGAGAGAGAGAGAGTGTGTGAGGTTTACGTTTGATTTTAAACCTCTCCTTCCACCCCCACCCCCCCCTCCCGTCCTCGTTTACCGATAAATTTGCAAAGTGCCTGGGCCTGAACGTCCGAGGGACTTGAATCTGTGTTCTTGTCCCACACCTCCGTCCACATGCTCCTGTTTTCCTGCGATGGGAGGGAAGGTCGGGCTGATATGCGCCAGCTGCTGGTCAGGTAAATCACTCTTTCTCATTATCGTTATTTTTTTCCCCCTCGCGACGTTCTTTTATTTTGTCCATCGGAGAGGTTATATTCTGGCCGGACGCGGTTCTCTTATTTTTGTGTAAGAATTTCGCGTCTCGACGTCTTCTGTTTTTTCCTCTTCTTAAAATCTCCGCCTGAAGGTCGAGCCGAAACTATATTTGCGGTCGAGAAGGATAAACTCGAAAAAAAAACCTAACCTGTATCCGAATCCGTTCATCCGCTCTGGCTTAAAGGCGGAACAGAACGCCGTTTCTTACTTCAACTTAAGAAACCTTAAAAGATTTCAACTGAAATAACGTGGTATTTTCCGCCGTCGCGGGGGCGGAAATACGAGAAGGACACGGAGCGTTTGTTATTTTTTTTCCATTCTCGAATGTCCGAAGCGGATTTCGTCTTCGGGTTTCGCGGGTACATTGTGGGGGCCGCATTGGCGGTTGCGAATTATTCAGAGGACCGCATTTTTGAATCGGAAGTTACATAAGGGGCCGCATTGGCGGTTGCGAATTATTCAGAGGACCGCATTTTTGAATCGGAAGTTACATAAGGGGCCGCATTGGCGGTTGCGAATTATTCAGAGGACCGCATTTTTGAATCGGAAGTTACATAGGGGGCCGCATTGGCGGTTGCGAATTATTCAGAGGACCGCATTTTTGAATCGGAAGTTACATAGGGGGCCGCATTGGCGGTTGCGAATTATTCAGAGGACCGCATTTTTGAATCGGAAGTTACATAGGGGCTATGAAATAGGTACCTACCACATAATGTGAGTTTTTTTTAATAGGGTTAACATTTAAAAATTAAATGTTTCAACATCGTAATTATTCGATAAAGATATTATTAATTATTGCGTTAAATTTTCCGGAGCCATAGCACCGCGGGCCGCATGAAACGTTCTCCGGGGCCGCATTAGGGACGGTAGGTTGCACACCTCCGATATATATGAGAGTATATAGGCGAGGGATGCCAGACGATCTGAGGATTTTGGTCGGTTTTATTCCCTTCCGCGACTTTCGCGAAGGGGTGATGACCTCCAGTCCGATCGAGGGGCGAGTCGTTGCACGTTATACTCTTCGGAATCCTTCGCGTGCGAAAGTGTCGCCGAGAAAGTTCTGAAAGAGATGCTACGGAAAAGAAGAGGAGAATCTTAACCTCTCGTATGCGGTTTAGAGAAGGCGTCGATCTCCCCGAGTTGGTTGGGTTTGTTTATATATATATATATATATAGGATTGCAACTAGTAGTTGAGAGGGATAGGAGGGAGCTAGTGGACACTTACTTGGTGTTGTGGACGTCCACGGCGATAGAGGAAGGCTTATATATATATATATATATATATATATATATATATATATATATATATATATATATATAACGGAGATTTCACTCGAATAGGAAATCGAAGCGAACGTGCCGTTGGAAAGTATAGCAGTTTGTTTCTCCTTCGTCGTTTTTGCTTACGTTGGCAAAGGTGGGTGGATATTTCTGATTGGATGGGAGAGAGAGAGAGAGGGATGCACGCACGCACACACGAGCAAGCTATTCTTTGAAAAACCGTATCCATTCATCGGGGCGAAAAATAAATCTACATCTTCTGTGAGATTTGTGCCAAAAAATTTGGGACCGGAATCTCGTCCTCCTTGGGTGTCATGTCCCACTTTCCTTCTCGGCCATAAACAGTCGTCGGTATATGTAATTTATCAAAAAAGGAGGAGAAAAACAAGAACAGGAAGAGGAGGTTTAAAATAACGGCACGGTGTAATATTTACGTGCTCGATCGGTGTTTAGCACGTTTTAGATGACGGCATTTTTTGGGTGCGGTGGTCGTTCACGAAAGGTTTAAAAAAAAAATCATGGGAGGACCGAGGCGTTTGGGTAATGGTCGGTTTCGCCGGGGATTATGAAGTCATTCGTAATTTTTCGGTAACCAATTATGGCCTCGCGTCAATTTCTCGTCTGACGACCTTTTCGGTCTTGGTTTTTTTCCCTCCTCCCCGACTTTCACCGCGATGCATCTCATTCAAAGAACGTGGCATTATTTTACACTTTCTACTGTTTTATGGACATTAGATAGGTTCTATGATTTCAACCAATGTGTATCTTTGAACTAGTGTTTTGTTAAAGAAACGACAAAAAAATATAAGCATGTATTGTTCCATCAAAAATAATTAGATAATAATTTAAAAAATTAATTTTAATGTTGTAGCATCAAATTTTACTCGATCATATGTATATGTGTGTGTGTGTATAAATACTTGCGGAAGAGGAAAGGTAAATAAAGATATTTAGGGTAATTAGATGTTGAAGGAAACCCAGTGAGCACCAGAGAGACACAACTCTCTTGTGCTGGCGAAGGGATCATCCCGAAAGCTCCAGCAACGTCTACAAATGTCTCTCTCCGACACCCCAGCGGTTCTCCTTCCGGTAAGTGCTCACTGGGTTTCCTTTAACACCTAGTTGCCTTATTTATATATATATATATATTGAATATTTAAAGGGCTTAATTCGAGCTATTTTCTGTCTTCTTAATGATCTCCGTAATATTTATATTTTTTGTCTAGCCTCATTAGAGTTTTTAAGATGTCTTCTTTCGGTGGACCGATTGGCGAAAGAGGGAAAAGCAACCTATGCAGTGACGCACAAAATGCGAGCTAATGGCCTCCAATGGCACGCAAAATAATTACGTCAGAGGTCGATTGTCATTTTTCGGGTAACCTTCATTTCTTTCATTCGTGACCCCGCCTTTTGCTACATTATTGATCATTTTTACCAGTTTCTCATTAGTTCCGGAGCTCTTCTTCTATTTCTGTTCCAACGACATCCTGTAATTTTTTTGTTTCTCCTCAAGGAGTTCTAATCACATTGCCGTTTTAATTCCGCTGCTCACTCGCTCACTCCCTCTCCTAATAGTTCCTTTTTGGAGGACTTCTATCATGCGACAGCTCTGTGAAAAATAAAACACTTCCTTTCAAAAATACACGTCCGTTTTATGGCCTAAAATACCGTTAATGACGTCCTGGGAGAGTGGAACGTAAAAAATCCGGAATCGTAAACACTTCCGCGAGCTTTTATTTTTTTACGTTTTACTAATTTTAGAGAAAATATTTCCGCTCTTACGTTAAAACTCGGTTGCGGCAATTTCATGCGCGGTTCTCACGAACTCAATCCTTTTTGGTCTTTATTAAAATATTAGCCACGCTACTCTGGGTTTTAATGCTGTAACAATCACTCTAATTAACACGGATGTGGTGTGCTTTTTTTTTTTAAAAAGTAAAAACAAAAATATTTCGTTGCTTGACGTTTGTATGTCTTTGAGCAGGTTTAGTACTCGTAAATCAGAAACTTTATCTG
Organism: Uropetala carovei; assembly: GCA_036926305.1. NCBI lineage: Eukaryota > Metazoa > Arthropoda > Insecta > Odonata > Petaluridae > Uropetala > Uropetala carovei. The sequence continues at coordinate 1,020,629 of JAXCHB010000164.1, forward strand.
TTTTTTTTTTGTCTTTAAGGAACTTATCGTTTTTGGGCTTGGTAAAATGTGAATATAGTATCTTATACTGTTTCATTAGCCCTTGTTTCTTTTACTCGGAAAATTTCGCACTCGATCTCTCAGATTTGCATACTTCGTGTCATCCACTGCCACTAATAACCGTTGATTGATATTCCTTTCATGATGCTTTCAATTTTCGGCGTTAACAATTTCCCATCCCATGTCTTTTAATTTTTCTCTTACTATTGAGGAAATTTGTATATAATTCACTAATCAACCCCTACTACTATTTAAGTAACACAAGAAATTTTGACTGAATTTCTCTGGAATTTTATTTGGATGAGTAATTACAAAATATCATGCATACCACTGAGCATAACAAAATAAAATAAAGTATTTAATTGTATAATGAATCGTTTTCAATAAATTGAGGTCCTATAAAGAACCTGCTATTTTTTCACCAAGATTAATTATTTGTACGTATGATTTTAAGTAGGAGAAGGAATTGAAATATGTGATTCGAAATTTTACTTAAGCTTTCTGGAATTGTAAACTCAGATTTATATATAACTTGTTCACGAGCACCGTATAACTTATGCTTTACGTAAAGAAAATGTGCTTATATTGAAAAGAAAATTGACAACACGATTAATATTTTTGGTTACTCGTATTTTATAGAGTAAAAACTTGAAATTTGCCCAAATGATCGTTCTTACCATCAGATTCACACGGAAGTCCGAATATTCGACTTTTAAATCTTCTTCGGTTGAAAATATAGCTTTGTGGCCAATATCTTGCATAGTAATCATAACATTCCGGAAAACTCCGAATGCTATCATCGTTTTTAAACTAACGCAGATGTCAAAATATTTTTTTAACACTACAGTTTCGCAATGCACATTCAAACTTTCGTTCCTTTACTAATTAGACGGAACCAAAAATAATTCTTTTAAGTAGATTTGTACAAATTTAGATCCAATCTCATTTCTTTCCAATCCAAACTTCTTATCATAAACAATTTTTGCATCGAGGATTTTCCCTTAATTCTACATTATAACAGGATCATTCCGTAATATCCAAGCACTTTTTGATGATTTGGTGTTACCAGTATGCGTAATAAATGGTTTTACACCCATAATTACGTTTTACAGGCAGTAGGATGTTCACAAGTTAATATTTTTCTATTTTGGTGAGACATTTTAAAGTACTTCCTGACGAAAAAGTATCCGAAACATTCACATCTCCAATAAAAACTGTTCCGCCCTGCATCGGCCACGTCACGTCCTCATAATCGAGTATTTTACGCAAGCCCCTTAATAGCGTCTGTCTTTTGTTAAACGCTTTACTGTATCCTTTTCCGAGACAAGATTGAGCAATAGGCTCGACATCTCACCTTCACACGTTGGGTCTTTCGCAAGTTCGGTTCATCCTCCCAGTCTTTCTTTCTCTCGTTCTTAAAAGAGCGCTATCGAGAATTCGTTATTTTGTTTTTTTTGGAATACGTGTAAAGACGTACTTTTTAAAGGATGAGCGATCTGAAATCAATAAATAACCGATGAGAAGATCTCGCTCTCACGGATCCCTTTCTTTTGCTCCGTCATTCGTGCGGCGTTGGTGGTGTTCGGTCAACTGTTGAGCCGAACCTTTAAGCTACGTCACAATCCGCTGCATTCACATCCTCGTTGGAAGCCAAACTCACCGTGAGATATTATGGTTCATCGGGAGAATTTTCTGTCTCTCTGTATGTCTTACCTCGTGCATAATAGGATTTCACGTGGAAACTTTCCCTCGTACGGATAACTGATCCGTCGCCCTTCTTCAAGCTTCTTTCTTCCCTTCTGCGAGATTTTATTTTCGAAGGACACCGGGGCGTTTTTTTCCGAACGTCGCTTTAAGTTTTATGCGTTTAGCCTTCGAGTCTTCAGCGGTTCTCTCTCGGTAAATGGTCCGATTAATCACTCGTGAAAGTAGGAAGGAATACCGTTTTCCACGTTTTTGATATCCAGCCGATCGTATTCCCGTCCTTTTGGTTGCACATTTGCTCACTTCGGAATCGTTTTCCTGCGTCCCTTTCTTAGAAATGCGAAAGAAAAACCTCCCAATTCGGCTTCCGCGAGTTTGTGTTGTTTTTTTGCCATTATCCCGTATCTCCTGCGCATTTTCCCCCTTATTCTTCGCGGCATGCTTCGTGGCCCGAAGCCATTTCCCTTCTTTGTTTTTCCTTTTACCGCGATATTCCAACGCACTTTGTGGAAGCGGTGCTCTTTTCTGTTCGTTTTATTATTTCAAGGTGTACCACCTAAATTGTTTTCAGTAGTGTTACGGACATTTTATTTCGCCTGCAGTTGTCTTTTTTCAAGTTCATCGCTTAACCACTGGATTGGAATTTCATATTTATTTATAGTTATTTAGCCTTCAATGTCGCAAGTAGGCTAAAGCCAGGTGGCGACGACTGTATTAATAAAGTTCTAAAATTAAACATAGTTTTACAATACACACACCACATTAACTAATTTATATTAATAAAAAATCACTGTAGTAAATAATTTACGGTATCCAACGTAGTTTTCCAAGGTCAAGCTTAAATTACAGTATTTTAAAGTTCAAGTGGTTTTTATTGTATTAGCGACGGATAATTTCCTTTATCATTTCCATTTATCAATGGGACTTATGGGATTGTACCCAGGACCCTTTATCTTTAGGAGGCCGTTAATTTATTTGATTTCGAGCCCTTCTTCTTAGAGATCAAAAGACGAACTACACATGGTAACGTCCCTAGAAGAAATTCGCCCAAGGTTTTTAAAAAAATTCAAAGTATTTCTCTATATATTCCTAATCTTTGACACAAAAAAATTAATATAAGGTTATTTAAAATAGCTGTAAAAAGGTTTTTCCGCTGCATTTAAATATTAAATTAAAAGGATGTGAATTTTGCTTGTAGCACCTTGTTAGACGGCCGTGTTCGTAACATTTATAAAAATGCTGAATTTCACGAAGTTACATGGAGTGAAGCAAATAAGAGAGAGAGAAAAAGAGGGAGAAACTCTGAGGTGAGTGACGGGCAGGTACTGAAAGATGCAAATGAACTCTGACGAGAATCAATATTTCAGGAGGAAGGTATCCAGCGAACTCTTGCCAAGAAACTTATTTATACACGTAATGCGCTTCTTACGGGTTCACTTCTCCCACCTGTCTCATTTCTTCATCTTGAAGAAGGTAGAAAGGATCGATTCCTTGGAGGTTAAGCGGGATATATTCCTTAAAAACACAACATATCGAGGTTTTTAAAGCTAGTGAATGGTCCTGTTTGTCGGATTGTTCGCATCAGAAAGTTTGTTTAAATCGTTTATGATCAGTAAGAATTCGATATTAAGTCGAATTTCGATCAATCGAAGGGATATTAGTCGAATTTCGATAAATCGAACGACTATTAGTCGAATTTTCGGTAACTTCAATAGTACGAACCTTGAGATAAGATAGAAAAAGTTCGCGTTACGAAACTTCGAGTTATAGAAGATAATTTTTTACCAATATGAATACTAATTTTTTTAAAATATGTACTTCGAACTCTATCGAAAACTGCAGTCATAGAAGTTCGCGGTAATCGAGGTTCGAATGCGCGTTATAGTCAGAATTCGAGTACAAGATGGCTTGATGGTTTAGTTGGTTAAAGCATCTACCCGGAAAGTGGGAGACCCGGGTTCGATTTTAGGTCACGTTCAGAATTTTTCTCCTTCTCCAAACTTCACATTTCAAAATTCGATAACTCGAATTTTTCGCAAAAAACATTTTCCTAATAAACGCGTTTCGAATTTGATTTTTTGAAAATCTGCTTACTTCCTCAAATTGACTTTTGAAGGTTTACGTCAACGGGAATTAAGGTGTGTGTGTTTGTGTGAAGTTATTAAGAATCGCGCGCTTAATGAAGACTTTTTCAGGTCTAGACGTGGAGCGCGCACGTCGCGTCCTCGCTTATAAAAACGAACGAAGTTAATTACCAACTTAGCTCATTTTTCTCGCATGCGAAAATCAACAGTCGCGTTCGCTTTTATGGTTCACGTCTCGCGTTTGAAAGGATTTTTAAACGCCTTGAAATAGGCCATTTCGGATCGCGTTTCTCCCGTAGATGTTTAGTTGCGAGGCTGTTTCTTGCGTAGGTATCGCCTTCCTCCATCGCAGTGTACCTTCCGTTAACCAGGCACTTTTTTTTTGTCTTTCTTTTGAATCGCCGTGGCACGCCAAGCGAGACTGCTATGGATCAAGTGTCTTGCGGTCAGACAAAGAATAGCGGACCAAAGGATGGAGAGAAAGAATTCGCTTTTGTCACATCTCCTCGCTTCTTCCACTCTTTCTTTCTCACTCTCTCTCTCTTTTCGAGCTTCTACCTTCCGCTCTTTCCTTCCGGACCCGCGCCTCTTTCCCACGTCGACTATACCCTCTCTCTCCTCCTCCTCCTCCAATGCCCTCTTGCACCTTTACGATTTCTCCTCTCTCCACCTCAGCCTTTCTCCCACCCTCTATATATCCTTTCCCTCTATCTCCTCGCTAAAAATCCCTACCTCTATTCATCTCTATCTGCTCTTCCCTCTTTATCCTTCTCTCTACCTCTCACCTTTCTCTACCCCCACTCGTTCCTCTCCCTCTCTCTCCATTTCCTTTCTCTCTCTCCACATCTCTCCCTTTCCTCTTTCATTCTCTCCTCTTCCGTTTTCGCCTTCCTCCCCCCCCACGTCTTCATTTTTGTCTCTTTCACTCTCTCCCCCCCACCCCCCTCTTGCCATATATTTCTCTTTACCTCTCTCATCTCTCCCCATCTTCATGTCTCTCTCTCTCTCCTCCCTCTCTTTTTCTTCTCATCTCCCTCTTGTCACTCTCCCTCCACCTCTCCACATCTTCTCTTCATCTATCCTCCACGCCTCTCATGCATCTCTCTCTCTCTCTACTTATTTTTAATATTTATGTTTTCATTTAATCTCACTCAGTTTGATCAATCTGCATGTTCATTTTTCAACACTTTGAAATATATCTTGCGATTTTTTGTATCTCAAAATTGTACATACTATTTATAATTCCACAATTGTTCTTCCACGTATGTAGGATTTTCGCAGGTTTTTTCCACCCCCTTCCCTTCGTGGGTGTTTTCCTGCGTGGTTTTTTTTAATAGGTTGGCCATGTCAGGTCCTTCCTAGGTTTTTACCACAAATACTTAAGTCTTCTCTTTTTAGAAGTTTCCGAATTTTGTAATTCAACCTCTTAATTGTGTTTTTTTTTGTTCTTTTTTCATTTTCTTAGTTTCGTGTATTTGTCTTCTGTTTGTATGTTTGTATGTTATTATTTTTATTGTCATTTTTAGTTCATAACGCAGGGTTTAATGTAAGAAGGGACTATGTAGTCTCAATTTCGCCCTAAATAAAGTCGTTTGTGTGTCTGTCTGTCTGTCTCCGTCATTATTCAACCCTTCCAATATTTCCCCTGCCTCCTCACTCCTTTTCTCCCTCCCCATACTTTCACATCCTCTTCATCCGCCCACTTTTGCTCAATTTCTCTCCAATTTTCCTCTCTCCCTCTCTTCCCGAAATCTCCCTTTTCTCTCTCCGCTCCTCCTCGGAATTTTTTTTTTTAAACCTACAACCTTCTTAACATCTGCCTTTTTTTTCCTCCCTCTTTTTCTTGCTCACTGCCCTTCAGAAAACGGCCGTGAATGCGTAAGGAATGATTAATGTTCCTTTTTTGATTCTTTTCCCCTCGCTGCCAGACTTTTTGAGAATGCGAAGTGGCTCGTTGGAATAAAAGAAAAGAATAAATGAAATCAGATGTTAGCGCGGTTCTGTGGCAAGGTCGTAAAACGTTAAGGCTCTTGAGTGAGAATGTAATCAGGCTATTTCACTCGATGCAATGGATACCGATGTTTTTTTTCTTTTAATCAAAACTCTCCGCTAGGAATACTAATAATAGGCAAACTGCCGGATTTTGGATTTTCGCGAATCATTTCTAAAGGGTTTTTAACACGGAATGTGATTATCCGTCCATTTATTTTACGTCGTTTGTTCGGGATGATTTTTTTTTAATAAACGAATTTTGCTCTCCGTCGCGTATGATGATATCCGTTCTTGTACGAGATTAAATTCATGTCGATAAATAATAAAAAGATTAATTTCTCGATGTTACAGATTCTAGAATGGGTAGCTCCCCATCAATTTCATGCTTCTATACCACAGATTTTTTTCCCGGCGACCCAGTAAAAAAATCGCTAATTTCCTGCAGACTCGCAAAAAAGGATTGATTAATAATGCACTGTCCAAAAACCAATTGAATTATCGAGCTCCCGTTAAAGCTGGAATCCAATCGATGATCAAAATTACTCCTTTGGCCATAAAACGGCTGATTAAACAACGGATTCACATTTAAATCACAGAGCCTCGGTCGCAATTCAACGATCGTTGCTGATACAAATAACAATTCTAAAATAAACGATTGTAGTATATCGTTTTTAGGAATGGCTGCGGATGAAGAATTTCCCCTCTGGTTCGCTGAATCATTTTTATGTCTTAAAGAAGTTGATCTTGATCAGGAACCGAATAACCCAATATGCATAATCTTTACGAGATTTTTTAAAGACTCGAATTTTCTGGGCAGCTGCGTTTAATTATTGATCAGTATCTTAATTTCCTCCAGATATACATGGTCTTGTAACGTTGAATATTTATGGATGGAATGACACATAATATCTTCTCTTCTTCTTACCTCCCTCCCCTCCCTCCCACTCCATACCCACCCACTCCCTCATCTCCTCCCTTTCCCTCTTTCTTTCCTCTCTTCCTTTCACTGCGGTCTTTGGCGCCTGAGTGTCCGGCCACTGACTCGGGGAGCACAGTAAACACCACTCCCTTTTCTTGAGACCAAATCTGCATCGTGGTTGATCAAAGAATAGCTCTGATGTCATGTATCCAGTGGTTATTTGAAGCCGTATTTATCCGAAAAAAAAAACTTCATCGTGAGATCGTAAAGTAGTTTACAACGCAAAATTGGCGTTTGGAATTTTGTCGAAAAAAAGTGAGCATTGGATTTGAGCATGAATTCAATCTCTGAGGCGAGTGTAATAATCGAGGTACATAACCGAATGTATGTTTTTTTTAAAAAGCTGTTTCCAGTGATAAAAATTTGTGTGAAAAATGTTTAACCTCTCAACGCTGGGTGTTTACTCGAAACATTACGACATAAGATAGAAACATAACTAGTATATTTATTATGAAAAATAGCGAAATGTACCGTTTAAAAAAATCTACAGTCGTGCAGTTTATCTCTCAAAGCATGTCAAGGTTATTAAATGTATTTTTTTAATGCCAAAGAAAAACGTTATGGACGTACAACGTGGATGATTAAATTAGTTATATAATCCCAGGAAAATATCTTTGATTTTCATTTCGTAATACTAGTTCCAATATAATATACTTAATATATCATAACATTTCATGTTTTTCACAAACTCTTCAATTTTATACTCGAAAAATTATTTAAAATGTAATGAGCCTTCATTCCTTCCGTGACTATCCCACCGCACCAGGAGATCATTATTTTTCCTCTTATCTGAATCCTATTTATTGCTTTGTTCCGTATCTCTTATTTGCACTGTTTTCCACCGGATCTTTAATCTCTCCTATTCCCGCCATATGGCATCCATGGAACTTTATATAGTACTATATAACTACATACATATATATATATATATATATTTGTTTATTTATTCATATTTTTGACCACCTGTCTCGATTAATCCGTCTTCCATACCGATGGAGCCTTATAATCTTTTTCCGATGAAATTCGAAAAACCATCTCCCTTTGGATTGGACCAGTGGAAACGGTCCGTCTTGAATTATCTCTCTCACTCTTCCCCTCCGATGTTTCTCTTCTCCCTTTTCACTTAATGGGTTCCTGTCTCTTTTTTTCTCTTTCTCCGTTCTGTTCGATTCCCTTTTGGGCGAACGCGCTTCGATTAGGTTTTAAGGGGGAACTTAAGAGAGAAGTAATTTTGCGTCGGAGACGTCTGATTTAATTGGAACCGAATGATTTCTAATCCTTTGGAAAGGGGGTTGTGTGGGCGGGCGAAATGAAGATTTAAAAAAAAAAAGACAAGGTGGGGCTAATCGTTTTCGTCTTGGCCGCGAGACCACGGATAATCGATTGTATTTAAGTGATGATGCTTATTCTATATATATATATCTCTCTCTCTCTCTCACTCCCTCACTCTCTCCCTCACTCTCTCCCTCACTCTCTCCCTCACTCTCTCCCTCCCTCTCTCTATCCCTCCCTCTCTCTCTTCCTCTCTCTCCCCCTCTCTCTCGAGCCTCCTCTGAATCCTAACTACATATATGGGTGTTCTCTTGGATCAATAGGTCATATATAAGTTTTCATAGCGTTCTTATGGCACGCCTGGCCCACATATAACACGGGTTCTAATTACGCGGATTCGCTACAACGCGGTTTGTGATTTTAACACCAAAACGTTTACGCTACGTGGATTATGTTAGCGTTAACGCGGTTGGTTGGATTTTGGAGGTGGGATTCAAGATTGCTGAACGAGGTTGAGTGGTTTCAGAATGCCTGAGGGCTTTGAACATTATATATATATATATATGTATAGTTTCCGCTATCTGTCTGATATAACGCTCAGAGTTCCACCGGCGGCATAAGATCCAGGGGCAATGTGATAAATCCCATTCGTCTCATACTTTCAGGATTTACTTGGCCTTTTAAATTTTTAGCTGCTCACCGTCTACGTTGGACTCATGGGTTCGATTCTAGGAGTGTTATTTTCTCCATTTGATTAACACGTGGACAGTTCACGTTTACCCGTCATATTTGACGGGTATCCGTCAACTTACTCACTCAGAAATATGTATTACGTTTCAAGAAAGTTGATGGAAGGGTCTAAAATCTTCGGCATTTTCTTCTGTTCGGATTCCGATTGTGTCATTCGACGATATAAATAAACCTCTTTCGTGGATTTGACTGAGGCAAGAAGGATCCTACGAATAAATTAAGCAGTAGAAGTGTCTTCGGAGAAATGTGAAGTTCTGTTCTCCCTTACTTTAATTGACCTTAAACCGCGCCAAAGTTTGATTCTTTCTGATCAGATTTGGATTTATACTTTTTAGGTAATCATGTCACTGATGTTTTTTTATAATCAGAAATCTCCACATAGCGATATTGTATATTTGATTGGACGATAACCAAGAGGACCAAATTATGAAGACGAAAATCCGGGAAGATACACGATTTTCAAACTGTTTTCACCGATACATGCGTTGCTATAAAATAAATGAATAAACAAATAAATTTTGCGCTGTTGGTAGCCATTTCGTTAAGTAATTGGAAAATTTTTTGGTTCCAAAAATTTACGAAATTAACCGGTACGTCGGGACGGCCCATAATCCGGTACAGTGCCGGGAAAACCGGTATCTGTAGCCACACCGAAAGTCAGGAAGGCTACAGACAAACTTCGCCGCACTGTTCATCTCTCTTAGTACCGTCGAAATTGTCCCCTTTCCCGAATATTACGACGTTTACGTGTGCGTAAAACTCGTAAAGCACGCTTCAGCATTAATGTCCGTTTCCGCCGCCGCTTCGCCAATCAAATTCTCTCGTGCGGTCGTCCTCGAAATCGCTCGAGGAAGTTCCGGACCCTTTAATTCCATACTCGGAGGATATCACTCTTAATTTAAAATGGCGTCGTCGCCGGAGCGAAGATAAATCTAAATTATAAAACTTCTAATAGAATGGGTAAAGGATCACCGTTGATTCGGAATTTTAATTTTTCTCTTGACGTATTGAATTTAGGGATTTAAAAAAAATCTGTGAGCTGTTTTAAAACTCTGGTTCGCCAACGGAGGGATACCCGTGATGACAACAGTGATGGATTTATTGTATGATCATGTTAGATATTATACTTAGCTCAGAACTATTGACCCGAAAACTTACGATACTGGATAAAGATGTGGGAATATAGTTAAAAGGTGCAAGATTTACATAATATAATATCATATCATAAAATCTGATTCTATGTCTCCATGTGTCCAGTCAACTTTTTTTTTCAATTACTTCCGAAAAAATCGTAAATTAAAAAAAATTTTCTTTGAGTTTCAATTGAGGTAATATTTTACAGAAGATTGACAACATTGAAATTATATTTTTAAGGAACTATTGCACGAGATTTTTATTTTTCAAGGTCTGGTAGTCATGGCAGTCTCTTCTCTTCCCGAGAGCAGGAGGAAAAATTCAGCTTGTTTGTTTGTAGACTTTTCTGGCGAAATTCTTTTTTCAAGGGACCGGTCTTGGAAAAATTATTACTTCCGCATATTAAAATGTTTTTTTTTTTGCTAGTTCAAAGAAAAATTTCAGCCGTATCTTACTCCAACGAAGACGATCTTGCTTGTTTATTTTATTTATTTATTTTTCACGGGTCTGTCGTCTCTCTCTCTCTCTCTATCTATTATGATTAATAATTTATAAGAATAGGATTCTTATTAATTATTAATCATAATTACCGGGAGTGATTCAAATTATGGCTCATCAAGTGCGTGACTTGTAATTTGCGAACCATTCCCCACTTCTCGAATTCGAACGAAATTCGGCTGTTAAAGTTTGAAGAGTTTTATTATTTGCCGGCCTTGGTAGAGGGGTGGTCAGTGTGTCTAGCTCCCAATGCTAGGGTCGCATGGTTCGACTCCTGCCGAGGGTCCTTGTTATTGTTGTTACTTGTTATTGTTGTTGTTACGATATTCAGTATAATTGGCCCTGCGCTGTCCCTGAATTCTTGCCAATAAATAAATAAATTATTTTAAGACTGTTATCACGTCATGCGACATTATCCCATCAAACTCGTCTTAAACGCGGTGGTTTCGAAGGAACGCGCTCGAAACTCTCTCACGAGTTCCGTCACGCGAGCGATATATTTCTTTTAACGCCTGCATCGATTATCCACACGCTTCGAATAATGCCCGAAGAAGTTTTGCGAAATCTTCGAGACATTTAAGAGACAAACCTCTTTTTAAACGTTTAAAAAAATTTTTCTCTCTCTCTCTCTCCGATATACTAAGCGACGCAAAAGATGCGTCGAAAAAGGTTCTCAGACTAATTTCGTCTCGCTCGCATCGCGTTTTTGTTTGCTCGATGCAAAAAAATTTTTAAAAACTGTTTCTATCTTTCTGACCGGAGAGATCCCTATGTCATTAGAAGTATTGGCTCCCATCCAATGGTCTATTGGACGGACGCGATGCGAAACCGTAGGATACACGCGAAGGGAAAAAAATACAGCCGCGTCTGGGTAATAAAAAAAAAAACATCCAGTACGATAATGCGTTTATTTCGAATCGATAATTCGAATTTACGCGATGCACCATTCGGATCTGCTGAAAAATAAAGTAAAATGAATTTCGTTTAAAGATTCGCGCAAATCGAATCCGAAAAAAAAAATTCTGGCCAGACGTCTGATGCCATGACGTCTGCGTCGTCAAATTTCTTTTATGTTTTTGGGGAGAAAAAAGCGTCGCGGTATATTTTTTAAAAAAGGCGTATTTTATGAATAATTATACAGTCGGGCAATTTCAGTCTTTCCTGAAATAAATCTGTTATTAGTCTCACTCCTTTAGGAATTCGCATTAGCCTTACTGGGTGGCACGTTAATTTTAATATTATACGTTTATTATGTATAGGCTTGCATATCACGCATAGCCGCAACGTGAAATTTTAACATTACTACAATCGAAATATTTTTGAGCTATTGGTAAGCTTTACTTTGTTGGCCGCTCGGTAATTATGATTCTGTGAAATCGTTAGGTGCTTGAAATTTAGTTTTATATTATATTTCTCCATGTTTCCCAAATCGTATGATTATAGGAAAACCCAACATTCTTTTCCTAAGACTATTTTCGTGAGCTGTAGAGTTTTTACATTTTATTTATATTTAAGTGAAAATTTAATAGTTAACATTATTGCCACTAGATGACTTTCTTCTTTATTCGGTATTTTTGTTGCTTCGTGCCGTCGAAGGAGAAAAATGCAGAGATTGGAAATCTTTTTTAACAATATCATTAATCTTTTTTCTAATTTTTGAACAATTTTGGGCCTACAAATCCGTAATTCTTTATCAGGATCCAGTGAAAATAATCGTAAGCAGTTATGTTTTGGTGTTCATCATTTTATTCTCTTCAATTGCTCAGAACGGGATTGTTTTGAATTCTCTCAAGTGAAAATGACGTCTTTTTTAAACATAATGCTTATTATTTTCCCCCAATATTTCACCGCACCTTGCTTTTGTATTGTCTCATTTTCATGGATTTCTTCAATGGGTTCTTTTGGAGATTTAAAAAAATGTATTCACGCTTCCGTTTTATTATTCCGACCAGTTTGTGGTAAAAATTTTCCATGTTTAGATATTTTCTGAAAATTCTATATGCGATGCTTCGGCATTCAAAAATCATTAAGTTACATATTATATCTGATTGCGTGTAGATGTTCTTAACTTTTATTATTCACAGTTGGAAAAAAATTCGTGCTTAGTAAGGATTAATAAAAAATATTTACATAGTTATGCGTTGAAATTGTATTTATATTATGAAAGCTGGCAATACCCATTTCTTTCGCCGTCATCATCAATCAAAATAGCTATAAACAACTCATTTTATTTCGTTGACGAACAATATTCGGCTTAGCAAAACCTTTTACTTTCATTTCCTACGTTTGCGTTTATTTTTTTTCTGTCTGCAGTTATAAATTACGTCTGCTTTCCGAACTCATTTTCCGCAACAGTTGTCCTCGTTCCGAATCTTAACGACTTTGGTTGCAGCGTATGCAACTCCTTTACTCGGCCTCAAAGAGTGTGTGAGAGAGAGGGAGAGAAAGAGAGAGAGAGAAAGGGGGAGAGAGATAGAGAGAGAAAGGGGGAGAGACAGAGAGAGCGGGCGAGTTCTCAAAAGAACGAGAATTATTTATAGCTCACATACTATGCAAGTCAAAAGGTATTTCCAAGCAATTTTTGGAAAATTTGCCTCGTTCAGGGGTTTGCTACTGTAAACGGACTGGAAGGTTTAGAGAGAGAGAGAGAGGAGAGAGAGAATAGGGAGGAGAGATAGAGAGGGAAGGGCAGTGGAGAATAGAGAAGTCTGTATGAAACATGGAGCTCAGTCCAATAGAGAGAGAGAGAGAGGGTTGTCGGAGGGGGGAGAGATGAATCTTTCAGGCCTTAATAAAACCTTTCCGCCTCCGAAATGGCCCCCGGCCATTTTCTGGGGTAAAACTACCGTTTTAGACGAATGCCGTTCACAGAGCCCTAACTATACATCATAGAGGACCGGGGGTTTAAAAAAAAAAAGTTTGAAATCTGCACCGTCAACATCCTCCTCTCGCGAGGAGCGTCGGAAAATTAAAACAAACATTCGAGAGGTCGGGGGAAAATAAATCGGAAATGTTGGTACTGTTTGGTCTATAATAAAGGGGGTTTTTGGAACTGGGGGTACGCATACCCTTAAGGGCATGACAAGATTTTTGAATGGGGAAGCGAAAGTGTTGAACATTATGATTTTTCTTCTCGCTTAGTCATTCGTGAGTGGCTTCCGAATCAAAAGTTGAGATGTCACGAATCAGAATAACGTTATAACAAAGGAAAATTCGCCAAAACTGAATTTTTAACTTATTTTCATTTATTTTATTGGCACTTTAAAACGTACTAAGTGGTACGCGACCATTAAAAATATTGCTGCAAAAGGAAAGGTTGAAGATTCTTTCTTGAGTTTACAACGATTTTTTATACGCATCAGTTGTTAGTGGTAAACGCAGCCGGATCTCAAAGACCGGAACGTCTATTATTTTAATTTTCGATTTTTCCTAGATGATATTTCTTCTCATTTGGGTTATACCTTAAAATGAATTTCGGTCGCTCGATGTTTGCCTGTGTCGTTTTGAAGTTAGAGTTATCGGAAGTCGATAAATAAATGAATATTAAAAAACATTAATAATTTTTAAGTCAAATTTTTATCTCCTTTTCAGTAATATAGGCTGTTTTCTGGTTTGGTTATTTTTTAAATAAAAATTTTGCCCGAAAGCAAGAAACCCTCAATTTTTTCTTTCAGTTTTTGTTAATTCGTAATGTGAAAATGGAAAAGATCCAAAAATCCCAACACAATCCAAAATTTGGTTGTTCAACCTCATACGTAAATTATTTTAATGCCATTCCATCGAAAGTGAATTTTATTAAATCGGTTATCGTTTAATTTCAGGTTGCTGTTTTTCGTATTACTCCCATTCATCCGTTTGTCAAGCTTCATTTCGCATTGTACGGCTTAGAACGAAGGTCGAATAAATATGATACTATATCGAACGAATGACGACGAAGAATCGGTTAGAGGTTTTTCGGGAGTTTGCTGAACATTGATCTCCCGGAGTATAAAACTGTTTTTTTTTTATTGTTTAGAATAAAATAAATTTATTACGAAAATGGGAAATTTGAAAATTTTTTGATCAAAAAAATTGCCCCCATAACCGAAAAGTACCACATTTTATTATAGATTCCACTTCCCCTTAATGCTTCTTTTTAAATGAATAAATAATCTTACGCGATTTTCGGTGACCATGTGAGATCTAAACGGTCTCAAGGTTTACCGGATGTAAAAGGCGTTCGATTTGGCTCGTATGCACACTCGTTGCATATCCTGTTTCGCGATCGTCCTTTCTTTTCGTGGCGCGTGTTATGCAGCGGGATTACAAGCGTATTTCCTATCGCGGGGAAACAATTGCATGTTTGGATAGCGATCGCGGGTGTCGGTGTCTGATGCAATGAGATGATTGCGTAACGCGAGTGAAATGGTGTGTACTCCGTGTCCGTGTAAATAGGGTTTCCAAGTGTGTTTTTTGCGATTTGGAAACCTTTAATGGTCCATGTCGCGCTTCTTATCGGAACGCAAATACGCTAATTGGCTCAGGAGTTGTAAGTGGGGAATTTTAAAAACATTTATAGTTTCGGAAATTTTATAGAAAATTATTAAAATTACGTTAAAGACTTCGTGACATAAATTTCCTATTGCTTATTTTTTGGAAACTTTGTTGAAAAATTCTGCTCTTTATACATTTTTAAAAGTTGGAGCTGTGATTTAATTTAAAAATTTTATACCGAATGTGTTCGAAGTCTTGGGACAAATGTAAACATATTTAATCAAAAATTCTCAACTTCTACGTTCAAAAATTTTCCTATTTCTTATTATTTATTTATTTTGCTCTGCGTCGCGTACCCTTTGCCGGAGCTGCCTTTCTCTAATTTAGTTCAAAGGACATTTCAGATACAAATTTCTTTTTTTCATAACTCTCCGCCTATTTCGCTGCAGGCTACTTTACACATTTCTTTGAATAATAATTCCCTCTCGGAGTCTGTTCGGAGTCTACACATAATGGTCCCTGCTAAAACTCAAAACGTTTCTCGGAAATTCCTTCGAGTGTTTCCTTTTCCGTGCCATTCATGAATTCTATAACTTGCGTAATTCCTTGCATCTCACAGTCCTCGGGTGTCCTCTTGCGCACGTCAGCCTCAGTGTATCAGACATTAAACGGCGTTTTAAAGAACAGCTTTTTTGGTTCGCGGAAGCTGTCAATCGTACCCTCGTAAAAATCCCCGCAAAAAGCTTAAAAATATGTACCTACTTCAACATTTCAAAACCGTTGGAAGTTTATTTTAAAGCTTTTTAATTGCATCTATTTCCGCCGCATTACTGCTTACATCGAAAGAAAGCTCTTTCAAGACCACTTCAGGTCGTTTATTTTCGTAAATAAATTTAGCTAAATCTTTAAATGCTTTCTTAAAAATAATCATTACGTTCATCATTTATTCTGGTATAATTACAAGAAAAAATAGCCAGTTCTGTAAGAGTCGAATTGTTTTATTATTATTATTATTTATTTATTATGGCCTTTAGTTTGAGAAACAATTGTTTCTCTTTATTTATCGAGTTTACAGATCTAATATTCGCAATTAATACTTCTGGTACTACTTTTTAAATGGTGGATGTTTTTCAATTTTTTACTACTCTGTGAAGTTTATCTTATAACGTTTTTCATTCACGTTATTATTGTTTCAAGTACGTATGCATCAGAGAGATAAATTATCGACGGAGTAATTTCCATCGTACGTTAACAAACGATTAAAATTATATATTCTTCGAGTACTTTAAGCATTGTGCAGTGTTTTAAAGTTATAGAATAATGATATTTTAAATCGTTTATATCTCTGCGGAAAATATGAGTATATGGAGAACCAAGTTTAACCATGAATAATCACGAACCTGTCAACGGACAGACTACCTATGATGAATGATGATCTCTGCCGAGAAATTTATTTGAAAAATACTGGCGAATGTTTCTCAAAATACGAACATCGCATTCAAGAAACCGTGTCATCATCTTGTAGAGCGCCATCGTCGTCATCACTAATCTTTCCGCAGACAGGTCCGTGATTATAGCGTAAACCCGGTTCTTTCATCTCCTTCTCTCCTATGCGACATTCTACATTTTCTGATTGCCTACCTTCTTGAAGTCCTCCGGCAGCTTAGAAGTCCATCGCTGCTTTAATAAAAATACGCCTAATCGTGTTAACTCACAATGCGGATGTTCACTCCTGCTGCAGGACGTAAACTTTTGGCTCAGCTTATCTTCTCATAGTAATTTTACCGAAGTGATTGCCAAAATCACGCGAGAAAGAAAAAAAATAGAAAACCTTCGTAATCCTGTTCCCATATCTTCAAAGGATTGTTTTTTGGTAGTTAGATTCCTCCCGTTTTCCCTCTCTACCCCCTTAACGCCCACTTGGATCAATCTCTCTCTTGCCCTCGCGACTTGCGCTTAAGGCAATAACACATCCACAAAGGATATTTACATCGGCATTTCCTGAGCGTTCCGGAATTCATTTTAAAGGCGGCAAAGCTGGAATCTCACCGGGAAATAAATAAAACGATCTGTTATTGCGATCGGGGAAAACGGAGCGTTCTATTCTCGACTTTATTTTTTTAACGCGTTTCGAATTGCTCGAACCCGTATAATTTAGCTTTAGCTTTCGACACGAACTAGAGATTTCCCGCGCGGCAGGTGAAGCTTTCCCTGTATATTAAGTCGGCGGTTATCAGAGCGCGGGCTCGGTACGTTAGGACTGTATTAACGCTGTCGGTACCGTGAGGGAGAAACTAGAACACGCCATCATCTCGACAGGTCTTATTTCATCAGAACTACGATGTTTCGATTATAATGGGAAAAAGAGCGTGTTTGCTGGCAACGTTCTAGTTACGGCCGTGCCCATGAGCGCAAAGTCACGAATTATTTCCAACTCTAAGGGGGATGGTTTTTTCTTCCCTCGACGGCTATCGCGCGACCCCGTTGATTATTTGGACTACTAGGCCGAACGTAATGTAGCAATCTCAGCGGTGACTCGGATTTGTCTCTCATTGCGCCAAAAGAAAGAAAAGCTCACGTGGCGTATATTTAAAAAAATATTCTTAGCTGTACGTGTGCCCGGAGCCTTATAAGGAAGTAAAAAAAAACGATCCAATTTCCACGTTTATGGGAGTCGCGATGGGGTCAGACCTAAATGTACGTAGAATAATCGAAAATTTGATTAACCGGGATTTTAATTTACTGGAATCCCAACTAACAGGAATTTCGATTAACCGGATTCTTTTACCGAAATGATTTATTTCGCAAATCGCTGCATCAGGGTGGTAATGTTCGGGTACTTAAAGCTATTCATAGCAGTAAGGGATGAGTGTAAAGTTAACCGAATGAGCCTTACCTTTGTGGATATCCGTTGTCACGATTTTATGAAAATAATAATAATGAAACAAAAGCAAGGTTATTATTATTTTCGTGGCATTATAGAGAATTATATTTATAATGTCCTCGATTTCATGGGAAACGGTAAAGAAGTTAACATTGAAGAGAGCATCGCAAAAAATATTTGGTCTGTAAACTTACTTAATACCATAACATTAAATATAACTCTCCTTGAGATTTTTTGCTTTACTTTCTTAATATTTAATCATTTTTTTTCGTTTGTGTGTGCCGTGATACGTGTACATATCGATCAACCGAAATGTTCGATTAACCGGAATAGACTGGGGTCCGAAGAATCCGGTAAATCGAAATTTTACTGTTACTTTCCCCGATTGCCTTTAACCTAATTCCTTCGCATGCGTAAAAATAATTCCCTTCCATATACAGTAGAACGTCTATAAAGAAGACAAAAAAATTCGACTGATAGAAAATTCGAGTTACAGAAGAAAAATAACACGAAAAAGATTTTGTCTTGTAGACTGAATTCAATTCAAGTTATGGAAAATTGGAGTTATAGACGTGTGTGTGTGTGTATGTATATAGGTGGCAACAAGGTGTTGGAGGGATGCCAGTGGACACTTACCAAATGGGAGAGCCGCTGGAGGTGCTGTTGCTACCTTTATAATTACATTTCCTTTTCCATAAGCATATATATATATATATATATATATATATATATGTATATATATATATATATATATATATACTTGCGGAAGAGTAAAGGTAAATAAGGATATTTAGGGCAACTAGGTGTTGAAGGAAACCCAGTGAGCACTTACCGGTAGAAGAGCTGCTGGGGTGTCGGAGAGACACATTTGTAGACGTTGTTGGAGCTTTTGGGATGATCCCTTCGTCTTGTGGAATATATATATATATATATATATATATATATATATATATATATATATATTCCTTAACGATTTAGAATCGTCGCCGATATGAATGGGAGAGGGAGATTTTTTTTCAAGGGAATCGAGTCGGTCACGGATTGAGGGAGGCTATAAAAGAGGGTGAGGAAAGTGTTGCAGCATAGGAATCGACTGGGGTATCCATGGTAACGGGACGGCTGGCGTCTCGGCGCCAGGAATCCTTCCCTCATCCTCCTCTACGTCCCTCGTTTCCCGCCCTTAATCCCTCCTTTCCTCTTCATTTCTCTCCGCCCGAGTCCAAATCACTCATTCGTTTCTCTCTCGCTCACTGTATGATTCTCTCGCGATTCCTTTCCTATTCCTTTCGAAACTCTCTCTCTCTCTCTCTCTATCTCTCTCTCCCTTACTTTTTTTGGCCTCTCTTTCTCTCCCCTCCTCTCTCTCCCCGCATCCATCTTGTTCCACTTTTCTCATTTCCTATCCATATCTCCACTCCTTTCTCTTCCATATTCCATATCCACTCATAACCCTGTAAAGTCTCCTCTTCTCCCCTCTCTACCTCTCCACGTGCCCGCTCCACTTCTCTCCCTCCCCCCTCTCTCCTTCTCCCTCTCCCTCTCCTTCTAACTCTTCTCTTCCCACTCTATTTCCACTCTTCACCTCTCCTCTCCGCTCTTATTTCCGTCTTCTCTTTCCTCCTACTCTCCTTTTCCCACTCACCACCCTTCCCCCATTTCCTCTTTTCCCTTCATAAAATCTCTCTCCTCTCCTTTCACTTGTTTCTCCTCTCTTCCCCCTTCCCTCTCTCCTCTCCCTATCCTTCTCTCTTCCCCTTCTCTCTCTTCTTTCCTTTCTCTCTCACTATCACTCCTTTTCCCATTCTCATTTTCCCCATTTCCCTAACCTCTCCTCTTTCTCCCTTCCCATTTCTTCCACATTCCTCCTGCCTCTGTCTCGTTCTCCATTTATCTTTTCCTCCTTACATTCTCTTCTATCTCATCATCTACGATATTTCTTCTCTATTTAGAATTATCGTCTCTTTCACGTATTGGAATGCTGGGGTACGCCGTAAAATAAAGGTTAATCTACATATGAGAGCTAATAATGCCTCATTGTTTTTACTCTCTTCTGCGAATCGATATCGCTTCAAACAAAATCTGTAGTTCACAAGTGTTACACGTCCGTGCTGTTTACGTTTCTAATACGAGATGATCTGTTTGAAGTTTACCTTTATTTCTGGAAAACCTGTATGCTATCACATCTCTCTATTTTTTTATTTTCTCTTTTTTATTCCCTTGTCCCTCTCTCTCTCTCTCTCTCTCACTACTTAAATCCCCCTCCAATTCCCTACCTCTCTTCCTCTTGTTTCTGTGCCATGTCAACATTCCCCCACCCTCCCTTTATCCCTTCCTCTCTCTCCCTCCATCCCTCCATTCTCCTCTCCCTACCCCTCTCCCTCCCTCCTAACCCTCTCCCTCCATTCTCCTCTCCCTACCCTCTCCCTCCCTCCTAATCCTCTCCCTCCCTCCTAACCCTCTCCCTCCCTCCTAACCCTCTCCCTCCCTCTATCCCCCTCTCCCTTGTCTTATATTCTCACCCTTTCCAAGGCTCTCTCCCCATACACCAGCTCCATCTCAATTTCCTCGACTTCATTCACATTCCTCGCCCTTCTTTCCCACACATGTTTAACGCGGGCGTATATATGTGAATTCATAGCGATCGTTTTATAGGATCTCGCCGTCCGTTTGTGTCCCTGCTATGTTCTCGTGGACTTCTCTCTCCCTTCCAGTTCTTTTCCTCTCTTCTCTTTCTCCCGTCATCTTCAAATATAGCTCATTTTCGACTACGCGTCACCATGCTTCCTTATCGTACTTTCCCTATCATTCTTGCCTCGTGTCTTTTTTTCTCGCCTTTGAACGATAAGACCGTTTAATCGCGAATCCTACGTACTCAATCCCATTGACCGTGGCCTTTAAATCCAACAACTAGGACGTTTTAGTCGTCGTACTACACAAACGTTTACCAATACCAAATGTGGAATTCGTAAAAGTTTACGCGATAAGCCGTGCACGAAACTTGGTGTGACGTCGAGTATCACGATTTAGATTCCTAAATTTTGACAGTAGAGAATGGCTTCCACGTTATTCGTCTCAGGTACTCGAAGGATGATTGAGATTTTTTGTAGAGCGGTATCATAGGAGAATCGGTGCAAGGGAAATGTGATTTACGAAATCATACTCGTACATTGTTATGATCAATTCTGGAGATAATTCGGGAAATTTTTGGTTAGGTTTACGCTAAATAATGCTCAAGAAAAACGTTTATAGTGTTAAACGCTCAGTTAAACCTTCTATTTGCTTAAGTTAGACTTGAACAAGCTTGAATTTGTGACACTTACATGAGGTTAACGGATCTACAAATGATGAACTGCTCAATTATTTAATACTCCTAAATAATTCGAAATGTTTATTAGAAAATGATATTTTTCCTATGGTTTATGAAGTTTTAATCGACGTTTGAAAAATTAATATGTTTAGATATTTGAGGCTCTCTCCTCTTATTTTTGTATATAATGTTTATCTAAACATAAGCCAGTTATGGGGTGAAGTTGTTTCCTCTGGTTTCCTTTATCAATCTTTAATGATGTACAATTTGTGAGATCAAGTACTATGGGTAGAAGTAAAAGTCAGGTCAATTAATGAAAATATGTACTGCGACAAAAGCTTTTTAAAGGAAGAAAATAAAACCATGTGCAAGAATCTGAAAAGAAGGGAATTTCTTTGATTATGAAATAATGTCAGAATGCCTTACACATTTCTAAAGAGAAAGAATGTGCATCGTTAAATTAATTTGTGCAGAAAAAAAGCAGATGAATGTATTGTTGGAGGTAGAGTTTTTTTATGAAAGAGATAAATAAAATTTAGTGTCAGAAAATTTATTAGAAGTAACTTTACTTAAAATATGCTCTAATTCTGATGCCTGGTTTTTTCCTTTGCCATTTTTTAGTTATTAGTGAATGGTTGTCACTACTGTAAACACAGTCATTTCAGTGAACCACAACTTCTTTAACCCAAGCAAAGCTTGCACATTTTGTTTTAGTGGAAAATTAAATTTTCACAATTGAAGTATCTATGTATTTTTCTTGATGATTACAAATCTGTAGCTGCATACAGCCATTCTTCAAGACTGTTAGTTCACCACATTGGATATTATCTGTAACTGCTGCTTTGTAGTTCTCTTTTGCACATAGTATTCTTAGCATGCTCTGTGCATTGTGTATAGTTTACCAGAATTTAATAATGGAGTATGAACATCACTGCCTGTGAAACACTTTTAGGCAATTCATTTTCCTTTGGTTTCCATGCAAAATGTAAAAAATGTGAGCATTGCAAAGGAATTAATAAGTTAAAATCCAGCGAGTGAAGTCTCAACTATGTGCAAATCCATTTGAGTGTGGGATAATGACAATAAACAATGATAAATTTAGTGATTTTGCCGTCATTTCTTTATAATATTTATAATAATTTAATATAAAATATAATCAACACTTTGCTAACTGATAAATCTTAACGTTAATATTAATATATTTTTCTTATCCATCCAGCCTCTGGTTCTGGATCGATAAGGGAACCTGCACCCATCAGGCACTCCAAGAATGACCCATCCTCTACGATGCTCGTCATCTCTCAGCCGACTTCAATCCCCATACAATCCCCAACTTACGTGCAGCCACCAAATGCAAGGTTGGGAGTGCTGCAGATGAAACAGCATGCCGTCCAGCCTCACGCTGTGGAAGGAGAGGGGGAGACTGAAGGGAAGAGAAGGCAGTGGAGGGGGAATGAAGGAATGGTCAGCCAGACAGTTCCGATGCTGAGGTGGGAGAGAGAGGGAGTCGAACCGTTGCGAAGGACTCAAGAAGATACAGGGGCTCAAGAGAGGGATTTTCATGGAATGCAGAGGGTGAGTTTAAAACCCGCAATTCTTTGACTTGTGTAACATATATTTAAACAATTAATTCATTATACAGTTTATGTTGTATAGATGGATCCTGTAGTCTGTCATCCCTACTCCAAGGCATTTTGTAAATTCATTTTTAACAATATTTTAGGCTATTCGTTCAGTATGTTCAGCCTAGTGAATGCCAAGTTATGTGGATTTGTATTTTGAGAAGTAAAATCTATTTATAAAATGATTTTTGGCAAAGTACATGTGTTGTCCTGTAGTGAGGACATGTAATGACGATTAAGAATGTGCCCATAACTTTCAAATTAAGGCTTTTAGGAATAATTTATTAGTGAAAATATGGAGGGGAACTAAAATTTATCCCTAAAGAAATACTTCCAACTACAAATGACCATAGTGTAATATTTTACAGGATAATGTCTGTAAAGTCAACTTCGGGAGTAAAAAACTTTTTTGCAAGATCAAAAAGTTTGTAGATAAACAAAAAAATGGCATATGAATTCTCATCTGACATTTTAGAGTGAAGGCTTTGAATTGACATGTGGTAATATATGGTACCATTAGATATTTGTAGAAATAAAATGAAATATTTTTCTGATCACATTGATGTTTTTCAATCAATGAAAGTGATTAAACTTTAATCAGGTGAAATTGACACTGCCAACTTCCTTAATGGAGATTTTGACAATTAACAACGTTAAAAATAAGTCCTGCCATGGTTTGCAACTATTATTGTTATTTGAGTAGGTTCAGCACAACGTTTCCTGAGAGCTATCATCAAGATATTGATAAGTAAATAAATGAATGTCATCTTAGTATGTTGTCGATGATATGCAGCTGTAATAATGCATAAACGGCCCAATCACATTCCATGTAGAAAGGGACAGGATGAAAAACTCAATCTCCTTTGTTTAATCATTAATTCAACAGTATGAAAATAAGAGAAGGCTGCAGAAATATTAACGGCGATAAATGTAATGAAGGAAACGAAATACTGAATGAAACCAAGAGAAACTATAAGAAATTCTTTTAATATAAATTGTTATAGTTGACTAAACTATTTTCTCCTCTGAATTGAACTGAAATGTTAAGCATGTATATTTAAGCTGAATTTATAGCTGTGCCAGGTCATAGTTAACTTAAAAGGCTTCATATTTTAATGGATGATCACTCAGTTGAGAGCTAGCTAAAGTTAAAGAGGATGGCGTCATTTCTTAGTGTGAAACGTTGTTTTGTTTCTTGTTGATGCATTTATGTAGCTCATATGGCATTGTAGAGTAGCATTAGCTTTGATATCTTATTAGCTTTTCTGTGTGTTTAAATGTTGCAAAATTGCTTGCACATGCATGCCTTTATTTTACCTTTAATTAGATTATGTCTGCAAGATTATTTATTTATTTAGGAGTATTAAAGGATATGCATCATAAATTACTAGTGAATATGGTGTTAATTAATTGCGCATTTATGAACAAAAAGTTTTATTGCCTGAATGCATGCCATCAATTTCTGATTTTCTTTGAAAGTAAATTACATACCTTGAATTTCCATTATAATAAATCAATAATAAGGGAGGACTTGGTGACCTTTGGAAAAATACCGTATTTATTCTTAATTTGAATGTAAAATAAATAGCAAAGAAACTCTTGATAATATTTCTGTTGGGTAATGATTTGAAATTCCAAAATATTATTCATTACAAGTAACTTTGTTGAGCAAAAGTTTTGAGATGCTTAAGTTACTGCATTTATATTAATCTTCAAAACAAAGATTACATTTGTTTTTCTAATATGTTTGTTTATTAAACCTCAAAGATTCTTGTTATCATTTATTTAACAAGTAAAAACTTTGAAATTATGGAAGTGAAACTTATAACTCTTTGTGCCAACAACATGTAAAAGGTAATAATGCTGGAAATAGTTTTAATTATATAAATGACATCCACTTTTAAACACATTTTTTCATGCAATTCCTGTGAAAAGAGTTGTATTAAATTTCATAATGTGTTATGAAACAAGTCATTAAAAATTTAAAGTATACTTTGATGTGCATTTAAAATTTTTACATAAAAATTATATCAGTAGTATGTCATTTAATCAGTGGTTATAAGTAACTTTGTTGAGCAAAAGTTTTAAGATGCTTAAATTATTTTATCAATATCTTCTGATAGAACGAGGCTACAATCTTCTTTAAAAACTTGCACTCTCATCAAATCTAGTTATTGAATTCCAAAGTGTATGTTTTTAAACTTTTAATGCTTAAAAATTAAACTTAGAAGGTTTACACATAGCTTGGATTTTCAAAAACACATTGAGTTATATTTGTGCAATCAATTTTTTCTGAAAGTCTTTTCTAAAAGAACTTTCCTATCTTGTAAAAATAAAACATATTTTGATTTTTAAAGCCAAAAATAGATAAATTAGTTTGTTTTTAAATAGGGTTGTTATAATTATCAACCTGCTTGTGTACCTTAATCTTAGTAACTTTTCCTGAATTAGTTACTCATCTTTTCACTAGCGTTGTTATCCAATAAATGATAAATGCCTGTGATAGTGATGTAGTGCACATGACCCTGTTCAGCAGAATGCGACGTCCCCTAAGCATGATGTTCCCAATGGTGGTGGAGGCAGAGGGAGGAAGGGTAGGGAGATGGGGGAGGCCGAGAAGGCTGGGGAGAGGAGGAGGGGTGATGGAGGAAGGGGTGAGGTGTCCGTCTCAGCTGGTGACCTCCTAGGACGCACCCATGAGGAGCTGGTACTGCTTCTAATCCAGCTGAGGAGACAGAGTGCTGCACTTTCCAATGCCATCGACCTCTGCCAGGCAGACCTCAGCGCACAGGTCTGTTTTCATTAAAGGCTTCAGAATGGGATTCATTAACATGCTGTTATATTCCTCTTTTACTCACAAATGTGTTGGATAGAGAGTGCTTTTATATCAATTTAAGTAACTGAAAATATCATTGCCAAATATTAAACCCAAGAAACTAACAAAGAAGAAACTATCAGTTATTTTGTGTAGTGAATACTGGGATAAGATTTTGTGTGTACTACCGCTAATATTGCATCAAAATATGGTAGGTCTTACTGTGAGTAACTATGTGGGATGCCTTTAAGGCAGCATAGAGTTGTGGAGTAGAATTAAATTCAGGCTTATAAGAATTACCTGTTAAAAATTCTCAAAAAATCCCATTCGATAAATTATTCCCGCCTTTGGTATTATTTGTCAACAATCAAAATTGATATCCAACTGGAAGAATAACAAAATCTTTTGTGATATATTTTTGGAGGTAAGTTTCTTGAGGCAAAACAATATCTGTAAAATAAGAATCATATAACTTTTTAATCAGCTCATTTATTATCATCAGTGTAAAATGAATAGCTGTTTCATTTTGCCTTATTTGGCGTCTTCTTTAAAATACAAATAAGTGCCTTACTGCTATTTATTATCCAGAAATGAGCATGATTTATAAATAATGTAATGTCAATGTGATTTTATTTGGTGCTGCTTATTTGTATGCCTCAATGTTTATGTAGAAATCAACTCAGGATTTGAAATATAAATTTTGCTCTAAATGTTAAATGGTTAAAGAAAAAGAAGAGAGTTTTAAAAGATAATGGTGCAGGACAACAGCATTTAAGATTAATCTCAATAAGAGTATAGTTTTATGTATTTTATTTTTGCTGCATATTGTAAAGCATGGTAATATTTCTTAATTTTCTTATAGAGATGTGTATGTTTTGAAGCATGGCATGCGTAATATAAAATTATGCTAATTTTTTGTACATTATAACTTATAGTATTTTGATGTGTTAGAAGTAACCTTGTGCCTGTTTTTATTCAGCATTAGTCTTATCATATATATTTGTTGATAATTAATGACTATATTTTTCCTTTTCGATGAAGCAATTAATATATTTTATTGCTAATAAATAAACAAATGCTTAGGTGGGTAAAAAAAAGGCATTTGTTAATTTATGAAATATGAATTTTGAATACATTTATAATTCATGTTTTTCATATCGCCATTCCTCATTTTTAAGCAAAAAAATCACTTTGCCCATTATTATAGTATGTAATATATTTTAATCTGGCTTCTATGCAATTAAAAATGTTGATAGATTTTACTGAAAAAATCAAACATTTTAACTGTGTATATTAAATGATTTTACTAATTAATTAATGCTTTGAAATATATCATTGTATTAACAACTTTATGAAATATCTGATGCACTAATTTATTGAAAGTATTCAATGAAAACATCATGCTATATTTTTTACTCCCTCAATGACTTTTATACTACAATAAACTTACAAACTATGCAATTTTTTTATAAACTATGTTTATCTTATTATTTTTGTGCTATGTATTCCAATTATGAATTTATTTTGTCTAAAGATAAAATGTGCTGTTATGAAACTAAATTTTATCTCGTTAAACTTGCAATAACATTAAAAGTAGCTTGACTGCATTCTAAGTCTCTCCTTTCTTCTTCCAATTTTTTTATACAATCATTTTTTGTATTGTAGGTTTAGTCACCTTTACTTTTTTACATTTAAATGAGCTTTATTGTATTTAATTGATTGCAATACACATTCAAACTTTTCATCATCATAAAAAGCAGAAAAATTAGTTTTGTAAAATATTTCTCTAAATTTCACTTCTTTTGAATACTTTTGCATTCTTTGGTGATTTATAATCAGGAGGAGCTTATTGTTTGACTTTCCATTGTAGTTTGGTTCTTCAATTAAAGCAGGTTTTATTATTATATTAAATAAAAACCCTAATAAACATTTGTTGCTAAAACATTTCCAACTTATTCTACATTTCTTTTGATAGTATTCAAAGAATTAAGACATTGTGTAATTATATTTAACTTAATGCAGCAATTTCTAGATATACAATTTTGTCTTGCTTTTTTCAACATACTTGGTACACTCAAAAAGTTCCTGGACTGTCTGTAAGAGTGCTCTAATGAATGGCAACATATCACTTGCACATTATCGTCAAGCACTTACCTCCATGTTCCGTAATACGGCAACTCCCCTAATCCAGCATAGTCTCTGAGTTCGCCTTGTTTCCCATGAACTGCATTGCCAAATTCAATGCACTTTTTATTGACCCCTCAATGGATTAAAGGATTTGAATATGATTTCCTTTATTACCAACTTTTATATTAACTTCACTAGTTATACATATATATGTTTTATATATTCAGTCCATCAGATATCAGAAAAAATCTTCCTTGAACTGGTTGCATATCACTTCACCTCCCATGAATGGTTGCATACCGTGCAACCACCTTTTACAGTGGAAATCGCGTATCTGTGTAATTGCCATACTTAAAAATTTCTTGTGCAATTTGCACTTATTTTTTGCTACATTTACCTATTTTGATGATCAGTGGCGTTTTTCAATTGTTTATGGTATCAGTGCATAAATAAACTGAAGAAACTGAGATTATGCTGAAACTCAAAATCGTAATTCGGACACCAATATACTCACCAAACGCTGATTTTCTCAGTTATCTTCAACAATATCCATTTTATATGAGCTTCCAAAATTTTAAAAACACACAATATGTACCAATTTGCCATAAAATAAAATGCACCGTGTATCTTAACCTTTTTGTTTATGACATTATTGTAACTTATGTTTAATAACATTCTGTGCATTTAATTTAATATTTACTATATTACAATTTGTAATATCATGAAGAGATGGGCTAGGCTTAACTTTAGGATTAGATACCTCCCGTAATCCAGCAAATTCCCTAATCCGGCTTCGGTCAGGTCCCAAGGTTGCCGGATTAGGGAGGTTGAACTGTATAGACAATATCACATCTATTGTATTACTAGTTTCTTTGTTATAGGCAGTGAAGTGTTGTCGGTGTTCATGTAATTTCGAAGTCAGACTGATATGCTTAGCTCATTTATTATGGTGATAATTAATAACATCCTCCCTCAAAATATTCTCCCTCCACCACAATGCACTTCTTCCAGTGCTTGTAGAGCTGCTGTATGCAATTCTGGAATGCTTCTTTTGGATTGGAATGTGGCACCTCCTGTGTTGTTGCAATGACTTCTCCCTCACTACTAAACCTAACTTTGAAATTGCACAAGCACTGACAGTACTCCATAGCCTATAACAAAGAACCTTGTAATACAATAAGAAAGGATTTTATCTCTCTGCAAAGTTATAGGTTAGTACTTAATAATAATGTGACCTATCATCAAATGCTTGTAGAGCATTCTGACGGACAGTCCAGGAACTTTTTTACTGCACCATGTTCATACCCTGCCATGTTCTAGAACAGGGGTCACCAATTAGTTTTCATTGCACAGTTATGAAGGCAATGTCTGTACCAATGTGAGTCAGTCACATGGTATTTTAACTGAATAACATTTCATCAGTATTTTTATTAATTATTCTGTGATAATGATAAGCTGATTTTTCTTTCACTGAAATATTTTTTATTTCAGGATAGGAATTTTGTCAAATAACATAATTTAAGGTGGAAATAATAAATTTAAAATATTATTTACTTTGTAGAATATATTTTAAACTTAATAAGGTCATGTGATCTTAGCTGTTTACATTCTATTCTATTCTAAATATCTTTTATTTATTCCATTTCTATATATACATAAAACCAAGCTAAATACTCGTATATGTTATTTTCATATTGGAGATTTTAGGTAATAGATAGGTAATTTTGCTTACAACTATTCTTTTTTTCTCTGAAGGCTCGACTAGCAGAACTTGATATGCATCGGCGAGTTGAACACCTGAAGAAGTTGGAAGAGCTCAAGAAGCATTTACTAGAACTTGAAAAGCAGGTGATTAGCTTGGCTAAAGCATAACTTTATTTTATTCTGATCCTATTAATGAATAAACCAGTAAACAGATAAACTTTGTACTAAATATAAAGGATGACTCACGTAATTTTCCCCTCTATCTCTCTCCATCTTTCAGTATGAGAAAGGCAAACCATTGATCAACCTTGTCGACAACATGGTGAAACTAGGCTCTCTATACCGTGGCAGTACTGATGCACAGGGACGGATTAGAGGCTGGAGAGGTACAGGGGGAGAAGCAAATACAGGGCCTTCACCTGCCAAAGACCGCCTCCAGTTCAACCAAAGGGTGCAGGAACAACGGTTGCTTGCTGAAGAGAGGAGGGATTGGAGTCGGCTCTCTCCAGACCACGGTGAACTTCAGGTAATTATCATAATAGTTACATGGCATGGAAGTTCAGATGTTTGTTGAAATTAAAATATTTTCATTATGATCATAGAATTTAAGTCTCCATAAAGAAAATTGAATATTTATCATAGCATATTCACCTTTTAGGAATTAAGCAATTTTTTTTCTCTTGGCAGGCAAAGGTTCAGCAGTTGTACAGACTGGATCGTCTCCTGCAAGAAGAATCAGTGACAATCCAAAGTCTTCAACAAGACAAGGTTTGCAATTTAATGAATAGCTGGTGTAGATTTTCATATGCTATCGTTAAATGTTTACCACCCTTGCTGGCCAAATATCCACATATGTGTAATGCATAATACCATAAGCTTTAAAACTCACAAGACCTAATTTATGAAGAGGATAAAAAATAGTCCCAGCATAAGAATTGGTTCTTGTAACTCTTTTCTGTTATAAAATATTTCATTTTATATATGTTATAGCATAAAACTTAGTTTGATTTAAATCAAGAGGTTGGACAAATGTTTAAACATTTCCAGAGTTGAGCAAAGTTGAGCAAAGAATCATTAATTTGGAAGTTATGTGCAATTAATTTTGACAACACTTCCAATTCTTATCCTGTATCTTGTGAAATTACAGTGAAGTATTCTCTATTCACATAATACCCTATTACAGATAACTTTATGCTCGTTGCTGTGAACATTTTCAAGAACTGACTTGAAGATTATGGAAAATATAATCTTTGAAATACAACTTCAAAAAGTATTTTTATTGGAAAAATGCTTATTTCTGTTTATCACATGAACTGATTCATAATTATTTGCATGCATCTTGCAGGAATTGCTTGAGAAAGCTCTTGGTGGCCTTCGCCATAAATTACAAGGTAGTGGAGTTCCTAGCATTGGAAATCTTTCTGGGTCTACTCAAAAAGAGTTAGGTAGCACAAAAGGAATGGGAGGAAACACCTCAATGGTAGATCCAGCTGAAGCTGAACGTTACAGAAAACAGCAGAGAATGCTGGAGAGAGAACTAAGTAGGGTACGGCAGCTCCTAGCTCAAAATTCCAAGGTGAGAATGATTTGACGATGTGCTTTTGTTCAATAGACAATATACATAATGATGCTTTGTAACCAGAAAATCTTTTGTAAGGTCTGCTAAAATGTCAGATATAATACAAATGATTATTATATTTTTTATATAGGAACCTACTTACCATATATCTTCCAGTATAATGCGATTCGAGTATAAGTCGTAGTGTACTTTTTAGCCTAAAACAGCATCTAAAATCCAAGTCTCGAGTATAAGTCAAATCAAAGAAAATGAAAACAAGATAATTTTGAAATTCACAAAAAATTAATGTACGAGGTGCGTTCAAAAAGTTCCCGAAATCAGTATATAAATAATTTATTTCTGTACATACAGCTTATTGAAAATGATCCCCTTCAAAATAGTTCCTTTGTGCAGCAATGCACCTCTCCCACCGCCTTTTCCACTTTTGGAAGCACTGTTCGAACGCTATTTGTTGTATCGCCTTCAAGTCATTCGTCGCATTAGTGATGATGTCTTTAACTGACTGAAATCTTCTTCCTTTAAGGGTAGTTTTTAGTTTTGGGAATAGAAAAAAGTCGGGAGGGGAGAGATCAGGTGAATAGGGGGGATGTGGGACAGTAGTAATTGAATGTTTTGCCAAGAATTCTGTAATTGATAATGCTGTGTGAGCAGGTGCATTATCGTGATGGAGGAGCCAGTTTCCCGCAGTCCACATTTCATGTTGCTTTCTTCGTACCGTATCCCGCAGATGTCTCAGAACCTCCAGATAATAAACTTGATTAACTGTCTGACCTCTAGGAACGAATCATAATGCACAATGCCTTTATGATCGAAAAAAAACAGTCAGCATTTCTTTCACATTCGAGCGCACTTGTCGTGCTTTCTTGGGGCGAGACGAAATAGGACTCTTCCATTGTGAGAATTGTTGTTTGGTCTCAACGTCATAACCATAAACCCAAGTCTCGTCACCGGTGATGACATTTTTCAAAAGATTTTTGTCGTCATTCGCTCTTTGGAGGAGTTTCTCATAGATGGAAAGTCGTTGCAGTTTCTGGTCATCAGTCAGGAGTCTTGGCACAAATTTTGCTGAGACCCGATGCATTCCTAAATCTTCTGTTAAAATTGTGTGGCATGAACCAAAGGATACTCCAACCTCTTCTGCGACTTCTCGGACAGTCAGCCGACGATTTCCATGGATAATGTTTCTCACCTGGGCAATCAGAAGTTCAGATCTTGAAGTTGAAGGACAGCCAGACCGCTCATTGTCAGCCATTGAAGTTCTTCCATTTTTAAAACTTTTGAACCATTCGTCGGTGATTGTTTGACTCAACTCATCATCGCCATAAGCTTGACGCAACATGTTGTGGGTTTCTGCTGCTGTTTTCTCCAGTTTGAAACAGAATTTAACACAAATTCTCTGCTCCTTTATGGACTCCATACTAAACGCGACAAGACAACAACACACTCGATCACAAAACCGGCTGTAAAAACTGAACGAAACGTCTGATCTACTTGAAAAAAAAATGGCTTGCGTAACTGATAGTCAGATTGCAAGATCACTGAAACAGCACCTCACATGGCCGGTAGCAGTGGCACTCCACGCGGTCATTTCGGGAACTTTTTCAACACACCTCGTATATACAGGTGAGCCTCTACTTATGAACATTCAAGAAACGAACAATTTGTATTTACGAACATTCCACATAAATGAATTGGGCCTCGCACTTCATTTACTAACACATCCACCCGCACTTACAAACATTGGTCGCAGTAAGCACACGTAAACTTGTCAACACTTGTCATTTGCTCTTTGTATTCAAAACCGTATGGATGCGTGTTTACATACGTATTGTTTTTTATTACCCTTGAAATATGGAAAACATTCATAAACGTAGTGTTTGTGAAAGTGCTAGGAGTGGTAAAAACGTCGAGTGCTTTTGATGGAAACTAAAATGGACATAATACATAGATCAGAAAAAGGGGAGTCGCTTCAATTGGTCGTGTTTATGATCTCAATCGTTTAAAAAAACCAACACTTGAGTACTGAATTGATTCTTCTCTTCAATCCATTCATGTGGGTAAGTTTTTTAAAGATAAAATATAAATTTTAAGTTTCTCTTTGAAACTACGTAAGTGTGGCGATGCTGTATTATTTTATCATTAGTCTTCGCATTTTCTGCTAGTTAGCTTGAATTTTTCATTCCAGTGCGCTTCAAAGTCAGTCAAATGTTGTTTTTCACCAGTCATATTTAATTATTGACCCAGAAAAATGTCCGTCTAGTTTTTGGCTTGAATATAAGTCGAAGGTAGGGTTTGATTGGCCAAAAAAGCAAGAAATTTCTTGACTTATACTCAAAGATATATGGTAGTTTGTGGCTAAAAACATACAAATGTGCTGTTTTGCTGTTGAAAAAATATACCAGCAGTTGAGTTTATGCAATCATCTTTAATTCATGATTATTCCAACAAACAATTATCATTTAATGGTGTGTGTGTGTATGTATAAAATATCATTACAACATTTTAACAGATACAGGATGTTTAAAATAGGATTTGGTGAAAATTTTATCATAAACTTCTTTCCGCCAAATATTTTTCTGAAGCAATGCTAAAAATCCCTTTAACATAAAACGATTTTTTTCTTAAACATTTTTTATGTTTGCTTCTGACTTGACAAGCTTCAGAAATATTATACTGGTTTGTTGTTTAGAAATTTTAATTAATAAATTTTCTCCAAGTGTAATTTGATTCTCTCTCTAATATACTGGACTCTGGGGCTATTTTACAGAAACTTGAGGAGACGGTGGCAGAGAATGCTCGGCTAGAACAGGAGCTGGTTGTTTTGCGTCAGAAGCTGCAACTGTCAAGACGTACCCTGGACACCCATCCCACATCCCAATCTCCAGGCTCTTCTGTTGGTAATCCAGCTTCCCCAGGTGGTGCCACGGCCTCCCTAGAGGCTGAACTTCGTCGCGTTCAATCGGCAGTGGGTGACCTGCAAAGGCAACGACACGAACTCAGTGTCCAAGTTCGACAGCTCACGGAGAAGAGCCACTCGTTGGTAGAACAGATTAGGCCAGGACCTACGGGTGTGGCAGGTGAGGTTCAACTTCAAAATTGCTTAGTCACTGAGTTTATTCGATGGAAAAGTAATAAAAGAATATTTTGCTCTCTATGTCTTTCGAAATAAAGAAACTGGAGAATTTGCTTTAACTCTTCTGTATCAAGTTCCTTACCAACCAGGTAAGTTGATCCATTCTCAATATAATTATGCATGTCACAATTTTACGTTTATTCCTTGCATTGAGTTTTGACAGTACTGCTAGTGTAATCCTTATGAATTATTTTATGTTGAAGCTTAGTATATAATAGTACAGTAAACCCCATTATTTCGATCCTGGATAAGTATGGTGTAATTCGAAGCTAAGATCAGTCCCCGGCCAACACCATAGGATTTTGCATACTTTTTGGTACGGATTATTTGAAATGCGCCTACAATGAAATTCGAAGTCATGATCTGGTCCAGTGACTCACGAAAAGTTCGTTAAATTTGAAATCTCGATCCTGCATAAGTGGAAGCTTCGCGCACGTGCCATCATATCACGTTTTTGTTCCCCATTTCTCGCACACGAAATACATATAGCGCCCCAAACAGGTGACTCCCTTTTACTTATTTAATAGTTGGATGACCAAACGCCCCATTTTCGCCAGGACAGTCCCGGTTTTCTTATCAAAAAAGCCATTTTGTACTGTTTTGAAGCCCATCGCAAATAAAATTTAGATTATCTGATAGTATAGCTGATATTCCTAGTAGAATTGTAGGATTCTCGGAAAGATGGAGGTTATCAAACGAACAACAAATGCTCATTATGTTCGCAATTGTCAGGTTAGGAAACCTCAGGGTCATTGATAAATTTGAGGTGGCAAACCTGGTCTCTGCATATAATATCCTGTCCGGGTTTAACCTAACTATTCCCTTCGAGTTTCGACAACTACGACGCTAGTCGGATTCTCTTTTGATTGTGAGCTTTGTCCTAGTCTGGCATGCTCCAGACTGTACGGAAAGTTCGTATTTGCCTTTTTTGCTATAAATCGTGATAGTGACAGATCCACCATTAAAAAAATCATGCGAAAATGTTGTCCCGTTTTTTCTTACAACGACGGGAAATGTCCCGTTTTCACCTTGTTGGAATAAGAATGTCGTCTCTAAAAAGATCATGCCCTTGTTTTACCCGAGAATAAGTGATGAGCCAATAACAAAAACCTAATGGTTTTACCAAGTGATGAGCTGGAAAAAATTAAGAACCGGCTCTCTAATTGTAAGAAAAAGTCGTAAGGAAATTTGGATAAGGGAGGCAGGATGCCTACATGCCAGAGGCACCAGATCGCTCTAGTTTATTAATAGCGTTCCGCTACTTTAAGAAGTGTTCGGTTCGTAATATATTCCATTTCATACACTGTCGGTAATTGACTATCAGATAGGGCAAAATGTACTTGAGAGGACAAAATCAATAAATTTTCATATTTTCTAAAAATTTAACAACCGGCTCGCATGAGTCAGCGGGAGCCGGCTTCAGCTCGTCACTGATTTTACCATAATGTCATACAAGAAGAGCACAATGTAATACACATGCAGCAGTATGGAGTATAGATGAGTGATAATCTTTCGGCGCGCGGTTGAACGTCTTTTCTTCGCGGCGTAAAAGAGTAACTTGAAATATACTGGGAAATTCGGGATATTCGCTGGAGCCTTTTTTCACTCGTGATGGTCTTTGTGAATCACAAACTAAGTGTTCATTTCAGCTCTGTTCGAATTCGCCGCGTATACTAACTTGTAAGGCCAATTCATTTGTATAACGGATAGATAAGATTCTGTATTGCGGTTTTACTGCCCAAGTAGCTGATCGTAAAAAAGTTTGATTTTTATGAAAGTTCGTTTATTTGAACCCAGATACTTCGAAGTTGTAATTTCTTGGTCCCTTGAACTTCAAAATAACGAGGTGTTACTCCACAAGGAGTATCTTAGAATTAACTTTTTAGGGCATATATCTTCTTTAATGGTCTCTCTTGTGAATTAAATCTTACCACATAGGTCATTTATTGAAACATTTTTAAAATTATTAAAATGTTTTCAAAATCTCTCTAAACTGGATGTTGCTTGAGCTCTCTGCCTTTTTATATTCATGCAGGATTATATTTATCAAAGCCAAGTTACATTTTTCTTTGCTTTATTTTTCTTCTACATAATAGAAACAAAGCATTTATTTTAAAACATTCTGTCATTTAATTGCTGCATTTAGCTTACTGTGCTAATCATATATTGCCAATAAAAATAAATACACCCAGTTTTAGAATTGATTCTTCTGATAGACATTAACTTTAGCCTAACATTCCCTCCAACCAAACAGTACAGAAACTACGGCAATGTAAGAATATCGTAAAAATATGAACTATATAAAAAATATAGAATATTGCAATATATTGGAACAATGAAACCATTTTGAATTCATTCCGAACCTGCAAAAAAAGAATAGACTTTACGGAATGGAACAATGCCCTAAGTATTCACAGGTGTCAGAGGTGCTTGACAGTGTTTTCATTATGCCTACATATGCTGATACTATTAGAAGGCTTTTGAGTATTGGAATGTTAACTAGTTTGGTCTTTTAATGTAAATAACGTAAACTCATGGTATAACTTGTTTGATTTTGCTTTGTAGGTGCTGGACCTATCCCTGCGAAGAAACGTCACCACAGCACGTGGATGGAGACTGATTTGGACTCCATGGAAAGTATGGATTGTGGGGTTGAATCACCAGGTCCTGGTCCTTCACCATCGAGGGGAGCTCCAATACTACAACCAATGGTGCATTCATCTCCAGAGTCGACACCGCTATACGTGAATACCGCATTAGGGCAGCATGTGGAGAGAGAGGAAGTTGGGAGGAGGTCAACAGTGGAAGAGGCGCAGTCAATGGCCAATGGATATGAATTGGCGGAGGGCGAGACTGGTGAAGAGGCACAGGGCTACCAGGCAATGGATATCAATGAGGCAGATGATCGGATGAAGAGATTTTATGGTGAGTAAAATGTCATTTCTGAATCCGAATAGAAATGTGTAGCTGATTAATTTTTGAATGACCAACCAATGTTTTTTACATCATCTACTAGATGGGGAGAATAAATTTGTTGAGTATGTGGTATTTATAAGTTGGAAATAATAGAAATGTAGTGAAATGAAATTTATCTTTGGATGTTCTATAGCAGTGGTGCCCAACCTTTTCTACGTTGCGGGCCACATCGGTAGTTGTGAATTCTTTGGCGGGCCACATTGGAAGTTGCCAATTATTCGGCAGGCCAGATTAGAGTTTAAATCCAATGTTACCTATATATTTTAAGGTGCCATTTTAGTAAAAATCAAGTCTAAATGGGATTTTTATGGTAAAAATTCCAATGTTAAAAGTTTTATTATAAAAAATTTCATAAAAATGTATGGATTTGTGTGTTAAATTTTTCGGATTGCTTTTCCATCATGGCTTCGCGGGCCGCATAAAAATCCGTCGGGGTCATATACGGCCTGCGGGCTGTAGGTTGGGCACCACTGTTATATAGCATAAAATACAAGAAATTATATAAGAAATAGATGTTTCTTCATTAGCTTCATCAGTTGATGACATGCCATCATTTTTGGAATCACTATTTTCTGAGACGACCAGATTCAGCAGAATCTGAATGCTAAGGTGAAACAAACTCATCATCAGTAAAATAGATATAATCTGAGAAGAATGAAGGAAACAGCTATATTAAAATGTGCACAACAAGATCAAAATAAGATTAAACTATCATTGTTACTCACCACACTGCTCATGTGCAGTGCTCAAAATGGAAAATGTTACAAAACAGAATGCTTGTATTGGTAGTGGAACAGAAATTTTTACAAAACGGAATGCTTGTTATAAGGGACGGTATTTCTAAATATCTGAAAAAAAGGAATGGTATTATTGGCATGTGTGATAAGCTGGAGCAGTGTTCCAGTGCATTCCGGCTTATTTCAAGCACTGCTTATATAAAGCACCATGCAACAATCATAAAATACCATATTTGCCAGACCATAAGATGCACTTTTTTTCCTGGAAAATACAGTATAGGTTTCCCCTGCGTCTTATGGTCCGAAGGTGTGTCAAATATTTGCCGGACCATAAGACGCACTTTTTTCCTGTAAAATACAGTACTATTGGCTTAGATTTGATGTACAAGGGTCAAGCGTATATAGCCGTGTAAGAAGGTTATCCTTGTGTCCATGGAGGTATGAAGGTAGTGTACCTTCATACCTCCATGCTCGACACTTACTTTATTGACAAACGATTTTTAACCTTTCGACTTC
This sequence comes from Uropetala carovei, assembly GCA_036926305.1. NCBI lineage: Eukaryota > Metazoa > Arthropoda > Insecta > Odonata > Petaluridae > Uropetala > Uropetala carovei. The sequence goes on from JAXCHB010000164.1 coordinate 1,058,954, forward strand.
GTCGTTTTCGAGTTGGTCCGATTCCGAGATCGCTTCATCTGAACGAGACCGTTATCTCGATAACAAAAACAATTGAAGTGCGAAACTACCTAGATGGCGCTGATTGTTCTGTTGGGACAGCAGAAAGACATTTTGGTGCCATTTAGTTGAGTATCTTGTAACTTTGTGCTTCAAAAGTGAATAAAATATTTTTTCCTAAAATGTTTACTTTAAAATGTTGGTGCGTCTTGTGGTCTTATGATCTGGCAAATACAGTAATTGAAACATAGTAGTATTGTGACTGTTTGATATGTTTACATTTGTTGCTCTTAATACAGCCTGGGGTACATTCCAGATCTAAAGGTAATTAATGTTTTTTTTATAGTACGAATTAAAAAGTTTCAATGGTATAAACATGCTTACAGAGCTTAGGAACAAATGCAGGAACAAAAATAAAAATCATCAGTTATATTAAAATAACATAGAAATATTCATAAGAGTTTAAAACAAATGAAATTGTTTGCAAGACAAATTTTACTGCATAACTTTTTTTCACCATAAGTTTTCACACATAATATCTGTTCATTTATATCAAGCAGCAATAATGAATCCATGTTTCATTAGTATTTGAATTTCCATGTGTAGGTGCACAAATGGTTTACGTGCTTCACTGATGACAATGATGAGACAAATAAATGGTTGATGTTTACACAAAGGCAGTTGATGGTCTATACCAGTGATCCACAAACTATGGCCCCAGGCCCATATCTAGATCATGCAGGGATTTCATCTTTAATTACCTCATTGTTCTCTTTAAGACATACATACATATTTGTATATTTGCCACCAGAAAGTGTCAGGAGATATCACTTAGGAAATGTTAATTAAATTTTTTGGTACATGAATCCAACATACTTTTAATATAGGAAAATGACACATACCCTCGCTGCCTACCACAGTAGGGTTATATTACTAACAATAAGTGAAATTCAGTAAAACTTCCTGGGAGAATAAGTTAGCCGACAGGTTAAAAATGTTTCAAAAAGGACCATGATAGTAAAGGACTAAAACTTGCACATCACTAAACTAAAATAGTTGTAACTGTTAAAATGGTTTGGAAATCTAAAATGGTTCAAATAAATAAAGCTGATTAAAATATAGGTAGTTAAAACTTTCTAGGATGAGAAAATTCCACAGACCATGAGGTGCTCTGAAGCTGTATGATACCCCACTAAAAGAGTAAATGAATCGAAGAATAAAAGAGTAATAAAATAAGAAAATAAATTGATACATGAAAAACATTGAGACTAAAACTATCTTTGTCTTCGTATTGATTTATGTTACTTGAGATTAAAATTACATGTGGACATGAATTATATGTATGTATACATAAATGAGTTCCTAAATTTTCGATTTTTGCAAGTATATACTCGTCTTTGCATTCTGCTGAATCATCAGGCCTAATTTCAAAATATTTTTTTAAAATCTCAATTAGATATTCCGCGAATATTAACTTAGCCAGTAATTTCCCTTTGATTATTTTGAAGTAATATTTTTCAGTATCCTTTGAGTATACCATAATTAATTAATGAATAGAAATGAAAGTTCCTTGTCGCTATAATGTTTTTGTGCAAGTTGTTCAGTGGTTCTTAACTAGCGAAATCGACTGAAGCGATCTTTGTTTTTCCTTGTTGGAGTATTGCAAAATTTACGTTTGAAGTACGCAATTTCTTATCCAAACTTTTTTTTATACGAACGCGAATTTGTAACTACCGTAGACCTCGACGGTTCCAGGAAATGAAGATTACACTCTCTTCTTTATTTATTTTTCTTCCCGAATCCGTTCCGGAAGTCAACGAATCGATTGGAATTAAAAACACCTGTCATTGTTGGCGCCGTGAATGGCCCTCGATGGGATTACTCTCCTTCGCATTGTTGTGACGTTTTCTGTGACGAAATAAACAGTAGCTGCTAGGCGCCCTCTGTGGGATCGGACACAGTCCGGCGGAGATGCGAGACGGCGAGGAGACCTGTGATTGGACGGACGGTGACTTTCTATGTGACGGGAGTAGAAATGTAGATCAAGAACGTTGGGAGAATCCGATCGTCGAAGCGTGAATATTACGTATTATTACACATACATATATCAGGTGGAATCGTCTCGATACTTCAGTGGGTTAAAACTTCTCTCAGTCGTCGAAGTCGAAGTGAGTATTTCCCTTTTTTGTCTTTTTTCAAGCGCCCGAAGGATGTGAATTATGTCATTCGTGTTTTTTGTGCCCGTGCTTTAATTTTCTGCGCTTACGGTCCTTCATGTGTTAAGTTTTTTTTGTTATGCCTTCGTTATCAAGTGTTAAAAGCTCATTATTAGTATATGCGTTTGCGCCAATAATTTTTCTGCGGTTGGTTCTGCTGTAGAAATATGAAAAGCATATAAAATTTTGCTCTTGTCTTGCCTATATCCACAAAAATATTAGCGAATTATAATTATAAAATCGTGTTTTTGTAATGTTTATAAATAAAAGGATATTCGCTGTTATTGAGACGGAACCTCAACCTAACTCTCAGGACGGGATTTTTCGGTCACCTCCGCTCTTTCGTCACCTTTTCTTAATGCGGGCTATATCGTAGATGGAAACTACTCAGAAACGATAAGCGACACCGATTAAATAAGTCGATTTTTTTATTAACCACGCGGATTTTTCTTCGCATTTGGGAAGTTTTTGCTGCGCAGCGCCCGTCTTTCAATTAGTGGTTCGCATTATTACGCAAGTCCGCCCGAGCGTCAATTGTGTGAGCGCTTCCACTTCACGCATGAAGTCACTTTGAAAGTTGAGAACAATCTCCTGATGGTGCGGTCAGAAGCAACCTTCCTTTCTCCGCGAGCGAATATGCGCTCGGAGTCGCTACCTTTATCGGCGATCTTGGAAAATAATCGGTGAGTGGGTTTTCTCTTATGTACGAATTCTCGAATTCGTGTGAGAGAAAAATTCATAAATTACTGCTTGCGTTTCGCAGAATGAACAATTCCTCTCACAAAATTTAAGCTCGCGGAAGATTAATTCTTTAAAATTTCTTAATGTCGATCGTTTGTATTTTGTTAATGTCAGGATCTCTCCATCAAATCGCTGAATTTTGCGGTTTTATTAACGTTTTCCGCGATTCTGCGCCTTTGTGTAGTTGGGTAGTCCTTCCTTTATTTTAAGGAGATATTGACTTTGGACGTCACTTTAAGTAAACCAGAAATTTGTCGGAAATGACAACAATTGTAGTTTTATTTGGATGGCAGTTAGGAACAATCAATTCATCGACGTTATTGTTGGAAATCGCTTTTCTAGTCCGCCGCTTTTGTCCCTCTTCGCTGTGTCCTTGAACGTGATTCGTATTCCTGGCATTCAGACGTCAAGTTTAAATGAACCGTGAGCACAGATTTTTGAATCGAATCGTGAAACTCCAGCTGAATTGTGAAGGAGGATGTTAAGCTTGGGATGATAGAGAGAGACGCTCTTTAAAGTATTTCACCTCGTTGCGATGCATGACGCTACGTATTAATATTTATGTAAATGTGTGTGTGGAGTACGGAGTAAATTTAAGTAATTATCTGTTACCTTCATGATTTAATGGTCTTGACATACCTACAGTAACTTGTCGAATGTGTTTGCATCGATTCGTTAAAATTCATATCGTGAGAAAATATTGATTAGAGAGAATTAGGCATTTGAAAGCATCTTATCGTACGTACGTTTTGATGTATTTTTGATTTAATTTCCCTCTTTTTCATTTATTCCGTAATGTTTTCTCTTGTATATTATTTCGAAAAGTTTAAAATTGCAACCAGTGACTATAATTCATATAAATCGAAAATATAATCACTGAAAAACTCTTAAGGCAAGATCATTAGGGTTTATATGGGTGACCGCTTAAAGTAACTATTTTCATATGTATTTGTATTTTGTGGGGGTTTTTAGGTCACCGTTTAGCTCCGATGCCTGTGCAAAAAATGTAAAAGCCTTTAGTTTCCGAAAATTTTCTTTAATATACGAAGAAGCGTTTGAAGCCAAATAAACACTCGCGCTTCGCTCCTCGAAAGAAATGAGAGTCATTCGTCTTAAAATCAGGCGAACGTATTATAAAGAAAAATAAAGTATTTATTTCTTAATGTGCTTAACCGAGTTAAAGACGATTCGTCATATCCTGCCGTCGTTATCTCGAATGATTTACAAATACCTTGAATTGACCAGAAATCGTTTCGCTTGACATACGTAAATGAGGAAAGAGGGCTAAAAATAACTTCAAATTTCACTTTTCCGAAAACAAGCGCCTACCTCTTAAACAAGGTGAACTCTACGGAAAATCGAATAAATCGAAGCTAAAAGTTATTGCCTCCCTTGCATTAAATGAATTATAGAAAAAACTAAAATAAACAAGTTCGGAAAGCGTTTCGTGCATTGGAGTATTAGAAATAAATTATATACCTGTACGTAAGGGAAATAGCGTTTTAAAGTCTTTTCTTCTTCATAAATAATCCATTTTCTTCCTATTTAATAATATTACATGCACACGTAAGGAAATTAAACGTTTGTTTGTGAGATTGTTTATGTTAGCAACAATGAAGAAGTAACCATGCAAGAAATTTTCAAGTTCAACTCGAATTAAGACATTCTTGATTGATTTTATCGATAACGGCTACTCCCACGATAAAAATGTGTAGGAAAGGAAATACCCTTCGTTACTAGTTCTACAACTTTTATTTGAAAGATATTTTGATATGATAATACTTTACGAGATATGACGAAAATTTAATTTTTTGTCACCAGTAAAGTGGTACCCCTGATTGGCGTACGTGATTCATTTTTGCGATTTTCTTATTATCTTTGATAGTAAGTCCTTAATATCAAATTTCATGAAAATCTGTTCCGTAGAAGCCAAGAACGAACATGCGGACGGACGGACAGATGGACAGACCGACGATAATAGGCGCTTACACTGGAAGCGAAACGCACATAAAAGTTGAAACCATTAACATCAAATGAATAATTTCAACATTTTTGGCGGCATAAAGTTTTCCTCTCTTCTTTAAAATAAAATTTCCCTCCTTTATGGACTGCGTCGATTTCTCGTTCGATGTAAAAATACATGGCCAGCAATATTCAGCTAGATTTGTAAACAGTTTTTGAGGTTCTTGTTTTCATGGAAAATTATATCATGTTGGGATTTTTTTTATTTGTTTAAGAATTCTCCATTTGTCCCAAATGGCGAATAATTCATTTTAGGGTAACTAATCGTCTGGGGTTTTCCCTTTTTACTTTCTTATATATGTAATATATAGAGAAAGTATCGTAATCGGGGGAAAATTAAAAAATTGGTTTTCGCCATGCCGTCTGTCTGTCTGTGTACAGTGACTCTAGTGCATAAACAGTTGAACAAAATTGAATGATATTTCACAATTAGGCAATATTAACCAGAGTAGAATCTATGAAGAGAGGAACAATATGGGTAGTTTATATTCTGATTGATTTTCTCAAATTGTCGATTTATTAAAAAATGGCTGTAACGGTTTTGATTAAATGTCATTATTTATAGACCGTTGTATCATACATGCACCATAATTCTTTAAAAAATAACTATATAGCATATATCGACATTATAACATATCTAGTTTTATGCTCAGATTTCCCCAGTTCTCTCAACAGTCTTCGTTCCACAATAATGCTTCATTGCCTGTGTGACTTCGCCAAACCTCATAATACTTTATATTTATGTATGGTATCACTAGTTTGATTTTTGCATATGTGAGGTTATCAATATATTAATACCATTTACATGCAAAAACATTTATTCCAGTCAGGAAAGAATGTAGTGAGACCAGAGGCAAATGTACAAGGGTAAATCAAAAAGTTCCTGGAATGATGTCAGTAGCAACATGTCTGAGTTCAAACATAAACAAACCATTATTGTCTGAAATTAACATGATCTTATTGTTAGCTATAAACATACAGTATTTGGTAAGAATTCACTCGTTTGGTATAAAATAACCTGTTTTTTAACCCAGCGATTCGTGAGCATGGACAATTTGAAATTTGAGATTCGAGCAAACATTAAGGTTTTGACAAAACTTGGTTTGAGACCGACTGCCATCATTCGGGATTTGCAAAACGTTTATGAGGATGATGTACCAAAGAAAACAGCAGTTTATGAATGGGTGAAATGGTTTAAGGATGAACGAGAAAACATTGAAGATGACCATCAAAGTGGGAGACCATCAATGTCAGTCAACAAGAAAACTGTGGCCACCATCCAATTGATTGTGGAATAAGATTGACAAGTGTCAGTGCAAATGATAGCCACAAGTTTGGACATCTCATATGGTTCAGTTCTATCAATTTTAACAGATTGTTTAGTATTGAGCAAGCTTTCTGCTCAATGGGTGCCAAAAGCATTGTGCAAAGGGCTGATCATGCAGTTGAGTTTCTCAACCAAATTGATGCCCACCCTGAAGATTTCTTCTGCTGATTAATGACTGGTGGTGAAACCTGGATTTATCAGTACGATCCAGAAAGCAAGATTCAGTCCAAACATTGGTTACCGAGGGGGTCAAGTGGACCAATCAAGTCCAAGGCTAAATGGTCAGTCAAAAAGGATATGGCAATGATTTTTTGGGATTATGAAGGCATGATCTTAGTCGATTTTCTTGAAGGACAATGGACATTCTCAGGAAATTATTACAAACAGGTCTTGTGGAAATTGAACTTTGCTCTGGTGACAAACTTGCCTGGAAAACTGCACCATTGAATTCACCATGACAATGTGCCAGCACATTCGTCCAAGGTTTTAAGAGTTGTGCTGTGAGAATTGCATTGGGAACTGCTCTCTCATCCACTCTACAGTCCTGACTTGGCTCCTTCATACTTTTTTTGTTCCCAAAATTAAAAGATCACATCAAGGGAATTCGCTTGGAGTCAATATCTGAGGCCAAACTAGCAATTTTGAACTGGTTTCAGTCAAATGATCCAACTTTCTACAGAAATGGGTGAGAATGATGGCAGCACCATATGGAAAAGAGTTTAGAGTTAGATGGTGGGTACGTTGAAAAGTGAATAAAAAATAAATGTTTGTTTTCAGTTTGTTCTGTTTTTATGAGATCATTCCGGGAATTTTTTGATTCACTCTCGTACATGAGAAAGTTTGTGAGATGTATACTGTGCCTGATTTTTTTAATCACACATACTATTTGATTGGACTTTATTGCGTGGAAGTATTATCTCAATAATTTGTATTAAATGTGATTCAAAAACAAAAATTGATTTCCCATTAATTGTCCAATATTACCATGTACACATTGCTTTAATTTTTATAAATTCTTCGTTGTCTTTTCTACTTAATTATAATCAAGCTATGCAGAATTTGTTTATATTGCATATAAATGACAAATAGGCTAAAAATCACATATTGTCCTCGTTTTACTTCCTTACAACACATTATGTCCCATTTTTGCCTCCTCAGAATCTGGTCACCCTACGAACAAATTAATTTTTGTATCGCAGGAGTATTGGTTTCCAAGCTTTTGCACAGGATGGCATCCCAACTTGATTTGCACAGGTGCATTTCTGTTAAAGAACGTCACACTTTTTTTTCGTGATAACCCTGATGATTTGCCACGACATACCAGCGAGTTTAACGGCGGTCAATTTGGAAACTTAGACCCCTTTGTATGTGTGTGTGTTTGGTAGTGGCGGGAAATTCAACAGCACAATTTAAGATTGGTAAAAACCCCCTCCTGCAGGTATAATTCCACGAGAGAAGCCGGAGATCAAGACGGTGCGGATTGTGAAGCGAGAATCGGAGCGTAGGCAAAGGGACAGGACCAGCAAGAGGGTCGTCCTGGTCGACGACGTGTGCGAAAATCCTTGCGCCGCTTCGTCTTCCTCCCTCAACCGCGTGTTAGAGGAGGAGACGGTGGAAGGGGAGGAGGAGGAGGAGACGATGGCCTACCACGCGCACCAGCAGCAGTCTCCACAGCTTCACAACGTGCCATCCTCTGTGCCTTTTTCGCCTGGCTTCCTTTCAGCACCTGAGGATGACCCGATCCTTTCGCAGTTCTTCCAGAGGTCTATGTCACTGCCAAGAGTACTTGGGAAGCAGAGGGGTCAACCGCCTCCCGTTCCGCCTCCGCCGCCTCTCAGGGTTGCCTCGCCTAGGGGCAGCTCGGCTGCTGTTAGGAGGCAGCAACTCAGGCTGAGGGTAAGTTGCCTGCCCATGTACCACAATGTATTTTTTTTTATTTTTGTCAATAATTACGTTTATAGGAATAGAGCTGCCTGTTTGCATTTTATCTTAGTTTGCAAGGATTTATAGAGCTAGTATGCAGTGTTTCTTGAAGGCATGTTCAGTATCTGAGGAACGATGAAATTTCTGCATATTTTGTAATGATAAATACTGTAGAATGCTTCTGTCATCTAAGCATTTGCTTTCTAATTTCATCTGGCTAAAATTCAGTTTATTTGATTTGCTATGCCGACCCTATGGTTACATTTAGGACACCAACTTTTCATCATTTTAGCTATATTATAGTGCACACACAAAAAATATTTAGAAAAATTATAATTTTATGAGGAACTTAGAGAACATTTATTTCAATTTAGTATTGTGTAAATGGCTAGGCTTTTAAGCTTTGCTGATTTCAGTTTTTTTAGAAAAGATAAATGTAGATTTCAGTTCAGGATACTCAAATAGATATGTTCACCTTTTGGGTAAAGCTTGAAAAACGTTTAAAAATTTGAATAACTCTACTACCATATTTCATCGATTGTAAGCCGACCTTTTTTTACTTTTTTACCTCCTTAAAAATTGCCACTCGGCTTAGAATCGGGTCTTCAAAATCAATGAATGAGAAAGTAAAGTAATCAATGCATTAGTGCCTGTAGTTACATTATAACTCCATATACAAGTGTATTAATGTATAAGTAAACAATTTACCTTAAATGTATGTAAAAAGAATATTGAATAGGAAGAAATTAATGTTTTGATAAATTCACTCCCGAGCCATCTCTAGTATGCGTGTAATTTTGGGATTCCTCAATCCATCTCTAGTATGTGCATTCACGTAATCCTAGGATTCCCCAAACCAACTGTCATTTCCTCTTGCCTTTGCAGGCGTAAATTTTTGTCATTTACTTTGGCGATTTTTTCAGTTATTTTTAATAATCCCATAATGGGACGAATGCATTATTCTGCAGGTTTTAAGAGTAAAGTGATAGCATATGCAGAAGAAACATCAAATCTTGCTGCACACTGGCACTATGGGATTCATGAGTCGAATGTGAGACGTTGGAGAAGACAAAGAGAGAAACCGGGATATTTTTTCTGCGAGATTATAAATCTGGGACATAACCAGGACAAATTAGATCTTAGTAAAAATTATATTGAATACTTGAATATAACGTAATTTGTGTTTTCATAATTTTAGTAGATACCTTTTTTATTTAATTACAAATTGAAAATTGAAAATTCATTCTTTTCGGTATTTTTTTTCACAACAAATCCCAGAAAACAAGGACTCTGTACACCCAACATGGAAATTCCTCACGTGCCCTTGTGAAAAGTCGGGGTCAGCTTACAATAGATGTCGGCTTACAATTGATTAAATATGATATATAATATATAAAAAATACTTTTAAAGTTTCCTCTGAATATACAAAAAGATGAACTCCATGATTGCAGTATCTTTGGCATAATTAATTTAAAATTATTCCGTATGATTCTTATATCTTGACTGCACTCTGAGGATCGAAGAAAATCATAGTTATGATGAAATATGAATCTTTAATCATCACTTAAAGTTTGAAATATAAATCAGTTAGGCTAACAAAAATTTATTCTTAATCTTGATTAACTGATATTTTCTATCCCAAAAAGTATTTCATAGAAACAACTTCATTAATTTTCTGACCAATTATTTTTAACTCACAAGTACAATTATTCTTTTCTCTTGTTTTTAGATATGCTTATTTGTGGATGAATAATAAATATAAACAAACTTACAGTATATTTTTCATGTTTTATGAATTGTGATTTTTTTCCAGTGTTTGCTTTTTAATATACTCAGAATTACTGATTTGGAAGGAAATATTCAATCATTGCTTTGGAATTACACTACTTTGAATTATAAACTTACAACTTCTGCAATTAATTTGTATAACTGGGATGATCAAAACATTGAAAGTAGGCAGACTACTTCCGTCCTATAAAATGATTTTGAAAACCTAATGTTCTGTTTGACTATGAAGCAGCTGTTATCAGTGATGATGCTTTTTAGCTGAAATGTGCATCTGGTTTTCCCAAACATTTTGTGGTGGTTGGAGAAGTAGTTTGTCAATTTTATTTTAGCCATAATGGGAGCACGAAAATTCTTTTTCAAAAAGTCTAATAGCTTTTTTATGGCAGCATCATAATTATCTTCATGTTTCGTTTAAAATCCATGTGTGTTATTAATGTATTTTTTTATGGAACAATGTTGCATGCTTAACGCTTTTACCTTCCCTCACCCTCACCCAAATTGCACTCGATGCTATGTGCATGTGCCACAGTCGGAAGTCGCGGAGAGGCCACGTTCAGCTCACGAACAACTCTTCGGCACGTCCCAGGATGAACCTCCGTGCCTGCCACAGCCATCCCTATCTTACTCTGTGCTCCCTTCGTACTCGCCTTCTCCTTCTTCCCACTCTGCTTCTCCCACCCTCTACTCTCCAAGCGATAGAGCTTACCCCTCTCTCCCTCCGACCCCCGATTCCCCCCCACCGATTGCATATAAGAGTGAGGCAGCACGGGAAATAGCATTGGAGATGGCAGCACTGCATTCTGGGGAGGATTGGGCAGATGGTAGCCGGGGGAGTGTGAAGAAGAGAGCCACGCCAAAAGAGAAAAGAAGACATTACACTGTCTCGTGCAGCAGACCCCTCGAGTTGGAATCCATTGTGCTCCCTAAAATGGTACTTTTAACAGCCGATAGCCTTAATATCACCTCTGACTCTTTGGAATTTGATAACCGAATGAAATGACAAGCATAGTTGATCTCTCCCACTAACTGCCCATTTTATGTTGCTTTAATTTCTGAATTTCCGAAAAATGGTGTAATAACATCTTGTCTTATATCTTTTCATATATTATGCATTCATCTTAAGCTTGGTATATTTTCCGTTTTGTATATTTTTTCTGATGAATTAAGGATATTGGTTTTGCTCTTTTCTGAGCAGTACTCTTACAATGACAGCATTATCAATTTCTTGTGGCTATTTTTATATGTGCTCTTCATTTTCAAGTTTGTTTTATATTATTATTTTTCACTCTGAAAGAGAATAAGCTTAAGAGATTGTGCTTAATGTGATAACTTATTAACAAGACATATTAACTGTCCTATCAGTTTCCTGTTGAGTAGATCTAATATTAACATGGTCATTAACTCACTGGAATTATTGTCATGCACTAAGAAAATTATAAAAGAATGAATTTGAAAAAAAAATTCCTTGAAGAACTATTTCTGACACTTATTTTTTTCTTTTCTGTGATTTCAGTATAATAGTTAAATTATAACTGGCAAAGTGATATATTTTCAATAACATATTTTGAGGATGGGAAAAGTTATCGTATTTTTAATTGATTTAAAACAGGTTAAACAATTTAAAACTGCATAAGATTGTTATGATGTAATAGGAAGAACTTGAGTGATGATGTACATAATTGTTTCTAGTTACATTCATTGAATAAAATGTCGCCTTGGTATTTGAAATGGTTACGAGAAAGTGAACAATATTTTAGGAGTTCACTAAAAACAAAGGCTTCAAGAAATTGAGGAATTAGATTGGAGTAATTCTTCATGAAATGGACACTGATCTCATTTGAATGAAACTTTATATTATAATGAATATTTTTCCATCTATTATTATCAGAGAACTATTTTATTGTATTATTCCAGGATAACAAAGCAAAGAATGTCATCATAAGTTTTAGAAAAATGTTTTTATACAATGAATAGTAATATTAAAGTGAAAGTTTTAATATTAACAAAAATAATTGTATGCAAGAATACCTAATGTTGCCAGAGCAATGAACTTCTCATGGAATTCTGTCCTTAGTCTCTATCAAACTAATATTCTAAATTTTCAGGGTTCTTATTTTCATCTTTGGTTGAATCATCTTAAATACGTGTAAGTTTAAAATGAATGAAGGTCTTTACTGTTTTTCTCTAATTATTTGGAAAGTGGTTGGCATTTTTCTGTCTTTGGTATAGTACCATAGATTGCATGGGTTTCTGGTATGCACTATTTGAATGCATTCTTACATTATCTTGGAGTTTCTCATGGTCTTGGTGATGTTATATTTGAACTTAGTTTCTTTAAGATTATCAATATTTAATTTTATCTCTGGCTAATTTTAAATAAATAAATTACTTTTCAATTAGCATGAAGTACTAATTAATAACTTTGATGTTTGTATTTCCAATTACTGAATAGTTTGTAAGATAAAATTTTTATCTAATGTGCAGCAAGTGATTTTTAATTCATTTAAAGACTGTTACATTTAAGAGTTTTGTATTACTTCTTTATGTTAATAAATATATTGAAATGTGCAGTATTTGCTGTTTTATATATTTAATGATATATTGTCTTTTATGTACAATTTTCATTGCAGTAATTGAACAAAGATTTATGTTAATGGAAAACATTTGAAAGGTTATCTTTCACTGTCGAGTGCAATGAATGGTAATTAATTTTAATATTTAATTTTTATAAGCACTGAATTTATTTTCTTTGTTATGCCACATTATTTGAGAACAAAGAAAAGCCAACACTAAGCTTAATTTCAAAGCTGAATATTTTGGTTTTTTGTGTCATTTCCTCAACTATTGAGGAAATTTGAAGCATTTTTTATGGATGTTATATTCCATTTTCATTTTGTAAAAGTGATAAAAAGTGAGAGTTTGAAAGATCTCTTTGGTTTGCAGACTGTTACATGATACTAACTTTTATTCCACAATGTTTGCCTTTAAACTGTAAAACAGTACTTTTAGATTTATTGGCATAAAGTTTATCATGAAATATATTTAAGTATCTTTTATATTTTATTTACTTAAATTTCACTAATTCTATTTTCATTCTCTAAGCAGAAAATTTCTAGTCTAAAGTAAATCACAGACCAACTGGTCAAAAAGTCTTTCTTCTTTTTCCTTATATTTTCTGACAGCTAGTGAAATTAGATCCATAAAGCGACTTTTGTAGACTTTTACTACATACTTAAATTCTATGTCACCAGTAGATACCCATAAAATAATCTGTAATAATAATAATAATAATATTTTTGTATTTTTATAGGGCTCTGCAAGGTCACGGGATGATCTTGATATGGAGCAAGTACTCCGTCCAAGGCTCAATGCACCAGATGTTGTTCGGTCTACAATGAGCCATAGGGACTTCAAGTACAATGAGCACACAATTGATAGTGTTCTTGGAACACCTAATAAAATTGTTATACCTGAGAGGTACATTCCTGAACAGGTAATAGAAGTTGAAATATGTGAATTAAAAATAATGTGTACTGATGATGTGAATTCATTCTTTAAGTTTCATGTTGTTCTTTCTACTTCATTGTGATTTTTGAGCATGAGTAAAAGAAGAAATCATGTGTGTTATATATTTTCTCAAGCATAAATACTATAACATTTTATAGAACTATACTGGTCAATTTTAAATGGATTCTTAATGTCACATCAAATGTCTCCATCAACATATCTTGTAATGAAACTGATTGATTTTCTAAAGTAACTCATCATTTGCATTAATAACATATTAATATACAGGGTGATTCATGACTTTATGCCCATAGCTCCATAACCATTGAAAATCAAATCCATGTTTATACAATATTTTTCACTCAGAATGACCTCAGGAATCATATCCTGAATTTATGACATAAAGTCATGAATCACCCTGTATATACCAACATTTTGAAACATATTTATTGGAGTGATTAAGAATTTAAAAATAGTCTCTGAATAAAAACTTTATTTATTGCATAAATTTTGTAGGCTCCAGAATTAAGTGAAGAAGAGCAGATGCAAAGGCTGAAAAAAGCTGAGGCTATTAGGAAGATGCTGTCAGAAACCACACCTATAACTGCCCCTGAAGTTGAAGGTAACTCAACTTCAAAATAGCTTATAATCATTCCTCTTATTTTAACAGGTACTGGTTTGAACTTATTGTTAAAAATTTTATAACTTTAGATTTAGCGATTGAGAAAAGGTGCTTTTCCTTTGGTTAATATTCTCATTCTATTGCTTGTGACTTTAAAACTTGTATAACCTATAACTAATACTACTTTTTCATCCTGTCTCAAGATTAAACATCATTTTCATGAATGTACTGTTACTATTTACTATTTTTCCACAAGGAATACAATAGATTTTCTCTTAAATTTTTATCCATCATATAATGCCATTATGGTGGTTACTGGAGGAGAATAACTCCATAATGTAATATGAATTGAACTGTTGAAATCACTGTCATCTGATTATGCTACTATTGAAGCGAAACTGGTCATGGTTTTAATAAAATCCTTTTTGTTGAAGTTACATAGTTATTTTTCCTGTGATTATGATGTGTAAATTCCACAAACTGGAGACTGGTTTCATCAGTGTAATTTGTACTAATTTTGTGTTGCCTAAATTTTCAGAAAATCAACAGAAGAAGACATCTATCATAAAAAAGAAAGTGGCAGAGGAGAAGAGGCAGCGTGATCATATACTTCAGCTTAACCAGATTCTTGCCAAACAAGTCATGGAGAAAAGCAAAATGGTAGCAGGTAAGATATGAAAAGGGTTTGTAAATTGGAATAAACAATATAATTAACACACAAGCTTTCTCTATCATGTTTCAGCTGATGTTTTTACATGTCCATAGATAAATCTAGCAACTGGAAATGGAAAGCTTGGGACACTTATTTAACCTGGGCATCAATGTTTGAATAAGTGTTTTAATTATGAATTAACAGCAACACACTTCCTTCAAACATTACTGTGGTTAAAAGTGTTTAAAATAATGCAAAATTCAAAGTAATGTTTCAAGCAGGTTGATTTTTTTTTAAAACCCCCTCTTTGATGTGTTGAGATTTAATTTTCTCTTTATAGTACATCAAAACACAAAAGTGTAATGAATATTATATTAGAAATTTCAGCTCATTCTGCTTAGCTTTAAAATTTTAATTATTGGAGCTTTGTTATAAAAAATCTCTAGGTAATTAATAACTATGCCATAATTGTTCCTGAGGAATGAATTTAAAACAAAATGTATCATGTTTTTATAAGCCTTGTTTGATTATTGATTGGAATGTTCAACATAGAGAAGGAAAGAAATTCTGAAATTGGGTATATCTTGAATGAAATGTTGATTTCAGTAATATCATTTTTGATGTAATATATTGATATTAATTTTTTGCGTACAGCTGATTTATTTTTGTCTGAAATCTTGAAAATTATTTCTCTCTATTGTTTGATGGTAAAATTATAATATGCATAGCAACTGAAAATTACTGTATTAGCCCAAATATAATGCGACCCCTAGAGTTTTGAAATGTTTTCAAGAAAGTAATGGGAAAAAAACAAAACAAGAACTGTGAAATTTTTCTGTATTTCACCTTTAAATAATTAATAAACAGATTAATACCGTATTCACCTGAATCTAAGACGACCTTTTTTTCCAAATTTTCAGCTGTAAATATCAAGAGTCGTCTTACATTCGAATACGAAGTATATTTAAGCATTTAATCAATGGTTTTTACAACAAATGGTATATTAGAGTAAACAATTCACAACAGCAAATTCAAGTACGTACATAAAGACGTGAAATAAACAAATAGTAATAACAATAAGAAAAACATGACAGGAATAATAATTATTTAGACTAATAATCATCATCGACGATCATAACACAGACAACGTACTTTCATCTTGCACGTAATGCCAACCGCAATGTCAAAACAAATGAGAGCGGAAATCATTGGGATTCCCCTTTCAAACGACGCACCGCGATACGCTAAGTGTGACAGTAATTTTGAGTTGTGCATTCTTGATTTAAATGCACAACCCTTAAGTTAAAATGACAGATCATGTTGAAGTACGTGGCACGAGTGCAAAGGGAAAGTTAACAAAGGAATTAGACGGTGCTAAGATACAAATTTTAAGCTGATCGTGATAAATTACGCCGAAAAAACTAATAACTGTGATGCGAGTAGAAAGTTCGGTGTATCTGAGGCAAATGTGCGTCGATGGAAACTCTCGAAACAGGAACTAGAAAAAGCCAAAGCCACAAGGAAGTCGCTCAGTGGTCCAAAATTAGGCCGATTTCATGGCATTGAAGAAGAAGTAGTCAAGTTTGTGCGCACCATGAGGAAGAACGGTATGCCTGTTTCGACTGAAAGTATTATACTTAAAGCTAATGAAATTACTAGAGGACTTAATATGTCATTGCAGGAATTCAAGGCCAGCAGACGTTGGTGCGTGAGAATGATGCGACGAAATAATTTTTCTTTACGGCGACGAACTTCGCTGTGTCAGAAATTGTCAGAAGACTATGTTGAAAAACTTCTCGCTTACCAGAAATACGTAATTGGACTTAGAAAAACCAATAATTACCTTTTGAGCCAAATAGGAAATGCCGATGAAACTCCGGTTTTCTTCTACATGCCATCTAATTATACTGTGAACGAAAAAGGTGCGAAGTCCGTCCTAATTAAAACTACAGGCAACGAAAAAATGCGAGTCACGGTAATGTTGGCGGTTTTAGCAGATGGGACTAAATTACCACCATATGTGATTCTAAAGCGGAAAACAATGCCTAAGAAACATTTGCCAAGTGGAATAATAGGTGTCGAGAAAAGGGGTGGATGACTACAGAACTAATGAGAGATTGGTTACAAGTGGTGTGGAATAGACGGCCAGGAGCTTTACTGAAACAAAGAGCAATGCTTTCAATGGATGCATTCAAGGACACTTATCTCCTGAAATTAAAAACATAATGAGTGCGATGAATATTGATCTTATTGTAATACCTGGAGGAATGACATCGCAACTTCAAGTTTTAGATGTTGCTGTCAATAAGTGTTTTAAAAATAATTTAAAGGTTTTGTATTCTGAGTGGTTACAGAGTGGAACTCACACTTTAACACCAAAAGGAAATCTTAAGAAACCTGAAGTTGCAATGCTCTGCCAATGGATCAAGGCATCGTGGCAACAAATAAATGCAAAAGTAATAGCGAAAGGATTTAAGAAATGCTGCTTATCTAATGCCATGGATGGGAGTGAGGATGATGTTTTGTGGGAGACTGATGATGAAGTTGAGAGTGATAAAGATAGTGAGCATGAGGAAAATAGTGAAGGTTGCATAGACAGTGATGATGACTAACACAATAAAATGATTTTATGCAGCACTTGGATTGAAATGTTTTTTTGTTGTCCTGAAATGAGTATATTCTTTCAATGTATTTACTTTATTTTTAATGTTATCTTAAAATGAATGCTACCATTTAATTTGTTTGAAAACCTGAATGGTTCTATTTGTGATGTGATCTTATGATTTTAAAAGATTAAAAGACAATGACATTCAAGAAAAGTATAAGAGAAAATAAATATTTCACAAGATTTATAATTTTTGTAGTCATGAAGGTCAATTGGAGCTTTTTTCTCTTTTGGAATCATCAAAATGGGGGGTCGTCTTAGATTCAGGGTCGTCTTGGATTCGGGTGAATACGGTAATATTATGTACTGTATGTAGGGTAATCCCACTCTCATAATTAGGCTCTTGCCAACATTTTACCTCCTTTCTGGAGTCTTCTTCGTTCACCAGAAAACATTATATAATGCATAATAACAGGGCTGTCCAATGTATGGCCCATGGGCCACATGTGGCCTGCAATCCCATTTAATGAGGCTCTCGAGCCTGTAATAAGTCTTTGTTAATTTTTTTACTAGATATAACAAACAGGCAGAGTCGGAAAACATTATGCGTAACGTAATGAAATGATTTTTGAATATAATGAAAAACGTTAATGAAATTTTCAATATAACTGTAACAAAAATGAAAAAAGCATTATTTCGTTATGTATTTCATATTATCTCAATTTGTTTGTTTATTATTACCTGTTGTTTCTTCTAAGTAATTTTCATTTCAGGAATAAGACAGTATTTTCTACTTTATAAAATAGTCATCCACAATAAAAAATTAGAGAGGCAAAAACTCATAAAAGTAAGCAGAAAGAATACACCAACTATAGTTCAATGATTACTGAGGGTACAAAAGGAATATGAAAATCCCATCTCAGCTGTTTGGGCTTTTTCATTCCTAACCTTCCAATATTTACTCATGAGACGCTACATTAAAAAAACTCTCCATCTGTGTAGGGAAGTTCCTGTTCGTAGATGACTGGAGTTAGAAGTGTTTTGGGCTTCATGCATAACTAGAGTTGCCACCTCTGTGGGTTTCACCTGAAGTTTTTGGTTTTAGCACTCAATATTCATGCTCTGAATAGCACTAAGCAGTGGTGTAGGGACCATGGATCCGATGAATCGGTCGATCCAGGGCCCAGAGCTCGAGGGGGCCTAAAGACCCGTGGTCGACATATACAAAATTTTACCCTTTGTGTCATTTTAAACCACAAGAGCTGCTAAATACATTGAAAAGAATCCGAGATCATGAAACTTATTTCATTAAAAATTTCCCCTTAAAAAATAAAATAACCAAAAAATATATTTTGGAGGAGAGGGGGGGCCCGTAAAGAATTCTCGAACCAGGGCCCGGCTTCACCTTGCTACGCCACTGGCACTAAGTAAACACCGGTTGAAATTAATGTTCAATACCATAAAAGTTAATTAATTTTAACCACATTTTGTGATGAGGTGCATTGCATTTAATTAAAAACTAAAATGTTATGAAATTAATTTTATATAGATAGGGGCCTGAAAATCGTAGTAACGCCCGTGTATCTCTTATACAAACAGGCGGAGATTAAAGTATCTTTAATATTTAAAAAATCATTAGTCATTGAATATCTGTAACATGAATGTTACTTTTATAATGTCATTACAGGAAAAAAAACATCGCATTGTATTCAAGCCAATACGGTAGTTTATATTTTTATTTTAAAATTTTTCCTATTATGTACTATTTTCCAAAAGTGAGAATGACAATATTTACCTATGCAAATTTTTAATAATCATTATTAATTGTGTTATTCACAACATGAATATAATTTTTACATGCAAGATAATTAATGATACCTTGATGAGTATTTAAAAAATCAAATGCAATTTCACTATTTCTATAATTCTTGTAAATTCTGCTTGTTTCAAATTACTTTAAAGTTATTAAATAAATATATACCATAAAATAATTCTTAGTAATTCTGACCTCTATTTATACTATTTGAATATATTTATTTCTTTATGGGCACCATTATGAACAATTTAGCAATTTTTGCTTTAACTACAATTCCTTTAAAATACCAATTTTTTTCGTGAAATAATTTGACCAATGTGTGTTATAAATTTAAGTACTCATCACAAGATGACCATATTAATTGTTGATGTTGACAGCAATTCATTATTAGTATTTTCTTTCAATTTTTTAAGCTCACATAAAAGTTTATATTTTTCACTCATTCATCCAATGCACTCATAACATAATTTAAAAGATTTTCTAATTTATCTTTCAATCAAATATTTGTGTGAAGCTTAATAGATTTTAATAGAGTTGCATTCATTTGTTTAAATTTAAAATAATTAGCCGCATGCTTTTTTTATGTGAATGGATTAATGCCATGCCATTTTATTGCATGCCAGTGCCTCTGTACTGCACATGATACTTATGTTAGACAATATGGTCAATATGGAAATTAAACTATTCCAGTGTGTATATGTATTTATGTCTGTGTTTTGGTTTGTTTAGATCTAGCTAGTGAGCATGCTATCTTGCGCTAATGTTTTGATTGTTGTAGCTGACCTGTAGTTGTCTTATAGGTACTACTCCTGTGGCAGCATTTGGCACTCAGGATTGAAATTACTCCGTTACCCGTGTTCCTTGGCAGGTTGGTTTTGCTTTGTTTTGTTTTTTTAACAATGCTGACCCTGCATCAGTAAATAAAATGAAAAACATTGCTGTCAAATCTCCTTTAGTTTTATTTGACAATAAGGTATTTGCTCTTCATGGAGTAAATATTTGATTTGCACAGAAATAAAGCCTTAGGGTTTTTGATATTTAAAAAAAATTTTTTCTTATATTTCAACAGTTACAATATTAAATGTAAACTCATTTGATTTTAATGTTATTTTAGCTTTTTAAAATTTTTTAAATTAAATTTTGTCTGTCATGAAATTAGAATTTGATAAACCAACCATTTTCAGTAGCAAGAAGCTTATTTCTTTATATTCTGGACTAATTGAATTTGATCAAATCTGTTATGAATGCATGCTTTTTGAAGTTCTAATTTGAATTCAATCATCATACCATTTTTACAAAAATTTATGTGGTAGGCAATGCATGTATTTTTAATGTAGTAATGCTTGATTATTATATTCTCAAAGTTATTTTTATGTTTTAATGGACATCACATCAGTATCTAAAGATTTAGATGTAAAATCTCTAATTATTTATAATTATTTTGTTTTATTTAGGTAAATATCATTTATTATTTCTCATTAATCAAATTAAAAATACCACATTTTTTCTTAAAATCAAACAATGAAACATATCTTTAGTTTCGATTTTGATATACAGGATTTTCTTATACAGTATAGAACCTCTTATCAGGATTCCAGTTATCCTGAAATCCAGTTAACTGGCTATTTTTAAAAATAATGCATTTTTCCAAAATTTGCTAGGAGAAAGAAATTTAAGTTTAAAGCCTTGCTAGTAATTATCCGGGTCACCAACGTGTGTGTGGTGCACTCCGGTGAACAAGTGTATACGTAATTTGGAAGAGAACAAAGAATTTATATTGGAAAGTACCCGATTACCAGAGCCGGCTAGGAAAATCACTGGGCCTGGTGCAAAGTGTGCGTGCAGGGCCTCTTACGAGTCAAACATTTTTAATATTAAATTTTAATAAATAAAGCAGTCTCTCTCGCTATGACACTTTGATATTTTTTCAGATTTTCTTTAAAAATGCGTGTATGTATAAGTACAATAAATATATTTTAGAGAGTGAGGGGGCTCTTTAATTGTGGGGCCCAGTGCAGTTGCACCACCATCAAGCCTATCCTGCCGATTAATGTAGTATTACTGTACAGTATAGGCAGTGATGCACTGGAATAAAATTTTTAAAAAGTAGTAAGGAAATTTGGATGATGGCAGGGGAGGCCTACATGCCAGGGGTACCAGATCACTCTATGTAAGTACGTAATACCATTCTGCTAGCTTAATAAGTGTCCTGTTCATAACATATTCCATTTCATACACTGTCAGTAATTGAATGTCAGATAGGGCAAAATGTACTCGAAATCAATAAATTTTCATATTTTCCAAAAATTTAACAACCGGCTTGCAAATTCAGAGAAAATTAACGACCGGCTTGAGCGAGCCAGCTTCTGAGTAAAGGTATGTATTATAATAGTGCTCGAAACAGAAAGTATTACGAAACGAAATGCACATTCTGGTAGTGGAACTGAAAGCAGTGAACGCAAAATAACTGAAAGAACATTTACAATCGAGTTAAATTTTGTTTTTTTCCTTAGGTACTACGATGAAGTAAAGAAAAATTTTTTATATTATTTTTATTAAATGAAGTTAACAAAATGGTATTACTAAATGTTTGACGTGACATAACGATATTATTGACACATGCGACAGACCAGAACATCGTTCCGGTGAGTTCTAGAACTTTCCGAGCATTGTTTATATTCCAGATAACCGGAAATTCCAGATAACCAGCTATCCCCATATCCCAAGCTTGCGAGATAAAAGGTTCTATGTTGTATTTGCATATATGAATTTTTTGTTAGTTATTATTTTAAAAATCTTATTTAGGAAGTCTATGCTGATCTCATTTGCTAATTTAATTTTGTGTTGTTTAAAATAATTTGAATGGAAGGATTTTTTTTGCAGAATATGATTCCCAGAGCAGAATGATGTACTAATTGACCAATTAATTGACAAATTAAAGAAATAAATTTTCCTACATATCTTTTAGTATGACAGAATGGTATAATACCTTATAACCTTAAAAACTCTTTCAAGCCCAGTTTGATTTTACTTCCAGTTTCTTAACAATGCTATTGAATGAAATTTAAACTCTTACCTAATCTGATCCCTGTTTTGTTTCTAAAGTGTCTAAAATGTTTGTCCATGTTGTATCCAATTGCTGAAGTTGATCATTTTCTTAGTAATGAAGATGATATTCACTAGTAAAAATATTAACAAATTAGGAAAGAAAAAATACAAGCAAAATACAGCACAATAAAAAAATATAGTGATTAGAAAACATTCACATTTTATTCTTAGAAAAGGGAATTATTGTTAAAAAGGACTATTGAATGATTGGTAAATATAGTATTAAGTGATTAAAGAATATATTTTGTGGGATATAATTGAGTCTGGCAACTGATGCAAGGCCTAAACTTTTAATCAACCAATCTTTGGTTGGAGGTTTGGCTTCTTTCCATTAAATTTGTCTGCATCTTCTAATAATGTCCTTCATTTGGTGAAAAGTAATCAATCTACCATCTAGTGCTTTATTTCAGTTATGTATCTTACTAAATAACAAGTCAGAAAACTATGTTTTACATCCCTTGTATCTTTTATTAACATATCTGCATTTTAAATTTCAAATCTTATTATGTCAGCACTCCTGTTTCCTTATCATTCTTTTATCTTAATGCAAATTTTCAAAAGCAGTTTATTTCAAATGGAATGGTGTTAAAGATGCTTACATAGTCTGTTGTAGCTAGCACCATAATTCTATTAGATTGCATGCAATGCTATTTTGGGAATTCAGTAGTAAGAATGCTTACATCAGTTTGCATTACTATTACAACTGAAATGTTTCCCTATTACCTCTGTATCAAGACAATTTTTTATGAAAAACATTGTTATCACCAAGAATAGTTTTGCTTTCATCTTTTACAGTCTTAAATTCCTCTTAAATCTTTAAAATATCTCACAACCATTTCCATCTTTAACAATCATATCTTTGTATGAAGAACATCAGTTTTTGTAGTATTTCAGTCTACTCATATACTAGATAATAATACATTTAAAATAAATATTTTTCCCTGCCATTGTGACACATTTTAATGAAAAAAGTTGACCAGATAGTAAAAGAAAATCATCATAATTAGTAAAGCATAACCCATGCATTCAGTGACCAAGCTACTTATTCTTCTCTGTTACCCTCTTATATTTCTGAAATTCTACCTTTTTCATTTGGTACAGTAAACTCCCAGTTATCCGGAAAGCCCAGGGAATTGGGTTTTCCAATTAAGTGAATATTCTGGTTGCTTGAGAGTTTTATTGGATAGGCTTCAATAAAGCATTTGGATACCAAAATAAGGAGCAGATGCAGAACTGCATATTCGTCTTGGAATTGCTATCCTGTAGACTAGGTATTCTACTCAATTGTTCTTAAATAATTCCTTGACATTCAAGCAAGTAATGAAAATCAAATATACAAGTATTCAACACGTTTAATTGCAATATTTTAATATTTAATAACTGCATTACATCCTATGGAATTTCTCGTATGCCTATCGCTGTTAACTTCCCTTTTGTTCTAATAACAACTGGAGGTAAGGTTGAACTTCATCCAACCTTTAGGATTTTACGACAAAAAAAAGTTTCCTTGTCCAAGAAAAGGAGAGAAATTATCCACACCCAACACAATGTATTAGCAGACATTCTTGAGGCAAACTGATATTAAACAAAAGAAGGGAATAGTGACATGCAATTATGATGCCATTACATACAGTGCAGTTAGTAAATATTAAAATAATGCAATTAAACATGTTGGGTAGTTACATATTCCTTAACTAATGTTTTATCACCCAATTCATGTAGACATCTGATCTTAAAACGTGTTAGCCATCCATCTGAAAATGCACAATAATCTCCATTTGTTCATAAAAATCTTTGGCCTTTTCTATCAACATTGGTCCAGAATTAGGCACTCCCTCAGAACGCTTTATAGAAAACCATTACCCAATTGCTAAGGTTTCGGCTTACGAAGAGTGCACCAATATTCAATTCCTCTAGTTGTCTCAGAAGACGTAAAGAATTTCATTAACTGTGATTTCTGTGCCTTAATGTCATAAATAGTGAAAGAACCGACATTGAACTCTTTTATTAAAACATTGCAGTTCTCAACTTTCTCTAAACATTTTATTATATCAAGTTTCTGGGTTAAGGTTAGCACAACCCACTTCCTTTTATCACCTATAGCACATACTGGAGTTTTAGTTGTTTAAAAAGGCGTGCGAAATATTTTGCTATTAATACAGAGTCCAAGAAACATCCACATGTATTGCGACTGCTGAAAGTGCCAATTGTAGTGGTAACATTCCGAATCAGATATAAACAAAAATTGCTGAAAGCACCAGTTTTATCAGTAACATTCCAAACTAGATGTAATAAAAAAATCGAGTGGCAGGAGATGCCGGTTGCTTGAGAATTCCAGTTGCATGAGTGCCTGATAACTGGGAGTTTACTGTATTTCTAAATTTTTCGGAATGATCATTAATTTTCTTAAACTTAGGCTTTTATGTCTTTTCCAACTATCACCTCTTTTCTTTTTTTAATTAATTTAATTAGATAATTAAAGCTATCTGTAGCTCAGCTGTAAAAATCCTGTTGTTTGGCGAAATATTGTTACTAATTGTAAGTTAACGTAAGTAAAGCATTAGTATTTTGCTATGAAATTTTAGGCCATCTTACAAGAAGACAGATAGCAATAAAAATTACCATCATGTGTATATATGAGTACATTCGATGGTATATTATTAAAATTAAAAGAAAAATTAATTGGTGACATGATTTACATAGGAATCACTGGAAGATGAACATATGTATCCATGTAATTTTAGGTGGTGAAAACATTGTGGATTTGGTTTGGTCATTAGAAGATATTGTGATATAATTGCAGATGATGTCACTGCCTCTTACTCTCGTAATTTATTAACTCAGCTTTGAATGTAAAAATATTTGTTGTTGCTCACATTCCTTATTTTTCCTTTCAGTGAGGGCATTAGCCACGCTTCCTCTTCATGAAAACAGCACAGATGACGACGACCTATCATCACCTGTCCAACCACTTCCTCTCACCCAACAGCGACATAATTTCTTTTCATAGTAGGGCTTATCATCTTCTTTACTCTTCCAATTATTCAAGTATAGATTCAGAAGTAGTGTGAAGGAAAAAACTTGGCAGTTTTTCTCAAAGGAATGTCCCCTCTTGCAAAGAAGTTATCATATGGATTGTGGTAAAGGAAGATGACAGACAAAGTGACTTGTTAGTTAAAAGTTCAATTATTTTATCAAACGTCATTTATAAGCCCTCGGGAATGACAGGGTTTATTTATGAAAAGTGCTTCCATGAGGTTGCATAAGATGAGTCCAATAATTAGTGTCGAGGATGTGAAGGCATTAAGTAGCAAATTGTTAAGACTTGAAAATAAATCCTTATCATAACCTTAGTTTTTTCCCTGTATATGTTTTACTAAAAACTCACCAAATAATTTTTTCTTAAGTGCTTATTTTATGATACAGTAGTACATCAACAATCCAGTACTCTGTTGACCATTGCCATATCTATCTTATGCCAAAAAAGAGCTACAAAGTCTGTCACACGTACTGAATGCGTACTGGAAAGGTAACAATCAGTTTCAATTTTGTATTTTATGTTGCTTCCCAGGCAAAATGCCAATTTTATAATATCTCAATTTTTCTTAACACAACTCTATGTAAAAAATAATCTTAGTCACATTAACAACTACGGTTTTTGTTTGAAATATATTCTATGCATGATTCTCTCAATCCAAAATAATTATGGCCCCTGCTGTCTTGGATAAGTGAGGTTCTACTGTATTACAGCAGCTATGTTTGTAGTTTAGTTGTATTATGAAATTACTTTTGACAATTTATGTCATTGTAAGCAAGTGACATTAAGGGAAGGAGCAAAGTTTTTTCATGTCCTAAGGTTGTGATACATGGAAAAGTGCCTGTTCGTTTAGTCTACTTGTCATGTTGCACATAACAGTATTTAAAAGAGCTCTGGGAAAACACAGCATTGGTGCAATGAATTCTGTATATATTTAAATATTTGTTAGATTTTTTCTTTTGTAAAATTCAACATTTTATTAAAATCAAACTTTTAACAGAAGTGTTATGTTCATTTTTATATGCTAAATTATTCTTATCTCATAAAGTTTGTCAAACAGAAATATTGAGAACTATCAGTAATTTTAACATATAATAAATTGTGGAGGTGGGCATCGTGTGCAACCTCCAATGATCCCACGCATTTGGGAGGAGCACCAAAATTCCTCCTAAAGGAAAACTTATAAAAAATAATGGTTTTAGAAAGTCGTAAATGAAGAAATTTCTTTAAGAGTGGTATACTGACTGGAATTAATAAATGATGATTGCAAAAATTTGAATGCAAATTTAGATTATGTTTGAGAAAGACATGAAAATTCGTCTTAAGTTTACTTTTGGCTTGATCTAAATTCTTGTTTTTACTATTTATTAATCAACATTTCAGATAACAAATACAGGAATGCAGATAAACTATGAACTTAGGGAAGGCCTAGACCAATCTAGTGTTTTTTTATTTAAAGTTTTGCATTAGGGAAATATACTTTCATATGATATGTCAGGAAATGTATTTAATATCAGCAATTTGAAACTTGTTTGCGAAGCAACAATCAGCTTTTGTTATTAAAATAAAATACCAGGAATGTTTTACGGTTGCCACGCGCACAATAAAGAAAATAAAGCAAAAACTTATTGTGTTTACCAATAAATTATTGCAGTTATATGCTAAAGTTCCGAATTGTACGGCCAAAGATAGTAACATTTTAAATTGCGTACTCGGACAATAAAAAACTAATGAATCCCACTATCTCTCGGAGCTCATGAATAAGGAATAACATAACTATACTTTCCAAAATATACTAGGAATCAAAAGGTGACCGCTATTTCATTACCCAAACGGATTACAGCAAATTAACTTGCGGATTTTTTAATTCTATTTATACAAATCAAATTGAATTTATTTGTCCAAAGAACAATGATAAATATTCTAGAAATAATGCATAATTAAATTCAAATCGGTGAATTGTAAAACAGAAAAGTACAATTAATTCCAAAAATAACAGTACGAGCAAATATTACAGGACTCGAATGCTTAAACGAAACAATTTTGATTTTATACCTTCGCTCCCATGCATAGAGTAATAATAGAATAGAATATATATTATTATCTATGCTCCCATGTTACCCATGCGCCAGTTAAAAATCGCTTCGCTGTTGTGGTAGATTTCAATTGTTTTGTGTTTAAACTTTCCAAGCAGATCTTTATAGCAGTTTTCGAAACCAGTCTTGGCATCATGAGTAAAATGTTTCTTTTAACTCTAGGAAGAACCGTATTTATTAAAAAGGTAGAATATGAAATTTTAGCTGAAACTTACTTTTAAGATATCGTAATGACACTTACTGTTTTAAAAAATATTTCGTAGAACTTGGAGAATTGCACTCGTGCAATTGCCTTGAACGCTCGCTCCTGTTCGAAATTCGATGACTCTGTTACTCCTACAGACGTAGTTGAGCCTCCTATCCCAGCCTATGAAGAGAAAGTCGATGAACCCATTGAGTCCAAAAGAGCAAGGTAGTATACATTTCATGAATATAATTAGAGTGAATAATATTACGAAATATTTGATAAAATTATAACGTTCTGCCTAATACAGTTCTTAAATTGATATTGTAATAGTGAAACCATATCACCCTCACTTTTATTGTGTAGTTTAACATGCTTTCCACATTGCCCAGGAAATAGATTATGTACTTGAATAGTGGGTTGAAGCGCATGGTGGTAGTTAAGTACCTTGTCTCGATAACTTTTTAAGAATTTTAGGTGTTTTTTCTTAATGCTCGTTTTAAAATGCCTTTAATTTTTCATAATAAGTGCTCTGTTTGCACTAAAGACCTAAACCCGGAAAAGGAAATCGCTTGCGCGAGGTGTAAATTACATTTGCATGTCACATGTTCGGGACTGTCTCGGCATGAAATAACTACTGCGAAGTCTCCGAATCGTAAGGATTTTTCTTTTCTATGTGACCCTTGTTCACACTTTGGAAGTGAGATCACAGAGCTTAAGAATACTATCAAAGAATTAACGGAGAGATTTGAGCTCTTCGTGAATAGATCTAACTCTGATCAAAGTGTGCCAATGGAGTCCTTCATCTGTGAAATGAACGAGCGGAGATTCCGCTCGAAAAATATTATTGTTCATGGAATTGAGGAAGATGATTCAATGAAACCTGAGGAGCAGAGTGCACACGATAAAGAAAAACTAACTGTGATTATTGAAAAGGTGTCTTCGGTGCCAACTTCAAACGTCAAGTTTCACAGACTCGGCAAGCCTGTTAAAGGACGCAACAGGCCATTAAAAGTTTTATTCAGCAGTGAAGAGGACGCGACCATGGTATTTTTTGATTTCCTTAAAGTTAAGAAATCTAAAAACAGCAGTGAAATCGGCAACATCTCAATTACTAAGGACAAAACATTAGCGGAACGCAAATATCTGCGTGATTTGAACGTGGAATTGGACGAACGTATTAAGAAGGGTGAAGTTGATTTGAAAATTAAATATTTTTATGGTTTACCTAAAATTGTCAATTTGAGTCGAAAAAACTAGATAGGTTTACGGGAAGCCTCAGTATTTACTATCAGAATGTGAGGGGTCTTAGGACCAAGCTTGAGGATTTTCGATTTTCTTTTCCATTTTTGTCCTATGACTTTGTATTTTTAACCGAGACTTGGTTAAATGATAGTATTAATTCTGAAGAACTTGGTCTGACGGCTGACTATAATGTCTATAGAGTTGATCGTAACAGTGCCACCAGTTCTAAGTCCAGAGGTGGTGGTGTAATGATTATGGTGCACAATAAATTTCATTCTAAATCCTTAAAATCGGTCTCATGCAACATTGAACAGGTTATTGTACATATAAGACTGGGTTCTTTGGATTTAATATTAGTTTGCATCTATATTCCCCCGGATTCGAGTGCTCATCTTTACGAAGAGCATTGTGATGAACTTGAAAGGTTGTACTGCACATTTCCTGAATCTAAATTTATAGTATGTGGCGATTTCAACTTGCCTGATGTAAAGGTTGGTGATGGCTTATTTAATTACTGTGGAAAAACTAAGACAATGTTGGATTCCATGACGGTACTTAATTTAAGTCAAGTTAATAATGTAACCAATTTCAATGAAAAGGTTCTTGACTTAGTATTTACCAATATTAATGTGATATCACTGTCTGAGACTTGTGATTTTCTAATTAAACCAGACCCACATCATCCACCTTTGCATTGTTGGTTCAGGGTAAATTTCTGTGATAATACCATTGATAATGTAAATTACCATAATTATAGGAAAGGTAATTATGATTGTATTAATGAATATTTATCTTCAGTTGACTGGAGCATTATGTCGAAGACTGATGTTAATAGTGCCTTGAAATATTTTTATGATGTAATATATAATGTTATAGACTCTTTTGTTCCCAAAGTGCAATATAAGAGGAACAGGTTTCCCAGTTGGTTTTCTAAAGATTTGATAAATTGTGTAATAGAGAAAAAGATTGCTCACAAGATTTATAAGGCAACCAATAGTATTAGACACTATAGAATATTTTCTGAATTGCGAATTAAGTGTAAATCTTTAACAAAAATTTGTTTCAAAGAGTATATTTATAAGATAGAAAACTCTCTACCGTCAAATATAAAAACCTTCTGGAACCATGTAAACTCAATGAGAAAAGGAAATGCTATTCCCTCATTCGTTAAGTTTAATACAGAAAGTGCATATTCTCCAATGGATACAGCTGAATTATTTGCAAAATTTTTTTCTAGTAATTTTAGTACAGCTAATAATATACTTAATCTGGATGAATTTCATTTTGAAAAGTTTGAATGTTTTGGTACTTTGTCTCTTCCGCTTGAGAAGATTAGAACCGAGCTCAATTCTCTAAACATAAACAAAGGTCCAGGCCCTGACAAAGTTCCTCCATACTTCATCAAACAGAGTGCTTCCTCGTTTACCTACCCTTTGTATGTTATTTTTAATCTTTCTTTATCTACTGGAACATTCCCTGATATATGGAAAAGTTGCTTCGTCACTCCTATTTTCAAAAGTGGTGACAAGTCAGAAGTTAATAATTATAGACCAGTTTGTCTTCTCTCATGTTTTTCTAAAGTTTTTGAAAAACTGATTCTGCAGGTAATTACCCCATTATATAAAAGTATTATCATTCCTGAGCAACATGGCTTTTCCCATAATCATTCCACTATTAGCAATTTGTTAGTGCTCGAGGATTTTATATTTAATAATTTCAGTAGTGGTCAGCAAGTGGATGTCATTTATATGGATTTAAGTAAAGCTTTTGATAGAGTGAATCATGCAATTCTATTTAAAAAATTGGAAGCAATTGGTTTTACTGGTTCTATATTTTCTTGGTTCAAAAGTTATTTATCACATCGAACTCAATCGGTGAAAATACTAGATTCTGTTTCTTCTCCTATTATAGTTACGTCAGGGGTACCCCAGGGTTCTCATTTGGGTCCCTTTCTTTTTAGTATATTTATTAATGACATTGGTGCTGATTTGTTCGGAGTGAATTTTCTCTTATTTGCAGACGACCTAAAAATTTATGCTACTGTAAAAAGCTATTTGGACTACCATTACCTTCAAAATGGTATTGATGTTATCTTGGATTGGTGTGATAGAAATTTAATGCAGTTAAATATTTCAAAATGTAACACTATTATTTTTTATAGACATAAAAATCCTACTTTCTTTGATTACAAGATTGGTAATACAGTAATTTCTCGTGTCTCAGTTGTAAAGGATTTGGGGATTTTATGTGATTCTTCTTTAAATTTCGTGACTCATCTTACTTTCATTAAGAAACAAGCACTAAAGATGTTAGGTTTTATAATTCGGAATACTTATCATTTTAAAAATATAAATTCATTGAAAATTTTATATTGTTCTTTAGTGCGATCTAAAATTGAATATGCTTCAACAGTGTGGTACCCGTATTATAATGTACACATCAATGAGATTGAAAAAATCCAAAACAAATTTTTACGCTTTATTAATTTTAAGATGGGAAATTCAGCAAAAAATACTCCATATGAATTCTTGTTACACAAATATCATCTGCAAACTTTGTACCATAGACATATTATCATGGACCTAGTTATACTTTATAAGCTGTATAATAACGACATTAGTTGCCCAGAATTACTATCATCCATTTATTTTCGGATACCTCAATACTGTACTAGATCAGATGACACATTCTTCATTAAAGCATACTCAACTAATTATAGGTATAATGCACCATTAACTAGAATGCAGAGATTTGGTAACGCCATTCTAGCTCTTAACAACATCGATTTCTTCAACACCAGTATTAGACATATTAAATCCATCAATAATTTCACGAACAGCTATTAATTTGTCAATATTAGGTTTTAGTAAATTCTTATTACTTTTTTTTGTATTTTGTATTTGCATGCTTTTGTTTTAATTAATTCTTGTTTTTGCATTGTATTTTTATGTTTTTGTAAGTGGGGCTTCCCGTAAAAAATAAATAAACACTAGAAGTAGGACTACCAGAATGCATGTATGGTATATTTTTATTTGATATACTATTCAAGAAAGGAATTACTAGTTCTCTTTTTGTCAATGAAAAGCTGAAAATTTTCACTTTTTGTCTTGCGATATCAGGTAACTCTGACTGGAACAGAATCCATTAAAAATGATTAACGGAAAGATTTTTATTAAAAATATTGCTAGAGCAATCCATGTGTGTATATTTTCATGATAACCTTTGCATTGTCGCACAGTCTGAAGTATTAAATTATAATTATATTTTAACTTTCCTCTAATTTGGTTTCATCTTGCATTAAACACATCTAATTTTTTTAAATAAGTACTTTTATTTTGAATAATTGGCACACACAATTTGAGGATTTAATATAAGAGAATATAAAATAATCTAAAACTTGAGATAAGATTATGCTATCATTTATATTAACAGAAATAATGCATTAACACTAAATGTGGATAAAATTGGTATGATAAGAAAATGGTTTTTGATAAATTATGTAAATGATTTCATTAGATTTTTAAATTAACATAGGTATTTATGATAATTTTATCCCATACATTTCTGCCCAATTCCAATGCTGCTTTGGTGGCTATAATAATAATAAACATTTGACAAAATGATACCATGTAGTTGTCCTAATTGCTGATAAAATGAATATTTTCCTGTGAAATTTCTTGTTTTTTACCTGTAAAATTTACCATTTTTATTTTTAAATTATTAATTTAATGAAATTATGTTCAACACAATGGCTTCTCCGTATATTTTTAAGTGTTTCATATTTTCTCTGATTTGTATCATTTTTTTAGTAAATCACTTAACTCATTTACCATTTTCAGACTGTTGTACCAATCAAGAAAGAGAGGAATGTTGGAAAATGACTTGATTTTAAGCACTTTTGCTGCAAAATATCTTGACACAATGCCTGTGGACATGTTGAAAGAATATGACCGGCTTATCAATCTTCCCTCCAATGACTGGGACTTATACTACTGGACAACAGGTATTATGATTATTATGCTGGACTTGGTAGAGGGGTTAACCATGTCTAGCTCCCAATCAGGGACGTAACTAAGGGGGGACCAGGGGAGGCCTTGGCCCCCCCTCAAGGCCTCTTGGACCCCCCTTGGCCTCCCCAGCCTCCACTGAATGTCATCAGCATATTGCATATGGTATACCATCTGAGGTATCGTCAGAGTTTATAAGGATGCTTTTCCGATCGTCAATTGTCATCTTATTATTTAAAATCTCTCAAGCCTGTATCAATGAAGAAGCATGCTTATTGCTTTCCACTCTTGTATTTTGGAGCTTTTAACCTCGTATACCAAAAGAGTTAAAGATACAGGGAAGAATCAGAAAATTTCCCTCCGCAACTAATTTGGGTTGAGCTACTTCCTGGGGTTTTGCCTTTCCACGAAAATGGTCTCAATGGGGGCTGAATATTCTACGCTTCAATAGCTGAACAATACTTATATGATATCTTTATTCGGAAAGTAGTAGGTGTAAAAGCAAACCGATGCTTCTCTCTCTATCTTTTCTGAGGAGAGTAAAACATCTGATTCAAAGGTCTCGAATCTAGTTCCAATTGTGGATGGACAAGGGAATATTTTCCCATGAGGGCTTATGGGTGAAGGGCGAGAAAATGGAATTTCCGTCATTGTTTCAGATTCGCAGAATATTCTGCAGTTCCATCCCTTTAGCCATTCCCTATGAGCGTTGATGTCACATCTTTGAAAATACATAATCCACCTTTTAACTTCCGAAAAGAGCCAGATTATCTGGTGGTGCAAAGGGATTGGATAGCTGGTGGTCTAAGGATTTTCTTACTCAAGTGCATCAGTTTCAACATTCACTTATGTAAGGGTTAATACTTTTACACCAAATTAGATATTACACATTGATGCGAATGAGCGCGTTATGAAATACATAATTTTTACAATGACATTTCCGAAAAAAGCTGAAATTTTATTGAGTTTGAATATATTAATCTAAAGCAGCTGATGACAGTAATTGTCATAAATTTCTGCAATTATGCTTAAAAGATACTGACGTTTTTGTAATTCCGATATCGCATTATCGCGCCACATGGTAGTTATCTAACAATTTTCAAATTAAATCACCAGAAATAAAATGGGAAAATAAATTTTTTGTTTTAATCTCAGAGAAAAACTGCAACATATTCCGGCCAGTGTGGTATATCAATTTATGTATTACTTTATATTTTACACTCATAATTATGTTTGATTAGACTCTAATCAACATAATCAGCGATATGAGAAAATAAAAATCCAAAAAATATATTTAATTTATATATTATGTATATCTCTGCGGTAAAATGAAAACCCTATATAAAATGTCATTAACTGGCAATGTATTTTATATTAATTTCCATATTCCTCAATTAAAATGAAGCTAAGCGCCTTTATTGCTTTATCTGCTTTTCGTGAACTGCTCAATGAAAAAGATCCGTTAATCTAAAAGTATTCAATACTTACAAAAAAGAGATATTCCGCTATTAAAATCTATGTAGCAAGATGTTTGCATTCTTTTGTTTATTTAAGAAATACTGGAAATTACCTTGGCCTCCCCTCAATTTTTATTGGCCCCCCCCCCCTCCCCCCCAAGAATAAAAGTCTAGTTACGTCCCTGCTCCCAATGATAGGGTTACAGGTTCGAATCCTGCAGAGGGCATGGTCATATGTGTTCGTCTTTGTTATTACGCTCATTACAAAGGCAATAAAGTGCTGTTTATGAGCTTGTGAAAAATAAACATAACTATGTTAATGTTATTGTTATGCAAATTAATGCCTTCTTCTGGAAGCTTGGTGATTTTGCTTAGCATAAAATTATAGAAATTAATGATACATTAAAATTATGTCTTTCTTTATTTGTAACCATGTTTTCTATAGTAAATGTGTGCTGTTACAGCAAACCCTCATCCAATGCGTGTTTTTCCAGCACGGATTACCTTATACGCTCAAAAATAAATGTGACCAATTATCTGGCAAATGCAGAAACTTCAAATATGAGCAGTTCGTAAAACATGCAACAGTTTGTGTGCTCTAGAACTTTATAATGGCACCTGGGTACCCCTTAAATTGCTGAATAGTAAACTAAAAATCTCTGCAACAACATTGTTGCCATTTTCATGGAACTCATATAAGACAAAGTAACAATGTTTTTATTTGTTTGGTGAGTGCTACCCTCTCCTCTCCCTCAGTCTCATGTAAGCTATGACCGCGTTAAGTTCAGTGCTACTTTTTGCAGTTTTTTGTAATAACCCTTAGTATGGAATCAAAACGTAAAGCATCTTCAAGTGGTAGTGAGGCAAAGAAAAGCTGCAAAGTTATGTGATTAGCTGAGACAATTAAAATACTTGATAAGTTACAAAGCAGCGTGAATGAGTACTGTAAGTACGATCAGGAAGAGTGAAGTGTTAAGGCTTCTGTCTATTTAAGTGCACACAATATAGGTAGAGCTTTCCATTTATGTCTAGGTATTTATCAGAGTCTTCATGCAGCCGCATTCATGTATCCCACTCAATCCCATAAAGTATTAAGTTCTTCCAATGTGGATTCGTCCAGCACGGCGTTCTCGAGTAATGTAACCCCCGCGTTGGAGGAGGGCTGACTGTATATTATCATACATATGTGGTCTTTGCATTGAGCACAATCTTTACCTTAAGTAAGTACTGCATTATTTATTTTCAGTTGACTTATTTAATAAATATACAATATCCTTGTATTTATGTTGAACTAACATCGAGTATTAGCAACAGGTTTTGATTTCTCATTTAATTACAGTGTAATTGGACAAAATCAAAAAATTGTATAAACAGTTAACATCTGGTAGAGGAGTGGTTAATGTGTGTAGCTCCCATTGCTGAGGTCACGGGTTCAAATCCTGCCAAGGGCATGGCCATATGTGTTTTGTCATTGTTATTGTAATTCTGCTCATTGTAAAAGGCTGTATAGTGAAAAATAAATAAATTTCATCATTTATTTTAAAATACATTAAGCGAACTTCCATATTCTTTATCCAAAACAGAAACAAATTAAGAATCAAGAATTTCTTTATGCCAGATATTATTCCCTGATAAGCCAGATTCACATTTCTTTAACTTGCATTTGTTAGACATTTTAACACCAACACTGAATAAATGGATTACAACTTGTTTTGATTAGTGATGGTTTAGCAAGACAAAATTTTGTGATAAGTTTAACCAAAAATTTTTTCTGAGGCATACAAATGAGTCTTTGTTGCAGTTAGTATAGGCAGTATTATTTGAATGATAGGAGTTAACACGGTTGATTTTTGTTATCAAAGCAACAGCAGTCAGACAATGAGCTGAATGAATAAAAATTAAGCAATTGCATTTACCTGAAAATCCTAGCATATTTTAAGCAAAAGCATAATTTGTGGTGGTTAAAAAAATAGCATTTTCTTTTGCTTGAAAGAAATAGCATTTGCTTATTTTGAAAAAATTCCTGTAGAAAATGCTAAAAATGTACGAAGAAAACCAAGCCTATGTTTAATTCTTTAAGTACATGATTTGCATTGTTTTATTGAGGTGATGAGTTCACTAAAAAAATTTTCACGTTCGTTTTTTTATATTTTGGTGATCATTATAACAAAATTATTGATATAGCCAAGTTCATAATTCCACAATAAGTGAAAAAATATGGAAAAAGAAGAGCGTCAACAACTAACGATTGATTAACATGTCCAGCACAGGGTAAGAAAAGCTTATCCTTATGTAAAATTTAAGCATTTGCTTAAAACTGAATAGTAAATAAATCGACGGAATGCATGATCTGAAGAGCATGTCTTCCAGTTGCCGGATGGATATTCTATTCTATTCAGTGGTAGAATATCCGTCTGGCAATTGAAAGACCCAGGTTCGATTCTCAGTCATAGCAGATTTTTTCACCTGTTTCCACATTTCCCATGAATAGTAAATGCTTATAAGAAAAAGCAAACTTTTATCCACTCAAAATAGAGCATTTGCTTGTTCTTTTAGCAAATGCTTTTGCTTTACTATTTCTTTAAGCTTTTGCTAAGTTTTTATTAACTAAGATCAAAATGTCATCTTTTAATGATGAAAAAATTGATTTTTGAAATTAAGTAATATCCAGTAATTTAAAATTTGATCTGGATAATTGGAATTTGAATAATTAGAGTTCTATGGTTTTACAATTATCTAAGTTAATAATTTTGAAAAGTTCAGATCATACTTTTCAATTGTTAATCTTTGGTTTGTGTACTTTTTTTTTAAGGAGTCCGGCCTACACCACCTGAATTTGACACCAAAGTGATGAAATTATTACAGGAGCATGCAAGAAATAAAAATAAGGAGTCAAGGATTCGTCAGCCTGATCTACATTAGTTATTTAAGCGCCTGCATTTATTGTAAAAATGTCTAATATTTGTAGTAGATTATATAAAAATGTAAATAAAATGAATATTCTATTTAACTTGTTTGTTAACTTTAAAACACATTAAAGGTGTTGTGTTAAAATTCAACCATATTGTTGTATTACATCTCCATTTTCTGGGTAGATTTGGCAATCATATTGGTAAGCAATAAATACCAACAGGGATGTGAATTTGTTGTATTTATCATCAAATTACACGGATGCTTAAGATCTTTTAATACAGTTCATATTATAATTTCTTTGTATATCATTTACTATCTTTAACGTAAATCATGTATCAATAAAAATGTGTTTTATAATACTTTTTGCTTTCTTTGTGAATCTTTGTATAGTTCTGATGTGATAAGTCTTGCCAGATAAGGTACATCAATACCAGAAGTATTTGCATCTACTGCTTGTATATCATAGAGCAGTGAGGCCCAAACTTTTTCGTGCCAAGGGCTACTTTCATTCTTGAAAATTGTCTTGCGAGCTACTAAGTTTTTTAAACGTATACTTCAGGGTATTGTAACTTGAAGTTAAATGCAAATTAACCTTAAAGAAAGCATTTATTATATACCATTTCTGAAAATAGAATAAATAATTGCTTAATTTATCTAAATTTATTCTTTATTTAAACGATTATGGGTGCATTTAGGCTGCATATCTTCAGCCAGTGATTGGTAATTGGACTTGTAACTCAAAACTGAGAAGCGTTAACAATGTTTAAGATGTTCTTTCGTGAGTGCACTTTTGGTCTTAGTTTTAATTAAGTTCATATTAAAAAAATATCGATTCACATGAACAAGTGGAAGGAAAATATGCTTTAAAACTAAATGCATGTTTTTTATATTCGAAAAATTTTCAGATGAAACAAGTTTCCAAAAATTTGAATTGTTATATCTTGCTTTGAACTCTATATCACTTTGTAAAATAATTAATATTTCATTTTCCAGATATGTTGCATCCACATTGAACTCCTATTTTGCTGGAAATTTCTTCAATGTCAATTTCGACGAAAAAATGTTGCAATGAGGTAAGGTTTTTAAAATCTAGAAAATGTCCTTAGAATTCAGTTTTTTTTAAATTTTGCTAGCACCTCGCTGCTTCCATGGGCGACTCCAATCTTCCTAAAGGGCGACGTAATGGGCACCACTGTCTCAGAGCCATGGATTTTGGGGATAGGTTTAAACCCACTTTATAGGCTTATCTGCAGTATAAAGAAGATTTGCACTGTCAGGCTGCTGAATGATAAAAACCACCACTTATAAAGATGCATAATTGAAAAACCAACACAAGAATGTCTATTAACAATATTAATAAGTATGTTACAACACAATATATACATCCCTTTCCCCACATGAGTCACTACATGCATATGTTGGACAATATTTTCTAAAAGTTAACATGCATTTTTGGGGGACATGGTTTATCCTACATTATATCAGATTCTGCATAATAATGATCAGTGATATGATGGGCCTTTACTATATTTCAATTTAGATTGAAAGCTTTCATGTTGGTGTTAAATTCTCTCAGAGGTTATCAGGTTTCACTCCGTTGTATTCTCTCATTTAAGTTAGATGTCTTTAATGAATTGGGCGTTGCTCAGTTTATAACTGTTGACTTAATGTTATAGGTAATCAAGATAAATTCACTAGCCATAAAATGGAAGAGAAGTGATATGCATTTTG
Source organism: Uropetala carovei (assembly GCA_036926305.1). Classification (NCBI taxonomy): domain Eukaryota; kingdom Metazoa; phylum Arthropoda; class Insecta; order Odonata; family Petaluridae; genus Uropetala; species Uropetala carovei. Next base: position 1,097,970 of record JAXCHB010000164.1, read on the forward strand.
TTTATATATATATATATATCTATATATATATATATATGTGTTTATATATATATATATATATATATATATATATATATATATGTGTGTGTTTTTGTATATATCCTAAGTGAAAATTCCACAACCTCTGATATTTTTTTCCTTTTATAGACGGTAAATTTCCTGAGCATGGCTGCATTGTGGCTGAATGGTGTATCTGATTGTTTTTTACCAACTGTTTTGAGTTTCTTGGAGTTATCTTGATCACCACTTGGATTCCAGTAATAAGGTGAGCTCAATAATTCATTTTGGTCAAATTTTGTCAGTTAGATAGTGAGCTGGAATTATTCAAATAGGGGGCAAGTTCAAATATAAGGCAAGAAAAATAATTAGGAAGTTAAAGTTCTAATATTTCAAGTTTCATGATATGTCACTCCCTTCTTTTGAGTTAACCTCGGCATAGTAGAAGAGCTTTGGTGTTTCATAGACCTTTATAGCTACACTGACTGGAGCATCTGATCCTGTTAGGGGTCATCCATGCCAGTAAGGTCAGTAGGTAGGAATCGGGCTAAAGAGTAATCCATGTGTCATTTGTGTATCAGGAAGGTGGCTCCAAAAGGTATCTGTATCCAGTCAGCTGGCCTAATTAAATAATGGTGTTCCATTATAAACACCAATAAGAAAGGCAATGGAAGACCACAGCAATTATTAAATCACGAATCATGGCAGAGTTCATAAGTAGTAAATTGATTAACAATGTTTATTGGACCATGCCCACCAGAGTTACACTGTAGTAAAGCCATTTTGATTGTCATATCACAAAATCCTTACACAACTTTTGTCAATGAAATTAAAAAGAAGACATAGTGAATTAGGATAGGAACTAGGAATGTCAGAATAATATTTAAATATAAAATCAGAAATGAATAGAGGAAAGGTAAATGTTTTGGGCATTTTGAAGGAACCGCATAGATGATGTAGGATTGACTTATTGTATGGAAAAGTGAAGGAGTTTAGGGGAAACAAGAAGGGAAATACATTGGTCACAATTAAAGGAAAAATGGTAAGTTATTATTTGAGCCAGAGCATGTGAAGAAAAATGGAAAATTATATCGAAGAATTATTATACAAAAAAAATTGAAGCCAGAAGCTATTGATATTGAGAAGTATCAAGATGTAGACCAGTGTTTCCCAACCTTTTTGGCCTTGCAGCACACTTTTTAGTGAGCAGGATTTTGGTGACAAATGCAGAGATTTGAGTAAGATATGGACGACCAGTGCTTTTTTGTAAAAAAAAAGTACCAGTACTCATATCTTGATAAATTGTAAAATGCCTCCCACCCTCCTCCATCCCTTTCTCTCCCCATTCTCTGTTGAATTTGTGATGAACTTTTAATAACTAAGTTGATAATAAAAATCAAAAATGCTTAACTTTTATAGAAGCCGTTTATTACTTTCAGTTTTAAAGAATTAAAAAAATGAAAATGTACCGAAATTAGACGTGTGTCAACATCGCTCTGAAAAAGGTGTCGGTATGCTGTACAAGTGCATACCGTTACGAAAAAGCACTGTGGATGACACATAACCTTTCACATTTAGTGCAGATAAAAAAAACATATATTACTAAAAGAAAAGTGCACAAAGATACCAAAACTAACGTTAGTACACCATATAACAGAGGTTGGCAACCTTTCAGAAGTGGCGTGCGAAATTCACATCAATGTACGGTCTCGTGTGCCAGTAATGAAGTGTAATTTAATGAAATTATAATTTTTATTAATTTATCACCCCTGGTTTACTTATTAGAAGGATCACATTGTAAACGGTATGCATTGCAGTATGAATTTCTGTATTTTGTGTTCATGAGTTACATGGGTGGCGAGAGAGAAAACGAGACAGCAAACACTTGAACTATGTGAGACAGTGCTACAGAATTGGAATGTATGGACTTTAGAGGTGAATAATTACTCTTAATATTTAATATAACCTAAGTTCTCTAAATTTCTGAAAATACTTAGAACTACATACTTGTAATAAATATATAAAATAAGAATTATTTATCTTCTTTATCATTTATTCATTCGCATGCCATTCAAAATCACCTTGCATGCCACTTTTGGCATGTGTGCGATAGGTTGCCATATAATATTGTTTTAAAATTTTCTAGTAATATTGATGAAAAACCTTCCCTCAAGCAATGTGTCGTGATGCATTAGTATTGTAAAAATTTCTAGAAATTTTGGCGACATACTAATGACATCTTCGTGACACACTAATGTGCCATGACACACCGGTTGGGAAACACTAATGTAGACTATGGCCAAGGAGTATTGGACATTGAGATTGAAAAGGCTCTCAGGGATATGAAGTCAAAGAAAGTACATAGTTGAAATTAAAGTAATTAGGAAAAGAAGGGAAAGAGCTTACACAAATAGTGCTGTAGGATATGTAAGGAGAAAGAGTGGCCAAAGGACTTTGCTAGATCAAGTTTGATTCCTTTGAAGAAGAAGAATAAAACTAATGAAAGACGAGATTATAGAACCATGTATCGACCCATATTTCACATCTAGGGTGAAGAATCTCAGCAAAAGTTGGCAGTAGAAGACCAAGCCAGTATTTTAATATTATAAGATGAAAGTTTTTGTAGGAAGAAGTGTAATGATGCTATCTTGACAAGGTTTACTTCAAATAAACTACTTTTTCTTTCAAGTTTATAGTGCTAGTTTAGTTAAACAATTTTTAAATTATGTTTTTGGGCAGGTATATAAGGTATTCTCTATAATAAAAACGTTGTTCTGTAAGAAAAGCAAGATGGCCTACAGCAAAATTTAATTAGACCATTTGAAAATATGTTGGCTTGTGTCAACTAACTGGGACCACATCAAAAACCGACCATGATGCAGACCTCTCGACTGTCATTAACTCTGGTTAGAGGCCCATACCTCGAGACCCACCCCCAAAGAGCTCGGGTATATCTACCCTCGCAGCAGGAGGGCACTAGCTGACCCCATCTTTTGCAATAAAATTTAAACTATTTTATGTTGTTAACTAGTGTGATTGTGACTCAGGCATCATATTCGGGTGAATGCGCTGATCAAGAGCATCTTTTTAAACAAATTCTACGATAAATAATAAGATATTTACGCTCACATCTAATCTTGATGCTCAGGATGAGATTGTATTGAAAGCAGTTATTCGCGAGACGGTGCGGACGGTGTAACGCTTGGTAGCTATATGGTGTTAGATGGGAGAAAAGGAAAACCACGCATAACTACAAAGCTTTTCAACCTTTTTTGATCAAACTTTCAGGAATCACTTGACTATTCAACTTGTCAATTTAAACGGATTGCCATGTACAGTCATTTCCAAAAGTCAAGCGACACGGCTCGGTCACGCCACACATAGGCCGGAGCTGAAAGTTCCGAGTATGTTGGTACCCATTGCTTGAGGGGAAGCAGGAGAGGGGAATGATAGGAAGGGGTGGAAGACTGAGGAGGTGGGTTTTGAAGCCTGGGTAGGCGGTGCAGGGAGAAACGAACGGAATCAGAGCCGGTGATACAAAACCCATTCAACAGTGCGAGAGCATCCAATCCAACTCGGAAAAATGGACTCTCTGAGAGGTTGCCTTCGCATGCCAAGGGTAACAAGAAAACCTCCGAGAGAAGGAGGCGTGTAAACGGTTCGAAGGGAGGGGAACATGAAGAATATTCCGCGTCTAGAAAGCACTTTCGGAAAAGATGCAATATTTTCATCTTTCTATATCTATCTATCTATAGTTCACCCTGCAAGCCACCGCAATGGTGTGTGGCAGGGGGTGCAATAGCACCAAGGTAAAGCGCATAATAATGTATAGTATCATTCTACGTCGGCTGATTTCCTTTCGTAACTTCTGTTCTGCTCAGCTATCGTTCTAGGGAAAAACGAGCCTTTATACCTCTCAGTCCTACAGGCTATCTCTCTTATTTTACGAGGATGGTCCGTTCTACCAATATAAGTTGGCGCTCTTATTATTTCTTCGACATCGCTGGAGAATATATGCGTTCTAAATCTTTCGAGAAGTTTTAACCTAGAGCGTGATCGGCGTTCAGCTAGTGATTCCCATCCTAAGTCCTGTATCAAGGCTGTAACACTATTGTTTCTATCGTAACAATTTTTGACGAATCTAGCGGCTTTTCGCTGCACTCTTTCTAACTCTGAGATTGATCCTTTCACGTACGGATCCCATATGCTCGACGCGTACTCTAATAGCGGTCTTACTAACGAGAAGTAACATGTCTCTTTGACTTTTTCCTCACTTTTACCTACTATGCGTTTGATGAATCCTAGTTTCTGTTTAGCCTTCCCGCATATATTTCGTATGTGCATATCCCACGAGAGGTTGCTTGTTAAAGTAACGCCTAAGTATTTGACGGAATCGGCTAGTTTTAGCTGGACGCCTTCAACAGTGTAATTCGTCGTGTCAATCTTTGTGAGCGTTATTAATGCGAAAAGCTAGGCTGCACTTCACTTCGGAAAGCGTAAAAAATCATCAATGGGTCAATGGGAAAAATTATATAATACTCCATAAATTAGGATAACAAAAATGAGAGCTGTTGATTTTGTGGAGATCCTGAATGAGCATCTTCTGCCTATGTCAGACAGATAGTGCCAGATGGCGAAGACGTGGTAGTAATACAAGATAATTAATTCATCGTTAGACACGACCGGTGTAACTCGACAATTTTTTTGACCAGAACTGGATTATCAATGTTCTGCCCTGGCCAGCTCGCTTGCCGGATAGGAATCCCATTGAGAACTTATGGGGTATAATGGTGAATGAGTGGACGGAAGGAAAGTTGAGGACGGCAGCCACTCTTGAAGAGAATGTTATGGAACTCTAGGGCTCAATCGGACGACGACCACAAATATGTGAAAATTTAGTACGGTTCATTAACCGTCGAATGCAAGGAGTGATCGACTCAGGCTGAGACCACTAAATACTAAGATAAAACACTAAATAATCTTTCATTGTTTTCATTGCCTATTAAATGCTGCTAGAATAAAATTTTTATTAGAAAATTAAAATAAAGGCAATATAAAATGTATCCACTATCTGTGAGAAAAGTGCTACATGTGATAAATTGCCATTTATTGGAGTTTTGGTAAAACTGATTGGATAAAGGATTAAATATTTCCTAATGTTCTCCCGAAAAAGCAATTTTCGTGCTGACAATTTCTTGACGCTTGAGTGATACAGTACGGTGGAATAAAAATTTTATTCCGGCGAGCGAGCTGGCCAGGGCAGAACATTGATATTCCAGTTCTGGTCAAAAAAATTGTCGAGTTACACCGGCCGTAACTAACGACAAATTATCTTGTATTACTACTACGTCTTCGCCGTCTGGCACTATCTGTCTGACATAAGGCAGAAGATGCTCATTCAGTATCTCCACAAAATCAACAGCTCTCATTTTTGTTATCCTAATTTATGGAGTATTATATAATTTTTCCCATTGACCCATTGATGATTTTTTACGCTTTCCGAAGTGAAGTGCAGCCTAGCTTTTCGCATTAATAACGCTCACAAAGATGAAAATATTGCATCTTTTCCGAAAATGCTTTCTAGACGCGAAATATTCATTTATGTTTCCCTATCCCATTGTAAGACATCACTGTGGACTTCGAACCTTTTACATGCCTCCTCCTCTCGGAGGTTTTCTTGTTACCCTTGGCATGCGAAGGCAACCACCGAGACAGTCCTTTTTTCCGACTTGGATTGGATGCCCTCGCACTGTTGAATGGGTTTTGTCTCACCGGCTCTGATTCCTTTCGTTTCTTCCAGCACGCCAACCCAGGCTTCGAAAATCACCTCCTCACTCTTCCACCTCACTATCATGCCCCTCTTCTGCTACCCCTCAAGCAGTGGGTACCATCATACTCGGAACTTTCAGCTCCGGACTATGTGTGGCGTGACCGAGCCGTGTCGCTTGACTTTTGGAAATGACTGTACATAGTAGTCCTGGGTTTGACTCTAGGAGCATATCTTTTCTCCATTTGAATAACATGGGCAGAGCTGAAACGAAGCGAGAGGGTCTTTATTCTTTAGCATTTTGACGCGGTATTTCCACAGTTATGCCGAAAAAAGTATGGAAATGAATTTCCATGTCGTAGAAATTCCAGTCTCATTCGAAAAAAGCCGAAAATTAGGTTTAATTACTATTTTTTCTTGATTTTTACGCATTTATTCAATTCGTCGTGATAAAGTCGTGTTATAGCATCATTTTATATGCCTATGACTATTATTACTTTCTGGAACATTCGATTATGTGGATTTTATATTAATTTTTTACGTTTTAGTGCACATCAAATTTGGTGTCATTAATTTTTATTTTATTTTAACGTATTACTTAATTCACGCCTACCCGTCATATCTGACGGGCAGTTATGCTAGTATAATTATAATTTTGCAATTATTATGCTTTTAAATTAAATTTATTCTGCCTTAGTAAGGAGTAATTTTATCGATCTCCTGTTGAATTACATTTGTCGAAGTTATACAAAAATAGCAAGACTACGTAAATATAAGAAATAGCGAAATTAACTTTACCAAAAATAAAAAAGTACGACAGTTTTCTTCATAACAGAAGAGGTTGTAAATAATCATATAACCTATAACCTAATGATTCCCGAACTTTTTGTAGGCGAAGCACCCTTTCAACATGGTACCACTAAACAAGGTAGGTCGTTGCGCATGTTTCTACGTCTTCCTCGTTCGAGCGTGACGTCACTTGGATTACAGAATTCACCGATCCACATAGCGCCACCTATCTCAATAAAGCAGACCGTGTTCGACGCTTTGTTTTGGTAGGACAGTGTTTTAGTGCTAATAAAGTTTTATCCAGCGGAATTTGCCATCGTCTACCAGGATGTCACATTGTGTAGTATTTGGTTGCAATAACTGCTACAGAAACAGCAAGGGGAAGGTGAAATTTTTTAGATTTCCTTCTGATCCTGCAATTCAACAACTATGGATACGAGCATGCCGAAGAAGTGACTTCTTTAACGTTAATACAGGTAAAAATATATTTTTTCTATTAATTTCAGATAACTACTATTATTAGAAATAATTTCCTCGTAATTTTGTGTGTAATTTTTAAAGTAAGTGTTGGTAATGGATGTATTAAGGCCAGACTTTATAATCATATATCGTCGCAAATTATTGCAGCTCGCATTTGCTCGGTGCATTTTGAACAAAATGCATTTGAGAAAAGCCTGCAACAGCAATTACTCGGCTATTCCCCCAAACGCTGTAGAAAGCTTAAACCGGAAGCGGTACCCCGACTTAATTTACCGGTGTGCATGGTGGAAACTGAAGTTTCAAAGAGAAGAAGAGAGAGGATCTCTAATAGAGGCCAGAGGAAGCTCGTGCATCAATTATTAGAGGATAATGCAGTACAAGAATCATCGAATTCGTAAGTAGTCATACTACTCATAGCGTTCATTATGTATAGTTTAAATAATGTTGTTAATATTAATTAATATATTTTTATAAATCCTGACATGGTTACATGCACTAGTATTCTTGAGCAAATCCCTATTAAAATTACATCAAAACTTCAATATCAAATGTGTTTGTAAAACATATGTCATTCTTCCTTGAAGTCTATCAACTAAATAAAACAAAATTAGTAGTTAAGAACTAATATTTATATCATAAAATGGCTAATAGTATTGAATGAGCTCTCATACATCTTCATTTTTCTTATATATTTTGATAATTTCCAGGTGTGAAGTATCTGCAATGGTAGAACATGCAAACGTAGAGCCAGAAAATTTACATACGAAAATGAAAAAGTTGGAGGCAGAAAATGAAAGCTTAAAAGTTAAAGTAAAAGAGCTTGAGGATGAGAATGTGCAATTGCATCTAAGATTAGAAGAACAGGGTAGAAACATAAAAGAAAATACAAGCAAATATGTTGAAGACGTATTGTTGCAGCTGTTTTCTCCAGGTCAAGTTAAGTGTATTTTAAACCCAGGAAAAAGAATTGTTTGGTCAGAAACAGACATTTCAGCAGCCATTTCCCTGCGGTATGTCAGTGCCAGGGCCTATAGATATTTAAGAAATCAGCTAAAATTTCCTTTGCCTAGTCCTACTACACTTAAGTCTTGGGTTGGTAAGTATGATTTCAGCCCTGGTATACAGAAGAATGTCTTATCAATAATGAAAATTAGGAGTGAACACCTCTCAGACCTTGAAAGATTGACTGTCATTTCTTTTGATGAAATGAAGGTGAAGAATGAATTGTGCATGGATAGGAAGTTAGAACAAATTCTTGGTCCCAGTGACCAAGTGCAGACTGTCATGGCCCGTAGTTTGTTTGGTAAATGGAAACAACCAGTTTTTTATGGATTTGACCAGGTGATGACAAAGAGGCTTTTATTAGAAATTATAACTGCATTGGAGGAAAATGGTTATAAAGTAGTTGCTCAAGTTAGTGACATGGGCCCTACAAACAGAACCCTTTGGAATGAGCTTGGTATCAGCATTGAATGTACTTCCTTCAAAAATCCATGCGATAACTCAAGAGATGTCTTTGTTTTTGCTGATGTGCCTCATGTTATGAAGTTGTTTAGAAACCACTTGGTGGACCAAGGTTTTGTGTTATCCAATGGCAACAAAATTTCTGTATATATTTTAGAAAAGCTTTTCTCTTTGAAAGATGAATTGAACATTATTCCTAAAATAACCCAAGAGCATCTAAATCCGACTCTCTTCAGGAGACAAAAAGTTAAACTTGCTACACAGTTGTTGTCAAACACTGTCGCAAAAGCTCTAGAATATTGCCATGAAAAAGGGAAGATTCTAGAAGACATTGAAGACACAGCCAGGGTTATTAAACTCATGAACAATTTCTTTGATGTCTTTAATTCATCTGTGCTCCATGATAAGAAAGGTCCCCGCCATGCTTATGGGACAAATTTAGAGTCCCAAAATAAGATTCTTGATGATGTGCTGAATTTGGTTGAGGGTTTGTGAGTGGTCAGATTTAAAAGCTTGCAGCCTTTTCAAAGAGGAATAATTGTTTCCATAAAGTCCTTGAAAGGGTTATACAGTTACATCAGGGAACATCATGGGGAGAAGTTTCTTTTGACAACTAAGTTAAACCAGGATGTCCTCGAATGCTTCTTTTCCTACATGAGAGGGATAGGGCATACCAATGACCACCCTAACTGCATAGATTGGAAGCAGAGAATCAGGGCATTTATAATGGGTAAACACTCAGAATCCATTTTTACTGTGAATTGCAATACAGTTGATAATTCAAAGGAGGAATGCCTGATTCAATTTGATAAGGAATGTACAAGAATCACTGAGCTGGAAAAAGAACTATGCATCACGGTCGATGTCTTGAAAGACCTTTTTCCATCCAATCCCCTACATCAAGAGAGTGACACAGAAGAACAGGAATTGCAAAATGTTCAATTTGAGAGTGATGCAGAGGAGCAGGAATTACAACGTGTTTCATATGACCAAGGAAATGATAGCTTGGAGGATGATGGACTAATATATATAGCAGGTTATGTTGCTTTCAGATATAGAGCAAAATATCCTTGGTTGGGCAACACTACATCCACATTAGAACCTTCAAGAGAGAACTGGATAATGCACCTCTCGAAAGGTGGCCTAATGCATCCCTCAGATGATTTTCTGGAAGTTATCAGATATGCCAACAGGGAATTTAAAAATTTTCATGGGGAATACATATCCAAAGAAAAATTTATATTCTCCAAATTAACTGAAGCAATTACAACAAATATTGACTCAAAATGGCCAAAAGATGTAATATCCTTGTTTGTAAGGACAAGGACTTACATTAGAATAAAAATGTTAAATTGCCACTTGAAAGATCCAGTTAATGGTAGGCAGTTGAAAAATAAATTAAAAAAGATAACAGCTTAGAGGTATTGGCAAATTAATTAGTTCAACTATTATAGCTATATCTAGTTTGGTGTGGATTTTTTTGTAAAAAGAGTTTGAAAGAAATTCCTTGTTATATGTATACCTTGTTTTCAGTGGTGTTTTATGTCAGTGTCTCCACTTGCTATAAAATAATCAGTTTATTGTAACGATTTCCTGGAAATTTAACAGATTTTATGATGATGGCTTAACTTGCTATGAAAACAGTATTTATACAAGTTGCATTTCCTGATTTGACTATTGGGAACATATTTTGTCACAACGGATGGATAAAATGCATGTAATAGGAATGTCTTGTTTTCTGTGGTGTTTTATGTAACAGAGTCTGCACTTGCTATAAAATATTAGTAAAACCAAACTTTATGTATAATCTTTCTCAGGTGCAAAATTGGTTTAGTGCCAATGGATTATCTTTAAACACTAACAAAACTCAAAGCTTAGTGAGTAGCTTGAGTCGTAAATTTTCCGATAATGAATCAGTTAATTTATTAGGTATTCATATAGATAATAAGTTAACATGAAATCAGCATATTGTGTATATTTCCAAGAAGTTATCTAAGTCACTTTTCATGTTAAGAAAGTTGTTTAAGGTTATTCCTAAATGTTATTTAATGACTATGTATTATGCACTATTTCATTGCCACTTACTTTATGGCATTGAGCTTTGGGGTCATTCCTCCGATGTAAAGCACTTGTTTATTTTACAAAAGAAAGCTGTAAGATCTACTGTTGGTATTTGGTATATAGAATCATGTAAACCTTTGTTTATTCATTTTGGAATATTGACAATCTATAGTTTATATATTTACAAAATCCTCATTTATGCAAAAGAAAATTTGAACAAATATGAAGTTAGATCGGATATCCATTCCCACAATACAGGAAATAAAGATACTATTGACCTGAAATTTTGTAGATTAAAATTAAACTTGTTAGCTTATAATAATGCTGGTATACAGTTATATAATGCATTGTCCCCAAAAGCAAAAACTGTCTCCCTTTTAAGGTTTAAAAATGTGTTGTATTCTTGGTTAGCTGCAAAAGCGTTTTACACTGTAAATGAGTTTTACGAACTGGATGTGGCTAGTATTGCTTTTTAGTTTGTTTATCTTAATATTTTGTACTATGTTTTGATTCTTTTGTTGCATTATTTTTATAATTATTCGTTTGGGATTTTTATATTTTCTCTTTTTAGGCGCGTTTCGCTTACAGCGTGAGCGCCTATTATCGTCGGTCGGTCCGTCCGTCTGTCCGTCCGTCCGCATGTTCGTTCTCGGCTTCTACCGAACGGATTTTTATGAAATTTGATATTAAGGACTTTCAATCAAATATAATAAGAAAATCGCAAAAATGAATCACGTACGCCAATCAGGGGTACCACTTTACTAGAGACAAAAAATTAAATTTTCGTCATATCTCGTAAACTATTGTTCATATCAAAATATTTTTCAAATAAAAGTTGTAGAACTGGTAAAGTAGAGTATTTTCTTTCCTAAACATTTTTATCGTAGGAGTAGCCGTTATCGATAAAATCAAACAAGAACGTCTTATATCGAGTTGAACAAAAAATTTCTTGCATGGTTACTTCATTGTTGCTAACATAAACAATCTCCCAAACAAACGTTTAATTTCCTTACGTATGCATGTAGTACTATTAAATAGGAAGAAAATGGATTATTTATGATGAAGAAAAGGACTTTAAAACGCTATTTCCCTTACGTACAGGTATATAATTGCTTTCTAATACTCCATTGCACGAAACGCGCCCCATTTGTGATACGTTGTACGCTTTCCTAACTTGTTTATATTTATTACTTGGCATCTGTAATGTGTACCTCATTATTGATGAATAAATTAAATAAATAAATTAGTACCACGTCCAAAATGTAGTTATTTCTCGTAATTGAGCATTTCGAAAAAATAACTCCTATAGTTACTTTATTACCATCACTCATGTACACAACCACAATGTTTACTTAAGTTTACGTAGCTACACAATCCATTCACAGAATGCACACTATTTTTAACTAAATAAGGGTAATACATTCCATAAACACACACCTTGAAGCAATATTTTCCATACAAAACGTTTTGCGAATGTCGGTTAGTTGAGAATTAAATAATTACACGTCTTCGAACATATAAGATGAAAAGTAAAGGAAAACTTAGTTACCTATACACTTCCGAGGTATTTTTCAATGCTTACGGTAATAAAAATGTCCTATATTTAAAACAATTAACACAGAGATGTGTCGATTAATTTTTGGGTTTATTAATGTTAAAGTAAAGTATAATTTTTGGTAAAACTCCTGCCACGTACAGCAATAGCATCATACACGCAATAGTCTCCAGCCAAGAGCAGACGATCATCTCCTTGCAATCCACGTGACGTCATGCGCAGAACAGCTCGTTTTCGTCCACCGGAACGACCTACCTTGTATTAGTAGTACCATGCTTGCCAAGAGATTTACATCGACCTCGTGTTACTGTGATCCATTGTCGGGTTTGAATTCTTTAGTTAGAAATAAGCGAAAATATAATTTAATTGCCGCCAACGGCATGCTTCAGCAGGTTAGCATTACCGCATTAATATTGCCGTACAATTTTGTCTCAAGGTCATTATTTCTTCCGATCCGTAGTTCACAGATTTTTTGAAATTATTTCTTAATTAAACGAAGTGGTTGATCTCTTCACTTTAAGTTAATGGCGGCATAATCTTTGCATTAATTAGGGGAAAGCTTTATATAGGATCAATGCAATTATTTTTCCTTGTTGAAAGTTTTAACCACGTGTATTTTGGGTGGACTGAGTCAAGTTTAGACATGAATATGGTTTTTAACTTGTCGAGTGGTTGTGTAAGCGTCAAGTTACAAGGTAAAGGTTGGTTTTTTATCACATAGGACAGGTAGTGAAATTTCTATCGTTGTTTCGGAAATTTTTCTCATACACCATTTTATAAATGATTTTATATACGGTGGTAGCCGATGATGAGGGTTGCCAACAGTGCCAATTTGACGAGAGTCCGGGGCAGTGCATATAACTTTTCGTATATTTTAACCTCGATAAAGCGTACGCTTAGCTGAATAAATAATATTTTAATGAATAACTGAAAAAATATTAAGGTTCTTTCCCAAATAGTCAGTTTTCTGACAAAATTCTCCATGTCCTGCGATGTTTAATGTTGGCAACCCTATCGTAAAATTCATTCTTTGATATATTTCGTTTATTGAGTTGATATTAATGTACGTAATCAGTACATACTAGTCTTATGGTTTTGAAATGAGTATTTAGCCTAACTTAGCAACTAAAGGGATACAAATTTTATATTTTACAAATCTTGGAATTTGAGTTAAATATAATATTTTCGAATATTATCGGAGTGATTTAGCACGAGAGACATTACATGATGTTAACAGAAATAATATTCAGCATGAAATTACAGTACAAACTTTAAGGTTTCATTCTCTTGTTTCAGAAGAATGTTTCCAGAAGACGTGAGAAGACTTCACAGAACAGCTGTCGTGTTCCCTTTTGAGATATCAAGAAATATTAACGGTGAGTACAATCTCAACTTCTTTAAGTAATTTGCCTATTGCATTTAACGTATTGGCTGTTATCTCAGGAAGTTTCCAGTGAGAATTATGCTGGTTTTTCCATCTATTAATGGTGAAAGTGTAACTTGAGTTTAAATTGGAAAGTGATAAATCTCAACTTCTTTTGTTAACATAAGTGTTATCAATGCTTCAATTTTTGGCATATTTTATGAAATACTTTGTACCTGGGAAATTTTATTTTTCAGTCTACTGACTTTCAATTCAGCATAAATCAATTAAATATGCTGTATAAATAGGAGATAATTTCATAGAAACAAAAATATTAGTTTTGCAGTGACAGTGTAACGTGAAATGTTCATTGAATTTACTCTTTGGTGACGTGTAAAGTATTTAATGTTGAAATTATGGAGACAATTTGAGTCAATGCAAAATTATTAAAATACTTTGCTTGGAAAATGCTTTCTATATGGAAATGGCTGAAGCAGTCGAGGAAATATTTTTGGGAAAAAGATTTATTAGTCAAAAGTCAGTCGAATTATTGGAATACATGCAAACTTTTGGAAAGTTGCTATGCTAATAAAAGTTTGCTGTGACAATTTGTGTTTATTGTTTTTTTTCACTGGTGGTTGGCTAATTATCAGTTGAGCATGCAAAGAATTGTACATGACTTATTCAAATATCATTTTAGAGCATTTTATTTTATAAATGTTCAGTGAATCAAATCAAAATAGCAATTAAACTGTAACAGATAGAAGGCTGAAATTTGTGGGTTGTATGTGATGTATTATTACTATGATAAAGGATTTTATTTTAATGAATAAATGAAAATATATGGATAAGGTTTCCTCCCAAGTATTTATGTATTCATTTATCAGACAAACTTCACGTATTAAATGTTGGCAACCCTTTATCACAAAATTCATTCAAAGCAATGATTTATTTAGTTGATATTAATTTCCATAATCAATATATACTAGTCCAATGGTTTGGAAATAAGCTTAACTAAGTAACTTAAGGGATAAAAGTTTTAGATTTCTTTACAAATCTTTGAGGTTGTGTTACAATAGAATAAATTCCAATATTATCGGAGTGATTTAGCACGAGAGACATTGCATAATGTAACCGGGAATATTATTCAGCATGAATTTACAGTACAGATTTCATTCTTTTGTTTCAGAGGAATGTTTGCAGAAGATGTCACAGGACTCAGCTGTCATGTTCTCATATATGTGATAACAAGAAATAATAACAGTGAGTATAATCAGTGTGTTTCTTTTAAGTAGTTTGCCTATTGCATTTAACATATTGGCTGTTTTGTGATACTTTTGTTGGCTGTTACCTGAAGAAGTTTCCAGTGAGAATTATCGACGTATTTAAATGAATAGCTAGGAGGAATTTAGTCGTGTAACCATGCATTTGTTTTTTACTATATGTTCAATACTTACTGTGCTAGTTATTCATCTATTAACGGTGAAAATGTAGTAACTTCAGCGTATATCGGAAAGTGATAAATCTCAACATCTTTTAAGTGGATATTTCGTTGATAGAATAAAATTGATTTTATAATTTAGACCTTCAAAGATTTGCCAATTATCGTTAACATAAGTGTTATCAACGCTTCAATTTTTGGCATAATTTATGAAATACTTTGAGCCGGAGAACTTTTACTTTTCAGTCTACTGACTTTCAATTCAGCATAAATCAATTAAATATGCTGTATAAATAGGAGACAATTTCATAGAAACAAAAATATTAGTTTTGCAGTGACAGTGTAACGTGAAATGTTCATTGAATTTACTCTTTGGTGATGTGTAAAGGATTGAATGTTGAAATTATGGAGACATTTTGAGGAAAGTGATTAAAATATTTTGTTTGGAAAAGGCTATCTATATGAGAATTACTGAAGCAAACGCGGAAATATTTTGAGGAAAGCGATTTCTGAGATTCTTAATAGTGAAAGTTAGTCGAATTATTGGATTACATGCAAATTTTTTTAAAGTTGCTATGCTAATGAAAGTTTGTTGTGACAATTCGTTTTTATTGTTTAATTTCGCTGGTGGTTGGCTAATCATCAGTTGAGCATGCCAAAATTGTAAAATATTTATTCAAATACCATTTTAGAGCATTTTATTTTATGTTCAATCAATCAAATCAAAATAGATATTAAACTAAGAATTAGAAGGCTAATATTTGCAGGTTGTACATGATGCATTATGCTAGTTATTACTAGGACAAAGGATTTTATTTTTGGTGAAATTGGTGTGTCAGCAGGTCCAATGCTTTTTAAAATGTGAAACATATTTCATGGCATTATTATGACGATTTTTATCTTATTAGCCTGTTATTTATGAAGTATTAAAGACAGTGAATAAAGAAGTGACATGAAATCAGAAGCGATAACGTCAGTTTTTACCTTGTTAAGTGCAGCATATTGGTCTTGTTACGATGAAAGCTTTCGGAAGATTAACAATATTTCCTTACTATTATTTGGCTTAAAGTTCTAATCAGAATTCATATTCTTTGACCGTTTTTCAATGTAAAAACAAACCATAGTCTTATCCAATGTGAAATTGGTTTTAGATTATATATTATAGATATAGACATTATAACCAATGCCGTGATACGTCGATAATTTCCAATTAAGAATACAGGGAATAATTTTTATAAAGTTAATTCATTAATTTAGTTGATTTGATAGCATAAATTGAAATGAATATTGCTGTTACACTTGAAATTATTAACAGATAATATTTAATACTTATCTGTAGTTAACGATGTTTATTTGTCACAGGAAGACTATAATCTATTAAAATGCCATCTCATCTAAAAATATTAAAAAAATTTTAATAACTTGGTGGTCAGCAGGAGGTGCCTTCTAAAATATCAACTTAAGATTGAGTTAACAAATAGAACGTTGATATCCCTTCATTGACTATTGAGTATATTTACTTTGCCATGCAATCTATTGTTAAACCTTAAAAGAGTTTAAGGTTCGAATTATAAATAAAATACTTTTATTGCACCGGCAAATGACGGTACAATTTTTAATTTCAATTCTTATCTAATGCGATTGCTTTATTTCCTCTGATAATTTACGCTTTATTTTCTATAAAACAATTCTTTATTTGGTTGATTAGTCAACAATCATCATCATCATAGGTAGTCTGTCCATAGACAGGTCCGTGATTATTTATGGTTAAACTTGGTTCTCCATATACTCTTATTTTCTGCAGTTTTCTTCATGACTTGATAGGTCTCTTTCTCTTTCAAGTCGTCTACTAGCTGAAACCTTTTCTTACCTCTTTCTCTTTTTCCATCCAGTTTTCCTTCTAGCACTTCTTTAATCATGCACTCTTTCCTCAGGTAATGCCCAATCCTTTTTTGATATTCTGTATAATCGTTCGCTTCTCTCATATTCTTCGTAGTACTTCCTCATTTTCTACCCTATCTGTCCATTTTTATCGTCAGCATTCTTCTCCATGTTCACATTTCGAAGCTTACCAAGTATTTAATATCATTTTTCCTTAGTGTCCATGTTTCTGCAGCATACGCTTCATTTTCTATAAAAAATCGTTTACTTGGTTTATTAGTTGAGGCAATATGGAAGGTTAAAATTTAAAAACTAATTGTCAAATAAATCTTCGCATAATAATATGAATAAACTCTTAAAGAATTTAAAATTTTACAATTCTAAAATAGGGCTCTATCAATAAGATGTTCTCTTTCATATTGTTTAAGCAAATTAATCTTTTATATTTATAATTTTAGATTATATTTCTTTATTGCGTTCACCACAACCATTTTTTCCTCTTCATTGTAGGTAGTAGCAGTTGATGCTGAGCTGTAGAGGAACCATGAATCGAAGAGTACTGCTTTGCTGAAACGAGAATTGATTCATCTGGGTGCAAGAGTAAAGAGGAATCTGAGCTGGAGGCTATGCATACGGTATGAGAGTTTTTATACCTATATGTTGTTATATTCTTGTTTGTTCAGTATATCAGGCGATAAATATCTTGTATAATATATAGCTGCATCTTACGGAGGATTTAGGAGGAGAGATTGTAAATTATAAGGCACCTTTTGATGAGCTAGAGACTTCAAATTTGGCATTATTATAGATTTCTGCTCACAACCAATTGAAATGAATACAATACAATAAGAATTCCAATTTTTAGGAGCTGTTTTTCTCCTATCATTCAGAATAAGCCGAAATTTATGGTCGGATTAAACTACACACAAACAATTTGATTTCTTTTAAAAATATTTATTAATCAATTTACACGTAAAGTAAATAAATTAAAAATATATCGCCACCCCTGAAAAAGAATGTTTTGTCTGGTATTGTCCGTAAGAATATTTTATTTCTGAGAATATAAGGCATCAATTTTCTGTTTGAACTTGAAAACTTATTAAATGCCAAGTTTTTGTGTTGACTTCTGAAACAGCACTGTATTAGCTCATGTTTGCAGACATCATACGTTTCTATGGTGAATATCGTTCAGCAAATTGGATATTGGAAAGTAATTAATTAAATTTAATCTTAAAATAGGAGCAGCCCTTTAAAAAGATTATTTGGATCAGGATGTTTTTGTTCTACATATAAAATTTTACCAAGAGGTTTTGTCGTGGTTAAATAATTCCAGATTTAATTTAATAATTTAAAGAAATTTGGAGATAAATGTACGATATGCTTGAATTAATTCAGAAAATATTCTTTGGGTTTTTTTGTGGTTTATTCAAGGCAGAAAAATTTCTGAGGCAATACAAATTCTATTCATTATTCAAGTTATCAAAATCAGATAAAGAGTTTAAAATGCAAATGAAATTTCGGTTAGTTTTTAGAGCTTTGATTGAAAATCCGAACTGAATGCCTATATGTAAAGGAAAATATTTTCGTTGTGAAAAATAGAGGAGTGGTTAGTGTGTCTAGCTCCCAATGCCGAGGGCATGGTCGTTTGTGCTTGTTAAAAATATATTACAACACATGTAATTGGAGGAAACTGTTTGTGTTAAATAAATTATTATTATTATTAACATTGATATCTCGTAATTGGCTATTGAGTATATTTACTTTGCCATGCAATTTATTATTAAACTTATAAAGAGTTTGTTTGAATTATAAATATTTGATTCGGTTCCTTTTAACTTTCAATTGTTATATAACGCGATTGCTTTATTTCCCCTGATAATTTACGCTTTATTTTCTATTAAAAAAATCAATTCTTTATTTGGTTTATCAGTTGAGGCCATCATCATCATAGGTAGTCTGTCCGTAGACAGGTTCGTGATTATTCATGGTTAAACTTGGTTCTCCATATACTCCTATTTTCTGCAGTTTTCTTTACAACTTGATTCACATATAGATTCCTGATCAGTCTCCTGTCTTTCCAGTGTACACCTATATCCTTTAATATCCTCATCAGCAGTATCCAGTTTACTCTATCGAAGGCCTTCTGCCAGTCGACGAAACAGGCTGTACTCTGTTGCCCTTTCTGATATGATTCTCACTACACCGATAGCATCTCTGGTTCCTCGTCCTATTCTGAAGCGGAATTGATCTTCCCCTAGCATTTCTTCGGCCTTTTTCTCTAGTCTTTTATTAAGAATACTCGTGGTGATCTTCAAAGTGTGTGACAGTAGGGATATCGTTCTGTAGTCCTTAAGACTGCATTGCCGTTGGCTTCTTCTTTAGAGGGATCATTGTTACATCTAGGAAATCCTGAGGCCTCTCTCCCGAGTTGTAAATCTTGTTAATTAGTTTCGTAATCACTTTGTCCTTCCAATCCCATGACTTTTAAGTACCTCTGCCGGTATTCCATCGCTGCCTGTAGCTTTTCCTTTCTTTAATTCCAGTATTGCCTTTTATGCTTCGCTTTTCATAATACTTAGTCCCAATCTTCTTCAATGCAATTCTCTTCTTCCAGTTCCATTTGTGCCGATCCTGCCTGCTTGTTGTATAGTTCCCTAATGTATTCTTCCGAGTCGAACTGTCCTTCTCCTTCCCATCTAGCTTCGCTCAGCCCTATGATGTCAATCCTATTTCTTTTTATTTCTTCTTTCAGGTTCTTTATCTTTTCTGCCATCCTCATGGTTTTTACATTCCAAGTACCTATGCATAAGTTATCTTCGACACATGCTTTCCTCAATGCAGTCCCTACCCGGAGATCCTATTGGGGGATTATTTTACCTCAAAAGAACTCGTTTTGTCCAACCATATAATCGTTACTAAGGAATTGTAATGTGGCAGTTTCCCTGTTGCTTTCCACATCGCAGATCGCAGTACTGTAGCCATTCAAATCGTCCCTATCACTCCTACAGCTCTATTGGATATAAACCCAGCCAACATAATTTGTTTTTAGCTCGATACCAAACTGACAGTACTGCTGCCTACTGCCAGGCACCGATGATAGTTTTTGTTATTAATTAATTAATTTTTTGTGAAAAACCTCCATTCGTGGATATCGAACCCAGGAACTTTGTAACGGGAAGCCAACACACTAAGCGACACCATATGGAAGGTTAAAATTTTAAAACTAATTGCCAAATAAATCTTTCACATAATAATTTGAATAAACTCGTCAGGAATTTAAAATTTTAAGATTCTAAATAGACCTTGGTAAATGAGATGCGCTCTTTCGTGTTGTTTGGGAAAATTAATCTTTAATATTTAGATTTTTTAGTTTATATTTCTTAATTGAATTCACCACAACCATTTTTCTTCTTTATTTTAGGCATTCACAGTTGATGCTGAGTGAAAATGCGATGGTGTGAGGCATCAAGGAACCATGAATCGAAGAGTATTACTTTGCTGAAACAAGAACTGATGCATCTGGGTGTGAGAGTAAAGCGGATTATGTGCTGGAGGCTACACACATGGGATGAGAGAAGGTTTTTATACCTATATGTTGCTATATTCTGGTTTGTTCAATATATCAGGCGATAAATATCTTGTATAATAATATGGCTGCATATTACGGAAGATTTAGGAGAAGAGATTGTAAATTATAAGGCACTTTTAGATGGGCTAAATGCTTCAAATTTGGCATTATTATAGATTTCTGCTCAGCCAATTGAAATAAATACGATACAATAAGAATTCCAATTTTTAGGAGCTGTTTTTTTCCCGTAATTCAGAATAAGCCAAAATTTACGATCGGATTATACGATACCCCAAGAATTCAATTTCTCTTTAAAATATTTTTAAATCAATTTACACTTAAAGTACATAAATGAAAAATATAGCGCTACCTCTGAAAAAAAAGTTTTAACTGGTACCTTCTGTAAGAATATTTTATTTCTGAGAATATAAGGCATTAATTTTCTCTTTGAACTTGAAAAGCTTTGTGATAACTCAACTTTTATAAAATGCATTTAATATTGATTATAAATTTATGAGAATATAAGGTGTTGGTTTTCAGTTTCAACTCTAAAAACTTTCTCTAATTTGATTTTATAAGGCATATTCCATTTTGTTTGTAAAGTTTATTAGCGTACTTCTATAAATTTTAACTTTTCATCAAATTCCACTTCTGTTAATAAGAATCTAATATTGTAAATATTTATTTATGAATTACAGAAGATATTTAAAAACCTTAGAAAACTTATTAAATGCGAAGGTTTCATATTGACTTCTGAGGCAGCACTGTATTAGCTCATGTTTGCAGACTTGTCATGCATTTCTATGGTGAATATCGTTCAGCAAATTGGATGTTGGAAAGTAATTAATTAAATTTAATCTTAAAATAGGAGCAGCCCTTAAAAAAGATTATTTGGATCAGGATGTTTTGTGTTCTACATATAAAATTTTACCAAGAGTGTTTGGCGTGGTTAAATAATTCCAGATTTAATTTAATAATTTAAAGAAATTTGGAGATAAATGTACAATATGCTTGAATTAATTCAGAAAATATTCTTTGGGTTTTTTGTGGTTTATTCGAGGCAGAAAAATTTCTGAGGCAATACAAATTGTATTCATTATTCATGTTATCAAAATCAGATAAAGAGTTTAAAATGTAAATGAAATTTCGGTTAGTTTTGAGAGTTTTGATTGAAAATCCGACTGAATGCCTTTGTAAGGGAAAATATTTTCATTGTGAAAAATTTATAATCTCCAATTATTAAGCCATTCATTGGAAATGGTAATTTAATTGTTCTTAATTCTAGGCAATATTTAGAAAAAGATTTAACTTTGTGGAGAGTTACATTTCTTAATTAAGAAAAATTGTGAAGGTTTTTTTATTCTTAATTAAAGTCAATATCCAGAAAAAAGAATTCCAAGTCTGTATACTAAAGTTCTTTTAATAATTCCATCAATATCCAATTTGCTAGACATTATTTACTTGTAAATAGGTTTCCAAAGTGTTGTGTTATTTATATTATTCAGAGAAATCGTAAAATCTTTTGTCTAAATGTATATAAGCTATTGCTTTTTCATTCTGTATAATTACTGCTATTTTTTTAAATCTGAACAAACCAGAATTAGCATTTTTGGGTATATATATATATATATTTTGTCTCATATTTTTTTCTAAGCTGCTGTGCTATTTTTCCTCTTTGTCACCAATAGAAATTGTTAAAATGATATTATCCTTGCCAAAGTGCTTTGTAAAAATGTCCAACTTTTATTGTAGTGTTTGCTAAATTGTAAAAAATTTTCTGCACTTCATGAAAATTTTTAAATGGCAATTTTGATTTGTGCTAATATTCAGAGCATTTTAAGTCCAGAAATTTTTTAAAGTCAGAGTCAGAAATTATTCTGTCCAAAATGTAAACAAATTAATTTTTTTGTCCTAATTTCAGAAAGCTTTTAAGTTGAAGAGTTAAAAATTATTCTAAGTCCAAATTGTAAACAAGTTAAAAAAATTAATGTGTTTACAATTTGGACGGAATAATTTTTAACTCCAAGACTTTAAAGATTTCTGAAATTAGGACTTGTCCAAAATGTAAACAAACATTTCTTTTGTCTAGAGTCAGTTTTCTTTTCAGTCCAGGATAAAATAAGTAGAGAAAATGTATTATTTCAGATTGTAAAATTTTTATTGAACTTGTATGTATACATTGTACATTATTTTCATTGCAATAAAGACATTTTATTATGATCAAAACCTGTTGACTCCTTTTAGATAGAAATAATTTCTTTTTCTCGGAGCCTCTTTTAGGTATCGTTGGACTTAAGGGGTTTTTTTAGGTATATTTTTGCTAGAATTAGCACACTTTTAGCCTAAAAATGACATTTTTGTCCACAAATTCAGCCAAATTTTGCTGATTATTGAACAAATTGCTGATTATTCAACATTATGACAATTTATCTACATTTCAACTATTGAACAACTGACAAATTACATATAACACAATATTTTCAACTGTTATTCAACAGTTGACATAACTACATATATCACATGAAAAAATAAACCATCAAACACATTTTACAGCTGAATTAAATTATTGAACAAGCACTTGAAGAAATTACTTGCCTCAGATAAAAATAACTGCGACTGAGCTGTGGAAAAATTAATACAAGCATTTAGACTACAGAACAGCCGTCATCAGTGGCGAAATGCCACTGACAACAACTGCTCTGAAGTCGAAATGCATGTATTAATTTTCTCACAGCCCAGTCGCAGCTATTTTTATCAGAGGCAAGCGATTTTTCCAAGTGCTTGTTCTGGAAACACTTAAACATATCACATTATCAATGACCTTAATTACAATTAACAATGTCTCTTATTGGTCAAAATTGAATACACGCAACTGATTCCATTGGGAGCAATGTTTGCATAAATGACGAAAAAATAATGAATCTCGCAAAGCAATGCTTAATTGGAATTACTTAAATGTCAGAATAACATTTTTATAAACCATTCCAAGTCAGAAATAAACTCCAAAAAATGCAGTTAAAATTTTATGGCATACCTATTTCAAATGTTTATAAAATTAAACCTCTTTATATTTGCCAAATTAATTTGCTTAAAATGCATTGAAATTACACCATGTACCACAATTAGACGCTTGACTGTTTTTTAAAAACGTTAATTGCATAATAGAAACTCAAAGACTAAACATTTACTTCTGATAATTTAATTTTTATAGCAACAAAGATTGAACTAAATACATTTTGTCTTTAAGAATTATCTTGCTTGGATTTAAAAATATAACATTAATGGAGGTAAGTTTATATTTACAACATCAAAAACATATTTGCTCATTTAAAGTTCAGATTCAAAGCTATTATGCAAAATATAACATTTAATCAAAGCAAACACTATTTATGAATAAATATAGCATATTCTCAAAGTTTGTCTTATATTTCCAGGTAATGTACAGTAAATGCATAAAATTAAATGATCTGAGGTTAATTTACATAAAATTTAAGTAGTAATTGCATTGCGTGACTCAACTCACTATCGTTAACAAATCACATTGCTCCTTATCAATAGCTTAACACTTTCATGGCCAATTTGTCAAATTTAAAAGAAAAATCAGCAAATCAAATCATTAAAAATTTATCAATAATTATATTTTTTAACATTATAAATGTGCAAAATGTAAGTAGCAATACATTATCGTTACAAAATATTTATTTAAAGACATATTTGAAGAATTTTCAATTGTAATTTATGAAAGTATTGAGTGCACGAAAAACTAAAGTATTTCATTAAATATTTGTATACAATTGAGTTATTTATGTTAATAAATTTAAAGAATTCCTTTTCAGTAACGCTTGTGTTAGAATAAGTCAAAATCTCATATGGAGTTTACCAAAATTATCGTTACGATAATTTAATGAAGATATTTTAAACAGCCATGAAATTGTTAAGTAATCTAAAATATAACTCATCCAACAAGAGACAACGTTAATATTTACATAGAGACCAACCTGAGAATCAAAACAATAACTACAAAATTGAGAAACAAAATAAATATCCTATAATTATTATACCAAATAGAATTGAATGAGCTTCCCACAATCTATATATATTTGCATGTCTCATTATGCATGCCATAAACTATAAGACATGAATAACTAAAATTTGGTATGATTATTATTAACATCTTAACTTGATGAATGTATAAAAGGTTTGGTCAATTGGTTAATTATAGTCAGTGCTATAATAACAATAATATAGGAGAATATAACATTTTATAATTCCACTAGAGATGCCTGCATTTTAAATTTGAAATGTCGGAATTTTTTATAAAAAACAAAGAAGCTTCAAAGTTTATTGTATATAAGGATTAGCTATGATGCTGGTCAACGCAGACATCCATGACATTTTACGGTGCAATGAGACACTATTACGTATGTTAACCTTCATAACAGCCTACTTAGACAACAAACCCATTCAGCGGCCGGATTATGCAATCTTACTTTCGATACTACACAATTTATACAAGTGAAAACATTTACCACTTACTTAATTTGCTCACATTACACTGTGTTGGATGTGGTTTGGTTAATACAAAACGACAAACAACAGATGAACAAACAAAAAGAATTAATGCAACGAAAAACAAAAACAGTAGAAAAGAGAATTAAAATCACACAGAAATTCAATGCTCCGACTCTTAGAATGATTCTCTAAGCAAAGAGTTTTGTTAAAATAAATTTATGTCAAGTGAATAATACTTTGTTACAATAAGTGGACAATACTTTTGTTAAAACGTTACAAATTGCACTTGACAATGCCTTATCCCCCTCCCTCCCTCTGCTGTTCCCCCCCTTCTCTCGCGAGGCAATAATATGAATCTCGAGCCTCAAAAATGACATTCGTTGTCCAGGAAACTTATCGATAAAAGTCAAAATCTGTCACATATTCGTTAAATATGCGTAATTTCAAAACATGTGGTGCATTACTTTCTGGGAAACCCTCGTACAATGTTGTGTGAGACAGACGCTCCTTTCTAGGAACCTGGTATTATCTGAATTTTTAAAGAATGTTTATTTTGAACTCTTGAACATCCCGCATATAACTGTCCATGCGTAAAGCAAAGCTACCGTATGGTAACTGACTTAAGAAGTCACCTCTCTACTCTGCGTGCACGGGGATTTCCCTTCTAGGAAGCGCGCTCACCTTCAATGCCCCTCTATTCTAATGGAATTCGTTCCCCTCCACTCTACATATTACCTCCGATCACTGAGGCGTAAGGTAACTTCTAGTAATTTTCAATTGCTACATTGGGCGGAACTACCTGTACTCTACATGCACGTTCTCTACCGGAAGCTTAGAGAACGAACTCCACCTGGCAAAAAGCGTCACCTCACAAAATGAATCGACTGCGTTGATTGCCAATTTTAATTACGAATACTCGAAATATTTTCCAACACTTTCATTTATATCAATTAAAATATGAAAAAATTTCCCAAATAAAACTTAATTCAAGCATAGATATAATTTTTTGTTCATAATTATTGGCATAATTTGAAGTCACGATGATTTAAAACATAACCTGAGCAACGCTGGGTAAATTATAAGCAAAGAACTTTGCAATACCATTTTAATTTAATTTATTCACCAGAGAACTATATAAAGATGTTTGTGTAGCATTGTAAAATAAATTCCAATAATTACTCCAAGATTTGATGCACAAAAACGATTACAGTGTAATTTTCCTAATAAACGTTTAATGTGACTAAATCTTAAAAGGATATTTTGTAGTTTAATTTACATTCTTCGTTAGAAATAATTTTATGAACTCTGTATTTATCTCAGATTCACTACAAATATGTTGTCAACAATTTGTTGCTAACATACATTAAAGTTATGGTAATTTAATGTTGTGCTTATGCAAACTGTATAATTATAAAATATCAGTTGATTACTTCGTTTAAAAATTAGTACAAGAGTTTAAAATAACACTAATATTTATAATGAGATTTTAAGATATAAACAAGTTAGGAAAGTGTACACCGTAACACAAATGGGTGCATTTTGTGCACTGGAGTATTTGAAAGAAATTATTTACGTGTTTGGAAGGGAAATAGCATTATAAATTCTTTTCTTCGTCATAAATAATCCATTTTCTTCCCATTTAAAAATATTAAATGCATATGTAAGGAAATTAAACATATTTCCGTGAGATTGTTTACGTTAGCAACAATGAAGAAGTAACCATGCTAGAAAATTTCAAAGTTCAACTCAAATTAAGACTCTTGTTCGATTTTCTCGGAAACTGCGAATCCTACGATGAAAATGTAAAGGAAAAGAAATACCCTACTTTACTAGTTCTACAAGTTTTACTTGATAAATATTTTGATATGACCGATACTTTACGAGATATGAGGGAAAGTTCATATTTTATCACCAGTAAAGTGGTACCCCTGATTGGCTTACGTGACTCATTTATGTGATTTTCTTATTATCTTTGACTGTAAGTCCTTAATATCAAATTTCATGAAAATCTGCTTGGTAGAAGCAGATAACGAACATGCGGACAGACCAGATGGAGACTAATACTAATAGGCGCTTATGCTGGAAGCAAAACGCACCTGACAAATAACCTTGCATGTAATTACATTTACAGATACACATACATTATTAAAAATTTTCTTTAATGACAAGAATGATATGTTACTTATTTGTTCGATATACAAATAGAAGGTGCTTGCATTCTGTAAGCCTTTCAAGTCATTATTTATGGCTTTTGCAAAGTAAAAATTCAAAACTAGTTAAATAAATAAAACAACTTCAAGTACACATTAGAATAAACTTCATTAGCCCACTGATTCCCAATGAAAAGACAAAACTGATAACGTTTTGATTCCGATGCAAATGAATTGGAATATTTCGAGGCGGTGCTTACTGTAAAAGAGAGTCTGACTGATATTATTCACTTCTTTCGGTAAATTGTGATGAGATTAGCCATGAGGAAGTGTACCATCTGAAACAAAAGTACCACGAAGCCAATGAAAAGGAAGAAATCCACAGTACATTGAAACCTCTGCATACTGGACCTTGATGGAACGTACTTAGGATGTAACGGACAGAATGTCCGGCGATGCAAAACAGTTAAATGACGCCACTAATACATTGTGTCTCATGCGGACCTATCACATGTGCGTTATTTGGAAGGCCTAATGAATACATCGCAACATTATAACTAACGTATATCATGGCGTATAAGTCGACCTTTGAAGCTTAAAAAATTTTCCTAAAACTTAAAGTCGACTTATGCGACGAATACAAAATTGTAAACTTTAAATTACAGATAAATAACATCGATATTTACTAACAAGGGGAGGCCATAACATTAATATTGAAATTCGTAAAACCCTTTTAGGAGGTGAAACTAGAACTAAAATATCACCTATATCTCTCTGCGTTTTTGCCAATGGGCCCTTGTTTAAAAGATATTAACAATTTAAATTCAGGTGTAAGCATGGATGCAACATATATCATTAACCTTACGGTTACAAAACAGAAGCAGCAATAGATTAATTGGTAGAATGAATGTCTAGTAGTCGGATGGGCTGGGGTTCGATCCCAGCAGCCAGCATTTTTTTTCAGAAATGGTCTGTATATATATTTTAACTAGTAAAATTGTATTATTATTATGTCTTCATTACATTTTTGTTTTTTTTTCGCAATTTTTTGATCATTTTTTTTGTCTTTTTCACATACGTACTTGATTTATTTGCACTTTCCACATGTAATTATAACATTATAATTATAAATAAATAATACAACTTAGAATGTTATAATCATTACTTGATTGTTTATTAAAATATCAATTCCTTAATATGACATTTATGAAATGTTTATTATGGACAATTACCTTGTTTTTTTAAATGTATCATCCAAAGTATTGTAATGCTGTAGAAGTAAGTGAGATAGAAGAGGTACACTTCGATAGGAATTAACCATACTAATTGCAAGTTATGATTATATGTGGAATATGCAAATAAATCAAGTACAAAAAAGTACGTGAAAAAAGACAAAAAAATAATCAAAAAATATGCGAAAAAAACATTTCCTTTTTTGAAAAGGGGAATAATGTAATCATCAAAACCATCCTTATGCCTGCCAACGTGATATTATATTGAATTCCACTACCGTAGATATTGATTGCGATAACTAGGTGCAGTTAAATTTGATAGCATCATTAACAGCCGACATCAATCAAATCACAGGAACCATTATTTAGTTGGTCAAGCTCTCTGAGAATAGCAGTTTCTTATTGGTTGAAATGAAAACACCTGTCAAATGGAAGGCTCAAGAAGAATAGCACGGACTCAAAACTATATTCATATATTTTTTTATTACTATGTTTATTTCTGTATCTTGTTAAAACTTGGATCGTACAGGACCTTGATTTTGCCTGGTGATGATTTCATGAGAAGTATTTTTAAGTGAAACAAAGGGGGTCGACTTATACTGCGAACATATACTTAATCTAGTATTTTCAAGTTGAAAATTCAAGGTCGACTTATACGTCGCAATATATGGATATATATACATATTATAATGTATATAATTACTGTATATACTCGTGTATGATGCGTCCCAGTGTATAACTGCCGTGTATAATGCGCACTCGTACTTTATTCCAAAAAATCCCGACTTTTTCTTATACCACGTGTATGACAAACATCCTTCATTTTTGGGAGGTATGTAAATATTAAAACGTTTGGACTTGTCCATAAGTGTATTACGTTCAATGAGCTCCATATTATGTCTAAGAGAGACATCGTCAATAATTAAAGCGACTGAGTTGAGATGGGAGCAACTTCATACAGTAAGTTGGGCAAAGTGTGCCGTGTAGAAAACCGCAGCGCCACTGTTGCCAATGCTTTTACATCAGACAAAAAGGGATCTATAAAATAGTTTTGATTTAAAGTGGACGTTGGTTCTCTCTTTCCTATCTCATTCTAAAACTGTTTAAGAGAAGGAACAACATAAAAATTTAACAAACAAATCTGGAAACAGGAAACGCGACAGGTAGGATTAAGTTCACACACGAGATTCTATGGGTTTTAAATTACTTACATTGTCAATCGTACATACTAGAATCATTAACTAAATAAAATTATTTCAATTTGCTTATTCTATGTTTTTTTTGTTTTTGATATGTGTTTTGCAGGAAGACTTATCTTGTGATTTTGCAAAAATTACAGCAATCAGCTGATGAGCTAGTGAAAAGCGGAATAATTGGAGAGGATGGGATTATAAATGTATAGAAGTAATTAGGTGTTCTATACATATAATTATGTATGTATAACCTGGAGTATCAATAATTATTGTGCTTTTCTCATTAATTAACCCAAAAAGCGTGAATCTGGTGCGAGGTAGGTTCCTATTTTAAGTGCAGAGAAGTGTTACCTGCGTATAACGCGCACCCCTACATTATGACCTGAAAATGTGGTCTTCAAACAGCGCGTTATACACGAGTATATATGGTAGATACAATGTATAATTTATTGGTGCAGCAAATCCGCAAAAATTAATTGTTCCTGCGTTTGATCATTGTGACTGGTTGAAATTGACTGACTTGCGTTACTCGTGGGGTTTGTTTGTCTTAAAACATTCTTTGTATTCATTGTTACTTTCTGCCCCATTTCCACCAGGGTCCGGAAAAATCTAAAATCTCGAAAAAGTATCCCAAGTTCCATTCCTAAGAATAATTCCTTTCAAATAAGAACGCAAGGGAAAATCAATTTTTCTTACGGTCGCTATAATTTATTTCATTCTTAATTATGTTCTTATAACAATATGCTCCTGCTAGCACCTTTTACTAGTAAAATATAAAAATTAATACGATTCCTATTTTCCTAAATTAATTAGAAAACTCTGTGCTATTACTTCATGCGCTCTAACAATTTGTATGAATATATAGCGGAGTAAAACACTGTCCTTCATAACATGTGCACTTTAACAATTTAAGGCAACACATACATTTCCTTCGGATGTTTTGGATATAACAGACAGGCCTTCCCCTCCTTTTAGTCCAATATATCGAGGCTTCACTGTATGTATGTAAAGAATGCGATGTCGGACTGTGTACAATACCACGTTTTGCAATATACCATACACGAAAACGTATCAAGTATATAATCGCAAGCTCTGGAATAATATAAATTAAAATAGTTATAACAAATCCAAAGTATATTTTCAATCCTTTCAAACTTTTACAAACCTATGCCAACAGGTGCTTCTGATGGAATCTTAACTTAGTACTTAAAAAGAGTTAAAAATGAAACAATCTTTTGTTATTCTAAAAGCTCCCAATTGCAAGCGCAATCTGAGTTTATATAAACATTTGAAATACAGTTGGACCTCTATAACCGTCACCATTGATAATCGTTGTTTCGATCAACCCTCATTTGTCGCCAAATGGTACAAAAAAATTAAAAAGTTCCGATGCCAGATTGCACTGTGACAGAGAGAGGAAGATTCCTGGCATTGCCTCCGATTCAATTAGTGCCAATTAAACCTTCAAATAAGTGAAAGAATAGCATTATTCGCTTCACGCTTTAATTTAAGCATCGAAATTAATGCTGTAGCAATGTCAAACTTTATAGATAGCAACAAAAATATTTACGGATAATTATCCAGTTAATAACAATTTAATCAAAGCAATTGATCTTATTTTAAATCATTCGAATGCTGGAATCTTACTTTTTCAGTAAGTAAAACTATTAAACATCTATAATGCTTATTAAGGTAAATTGTCTCATGCATAAATTTAAAATTAGATGAGAATAAGGACGTACATTATTTTTTAACAAATTATAAGTTATATGGTTATGTCACCTTCGTAGATAATCTAAATGACAAAGAATGTTAGGCGACGGGCTACGTTTATTCAGGAGCAGCATGAAAACATTTGTTTTAGATTGATAACCTAGAACTCGCCGAAACTTATCTTCTCTTCTTTGTTAATCTAAATAAACGGTTGCGTTGATTGATATATGAAAAAAAGGACATATACTTCAATTAAAAGAAACAAAGAAAATTAAAAACATAAAAGTTTGCAATCAATTACCGTGTAGCATTAGTTTCCTCTCTAATTTGACTTTTAAAATACAGATTTCTTACTGACTTTGCACAATTAATTGTCAATATGCACACACAGCCTCGCCCTCAGCGAGATTTGTACCCGCTAACCTTACCTATACTGGGGAAATGCATTATCAGAGTTAAATACGAATTATTGAGTTATATGTGAAATATTGAGACCAATTTATTCTACACAATTCTTAATTTTTTATAAATTAATTGAAAAAACAGTGAAAACACTGTGCGGGTACAGCTAGTACTCCGTTAATTCATCAAATAGAACTTATAATTTTGTTTGTTTAGTTTACATAACAACGCTTTTACTCATTATTACCTCTGACGGTAAAGCAATATCAATTGCAATTTCCCAGGTTGTTGTTACTATCAGCATTTTAATTACTACAAATATAACTTTTAATTAAAGTTTAAGGCAATAATAGCCCACTAATTCATCAAATGGAAGAAAGAAGAATATAACGAGGTCTTTGAAACTGTGTAATTTTTACTTATGTACCAATGACGTGAATCTAAATTGATTCTTTTGAAAATTTTAATGTCAATCTGATTCAAACGTACTTCATTGCGTCATTTTATGTTACTTGTCGCCACCTGGCAGATCCAGCCACCTTGTGACTAAATGAATAAATAAATAAATATTATAGAGACAGAAGAAGATAAAGAAGAACGACATAGAAGAGAAAGAGTGAGAAGATCAATACTGACAGATGAGCAAAGGCAAACAGCGAGAGAGACCATAACCGAAATCAGGTAACAAAGAAATGAACAAACTGAAGAAGGGAGTAATATAAGAAGAAGCCAAAACAGAATCGATGCAGCCAACGGCGGAAGGCGAAGAAACGACACAAATTTAAACTCAGCAATAGGAAACGGATTAGCTACTCGACGAGATGATTCACATTTAGGAAAAATGGATAAAGAATGTCAAAATCGTAGAGCTTTGTTTTTTAATAACCGAGAAAAGCATAACAGATGCTGGTACGAGAAGAGCACTTCCGCAGCTTCCAGATATATTAAAACTGCCGTAGAGAGAAAATACCCCTATGTGTAAAAATACGCAAGACTAATGTAGTTTCTGCACATGCCAGGACATGAAATATATATATTTAAAGCGGGAAGCTCATTAGTTCTAATTTGAAATGCAAAATCAATCACACTCACCCATCTTCTTTCTTGATATCGCAAAGCAGAGCTGGCCTGAGGAAGACGTACGATGCTGGCTGCGTTTTCAGACTTCATTCTTCGGAGGCACGCATCTGAAACAACGACAGAAGCAACTCAGAAATCTCGCACCCAAAGGATAAAAATTCTACAAAACCTTAACAATAACTTTTGATTTGAAGTTTAAAAGTAATGGAAACTGGCTAAAAATGTATTATTCATACGTTTTTAAAAACACAGATTCTCATTTTATGAGGTAAACTATAATTTTTACGTTAAAAACACAATATATATTGATAACAAACCCTTAATTAATCCTACGTTAAGAATGTAACGCCATATCTTGGCTATATTTGCCCATAAACAAATCCGTCCTTGCAAAAAACTTTACCAACTCTTCACAGAAAATGATAATTTACAACGATAAAATCACTCATTAAACATGTTATGCGGTAACAAAATGTTATACATAAGGACTAATTTATAAGAATAATTACTCCATTATACATAAATATGATAAATATAACATTTACTATATACATATATATACGGTAAAGATATTTCAACTATAAATCAAAGATGAATAGAGAAGTTATTTAAGATTTCCTTACCTTTGAAGATATAAATCCTCGAGGAGATTGACCAGGACAGCTGGATCACACAATAATAACAGTACTACATTTATTTTCCAGAAGATCATAGTTACATGGCAAATCAATAAGACAAACTCAATCACAAAATAAAATACAAAGTAAAACAATATAACAGCACGAGTGGACTAACGAAAAACAATAATACATCAAAACATCACCATAAATTACAATTAAGTGGCAAAACAGGGCATACTGAATAATTACATATACAAATTCACATATCGATTTACAAAATAAGAAATAGTACTATTAAGAGACGTTAACTAATGTCCAGTAAGCAATGTGAAGATTACACACATTGAAACTATAAAAAACTTTAGATAAAACTTCACTTCACTTAAAGTGTCTTAAAACGTACACAAATCAAACTAAAAGTACATATTTAAAAACTGCTGTCAAAATGCGTCACATGGACCACTGTTTTCGAAGAATAAACGGCCAAACTTTTGTCAAGATCAAAACTATCAACATTAAATTTCGAATACAATAAAAAGGTCTAGTTTTTTCCTTCTAAAATAAATAAAATAAAATAACCAAAAGTATTAAAACACTGCTGTGAAAATGATTATCACGTGGACCAGTTTTCGAAGAACACAAGGCCAAACTTATATCACGATCATAACTATCAACATTAAATTTCGAATACAATAAAAAGGTCTAGTTTTTTCCTTCTAAAAAGGTCTGATGGAAACATAAAATAAATTTCGAACGGTATTACGCACATAACAGATAATCTCGTCAGCCATTTTAAGATTTCTATGAAACAACAAGAAGTAACGCGCAGGCGCGCAGGCTAACCAACATTTCGTCTTATAAAGCAGGATATTTACAATTTCGACAAAAAAACCACAAAAAATAAGCAATTCCTTTTTATATCTTGATTTCACATTTTAGTAGGAACACAATTATAACTTATTATAGGATCGATAAAATTTGCTTAAATGTTATAAATTACTTGCAGTAAATCAAATTTATTGGCATTAAACTTTTGCTTTGCAAACCTAAATTTGGATTCGTCATGGAGAGGGGTAAAAATAAGGCATTAAAATATATTTTCACATTGCTTAAAAACCGACAATGTAATTAATTAAGTAATAACGAATTTTTGGTCCAAATACGATTGCGTTTTTTGGTAACATTTATTTTTCTGTAGGACATGTCTTCATAAACAATTACATGGGTAGTTTCTGCGACATTTACAAATTATGCGGAAACAATTATTAGTTATTAAAAACTATTCACGAGTGTAATTATAAGAATAGCAATTATACTCCGGAAAATACTTTCAGGTTTTTATCTTATCCATGTACTTTGGAAACCTGTGGTATATTCAATTGATACCGATAAAATATTCGTATAAATTTGAAATGTAGGTACCTACTGATTTACAAACACAGATGTCCGGAACAGGTAGAAAAATACACTTGTAATTGTCCTAACTAAGATACTCTATTTAGTAAGTGAATTAGCCTTCATAATGCACTTAAGAACCATAAAAAACTAGGGTGAGTCCTTCTTCACGGTAACCTTCCACCTCATTTCCTATTTGAAATCCAAAAACTCACGTAATATATTTTCAAAAAAAACATTCGTGCGTCAATTTCCAACAAATCCTTTATCTAATTTTACAATTATCCGTCCGTCTTTCTCCATTTGTATCTCCCATTATTACAGCTAATGCCTGTCGCATAAGTATATACGGATCATCCTTTGCATCAATTTATAGAAATTTATAAAATTTTATTATTGTAATAATATCGTATATTTCATAAAGGTAAGCTCCTCTCCATTATGAATTTTACACTAATAATAATAATATTCGAGGCGATTCATTAACCCCTTAGCTGCATGACTCACCAAACCCTCCAGCTGAACAAGCGTCTGGGGGCGGGTAGCGAAGGTCAACGTGGACTGCGACATAGGATTGAGCCCTTCCAATACCAATTCTATAAATTCTTCATCAGAATACGTTTTTCCGAGTGCTTTCGCGGCAACTTGAACGGAATAATAAAAGTCGCGAGGGGACTCGTGCGGCATCTGAAATCGTTTGACTTTGGTTGTTAGAAGTCGTTCGTATTCCCTTTTTGAGACAAAAGTATCCCATACTTTAGTTATTATATTATCCCATGGAAGTCTCTGGTTAACGACCGCGAGCCAGAATTGGCGACAATTAGCCGGAAGTTTAGACAGCAACAGAGTAAACAGATAATGTTCTGGGATCAAAGACAAAGACAAGACATCGTATACCGCTGATATGAATTTAAACCAATTCTCCGACGTGGGTTCATGGAAAGGGGAAATTTCAAGCAACAGCTGATTAGCGACTTTTACACAATCCGCGAAATGAGGCTTCATTTCACCCCCGTTCGACTGGGTCTCTTCTGCAGGTTCAGGAAGCAATCCAACGCCCCTTTTACCGCGTTCTTTAGACATATTTAATACGAAATAACAGGATATTAACCGAACGGCAATCTCGAAAGGAGATGGAATTAATGAGATGACAAAGCGGAATGATTCACAATACAATCAAATACCAGGAGAACTATACCACGAAAAACCAGAAATACTTTTAAACAAACTAGAACTATCCCACAAATTGTTGATCCAAAATAAACCGAACATATAGCAACCTTATAGTTAGATTTACAGAATACATCTCCCCGGGGCCTCCATTTATGTGGCGACCAAAAATCATAACTTACATACTCTTTAGGACGTAGGAATTAAATCATTCTTTCCGTATTTGTTTTTAAAAAACTATGTCGATTCTTCTAGTCTTTTTGCACTTACTATTAACCTCTCAAACTGTGAGAAACTATCTTTAATTTAATAGAAACTTTTACAGCATATGATAGAATACAAACGGCAGGTAATGTGTATATTGACATTTGCAACATTCTTATATGAGATAAAAGGAAACTGAAAATTTCATGTACAAACAAATGTGGTATGTTTCAAAGCATTAATTTAACTCCAAATATGACAGCAATTCCTAAAATGCATTTATTCCTGCTAATTGTCGTAATGTGATTAATTTGCATTTATAATTTCCAGTGTGAAATATTTTTGTATTATTATTCCTTGACCTTTTATAAAGAAATTAATAAAATGTTCGTGATTACCTTTTATATAAAACCGAGTGCACCTTTGCAATTATGTTAAGAATAACTAACTTATAGGTATAGGTTTTACATTTCTTTGTTAATATATGTTATTGTAGGGTATAGGCTTTAAATTTTGTAAATATGTATATATGTACATATTCATTATTCAATCTTTTAATTTCTATATGCTTTTTGTTGGGGAAATTAACATAATTCAGATATTGTGCGACCTTTTATGTTGCAGTATGTACACATTTTCACTTCTTATGATTTAAAATTATCTGCCTAATATCATTGCCCTCATTAGGTTTGGGAACAGGTATTACATCATGCCTCTTAATGTTAGAGTACATATTTGGATGGTTTCTGTGTGTTGTATGCACTGCTTAGTGTATATATGTTCATTTTTATACTGTTTATTT
The DNA here is from genome assembly GCA_036926305.1 of Uropetala carovei. Taxonomy (NCBI): domain Eukaryota; kingdom Metazoa; phylum Arthropoda; class Insecta; order Odonata; family Petaluridae; genus Uropetala; species Uropetala carovei. The sequence goes on from JAXCHB010000164.1 coordinate 1,134,809, forward strand.
GGTTACCTTGATATGATATTATGAACTTGTATATATATGTCATGTGAAGGGTGTCACTGTTTATATGCTTGCATGAATTAACACATTTGAGATGTTGCAGTATGTACATACTTTTACCTTCCTGTGATTTCAAATTATCTAATATCAATGCTCTCATTAGCTTTGAGAGAAAGTATGATTTTATATGCATTTTGTGGCATGAACTAGCACAATGCAGATAATTTGCAACCTTTTATTATTTAGTATGTACCTGCATACATCTTTTTTGTTAATTCATTGTTCATTATGTTCATATTACATTTTTTGTCTATGTTCAATTGCATATTTTCATGGTTTACAGTATTGTCTATACTACTTCGTGTATGTTAAGATTTTCTTATACTTAGTCTCACTTTTTTCTGTTTGTGTAATACCAGTTGAGGATACATTTCCACATATTTTGTACTTTTCCATGTGTGATCTCTGTTGAATTGCTAATGTTTGAATTGAGATTTGGCAACTGTTTGTTTTATCTGGTACTACTTTGTAATGTAACTGTGCCAGCTTTACTAGATACCGGCTCCTCCTTATCGATGCTTGACATTAATACTTGGCGTAAAATTCCCCGCACGGGACGAACCCAACAGCGTGACATTACGTGTCGGAATATCATTGCAGCTCGGATTATCTTGACACGATATGTTACATTGAGGGTCCGCATTCAAAACTTATCGTGGCGACATACATTCTATTTGTCCGATTTGCCTGTCCCAATGATATTGGGTCAGGATTTCATCAAAAGGACGCGAATCGTACTTTACCACGACGCGTTTTCCTTTGAAAACTGTCCAGATAAGAAATTCCCTTTCCACTTCAATTCCGACACTTCGTTAGCGTCGTCCGATTCGCCCCCGTCATCAATTGTTCATATGCAATGCCAAAATGCCCCACTTGCAAGCAAAACCCATTCCAACAGGGAAAAGGTTTCCTTCGGCGGCGAAGATAACCTTAGTCGTCCAACAAAGGAAATAAAATGTCTCGTCGATGGCTATTCCGACGTAATCTCTTCACAATTAGGCCAAACCAACCTGATGTGCTATGAGATTGAATTGCTCGATTCAACTCCGGTCAGATCCCCTCCATATCAATGCTCGCCGCCAAAATTGGCCATGATGAGGGCTCATGTCGATAAGTTACTCGCCGACGGTATTATCCAGCCTTCGTTATCGAACTGGAGTTCACCTGCCTTTCTCATCCCCAAGAGAGATGGCTCCGAAAGACTAGTGGTCGACTATCGTAAACTCAATAAGCAGGTCAAGGCCGATAATTTTCCTACGCCTTCGATAGAACACGCCCTACAATATTTGGGCTCTGCCAAATATTTCACCATTCTTGATTTAAATTCTGCCTTCCATCAAATTCCTTTGACATCGCCTTCAAAGGAGTATACCGCCTTCGTCACCCCGTTTGGGCTGTATCAATATAATCGTCTTCCATTTGGTTTAACCACATCTCCTCAGGTCTTTTCGAGGTTGATTGACAAGGTGCTAGGTGATTTAAAATATTCTTGTGTGTATCCATATATTGATGACTTATGCATTTATTCCAAGAGCCTCCAAGAACATCTTCGTCATGTCAAACTGGTATTGGAGAAGCTAAGGGCAGCTGGTCTCACGGTCCATCCAGAGAAGATGAAATTGGCCCACGAATCCATTACCTTCCTTGGACATCGAATCTCCCATGGCGAACTTACCACTGACCCAGAGAGAACACAAACCCTTTCGGCATTCCCTGCTCCTAAATCAGTTAAGGAGGTCTCACGCTTTCTCGGTATGTGCGGTTTTTATTCCAAATTTATTCCTAATTATGCGGAGATAGCATCCCCTCTGAATGCACTCCGCAAGAAAGACGTCATTTTCAAATGGACCAAGTTGCAGCAAGATTCTTTTGTCACATTGAAACAATGTCTGTCTTCTCCCCCAGTACTTCAACTTCCTAACTTTGAGGAAGAATTCCATTTGTTCGTGGATGCCAGTCAGGTGGCACTGGGGGGGGGTTCTTCACCAAACGTTCGATGGGAAGCTAAAGCCTATAGCGTATGCTAGTAGAACCTTGAATAATTTTGAACAGAAGCAGCCATCTTATGAATTGGAGTGTCTTGCTTGTTGTTGGGCAGTCGAAAAATTCAGGACTTATCTACAGCCAAAACTATTCCATTTATACACAGACAATGGGGCGATAACCTGGTTGTTTAAACATCCCAAGCAACTAGGAAAAATTGGACGAATGGTTTTAAAATTGTCATCCTTTCGCTTTGTAATCCATCATGTCCCATCTTCTAAAAATAGGGTAGTAGACTGTCTACCTAGAGCGGTTGACCAACCAATTGAGGATGCAACTCATTGTGCTATGCTGTTACATCAAATACCTCTGTCCTTCACAAACATTAGGGATCACCAGAATTCAGATCCGCAGCTAAAACAGCTGATCGAACAAATCAGACAGGGAAGCCCATCCCACAATTATTTCATTAAGAATGGATTATTATATCATGGAACAAGCAGACTTAAAAGGGGTAGAGTGGTGGTTCCAGATGCCCTCAAGGCCATGCTATTTTCCTATTTCCATTCCTTACCAACTGCTGGACATATGGGCATTAGTAAGACTTCTGAGCGAATCTGTAGGGAGTTTTGGTGGAGTAACATGAAGTCAGAAATAGTCCAGATGGTTAAAACCTGTCATGACTGCCAAACATGTAAACCTAGGAACACCCTTCCCCCTGGAGAAATGAGTTCTACTACTCCTAACTACCCCTGGGAGAGAGTTTATATAGACTTTGTTGGTCCATTACCCAGAAGTCGGAATGGAAATACTTGTGCACTCACAGTCATTGACAGTTTCACCAAATTTACCTTCATTGAACCGTTACGCTCTCAGTTAGCCTCCCAAGTTGTTTCCACGTTATTCCAGAAAATCTTTCCTAAATTTGGCTATCCTAAATTCTTGGTTTCTGATAATGGAACCCAGTTCAGATCTGCGCTTCTGGCAGATATGTGTTTTAAATATGGTATAAAACAGATTTTCACAGCCCCTTATTATCCGCAACCTAACCAAGCTGAACGGGTCCACCGAAACCTGAAATATGCCTTAACCATCTTATCTCAACATGACCATAGGAAGTGGGATGAGTATGTGCCCAGCCTAACCTTTGCCTTCAATTCTGCCAAACATAGCAGTACAGGATATACTCCTGCAAGGGTGTTTATGGGAAGAGAACTTCCTCACCCTCTAACAAATTTCTGGAGAATTCCTCCACAAGCTCTGTCGGAGACGTTAACACAATCTGAAAGGCAGTCCCTATGGCAAGATGTGTTAAGAAATTTAAAAAGGACAAGACTTAGGCAAGCAGTGGCATTTAATAGAAGTCATTCAGGGAATCCCTTTAAAACTGGTGATATGGTCTTGTATAAAAGGTTTCCTACTAGTTCAAAGGCGCACCACCAAACCGCCAAACTCACACCACAATGGGTTGGTCCATTTTCGATTAAAAATTTCTTATCTCCTGTGACAGCTGTTCTGGAACTGTCACCCACTAAGGAGAGAATTGCCAATATATCGCATTTAAAATTATATCATAAATAATTCTGTTATTATAACTTGTATGTGCCGGCGTAGGGAATTAGCGACCCCATCGCCCAATGATACTGCATCATTGCAATCAGCCCCCACATGAGAATCTGGAAAAACATATCCATTTTCGGCTTACGCTATGCCTTTGTGAATACAAAGATGATGTTCGAGGCAGCATACAGGATGTTTAGACCTTTATGTTTGTCTCCATGGCTCTAAATTTTTATTAGTTAAAGTAACCTAGCCATGCTTTTCTTATGTTTACTGGTAATACTGCCTCTATTACCACAATAGTTTTTGTGCACTCTCCCCAATTGGGATGGTGTACCTTAAAATGTTTATTACACTGTATGCTATTGTCAAAAGGCTGTGCATCTCAAACAGGGGAAATATACTAATTTAAAATTGTTTCACTAATCATAATTATCTGAACTATTCTAAATATTAACCAATGTTATAATAATTATCTATACCACTGTGAAAATTAATTAATGTCATAACAATTATCTGTACCACTTACTAAGCTCAAAATGGTTAATGTCATACTGACTCGAGCCCTTGTCTTAGAAAATAACTGCTGGTAAGTGCCCAGCATAAAATACTGTTTACTTTACTTAATACTTTAAATTCAAAATAATCTTTTGTTAAATTTCGGTACTTCCCACTTGGAACTACCATGAACTCCTTTTTTCTTATAATATCCATTGTCTTTGAATGTGCCCTTATTGTAAGCCTAAGGCAAGGAGTGGGCAATAAGTTTTGTATCTCAATTCACTGGTGCTATTCTGAAACCACACACCAGAACCTTTCATGATAATTAATATCTGTTATGGTAAAGACATAAGTGGGGCGATTGAATTTCCATCCGAGAAGACATCTCACTGCAGTGCTTAGTGAACACTTTCCAAACCTGCCTTCAAGGAGTGTACTAAACCCGAACAGTGTGGACCAGTGGTGAATGTTTTCCGTTTCCCCTAAGAACTTCCACTGGAACAGGGGCGAAGACTCGGATTTTCAGAACAATATAACATTTCCAGTGAATTATTCCCAATATGTTTGAATTATTCCAATGTAAATAAATTATATTAACAATGCTAAAGAGAATTCGTGTGTGTGATCTAAGCTAAAGAGTGATTAAAGAAGTGCTACAGATAAAGGGTGTGGACCATTGGGGGAAGAGATGGTCTAAGGAATCTCCCCCCACCCTTCAAAACTTTATTTTTCTTTGGGAAAACTTTATTTTTTTTCATTTTCTGAGGGAGGATGCAGCAATTTTCCCCACAACTCCGCACTTAACGAAGCACTTGTCGAATAAACGCGACGAAAACGCAGAAAATCGCAGAATATCGCCGCTTTGTTATCGGTGTCTTTGTCATCGGTGAAGAGAACGCCAAACGCCCACGCCGAATGGCCCCGCCGAATGGCTGCTCCCACACCAACGCGCTTTATATAGGGCGAATATTACCCCTATTTCCCATTCCCTCCTTTTCGTAGGGTTATATCACATAATCACGAAATTAGCCAATACGAAGTCGAGGAGTCGCCCATTTAAGCTACCCGCCGTACCCCCTCCCTCGAGCGGCGACGTCAGGCGAGAGCGGCAGTCAAGAGAACAAGGCAGACCACCGGGGATATACGGAGAGCGAGCTGTCGCCGGGGTGGTGAAGAGAAGGAGAGAGACGGGAGTGAAGAGAAAGAGAGAGACGGGAGTGACAGAGAAAGAGAACGAGAAGAGTTGTTCCTCGCAGGGGAGAGATAAGTCCACAGGTTCTGAAGTGGTTACGTGTTGGTAATACTTGAGTTTATTTGGTTATGTGTACCATATAGCATTTAGTTGGAGCTGTATGTGGCGTTGATTTTTGGTCGCCACAAGATGAAAAATTTAACATTATACAAAAGTCATTTGAAAAATATTTCGTGCATAATAGTTAACAATTAATTCATCCATTAAAAGATGCTAAAAAAACCTGTAAGGGGTTATTACAAAACCTAAACCTTAATGTTAGCTGAAACATTTGATAAATTTCTTGTCTCTTGAGGTCCTATAAATATGCTCAACTTTTCTGAAAAATCCACCGGTAACACCAGAAAAATATTCCTTGTCAGACGAATAACTTCTCTCCCAAACTTACTTCTGACTAAAATTATGATAATGAACTTATATAAATGTATGATAATTTTTCTCGCAGAATTAAATAACAAATAAGGTTTAGCACACATAATAACATCAATAATTTTACCTTGAATTTTCTTCCCTTTCTGAAATAGGCAATTAAATAGCCAATTGTGTGCAGATGAGCCAAGTTTCATCAAGGATAATATACATACTGTGTGGTTGAAGGGCAACACCAACAGCTGCTTCCAACGCAACCATTCCTTCAAGAAGGGTTGCTATTTCTTCCTCTTCTTTTATCTCCTCTGAATCATTTGGTGGCCATCCTACTTCCACACTCCTTCCAGAGTGTACACCTTGACATACTATCTCCAGCAGGATTGGGGTAAGGTTGCGCATATATGGAGTAGATACCATCACCTCCTCATGAGAAAAGATCTTGCGAAGCACACGCATGCATTCCAAACGTACCTGCATTTGAAAAACAATAATTGAATATATAATCTCCATTTTAAAAATAACATTTCAAATATTATAATATTTATAATCACTATGACTTGTAAAGCACAATATCACAGATGATGTGATTGAACATAATCTTACCCGTGAGTCAACACCCTTCAATCCACTCTTTAGTACATCAGTTGCACGGCTGCACAACTGATAAGCACTGGCTACTTGAGGTGGTGCATTGAGAGCAATGGTGGAAAATGCCTTCATTAGCGTCGATAGTTGGGTATCCTCCTTGGTCTTTCCAGGTAAGCCTTAAGAATTGGAATAAAGGTAAGTACTTTGTTAATGAGCAGGTCTTAATAAAAAGAGGTGGGTGGCATGTCTGCCACTTGATGCTATGTTTGCAGGTTCAAATGCTTTTGGTCTTATATGGCCACCACTGTAGTGGTTAACATACATAGTACAAAATACAAAATGCTACCTATGAGAGCAAGCATTAACACAATTGTCACTTTAGGGCAGAATTCATAAACATCAGTTTTAACATCACGGTTGGACAAAATTGGATAAAGAGATTTAAGGACTTCTTTTTAAGTAGCAAAACAAACTGTATTACCACTGTAGTTTCTTATTTTTGAAGATGGAATGATTAGGCATAAATTTTAGTTTTTATCGGGAAAAAGTAAGAATTTTTCTGGGTTCCAACAATCGACTACCATGGCAATGAGCTCAACGCTTTTATATGGGTATGTTTTTAGTATGAATCAGACAGCTATATTATAATGACATTAATATTAAACTATGACCAATGGAAGAAATCCAATATTCCATATTTTGGGGGTTTTGCCCCATAGGAGGATAAAACTATGAGGCACTATGAGGAACTATGAGCTAGAGACTTGAAATTTGGCACAATTAGAGGTTTTTGGTAGGAAAAAATCCGAAAGTATAAAACTTCCTCTTTTTAGTGGCAATTTTTTACTAAATATAACAATCAAGCAGTGTTGGAAAATGTTGCGCGTAACATAATGAAATACTGAAATGATTTTTGAATAATGTAATGAAAAAAGTTAATGAAATTTTCAAAATAACTAACAAAAATGCAACGAAAACAAAGTGTTATTTTGTTATGCATTTCATATTACCTTAATTTATGTTTGTTTATTATTACCTGTTTTTACCTTAAGTAATTTTCATACCAGAAATAAGACAATATTTTCTACTTTATAAAATAGTTGTGCTCCATAAATAAAAGTTAGATTGGACACATCAAAAAATTTCCTGGAAAAATCGTAATTTACCCAATTCACTAAACAACCTTTTAATATGAAAATAGCATACATTTGTATATTGTGCACCTATATTTTCAAAAAAGTTTTTCAGGTTGATATTCTAGCCCACAAGCATAAAATTTATTGACCAAGTGGTCCACTTGTAAAAATGTTTGTAGATCTCTCCTCTACTATATAGGCTTAAAATGAAAAAAATATTCAAGTTTTGAATATGTGTACGATAGAGAAAAAAGTGACCCTAACCAGTTGCCGACACCAAATCAAGGACTTTTGCCATTGCACTCTGAAGAAGATGACTCCATTCTTTGGCACATCGAGAATCATGTCCATGACGATCAGAGCAAAGGGAGAACAAACAGCGTAGACTAGCCTCAGATGTTTCTCCCCCTTCTCCAAGTACTCCTGTTGCCAGGTACAATATTGTGGGAAGCACTGCTACAGCACCTGCCAGAAACAAAGAAAAACTGGGATGAACAAAAAGCATTTACCAGTACATATTGCTCTAAATTGCCAAATCTCAACAAAATCAGGAGTAACACTATTTTTTTGAGAAATAAATATACACAATTTTGTGTTGCCTGATGATGCCATGATACTGCAAAAACAATCACAATTAATTAAGTTGTGTGGAAATTGTGTATTTATTTATTCAAATAATAGCAAAGTTTATTGAGAACGAGTTAAAGGTTTAATCAAGAAAAATGCAACATTTGATCTATCACACAAATTAGAACAAAAAAGTCAAATATATCCACCATCATTGGTTGAATTAAAGAGATTAAAAGTTAATATATGATAAATTATAAAATGCCTCTCCCACCCCCTCTCCCTCTTCTCTATTGAATTTGTGATGAACTTTTAATAACGAAGTTGATAATAAAATCATTTATAGAAGCTGTTTATTACTTTAAGTTTTAAAGAATTTAAAAAATGAAAATGTGCCGAAATTAGACATGTCAACATCGCTCTGAAAAAAAAAGGTGCCAGTACGCCGTACCGTCATGTAACGTCACAAAAAAGCACTGGCTACAAGTATATATGTACTTATGAAATGGTTTAACAGATACAAACTTTATACCAAACAAAAATTGCAACGAAACTACACAGATGATCCACAAAACACTACTCTACCCAAAACATGAAATACTGTGCAATGAAAATTTTTTCTATTACATAATCAATTTTAGGCAAACAGCTTGCTAGGCCTAATTCTGCCAAGTTTAACACAATGTTTTCTGAGAAAATTCAATAAACATGGCTTGCTAGATCTAATTCAGCCAGATTTAACACTTAACATTATCTAACAAAATTCTGTAAACTTTCTAAACAAATTACTCATTATGTTGTAGTAAAACAGGTACAACTGAAAATTATAGTTTTAGTCAATGTTCACTTCTTTGTCTGATTATTTGATTCTGGTATGAAGAGGGGTAACCAAAGTATCACCTTCAGATACATTGCTTTTAATGCAATAAAAATCAGAATGTTACTAAATGTTTTTCCTCACCTTGTGGTGGACAAAGACGTGGGATTTCTTGCATTGCATAGAGAGCATTTGCCACTGGACGGGTATCCAATGAGACACTGCCTGATAAAATAGGGCGAGGCGTAGCAGGAGGAATGTCTGGAGAATTTGGTGCAAGGTGTGGATAGTATCGCAGCATAAGACATAGACAGACCTCAAGGAGAGCAAATGCAAGTGACTGTCCAGGAGTGATATCTGCTTCACCCTCAACATCTGCTGGCATTCCTATTCCATCATCAAGGCTACGATTGGCTGGTGAGATTTCTAAGTAGAAAAATTAAACTAATCAAAACAATGTCGACCAAAAGATTTAGGTATTATAAGGACCATTCCAGGATTAGAAGTTGTCAAATAGAAAATTTTCAATAAAAAGTAATGGTGATAGAAACATGATTAATGCAGAGACGATGATTGTTAAACAAAAATTATTACATATTTACTGGATTTTATAACAAATGATTTTAAAATGGGTTTTCATAGTCATTACCCAAATACAGGGCAAAATTTAAGAAAAAATGGAAGAGCTCCTCACCTTTAAGCACCTTTCGCTTGTAAGTTTCAAGAGCTTCCAGACCAGCTTTAAGTATACTTCCAACTACTTCCATTGCAAGAGCATGTACTTCAGGCCACTCACGAGTAAGCACAAGTCTATAATCACAAAAAAAATCAGCTGAAAGTTTTATCTCATAAACTTAACTTTTATGGTATAATATGTCAAAAAATCTGAAGAAAAGTTTCTATTATCTTCGATTGTTTGTTTTAATTTGTCAGTTTTGTGTGGTTTTAAACATGTTAACAAATTTCAAATGTTTTATATGAGACAACAAGAAATTTAGTATCATAGCTACAAGGATATATTACATGAAAATTTGAAATGCTCTATGAATTATATGAAATATAATTTCAAAATTTCATGTAAAACAGGTGGTTTTATAATATGATTGATAAAAATGTATTTTGATTTTACAGTTTACCATATTTGTAAATGACCATAATTAAAATATTTCTATAGGAAATACAGTGGAATTTCTATAAGTTGAACCTCGAGGAAAACAAAATATTCTACTTATAGAAAGTTATAGAAGAAAATAACATGAAAAAGATTTTGTCCTGTAAAATGAATTAACTTTGAGTTATGGAAAATTCAAGTTATAGACGTTCCACTTATAGAAGTTTGACTGTAACTAGCTAATTCAGCATCACCAACCATTATATTCAATGCCTTGGCTTTCAAACAATGCATCATAATGATACATTTTTTAAAATTGTAGAATGGTAATGCAATCAGCTTATAAAAATAATAACAGGCTTGGGAGAAGAGTGCAAGATATAGCAACTACTACTGTATTTAATCAATTGTAAGCCAACCTTTTTTACCTTTTTACCATCTCAGAAATCGCCACTCGGCTTAGAATCGGTGTAAAAAAGTTAGTCAATGAATTTATGTCCTTAGTTACATTATAACGCGAGATATAAGTGTATTAAAGTGGAAGTAAACTATCTACTTTAAATGTATGCAAAAAAGAATCAAAATGACTGAACACCTATGGAGAAATAAATTATGTAAATAATACGTGGCATGTCAAAGTCGTAAAAAAACGCAGCGATAGGGCTCGTAGGCATAAAAAGCTATATATGTACACAATGTTTCGTTTGACTCATGAATCAAAACATTTGCCTTTCCTACCTCCCTCCCCTCCCTATCTTGTTTCAGTGTGTCTAGTATATGCGTACTGGGATTTCCCGAGCGAACCGTTACTTCCTTGTGCCTTAGCGGCATAGCAGCCAACTTGGGAGAATAATTTAAGAATAAAAGTGAAAAGGAATTCCCAGATGATACTCGTGTAGTACTAACGTATGTTATGTAATATGGTGTCCGCATTTGACTGACGAGAAACGGCTATTTCTTTACGAGAATAAGATCCCGGGGAATAACAAGGTCAAACTACTCTTTTAGTAGAAGTTGTTATGAATAAGTGAATAAAATGTATTTTATGTCGCCGTAATTTTAGTTAATACTCTTTATTTAATTATTAACTGAAAATCTGAGGCGTTCATAATTGTTGGTATTTTTAAATAAATGACCCCAGCTGTCTAACAAGCACTTTAAAATCAAAATTTTTCCTTGCGTGACCTTGTGAAAAGTGGGGGTCAGCTTACAATTTGTGTCGGCTTAGAATCGATTAAATACGGTAAGTTAAAAAGATCAATGAACCAATTTTAACTAGGATACTATGGAATACTTTTGAAACCTATGAGAACTTACCTGTGCAGAACATTACAGAGCTCAATGGCAAGTGACTTGTCTGGAAGAGCAGAATGATTTGGTTGTTGATTGGAAGCGGGATTGACTGTTGAAGATGAATTTGTGTTAAGGGGAGTTGAAGGGAGGAGGAGGGAACGACCAGAAGGTGATGAGAGGAGCGTCTGCAGGGCATTCAAACAAGTTGTCACAGACTCTTTTGGTTCTGATGATGATCGTGGTCCACAGAGTGATTCCATGCAGATACCTGCATCAAAACATTTTTCTATAATTAGATAAAACTTCCTCCAGAATTTAAAAAAATTCCAATTAAAAAGTTTTCACAATGTTCTAAACAATTAATTGCACCACAATGAAATATAATAAAAATATACCATAGCACTATAAAAGTAACATACTACACATTACTGATATGAATTAAGAATACTTATTTTGAAACTACAATAAGCATCATGTTTTCTGCTATTCCCTCAAAAATAACTTATTTTCTAAATACTACTGTAAAATTCCCAGTATGGAAGTTAAATAAGTGATTGTACATAAAGGTGGTCCTTCTATGGAGGCAAAATTTTTTTTTCGAGATATTCTTTGGGACACCCACTACTTTTTTCCTTTCGGCGTGAGGATGCTGTGTGTGAAATTTTGACTCAATTGAACAATATTTAGAGGTGGCTCATCGAGGCTGAAATATTTCACATTTGTCGAAGATTTGTCAGTAAACGAAAAATTGGTTATATTCAACTTGTCTGCCAAAATTTAGCTTTATTTTTCATTTTTTTGTATTAAGGTAGAACAAAGGAAGGGATAAGTCCACTTAAATATTTTAAAGAGAGCTTTATTAATCTCACTTAGCATTCATGTCTTTCACAAGTGCTGCCTTTGAGGAGTCTGTATACATTTTATGGTAAAGGGACAAAACTTGTAGCATATCCTGCTTCTGAGCTTCATCTTTGGTGTGCAGGCTATTGTACTGTTCGATTAGAGCTACTGCTCTCTTAGCAGTGCCATTAACTACTTTCAGGTTCTTAACAATATGAAGAACATGAAGGTAGTCCTCTCTTATATACCAAGTCGATGGGACAGCATCAAGAAAGTCTGAATTCATATCAAATCGTGAAAAAAGAGCTCGTGAATTTAAAGTCACCAGGCCCTCTAACTTAAGTGTTTTCCACTTGAGAAGACTTCCAGATCTCTTCAAATTCACTTCAACTCTCTTTGGAAGATCAGGTATCCTCACCGGTCATGTAGCCCCAACAGCCCTTTTCTCTTTGGTCACAGAGAAAATCTATATCCTGTTGAATCATGATCATTTTCATAGCATCATTATGTATTATATCAAAAAGATCATCTAATTTATCCGTGAAGTCATAAACCATCTTTAGCTGGGTGGGGTTTTCATCACGGCCACGGTTTTTCACTATAGCTTTCCATTCATCATGAAGCTGCACTACATTGTCAACAGCATGTTGTTTCTTTCGGGTCGGGATACAGGCTTTATCCCAGAAGAATTGCACTAGATTCACGATTGTGGTCGCAGCAATAAGAATTTTCTCCTGCAGAGTGATGTGATGTTGGAAGAACACACTTAAGCACCTATCTGTTTGACGGTAGCTTGTTACCCGTGATCTCATGTGCTGTATGACATACTAAATATAGACTGAGGTGTGAATCTTGTTGGGGATGCCATTTTTGCACACAAGAGTAGTCGGCACAGCATGCATCCCACTTACTGCCTGGCACACCTAGCACTAGTGTTTCGAATGCACCCAAGAGCAGGACGCTGATCTAAGCTTGCAGACAGGGATGCCGGTCTGAGCTTGCAGGTGGTTCCAGGAAAACATACTGCACAGTTACAACTGCTGGCCAAGAGCAACATGCTGCTGCATGGGAGGGAACAACGTGGCACTTAAGCTGTGTTGTGTTGCAAGTGTACGGCTGAAATCATTGTGTTATCACTGATTTCTAGTGTATTTTAGATGTCAAGCAGAATAATAACTCCTAACATGTCAAAGAAATTAATTTAGACCATTTTTATTTATTTTTATCCGATTAGGCCCATATTTCACACAAATTACTTTCATACTAAAAGGAAAAAAATGAAGGGGTGTCCTGATCAAATTTCCAAACTTCAAAAATAAGGACAACCCTACTGTACATGTAAAAAATACTTAAATGGATCTTAATAGCAACTTATGACTGAGATAAAACAAATAAGAACTTTTATTCGAGATAATACAACTTAAAAAATTCTAAAAGAATTCTCATCATATTACTTCATCAAAGATAAATAAAGCCATTTCAGGCTATATTTTCTCTAAAACATCTAAACCTATCAAAAAAGTTGATGCAACAAAATATTTCATTATCAGCCATAATAATTATAAGAAACTTTTTCCATACATAAATGTTTTAAAGCAAGTACTTCATTTTTTTGACAGATGCTAATAGTTACACTTCTTTCAAGAAGCCCTCTTCAAAATTAATTAGGTCAAAACAAAATATATTCCCAAAAGTAGCATAGCATTTTAAACAGCAAAAACTTACCAAAAAGCAGATGAAAGTGGTCAGGTTCCATGTTTGGCATTTTACCAGATTTATCTTTATCTTCTTTAGTAGCCACAAGGCCAAGGGCAGCTGCATGAAGGATTGGTGGCCAACATGCAGAGTAATGAGTTTTTGAAGCTTCAGCTGTATCGCTTGTGTAAAAAGCTCCTCCGTCATGAGGAAGCTGACTTCCAAACTCTGTAAATTGCAGCAATAATGGAATTAATAGATTTCCATTTCAAGAATAAGGAAAACAATGAGTGAAATATCACAATGAATATATACTAAATATTGTGGTGTATACGTCAACCCAAGTTGAATCTGATTGTGTGGTTAGGCATATAATCATTGCATTGTATTCTTTCACTTCACAAGTACTTTACAAAGTATTATTTTTGTCAGACAACATTCAGGTCCTATGTGCTCATATCTAAGAATGCAACAAGATCTCAATTATGTGTTGATTAGGAAATATGCATGTAATCCTCAATGTTCATGTAACATATATTGCTGACATCAAATAAGTACCCTTTCATCATGGCTCCACATGTAAAAAGGATGAATATCAAGCTGTTTTAAGTTAAAAGTCATAGAATTTGCTAAAAATCAAATAATTGTTCTGCAGTGATGGAATTCAAAGTCTGCTAAATAGATTCTAAACACTGAAACAGCAGATTCAATATGGAGATCTCCTGCATTGGATGATTTGTAGTATTCAACTATTGGCATCTCCCAATTTATGTGAGATCCATCATTCCTCCGATGTAAAGCCCTTGTTTATTTTACAAAAGAAAGCTGTAAGATCTACTGTTGGTATTTGGTATATAGAATCATGTAAACCTTTGTTTATTCATTTTGGAATATTGACAATCTATAGTTTATATATTTACAAAATCCTCATTTATGCAAAAGAAAATTTGAACAAATATGAAGTTAGATCGGATATCCATTCCCACAATACAAGAAATAAAGATACTATTGACCTGAAATTTTGTAGATTAAAATTAAACTTGTTAGCTTATAATAATGCTGGTATACGGTTATATAATGCATTGTCCCCAAAAGCAAAAACTGTCTCCCTTTTAAGGTTTAAAAATGTGTTGTATTCTTGGTTAGCTGCAAAAGCGTTTTACACTGTAAATGAGTTTTACGAACTGGATGTGGCTAGTATTGCTTTTTAGTTTGTTTATCTTAATATTTTGTACTATGTTTTGATTCTTTTGTTGCATTATTTTTATAATTATTCATTTGGGATTTTTATATTTTCTCTTTTTTATATTTATTACTTGGCATCTGTAATGTGTACCTCATTATTGATGAATAAATTAAATAAATAAATTAGTACCACGTCCAAAATGTAGTTATTTCTCGTAATTGAGCATTTCGAAAAAATAACTCCTATAGTTACTTTATTACCATCACTCATGTACACAACCACAATGTTTACTTAAGTTTACGTAGCTACACAATCCATTCACAGAATGCACACTATTTTTAACTAAATAAGGGTAATACATTCAATAAACACACACCTTGAAGCAATATTTTCCATACAAAACGTTTTGCGAATGTCGGTTAGTTGAGAATTAAATAATTACACGTCTTCGAACATATAAGATGAAAAGTAAAGGAAAACTTAGTTACCTATACACTTCCGAGGTATTTTTCAATGCTTACGGTAATAAAAATGTCCTATATTTAAAACAATTAACACAGAGATGTGTCGATTAATTTTTGGGTTTATTAATGTTAAAGTAAAGTATAATTTTTGGTAAAACTCCTGCCACGTACAGCAATAGCATCATACACGCAATAGTCTCCAGCCAAGAGCAGACGATCATCTCCTCCTTGCAATCCACGTGACGTCATCCGCAGAACAGCTCGTTTTCGTCCACCGGAACGACCTACCTTGGATTAGTAGTACCAGTAGTACCATGGAGCCTACATAGAGGAGACTCCACTCCGGGTCCGTAACTGTTGCCAGTTTGGTCGCTCAAGTTTTAGTTGCCAAAGTCGCCACACGCAGCGCTGCGAGCGGTAGGTTTGCTGAAGTTGTGGGGCGTAGGTATGATACAATGTAATTTTCGTGTTTCTATTTGCGATAATAGTTTGTTACGTAAGATGGCATTGGTAATTTAGGTTTGTAAATCAATCTATGAATATAAACTATTTGTTTTTACGAAGTACCGAGTATGTTACATGAATTACGTAGCGGATCAATTGATTGGAATTCCGCCTGAAAAAACCTCGTTTAGGGTATAATTACAGGACGGAATGGTTGTTCTGATGTTCAGTATTTCACTTAATCCATATTCGATAAATTTATTGTGGCTTTGGTAGACTATGGAATTCACTGTATAGAGGATAAATAGGTGGAGGTAAAATTTGGACTTTTTCAATATCCACGGTATCTGGAAATCGAGTGCCTTTTACTTCGGTTCGGCTCCACGTGTACATAGCAATATCCAAAAATATAATCAGTATATCTAATTTTACTTATGGTAAATATATACGACATTCAGTATTTTATTATAATACGAAATGACAATATTATTACAAAATACAGGCAAACATTCGAGACGAAATAATTATTACACCGTCATGTAATATATTGATGAATTTTTTTCTTAAGCTGACGATTAGTTAAATTTCGTAACATGTCCGTTAGGTATTTTGTCAGAAATTTGACATTTCGAAATGCTATGCAGTTATATTGTCACATTAAATAGGAACGTCATATTGTTTTGGTAATCCAATGAGATATTTTATAGTAAAAGTAAAACGGGAATATGAAATAAGAACACAATGGCATTTTATGTTTGTATTAAAACAGTTTATTTAATAAAGATTGTGTGTGGGAAAAAGCTATAGAACCTTAAGGATTCTCTAGAAAAACCCACAGTTGCAGGAAAAACCCACAAAGGAAGGGGGGTTAAAAAACCTGCGAAGGAAAATAGAAGGTAGCTAACCAAACTAAGATACACAATTAACCAGCAGCTGAAAATAAAGGAAGAGAATTACTTAAAAAACCAATTCAATGATGAACAATAACATAAAATAAATAAGTGCAAATAAAGTTATCAATATCCCATTTGCCCAGCTCCTGAAAAGAAAGAAAGATGATTACTAAAAATATCTATTCAGAACATTAAAAACTATAGTGAAAACTAAGCGCATATAATATAAATTAATGCAATTAAAGTAGATACATATACATTTAAAAAACTTAGCAGAAATGCCGTGCATTCAAGCCTCCTCCAGACTAATGTTATCTATTCTATTTATGCCTTTGCGTCCGTTGCGCTGAAAACTTGATCTTTGCGGTGTATTATCCTCCTCCATTTCTGAAGCTGAGCTTCATCCTGAAAGCAAACGATTTCAATATGACAATATCAATTCAATTAATATCCTTTCTACATTAAATAAATTTATATTTACTGACTAATGTGTACTTACCCTTGCCTTGAAAACACTTGTGTTCTTCACTCCCAAAATCTTGTTCACTCGTACTGTTTTGCTATAACCTGTCGAACAGCCAGGCACAAAGCAACACTTTGAATCTCGCATCATTTTGTAATAAAATATTCCACCGCAGATGGAGAAAATTTCACACAAACGAAATAGATACAACGATTACCCGTAAGACCACGTGTAAACTACCCAATTTGTAGCAAACCTAAGAACAACTGCTCCGCCAAGCTGGAACTAATACGCTGCGACTAAATTGGCAACAAAATACGCCCCCTTTGGAGCTGAAGTGGGATCTCCTCTATGTAGGCTCCATGAGTAGTACCATGCTTTCAAAAGATAAACAGGATTTCGCGGCACCCCAGCCCTGAAACAAGGTTTTATGTTTATACTAGCAAAATTACCTGACGTTTCTCGAGATTAATTCAAATTAAGACAATTATTATGAATTACAAATTATTTCTATGCTTGAAAAGTTTTATTTGGGATATTTTTTCATATTTTAATTTATAAAAATCTATTGTTAGAAAATATTTTTAGGATTCTTAATTAAAATAAACAGTGAATGCGGTTGATTCATTGAACAATCCTCGATAGTAGACGATGTTCTTAGTTTTTCCTTCCAAAGGATTTCGTTACACCCTGAACTAACATAGGGATTGCGCAAACAAATCTGGGCCCTGTCCAAAATCGGCCTAGTATCGATCCATGTGGTCCACGAGAAATTTGGGCCCCTAATAGAAACAGAAAATTTGGAGGGAATAAAAAAATACTGCGCAGAATACCGTAGTATCTGTTTACTCGGCGGGTATATAAATGAATTCCGGGGCGAGAATAAAATATTTATTGGTGATGTATAATAGATTGAAAAATAAAATAAACATTTTTCTGGATATTCGAAATTCGCGTGTAAAGATTTTCTGCCGTTGAAGTTACTGTAGTAAACAATCCTGGTAGATTTTTCGTGTTTCCTAGTAAAGTGGTGATGTTAAATGAACAGCTATTTACTTAGAACGAAATTTGGACTTTCAGCGTCGGCTTTCATCAAGGAAATGATGTAGGCAGCTCTTAAATCCACGAAACTTTCTAGTACATCGTTTTCGCATTTCAGTCACGAAGTAGCAATCCTCTGTTGTAATTTACCGATCGCTATTTCAATTCGAGTTCCCACTTATTGTTAGTTCTGCTACCTAGAAATGTCGTTACTTAGGAAGAGGGAAGGTAATTAGGAATTTTCCAAAAGTTGGAAAATTCGAAAAATTATCTTTAATCCCATCAGTTGTCGTCTGTCAGCATATTAATTTCTTTATAAGCTTTATACCTTTTCATGTGTTCTATCAGCCGAAACCTTTCCTTGTTTCTTCATATTTTCCACCAATCTAATCTTCAGTCGTGCAGTTACCTCGCGGGAAAAGTCTAACCCAATTGGTTTGCCGTTATATTATCAGTTTTTATTATCATTTTTTTCCTCTTCGAATCTGCTTCTTTTCCTTTATCTGCGTGTTTTCTTCATTCCTCCCGCTGCCCAAATTTGAAATTGTTATTTTATCATTTTATTTAAGCGTCCAAATTTCCGTCCCATGCTTCGTACTCCATACTTTTTTTGCATAATTAGTAGCTGGAACGCAAGTATTCGAGCAATTACTCTAATGGATAACCTAGCACAAAATTCTTTGCTGGATTATGAGAATGTATGACACCCAATGCGGTCATAACCCACAAAACCATCCAGAAAAACTGAAAATGCAAAAAAAAAACATTCCGATTTTGTTAATATTTTAGACCTATCGCTCTCTTAATATTAACTCAAACATCAAATTTATCTTTAACTTTGAAAAATATCGCATGAAAATTACGCATTGCTGTATTTACACGGTAGTTTGCTCAACAGCGTAATTTACTCAATAATTCCGAAGCTTTCGCATATTCACTTCTATCCAATGAAATGGGAATTATAGTCTTATAATGTCATTTACGTTTAGCCCTAGTATTTATTCAAATTGTAATTTCTGTAATTGGCTCGGCGCTGTAGTTGGATTCCTTCATAATAAATAAATAAAAATTCATTATCCCCTTCATCTTCTTTCATAATTTGTTGTAATAAAAAC
This sequence comes from Uropetala carovei, assembly GCA_036926305.1. NCBI lineage: Eukaryota > Metazoa > Arthropoda > Insecta > Odonata > Petaluridae > Uropetala > Uropetala carovei. The sequence continues at coordinate 1,154,184 of JAXCHB010000164.1, forward strand.
AATGACAAATATTACGAGAACATTTTTTCTCCTCGTCATCATTTCCTTTGTGGTATTCGATGGATTCTCGCCTTTTTTCTCAAAACAGTAACGTCGAATTGTTTAAAAATTTTAGTCGAGATTGCCCGCTTCCGCAGAAGAAATACGGCGCATGAGGATTTCAAGTATCGGAAGAAGAAAACATTAATTTTATTCATTTACATCCATCGTGCGGCGTTTAATTATTATTAATTTCCCCGCGAATACGAGTACATAGAGTTAAATTAACGATGGGGAAATCAAGCGGTGGGAAATTCTTTTATTTCCTCCTCAAGATTGAATAAAATACGGGGTGCTAGAAATCATTGGAGTAAATGCGAGATAGGTCAAAGGCTGTAGTTATATTGTATGGTTCTTTTATAAAATCTAGGCGTTGCATGATAGATTTTTTGCATTCTTTAGATCAGTGGTTCTCAACCGGGGTGACATGACACCCCAGGGTGACGCAAGGGTTATTGAGGGGTGACACAAATATTTGATAAATTCACAGTTTCATATTCTGCCTTATAAACATAAATAAAACCAGGAGAATAAACACGCGTGCATATTTAAAAGCCGCAATTTTACCTTTATGTGGTAGGGAAAGCCCAATTTATCTTTGAAGTTGACTAGAAGGTAATGGAGCTGTAAACAGGGTGACGCATAACTGAACATGGGGTGACGCAGACAAAAAAAGGTGAACCGCTGCTTTAGATGAATTCATGAATCCGGGTGGAATGAATGATCTAGCCTCTTCCGATGACCCCAGATCAAGTCACGATGATTCGCACACACGCACACGCCCTTTCCCGATCTATTTTTCGTGGTCTAAATTCTAATTTTTCTGGATCTACCACCAACGCTATCAGAACTTCAAATTATTACGCAAGTTTCAGATAAGTTTCCACCGCACGCCGCTGGAGAGAGAAATTCTCTATCAGTTCGTTCGGATTTTCTTGAGAAGACTATTGGATGCATAGTTCTTCAGTTCGAGGTGCATGTGAAAGAGGAAGATACCGGTGTGCCTCTCGCAGATAATCAACGTGGTACAGATAGCGTAGTGATGTGCGCGACAGAACATTCAGTCGGGATTTGAACTCGCAGAAATCGCTACCGTCAGCAGTTCCACTATTTCTTCCCTTTTACTGGGTGCAATTCATCATAATTGCACAACTGGAGTAATCCTCTTAATCTTCCGTTTACAATAGGAGGCAAAGCTCCAATTTTACGTCAAGGAATGCCTCTCTGAAGCCTCGCGCCTTTGAATAACTAGCGATTGTATTTTAAGAGGTAAGTTCAAGCAAGTTGTTTGTAAAATTTTTGTTTGGTTTTTTTTAATACCGTGTCTGAAATTTTTGTTTAAAACTTTTGGGGGAATGGCAGTGGTAAACACGGTGCTCTTTTCGTGAAAACTTCATTGTTATAAAATTTCTATGTGAATGTGATTGAGTCTATCAAAAAATCGTTTTGATGCCGTTTTAAAGGAATAACGAATTTTTTTCTTCGTTGACCAAGTAGCGTGAATACTTTTTCGCCGACATCGAATTCGATTCGATTCGAAAAAATAAAATAATTGGATTTTGAGATAAGATTGCATTTCCCTATTTTACGAACGATAGACCGTGATTTTGAAGGTCAGCTAAGATCTCAAGTCCAGTTTATCGTGGCATCTCGAACCCTAATTTAATTTTAATACTTATCGCTCTGTTTTCTCCTTTCCTATCGGACGATTCAGTGTCTTTCTTATTCTTCTCTCGATACGATATCTCTACTACCATAATCTATCTGCGGGAGTATCGTAAAATAACTTTATTGCTTTCCTCTTCAGCTCGATGTTTAGCAATCCGACAGTGCCAATTAGACACTTGATATCTACCCGTTCGTCCGAAAACAAATACAGTAAAATCTATGGTAGGCGGAACCTCTAGGGGGTGTTATTTTTATGGCTTTGGCATATTTTCTGCCTTTGACAGGTTAAAAGAATTATTTAAGTTATGTGGAAGAAGTCGACGTGTCATTAAAGCTGCGAGTTATTGTAATTTTAACAACGCCACATTTCCTCAATTAAAAAAATACCTTAGTTTTAACAAATCCAGTAAATGTTTTTCATAAGCATTGCGTTATTACAATCACAGCCACAGTTGATTATTGATGTATAGAAGTGAATTTCGCTTGGTAGAATGGTTTGAACAGTGGTTCAAAAAATGTGGGCCGCGGCCTCCCAGGGATCATTATACATGTTAGGTGAAATGCCAATATATAAAATATTCACGAATAATAAATTATCATAAGTAAATTTTAGGAAAAACTATCAACAGTTATATAAAATAAAGGAATTTGTATTAAAATTTATTATTTTTACTATTTTCAATTCAAAGGGGGTCGCGACAGTTAAAAGTTTGAGAATCGCTGCCCTAGAACATACGCTGTCTGAAGCATCTGCCAGTAAGTTCAATAGGTGTGTCTGTACCTCAGAGAGGCTGCAAAAAACGCGTATATATGTATACAGTAGGTTTGCATAATTAAGCGATGATGTCACGTTAAAAACGCCATTGAGGAAGTCAACGGTAAACCAGTATTAGCCTAAGCATCAGGGCTCTCTTTCTAAACAAAAATTTGATATAAAGTGAATTTAAAAGCATAAGCAAATCATTAACGTTTTATCACATTAAAAAATATTATAAATTTTCGGAAGAATTAAAATATCAATTTTTCAAAAAATTATCAGAAACTTGGAAAATAATCGAAATCTTGAATCTTTTAAAATGGATTTTGTTATTGTTTCATTTACTTTAAATATTTTCAAAATAATACACCGATTCTACGAATTTGACAAATTTTTATTTTCACCCTTTATTTTAAGAACATTTTTTAGTTTTTACGCTTTGTGAAAATGTCGACGTTTCATTTTCTATATCGCAATATTCTCAATTTTTCCGATATCGGAGTTAATAACAGCAATGTTGTAGTGCATTTCTATCGTGTTTTTAAAATCTATTCCTTCCATTTCGGTGAATACACCCTCATCAGTATTTATAAAAACTTTTGCACGCTTTTATTCCTTCAATTTCATAAAAAATTCCCATCGTTTATTTCGGTTAGGTCGTTAGCACTACAAACCTCATTAAATATATATGCAAATGAAAACCATAGTTTTTAATAACACTTTCACACATTTATCGGAAGCACTGTTATTGGCAACAGAAATATTTAAGCTCGTCATAATGTTTACCAGTGGAGGTTTGTATGGGATTGGCCCTTCTTATTATTCTTTTTAACGATTATGACATCGTCAATGAGCGGTCTCCTCTTTACCTTGATAAAATTTATCGTCCCAGTTTAACTTTAATTTTATACCACATATTTTCAAACTCTTTTCCCTGCTCTCTCGAATATATATTCACATTTCACTCTGCTTATTTTCCCCCTTATATCCGCGATCAAGCTTCTTAATCCTCGTCTTCCCGCTATCCCATTCATAGACTGCATTTATTCGTCATGAATATGTAAGCGAGGTGCACGAAGTTTAAAATCAACTTATAGATAATACGGGGCACTTTATTTACTAGGTCACTATGTTTTTCCTAGAGCAGCACGTCAGCCAGTCGTGTAACCACCAGATTTCATGACTCATACGTACCGAAGGAGAGAAACCCAGTGCCGAGATTAGCCTAATCCAATGGTTCCAAACATTTTTGTAAGCGCGGCTCCTCTCAGAGATAAAATAAAATTTTGCGTCGTCCCTTCCTTGAAAAGATATATATGTTTGTAAATGCGATTATCGTCACGTTTGGACCCATTCGTGGCTCTAAATCACTATCAATTTATTAGAGGAAAGATTATTGCTCTATCAGTATTTCCAAATCGCCGATTTATTCATTTAACGTTATTCACGGCACCCAAGCTGGGAAACACTGGCCTACTCTTTCTGCAAACGCCAAAAGGACGCGCTGGTAACCTCCCTTTAAAAAAAACTGAGAGCGGTGTGTACTCTCATGTTCTCGTAACACTCGAATTTGAAACGGGACAAGTCTGGGTTGAAAAACGACCTCGGAAGTCCTACTCGTTAACAACTCCACAACCGCTCTCCGCTTAGAATGGGTGTGATAATCGGCCATATAAATCTTCTATTCGAATGCAGCATTAGAAAAAACTCAAAAAAGGTTTGTGTCTTCCTTCCTTTGATTTTTCAACACCGCGTTTCCGCAGAGGGTATGATTTTTGGGTGTTATGTATTACACGAATCGCGTTATTATACGCTGATTTCTGACGCACGGGCGTTAGATTTTTGGAAAAGGTAAAATTATATGAAAGTGATAGGTCAGGAAATTAATAAACCTCTGATGATTACATCTACATGATACCCTGCAAATCACCAGATTGGTGGGTGGTAGGGTGTGCAGCGCCCCAAAGCCTACCTAATAACTTCTCTAGCGGGAATCACTCTCCTGATTGGGAAAAACGAACCCTGATATCGCTCGGTCCTACAGTCGATCTCTCGTATTTTATCGATGTGATCGTGTCTACCCAGTAAGTAGGTGCCTCTAATATTCCTGAGACCACCTCTAATAGAACTTCCGACCTAAATTTCTCCAAAAACCTTAACTAGCGCTAAGTCTGCGATCCTCTACCGCCAGGGTGGGCAACCCTGTCGCCAATCGCCGCAAGTGGCGAATTGGCCATGAAAGTGTGGCAGTTTGTTTCAACATTTGCGTCTAAGGCAGTTGTAACTGAGTAATCAAAATGTACGTTTTGAATAAACTTGTTCAAACATTGTGTTATTTTTGTTAAATTTTCGATCGAGCAACCTAATTTCTCAATTTTTGCATGGTGTGACGAATTTCACTTCTCATTCACCACACCTGTGGCTACATTGAAAAATAATTTGCCCACCCCCGCTCTAGCGAGATCCAAATCAGCTCCTTCAACAGTGATGCCACACTTAACTTTTGCTCATATTTTTGTTTTACGAATCTGGCTACTCTGTGTTTGTTTCTTTCTAACTCAAGTATGTCCCTTTTCATATGGAGTAATTATGAAACTTGTAGTCCAGCGATATTTAGGCAAAAGATCAACTATTGTTTTAAGATATGCATCTGAACAATAAAATAAAGGTGATGAATAATGACCCATTTAGATTGCGGTAACTTCTATTTTATGCTTTTTCAAAATTGTTAATGCGATAATATTAACATTTTCGTAAAATTCTATAATGTATACAACTGTGATAAAACTTTAAATATTTTCAAAATTTGTGAAAAAAATTCGTTTCGCAACGAAATCAGAAATTAGAAACTTCCGAACGCTAGTGATTCAACAGTATTAGTGTGTATTTTAGTTTCTACTATGGATGAATCAGAAGCCAAAAATGCAGATTTAATTTACTCAAACTTCAATTTGGTTTCACCCATAGGGCGAGCTCAATAGTTCTTGCTGGAATGCAATAATGTGCATTTGCTAATGATAATGATGCATGGTATATTGCGAGTGACACATTTGACTACATAGATCAGGAACAGATTTTTAAAAGTAAAATTTTTGAAAAAAATATGCTATTAATTTTGAACTTAAAGATATGTTGATGGAAAGCAGGATGCCTCATATAATCGCCCTTTTCAAGTCATTTAGATCAGTGCTTCCCAAACTTTTGAGTTCCGCAGACCACTACAGCAACCGTCCAGTCCCTGTGGACCACCTCATTTCTGACATAAACGTACTTACTGTAACCACATTAATGAAAAGGGGTTAATTTGACTGCAGAGAGATGAAATCTGGAATTATGAAGGAGTAGAAAAATCTTTAAGCTAACTAGGTACATTACTAAAGTATTGAATACCTGTGATATTGTAAGAATTGATTAACTTTTCCCAAAAAAATTCAACTAAATATGCAGTTCATTCTAAACAATTACATTTTGGAAACCTTCGCAGACCACCAACGAAACCTCCGTGGACCACAAAGGGTCCGCGGACCATAGTTTGGGAAGCACTAATTTAGATAATATATGATGGAACAGATGTGTATAACCTTATGTTGATTTATTTTGTTATAATTGGCTAAATTTTTTTCCTTCCATGCCACACACACTTATCATCGACTAGACGACGATGGAGAATGAATTCAAGGCAGAGGGTGTAGATGATGACCTTATTGTGAAGTCACCTTGGGCTCATATGGCTCACCACATCAAAGTGCCATCTGTATCTGCTCCAGATTACCTTTTGGAAGCCCTCAGTAATAACTATGAGGTCTTAAAACACAAGCCATGGTTGGTGAGTAATGGAAACTATGGATGCTTATTTTTTAAAATATGTATTAGAAATAGGGAATGTGACTTACATTAGGCAGTGCATTCTCAGTAATATTTCTTTGCCAGAACTTTCTATTAAATATGTGAATTAGACACTCTAAGGGCAGGTGTTGGAAGGCAAGTCATTATTGAACATTTATTTAATTTTTTTCTTTAATTTTCAACAAAATTTTGTTCATGCCGTATTCACGGCCGCACCAAGGGTGTTTGGCGCCCGGGTGCAAAATAATTCTGCGGCGCCCCCCTTCCCTCCCCCAAAGCGACTACTAGTCAATCCTAAAATAAATTGGTGTCCAACACATGACTTTCTCCGTACATAAGTTGTCAACTAAAATCAAATAAATACGGCGATAGGAACAGTTCAACTTACACGCTTCAGCGCTAGCATTTCAATTGTTGTTACTACCACATGTGCAAGCTGCCCACTAACCGTCAATTTCGAAGAAAATTGAATATCTCTTGAATTATTCCTCATATGAAAATTTAGTTCAAACAAAAGTTGTGGAAAATAATAATATCTACAACTTTTATGCATATGTATGCTAACAAAAATTCAGTTTAAAGCGAAATATTTACGAAAAACTAAAATTTTACAAGAGTAAACCACTATTTCTGCTTGACCGATTGTTATCGAAATCATTTTAATCTTAAGAATATACGTAAAATAACAAATCTAGAATTTCATGCTGATCTGATGAATATTTTTTTAGTTAGAGCGCACGCAAAATTTCTGTCACACACATACGGACACACACACAAACATCATCGAGAAAACGCCCAAAACGTGTTCAGTGGACCTCAAAATGTGTATTTCCGTTTAAATCTCGAATTCGATTTTTTTTTCGTGAAAACAATACTTTCTCTATACTACGTATCTGGAGAAAGTGAAAAAGACCGCCACTGTACCCTACATAAATGTTAATGAAGATATCTGTTCATATTATGGACAGCCTCTAATTTAAAAATAATATATCGATAATGTTTACAGTTTAACTTTGCTACGTTTGTTTAATATTAGCATTTAATTGCCAATCGAGCGAATTGCTCAGCTTGATCTTAAAACTATTTCGAAGAAGAGGCAAACTTTTAAATGAGCAACAAAAACAAAGATACAAATATCTTGATAGGAAGGCGCCCCCGACTAGTTGGCGCCCGGGTGCCGTGCACCCCTTGCACCTCGGGTAGGCACGGCCCTGGCCATAGTTTTTATTAATGTAGCTACATGTAATCTGTGGGTAAATTTACAACAACATTTTCGAAAAAGCTGTACAAGGAACAGAATACTTTGCTCTATGTTAAATTAAATTTAGCTTTAAATTAAAATTGAACAACTACAAAAATTGAGGATTAAATAAAGATCTCTTAAATTTTTTTGAACTTAATCTTCATCATATTCCTCTCTCTCATCTTGAATTTTGGAACAGCCAACACGAAGTAACCGCATGCTCTCTGTAAATATATTTTAAACACAACACACAACATGCGTGGGTCTTTCTGTTTTCTTTCCGGGAACAAAAAGCATAATTTCCTGGTTCATCGTTCCCCTGTGCTGGCCTTTCTTCCTCAGAAATCTGTGCAAATCACCTAATGTTTGCTTTTAGGTTCCTAGGTAGATTTTTTGATGTAATGTAAAAATCACAGTCAATCATTTCTTTGAAGAATGATACAGTTTTTACTGAGGGTATGATAAATAAACACTTATCCACGAATTTTATAGTGTGGATAACAACTGACATTATAACGAAAGGTAACAAAAGCATTCGTTCTTTTAGACAGTGTGTGGCCAGCGAACAGAAACCAATGCGCAGTGGAGAAAATTCCTAAAAAAAATGGAAATGCTGGTGCAAAGAGTACCCCAGACCCATAAGTCAAAAGATAGTGAATTAGAAGAAAGGTACTGAGAAGGCTTAGGATCAAAGTTCAATATAAGGTTATAAAATTAAGAAAATTAAAAGGATGAGGTCTAAAAGACCGAGTGTGACATCTTAAGGATGATTGGAAACAAATTCAAACTATAATTTCTTTCAAAATAACATGGAAAGAGAAGTTGACCAATTTAAAAAAAATAATAATGACTTCTCAATTTTCACTACTGATGATGACATCTTTGATTTCAAAACTGTGCTTTTAGGTTATTCTGTGTGTTTGAGTGAGTTTGTGAGTTGCTGGTGAATGGTAACTTCCTGTAAATTTGGATGCCTAATACAATTGTCCCTGGTGAAACCTAACAATCTGTAAACCAAGTAAGTTTGTGTGTGCATCTTTTAACACTAGCCTTACCTAAATTTTGGTGTATAAGGTGTTCTATTTTCCAAGTAAACCAGTTTTGGGGTGAACTTAGTTATTATTTTTGTTAAAAAATTTCAGCTTCTGAAGAAGTCATTTGAGTGAAATAAGTGATCAAATGAAGCAATAAATAAATGACTTAGAATCCCTGGGGTTTTAAACATATCCCAAACTATTTCAGTAGAGAAAATACATGACAGCCCACAAGTATCTTAATGCTTTTGATGCATGTCAGCTTTTAAAATGTTGAACAGCTCATCTTTCTCACACAAAATTCAAGTGCTCTGCCATTATTTTTCGTTTTCAGGTGGATGCCATAAGGGGCACTACAGTTCTCTTCAGTGAATTGGAGCCTCTGTCTTACAAATTTGCAAGTGCCCTTACTAAGTTAGGTTTCAAGAAGGGTGACTGGCTCTATTTCGTTACTTATGAGGTGGCCCTCATTTACGTTGTGCAGTTTGGTGTGTGGAGATGTGGAGGTGCAGTTAGGGGCTGTTTCCAAAAGGAGCCTGATGGTAAATAGGTTGAAGGATGTAATCCAACTAATAAAATTAGGAAACAGTACGTTACCTATGCTTAAGAGCTTGTGTATAAATATTTTGATTCAAGTTATGGACAGTATTAGTTTGAGAGCAAGGTAAAGTATTGTCATTCATATGGTTCTTTGTCATAAGCATTGTGATATCTCATCAAAGACAGCCATAAAACATTATTTTTACCACTGATATAAAATAACTAGTGTAATGCCCGTTGAAATATTAACGGAAGAATTATAGATAGATAGATAGATTATTATTATTTTAATTTAAAATAATTAATATCCCACTTTCACATATGAAATATTTTGTCATATACAACATATCTAGTGAATATTCTGTTGTTGATGGGCTATCTTTAGTTAAACTTAAAATAGTTACCTCTCTTTCCCTACCTTCCACACCCTCTCTCCCTCTCCCACCCCTATCTCCCTCCCCCTCTCTTCTCCCCCTCTCTACTTCCCTCTTTCTCCCTCCCCCCCTCTACTTCCCTCTCTCCCCCTCCCTCTCACTCCCCCCCCTCTCATATTAAAAGCATACAAAGTACGCTTATACACCCATAAGGATTGATACAACACTAGGATTTTGAGGTCTAACAATGGAATTGGTAGCCAAGGCAACATTCCGTTAAAATGGCAGTATTTTCACAAAATGTGTGAATTAAACGTATAGCATGAGTGATTTCGAATTGTATGCAGAAAAAGATGAACAGAATAAGAAACTTTGTAATTTTTTCTTCAAAATGGTTCGGATCCGAAGATCGTAAGTTAATTCCTTCTAATTTTAATTTCCAAAACAATAAAAGCCTGCACATAAAAAAATTGATTTTTACATGTTACCTTATGGAAAATGGAAATGTCTTACTTGGAGTCGAACCCAGGACTTTTTTGGAGATTTATTTTCGTCACTACCTTAAAATATGTTAATCAAGCATCCTTGCCAAATTTCAATCTTCTACCTATTTGGGAAGTTTGTTAAAACACTCTATATCGGCCATTGTGAAAGCGTGACCAACCAACAAACCTGGGCTATTATAGTATTAAATTCTAAAAATTCCAAATTTTGCTGCAATTTCAATCCGAGTTTTTGTTATACTCTGGGACATACTATAACAAGGAAAATACTTTGATATGCATAAAGATAAATTAAATATGTATTTACAGGTCCAAGAAATTATTTTGATTACTGGTTACAGACTTATACCTTATAGCATTATAAGTAAATTATAGTGCACTGCAGTATTTTTTATAAATTCAAATAGAAAAATTGATATATTTTTTTTTAAAGATGAATACACAAGACAACTCATGGAAACAAAAGCTAACTTTGTTCTCTGTGACCGTGAGACTGCTGGACCAGTAAAGAGAGCCGTCAGTCGCCTATCCTGGAATGTACAGCTTTTATCAATTGGAGATATTGTGACAGATGCTATTTCAGTTGAGGACATGATGTACAAAGATGATGGGTCTGGTTGGTAACACCAAGATTTTATTAGGTTGCTTAAGCAATGAACTATGCATATTATTAATTAGGAATCTAATGCAATAAATGTACAGTACTCAACCTTTCACCCGTAATTACCAAAATGAGATTCACTAGATGATTTTAAATTCAACTTGTTTGAAAGTTCACCCATACATCCTAGTGTGAGATGTAATGAAATATTATCCAGTAAAGTGATACAGTAAATATTTTCCTAATTGGCATTAATATTGATTAGCTTAACTATTTAGTTACTTTTAGTGTACTCTATAAATACAAGGGTTAGATGGAATAAGAGACTGCCTAGTCTCAAACTCGCTGTAATAAAGATGTATGGTAAGTCCCCTACTTACACAGGTCCGAGTTTCATGGATCTGTAGATACATGACCTAACTTATCAGCGCGCTTGATCATTAGTTCAACTGCCGCTCATTAGATGGTGTTACTAGTACAGTAATCCCTTGGAATACGAGCAGTCGGTTTATGAGTTTTCGCTTATATGAGATGCACAAATTAATACCTTTTTTTCATTTTACGAGCCAATTTTCGCTTATACGATTTCCTTTCTCTCGCAAACCGATCGTTTTTCCTGGCACCTATTCTCAGCTTTCGTCAGTTCCCGAATCTTCTCGAATGCGCCTAACGTCACGGCTTCCCAGCTTTAATGATTTAAGTATTGTTTATAAAATTTATAACGGGATGTATTGGGAAATTAATTTTCGTTTTACGAGTTTTCGCCTGACAAGCAGTTTTCGAGCAACAAATTAACCTCGTAAACCGAGGGTCTACTGTATGTTGACACACAGCTGACAGCGTCGCTTTCGCCATTTAGATTTGTTATCCCGTGGGTGCAAGTTGTCTCTCATTACTGTACTGCTCTTCATAAACAAACTATAAACCCTCATTACATAAGCACTACTTTTTTAGCTTTAACTATCCATTGAAATGAACGTATATGTCAAAAAATATATCGTATTTACGCATTGTTGGACTTACATAGTTTTCAACATGCACGACGATCTTCGGAACGAATTAACAGTGTAAGTTGGGGATTTACTGTATCTATCTACTTAACTGATAGGCCGCTTAATCTGAAATACAGAAAATTCCAAACTCCAGACACCCTCAGTTCCCAAGCTTTCTGGAGAATGAGTTGAGTACTGTATTGATATTTTCCTCAAGTAAAATATCAATGATTATTTTAAAAATTTCAAATTGTAAAGAACACTAATCCTGTATGAGTATGTTTTAGTTGATGAGTTAAAGTATCATGGGATAAAATTTTTTATTTTAGAATTCCCTTCTGGAGAATGAGTTGAGTACTGTATTGATATTTTCCTCAAGTAAAATATCAATGATTATTTTAAAAATTTCAAATTGTAAAGAACACTAATCCTGTATGAGTATGTTTTAGTTGATGAGTTAAAGTATCATGGGATAAAATTTTTTATTTTAGAATTCCCTTCTGGAGAATGAGTTGAGTACTGTATTGATATTTTCCTCAAGTAAAATATCAATGATTATTTTAAAAATTTCAAATTGTAAAGAACACTAATCCTGTATGAGTATGTTTTAGTTGATGAGTTAAAGTATCATGGGATAAAATTTTTTATTTTAGAATTCCCTTATAATTTGAATATTGACCCGAAAGAGGATGTGATATCAGTACCTAACACAAGTGGTAGCACTGGGACACCAAAAGGGGCAATGCATACACATTCCAACATAGTTACCTTTTTGGCAAATATGGGTGGCCCAAGGAAGTTAAAAAAGTGAGTTTTTACTTATTCAACTTATTTATACCTATTGCTTTTTGGCTATTAACATGAATTTACTTTAGCATTTGTTTTAATTTTATTATAATTTGCATTTCTATATAAAATTGGAATTAAAATCATAGTTTAATTTCTTGAAAGTTTAGTATTATGCATGATGTTCCAAGTCTCATTAACCTTTCAATTAAAGTTTAATCTATAATTAGATAAAGGTATTTTATAAGTAGATGTGTATTTTTCACTATCATATACTGAATAATTGCTTTTTCTGTTAAGCCATGGTAAAAATATAATTTTTATTTATAAAATGTTCAGCTTACTGCAATATGTAATTGGGGCCTGTGAAATTAAAATTATGATGAAATAATAACAAAATTTATTTGCTGATAAAATATTTTCATTTTCTTTTATTCATCTCCTAACAAACAGGTTATATTTAATGTAATAATTCATACAGTATAGCACGTCATTGAGATGCATTTTGTTCTCTGATTTCCGTTGTTTGTAACCATGTAAAATCATCATCAATAGCATGGTTATAGTTTCTATATAAAAGAAAAGCATCCACTGTATTTTTTGCCATCACTTTGGCCATGTACGTTCTGTACTTGAAGTTGCTGATGTTACATCATCACCACAGTGATGATCAGTGAACCATTTTGCTTCTTTTTTATACTGCATCACATTTTAGACATGCTGAAACACACTTTGGTGAAGCTGGTTATCATTTTGTAAACTTGAGCTTCTTTCTTTCATCTTAACATATTTCTTTATTGATTTATTCTGATTTTGTGATTCATGCCATTTTTCTCATATTATCAAATACAGACACTTTTGTTCCACAGTAATTTTATGTTGTTTGAGAAAATTTGGATTTAAGTCAACTCCCTGATTCAATTTTTATAAATCTATGTCTACACATTGGTTCTCCTTCCTATCTTTTCTGGTGATTCCCAGCATGCATCACACCATGTTTATTTGGGATATGTGACAATATTGGATGATTCTTGAATTCAAAGGACACGTTTCTGCCCCATTCATATGAATTGATGTGATGTAGCCGTTCAAGATGTTTATGGTCAGGAAATGAGGTAAGCTACTTCTCCTTACTGTGAAACTTCTTCAAAATATACACCACTTCATCTTATATGCCCCAGAAAATGGAAAATTATGGATAAGTTGAATATCAGTGTATTACCGTTACCTGATGTCGTTCTGATTCTTCTCCTTTACTGTTGGATTTCTTGAGTTTCACATGGCCCTGGCAGTTGAAGTTGTGGTTTAAAGGGAAGTTTATCATGCCTAAAGCAGAATTGAATTGGTTTAAATGTTTTCATTATATTTTACAGTTACAATTTTATTGGTGTAGATTGAATCTTTTCTTTATTATGAATTCCTCTTGTCATTCTGTCATGGTTCAAGTTCAGGTCTTGGTTTTGAATATTTCTGGAACATATCTTTATCATTGAGATTGAATTTCATTTATGCTGCTCCAAATATTTGGTACATATATAGAATATAAGAGTATTTTTACTAGAATTATCTAGTAAAAATGAAGAAGCTAGCCATGTCTTCGCAATCAGTCTTAATTATCATCTTAATTTCTCCAAGAAATTTATTAACACCTCAGAGAAGATCTCTTCCACCTTGAAAAGTAGATAAAAGATTCATTATCCTAGTGTCTTTTTTATCACTTTTCTTGGAAAACAATGACATTTATTGAACTTTCTTATTTTTTACAAAGTTTTGTTTTGTAAACATATTCTTCTTTTTCTTATCCTTTTGTCCATGTTATCTAACACTTTATTATTTATTGCTTTTCATATAATTTTAAGTGCCCACAGTGGCGGAGCGTGGGTTCAAGGGATGTGTTAGCCTAACCCCAAACCCAAACCCCCCTTCCCCCCTCCTTCCGAAATGACAATTCATGTAATATGATGGAAGCATGTGATACTCCGCATTTTTAATTTCACATTCCAAGTTCATTTTATTTATAATATCTTTTTAAAAGTCGAATTACTCGATAATGCAGTCACAATCGCCCTCTTCCATGGTGGTGGATCTCAACACAAAAAATCGTCACCCGCACGAATACACCATCAAACACGTGAGTACACGCTAAACCATGCGTTAGCACTGGGAGACCGGCTAACACTGGGGGGATTCCTCTCGCTACGTCATCTCTGGCTTAGAGTCGACTGCGCATGCTCCCGACGGGGATCAGCGCTTAGACGGGGCCCTACAAACGTTAGCAAGAATCAAGTGGCTAACATTGTAAAAGCTCAGAGGCCGCGTTATTATTGCACTTTATTGGCATTCACAATGTATGCATACATTGTATATGCACAGGTGGACACCGAATAAGCAAGGAAACAGTTTCAGAAGTTGCAAATGGAAATAAAGAGCTTTCTTCAATTTCGGTTTTGTAAGTGTTAGCCGGGTTAATACGGTTAACATGAACGCTCCGCCCCTGAGTGCCCATAAGATTATAATCTTTTGTCTTGCCCTTCCTAAACAATTGTATGATATTTATGTTATTATTAGAAGAAATCTGACTAGTAAAAAGTTAGGACAAGTCAAGCACATGAAGTTCAGATTCTGAAAAGAGAATTAGTCTCCTTGATTGTTGAGCAGTAGAATATACACCCTGCTAGCTGAAGATCTGAGTTTGTGTACCGATGAAGGCAGAATATTTCTCTTGTCATTCCATTGGACTCTTTTTTTTATAGTTATATGATTTATTTAGAATAATGCTTGTTCAAGAGATTAAGATATGTCTAGCGAAGGATGGCTTTAGGATATAAAACTGGATGTAATGGAAAACAATTCAAATAAACTAAGAGCACCAACAAATGGATGCATCTAAACATATGTATAAATATAAAATTTTGTTCCAAGGTGAGAGTGCCTCAAAATTCTGTTTATCTTTGAAAGGGTGCTGATCCTGCAAAAGTTTGGGATTATGAAAAACTTGGAAAAAAATTAAGATTTATTTGATGAAAATATGACAGAAAATTAATGTTGCAATTTCATCATAAATACTTTAATCAAAAACAAAGAAGAAAAAATTCAGGGTTATTTCATTGGTTATATTTTTTTCTGAATATTAATGCATGTCAAGTACAATTTTATGGCAATCGTCAATAAGTTTATTATGTACTATAAATTCTAGCATATGTTAAATAAGAGTAATCAATGACCTGAGGTTAGTTCTTGAATAACCTATAATACTTTCTTCTGTACAGGGAAGAAGTGACTGATCACAATCTTTTAACAATAATGGGAAATTTTTCTGTTGGATCGTTTATGCATGTGTGCATGTCAATAATATTTGGCTACACATTTATTTCCATTTCAAAGTTTTATAAACGTACATATCTAGGATACATTGATAAATATAAGGTGAGTTTATATAATCATCCAACCAATTCTAATGTTTTAAGTTGATGAATTTGAAAATTTTAAAGATTTGAAATAAAAAGTTCTACATTTTCTATTTTCTGTCCAGAAATTTTATGAGCTTTACAATTTATTGAATTTAGGATCCTGATTAAACCATTTTATAAATTAGACAGTATTCAAAGCAATTAGAAACTTTAAATTAGATAATTAATCCAATATGAGAATAATTTATGAAATTCAAATAAGTGATTTGTTGCAAGAATGCTTTCAATTGATGATTACAGTTTATTCCTATCCATTGAATCAATATTTATTATACCTGATTATTTTAGCCTAATTTCAATATTATTCTGTTTTGTATAGCCTACTTCCATAACTGTGTATCATTATGTTGCTTCCTGGTTGGTTCGCTCTGGAGAGTTTGAAAAACATGACTTATCCTTCATAAAGTTTATTATAAGTGGTGGATCAGTTTTTGATTACACTACACTTACCATGCTGTCTGCAGCCTTGCCAAATGTAAAGGTTGTTCAGGTATGTTTTTTATTGCACCTTAACACAATATTGTTGTTTTTTCTTCATTAAAAGTTTTCTTGTTACGCTAACTTTTGATTTATACATTATTTCCTGTTTGTCAGTTTAATATAAAAATTCTGTATCTTAGCCATGAAATTGTTTGTACAGTGACAGAAAGGTACATATGATGTTCTACAAATCCCTATTTTGTTAAGGTATTTCCTTTCAATTTTACTTTTGCAGTCTTATGGAATGTCTGAAACTTTGGTGGTGACAACTTCAAATCTTGAGTTAATTGACAAAGATAAGACTGGCAATTATGAGAGTTTGGCAGGGCTTAAGTTCATAAAAGTTGAAAATGAAGATAACCCTGGTGAGTATCATTTATTTTATTCTTCTGCATATGAAGAGAGAATTGTTTGGCATAATACCAAATCATATATGTTATAATATAAGAATTTTGATAAATTTAATTATTTAACTCTATGTTGTAGTTTTTACTTAATAATAGTAGGATAAAATGCCATCTGGTGGTTTTAAATCTTTTTTGCAAAAGTAACACTTATAACATATTGTGATATCTTTTGCCAGTGGCGTATCCAGGAATTTGTCTGGAGGGGTTTGAAGCTAAACCCCATGATACTTTTTTTTAGTGACTCGTGAACGTGAAGGAAATATTTTAATCGAGAGGGGAGGTTATGACCCCCAAAACCCCCTCCTGGATACGCCGCTGTCTTTTGCAGCCATAACTCTCTCACTTCTCTTCTCCCTAAAACAAGTGAAAATTACATTACATAAAAACAGTTAATGGGTTAATATACAACAAATAATAAGGAAAGGTAAAAAAGTAATGATATAAGGATAGGAACAACTTCTCTTTTGGAGGGTGCTAATAGCTCCAATTCAATGGTACTGTGATGGCTCCTGCATGACGCTTTCTTATGCCAATATCTTCTTCAGTGAATGGGGGAAACATTTTCTTTTCTTTTATAATTTGATGAATAATTATCATTACAAACAAAGCCTTTGGTTTTGTGAAAGAATGTCTTGCATGCACTTGCGGATTTGCAATAAGGCCAATGTAGGCATTGGCTTAGGGATTTGTATATTCATTTTCCAAGTTGCAAAATCGTCTATATATGAGGAAGCACTGTAAAGAGGGCTTTCAGTGTGATATTACAAAATTATGGTGGTTGGGTTGGGTTGGCTTGTCAAGATAATAATCATAAATAGCCGGGAAAAGAATGGATTGTTCTTTTGGTATAATATATAAATTAAATCAATTTTATTGAAATATTTTTTAAGGGGGCAGAAAAATAATTTGGCTTAGGGGCGACGAGTTTCCAAATCTGCCACTGCTTGCATGTAATTTTTATGAATTGTATGTTATGGTTTAATGAATTTTATATGTAATTCTACCTCTAATCTTTTTATATTGTAGTTACTTACCTTTCATGTGGAATGCTATTCCCCCAGGTCAAAGCCAAGGTAAATATGATATTCATATTGTAAAGAAAAATAGATAAATGTAAGGATTAATGGCTGCGGAGTTGGCTTCTCTACAGAAATTCATTTCAAGATTTATCAAACAAATCATTTTCTGTAAGAAAAGAAATCAAGCTTTGGAATAATATTGCTGGAATGAAGGACAACCTTTTTAGTATATATAGCTATTAAAATTAATAAAATTATGTTTGTTGGTTTGTTAGAAATATCAAATTACCTAAAGATAAGCATACATACATCTCCCATCATGGACATTGAAATACTGTTTAATTATGACAGAATGACAAACCTGTATTATGAAGAAATGTTCAACTCCTTTATGATTGGATTTGGTTTTGGAATACCACCTTACTCTAAAATTAATCTGGCTTAATTGGTTATTCATATGTTCCTTCCATTAGATTTTCAGTATAAATTTGGATTAGCATCATATTAATATTTTAGAGTAATTCCAAATGAAATTACAGATATGAATGTACTAATAAATTATTGACGAGACATATTATTTTCCAGATTGTTGATCCAGATACAGACCTCGTCTTAAACAAGATGAGCTCTGGGAAACTTTTCCTCATGTGTCCATTTGTTATGAAGGGCTATTTAAATTCTAATATTGAGAAGGTATTTATATTGAAAATATTTAATTAGGTATAAAAAGTTGAAAATGTCATATTTTACATTTCATAGAATGAGAGTTTGTTGACTGACCCTTTGGAGCTCGTCATTTATAGCCACTTGCAGTTAATAGTTCTGTATAGAATGTGCAGCAGTTGATATTTAAATTCTAGCTTAACGTATGTAAAGAAATAGGAACTGTTAACTGCAAGCAGGGGTATGCAACACAGTCAATTGTCTGAATGAAGTTACTCCGTTAGATGATTTCAGGTGTCACTAGTGTCGCTGAAATCAAGCGCGCGCGCCTTTTAAACGTCAGGTTTTCTATTCCTCGTAAAATGCTTAATATAATTGTTCGCAAAATTCTAAATAAAAATATGAAATTGAAAAAATAACAAAATTATTGTAGGTCAATAATATTGCTTTATTTAAGCTTCACTAGATGTACACATAACAAGTAAATGCCATATGTTAAAGTGAAAAACCGTAGCACTTAAGCAGATTGCAAACTTGCTTTTGCAAAAATATCACAAATTATTTGCCGATACCGTTGCAGAAATATCAATGCAGTTCAAACAGTAGCATTTCATTTGATATTGCGAACGGGTCTTTGCAAACATCACAAATTACTAACAGAAATTCACTCAGAAAGAAGGCACAGTTAAATCACAAATTACTATCTGATATTCAATCAGAATGAAGGCACAGTTACATCACAAATTACTACCTGATAAAAACGCACAGTTACAGAAATCTCAGTGCAGTTCAAGCATTAGCATTTCAACAGAGATCACACAGGGATAAGTCACAAAAACTGGAAATCCACAATGAGTCATCCACTGGTATTGCATACACAGGATAAACAGTGACACCCTTAACATGATATATATATATATATAGAGAGAGAGAAGATCATATCAAGGTAGTAAAATATACAAGTACAAAAAATAAAAAAAATAAAAGATATATGTATATATACAAATACAAAGCAATATATACAATATATCTAAATTAACAGAGGCATGATGTACTATTTGTGCTCAAGTACACAAAAGCTAATGAGCATTGACATTAAACTGATAACATTACATACTACAAAATACTTATAAAATTACAAATAATGAATGATAAAATACATATATACAAACCTAGCTTAGCGTGGTGCAACAGCCTGACGAGTTAAGATCAAAGAATGATTTTTCCTGGTGCACCACGCTCTAATGCCTACATTGACCAAGAGGGAGAGGATCTGATTCCGTGTCTCTGTGGAATGGACTGCACAGCAGTCGTCCACCCACGCAAGAGAGACTTCCTTCTCAATTGCACCTGAGATGGTTTTTCCAATACCATTCTCATGAGCTCTGGAATTTACTATATTCCCCAAAATTTTCACTCCTTTCGAAACGGAACACATCAAATTATCGGACATCTGTGAACTAACCATCTCATGTGCAGAAGTCATATGGGATGTCTGATCACTACACCCTTTCAACTTCTTTTCCAACTTCCTGTAAGAAGCTCTAAGCCTTTTTAATTGGAGGTCTTTCTTTTTCCCATACTGATATAAATATCTCTTACGAGGAGTGCAATGTAAAGACCTACTCATACCAATACAGGACAAAGTAAGACCTCTCTCTGTTTGATGAATCACAAAATCCTTCACCTCTGTCACCAGAAGTGGAAGCATCTTCTGATACAACAGACAAAAGTAATGGCGAGGAACCATGAGTGGTAGGGGAAACATAAGAAGATGGAGAAAGGGAATGAATAGGAAAGACTTGGTGAGTAGGTGTCGAAATATGAAATGATGGGCCAGGATCAGAAAGGAATTCACTTGAAGTAGGTTGGATATGGAGTGGATCTTGTGCAGATGGAAAAATAGAAGCAAGCATACCAAGTGGAGAAGTAGCTGGAGATGGAGTAGGAGGAGTATGAGGTGGAGGATGGATAGGGGACAAGGAATGTGAAGCACTGGCAGCTGCAGCAACAGGTCCTTCTATGGATGGCACTACTCCCCGCAGTAGCCGCAACTTCAGCTCATTCTGGAAGCAAGCATCAGTGAAGTGCTTCGAGCACACCCTTCTCCTTGTGAGCACTCGCTTGGCCCCACTCTGCAACAAGGCCATCAGGTCACTGCTCTGACAGAAGTGCACCCATTCCAAGCACCTGCACATAAATACATTCATCAATATGAATAATAATAGATTACCAGAAAAATAAAAAAATCCCTGAAGGGTTTATTACTCTTCCGAAAGAATTGGAAAATCATCTCATGTAGAAAGCAATGGAAGTTGTATCTTCGAACAAACTGGCATTATACTTCCACTCTAGGTAACTTTCAGTTTCTTTTCCTCACATAAGGATGTGTTGAAAAAGTCAATTCAGTCTATAACTATTTGATGCCCTTTTGATTCTCTTTTCTGACGCATTATAACCATAATTTGTGCTGTTAATGTTTGTATTAAATGCACGATACTTTCTCACAGTTCGAGGAGGAAATGTTATTACGTGCTAAAAGGCTACAAGAATCAACACAGTTATTCAACAACACAAAAAGATTGTCAGCTTCTAATCTTGCGCTAAGGAGTATCTACGGAAAGAATCTCCAAGTGCATACAATAATTCACATCGAAGGTGAAACATGTAATTTAAAAAACGTAAGAATTTATGCCGTACACTTTCCACTCGATTTAATTGACCAATCTTATATGACGACCAAGCCACCGATACAACAAATGACATATATATCAAAGCGAACTGGATAAATAACGTTCAAAATTGTAAGTTTTGCATTGAAAGGCAAGTATTCGTACGAAAAACATCAATTATAACTCCTAAAGCGACTTAAGAATTACATTCATAATTCACGAAAACGCTTCAGCATCCACTTGAAAATATTCATTGATATAAATTTACTTACAGTTCCTTCACCCTTGGGAAATGAAACAGCCTAACGGATGGATCGGCTGCCGAAAACTTACACCCCGAAACTGAGCACAGGGAACCCTTCCCTTCGGTTACCTCCATTTCCTCCATTTTCACAGTCTTTGGCGCTCTTTGCTAATAGCGTCTCTTATTTTTGAAAAATCCGTTGATTTCAGCGACACTAGTGACACCTGAAATCATCTAACGGAGTAACTTCATTCAGACAATTGACTGTGTTGCATACCCCTGACTGCAAGATTTGGGAATATATTTATATTACTTACAGATTTTGACTCATGATTATATTGAGATGGAAATTTGTAATCAGAAAGTCCATTTGAATGTACAGCGATTTCATTTATCCTTTGAAAAAGTTAAAAATGTAGGTAAATTTCTTTTATTCATTCTCTCATAAAAATAATGTACATATAATAAATTTATACTCATACTTTTTAAATGAGTGATTTAATGTCAATATCTTACATCTGCTTATGCTATACCATGAACTCTTCATATAAAATTCAGTGTAGTGTAGTAGTGTAGTAATGTAGTGGATCATATACTTACTACTTGTATTTTTTGTTTTAGGGATACATGTCAGAAGTGGATGAAGATGGGTGGATTGACACAGGTGATATTGGTTTCTTTGATGATGATGGACATCTGTACATAATTGATCGTGTTAATCATATTTTTAAATACTTTATGCATCAGGTATAACAAAACCTAATGTACAAATAATATTAATTCATAATTTTGATTTTTAAACATTAATGGGATTATTTGAGAATAATTTTAAATAACATGCTTTCATGCTGTATTATTTCAATTCAGGTATCTACGGTTGAAATAGAAAGTATTATCTCACAGCATCCAGATGTGCTTTCTGTTGGTGTTGTTCCCATTCCTAATCCTGAGAGCACATCACTTGCCCGAGCGTATGTTGTGCTTAAAAGAGGGAAGATTTTGACGGAGAATGAAATCGTCAGATATGTGGCAGGTGAAATACAATCCTTATGACATAGATTTCATTAAAGATTTTCATGCATGATATGGAAATTTGCAGAAACTTTTTTATCATTTCAACTTTTTGACAGCTTGATAGTCATTGCCAAGAAACATTTGAATATCTTTGTTAATTTTGAGACATTATATTCTCATTTTGATGCAGTTAACAATACATATATGAAATTAAGTCAGCAAATATTATTGGTCTTTTATTGTCACGTTTAACAGATGAAACTTTAATGAAAATCAGACTTAAGGTTAGAGACCATGAAAAATGTGACATTTAAAAAGTCAAATTATTACAGTTTTTATAAATATGAGATTTTATTTGTGGTTATCAAATAATTTTTTTTGTCTTGTTTTAACTGCCATGCTATATTTTTCATTCCTAAACTTTGAGCTACTGAATAATAGTGAATTATTTTATGACCTCCAATACCATCATCGTCACCAAACCTGAAAGCTTTCCCTGATCATTATCTATGCACTTTATTGACAATAATGCAGAGTTTTATTCAACTGACTTTATTTTTGAATGATTATAACTTTGTATCATCAAAATTCTGATTTTTACTTAAGGGAAAACTGTATTCTACAAGCATTTGCATGGAGGGGCCTCAATAGTCAAAAACTTACCAATGAACAGTGGTGGAAAACTTGATAGGAGAGCTCTATTCAAGATGGCAACAACAGAAATTAAACATCGATATTAAAAGAAGGAATCATTTTTAGAAATTACATCAAAATCAGATGTAAATGGTTCACACTCAGAAAAAACGATACTGGAATGTGTAGTTACTTTTAAAAATTGATTTTGCTTAAGGTGGAGTAAAAGCAGATATTTTATGTATGTTATCATCATTGAACAAATCCCTTCAATTAAAATCTACTCTATATTTCTTCCATTGATATGTAGAAATAATTTTTGGGAAAACTATATTTATGGAACAACTGTTTTTCTAATCAATACCTACTATTTCATTCCATTATTAAGTTTTTTAAAAGAAAGTTACTGCAGTCAAATTCATGTTTTATTTTTATATATGTATTTGATCACAGGTTTTTCTTTGAGGAAAGGTAAGATGATATTTTTTGTTGAAGATTTAAAGAATAAAATTTGTTTGCAAGGTTGATTGTGCATTTGATTAGAGCATTGCATAAAATGAAAAATTTGTAATATATTTATGTGCCAAAATAAAACAAACACAAGTGTGATATGCAAATCAGTAACATGTCAAGTGAAGTAAAAGAATTGCTATTTTTAACCATCATTATGTTTAAGGCATTCCAAAAGTAATGTGTCAGTTTTTATTTAAATGTAAGTACAGTGGCTAACTATATATTGAGACATCAATTTTCTTCTGAAATTAAAACCCTATCTTCCGTCGTATAATTAAGTTTTATTTTGAAAATTTACCTTTCTTTTGTAAGTATCATGGTCTTTTGATGCTAAAAATTAATTATAATAAAAATAAAACAATAACTTGTAAAAGTACATTTACAACCACTTTTTCTGACGATTTAACTTATATTGTTATTAAAAATTAATAATGAAACAATGATCTGTGAACAAATATTATCAATAATATTAACTGAAAAAGAATTTTTGAAATTTAAGCTTTTGAATTATTTTATGTATATCATTTCAGCAAATGTTGAGAACCAGTGATGCACACTAGTTAGTAAAAAAACAAAATTTAAAGCTAGAAGTGACTATGATGGCACAACTGTATCTATGATCCAAAAAGTTTAAATGGTGGAAACTAATAAACCTTAACTGTAAAGGCAGGGCAAAATGACCCCAAGGATTTTTGCTTGTTTGACCAGTAAGTAGTAGTCACAGGTAAATGTCCTTCACTGTATTCTTAGTTCACTATGAGCCATTGCTGTAAGTAAAAGTAACAATCCTTGTTGCATAGTAGCTTCATAGGCACACATTTGATTGGGTTGGGTTGGTTTCATGATGCCATTGCCATTATCTTACATTGTTCAAGTGCTGGTTTCCCTGGTTATATAAATTCAAAATATGAGCAAATTCGAATGAGATCGAGTATTCAACAGTAAGAATAAGAATCCTCATTCGTTTTGGTGTGTTTTAGTGCAAATTTCGCATCAATAACTTAATTTTAAGATATTTTTAAGAGTAAAAGGATGAAAGCCTTCAAACCAAAAAGGTGATTTTTACGTGTTACCTTATGGAAAATAACATTCATCCTCTGGAGTCGAACCCATGACATATTTCGAAATATTTTTAGTCATAATGTAAAGATTCATTGACACTGAAATCCTGAGAAATTTCAGGCTTCTAAGTTTATTTCTAATCAAGTTATTCACAAAATTAGAGCATCCTGCATGACCATGATGACGACCAATACGATTTTAAAATATAGAGAGAGAGGGCAAAATGCAATAAAATATTTAAATAATTGCACAAATAAACACTGCTTCCAAAACTGTAGGCTGGCAGGCAGCACCACCACCCGGTAACTCGAAATGTTCGTTTGCCATTTCGCCAGCAGGGAATTGAATTTCTGCCCGCTATTGGGAGGTGCCCTTTAGTGGGAGAGAATCACCTCCACCAAACAAGAACAAAGAAATGTTTCTAGCTTATGAATTAATTGAATAGCTTCTTTATAAGTTTTAGGAGCACCTTCTTCCTCTGTAGTTCTGCTGTCAAACTCGTCCTCGTCGCATTCCTCGTCTTCTTTATTTTTTTCGCTAAGAGCTATGATTTGTTTGACGTCGGTATCATTACATGTCATAACCATTACGTTGTCAAACAAATAAACTCTTCAGCGCTAATCACATCCTCAGACATTGTTACTGTAATAAGATGCTGCAGTTCCTCCTCGTATGTTTCAAGTTCTTCCGGCTGGTTAAGAGACAGTCACGGTTTTAGTAAGCTCCGAAACTGAGAGAGCCGAGTCCATTTTAGATAACAGATGTCTTAACACTTTTTTCCTGTACAAGCATTTAAAAGTTTTTATTTGTTCTCTCGTGATCCTCCAAAATCTTCACTTTTTCTTCGAGTGTAAGCCACTTACGTTTGTTTGCCATGTTAACACTCACTTGGCCATAAACTAACTGCAAAAGGCTATTTGAAAGCAGGGTAATTTATACCTGGACCATGACGCATCTTAGGTGACTGACCGCTATTGAGAGGGTCAAGGGTAAATGGAAAGTGGAAATCCCCTGCCTGCACCCGCTATTCAGAGCGACCGTTAATGATAGGTAAAATTACTTGAAGAGAATTTAGGGAATTCCGGGACCTGAAGAATCTGCCCTTTATCAAGAGGTGCCCACTAGTGAGAGTGTCCGTTATTGGAGGTTCCACTGTATAATTACAGGTGAGCCCCGCTTAACGTGGTCCCGGCCAACGCGGATTCGTTATAACATGAATTTTATTTCAAATTAAATTTTTTTTAAAAATATAGATATCTTATGCACAGTGAGACCGCAGTCTAATATCTTATGATTTCTTAAATTTCGCACTAATCAAATTTCATAAAGTATCCTCAATATTGTGATATTTCAGCAGTGTTGCATAATATTGGATCGTCTCATGGCCAATTTCACTCTTTTCCCTGTAAATTTCATGAGCCTAACACAAAAAATATATCTCCTAAGGCAGAAAACATTTGAAAAATGGAAATAGAAATATGATTCATGCTTCATGTTTCTTTGGCATCATTGGATCGTAAAGAATGATTCTGATGATTTATATTTTTCAAATCTATAATTTTTGACAATTACTTAATTATAATTTTAATTTACTGTATTAACATGTCATAAATAATAATAAAACAATAACTCTACACAAAAAAATTATATAATTTTGACATATGTATGAAAAAACATGTGGTACATGCAGAGGGATCTTAATGTTTGAATGCATATAATGTATAATAATATATAATCAGTGATGAGCTGGAAAAAAATTAAGAACCGGCTCTAAAAAAAAGGGTTTAGGAAATTTGAATAATTGCGGCAGGAGGCCTATACGCCAGGGGCACCACATCGCTCTAGTTTAGTAATACCGTTTCACTAGTTTATCAAGTGTTCGGTTTGTAATATATTCCATTTCATACACTGTCGGTAACTGACTATCAGAGAGGGCAAAATGTACTTGAAAGGACAAAATCAATATATTTTCATATTTTCTAAAAATTTAACAACCAGGTCGCAAATTCTGAGAAAAATTAACAACAGACTCTAGCAAGCTGGTGGGAGTCGGCTTCAGCTCATCACTGTATATAATGATATATAAATTGCAGAAAACCCAACATGCACCACTATGGCGTTGATTTATAAGTGGAGCTGCAAGAGCATCGTCGATCAGTGCATGAATTTGTTGGAGGAGCACAGTGACTTCACATGAGTGAGTGCCGTGAAGCGGGGCTGCTACAGACTATTTGAATGCTACCAACAAGTTTTACATAGTAAGCAAAAAAAGCTAAGCAGTCGACCCTGGACTCTTTTTTTTAATAAAACTTCATGTGTTCTGAGAAATATTTTGAAATTATGTACGTCTACCGCTAAAAAGCTTTTTTGTCTTACTGTTTACTAGGTAATTTTTAATTTGTTTAATAAATTACATTTTAAAGGTCCGGTAGAAATATGTTTTACATTGAATGTGGGTTCAAAAATACCATTTGGGAAGTTATTTCCCTCTGGGCGCCTGAAGATTATGGTGCCCTGGCAAACAGATTTTCGCTTAACACAGAGACCTCAGGAAAGCATCCCAGCATTAAGCAGGGTTCACCTGTATATCAAATGATGGTATTAAAAGAGGCGATGTAGATTTTGTCATTCCCAAACAATTTACCAATGCAAAAAATGTAGAATGCCTATACATACACATAGTAATGAAAATTTCCATAAAAATACACCACAATAAAACCACTTATTTTCAAAGTTTACATTATTTGCTTAACATACCGTATTAACCCGAATATAAGGCCAGGTTTTTTTCAAAAACTGATTTCAGGAAAGTGGGGGTTGCCTTATATTTGGTTCCTTAAGTACGAAGAAGTCACAAAGAACTCTTACGCATTCAAAGCTCCCAATTCTGTTGAAAATGTATACCATGCACATGTCTGTAGAATAGAAATACTCACTGGAAACTGTTCTGTATCCCAAATACACCCGACTGTTTTTCATTTCTCGTGAAATAGATACTTATTTTATGTTTTTCCGACCGACTCACAGTGGGCTGAATCGTAGATCTATCGCGACAAAATTATATTTTGAATGGTAATTGCAATTAATATTGACAAAATAATTTAACATGATAAGAACACAAGTGTATTGATATTTGCAACTAAAAATTATATAAGTTGAGTAATTAATGCCAATATGTCCGTAGTACAATTTACTATATGAACTACAGACCAAAATATCTAGACTAATATTGTTTTATTGTATAACGAATTTCAACAATCAATGATTATAATAATGAGATAATAATGCAATTTCAACATTTGTGATAAGCTTCCTCCTTCAATTTGGGCAACTGTTTTTAGCCTAGCTTTTCACCAGAAGTTTCACATTCAGATTTCAATATTTCCTGGGACAAATAGTAGCGGGTATATGTTCCACCTCTTAATGTATACCTATTTAAGTGAGTCAGAAGTACTAATACATGAATTATCTTCTGCACTACTATCACAACCATCCCAATTACCATGACCTCCAGTATCACTTGTAGATGGAATGCTAGTCGGCTGTGAAAGGAGTTGGTGAACTTCAGCAGGCAAACTGTCGTCTTGTCTTTTACTGGAGATGAGTGGATCCAAAGATGCCAGCAAAATATGCAGTAAATCCTCCATTATAGATTAATTAATTTTATTTAAAATGTTTTAAAAATGTACATTATTGTAGTTATTAAAAAAATTAAAAGAGAATAAAATTGCCTTCTCGGCCTTATGGCTAAAAGGGTAAAATACATAAAAATCTAACTTGTTTTAAAAGTCTGTTCCTATCAGCACACATCCGTGCTCCACAAGTAAAAACACTCACAGAAGGAGGGAAAAGAAAGAGTAGCGAAGGGTGCACTTAAACACGATAGATCACGGGGGGGGGGGCTCCACACTTTCTCCACCATCCTCATATTGTCTGTGCCCACTGATGTGTTCGATGTAAATGTCACGTGACCACCTGATGATGTCAGAGCAACACAGCCACTTCATCACTCTTGTGAATCGTCGCGGGAGAGTCAGGGCCCTGAGAACGGGATCATTTGAAGGGTCCCAGGAACCCAGGCTCCCCACGACGAGGGCAGCTACCGACGCATCATACCCCTGGCCTCACAGTTGATCGGTGAGCACGGCATACTTTTCTTCTTTACGAAGCCGCACGGCCAGGAGCCCTTCGTAGTTGTTCTCGAAGAGTATGGTCACGTCCACCAGCTGGGCCGTCTTCGTCCTTCCGTCGAAAACGACGAGGTCCGGTCTTAAATTCGAGTCGGTGCCGGGAACGGTATGGTTGACCCTCACCGTTTGGTGCTCCTTTCCCCAGCGTCCGGCGAGGGCCCTCGTCAATCAGTCCAGTATGTCGTTGTGGCGGAGTTGCCACGTCTGGTGCAATGATTCAGGACATGTGGCAGGGTGTCGTCCGTCCCCCCGCAGCGCTTGCACCTTTTGTCGCCGCCCGGATCCCAGCGGCGGCAGGCGTTGAGAGGGAGTAGGTCTAACCGAGCACGATGGATAAACCTCCAATCACAAAACCTGGTGTATCTTCCACCCACCAGGAAGTGATTGGAGGCTGCAGATCTCTTCGAGGCATCGATGACCTTCCCCTGGTCCGGTTTGGCGGATAGTCTTGCCAGGTAGAACCCTGTCAGCCATTGAATGGCACTCGGGGGGACCTTAATTTGGGGAGGCCTATCTCCTGGCCGGTCATCGGTGTCTCGAATAACGATCTGCAGTTCCCTGAGCTCGGCTGACCACCTCCATCCCAGGCCGATCCTAGGCGCAAGGTGGCGGGAGGCTGCACAGACCTGCATGAAGAGGGACGAGAAGTCGCCGCTCTCCTGCCTGAAGTCACCCTGCAGACTACGACTAAGGTACTCTGCAAGGTCCTCGACGGAGGGCTGCCTGCTCAATCTCCTCCTCACCACCTCCCTGAGTCGCCCCCAGGCGATGGTTTGCACCACCGGGTCGCAACACAGGAGGAGCCTGAATCCATGCACCACCGTCAGTATATCCGTCAAGTCAGTCAGGGGAAGGCCTGCGCCGCCATGTTGGTGGCCGATGAAAACCAACTCTGCCGATCCCCGCCTCGGCAGGTTGAGCCACTTCTTCGCACAGGCCTTGACGAGTCTGTCTGTCTCAGTCAGGTCTTTCTTCAATGTCTTGCCAGCCCACAGGATAAACTCCAGCCTAGGGAGGAGAAACATGTTGGTAGCGGAGATCTTCTGCCACAGCGCGAGTAGGCTCCCGTCCACCTTCTGGAGGTCCTCGCGCAGCCGCTCCAACTCTTCCTTGGGGGATTGGCAGATGTTATGGCCAACCGGCACCCCCAAGTACTTGTACTTTTCCCCCTCTGCTAGGATGGTGATGGGACCTCCCTGGATGTGGAACCGGGAGGGCATCACGGGCTGGTTTGTCCCAAAATTTAAGTCCAAAGTCACGCACTTGCTCAGTTTAAATGAGAGCCCGGCTTCCCTGGCCCTCTCTCCCACGATGTCCAGGAGCCTCTGCATCGCTTCCGGGTTTTTTCCGACGAGCACGACGTCATCCGCGTACGCCAGGGCCGAGATGTCGTGGCCCTGGATGTTGACTCCGTCCCTGCCGGCCGCCTCCACCGCCGCCCGTATCACCGGCTCCATCCCCAAATTGAAGATGGTCGGTGATAACGGGCAGCCTTGTTTCACCCCGGCCCGGATGTCGATCGGGCCGGTCTCCCCTGCAGCAACACGAACGGTGGTGCTGCACCGTTGCATTTCTGCAACGGCCGTCCTCATCTCTGCCGGCAGGTCCATCCTCTCAAGCGTACGCGAGATGTGCTGGTGCGGGATCGACCCGAAAGCATTCCGCAGATCCAACCAAGCAAGTACGATGCGTCCGCGTCGGTGCCTGATCTCGTCGATTGCCGTCTGGAGGAGGAAATTGTGCTCGTGGCAGCCCTCGAACTCCCGGAAGCCCTTCTGCACGCGGCTGATCTTGTTTCCTGACACCGACCACGCCAAGACGCGGTCGGCCAGGACGCCGGCGTACAGTTTGGCGATGACATTGCCAAGCGCCAAGGGTCTCCAGTTGCCGATGTCCTGGCGGTCCCCACCCTTGTGGATGAGGACAGTCCGAGAAACCTTCCACGAGCACGGGGTCTTCCCCTCCTTCAGACAATGGTCATAGATCAGGCTAAGTATTCGTCCTTTGGGGTCATTGGCCTTCAGGTTGGCATAAGTCAGTCCATCCGGACCTGGGGCTGTGTTTTTCGTCCTCGTCAGTCAGGTACGTATTTCTTCGCCAGAGATGCCACGCAGGAACCTCGCCCTCTCGGTGTCCGTCGTAGGGCGGTACGCCGGAAGGCGAGCGATGTCCTCCGGGATCAGGTCCTCCCCCGCACCGTACACCCCGCGGAAGTGCGTCTCCACCTCTTCCAGTGGGATGTCGCAGTAGGGGGAAGCCCCGCCCAGGATCTCCTGCATGGCGGTCTTAGGGCTCTGGCGAAAGTTTTTGAAGGTCAGACGTGGCTTTCGCGTCATAACCTTCTCGTCGGGGCGTCTCGCGTCTGGGACGTTGCGTCATGGGGCGCCTGGTCGCTACTCCCTCTCCCTCCCTCTTCCCCTTCTGGCGGCAAGTCTTCATCGCCACCACGAAGTCGTCCACCACCCATTCAAATTCTCCCCATGGCCCGCCGATGGTCTCGCGGATCTTTTCCACCCAGCGCCTCTCTTCCTCCGACGCAGGGATGGCATTGGCGTCAGCGTCAGGCGCTGGGGTTTCACCCTGGGGATCCTCTGGAGGCCGTTGGTCCGCCTCCTCCGGTCGCGGCACGGGATCCTCTTCTTCGGGGAGGGTGGGGAAGATTTCAGTGTATGCCCAGTTCTGTACCATTTGCAGTCCTTGTTATGGGCCTCTTGGGCTTCTGACAATTGGCCAATAGGTAAAATTGCTGCCTGGAGTATTGTTCCAAATCTGGAAATAAGTCTTTCATTAACTCCTGTAATGGCTGCAGATTCAGCCAGTTTCTTAAAAAACCGGCGAGGTGTATTGCCATCATTTGTGGTACCGCTACCAGGTTCTGTGTGGTCCACAATTACCCCATCTCTGAGCTAAATTGTTTAATTGTTTTATATCTCCTTAGAGCTACTTTCTTTTTGTCTTCATCCGACCTAACCTGCCATTTTTCACGTCCATTCTGTATGCAATGTGTAACAGACACTCAAACGTATATATGCATGCCACGTTGAGAGCCCAAAAGTTAAATTTGCAGGATCTAAAATTTCTCTTGATCTGCCTTCCAGGTTATTCATATCTTTGGGACTCGCTCCATAAACGTAACATTTCTGTGCCGAAATATTGGTTATAGCACTGCACACTTTGCCATCCACAAGTCATGATAAGTTTGTGTTGCATGGAAATTTCTTTTTTATTTATTATTGTTTTTGTTGGTTTAAGTGTTTCTATTTGTTTTAAAATCATATTTGTCTCTTTTTTTTGTAAGTTCTTTAGTCTCTTTCTCTCTTTTTTATGGGCCAAAATCGAGTTGATGACGGCTTAGGATTCTGCCATAATATTGTCTTTTTGTCAGATGCTGATTGAGGATGTGTAAAGCTGCAATGGCACCAGTGACACAACAAATAGATCCGAATCACTGAAATCATTTCAAGCAACACTAAATTTTTGTTTATAATTACTTAGCCTGCTGTTACCGCCACACCCCCATTTGAAAATCATAGTCAATTTTTCATCTCCGGAAACTTCTTGTTTTAACAATGATTCTTGCAATTTCAAAACTCGAATGATTTTATGGTCCACAAGGTCTTTGAAGTTTTATGGTTGCTGAAGTTTCATAAATGGATATTGCTTCTTTACCTGGATAACACGCTTGCTTTTCCTTTTGTAAAGTGTAATATGATGGTATATATTACAATGTCTTTGCTTTGCCTCCTTTTGTATAAAATTATATTGATGTTTGGTCATTTTTACTTTGATAAATAATGACAGTGCTTCCTCTCCAGTGTAAGGGATTGGAGACGATGGGATTGTTTCGTAAGCCCTTTTTACCTTGGTCACCCGACTGGGTGTTGTTTGGGTCACTTCTTTTAATACAGTAGCGGCATCTCTCTTCCCTGATGTGTTTAAATAAACTTGTGTAGCATAACATAGCTCTTCCCCAGTTTGCAAACAAACTATTTGTTTTACTTTTCTTAGCTTGCTCCTCTCACTGCTTTCATTGAAAAGTTTTCTGGGTCTACCTGTGCGGGTGGTTCTCGAACAATAAGCATTATCTCTACCAGCACTAACACTCATTTCTCTGTATTTTATTTCCTTTTATAGGCATTCAAAATTATTGTTTAGGAACCTATCCTTCATTCTATTGCTCTGTCTCCAACAAAGTCCAAATTCATATATAAATCTTGAAACTTCCAGTTTTATGTTCTGCTGCACATTTTCAGGAGCTTTCCTCAATTGTAACCAACTTAATACATAACTTGTGTTTTGTTTATGGCAGTTTTGTTATGAAGGAGTTCATATAACTCCCTGCACGTAATTGTTTTACCAATATCTGTAAAAGTAAAGAGTGAAGAACGTCAGAGCTGAAGTAAAATACGTATTTAACAAAAAGGTGCAAAAATGGGCAAAAAGTATTTACTGTGCATTAAAGCCAATGTGTTCGAGTACGTTTTGTCATAAATTTCAAAAATGGAAACTACAGGAAACGTAACTAAAACTCTGCGTGAAATTTAAACTTCATTATTTTTTCGATTTCACAAAACCTTTTTTAACCTAAAGGATGAAGAACAGGTGACTCCCGAGATTTGACTGTTCGAGATTCGACAAATTCGAGATTTCGACCCGTCGAAACCTGCTTATTCGACCCATCGAATTTGGAACTAATTTACATGAAGTAATCTTCGTCACGGCCAACCACGCAAGGTTTAGTTTCAGTGTGGACATAGTTATTTCTGCTCTAATTGTTTGAATTTGTGCTGATTTCATTCTTTTTTCTGTTAATCTTTTATTTAAATTTATTTATTTTATTGATTAATTTATAAATTTATCACTTGACGTGATATCTAAAAGGAAATGTAATAGTGATAATGCAAGTGAATCAAATAAAAGAGTGCATAAGACTCACAGTCAATAATTGAAATTAGAAATTTTAAAGCGTGTTGAGAAAGATGAAAGCCATACTGAAATCGCACGATCGTTGGGAATGTGTCGCTCAACTATTAGCACTTATGTGAAACAGAAGGAGAAAATTATAGAACATGATAAATTGAGGTAATTTGATAACAACAATAAACAGTTCCCCACCCAATAGCTCCTCTTCTTCCAACTAAAATCTTCCAACTTCTCGATTAATAATTAATTTCGCTGAGATAAATAGTTGTATGTATAGACAGATGTATGCAGGTATGTAGTCCGGCTCGCAGAAGTCATTTGTAACAAACGACTTGCGCGAGCCGGACCGGGCCGTCTGCAGAACTTATTGCATAAATCTATCTTTGTAGTTCGAAACAAAAATTTATTTTTTCCTTTTTAGTGCAAAAAATATGTTATACATTTAAAATATTTATTATTTAATTTATTCATAATTTAATATTGTTGTATTAATATATTAGTAATGTTATTTTATCTTTATAGAATGTGAGGGGAGACTTTTTCCAGAGATGCGGGAATGTATCCCCCAATTATAACATGCAAGTATATGGAAAAACGGCGTTCGACATTTGACAATTTGAGATTCGACCACGTTTTCAGGAATTCATCCCTGTCGAATCTCGGGAGTCGCCTGTATTCAGATTAGTTAAAAAACTATTATATCTATGCGTATTAAGTAAACATATACCTGGTTGTTCACCGTCCATAATGTTGCAAGTCCAAGAAAAGTAACAGCATAATTATTCCACTGCACTCTCAGTCACGAAGAGCAGACTGAAGTGTACGAAAGGAAGTGGCGCTGAGTCATGAAGTTTATGACCTTTAAAACGGAGTATTGTTGCCAGATTGTTATTTCCTTTGTAGAATCAAACAATGTAGCCATTCGTTGACAAATATAATGTGATTAAACATTTATATTTTGAAAGTGAAAAAAGACTTGTAGCGCTAGATTTGCCATTCAGCCCACTGTGTGACTGTCTGACAGTTATGTCTCAGAGCGAGATTTTTTCTTAAACAGCACAGCGATCAGATAAAAAACGTACATATGGGTTTCTGAATGAATAAAATAAACTGATTTTGTCACAATGTATACATTTGTATATTTCAAAAATTTTATACAAACAAAGTAGAATATGGGAAATTTTTAGATACTTTGTCCATAACACTAAAATATGTTTCTAGAGGTCGTATGGCTGAGACTTGCAGTATTCCACCCACATTCGGGTTATTTCACTTAGGCTCCAATGCAATGTCGCTAAGTTTCCAATTTCGTTCACTTCAACGGTAGCCGTGGACAAGTAAAGTTCTGTGCTCCGATAGGTTGGCCAAAAACTTTTTTTTGGATTTTCTCATTGGGAAAATAAAGAGTCGCCTTATATTCAGGCTAATACAGTAATTAAAATTGTAATTTTGTTAACTAACTGTTTAATAATATGAGTTAAAATGGAAATATAGGAAATTTGCAAAAACTGAGTGCTTTTATTGTCAATACATATTCCACTCATCGCAAAATTTCTGTTAGCCCCTCACGCCCAACACTGCGAAAACAACATTTTGTATTGTTGCTATGAACAATAAAAACATTTTTCCTTCTAGTTTCTTTTCTTTATTTATAGCAAAGTCAACAATACTGAATGAAATTATCCAAAAAAAATCCTTTTCTTCTAGGCTTGGGCAGTAATGGGTTAAAAATAATAATGAAAATATTGTTCTTCATAATCTTTTTATATGTTCCTTGATGATGTAGATATCAATCTATAAAACTATTTTCTTTTTCAGGCAAACAGAGGCTATATATATTTTCTATATAATTTCAAACTTTGAAAGGTGATTAAAGTGCCAGCCTTTCCCCTACATAAATAATAGGAATTGTTTTTTCGATTGAAAATGTAGACCTACAATTGAGCCAATGGCAGCAAATTATGGGATAAATATGCTTTCGTTTCAAAAATAGCAGATAAGCTATGATTTAAGGTGTGCTTCTCACAATCTAAATAGAAAATTCCTTCTAAAACAATATACATGCCTGCTAAAGAGATTGATTAAAAAAGAAAATTTCTTTAAGAATCCGCTTTTCTTTCCAAACAAACCATAAAAATCAAAACAAAAGTAAACTGCTTGAAGGTTCAGAAGTACTTTTTTGGTTTAATTTACTGAGTACTTACATCCTGCAATGATGTTGCCAGGGCCGGCACCAGGGATGAGCCGGAGAAGCCACGGCTTCAGGCGGCATTTTGTAGCGTGGAATTTTTCACTTTTTATCCCTTTCTTATTATTTCTGGAGGCGGCGATTCTCCTGCTCGTCTCAGGTGCCATTTTTCAGCACACCGGCCCTGATGTTGCCATATCTAAAGGAATCGACAAAATAAACAATAAAGCACAATTCACATGAATCACTATCACTTCCAATAAACTTTTGGATGCAAGAAAGCGCTAACTCAAAGAACACTGCTAAAAATACATCCACCTTCAACAGGGGTCACCCCAAATCTCCTCTTGGCAGAAGTGTAAGGAGAGGAAGGGTCTATGGACAAAGAGAAACCACTCATAGTTTTTACTAGGGCAGAGTCTCTAAAAGATTCTGTCACTAGTCCGACACATCCTAATCCGCTACAAGATCATTTGAGGAAAAAACAAAGGAATAAAGAAACGGCTTTTGGTTTAGGTTCTGCTTATTCCAATCCACCAAAAAATCTAATAAATGCAGGGAGTTTGTGCCCAAATAGGTACACGCCTTAAAAATCGGAAACTTGCTTATTGCCGCCCACAAGAAACTTCCGCCCCATAGAGGCTACCGCCAGTGGTAAGTATGGCCCTGTACCAATAGCAAAATAACATCAGAATAACAAATGATTATCAATTATGAAAGGTCAGTCAAGAACCTAACCCAAAGCAAAAGAATGCAGTCATGAACCCAAATCAATGAAAAATACATGCAAAGCTAAGCAAACCCAACAGTAATGTTAAGAAGTGTCAAATTTCCAATGCTAGAATCACTAAAAAAAGAAAACTGATGAAATAGACAGAAATAAATAAAAATAACAGACTTGTCTTTAATCAGTGTGTAAAATGTAACTAAGCATCATGAGAACAGAGAAGTGGAGGACCAATGAAAGTAAGAAAGAAGTTGGAACATATTTGGGACTGTAATAACAGACTATAGCCAAAATTAACTATTTAAAACAATGCAATAAAAGAGAAAACTAAATTAACAGTACATTTTAAAACTAAAAATTACTTAAAATCCAGACAAACTTTTTAAAAATAATATATTAATGCACACTAATGTAAAAGAAAAATAGTTGCCTTTTAAGAGTATGCCACATGATGCCAGTATCTGTTGTGACAAATCCACGTAGCTGGTTTGAGAAGCAAGAATGGATCCAGACTTCATCCCTGGATGGGGGTAATCAAAGATAAAAAGATAAACTGTTTTAAAATATCATCAAAAGTACAAAGATGTTAATATGTAAAAAGGAAATAGATAACATTTTGCACAACAAAAATCAATACAGTAAATATTAACATTTCTTCAATATGTTACTTTTATCAATTTTTTGGTGTTCTGAAAGTGGTGGATTTAATGGAGCGCCACACTTGGCATGTGCCAGTGACCCCTTGAAGCAAATGGCACCAAAAAAATATTTTAAGTATAATCTCAGGAATATTAAATATGTATATTGTTTTGAAAGCCATGAAGAAAAACTTATTTTTTTGCACTGCGATACTTAATTTATTAAAAAGGGGAGTCAACGAAGGGTGTTATGAGAGATTTCAGCATATACAGGGTGCGGCAGAAACAAATACTGATGCTGCCTCAAGTTATCCTGATGAATTGTGTGCATTGATTGAAGAGGATTTTGTTCTCATCGTGTTTCTAATTGTGACAAAACAGTTGTATGTATAGACAGATGTATGCAGGTATGTTGTGCGGCTCGCAGGAGTTGTTTGTAACAAACGACTCTCGTGAGCTGGACCGGGCCATCTGCAGAACATATTGCATAAATCTATCTTTGAAGTTCAAAACAAAAATTTATTTTTTCCTTTTTAGTGCAAAAAATAAGTTATACATTTAAAATATTTATTATTTAATTTATTCATAATTTAATAGTGTTGTATTAACATATTAGTAATGTTATTTTATCTTTATAGAATGTGAGGGGAGACTTTTTCCCGAGATGCGGGAATGTATTCCCCGATTATAACATGCAAGTATATGGAAAAACGGCATTCGACATTTCAAGATTCAACCACGTTTTCAAGGACGCATCCCTGTCGAATCTTGGGAGTCACCTGTATTTCAATTTTGAACGTGATGACAGCACAGAAAGTGTTCAAAACAAAAAACAGAAAAACCAGACAACTCTTAAATTCACAAAAGAGAATCACTACCTGCAATTGTTGCACAGTTAGCAGCTATGGACGGAATATCTGTGAATGCTTTAAGTAATAGCAGCTTTATTCGTCAATCGATCTCTGATCATGGTTATGTTCTACAAAAAATAAATCGGATGTGATGAAATTGATTAAAGAATATTATATTGAAGTGAAAGACAATTTAAGTAAAAAATTACAATCGTTAAAAAACAGAAATAAAAAGTTTAGCATCATAAACGACAAATAGACCAGTAACAGAAACTGCAGGTACATTCATATTAATTTGCATAATAGTGAAGGAGAATGTTATAATTTGGGCCTTGTGAGAATTGAAGGATCTTGTCCCGCAGAAAAAGCACTAGAAATTGTGGAGACAAGACTTTATGATTTTGGTTTGACTTTTTCGGATACTGTCGGATGCACTAGTGATGGGGCTGCTGTTATGGTGAAATTTGGAAAATTGATGCCTGCCTACCATCAACTTTGTTACAATCATGGAATACACTTAGCAGTTATGGATGTATTATATAAAAAACACGATTTTAATGAAGATCCATCAAAATCGGAAAATGAGTCTTCAGTGTCCTCTAAAGCTGAGTTATCAGATAGTACTGAAGACAATAATGATTTGTTGCCAGTTTTAAATGATGACGTTGACAGCATTTTGAATCACGTAAGTAAAACTGTAAAAACCTTTAAATCATCACTGACAAAAAATTCAGTTTTACAAAAGTTTGTTCTACAAAAATATAAAAATGAATTTTCTCTAGTTTTGGACTGCGTACATGATGGAATACTATTGAAATAATGATTGAACAATTTTTGAAAATCGAAGAGATGATACATTAGGGTTTTTAAATATGAAAAATTAATTATTGATGAAGAGAGAATACACAGTTTGGAAAATTTATTGAATACTTTAAAGTCCGTAAAATTAGCTGTTGAAGAACTGAGTAGAAAGGATTCAAATTTAATAGCAAGCGAGGGAATTTTAAACTTTTTCCTAGAAACTCTTAGCAAAAATAAAAGCAATATAGCAAAAGACCTGCTTTTGGCTATAAAACTTCGAATTAATGAAAGAAGAAACCAAACATTGGTGTCTGTTCTTCTATTTTTGCAAAATCTGGAAATATTAAAATTAAGTACAGAATTGGAGGAACTAAAATTATCAACAAAAAGTGAAATCTGCAAAAAAAAATTGGAGAAATTATTTTCAATTACAATGCATATTGAAGGCCAGAATTTCAACATCATACCTGAAAGTAATGAATCTACACTTTCTGAGAAATTACAAAATAAAATAGACCCATTTTTCAAATAATGCCAGTTAATGAAGATTATAATAAATCCATGCTGAGAGAAATCAACATCTATGAATTGAATGGACAAATCATTACCAACTTAAAACAACTATTGGAGGCTTTGAAAACAATAAGACCGAAATCAACAGAAAGCGAGCGAATTTCTTCAATTGCTGGAAATTTTGTTACAAAAAAACGGTCTCCATTGGGGGATGATTCAATCAATGCTTTATGATTTTTGAGAAGTCATTTTTGTTAAATAAGAACCAAAAATAAATTTTGTGCTAAAATAAAGAATTGTTTAACTTTTAAAAAATAATTATATTATTTTTAACTAGAGAATTCTCGAGATCTCAACAATATTTCTCGGGATTTCTCGCCTCGCCAAGAATCTAAAAGTGTTGAGAAACAGACGCTCTACTCATAAACTTAAATTTAATAGTTTTCACTTAATTTCTGAAATGCAACATTTTGGTCATAAGGTGTTGCGGTTTTTTGTCCAGGACTGTACCTTAAAAGCTTCTCCCTCCAACTCAAATAGTAATAAAACTATAATTTTTGCTAAACAAAAATGGCTTCTTCTCTAATTAAAATCTCTTTACGTAAGAGTTGTCTTACTAATGTAGTCCCACACAGTTTTCTAGAAGTTGAACACTAAGTACAGTGGAACTCCCAGATGTCGATATACCGTATATACCTGAATATAAGATGAGGTTTTGTTCCAATTTTTATGACCGAAAAATCGCTAGTCGTCTTATAATCGCACAGTGCATAATAGTTGGACTGACAGAGGAACCGAATGCAGGGATAGCTGGAGATGAGAAGAATCAAATAGCTATAATCAAAATATTTGATTCTTAAAATCAATCGAAACAATTAATTATTAAAAGTAGTAGTAGAAAATGAATCGATTCAAATGTGTTCGAATACAAATACTCTTTTGAATTTTATCCTATATATTATGCGTGTAATGAAGCTGCGTGCGTCCGTGAGTATGAAGCCTCGCGTAATTATATCGGCATATTTCTCGAGAACAGTTCGTCGTAAAAGATATGCGGTAAATGGCATTTTGTTTCTACTGGCTAAGAGGTCCCTGGAAAAATATTTTCATTTGCTAAAGTGTCCCAGGTTCGAATCCAGGAGACAATTATATTTTCCCATAAGTTTATACAGGATTTTTGATTTTTCAGACTGCAAGGTTTTTTCCTTTCATTCATTAAAATACGTAAATATGGACCGATTTTCTTCTTTTTTGCTTTACTTGATGGCTAAAGCTCTATACTATCTTATTCTTGTGATGTCTACACGTTACACGGTCGAATTTTTCAGAAATACGCATTCTTTTTTGAAATTTTGCGGATTTTTGGTACTCATTCCGGGCGTTGCCAAGGAGACTCTCATTGTTGCCTCCGATTCATTTATGGCCAATTAAACCTTCAAATAGACAAAAGAAAACGTTACTGTTATCTTCTCTTCATTGATAATCTAAATAAATGCTTGCATTGACGTCGCCTTTATAGTAGGTCCTGTAAGAAGTTAAAATCAGTCGTTGATAGACACTTGAAGGAAAGCAACTGTATATGCCAAGTAACACCCAAGCGCAGAGCGCATGCCTTCGTAATGAATGTTCTTTGACTTCAAAATCAAAATTTTTACACTCTGATAATTTCCATGTCGGTCCCGCACACGACCTTGTGCGGTGGATAACAAAACAACGTATTTTGTAACTTCCACCTGGGTCTTTGATGAATCAACAACTGCTTCCACAGGAGTGGCCAAAGTTATAGACGCACCTTCAATTTTTCCTTGCGCAACGGAGGTGCTTTCTGTATTCGCTCCCTTTTCCACGCTCTTGACTACCCTTTCACTACCCGAGGCTGATTCCGTGGAGTGAAATGCAGCAATGAATGATGACTAAACGAACAGTACCGACAGGGGTTTCGACTGCGACAAGTTTTAATCAAATGCCCCGACTGCAAACAACTTAGGCAAAGGCGATATTCCTTCGCCACACGAAATCTATCATCTACGGATAAACCCTTAAATTTTCCGCATAAGTATAGTGGATGCTTAGCTCCGCATAACACGCATTTCAAAGACGCGGGAGAATGACATGCATCCGTGCTTGCCACCAGAGTACTAGTCCGGGCCCCATACAATTTATATTTTTTCTCCATTGTATTCCCGATGATCTAAGACCGGGCGAAGTTCCTTTCGAGGACCCACCTTTGGCTGCTTCCAGCACCCGAACCTCCTTTTCCAAGAAGGAAATAAAACATTTCACCGTCGACAACCCTTCCTCCGAAACATTTTTCTCCCACCTCTCTCTCAGATCTGCGCTGAGCTTCTTTCGTAAAATAAACAAAAGAAG
Organism: Uropetala carovei; assembly: GCA_036926305.1. Classification (NCBI taxonomy): domain Eukaryota; kingdom Metazoa; phylum Arthropoda; class Insecta; order Odonata; family Petaluridae; genus Uropetala; species Uropetala carovei. The sequence continues at coordinate 1,195,945 of JAXCHB010000164.1, forward strand.
TACGGCCCAGTCTTCGACGCGATGCCCTAACACCGTTAGAGCGCCCGTATATTCCGTCAACAAGGTAACGAAAGTTCGCAATTGTTCGGGTGCTCGCTCCTCTGATTTCAAACCCAGTAGCTCTTCCAAATAGGCGTTCGTTAACAATGGCGGTTCACTGTAGCGTGACATCAACAACTCCCACGCCACCGAATAATTCGCACTAGTAAGGGGCAAAGATGACACCAACGACAATGCTTCTCCTTTTAGACATGACCGCAAATACATAAATTTCTGTATATCAGACAAAACCTTGCCATGCCTTAAGGACCCCATTAAATTCAGTTAAGTTCAATTTGGGTAGTGCAATGCCCGATATCCCTGGCCTGGTCATAATGTTAGGAGAAACTGACGCATCTTTATTTGACCCCGATCCCTCCAAAAGAAGCATAATTGCCAATACCACCTTAATGTTATAGTAACTTCAAACTGGACAATCTTTGACTGAAAAACTTCGGCTTGGTCATCATTTTTTTTCTTATAATTCAACACGATTTTCGCCAGAATTTCATGATAGCGATCAAACATTTGATCCAACCCTTCCGACATTACCCGCAATAACGCCGCATCTTTCTTGTTAGCCGGATCCCTTTCGACCCGACTAGCCACCTCCTCGATACGAATAATTTTTTGCGAAATTAACTCCTCCTTTACTAATAATTCTTCGATCGTAGGCATGCTTACCAAACGAAAATACAACAAATGGCACTTTACAAAGTAACAAATTCTCAGCGAAAAGACATGGAGGAAAGCCGACAAAATTTTACGAAGGCGAAATTCATTTAACGACAAATTTTCATATAACCCATAGGCCATCCGGCCCGAAGGACCAAATTGTTTGCGATTTGCACGAGAACGAAGTGGATTGTAATCTAATTTTAATTCTATGCGAGAGACACTGAGACGAGAACCCAAACCCGCGACAATGATCCACCACTCACCTCTTCTCTTCGGTCCTTTGCCTTCAGTATTAGGGAACTTTCGGCTCCTCCTTGTCGATCCACACTCCTCCGGTATCCAACGACGACAACCCTTTTGAGACTTCTCCAACATCTCTCCGTCCACGACGACAACCTTCGACCCACTTGGTCCGAGACAGTGCCTTCATAAAACCCCGACAGCGACCAACCCGTGAGCCGTGAACTCATGCCCCGGGTGGCTCCCTCTCGCGCATATATTACGACAGTCCAAGGAAATAGTACCGCGCGTATTCAATCCTTTAAAATGGCGCGAACACATGCCAAGCATAATAATGTCCTATTAATAACTAGATATGTGATAATTTGATCATTTCACATTAACTTCAAAGTAGGCAAAAACCACCTTGGTAAACCCATTACTTCAAATGTTGTCACACTTCTAGAAATTTTTATAAAGAGCATTTATTTAAAAAACAATACTTTGCCCTTAAACTCCAGAAAAATATATTATTACAAACAGCACTATCAATGGATTAAATGAGATGATATTATTTTCTTTGTATCTATTATTGGCAGATAAAGTGATTGCAGAAGAGATATTTGGCCATCTTCTACAATAGAATCCTATATATAATTTCTGAAGTCCGTCTGTCCGTCCCCCCCTCTATCTCGAAAACCGTTTGCCGTAGAGATTTGCAGTAAACTGCATTTTGTTTCTACAGGCCAGGAGGTCCCTATAAAACTATTCTCAATTTCCTAAAGTCCCGGGTTCGATTCCAGGAGATAATTATATGTTCCCATAAGTTTACATGGGATTTTTGAGTTTTCAGAGTGCAAGGTTTTTTCCTTCATTCATTAAAATACGTAAATATGGACCGATTTTCTCCGTTTCTGATTTATTCGATGGCTAAAACTCTAAATTATCTTATTCTTTCAATGTTTATACCCTATGCCGTCGAAATTTTCGGGCAAATACACAATTGTTTTCAAAATTTTGCTGATTTTTGTTCTCCTTCGGGACGTTGCCAAGTCGACCTTAATGGTTGCTCTGATTCAATAACCATCGATTAAATGTTCATATTGACGTAAAAATGGAATCCTTAAGTTAGTAAGATCATTATATGCTACATTTTTGCTTTAATTAAAGTTTTATTGTTATAAATATAACAATGGATGAATTCATTATGATAATGATTTAACTAGAGAACGTTCAGTAAGATTATTTTCTGACTAGGACCCGTTTATCGTAGATTGTGGTAGAAAAGTATATTTATTTTTAAAAATACTGTATCTGAGTATTCAACCTTCTGGAAATACCAAATGTTTTTGTTTTCGTGACTGAAGCGACCAAGAATACCCGTAAGACTCTGCCATTTCATTACGAAGGCTTTGGTGAGGAGGAATCTTCCTAAACCCCGGTAAGTTTATACTACACATTATTCTACAATCAATTGTTTCAGCACTTACTTTTTTAATACTTTCGCCTGGCTTAAGTGGATAAATAATTATTTTTTGTGGCGTCGCTTTTACAAGAGTTATGTTTTGTGATTGATTAAGTGGATGACATTTCCTGTAAATTAGAGAAAGTTCACATCTTTCTTTTCCCAATACAGGTGACTCCCGAGTCTCGTTGGGGATGCATTCCTGAAAACGTGTTCAAATCTCGAATATTCGAGAGTCGAACACCGTTTTTCCATATACTTGCATGTTATAATCGGAGAATACATTCCCCCATCTCGGGAAAAAGTCTCCCCTCACGTTCTATAAAGATAAAATAACATTACTAATATGTTAATACAACAATATTAAATTATGAATAAATTATATAATAAATATTTTTAATGTATAACTTATTTTTTGCACTAAAAAGGAAAAAATAAATGTGTGTTTCGAACTTCAAAAATAGATGTATGCAATATGCTTTAGACAGCCGGTCCAGATCGCCCGAGTCATTTGTTACAAACGACTCGCGCGAGCTGGATAACATACCTGTGTACATCTATCTATACATACAACTATTTATCGCAGCGAAATTAATATAAAAGTTATTAAAAATGCACAAAATAACTTAAGAATAAAGAAACAAAATAAAAAATATTTTCATACCTTAAATATTTTTCAACTGCGCTTACTGGACTTGATTTATTAATTGAGAAGATGGAAGATTTTAGTTGGAAGAAGAGGAGCTATTGGGTGGGGAACTGTTTATTGTTGTTATCAAATTACCTGAATTTATCATGTTCTAGATTTTTTTCCTTCTGTTTCACATAAGTGCTAATAGTTGACACATTCCCAACGATCGTATGATTTCAGTATGGCTTTCAGTATGTGTTTCTGACACTGGTCATCTACCCAAAGTTTTAAAAGTTTTTCCATTTTAGGAATCACAACACCGCGCCTGGGACTGTTTATTGTTGTTATCAAATTACGTGAATTTATCACATTTTCTAGAATTTTCTCCTTCTGTTTCACATAAGTGCTAATAGTTGACACATTCCCAACGATCGTACAATTTCAGTATGGCTTTCAGTATGTGTTTCTGACACATCATCTACCCAAAGTTTTCAAAGATTTTCCATTTTAGAAATCACGACACCGCGCCTAGGACTGTTTATTGTTGTTATCAAATCACGTGAATTTATCACATTTTCTAGAATTTTCTTCTTCTGTTTCACATAAGTGCTAATAGTTGACACATTCCCAACGATCGTACGATTTCAGTATGGCTTTCAGCATGTGTTTCTGAAACTGATCATCTACCCAAAGTTTTAAAAGTTTTTCCATTTTAGGAATCACAACACCGTGCCTAGGACTGTTTATTTAGGCATTCCTTACAGGTGAAGTGATAGTGACAATGGTTTGTGGGCAATTTTCATCTCTCGAACTGAGTTTGGATTAAATTCTGTATTAGAATTTATGATTTTGAATTGCATCCCTCAATAAGAACCTCCACTTTACATAAACACAAACTAATGTATAGTTAAGAGAAGAAAAATACGAGAACTGTCTTTCAATACAGTTTTGTACATAAATTCTATAAGGTACATATTTGCAATCTCTGTGTATTCCATTGATGGAATGTTTTTTCTTGTTGCTCCAGTTCATTAGCTGGAGGGTAATGATAAACAATCAAGTTTTCCAAGCAAAACAGAATATCTCAGTAGATTTTTTACACAAAAGATTATTATTAAATTTAATGCAAGACATTATTTGAGAGGAAATTAATTTTGGAAGAGAAAATAATAATCTTGCCACTTTTAACCACTAATATGATTTAATGAGTTTAAGTTCAAGCTATTTCAATTAAAGTGTTCTTATGCATAAAATAATACTGCAATTTTGTGTATAACAAGCAATTTTTGCACAAAAATTGACCACGAGGTGCATACTATACTTGGTAAAAAGCAAGCATTTCTTTGCAGCCATCCAACAATACAGTCAAACCTCGATTTAATGCCCCCCTATATACTGCTGCCCCCACACAGCGCCAACGAACCCTTGTGAACAGAACTTCCACATTATGATTACAAACAGAAACCCTCGATAAAGCACCACCCCCGCTAGCCACCATATGCCACATCTGTAAATCCACAAATATACGGTTTTGCGTTAAAAGTGAGTTCGTTTTAACGCCATTGTTACTTGGGCAAAACTTTAAATACTATAAGTCGGCGCTGTGTTGGAGACATTCTGAGTGATAAAGATAAGTGGGTGAATCAAACAATAGTAAATGTGAAATAGCTTAAGGGCCCAAAACATGAAAATCTGGAGAATGTGCTACTTATTTGAATAAGGCAAGTGAATGCAAAAAACGGTACAGTAACTGATGAAGTGATTAAGGAGCAGGCAAAATTAATGGGAGATCAGATGTCTCTATAGTACTTTCACTAATACATTCTCATAAATTTTACATTTCTAGGAGCCATACCGATACTCCATCCTCCGAAGGAGGTTCCCATTCTCTTGACCTGATGTCAAAGAAGAATCTCTGTGTTTGCATTATAGGCTTTTTTCTAGATTCCTTCTAATTTTTTCCAACAAGTCAACTTTTTCCTTCATAATGTTTACGTATAAATTAGATTGTATATTATAAGAGTGTAGCATTGAGTTTGTTATTGAATGGTCGCGATTTCGTAAGGGAACGATGTAACGAATAAAATTTAGATTACCATATATTTCCAGGTAAATGGTTATCAGATTTACTATAATTTACAGAATAGCAGATGCGAAGTAAGTCTCATGCTTGTGCGTTTTTATTAAAGTTTAATTCGATGAAATGCATCGTCATGCCAGACCTATATGCGATATTAAGTGTACTTAAATATTCCAAGCTCAATATTATAAAATATAGCCAATAAAAAAATAAAAGCTACCACATCTCTAAAATATTTTGAGTAAACAATTCTGTTCTGTAGAACTGAGCGTACGAGCACCGGGCCCCTGGAATTTCTCCCCGGTATCCCCGCCCTTTCGGAGGCCCTGATGACTACTATTGAATTTCGTGAGTGGATACAAAATTTCAACAAGGAGATGAAAATTAAGAAGCGTAATGTGCTTATGCTTCTAGACAACGCACCTTGTTTCAAAGCTTTGGACCTTAGTAATGTGAGATTCAAGTCCCTACCGCTCAATTGCACTGGATTTCTACAACCTCTTGATGCAAGCATTATTAAGAGTTTTAAGGCACACTATAGGAGACATCAAGTGAAAAAGATAGTAGAGACCATTAACAATAATCGTTCAATCTAGTTATCCTTGAAAGATGCTTTGTACATGATAAAACTGCCACGGGATGAAGTTTCAGTAGGAACAATACGGAAATGCTGTGTAACAATATGTTTTTTTTACTCTCTTCTTTTTCCTAGACAACCAAATCATATAATTCTTTGATATATTTCCTATAAAATAATTTTTGTTTGAAAATTTTATATTCAATACCAAGTTCATGAGAGTGGCTCGATTTAGCGCCAACCCCGCTTTAGTGCCCGTGTCAGTGTTGAACAAATGGTGGCACTAAATCGAGGTTTGACTGTAGTTATTTACTTACACATTCTCACTCATAAAGCATAGTAGTTGTTTATGAAATTTCATTTTTAATTCTGTTTAAAAATTAAAAGATAATAATCTTCTACTTTTCTTTATAAAAGCAGTTTTTAGATGCAATAATGATGATAAATTTAATAATTCTTTATTTCTTACACATGCATAGTAAAAATCAGTAGATTTTTGGAAAATTAGATAAATTATTGTTAATTTATATTAATGTTATTCATCACATTCACAAATGCATACCTGTATACTCTTATAGTTTAACTGTACTCGAATAGTTCATGATAGATACACTCACAATATTGCAATGGCTAATAACTTCTCTCCCTTCCATTATTGCATCGATCTCATTAATATAAATTTAGATTCTTAACTCAATATTTGTATTTTTTGAGAATTCTAACTCCGGCAAATAGTAGAAAGGGAGGATGTCACCTATTCACATGCATGAAGAGTTGAATTTCGACAAACAAACTTTTTTCCTGAACATGAAAGCATATTGGCTGATCGATGTTCGAGGACGGTCAAATGAACACAGTCTGAAAGGCATTTCAGAGAGAATAGTAAATTGTGCAACAGCATAAACAGGCTTCAAAAAGATCTAAGAGATTTACGAAGTCATTATGTAAATGCAAGAGGACTTAGCGAAATACGCCATTTCTATCTCCAAAGCAGCTCAAAGAACATTAATCAGTTATATGTGGTGAAATAGTATTTTTGGGTCAAGAAGTTGCATGTGATCCAAAAGCATAAAGTCAAGTATGACTTAAAATAGCACGAAAGTTTAATGTGGCAAATTATTAACAAACCAAAAATTGTGCAAATAAAAATAAAAGAAATAATCGACTATCAAACCGTTACATAAAACTGATCAACAAATGAAAAAAGTATATCTGAGGATCTTCAACCCTGCAAGAATACATTGCACTGGATAATGCCATTTGCCTATCCTTACACCTCCATAGAAAAGCAGCTCTCTCCCTCTGTTAGCAAATACTCTGTCATTTCATTTTTACGCATTTGTGCTTACTATTTGTTTTATTTTATATAATAAAATCATTTTTTGAAGTATGCATGGCATATTTTTTAATACTTTCAGTGTACTTTACAGGATTTTAAGTATAAATTTTCTAATACAAGCATCAAATTATGTTGCCAGAATTGACTACATGAATGCATTTATAAAGACACAAGAATAACATTCTAATATAGAAAACAGAACTATACAACAACAGATGCGATGGAGTGATATTGTTACCTACATTTAGGAAGGAATTTTGGTTGCTTACACATCACGAGAAACTTCGAAACTACAATATTTATTAGTGGTGTCATGACTCCCACTTACCCTACCATCTCCCTTGCATTTCCCTCTTCCACCTACTCCAGGGGAAACCTCCCCTCTCTTCCCTCTCCCCTGTGCCTCCCCTCTTTTATCCACTCCCCTCCGAAAGCCTGCTGAAGGGAAAGTGACCTCAAGTTATTTCCTAGATTTCTATGTCGCCTCTGTAGCCATTGGGCAAGCTACTCGTCCCTCAATGCTGAGGAAGTGGATTCGATTCCATCAGTGGAAGTGTGCGCAGAATCGGAGCTAGCCTGAAAAGAACTTCTGTCATGAAGTTCACATCCAATCCACAGGACAGGGGTTTTTTCACCCTATCGATTCCGCCACTGTTATCAAATCCACTTCCGCATTGTTTGGGGCAGTACCTTGCCCAATGTGGAGCTGTAGTCGTCCTCTGGGACAGGCTGTTGTACTCATTTACATTATTTATTTTTCTTACTACTTTTATGTCACTGCACTGTAATGATATACAAGCAAAATCGGAAAATGGAAAAAATTAATCGCTGGAGAAAAAGAAATTTGTCACAGAAAAAATATTAATGGAAAAAATATTAGCCACCGGAAAAAACATTAATCATCGCAAAAATATAGTAATCATTGGAAAAAATTGAGCCATGGAAAAAATACCAAAAGTATTAGCCACTTGAAAAGATATTAGGTATAGGAAGAAAAAGTAACTGCCGAAATAAAAAGTAGCCAACAAAAAAAAAGTGGCAGACGAAAAAAAAAACTCACTACGTTAACTCTTCATAAAATGTTATACAAAATAACTACGGAACAAGTAAATTTATATGATTGAATTTTCAAACCATCTATTTTGTCTTTTGGTCATGATTCTGATATGTAGAAAGTTCAAATAAGGCATCATAAATCAGGTTGGAAAATGTGGACACCAGTGTAGTAAATATCGGTAGAGGAGTAAGACAGGGCTGTTATCTATCACCGATCCTATTCAATATATATGGAGAGGGGCTAATGCAAGAAGCATTAGAAGGCACGGGAATTTCAAAATTGGAGGAAGGATCATAAGAACAGTGAAATTTGCAAATGATCAGTACTTCTGGCAAGAAAGGAAAAGGAACTCCAGAAAATGATTAATAGACTAGTGATAATAGGTAGAAAATACGGTATGGAAATAAATACAGAAAAATCCATGGTCATGCTAATATCAAGTAAAGAACAAGAAAATTTGAACATCAGTATCGGAGGAAAGCCAACAGAACAAGTTTCACATTTCAGTTTCACAAGTTTCACCTTGGATGCATCATAACGACAGAAGCAAAATGTACCAATGAAATCACGACTAGAATAACGAAAGCAAAAGCTGCTTTCAGAAGAAATAAACTCATACAAATGGGGAATATAAATATAAAGGAGGATATCAGCAAGAAGTTGATAAATGCTTTGTATAGAGTACAGCTTTGTATGAGACAGAAACATGGACGCTATGGAAAAATGATATTAAATACTTGGAAAGCTTCGAAATGTGGACATGGAGAAGAAGGCTGAAGATCAAATGGACATATAGGGTGAAAAACAAGGAAGTACTATGAAGAATAGGAGAGAAGCGAAAAAGAGGAAGGCGAACTGGATTGGACATTACCTGAAGAGAGAGAGCATGATTAAAGAAGTGCTAGAAGGAAAACTGTATGGAAAAAGAGAGGTAGGAAAAGGTTTCAGCTGATAGAAGACTTGAAAGGGAAAGAGTGCTATCAAGGCATGAAGAAGACTGCAGAAAATATATATGGAGAACCAAGTTTAACCATGAATAATCATGGACCTGTCCACAGACAGATTACATATGATGATGATGATGACAAGTAATTAGGTGATCTCTATGTATAATTAATATATGTATAACCTGGATTATTGATAATTAGTGTGGGTTTTCCCTTAATTCACCCAAAAAGTGAGAATCTGGTACAGGGTAGGTACACTTTTTAAGTTCACAAAAGTGTCACCATGTATAACATGCACCCCTGCTTTATGACCTACAAATTTTGTATTCAAAACTGTGCATTATACATGGGTATATACAGTGTATGCTATAATTTTAGAAATGCTTTAAAACTAAGAAAATATTATCTCTAAAATATGTTTCATAAAATTCTGGGAAAATAAGATACATGGTAAATAAAGATATGCTATGATACTGCATCCATTCTATATGACTCTCTAAATACTAAGCTAAGGGTATGATCCTGTTAATATTCATCTCGGGTTTAATAACTTTGTGTAATCAAGTCTATTAATCCAAATATACAAGTACTTGTTCATGATAAAACTTAATGAAATGGAAGGTAAAATAAAAAAGTTCTTTCAAAAACAGTCCTAACAAAGATGTTTTAATCAGATTAATCTGACAAGTATTGGTTTAGAAACATTATTCTACTTGACATTTCCATTTAAATATAATCACTGCATCTTTATGGACTTTTAGTATAATTTTCCTAAATTGTAAATGTGAAATCAATTCTTTAACCAAATGTTGCCTTTTATTTTTATATTTTATTATAATATACAGTGATAAAAATAATAAATGCAAATTTTTGTTTTGGCTAAGGAAAACTCACTTCATCAATTCCTACATTAACATTCATTTGTTGAACATGTGAAAATTATAAAAATAGCATTATGTTCCAAAAATTGACATCTGTTTGAATATAAAGGCTATACTGATCACATAGGATACATATTGGCTGTGATGTACGAGGTTATCTTACATCACACAAAAGTTTCAGAATAGAGAGAGCAGCCAACCTGTTTAATGCAACAGTAATAGTGGGAAGCTCATTCTCTCTACATTGTAAAATATCTAGCTGAAACTAACCATTATACTTTCTTGTTGTTCCAAGGAAGAATAGACCCCAACATAGGATCCAAGACATCCACTTTAAAACTGCAAGTTCAGAATGGCCAGGTACCAACGATTCCTTCAAGTCATGCCTAAGAAAAAAAACAAATTCAATTCGATAAAGTTACACAACATAAAATCATGTTGGCCCTATGAAACCTTAATTGCATATTGTTGATCTTTAATTATTCAACCATCAATCAAATTTGAAATACTATCATTACTACAGCTGCATTACATTTTTACATAGCAAATTATTCTGTAATACGAACTGTTCCAAAATTAAATCACCCCTTATCTCTTTCGCTATTTACAGCAATTCAACGAATTGACTGTGGCATAATTCACAATAGATTTAAGACATCTTTCAAAGAAACATTTGACGGTGTTACCAAAATAACATTCAAACCGTCTAATACCATGACAGCATAAGAAAACCAAAAAGATACAAATCTTACTTAATACATTCATTATCATCGCCTCTTCAAATGACGAAGTACGAACTTATCCTACTTACCGAGGCAATTATAACGCGGCTTGCCACTAAAAAACTTCCACCATCGCCAGCTTAACGTAAATGGTATATTGCTTGATAATATAGCACCAAACTCTTCGAATATTCATTTAAACAAATATACAGATATTCTTCTTAGCTTTAACAATGAGAAGAATTAAAACGAGTTCAAAAGCGTGTAAAACTTTTCGTCTGATGATATTCGCCAAAGATACCGTCAAGCATTTATTAAATTGATGTTTAACCTTCTAACTGTAACCTGATACAAAGTTGAGTCACCTCTAATTTCGAAGAACATACAAAATCCATTTCAATTACACTAAAAACTCAAGTCGCTAAATAAATGCCAACAGGCATTCTGAGTAATTTGAATGTACGTCATTTAATACTCTATATATACCATAAATACGAGCATAAAAACTCCAACAATTTTTATTGCTTCAAAATGCATTATAAATAATCGAATTTCATAAAATTCAAATTTTTACTGACCAGCGCTAGAAATTTTTTATCCTCCTCGAAGGCGATATTAGCAACGGTCCCTAACTTTTCATTTCCATGTGATTCTATCGACAAAATGCATCGAAACCTTAGAACCTTCAACATGTTGTGCCTTTTGACAACTCGTACTTCCTGCACACTTTCGTTAACAAAAGGCAAACGAAAAGATTCGTTTCTCCCATTTCTCCCTATAGAGAGCAGTATATTCGCTTCACGATTTCAGTTTGTTGTTGTCAACAATAATAATTCATAGCTGTAATTAGTCTGAGTTAGTCTCTCCAGACCCAGGGTTTTCATTATATAGTAATTGTTAACTTTTTTATATTTCTTTTCTTCATTACCTCTAATTATGATAAAAATTGTCAATTTATTCATTAATTAATACCAGTGTTTCCACTTGTGGAGACATAGGGTCGTAATTATATATTTTTTATATTATGGTTTACAACTCTTCCAGTTCTAAATCGGAATTGCTTGACATTTCTGCATCACATCTCTCCAGGAACGCTGAAATCTCATTCTCACGCAATAAAACATCTATAAGCAGTAAGGTGTAAATGAATAAATAGTGACCCAATGTCCACATAAGTATACATCACGTTTAATTGCATCGCATGAAAATAATATTTATAAAAATTTCAAAAACTGTCAATACATCCTCACACATATACAAGTTGATTGGAATAAATGAAAAAGAATATCAATCAAAATAATATAATTTTCTCAAACCAATATTTGGCAAGGTCAATGATTTCCGAAAACTTGTTGCAGGGTGTCTCACATAGCTCTCTCAAAGCACTGGTCAACCTGACCCCAAAAGGACGCTAGGGGCTCAAAAGGGAAGGTCTGCAGATGTGGACCTCCGTTCAATATTACCATAAAACACCATACCTTTCTATACCCTAGTGAACCTATGTCCACGTATGTGGGCACAGGATCTGAAGAGAAATTAAGAGTGGTGAACCATTCCAAATTTTGGAGTGACTCGCTTTGCAATTTTTAATAATGATTAGGAGTAAATTTCTGACAATGGCTTGGTTTAAGTAAAACTATGACGTATTTTATTTTTTCATTTTTATATTGGTAAAAAATGCAATAGCGTTTTGAATGCATTATAAATAGATATAATCACTTGTATTAATATAAAAAAATCGCAAAATGGAGCAACCGAAAATATATAGTTTTCATATGAAAATGAGAACTTTTATTTTGTTTTTATTCCCTTAACCTAATTGCATTTTCTAATTTATGCGTTTCTAGTCAAATCTCTTAGGACAATTTTTTGTAAAACTACAGGATGGGTTTTTTATTGTTGTATCTTTTCAGAATTGTATTGATCTCTATGTTGCCAACCTTCTAAGTTCTAATCTTCATACTTTCATAGTTATTTTGTTAAAACAACTTCATAAAATTCATTTAAAACAAATTATGTATAACTATCATAAAAATTCACTTTTGATTCAGAAAATAAAATAATAATTATTTTTTCTGCATCCCTTTTTATTATAAATAATCTATTTTTATTTACTTATCATTTCTAATTTTTACATTTCAGTTTTTCATGTTACATACTTCTGAATTCATGTTAAGAGTAATAATTTTTTATTATTCAATTTTTTATAAAAAGGATAGATATCTATTCCTATAGTAATTCAAATGTGCTTAAAAACTGTCAGGTAAATTTTTAACTTTAAATTGAAAGGCATTCTTTTGTACATAAACACTTAACTATTCCTTACTATAGAACTTTTAATTTTATTTAAAATGTTACATTTGAGGATGTCAGCATCCTCCAGGTTCACCCATATGATAATATGGGTGAACCTGGAGGATGCTGAAGACCTCGCAGCTAATAAATAAAATTACATTCATGCATGCATACATGCAAGGCAGAGGTGTTCAGATTTACGTATTCATGCCATAAAAGGATAAATACCGTATATACTCGTGTATATGCCGACTCCTTGTATAGTACGACCCCTGATTTTTTGGTGAACAAACCTGATTTTATCATATATCTCGTTTATAGTACGACTCCAGCTTTCTACCGGGGTCGATATATTTCGTTTCGATAGCTCGATGGTTACTAGCGAGATATATCGAACGACCTTGATTTCCCACACCACCATAGAATAGACTGTAAATGTCGTAAATAGTATTTCTTACGAGTACACTAAAATTCGGATAAGTTAAGTATCTTACTCCTAAAACATTTAATAAAAAGTGATATGAATCATGATTGCACAAGATGAAATAAAATCGTAACAATTCTAGTATGTGTGGATTATGTTCCGCGCACGTAATGGTTCCACTTGCTCATCTATTTAATAGGTAGGGATAACGGATAAAAAGAAATTACTTTGTAATATTCCACAGTCTTTATTGTTTCTTCAATCACACACCGACCGGTTTCCACTACAAAATCATTCTAATGGTGTTACTAACCGACGTAACACCTTTAGAATGACTTTGTAGTGGAAACCGATCAGTGTGTGATTGAAGAAACAATAAAGACTGTTGAACATTACAAAAATAATTTCTTTTTTCCAAGATGTCGAAATTCCATAAAGTTACGCCGTCTACGATACTTTTCGTCCAACTCGTTCCATTCAATCCCTTGTAAAAAGACGCAAACAAAGATGTACATACATAAATGTCAAGAAAGGAAGTGCCCGTAAATTGTCACTTATATCAAGTATTTGTGAATTTGAAGCTGTATATATGAAAAAGATTCTACTCTTCACGAAACAACATAACAACGATAAAGGACCTCACTGTTAAGGTTAGCCTACCATTAGAATGCGTGCGGGTGGCATAACTTCACCGAAAATGCCCGTGAAGATACATGAATTTTAAATCCTCAAATGCATTACTCGTGTATAGTACGATCCCCAATTTTTGCAATAAAAATTTGGTCGTAAAAACTCGTACTATACACGAGTATATACGGTATTAATGGCTTGGAATAATCAGTGGCAGATTACCACACAGGTGCATGAAGCGCTCGCCTGGGACCCTTGACACTCGTGGGAGCCTCAAAACAGTCAAAACTCAATTTTTTTCAATATTTTATTTAGTAAAATATTTCACAATCAGCATAATCTACTACTTACATACACATCTCGTGTTTTTACTTAGATTTGTTACAATGTAACATCCCTTGCATCATTTGAAAACATATCTCACAGTTATAATTCATTTTTTGTTTAATTTTCAGTATGTGCAAGTTTATATAATAAATATTAAATTTTCTATTTATGAATTTCTGTAATTCCATTTATTTAACCTGCTACATACATTTTTTCCATTCGTAAGTTGTAAAAATTTTTTTTGATTGAGTACCCCCCCCCTCCCGGTCAGTTGGGGGCCTACCAAATTTTTTGCACATGGGTCCTTCGGTTACCTTAATCTCCCACTGGGGATAGTATCTTAAGCACTGCAAAATATATCAGCGGCAATGTCAAAGAAATATTGAATTTGGATTTACCATTTCATTTTCTAATCAGTTATAATTAATGAAACTGAAAATTATTTAAAATATCCCTCAATTGAAATTAGTAGTAGTAATCTTCACGTTCATTCCTTGGTCATGTACCAGAAAATGCCAAAATAAAAATATACATATTTTGCCAACAAAATATTTGCCTTACATATTGGATCAGTTACAATCTTATGTTGACTGCAAATATTTTTCTTGTATGACGAATAAAAAATTGATGTTTTGCAATCAACTGATCAAGGACAAATATAGTGTCCTTTTAATTTTCATGATGAGTATGAGATACATACTTCAGGTAATAGTTTTCTGAACTGTTCTAATATTGTCATTTTTACTGAGCAGGAATGGTAAGCAAAATCATTCTTGGTTACATCAGTGGTCACATTAGCTGTTCTTGAAAATTTAATAAGTATTCACAGAATAAAATCCAGTTTCCATTAGCAACTTGTTTATGGTGCCACAAAAAATACAGCAATTCAAACCAAGGCATCGAACCGTAATTTTTTTCGCTCCGGTTTTCGTTCCGGTTCACTCAAAACAAAATTTCGGTTCGGTCCCGGTTTCGCTCCGGCAAGCGTCAGTGAACCGGTTCGAACCGGTTTTTTTGGCTTCGGCCTTAAAATATTTTTAGGAAACTTTCAAGAATTGATTTATTAATTAAGTAATTTTTTTATTAAATCAAATACATATTCACTATAAAAATAGTGATATTTAAAAAAAATAATCAAAACACGAAAATAAATTATTTAAATGTGAATATTTAGTACATATGTATCTTATTTATTTAAGATTATATTTTGAATTGAATATTTACAAACCATACATGCGTCGCATATGATTTCAACAGGTTAGGAAAGTGTAAAGTAAATTATAAATAAGCACGTTTCCTGCGATAGAGTATTCTAAACTTATTATGTTATGCTAACCATCTTATTTCCTAATTTTCTGTGCTTAGTATTTAGTACTCAATTTAATTAAAAATCGGCTGAATAGCTACAGAAAAAAATTGCATCCTGATAGAAGGACGGACAGACAGAAGCTAATATGCGCTAAAGCTGGAATGCCTAATAATGAATTATTAATATTTTTATTTACAAATCTTGCGGTAAAATAAGAGATCGCGTTATCTCAATAGTGCCAGTAAGTTGAGTAAAATATTACGTTATTTTCATTAACAATTTATAGATCACGTCCACTGCTCGTATTATAGTAAAAGCTGTAAATGCAGGGCTTAATTTTTTCATTCAGAGATTACTTAAATGGATGAAAAAGTCTATAAAATATCTATGAGGAAGAAGCCCGCAGAAATTGAAGGTCCGAGAATTCAGAAAGGCTGAGAAATGTTTATTAACATGATACAAATTTACGATGATTGAATATTTTGAATCACTTAGATAGTGTGAGAATATTAAAGTTCATTATTTCATGAAATTGAAATGATAAGTACCGTTTCGAAAAACTAGGACTAAGCGAAAGCATGTGATTTTCACCCGGCAGCAAATAAAAACATCTACGTACATCTACACATTACCCTGCAATCAAACATGCAAACAAAAAGAAAATAAGACTTACTTATTCGGCCTGTCGTGAACTTTCTTCAGGCGGAGTCTCTAATGTGGGTTTCTGCAGTCGAAAAAATATTTCACTAAAAATAACAAATTCTTATTTAATTTCTCTTCAGTTCTCAAGAAAAACCCAACCCTTTTCTTAATCGGTTTCTAAACGTGAGGCTTTCAGAAAGACTCAAACTAAAGCAAAAAGAAAAACCCTTCTTTCGCTCCCACTTTTTATGCGAACCGAAAAATATGGAACGAAATAAATAACGGCTTTCGGTTTCCGTTCGGGTTCAGAAAAATATTTTTTTTCGGTTCGGGTTCGGTTTTACTCCAGGGAAAATAACGGTTTTTTCCGGTTTCGGTTTTCGGTTCGGTTCCGGTTCGATGCCCTGATTCAAACACAGCATTCCATAAAAGAGACATAGTGACCACCTTCAACTTCCTCTATTGAAAATATAGTCTGAAATCATTCGATCAAATAAATTTACTCCAACTTTTGTGAAATTGTAGAATTCTGTTATTTCTGTAAATGTGTTTTGGAAGATACAATCAACTCTCATGCATTGTCGATGAGAAGAACAAGTTTATTTTTTATGGGAGTCTAAGACAACAATGTTAGATAATTGTCAAAGTGAACATTGATGTTAGCAGTTTCCTTTTTTTATAATTAGTATTTTTCTTAGAATATGCGTTGTTTCCTACAGGCATCAATTTATGAGGTTCAAGTATTTTTTTGAAAGCTAGTATGGACGAAAAATTGTCCACTTTTAAATTCTGTCTATTGGCATGGACAATACCTTCACATAGAAATGAACCAGTGGTTTTCCCTTGGTGTTCAGCTTTTTCTCAGTACAGGCGACTCCCGGGACCTGACTGTTCAACTCGAGAATTTGACTGGTCGAAGCCTGCTTATTCGACCCAGCCGAATTAGGAAATAGTTTAAGCGAAGTAATTTTCGGCCCGCTCAATCACGCGAGGTTTAGTTTGAGTCTAGATATCATTATTTCTGCTCTAATTGTTTGAAATTGTGCTGATTTAACTCCCTTGTGGAACCAGAGATGCTATCGGTGTAGTGAGAATCACATCAGAAAGGGCAATAGAGTACAGTCAAGATTGCTGCGTATGTTTCATCGACTGGCAGAAGGCCTTTGATAGAGTAAATTGGGTACTGCTGATGAGGATATTAAAGGATATAGGTGTAGACTGGAAAGACAGGAGACTGATCAGGAATCTATATGTGAATGAAGTTGTAAAGGTCAGGTTGGAGAATACGGACACCAGCGGAGTACATATCGGTAGAGGAGTAAGACGGGGCTGCTGTCTATCTTCGATTCTATTCAATATATATGGAGAGAGACTAATGCAGGAAGCGTTAGAAGGCACGGGAGATTTCAAAATCGGAGGAAGGATTATAAGAACAGTTAAATACGCGGATGATCAAGTACTTCTAGCAAGAAAGGAAAAGGAACTCCAGAAAATGATAAATACACTAGTGATAACAGGTAGAAAATACGATATGGAAATTAATACAGAAAAATCCAAGGTTATGTGAATATCAAGTAAAGAAGAAGAAAATTTGAACATAAGTATTGGAGGAAAGCCATTAGAACAAGTTTCAAATTATAAATACCTTGGAAGCATCATAACGAGAGAAGCAAAATGTACAGATGAAATCAGGACTAGAATAACAAAACAAAAGCCGCTTTCAGAAGAAAGAAACTACTGCTAACGGGAAATATAAAGCAGGAAATCCGCAAGAGGTTGATAAAATGCTATGTCTGGAGTATAGATTTTTACGGAGCAGAAACATGGACGCTAAGGAAAAATGATATTAAATACTTGGAAAGCTTCGAAATGTGGACATGGAGAAGAATGCTGGAGATAAAATGAACAGATAGGGTGAAAAATGAGGAAGTACTACGAAGAATAGGAGAGAAGCGAACAATTATACAGACTATCAGAAAGAGGAAGGTGAACTGGATTGGGCATTACCTGAGGAGAGAGTGCAGATTAAAGAAGTGCTAGAAGGAAAACTGAATGGAAAAAGAGAAAGAGGTAGGAAAAGGTTTCAGCTAGTAGACGACTTGAAAGGGAAAGAGAGCTATCAAGGCATGAAGAAAACTGCGGAAAATAGGAGTATATGGAGAACCAAGTTTAACCTAGAATAATCACGGACCTGTCAACGGACAGACTACCTATGATGATGATGATATGGTTGCGCTCCAACTTTTCAGCGCAGAAACGAAAATTTCACCGCAAACTTTCGCGTTGATTATAAAATGTTAGAACAATAGTAAAATGACAGGTCATGCATTACTGAAAAGACCAAAGTTTCCTCTATCAAAGTACGTATATCTTAATCAGATGGACGAATATGCATTGCGTATTTAGACAAAAGTATGTGGTTGCGCTCCAAATTTTCGGCGCAGAAACTAAAATTTCACCGCAAACTTTCACGTTGATTATAAAATGTTAGAACAATAGTAAAATTACAATTCATGCATTACTGAAAAGTCCAAAGCTTCCTCTATCAAAATACATATATCTTATTCAGATTGACGATTCTACCTTGCGTAATTATCGAATTTTCGGGGCAAAAATAAAAATTTCATTTCAAACTTTCACGTAGATTATAAACACTATATTAAAATTATAAGATATGCATTACTAGAAAGGTCAAAGCTTTCTCTTTCAAAATATATAAAGGTTATTAAGATTTACGAATATCCCTCACGTCAATAGACAATAAACGGTGGTGGCGCACCGATTTTTCATGGCAAAAATGAAAATTTCATTGCAAACTTTCACGTAGACTATAAAAACTATATTAAAATTATAAGATATGCATTACTAGAAAGGTCAAAGCTTCCTCTTTCAAAATATATAAAGGTTATTAAGATTTACGAATATCCCTCACGTCAATAGACAATAAACGGTGGTGGCGCACCGATTTTTCATGGCAAAAATGAAAATTTCATTGCAAACTTTCACGTAGACTATAAAAACTATATTAAAATTATAAGATTTGCATTACTAGAAAGGTCAAAGCTTCCTCTTTCAAAATATATAAAGGTTATTAAGGTTTACGAATATCCCTTGCGTCAATAGACAATTAAAGGTGGTGACGCTCCGTATTTTCTGCGCAAAAATGAAAATTTCATCGCAAACTTTGACGTAATTTATAAAATATAGAAATAATAATAAAATTATTTGACATGCATTACAGATAAGCCCAAAAATCCTCTTTCAAAATATATTATGGTTTTATAGATGTATGATATATTAAGTGAGTTAAACAGTAAAGAAAGCAAGCACTACCTCGGACGTGCAGGACACGTTGCTCGGCGACATACGAAGTTCTTGTTGGACGTGCAGGACACGTCGCTCGGTGTTGCGGGATTAAATATGACTTTTTTTAGCTTGTTAAATGACTAATTTCAGTGTTTTTCTTTCTTTTTATATAAAGCAAACTCTAATTTGGTAGGGTGAATAGATTCTGATGAAGCGTAATTGTGACTTAACGTATCTGGGAAAGAAAAACTCGAACTTAACTGGGATTTTTAATATTTTTTTATCTATAGGCTATATAAAACTTGGCGTACTTGGGTATAATTGGGTAGAAATATTTTTTTTTAATTCTAACATTACAGACAAAGTGACATCACAGATTTGATCAGGAAATTTATGGAAACAAAATACTCTCACACGATGAAGTCTAGTCAAAAAGTACGAATGACTAAAAAGAGAAAAAATCGGTACAACATACATTGTACAAACCTTCTCATATATTAATGCGTCGTTTGGTTATCTTTAGAAAATGAAAATCGTATCAGCCTGTTTTTAGAAAATCCAATTTTTGTTAAAGTTGCCCAAGAATAAACTAGTCTTATATTCATTCATTGAGAAAAATGAACTATTATGTAGTATTATTGCAGACGTATACTCAAGTAACGGTACGAAATTTGATCAAAATCGTCAGCCGTTTTTAAGAAAACCAAATTGTTGTTAGAGATACCTAGAATAAACTAGCCTTATATTCATTTTTTGAAAAATATGAACTACGTAGTATTATTGAAAACGTAAACTAAAATGATTGTACAAAATTTGATCAAAATCGTTAGAGCCGTTTTTGAGAAAATCATATTGTTGTTAAAAATGCGTATAATAAACTTTCCTTGATTATTGAGCAATGTGAACCATTTCTTCATATACTCTGCTCTGTATGATAAAATGCGTAACTGCGAGATTTCATTCATTTTAGCTCTACCATTAAGGCTCTAGAGCCAATAACAGAAAAACCCACAGACAGACAGACGGCATTGCGAAAACCACTTTTTCGGACTCAGGTACAGCTAAAACGTATATTTCCATCAAAATCTCGAGGTCGGATTTTTTCACTTTCTAAATATACTTCGTATATGAGAAAGTAAAAAGAATGATTTCGCGAATATTCTCCAAATTTATCATTCACACCGCAGGGATGAATTACCTTTCGCCATTGAATTATGTCGTGGGAAAAGTCTATATTGCGTCATCGAAAACGGAGGCAATGAACGCGACCTTGAAAAAAATGAACTGGCACGACATGGTGATGAGCACACCCGTTACATCACGCTGATAACGGAAAACACTATCCGACGACTGCTCAAGCACGACCCACTCTCAACAACGCACGAACACCAAACGTACACCCATCCCAAAAAAACTTTGTCATTCCCTAGCAGGCGCAAAAAAAATTAACTTACGTTGCATGTGTTCTTTTTTTTAATTTACCATATTTGAACTCGGTTGATAACGGCTACTTAGCTTCGGTACTGCGTTGTGTCTATTTGTCAATGCGTTTCAGTCATTAAGCCAAATCGGTCATTTTCCCTCGGCTATTCTTTCCATAAATTCAATATTCTTTTTCTCTCCCCATCGCTTTGCCTATTTTCTAGCATCTTCTTTCAATGAACCAGTGCGTCGCCAACTTTTGACTGATTCATTTCCTCTGTGCTTCGCTGATTAGTTAAAGTCTTCTCCTACTGCATATGAAACTTTATATGGGTGGATGAAATGTAAATTTAGATTACCGCAAAAAGTTCCTAATATCCAACTCCTTATTTTTTTCCAGATAACATTTAATTTCTCCGAACACCTACTGTTCCAAAAACAAACGCATAGAATTTTGGAGCCTTGGAATTGTATTTTTTCCTGGAGCTGTGTCCACGATTTTTCTGTACATACGAAGTAAACACACAAGCTGATCATGTGTGATAAGGAAATTAATGGTAAGTCTTAATTTGAAACCTAATTTAATTCGTATTGCGCCTCGTATCCAACTTCGTTTCTGATCGTTTACCAGCTTCATTTAAAGGGCAATGCGATCCAAAAGTGACGGTAACAGAAGTCCACCCGAATATTTTCAAGTCGCCTTATACTGAGTTGGTTGCCAAAATAAAAATACCCGAAGTCTCTGTGACGGATTTCCTGTTCAAATCTCTGGAAATGAACTACGAAATACTGAAGGATGAAATTTGGGTGGTAAGTAAAGCGTACCATTATTTTATTACATTTTATTGTTAACACCTCTTTCTGAATAAGGATAATTATTAGAGCCTAAAATTATTTTGTTCGCGAAGTAGTTAATAGTCATCCTCTCTGCTTCCAGTACACATTGTGTGAGATATTATTGGTAGACTAATATAAATAATAATTCCATCCGTATTATAAAATGCAAAAATATTAGCAATAAAAATTAAAATTTTATTGAATATCGAATTTTATAAATGTAACGATTTTTTCGCGCATGGGTATTCTGACGGAATACGATTTAAAATAAATTAATAACAATGTCGCAAAATATTAATGCAATTGTGAGCAGTTGGAATGCGCATATTTAAAAGAAGGTGTGTTGAATTTAACGCCCTGTTTGACAAATTTTATCTAAATACTATCACATTTTTCGGTTGCAGAACCTTACTGATATCCTATTCAGTTCGCATAATAGACGAATCACTGTGCAGTAGTGCCTCACCAACCGCGATTTTCAGTATCTGCGGTTGAAAAATTGTATATATGTACCTGGTTTTGCCAGCCGTGGTATCCAGTATAGAGCAGAGGTGCCCAAACTTTTTTATACCAGGAGCTACTTTCATTCTGTAAATTGTCTTGCGGGCTACTAAAGTTTTTTAACATATACATTAGGGTATTGTAACTATAAGTTAAACGCAAAAATAACCGTAAGAAAGCATTGATTGTAAACCATTTACGAAAATCTGCAAAATAAATAATTGCTAAATTTATTTAAATTTATTCTTTATTTAAACGATTATGGGCGCATTTACACTGCATATCTTCAGCCAGTGATTGGTAATTAGGCTTGTAACTCGAAACCGAGAGGCGTAAACAACATTTAAGATAATTAAAGACAGTCGGAGACTATGGCGAGATGAAATCTTGGAAATATAAGTACTCCTTAACCGTACAAAGTGAGAATATTTAGAGACGAAATAAACTGTGCCCGAAATACGTATCAGTGTCTCTGTGAATATATAGAGATTCCCGTTTTTGCGTGAATGCGTGTGTGAATGAGTTTTCTGAAAACCGTAGTTCCTTTAGTAGTGCTAGGTTTTCCTGTTTCTTTTATACTTTCCCGATTGTTGTTTGAGTGCGTGTGTGAGTGAGTATTCTCCTGACAGGATTTTTCCTTTGGGAGGGAATGTGTGCATGAACGTTTGACCCCAGGCCACCAGCGAGGGTTTTTCCCCGTAAATCTGTAAGTGTAATTTTTGTTTTTTTCCCTCGTTTTTTTCTTATCCTGTTTAATTTACTTTTTATTTCGTCTCTACATATTCTCACTTTGTACGGTTAAGGAGTACTTATATTTCAAATATTTAAGATGTTCATTGGTGAGTGCATTTTTGATTTTCGATTTAATTAGTTTCCTGTTAAAAATATCGTTTCGCATAAATAAGGGCTTCCCCTTATATTCTTTTAAAATACATGCAAGTATTTTATATTTGAAAAATTTTTCAGATGAAACAAGTTTCCAAAAATTTGGATCGTACTTTCTTTCTTTCAACTCTATTTCAATTTGCAACATGATTATTTCATTTTCCTGATCTGTTGCATCCATGTTGAACATATCTCCTATTTTGCTAGAAATGTCTTCAATGTCAATTTCTGCGAAAGAAATGAAAATAATGTTACAGTGAGTTAGAAACTGTTCTTGGAATTCAGTTTTTAATTTTTCTAGCACCTCGCTGCCTCCACGGGTGACTCTAATCTTCCTAAAGGGTGACAGTACTTTCTCTATACTACGTATATGGAGAAAGTAAAAACAGTTTTTCAAAGATTATCTTTAGAAGCAGTCTGACTTTCGTTTAAGGGGAGTATTTACCTATTTAGATAAATGAAGGAAGATAATCTTGCACATTGAAAAATCGAAAATTACGTGTAAAATAATTATTGAATTAAGCACCCCTCCCCCAAATTGTTTCATCGCCATGTAGCCTATATTACCCGCAGAGTAAAATTATACACCAATGCGAGGTTTCGTGACGATATCTTCAAAGGTGTGGATTTGTATAGAGAACAAACAGTATCTGAATTTCACTTTTATATACGTACTAGCTGAAAGTACCCGGCGATTCCCGGGTTATGCCAGACGTCTTTGGCGAATAAAATTATGTATTGTATGGTAATACAATCGTTTCACCTTTTGCGCATATTTTACCAAAGGACGAAAGCATTATAAATTAGAAAAATATGTTTTAATATTTATTTCAAAGCTTGCTTGTAAACGTGTATTTCCGTTCAAATCTCGATTTCGAATTTTTTCATGAAAACAATACTTCCTCTATAGTACGTATATTGGAGAAAGTAAAAACTAATTCTGAGATATCTCTGATACCTATGAATTGGGCCGGGAGTGTCCATTGAGGTCCGAAGAGAACGTGAGCATACGTGAGAGTAATAGGATTTCGAGTTTAACAATGTAATCTGTTGGCAAGGCAACTTCACGTTAAAAACGCTAAATTTAGTCAAAATATGATATTAAAACGTTAAATTCGAAAGATTTAGATTCGAAAGCGATAAAAGACGATAAGAATAAGAAACTGCATTTATTTTTCTTTAATACAGTCCAAGTCCGAAAATTGTGTCAAATATGCGAATTTTAATAAGCAAAATAAAATAAGGTTGCAGGTTGAAATATCGATTTTTCCATGTCACCTTATGAGGAATGGAAATCATTCTCGGGAATCGAACCCGGGTCGATTTTGGAAATCCCGGGTACCCTATGTTACTCGTAGAGTCATATGAAGTCAATTTGCAAAGTTTGGTCCCGATAGCTCAAAGGGCGTGGGAATGTATAAGGAACAGACAGATGGACAGACTTTCAATTTCATATATATAGATATATTTAGATGTCCACAGGGATGTGCTACCCAAATACAGCAATACTCCGCGCAACACGACCCCGGTGAACACGAATTCGTTATAACACGAAAAAAAATTATATTTTTAAGTCAAATCGACCAAAAATAACTTTTTTTATTCATTTACTATTTTTCAACTTAATTCTAATGCGAGAAAACGAATTCCTCTGTGTAACTGATGTCTAATGAAAGAAAAAGTATCTCTCGAGTGTTTCTACACATCACTCATCAGCATCTTAATCAATCAGCGCACTTGGCTTGAGGTGGGTACGCTCTCAGCCAACCAGCAATCACTGTATGTCGTCCATCTTAAAATTTTGTTTACAGTTCAGCATCGTTTGAATTTCAGCGTGTTGTTGTGCACATCATCTCTAAAAATTTTTCTAAATTTTATAATTTATTCTTATTATAAAGGAATTTTGGATAACATTATGACTCCAAAACGTGTTAGTGATACCAGCGATGTATTTACAGTAATGTCTACATTTTTTTACCGTAATTTTGAAGGGCCGTGCATGTATCCCATTGACTCCTATGTTTTATCAGCCCCGGTCAACAGGAAATTCGCTTAACACATACTTTTCAGGAACCTATCTTTCGTGTTAAGCGGGGTATTGCTGTATATAACTACCGGAGCGCTATTATCGCTGCCCCTGGCAGTTAGGCATTCCATCCAGCATATAATTCATGACCTTTTTTCTGCGGCCCTGAGATCGCGTTATCTAATCTTTGCGGGAATTAGAAGGGATTTCAATAAAAAACAAGATAATATTGTCAATAAAAATTAAATTTTTATTTTAAACGTTTAAATATCATTAATATATTAATATATCAATGGTGGTGGCTTTGAATAAGCATATTCCATGTTTGGCATCTTTCAGATAATAAATTGCTGCGTAGCACGATCTGGAAAGTGCCCTTAAACTTTTGGCATCCTATTTTTATCAGATCATGATGCCTCGCTAACCTCCGAATAATGTGGAATGCTTAGCTCTACAACCGGCTCGCCGAGCATAAAAAATTTAAAAGTACGGCTCACGCGAGCCTGACAGAGCTGGCTGCAGCACACACCTGTACAGTATTTCTTTGCACTTTAAACGTATTTTATTTCGTATTTTTATGTAATAACCATATTTTTAAGTATAGCGTATTTATTTTTAAAATTGAATTGCACAGTAAATGATGTTGGGTATGTCTCTCAAGGATCACTCCCCCAATTTCCCTCGTTAACCTCATGTTGAGTCAGGAGTGTAACCTTCGTGGTTGTTGAGGACAACATTATTTGTGTTTCATCACATTTAAAGTGAAGTTATATTTTCTTAATGAAAGTACATTTTCATATAACTGATAATTATAATAGTGATACACCGCAATAATCATTTAACATTTTCACCTTCAAGGCAGACATAATCAAAGGCACTTCTTACAAATTCGGAGAAATAAAACCTTTGGCAACTAAGATCGCCAGTGCTCTAACCAGGATGGGGTTCAAGAAAGGAGACGTCTTGTATTTTGTCACATATGACGTGGCCCTGATCTACGTGATACAGATCGGTGTGTGGATGTGTGGTGGAGCTGTAAGGGGATGCTTCCAGAGGGAAGATAAAGGTGAGAGCTAATCTTTGATATATATGCTTTGTTTTATTGTTTTGAACTGAATAGATTTGTTAATATATGTGGAAACTTTTTCCTTAGAACTGCATTAATTTTTAGCACTTTGCATTTAAATTTTCCTGCAATTACTTCAAAAAACATAAATGTTCATTTCCCTCGATTATCACTGAATATACAGTGGTCTTTAAAAAAGTATTAACTCTCTTCTGATAGGCAAATTTAGAATTTCATTTTATATTTGTGAGAGCTGTAGTTGTGAAGAAGAAATAGGCTCTCATCTGGTAACACTGAAAAAAAAATGCTCGATATCTTGCTTCACAGAGGAATTCAAACGCCAAATGGCAGAGACTTCAACTCGTTTCATCCTTTGTGATTCTGAAACTGCAAAGCCAGTGAAATGGGCAGCAGAGCAACTGGATTGGCCTATTCATTTGCTTTCAATTGGCAGGGAAATTGAAGGAGCAACTGCTGTTGAGGAGATGATAAAAAACGAAGACTCTTCTGGTAGTTATTAATCAATAATATTTTTTTTGAGCAAATTAATTTATCTGTTTTACGTTTTTAAACTAAAGATAATTTGATGCATGTCAAGCGAAAAAGAGTTATCCCATTCTTAAAAGTTAATAACTATTCTATAATATTTCCAGTGGAGCAGTTTCATTCAGTTAAAGTTGATATATGATTGACTGAAGTAAACATCTCATATATATTTATGAAAGTTGGTTTGTTTGTTTATTTATGCATCTATACATTTCCACACTGTTAAAGCTAGAGTAATCAAACTTTCAACAGATACTTTCTTCACTAACAGGAAGGTCATAGGCTACTTTTTAATCCCAAATGTTTTATATTAATTGTACAAAAAGCAAAATAAGTTTGTATGTTAATGCTAATGGCAACCCATAACACTAGAGATGGGTCAGAAAGAATGGAACAGTTCTTTTCGAACTGTTCTGATGCCTAAACTGTTCAATAAAATAACTGTTTTCATAAACTTCCTGTTCTCAAAGAACAGGTAACTCTACATCTTATACACAGTGAGAAAGGTGGGAAATGACTATTTCCTTGTCCATAATTGGACGGTGAGGACTGATTAAACTACGTGTAATTTCCCAAGTCCTACTATTGATTTGAATCAAATTTAGTATGATTGTGGAGAGCTTCCAGAAATAATTCATATGTGGTTTTTGTTTCTCTCTGCCCGTTTTATTCAAAATGACAGCCGAGTGAATTCTTAAATACCATATATCATCTAGAATTCCAATCGAATTTGAACCAAATTTCCTCAGGCAATGCCGGGTATTTCTGCTAGTATAGAATAGTGCTAGTATAGTGTCCAAATATGAAAAAAGAATTTTGAACTAATACATTTGAATTTAAATAATCTGATATACAAGTGATAACCACCACGGTAATGATGTATAAATGCATAGTAATTTTTTATAGCATTTCCCAATGATGTACAAATAAATCAAAAAGAAGATGTTATTTCAATACCAAACACTAGTGGGAGTACTGGGCTTCCCAAAGGGGCAATGCATACGCATTTCAACATTATTGCACTAGCATCAATCATGGGAGCTCCAGTCAGGATAGAGAAGTAAGTATTTATTTTTTTTAGACATTTCTAAATTCTGAAAAAATAAGCAATATTAAAAGTCTTGTAATTTTCTCTGTTGAATGATTCATTTATAAAATAGGTCATTTGCAGTTGATTCTGGTTTAATATTAATTTTTCTTTGATAATATTGACATTGCTTGAGTTACTTTGACTGAATTTAGAAACAAGATCAAAAAGATAACGTCATCAGTTTACTTTAACGGAAAATTACTGACATAATTGTGCAAAAACGGAAGCCTGGTAACACTTATATTAACACAATATCAAGTCTTATTCTCATTTGTAATTTAGGGATGATATATATTGTCATATTGTACTTCATCTTCTAAATATATCTTGAACTTGAAATGTTGAGGTATATACAGGAGAGAAAGTTCAACATGATGCCACTGAATGAAATGATTTGAAATAAGAAAAACAGAATGAACTACTTATGTAAAACATGCTGTATAATAAACTCTTTAGTGATTATTTCAATTAATAAAGACTTCTTTTTTACTGCTTAGAAAAAGAGTAATGGGAAAATCGTTTATGACACTGATGGGAAATTTTGCAGTTGGGACATTTGCAAGTACATGCCTATCAATTTTATTTGGTTATTCATTCTATGGTATATCTAAATTTGACCAAAAGGAATTCCTGAGACACATTCTAAAATATAAGGTACAGTAAAAAATATGAGAACATTAAAGAGTGTTGCAAATATTTCTCTGCCATTTGATTTAAAGGAGGAGTTTATTTTAGATATTTGCTCACAATTTTGTTGCAGATTAAATCACTAGCCGTATACCCATATGTTGCAAGTTGGTTAGCCCGTACACCAGAGTTAGATAAGCATGATTTTTCTTTCATTAAAAGAATTTCATGTGGTGGCTCAGTGCTTGATGCTGAAACTTGTAAACTTTTGTCAACTAAATTTCCCCAGGCAAGGCTTATGCAGGTAAGTAATGCATTGAAATTTACAGAAAAAAAATAGATAATTGTTATTTAAGGGGCACAACAAAAATATATATCCCGGAAGAAAAAAATAAGTCATCCAATAGGTTTGAAAGATCAAGAAAATCAATTTTTAGAGGTGAGAAAAAGAAGAACATAAAGATTTATTTTAACATCTGCAACTCAAATACCTTTGATTAGCACAGACATTGTTCTTCTTTCTGTCAGATAGTTCACTAGATATGGTAGTAGCCTCTAGTCCAGGGGTTCCCAACCTTTTTGATAAGGCAACCTACAAACCCAACTTTTCTTGGTATGATGACCCATCAATTTATTGACACATGATTCTTGGAGTTTCAGTCTTCGGCAATCATGTTTCATGCATTTTAACACCAGTTGCATATTTTATAATAATTGCCAGAGGCATCAAGGGAAAAATTTTATTTAAAAATCCTATCAATATAGAATTTGTTAATTAAACAAGTTAGGAAAGTGTACAACGTATCACAAATGGGCGCGTTTCGTGCAATGGAGTATTAGAAAGACATTATATACCTATACGTAAGGGAAATAGCGTTTTAAATTATTTTCTTCAACATAAATAATCCATTTTCTTTATAATTAAAAATTTTGCATGCACACGTAAGGAAATTAAATGTTTGTTTGTGAGATTGTTTATGTTAGCAACAATGAAGAAGTAACCATGCAAGAATTTTTCAAAGTTCAACTCGAATCGACTCGAATTAAGACATTCTTTTTTGATTTTATCGATAACGGACACTCCTAGGATAAAAATATATAGGGAAGGAAATAATAGGCGCTCACGCTGGAAGCAAAACGTCTAAAAAGTTCAACTCGAATTAAGACATTCTGGTTCAATTTTCTCGATAACGGCTACTTCCACGATAAAAATGTATAGGAAAATAAATACTCTTCTTTACTAGTTCTACAACTTTTATTTGAAAAATATTTTGATATGAACAATACTTTACTAGATATGACGAAAATTTAATTTTTTGTCAAAAGTAAAGTGGTACCCCTGATTGGCGTACGTGATTCATTTTTGCGATTTCCTTTTTATATTTGATTGTAAGTCCATAATATCAAATTTCATGAAGATCCGTTTGGTAGAAGCCGAGAACAAACGTGGACGGACAAGCATACGGACCGACCGACAATAATAGGCGCTCATGCTGGAAGCGAAACATGCCTAAAAAGGGGTGGAAACTACAGCGAGATGGATTTTTCAAAAGCAAAATAAACTCTTTAACCGTACAAGGCACGGCCTTGTACAGTTAAGGAGTATTGGAAGACATATTTTCTTATAGGGCATTCATTTCTGTTGTTCTCCATAACCCCAAGTGCAGAGGAAATTTAAAATCCCAGAGGCTATTTTTGAGGGCAATCATATAAAAATTCGTAATTTATTACATATTTATGGGATTTATCTGACATTTTTTGGGGTTTTACATAAAACATAGCATATTTATTCTGTATATTTTTGACAGCCTTATTTATTATTATTTGTGTAAAATACCTCGATGCATTCTTATAATTAGCCAAATTATCAAAGCAATTTACTCAGCTTTTCTTTATTCAAAGTTTAAGGAATACTTCGTATCTACTGTTTCATCTTGGATTTCAACTTCTTCCTCATATGGTTTTCCTTAGACTAACTTCTTCTGAGCAACGAGAAATTTTCCTCCTCTCCATTTAGCTCTCAAGTGTTGACGCATCAGAAAAACATGTCACTGGAGTGAGAGACATCAGAGAGCAAATAAATGGGCCTATATCTACTTCCATTTCACAGTTGCTTTCATGCAGAGATTCTGTTGAATAGGGATGTTTTTTTAGAAGCTGCAATTCCCCAATTCACATAACTATTTGAAAATTCACTCACAAATTTAACACACAATAAAAGTAAAAAGAAAGTAAAAATTGCAGAATTAAACAATAGGAAGGCTCATGGTTACTGTTTTGAAATACAATAAGTTTACCGTATATACTCGTGTATAGTATGAGTTTTTACGACCAAATTTTTATTGCAAAAATTAGGGATTGTACTATACACGAGTAATGCATTTGAGGATTTAAAATTCATGTATCTTCATGGCCATTTTCGGTGAAGTTATGCCACCCGCACGCATTCTAATGGTGGGCTAACCTTAACAGTGAGGTCCTTTATCGTTGTTATGTTGCTTCGTGAAGAGTAGAATCTTTTTCACATATACAGCTTCAAATTCACAAATACTTGATATAAGTGACAATTTACGGGCACTTCCTTTCTTGACATTTATGTATGTACATCTTTGTTTGCGTCTTTTTACAAGGGATGGATTGGAACGAGTTGGACTAAAAGTATCGTAGACGGCGTAACTTTATGGAATTTCGACATCTTGGAAAAAAGAAATTACTTTGTAATATTCAACAGTCTTTATTGTTTTTTCAATCACACACTGATAGGTTTCCACTACAAAGTCATTCTAAAGGTGTTACGTCGGTTAGTAACACCATTAGAATGATTTTGTAGTGGAAACCAGTCGATGTGTGATTGAAGAAACAATAAAGACTGTGGAATATTACAAAGTCATTTCTTTTTATCCATTATCCCTACCTATTAAATAGATGAGCAAGTGGAACCATTACGTACACGGAACGTAATTCAGACGTACTAGAATTGAAACGATTTTATTTCATCTTGTGCAATCATGATTCATATCACTTTTTATTAAATGTTTTAGGAGTAAGATACTTAACTTATCCGAATTTTAGTGTACTCGTAAGAAATACTATTTACGACATTTACAGTCTATTCTACGGTGGTGTGGGAAATCAAGGTTGTTCGATATATCTCGCTCGTAACCATTGAGCTATCGAAATGAAATATATCGACCATGGTGGAAAGCTGGGGTCGTACTATAAACGACATATATGAAAAAATCAGGTTTGTTCACCAAAAAATCAGGGGTCGTACTATACATGGAGTCGGCATATACACGAGTATATATGGTATTTCAAATTTAAGGAAATTTATTTCATCAAAAAAAATAAAGAAATCTCCATGGCATACCCAGTATATTTAGATCTTATCCTATTCCTTATAAATCATCCTTATTGACTTCTTAGATAAAAAAATACATAGGAATCATTCCACACTATATATCCATCATTGTTAATATGTATTTTCATATACTGAAAAATATTTAATTACATATTTTGAATCATTTTATGATAATTCATCTGTGACTCCTGAACAGGGATTTGGATCTACAGAATGTCTCATAGTGTCAGCATCTGAAACTGGTGCATTATTTCTAAAGGGCAGTTGTGAAGAAGAGTCAATTGCTGGATTAAAACTTAAAAAACTTGATGGCAGTAAGTGTATCATTTTATTTAAGCATATGATCAAATATGACATGATATGAAATACAAAAATTAACAAATAAAGATAAAAGAGTCATTAGAGAATTATTGAGCTTGCTGAAAAATAATTCAAATACATATAAGCATTTTGATTTTTTTTATTGAAAATCTTAGGAATCTCTTATAGCCAATTCAAATTCACTCATCCCAGACCCATCCCCATGTGCATCCACAAATTTCTCTCCCTCTTCCACACATGCAGAAAAACAACAGACATGCTGATGCACATGTTCTTTTTAGAACGTACTCTTGGTGAATCACCATCAAAGATGACTGAGTTGTGGCTAAAATGCACATAAAATTTTTTCATAACATTGATATGGCTATTAGAAATACCTAAGATAAGTAATTGCTTTTTATTTTTTTGATATGCAAATGCTTATTCTTGAAAGATAAAAGGAATATTTCAGTTTGACATTAAATTATTTAACTTTATAAGATGTAAGCATTAAGCATTAGAAATAAATGAGTTTCGCTAAACATTATTTTGCCATTGTAGTTTTATCCTCTTTTTTATTTATTCATTGAATATTAAAAACAATCATCAAACCTACATATATTTTAATGTGTCGTCGTAAATAATTGATAAAATTTTCTCTTCTTTTCTTTTTAGAGGAATATATTTCTAGTGGGATACTTCTACCTTTAGTTGAAGCAAAGGTTTGTTGACAAAAATCTCCTTTTGATTCTTTTTTAAATCCTTCACATTCCTGAGGTTTTAAAAATATTTTTTGGACAGACACTTTTGGTTGTATTCAGGTTTTATACATCCTAGAGCAGTGGTTCTTAACCTTTTTTGTCTCGTTCCCCTCTTCTGATCTTCTAAAATCCCCACACCCCTCTTTCTCAGAAAATTTTAAAAAATGTTTTTAAGGGTTTTATCAAAAAATATTTGTAATTTTTGTTTCATTAGTTTTTTGATCGAGATCAATCAAACAAGATTAGAATAATCAAAAACAAGTAATTTTTCTGAATTAGGCATATTTTTGTACCAACTTACCTTGCAAAAACTTCCCAGCTTAACATAAAACAATAATATTTTGACAATTAGACATAGGATTATGACAGTAATCACTCATGGCAACTTCTAGTTGGCCAACTTTTGAGGTGGTCATACACACTGTTGCCACACAATATTATGCTTTCTTGTTATGCACACATTGTGTAAAAAATCGGTACTGTTTTTAGGAAAATATTATTTTGGTCCAAAAAGCTTCATGCACCCCCCCCCCCCCCCCCCCATCCCCTCCTGGAATACTTGTACGCCACCTTAGGGGGGCATGCCTTCCCTTGATTGAGAACACCTACTCTAGAGCATTTGGATTGTTTAAGCATTTTTTGAGAGCTATTGCTATTGAAGAGAGAGGTAGATTAACTCTTATTTTCATCCAGTATTATATTATATTATCAATTCATAAATAAAACTTCAAAAATAAACAATTTTTTAAATTATAGATTATGGACCCTTCCCATGGATGCACAGTTGGTCCTAACATCAAAGGAAATCTATGGCTGAGATCTCCATTTTTCATGAAAGGTTATGTTAGCAGGGATATTAGCAAGGTAAGAGTACAAAAGGTCACACATAAATACAATGAACATTTAGTAATAAAATAATAAATCACAATTAAAGAACAGGTGCTTTTACAACAATAAAATTTTCAGGTATATTAAAACTTTGTATATTAAACTGTTTTAATAAATTGGTATATTATACCAATAAAAATTATAAATATTACCAAATACATACTTTAGCCCCTTCCTCTGTAATGATAAATCAAGTTTTAATTGAGCAATCATATAATTAATTCTGGATGAGTAAAATTTCCAGTAGAATGATTCATATTATTTTGATATTGAATTAACTACTTAAAATTAAATATAGTAAGCAAATTTGGCACTACTGGGTTATCCCAGACCCCTTTCAATTTGTAGTAATATTCCTTAGTAACCGAGGATATTGGCAAGCCTCTCTGGAATGAAGCTATCCCTCA
Source organism: Uropetala carovei (assembly GCA_036926305.1). Taxonomy (NCBI): domain Eukaryota; kingdom Metazoa; phylum Arthropoda; class Insecta; order Odonata; family Petaluridae; genus Uropetala; species Uropetala carovei. Next base: position 1,230,230 of record JAXCHB010000164.1, read on the forward strand.
CCATTGGCTGGTGATTGAGTGGGTAAATGTTGCCACAGGCAGATCCGTCATGGGTTTGCAAGCTTACGTTTTCCGTGGCAGTTATTAAATCTAAGTAATTAACAAATATCAGATCCAGCTAAAATAGTATATTTAGTTTAAGAATTCCATTTCATTTCATGCACTATTAAAAATAAATCATTCACTATGTCTTCATTCCTCCCTATAACCAATAATAATGAAACATTTCTTGACAATGCAAACAAACCAGAAACAACAACAATAAACAATTAGATCTATTAAATGTTCTGGTATAAGCAAATTACTACAAATTGGAAGGGGTCTGGGATAACCCAGTAGTACCGCAAATACTATCTTGGATTTATTTTATTTTATTACAATCTTTATGCATCTGGCATGCTTTCATAATAAAAATTTTGCATTTTATAATGTGCTTTGTAGATATTTCAATATCTATTTAATAAAATAATAAACATATAATAATCTTAACTAATCTTTTATTGCTACATTTATCCTACTGTAGGAAATTTATCATATTTTTTCAATTTTTGTAGACTTTACATTGATTTGTGAGAGCATAGAAAAATATACCAGATTAGGAAGATTAAGATAAATATTTGTGTATAGTACAATTTATCTAATATAATATTAGAGAATTAACTCCTGTATCATTCTATCTCTAATATTGATTACTACAAATAACATGCTTTTAAATAAATAGTGTGCATTATTAAATGAAACTTCAATTGAAATTATTTTCATTCTTGTTATTTAGGGCTATGTTTCAGAGTTTGATGAAAATGGTTGGCTGAACACTGGAGATTTAGCCTTCTTTGATGAAATTGGCCACCTTTATATTGTTGAACGTAGTAGCAGTATTTTCAAATACTACATGCACCAGGTAAATTTAGTAGTCAGAATTTAAAATAATAATGAAGGATTTAAACGCATTTATACATTAATTTTTTCACATTTTCAGTAGATTGGTTAAGGTAAAGAAATGATTAATGGAGAATGAAATTTCAATTCAAATTTTCTCCTTTGCTTACTCAAATTCATCATATTTTAATGTGTAAAAGATCTATTACAATAATTAACACTGAGTGAGGATAAAAACTTTTTTATTTACTTGACTCCCATTTGAATCCTTACTTTGTTCTCATATTCTTGGAATAATTTTCATAAATTGCAAATATTCTTCCTATGAAAGGTTTCCCCTGCAGAGATTGAAGCTGTGATTGGTGAGCACCCTGCTGTTTTGTCAGTTGGAGTTGTTGGTGTGCCTGACCTTGTGACAACATCTGTTGCAAGAGCTTATGTTGTACTGAAACCTGGTTGTCAAGTTACAGAAGAAGAAATAAAAAAATTTGTATCTGGTAAGAGAATCTCTATATAAAATAATACTATTGTGTTTCTTTAATAACTTTAATCTTATAACAGCTAGTAAGAGTCTTCAGCTATACCGAGGGAAATTTTGAGAAATGGTTGCAAATGTTGTATGATGATATTTGCAAATAATGAAAAATAACATTAAACTCATATTTATTTACCAACAGAAAATTACAGTATTACTGCTTGCCCTAGACTTCTGTTGCCATCAATACAATCTGCTGTCTAAGTGTGCAACTAACAATAACCTCCTACCCTTTCTTCTCACTGAGAGTAGAGAAAGGTAACCGGCAATGCAGGTCACCCTGAAGAAACAGCGAAAGTTTGGTCAAAATCAAATCATTAGTTCTGTATATATTTGCCAATTACCCTAGCTGAAGGGACATCCGGAGAGACACTTAGTTTTTTAAATTATGACAATAATAATATTTACGTCAATTCTGGAATGCATAAAGGTATTTTTAACATAATGGATCAACAACTTTTATCATATTATCCAAGTCTGGATTAAAGAACTCGGATGCCCTGGCGCAAAACATTTTGCAGTGCACCCCCCTCTGCACACACACCTCTATGACTGATAGGGTCTGGGTTTTCTGTGAGGGCCCTCCTTATCATGGGGCCCTGATGCAACTGCACCACTGCATCCTGGTAAATCTGGCATTGAGAGTATAGAACACTTCTTTTAATAACAATTCATATTTATTTCATTCATCATCCACCTCAGTAAAAACATTGTCCTGCAAGTTATGTATGTACATCAAATGCTCTACTTTGAAGCATAAATTTCCTTGATTAACCCACTTATGGTAAAGGATGATAGAGTAAACTCATGCAACCGGAATTCTCAAGCAACCGGCATCTCCTGCCTCTCTATTTTTTATTACATCTAGTTTGGAATTTTACCGCTAAAATTGGTACTTTCAACAATTTTTTGTTTACATCTGATTCGGAATGTTACTGCTAAAATTGGCATTTTCGGCAGTCACAATACATAATTGTGGATGTTTCTTGGACTTGGTGTTAATAATAAAATATTTTGAACACCCTTTTTAAATGCCTCCTAAAACTCCAGTATGCGCTAAAGGTGATAACATGAAATGGGTTGTATTAACCTTAACCCAGCAACTTGATATAATAAAACGTTTAGAGAAAGGTGAGAACTGCAATGAAAGAGTTCAATGTCGGTTCTTTCACTACTTATGGCATTAAGGCATAGAAATTGCAGTTAATGAAATTCGTTACATCTTCTGAGACAACTAGAGGAACTGAATATCGGCGCACTCTTCGTAAGCCGAAACTTGAGCAATTGGGTGTTGCTATTTATGAATGACTTTCTATAAATCGTTCCGAGGGAGTCCCTATTCTGGACTAATGTTGATTGAAAAGCTTAAAGATTTTTATAAACAAATGGAGATTAGTGAACCGTGTGCATTTTCAGATGGATGGCTAACAGGTGCTATAAGATTATAGATAGATAGATAAAGTTTATTGTAGTAACCCCTATTGGGGCATGGGATCAGACGTTTAGATGTTTTGGGTGAAAAAAATTGGTTGACCAAGATACTACCGATAAATGTTGTGACTTTACTAATTGCAATGAATGTAATGATGTCATGATTGCATGTAACATTTGCTTCTCTTTTGTTTAATATCAATTTGCCCCAAGAATTTCTGCTAATACATTGTGCTGGGTGTGGATAATTTCTCTCCTTTTCTCGGACAAGGAAACCATTTTATTTTGTCAGAAAATCCTAAAGTTTGGAATAAATTAACCCTTACCTCCAGTTGTTATTAGAACAAAAGATAAGCTAATAGCGATAGGAATACGAGAAACTCCATAGGATGTAATGTATTTACTAAATATTAAAAAATTGCAGTTAAGCATGTTGAATACTTGTATATTTGAATTTCATTACTTCCTTGAATGTCAAGGAATTGTTTAAGAACAATTGAGTAGATTACCTTGTCTACAGGTTAGCAATCCCAAGGTGAATGTACAATTCTGCATCTGTTTCTTATTTTGGTATCCAAATTCTTTATTGAGGACTATACAATAAAACTCTTAAGTAACTGGAATATTCACTTAACCGGAAGACCAAATTCCCCGGGAATTCCAGATAACTGGGAATTTACTGTAGTATGGACTCCCTTTGAAACGATTATGTAACTTGTTTTATATTAGTTATTTATCATCAGCTGGATAAAGTAATTTTTTTTCAATTTGACAATTACCAAATCTCATTTTATTCTTCTTCGTGTAATTAAGGCATTATAGCATTTCCAAATATAATTTCAGTTGGAACATATATGTAATTAATAACAAATTAAGCAGATTATTACATAGAAACATTCATAGTGATATATTTCGCTTAATCATATGTTATATTAAATAAAACCATACTAATCATAATAAATCTTACCATACATCAGTAAACTACTAATATACATATACAGCCACTCCCCGGCTTACGTAAGCCCGGACTTACGTTAGCCCCGACTTACGTAAACTCGACTTTACATAAACTTTTCGATACACTAAAAAACAATTTTTTAATGCATATTGCGCGCGGCAGCGAAGATACTGGGCAGCTGACGGTGCTGACCGCCAGGTGGCTATAATATTCCCCATAGATCATAAATGCAACAATGTATATATTCCAGATTTATGGCATCTCCCACAAGCTACTTGCATTACGATCAGTCATATATTGCCATTGTTTCTGTTCTGATACTCGTGACCTATCGGATATCTTTATGTTACATAAATTTCTAATCAAATTCAATAGCGTGCGACGCTAAGGCTAAATGCCACTTAAGTGGAATTTTTGGTTTAATTGCAGGTATTATCGATATTATTAGACATTAGGACTGCACTTATGCTAACTTTACCGGTACTGATGTTCAGCACGCCATCTAACATCCACCATTCCAACTACCTCCGTTTATCGGGAATATTGCCGCTGTTTTTATTAATTTTTATTACTTTATTATTATTATTGTTACTTTCGAGGCTGGAATTTTTTGCAGTTCCTGTTTTGTGTGCGAGAAATAGCACATGACTAAATAATTTCCTTAATTTATGGAATGTTTTTTTTTGGGTTGACTTATTCACTGCACATACTGTATTGCATGGGTAGTTCGGCGAATTCCGACTTACATAAAACTCGGGTTACGTAAAGTTTTGCGAAACGGAACCCTTACGTAAGTCAGGGAGTGGCTGTATTTATAATTTTCATTGAAATGCACTGGGTGTCATATATTGGATTTATACATTTGGTTGAATGTTTATTAGTGAACTAGAAATACACTTTATTAATGCTATTTTAAAATACTGAAAACTTTTCTAAAATAGAGAGAAAAATCTTCTATAAGCAGCTACATGGAGGAGTTGAATTTGTTGAAATTTTACCTGTGAGTCGAGGAGGAAAATTAGATAGAGTTGCTCTCCTTCGAAGGGCAACTGAAGAATTGAAATCAAATGTTGAAAAACTATCATCTGAAAACTGCTGAAATACTCTCACTTTGAGAATCCAAGAAGAAAGAATTATTTTCAAACCATGTAAATATTTAAAAAACTTCATCTGTATTAAAAGCATAATAATTTTAAATAGGGGCCTATTTTATTTTGTCTTTTTTATTTTCAAAACTTCTATATATACAATGTTATTTGTGACAGATGCTCCTTGCTTGGAACCTGGTATTATCTGAAATTTTCAAGTGTTTATTTTGAACTCTTGAACATCCCACATATAATTGTCCATGTGTAAAGCAAGGCTCATATAGAAAAATACCAGCTTTGCCTAAGTAATTTTCAACCGCTTCGTTAGGGGGAACTACCTGTACTCTACATGCATGCTCTCTATCGGAAGCTTAGAGAATGAACTCCACCTGGCAAAAAGCGTCACCTCACCTTGTCTAATAATATGTATAAAGGATTGCTGCCACGTAAGATAAGTCACGTTACACAAAAATTTTGTTATAATAATTTGGTGAAAAGTATCTGAAAGTCTAAATTTTGAAATATGCAGTATAAAATTCAAATAGCAATATACAATTTTTATCTTCTCAAAGAAAATTTCCCTTCAAAAAGTTCAAAGGAAACTTTCTCATATATTTTTGACTAATATTTTGTATTAGAAAGTAACTTTTAAGAATTCTGTCAATATTGTGAAATTTATTAAATCATGGTATACAACCAATGATCTTTTTTTTATTTAATGTTATCCTCATATTTTTATCAAATACTATTGGGCAATATTTTTGTAAAACCTCATTTAAAATATGTAATTATTACGTCAGTAGTTTATTTGACCAATTGGAGATGGAAATGAATATTTGAAAGAGGATAATTTGCTAGGCTCTTGATGAAAATGATGTAATCTAAAATTTACAAAGTGATTAATTGAAAAATATTTGCTGGCACTGCATATGACTTGAACTAAACTAATTATTCTTTTTCACTTACAATTAGTAACCTTTAATATAAAGACAGAAAATTCTGTTGAATTCATCATAGGAATTATCTGCACTTAACCATTTTTACTTAAAAATTTTCCTTCCTCATTCTGTTTCGTTTACATATTTTCGTCTTAAGAACTGGACGATCTTTGGGAAAAAGTTTATAAAATAAAATAAAGCTATATTTCGCCTTTCTCGATTTTTCTTACTAGCGATGTCAGCAACAGTGACCAGATTTTCTTTTGCCATGCATCATTTTTGTCTCTTTTTCATTAAAAAATTACAGAGGCCTTTATCAATGTTAAAGCAGAGATTGCATCTTTCAGCATACACATTTTATGTAAGGGTGCAAGGCAGGGTTTAGACCTGTAACACGTGTGCCTAAACACGCGAAGAGATTTAACATGGCACAATATTTCAAAGAAGAATTACGAAATATATGTAGTTAAAAGAATCTGACTTTTACTTCAACTGTATCTCGCATTGAAATTATGCTGCTTTATATACAGTATGCTGTAAAATATACTAACAACTTTTCGTAAACATTATGGACAAAGTTAATTAAAGGGTAACAGATTGTGAATATTGATAAAGAGTTGCCTGTAACCATCAAGTTTTTCTAAAACGAGTTTTTCGAAAACTAATGCCCAATTATAGTAAATTTCACGTGGAATCTATGAAAAATTTCATGTACTATATTGTATCATAAATTTCATGGACTAAAGTGATTGAAAAATTTCATGGACTAAATTCTTTGCTAAATTTAATGGACTGAAGTCTGTGAAAAATTTCATGGACTTAAGTCTTTGAAAAATTTCAAGAACTATAATCTTTAAAAATTTCATGGACTAAAATCTTATAAATTTCATGGCAGAAAGCCTTCCATGAATGTTTTGTAACACTTTTGTCTATGAAATTTTTGAAAGACTATTGTAGTCCATAAAATTTTTGCAAGACCATAGTCGATGAAATTTTTCAAAGACTTAGTCAATAAAAATTTTCGGACTTTAGTCAATGAAATTTTTTAAAGGCTACAGTCATTGAAATTTTTCTAATTACTCTACCATCAAATTTATCAGATTTTAGTCCTTGAGATTTTTCAATAACTTTAGACCATGAAATTTTTGAAAGACTATAGACCATGAAATTTTACAGAGACTTTAGTCCATGAAAATTTTCACAGACTTTAATCCATAAAATTTTTTAAAGATTATAGTTCTTGAAAATTTTCGAAGACTTTAGTCTAAGAAATTTTTGAAAGACATACCGATGCATATCCTTATTTATTTATATTGTAATTCTCAAGGTTTGAAGGGGTAGGAACAGCCTTCCATCGACGTTGGGTGATCAATATTTTTAAACACGTCTCTTTGTGGTTAACTTTTGCAACTGAAGTTTGGCTTCACCACATAAATTATTAATATGCTTTGATTACCAGTACTTGAAAGAGCAATGTCCATTCCATGATAAGATAAAAGGATCTTACAGTACCGTCTGTAACGATTGCGATAATAGATACACATTATGACAATATAGACGCCATCCTGATTCCGGAAGAACTATGGTAAACAATCAAATAGATTTTCAATAGGGATTAGTGAATTAATTAATCTATAAATTAGATGAGAGGGTGATTTCCTCACTTATGATACAATCTTAGATAGAAGAGGTTTCAATCAATTTTCCACGCTAAAATTTTTTGACTAATTCATATGTAATAATGGGCGGGGATGGTGAAGTTATGTATTGGAATACATTGTGGAGAGAATGCAATGTTTGAAAGGTTGAAAAAAGAAGTAACGGCCATTTCAAATATTCTATGAAATATACTACCATAGTAGTGGAATGGCTAGGAAGCATTTGTCGACCCATGCTGAAGAAAACATTTTCCTTCAGTATGATTTGAGTTCACACCTTGAATTATGAAACACTTTTCCTAAACACCATGTACACATACATAAAAAAGTAACTTTTTTGTTACCAAAAACTGCCGGAGAGAGAAAACAGAAAATTCCACATAATGCTCTTCGTACAGCATGTATCAGTATCCTAAATTCAATCGGTTTAGCATCTCTGGCCTTATCAAAGAAGATATAATATAACTTTCCATTTTATTATTTTAAAAAATACTAAATGACTTAGGTTTTTGCATTTTAAAAAAATGTCATCAGGGAGTTGGGAAAAGAAGTCAGGGGAGGGGAAGGAAGAGGCTGGAAAAGTGGGGGGAGTTGGTTATTGGAGGCGGCAAAGAGCCACGGCAAAATGAGATACTGTAGATCACTAAAGGTCTTTTCACACAGGGCCACCATGGCCACCGCGACCACTATGGTGGCGCGGCAGCAAGGAACATTGATTTAAATGTACCTTTTCACACGGTGGTGGCCAGACCACTTTGGCCGCGCGGCCAGTATTATCAGTCGGGACAAACTTTGTGGTGGCCCACTACTACACTGCATCAGCGTAGAACATCTTTACTACCCTGTAGCCAACAAAAAAGTTAAAATCGCCTTTCCTACACATACGAAGAAAAATTGATAAAATCTACATTTTTAAATCGTTTAGTCCGGATTACGAAATAATCCTATGATAAAAAGTTACAACACAATTTGGTTTCGGTTTAAAGTAGCAAAAAAACCCTAATAAATCGTACTATAAGAGATATTTGGTTACTATGGTCTTAGCATTAGAAGAATAAATTAGTATTTTGCCCTGACTATGATTTCAAAATTTATCGCGGCACACTACTGTGCCGCGCTACACAGGTTGCGGAGCCCTACTCTTAAAGCCATCATTTAGATTTCATAAATGATGTCTAGTGACTTTTGCTGCTTGCAAATAACATTATTATTATTAAATAAAACGCTGCAATTAGGAGCAGGTCCTAGTGGCAGCGGGTCTACATCATTGTACATTAAATGAAGTAGATCATAATACAATAAATTTACATAAAAGTACTAACTTAGCCATCTTACAATAAATGAAAAAATTCTATACTCCTTACAAATGTCCAACCACACAGCCCTACACATGTTAAAGTCTAAAAGAATTTGATGAGGTGAGCAGGGCCGGCCTTCGGTAAGGAGGGGCCCCGATGCCGCATGAGATTTGGGGTGCCTCCCTACCGCATAGAGTTATATATACATTGCCCCTTGAGATTAGGTATTCCATTGTCTTCTCTACCTTTTTTCAGATCGGCGCCCCAAGCAGTATATTGAAATGGTTCAGCTGAAACTTTATCTAGCTTAAGACTAATTCTTAACTTTCTATGTTTATTATACCATAATTTGTCGAAGTTCGTTGAAATATACACTAGTTGTTAGTCTTTGCAATATTGAAAAGGAGAAGAGGATATAAAATGTTTGATGCCGACTTAGGCATAATTTAATTACGCTATTATGAACATTGATATTTTCAATTCACATCATAGCTTTTTAATCAATAGCTGGATATACACTAGCAGATTCATCTGCCGACTGAAACGATTTATCTGCAGAATTATAGAAATCGTCAGATAAAACTGTTGGTTAGTGTCGCAGGAAAAATTGATGTTTTGATCGATAGACCGCTAGATAAAATCTGCCAGATTAAATGGTGCAGCTTATCGGTTGAACAATACACACTGAGAAATATTGTAGAAAGATGAATCGTTCGTGAAAGATCGGCCGATTTAACGAGCGTGGACGGATCGGACGTCCGCCCATAAAAAAGGACCGGAACGGAACACATCCGTCCGTTCGGACGAAAATTCATAACTTTTTCATTATTATTGGATTTGTATGAAATTTTTTGAGGATTTTAGTAGAACATAACATTTATAAACATTACCTTTTCCGTTATCTTACGTGAAGCACACTCTTTACAGGAGAGTAGAGAAATACGTAAGTTAGCGTTCCTGAAAAATACCCCGTTACTTAAAAACACGAAATATAAAAATGAATTTCCTATAAGATTAGATGAATGATACAATGCATTTCTGGCAAAACATTACTGCGCATATAAATTTTAAAACGTGTTTTATGCTGTTACTAAATGAAAATCATCAAATATGCGTTACTAAAACGTATTTAAAATAAAAAATATACATGGAAGTGACCTAATCGAGTTGAGACCTTAGACCAGTATTTTGTTTTGTCAACTTGTCCTTCACTAAGGATAATAAGTAGCTGAACGGTGCTTCATCCACACGCAAGTAGTTTTTGAAATCGTCGGGATCGTGTTCCTGTAGATGTTTCAACAACATCATATGATTCAGGTCTTTTTTAGCCAGCCATGTTCTGATCCATTTTTCTCTGCTTTTGCCTCTCCTCCTTCTTTTGATCAACACATGTCCCATCATCGCGATACAGACAACAACTTTTTCCACTCCGTTCATTTTACTAATACACCTCAGTTCACAACTTCCAAATGGGCACACTGCTGTTTGCTCGATAAAACTCTCATCTTTCGAAATGGCGAAAGATCAGCGATGAGCAATTTATCTCTCAAAACTGGCCGATACATCTGTTAAAATAGCACACACACGCCAAATTATCGTTAAGATAAGCTTATCGGCCGAAAAATCTTTGTCTTCGAATTTCTAGCTAGTGTGCTACAAAAGATTTTTCTGTACGATTCATCGTCCAAAAATAAATCTGCTAGTGATATCCAGCTAATGTCTGTTTTCGACAATGTTTAACGATCTATGATGGAGAAAATCAGCCTCGACATTATGTATTTGGAACGCTATCCTCTAAGCAGAGCTGCAGACAACGAAAAATTTACGGAGGCGATTCGCTGTTCCATTCGAAATTTTTAGAAGTATTTCGGTTCGAATATGGAATTTAGATGGTGGTGTGGTTCAGTTCAAGCGAAAGTGGGATGTCTTTTTTCTTTCTCCATACACGCCGACGATAAATTCTGTTCTCATGAAGAAACACCGACACTCAATGAATGAATACATTACTGGTAAACGAATGTATTTCTCGTTGTTTTGCAATGAAGAAATACATTCAACGGCCGTTTCTTTGATTTGATGATTTTCATTTAGTAACACCATAAAACACGATTTCAAACTTTTCCGGCTAATATTATTAGTTAGTCTACCCTAGACATCACCCGGTGTGAAACCCGAGAAAACTTCACTAACCATAAAACACGTTTTAAAATTTATATGCGCAGTAATGTTTTGCCAGAAATGCATTGTATCATTCATCTAATCTTATTGGAAATTCATTTTTATTTGTCGTGTGTTTAAGTAACGGGGTATTTTTCAGGAACGCTAACTGGTTGGCGATCGGGATGATTTACGTATTTCTCTACTCTCCTGTAAAGAGTGTGCTTCACGTAAGATAACGGAAAAGGTAATGTTTATAAATGTTATGTTCTACTAAAATCCTCAAAAAATTTCATACAAATCCAATAATAATGAAAAAGTTATGAATTTTCGTCCGAACGGACGGATGTGTTCCGTTCCGGTCCTTTTTTATGGGCGGACGTCCGATCCGTCCACGCTCGTTAAATCGGCCGATCTTTCACGAACGATTCATCTTTCTACAATATTTCTCAGTGTGTATTGTTCAACCGATAAGCTGCACCATTTAATCTGGCAGATTTTATCTAGCGGTCTATCGATCAAAACATCAATTTTTCCTGCAACACTAACCAACAGTTTTATCTGACGATTTCTATAATTCTGCAGATAAATCGTTTCAGTCGGCAGATGAATCTGCTAGTGTATATCCAGCTATTGATTAAAAAGCTATGATGTGAATTGAAAATATCAATGTTCATAATAGCGTAATTAAATTATGCCTAAGTCGGCATCAAACATTTTATATCCTCTTCTCCTTTTCAATATTGCAAAGACTAACAACTAGTGTATATTTCAACGAACTTCGACAAATTATGGTATAATAAACATAGAAAGTTAAGAATTAGTCTTAAGCTAGATAAAGTTTCAGCTGAACCATTTCAATATACTGCTTGGGGCGCCGATCTGAAAAAAGGTTGGTCGCACAGAAATTTCAGTAGAGAAGACAACGGAATACCTAATCTCAAGGGGCAATGTATATATAACTCTATGCGGTAGGGAGGCACCCGAAATTCCCATATCATTACCAAATTTCATATATAACACTTTGGTATGGGCACAAAGAACTGATTAGTTTTTGGAGGTTTATTCGAAACCCGATTCGGTTTTTGCGATATTTCTCCGTTAAAACATCATTATTGTATATACAATTCTATACAAAGCTTATAGAGAATGTAATTTCCTACAACTTTCATTTGAAACAATTTTCCATAGCAGTTATTGTTTAGGAATTATTTATAAATAATCGGTTTTTTCGGTTTCCGTCAAATATCTCCTTAAAAACGTCGTAAGTGACCATCTTCGTGAGGACGAAAGTTGTAGAGAATAATATTTCTTCCAAGTTTTGTTTGAAAGAAATTTTTGTAGAATCATCCATTTCGGAGATATTTTGCTTTTTCTTAATTTCCAGTATACAGCGCCAGCACCATGTAGCAGTGAATTCTGTAAACATTCAAAATATACCTAATTTACGGCAATATTTACGATACGAAATAATAATTTTGCCTTGTAATGCTATTCATAATAATTTAAATATATATACCCCAAATATGGAGAAAGTCATGTGTTGGCCACATGAGATTTTTATATTTAAAACTAAGGATAGTGTCAACGAATAAGTTAAGCTGTAGAAACGGAGGGAAAAGGGTTCTCTGGAAACATCTGATGTGAGACTGAACAGCAGGCGGCTGACGCATTTCCTAAAGAGTTAATCGACGCACTTATTTTTTCGGGAATGTCCGCTTTAGTGCTGGGGAGGAGAATATCAAGGATTTTGGTAGGACGCGATTCGAAAGGGAGAAGGGAAGGGAGTAAGTTTGCCTTTAAGGCAAAGGGAGTTTTGGCGGGAGAGAGAGAGAATCGAGAGAGGAGATGGGGTGAATGGGAATAGCCTGCTAAAAGGGGTATGGTGAAGGGGAGGAGGGAGAATAAACGGGTTGCAACATAAAGGAGGGTGAGTAATGGGAGGAGGAGAACAGATGGAGTGTGGATGACCGCAGGATGGATTCCCCCTTTTGACAGAGTCGCACTCGTGTACATTGTTCAGACGGTTTCACGAGCCGACGAGTTGCTATTCTCTGCCGCTTATGAAACCATTCCTCCGCGGTTAAACGGTATATTTTCTGATAGTATTACGTGAGGAGGAAAGGCCGTTTCGGTAAGCACAACTTTTGATTTTTTGAATTTGATTCCAATGCCGAAAGCATACTTGTGAAATCTTCTTTCGAAGATCCGCATGCGTTTATTGTGTGGGAATCTTCCTAAAGTTTATTCCTATTGGACGGTGGCATCTGATGATAAATGGAGTTATGTTCTCAGACCTAACTATAAAGATATTTCGTAGAGAACAGGTTCACTATTGTGTTCCCATAACTTGCCAACAGCTAAAACTTTTCTTTATTCATTTGTTTAGTTTATTAGACGGAAATTTCGGAATCTCTAATAAAGGTAAATAAAAAGGATTCTTTTGAATAAATATAATGTCGATATTTTGCCTGGTAATCGAGGATATTGGCGAGCCTTCGGCTCGCTTTATTTTTATATCAGTTGTCGTCTCCGGGCGCTTTGCCTCGCTGGAACGAAACTAACCCTTCCCGTTGTTCGGTGTGGTCCGGTGATCGCATGCACACGTACGGAAATTAAACGTTTGTTTGTGAGATTGTTTATGTTAGCAACAATGAAGAAGTAACCATGCAAGAAATTTTCAAAGTTCAACTCGAATCGAATTAAGACATTCTTGTTTGATTTTATCGATAACGGACACTCCTAGGATAAAAATATACAGGAAAGGAAATACTCTGATTTACTAGTTCTACAACTTTTATTTGAAAGATATTTTGGTATGACTAATACTTTACGAGATATGACGAAAATTTAATTTTTTGTTACCGGTAAAGTGGTACTCCTAATTGGCTTAAGTGATTAATTTTTGCGATTTTCTTATTATCTGTGATGGTAAGTCCTTAATATCAAATTTCATGAAAATCCGTTCTGTAGAAGCCGAGACCGAACATGCGGACGGACGGACAGACTACGATAATAGGCGCTCACGCTGGAAGCGAAACACGCCCAAAAAGAAAGATGCGTGTTTAAAGTTATAAAAAAATGATTTCGAGACGAATCATATTAAAATAACGACACTCATTACCGCAACATTTTCGTAATCGACTGACGCCTGACATATCTTTAAAAATCGGTACAACATACATTGTACAAACTTTCTCATATATGGCTACTGATGTGTCGTTTAGTTATCTTTAGAAAATGAAAATCGTATCAGCCCGTTTTTAGAAAATCCAATTTTTGTTAAAGTTGATCAATAATAAACTAGCCTTATACTCATTCATTGAGAAAAATGAAATAGATAGTAATATTGCAGACGTAAACTCAAGTATCTGTACGAAATTTGATCAAAATCGTTTTAGCCGTTTTTGAGAAAATCGAATTGTTGTTAAAAATCCGTAGAATAAACTACCCTTAATTACTGAGCAATGCCAACCATTTCTATGTATACTCTGCTCAGAATGATAAAATGCGTAAGTACGAGATTTCATTCATTTTCGCTCTACCGTTTAGGTTCCAGAGCCAGTAACAGACAGACAGACGGCATTGCAAAAACCACTTTTTCGGATTCAGCGACACCTAAAACGTATATTTCCGTAAAATCTCGAGGTCGAATTTTTTCGCGATGTCAATTCTTTCTCAATACTTCGTAAGAGAAAGTAAAAAGAAATTGTGAATGGGTTCGTACTCGGACAGTCGTCGGATCGTGTTTTTCCCAGTCGGCGAATTGTAACGCGTGAGATCGTCGTGTGTCATAGTCCGTGCCAATTCTCCAAGGACGTATTCATTGGCTCCGTGCTTGGGGCGTCTATTAATAATCAGTGCCAAAACGTCAAGACCCTTAACTCAATGGTGAATGGGAATTCAGCCCTCCATATGGCGCGGTTTTCTCTTATCAAAGAGATTCATTTCAATCGCGAGAACAATGATAAATTAGTTTAAAATCTGCGGTGATATTCGCGATAATCTTAACCATCAGAAACCCTGCTGTGACCCAATTTCGACGAGTAATTCTGACTTTGTTACCAAAGGCATTTGTTTCCCTGAGGAAGTATTCCACAAAAAAAATAATCAGATGCTCGACAGATTGGTGCCTAACAAATGATAACTACAGTCGGACCCGAGTTACGCTGATTAACGTATAAGCGTTTCATATAATGTGTAGTGACGGGGAAGGGTAGGAACGGAGAGAGAGACAATTAAACAAAGAGAGATTTCACAACACCTTTGTTTTCAAAGATATGTTCAATTAATTATAAAAGATAAAAATATGTGAAAACCGCCGTTTGCATAGCGCGTCATTCAAATGAAAAGGAGCATCAAAACAATTTCAGAGTCCAGGAAGGATTTTTATAGTGCAGAAGACTATAAAAGGAAGAGGCTAACCAACTCTGTATGTGCATTGTCCGAATTTATGCCCACTCAATACATTTTTATTTAATACTAGTTGAAAGTACCCGGCGATGCCCGGGTTATGCCAGACGTCTTTGGCGAATAAAATTATGTATTATATGGTAATACAATCATATCTCCCTTTGCGCACATCAAAACGTGTATTTCCGTTGAAATCTCGATTTCGAATTTTTTCATGAAAACAATACTTTCTCTATACTATGTATATTGGAGAAAGTAAAAACTAATTCTGAGATATCTCTGATACCTATGAATTGGGCCGGGAGGGTTCATTGAGGTCCGGAGAGAACGTGAGCATACGTGAGAGTAATAGGATTTCGAGTTTAACAATGTAATCGGTTGGCAAGGCAACTTCACGTTAAAAATGCTTAATTTAGTCAAAATATGATATTAAAACGTTAAATTCGAAAGATTTAGATTCGAAAGCGATAAAAGACGATAAGAATAAGAAACTGCATTTATTTTTCTTTAATACAGTCGAAGTCCGAAAATTGTAAGTCAAATGTGCGAATTTTAATAAGCAAAACAAAATAAGGTTGCAGGTCGAAATATCTATTTTTCCATGTTATCTTATGAGGAATGGAAATCATTCTCGGGAATCGAACCCGGGTCGATTTTGGAAATATTTTTTTCGTAAATGGCTTCTACTTTAAGAACCGAACATTCCTACCAAATGTCAATCTTCTAGCTACTCGGAAAGTTTGTTAAAAATAGCATTACAGAGTTCCGATTTCCCACCGACGACGAAGTCAATTTTATATATTAGACTAGCAGAACTGCCCGTTGAATTTCAACGGATTTATTGAATCTAAAACTTCGACCGTGTAACAGGTAAACATCGTAAGAATATGAATGTACACAGTTTTAACCGTCGAATAAAGCAAAAATGAAGAAAACCTGTTCGCAATTACCTATTTAGATGTATGAAAGAAGTAAATCTTGCACTCTGAAAAATCGAAAATTACGTGTAAACTTATGGGAAAATAATTATTGAATTAAGCAGCCCCTCTCCTCCAAATTTTTTATCGCCATACAGTCTACGTTATAAAATTATTTACCTATGCGAAGTTTTGTGACGATATCTTCAAAGGTTTGAAAATCACAATTTGTGGAAAATCTACTTCTAATTATTTAAGTTACTTACGTAGTTTTAAAAACCGTTTGCTTTGGAGAACTCTATGCCACAAACTGTTTCTTTCTTCGCAATTTTTATCGCCATATAGCCTATGTTACCTGCAGGGTAAAATTATATACCTATGCGAAATTTTGTGACGATTTCTTCAAAACGAAAACTGTAAGTAAAACCAGCAGGACCACAATAATCGACAAAAAATAAATGAATAAAGGAACTTACGAAATGATTTAATTTTACGAAAGACAAAAAAGTAAATAGAGAACGTTTAAGAATCACTGAGTGAATATTACCCACAAACCATTAGCTCGATTCTCTCATCCACGAGTTGTTGTACTTATAGGAACACGCATTTAAAAAATTCAGAAAAAATATCGAGCGCTGTCATAGTGAGAAGAATTGCTTTATTTAATAAAATTTGCTATTAAAAAATTTGACGCACAATTTGCAACAGGCCCCGAAATTCTAGCCGGCTCTGATAACTTCAGCGCCATAACTTTCACGTTCTGGTGAAATAATGGAGGAGAATCTAGAATGGTATATGATATGGCCGTAATCTCGCGCTCATTAACAGCTCTCCGGCTTACAAGAATTAAAAGCTTCCAAATAATTATTATTTATAACACGTGCGCAGTGCCAGCCCAAGCTAAAAATTTGGATTTACGAAAAAGAAAAATTGCGCCGTTTTTTCAAAATTTTATACATATTTGCATCTATTTATCACAATCAATGTGAACCATTAAATACTTTTTAGGGGCGTTTCGCTTCCAGCGTGAGCGCCTATTATCGTCGGTCTGTCCGTCCGTTCGCATGTTCTACAGAACGGATTTTCATGAAATTTCATATTAAGAACTTACAATCAAATATAATAAGAAAATCGCAAAAATGAATCACGTACGCCAATCAGGGGTACCACTTTACTGGTGACAAAAAATTAAATTTTCGTCATATCTCGTAAAATATTGCTCATATCAAAATATTTTTCAAATAACAGTTGTAGAACTAGTAAGGAAGAGTATTTTCTTTCCTATACATTTTATCGTAGGAATAGTCGTTATCTAGAAAATCAAACAAGAAAGTCTTATGTCGAGTTAACCCCTCAAGCGCGCAGGACATTTAACTATAATACGTCACGCAGGTCGGAAGAGATTTAGGGAAATTCGCAGTTTTTGCGCGAAATCATATAAAAATTCGTAACTTATTAGATATTTATGGAATTTGACTGAAATTTTTTGAGGTTTTACGTAAAACTATGTATATTTACCTATGTTTTTCACACCGTCTTAGTTATTATTATTCGCGTGAAATACCTCTATGAATTCTTTCACACAATCACGGAAGCCATTTACTGTTTTTCTTTATTCAAAGTTTACGGAGTACTTCACATCTACTGTTTTATCTTGGATTTCAACTTCTTCCCCGTAAGTTTTTCAGAAAAAAAACCTTCGAATAAGGATTCTTACCCCTCAGCGCCGTCCTGTGTACTGGGTACGCCGCGGAGATTGCTATTTTTCTTTATTTTTTTGAAACAGTAAATTTTCTTAAATATGGGTAACCTTCATAATTTTAAAAGAGGAACCTTTGGCCTACCTATTCAAAACTATTGCCATGGTCTTGTTTACATTAGCTGAGACAAGGGGCGAATGAAACACAGTATCCTTCCCCGTGTATACAAGAAATGACCATAAGTAGCCAGTACTTGCATCACAGAGCTCGAAGGTCTTGATTCCGAACTTGGAGGACTTCAGAGGGAGATACTGCTTGAAAGATAAACAGCCCTTCCACAATGTTAGAGTCTCGTCTATTGAAATTTCCCTTTTCGGTAAAAAAATTCCTTGAATTTTTCGTTCAGATGTTCAATAATAGGAAATATTTTTTGTAGCTTTGGAGGACCACGGTAATTATTTTTCTTCGTTATTATTGAAATGCAAAAATTTGCAAATAAGCTCAAATCGATCCCTAGTGATGACATCGCCGAAGCCTGGTGTGGATAGAACTCTTTTCGTCGAAAAATATGAACGAAGCGTGGGCTTCTGCACAATTCCCATCAACATAAAAATTCCCAAAACAGTGTACATTTCCTCCACGGTAACTGGTTTCCACGATAAAACTCTTGATTTCATCGAAAATGTACGCTCACTTGCTTTGATGTATTGGTCAGCATATCGGTTGGTTTCATTTACTATGGCACTAACAAATTCATCGAAAAACAATTGAAAAGTACCTACAATGTCAGTCAAACCCTTAGCTGCCTTTTGAGGTCCGTAACCACCAATGAAATTCTCCTTTCGTCCTACGTAATTCTCCGTGCCCTCCCAGAAGTAGTTTTCTACATTATCCTCCTCATGATCACTATCATTATGTGTCAGTGAATCAATTTGAGTACGTTCATCCAAATGATTCTATCACTGTCCGAACTCACGCTTTCTTCCGAATCACTTCCAAGTAGGACTTCCGTCTCTTTGTCAACACTCGGTATTGCTTGACTATTTTCACGGGTTGAGCACATGATTACTCCTAGTATTTTGAAAATAAGTAAGCAAGTAAACGTAAAATTTACCACAGTAAAGAAAGGCGAAACCTGCCTCCGCACAGTGCAAGGTTTCACTCAGACTGATTTTTTCAGAGCGACGAGAGAACATTTTCCGCGCGATACAAGCGCCAGCATATTTCCCACGCTTTCCATATCGCAAATATCTTGGAAATACAAAAGATAAATACATAATATGATCCTCTAGTCTGTCTCACTCTAGCTATATTCCCTCACGAAATACTAAACCAAGCACATGGCCCAGACCTCCTCTCTCTCCCTCTCAAAGTGATGACACAATATAAAAACATGTCTCAAGAGCGGGATAGATGTCTGATAGCAGACAAATGGGGCCTATATCCTCTTCTTACACCTCACAGTTGCTTTCGTGCAAAGATTTCGTTGAATAGGGGCTTTTTTAGAAGCCAAAATTCCCCAATTCTCCTATCTACGTGAAAATTTAATCACAAAACTTAACGTATAATAAAAGTAAAAAGAAGGAGAGTAAAAATTACAGAATTAAGGACAATAGGAAGGCCAAAGGTTCCTCTTTTAAAATATATAAAGGTTATCCATATCTAAGAAAATTTCCTGTGTCAAAAAAATAAAGAAAGCTAGCGACCTCCGCGACGTTCCCAGTACGCATGACGACGCTGACGGGTTAAACAAAATTTCTTGCATAGTTACTTCATTGTTGCTAACATAAACAATCTCACAAACAAACGTTTAATTTCCCTACGTGTGCATGTAATATTATTAAATAGGAAGAAAATGGATTATTTATGATGAAGAAAACAACTTGAAAACACTATTTCCCTTACGTACAGGTATATAATTTCTTTCTAATACTCCATTGTACGAAACGCGCCCATTTGTGATACGTTGTACACTTTCCTAACTTGTTTCTTCTAACTACAGATAAAATGTTACATTATAAAACTGGATTTAACTAAACAAGGTATTTAGAAAATGAAACGTTCGATCTTTTAACCTGACAAAATATTTCTTTAATATGTCCATATTAAATACTCCGGGCTTTTTATTTTCATTCAATGAATTACGAATCTTTGCGTTTGCGCCTCTACGATTTTGCGCTGGCTTCTTTTCAACATTCGCAGCCGCCTTGAGCCCACCCTGCATGCACATATATATTATTTTAAATGCATCTTGTTCGAAATTCAAACTACATGGCTGGCCAGTTCACAACCATGTTCCATCCCTCAGACTAAAAAAAAGTTTGCTGTTTTGGGCTGTGGTGATGTTGATAAAGAACGCTTGCTTTTCTGGGCAATAACTTTCGTGTAACGCATTTAAGACTTGCATAAACAGTTAGGATCCAGGTGAGTGTAAAATGTCCTTCAAATTTATGGCTTTATTTTTTTCAGATCACGATTACTAAGCCCGAAGATTATTCAAAAAATATACATATATAGTATATTGAAGCACTGGATTTCATATTTTCCCCTCGATTTTTCTGCATAGCCGAAGTAAATTTACAGATCGAGTATGGGTCAGGTGGAAATTGCCGGTAAGTGATTTGAATTCGAATCGTAATTTCGATGTGGATTAATATCGGAAGCTTCGTCATCGTTTTTAATGGTTTGCTCATTTTTAGCCAAAGGACAATGCGATCAAAAAATGACGGGAAAAGGAGAAGATCCGAATATTTTCAAGTCGCCCATCGCTGAGTTGGCTGCCAAAATAAAAATACCCGAAGTTCCTGTGACGGATTTTCTGTTCAAAGCACTGGAAATGAATTACGAATTACTTAAGGACGAAATATGGGTCGTAAGTAAAATTTACAATTAGTTTATTGCATTTTATTCTTAATGCCTCTTTTCGAGTGCGAGTCAACGCTTATCACATAAAATGTTTTCATAACGAAATATTTATCCTTACTTGAGGACTTTAACGCGATGTCTCTGTCAGATGCACAGTTTGCAGCATCGCCTCAAAAAATGTTCTCAAGTTTTAACAGAGTATGTACTTCTGTTAGAAATGATTTTGACTACGAAAGAGCACAATTTCCAGGAAAGGCAAAATACGAAAAAGTTTATAAATACCGAAAACAACCCGAGGGACAGCAACGTAACTAGCCTCCCAACTCGGGGGGAGGGTAGCCTAAAAGTTTAAAATATTTGGGGGCACACCAAAACTTGAAAGTTAATACATATAAAATCGTAGATCAGTATTTTTGTGCCAACGCTCAATTAGCGTCAATTAATCCTTTAATAGACCAAACGATAGCGTTATTCGCTTCGCACTTTTGTTTAAGCAACGAAATTATCAATCTTTATACTGATAATCATTCAGGAAACTGTGTGGGGGAAGCGTTTATAACGATTGACCAAACAATAAATTGTCGTTGGCCATTGTTGAAATAATCGCTTTATTTGAGCTATTTACACATGCCGCACAATCAGTCGATGACATTCAGCGAATGATAAGGGGGGCCGAGGACTTTTAAGAAAGGGACAGTCCCCCCCGCCCTCCCCCTTAGTTACGTCCCTGCCGAGGGATAGAATCCCAGGATTAGCCGGAATAAACGTCGTTACATTTTTTTCATCAGAGAATTCTCAACTACATGGATAATATCCTCATTTCCAATCTATTTTAATAATATATTGCAAATTAAAAATAAGCTGCAGGGAAGCATTTCGAATGGATCTATTGATTTAAATATCATTAATTTCAACGTTGACGAGATTTCGTGCTGTAAAGTTGATAAGGTTTCATGTTGTAGAGGATTTTCATCATCCACGTACCTGGAAGGTTTGACCACATCCATTAAAGGCTGAAGAATAACAATTTGCATCTTATCTCTCATCTTCCTTTTACGTTACCAGTGTCGCGAAAGTGTAGATATATTGCGTGTTCTGCGTTCTTCTTCGATAATTTATAGCGTAACGATGAGAATAGGAATTTTTTTTACGACCTACTGACTAGATGTGCGCAAATACAGGGATTCTGGACATAGACTGATGATGAGGTAAATTTAAATTATGGATGCCGCGATAACGAAAGTTGATTAGATAAGGTCGTCGTACTTTAGAGCGGGACGCTTAAGTATTTCACAACTACTAAAAACGTTAAAATGCAACGAAGAAAAATGATACTGCAGGGTCACGGATTGCGTAGCGTTGTAATTATACAGGTGAAGAAAATCTTAAAGCTTAATTTTTTTGCAAACAGGGATAAATAACATAGGTCAGGTAAAAAATATGGGATTTTTTTCTTCTCCGTCTTCCTTAGAAAATAAAATTCTTTGTCCCACTGGCTTGCTAACATTTGGTGCGTTTTAAAAAAATAAAAATATATATGTACTTTATTATCGTATTGAGCACCATGTCATGTCATCCGAATAGGTATATTTTTCAGGTATTTTTCAAACACTAATTTTATTAAAAAGTAATTCATATTCTCCACTTCGTATTTCCGTATCGTTCACGTATATTTTTTAACAGGGGAGCTAATTGACGTATATAATTAATATGACCAAAATTTTTATTTTTATGACTATACTTTTTACCCTAATTCATATTCTCAAGGGTTCTGTGGTTCTAAATACATAGTCTTCGCAATTTTGTCGGAGGTTGATCTTTCATCCCCAAGGGGAAGGAAAATATGTATTCTTTCCCTTTGGATGTTCCTGTATATTTCCATTTCCATCCATGGCTGTTTGCATGCAACCCTCGTCCTTTATTCAAGTCGATTTTTTACGTATTTTTGCCAACGAATCGATATTTTTTCAACCTCCCAGGATTTCTCTGTTGTCACGTGCTAACATAAATTACGTTCGATATATATATATATATATATATATATATATATATATATATATATATATATATGTGTATATGTATATATATATATATGTGTGTGTGTTAACAAAAATTCAGTTTAAAGCGAACTATTTAAGAAAAACTAAAATTTTACAAGGGTACACCGCTACTTCCGGTTGACCGATTGTTATCAAAATCTTTTCATTTCTTAAGAATATATATAAAATCACAAATATAGAACTTATGCTGATCTGATGAATAGTTTTTTAGTTAGAGCGCACGTAAAATTTGTCACACACATACGGACACACACAAACAACATCGAGAAAACGGTCAAAACGTGTTCAGGGGACCTCAAAACGTGTATTTCCGTTGAAATCTCGAATTCGATTTTTTTCATGAAAACAATACTTTCTCTATACTATGTGTATGGAGAAAGTAAAAAGAAGCGTATGTCACGCGATGCGGAGGCAACAGGTGAGCCGTTCAAAGGTTGGCCTCGAGCGGTCAAACTTCAGACGTTGACAGACGGTTGCAAATAAAATGACTTTTGTATGCCACCTTCGAATACATGAAAGATTGCCTTCTCGAAATAAATCATAGTATATGTAAAGAGTAATTTTATCTCACAGAAAATGGAAAAAACATACTTTTTCTCCTTTTTGAAGCTCTCTCATGAATTTTAAAACTTATCCGTGATCAAATTAACAAGATCAAGTAATGGAATACTTTATAAGATTTCAGCCCAATCGAAGGGATTTCTCCTATTCCACAATTCATTGTCGATAATACGTCGTAAAATAAATGTGCATAAATATATACTTCAAATAATTCTTATTAATCTAATTCGTAAACTTATTATATATTTTATAAATGAATATCAATTAAGATATTTAATTATTAGTATTAAATAAGGGAGAATTTTTGCAAACCTTTTATTAATAAAAGATGGAATAGATATTAACATTTATAGGTCTAGTTTATTTTATAAGTAGAAATATAAAATACCGTAAATACCCGCATATAAGACGCAGGGAGTTTTTCCTCCTCATATTCAATGATTTTTTATATACCTGCAAGCAAACATTCGTTCCTAGAATTTGGTATTTAGTGTTAACCGGTTTCCCCTGATGTATTATTATTTAACCTACATTTTTTACTTTACATCCAAGGCCGACGTAATCAAAGGCACTTCTTACAAATTCGGAGAAATAAAACCATTGGCAACTAAGATCGCCAGCGCCCTAACCAGGATGGGATTCAAGAAAGGAGACGTCTTGTATTTTGTCACGTACGACATGGCCCTGATCTACGTGATATATATCGGAATATGGATGTGTGGGGGAGCTGTCAGGGGATGCTTTCAGAAGGAAGAAAAGGGTAAGTGTTTAATCTAAAATATTTAGAAATTGTTTATTTTGGATCGGTCTGTCAGAGTGGCAGCATCTGTTGAAGAGATGAATCACCATCACATATTTACAAGTGTCCACAAGTATAAAAACGTGCAAATTTATATATAAACATTTTATTTATATAACATAGACATATCCGCGCAATAATAATTTTGAGGTATAACCAATGAGAATCTTTCTTTGCCGCAACTTTTGCCTGATAGCTGCAGATAATTTATTCCCAATTTGAATTGTATTATAACCATAATTAAGCCATAGCGGATAAATATTATTTATGTAATTATTAAATTTTCAAATCATGTTCAAAAAATTATTTATCATCGATTCGAGTTTATCCGCGTCAATCAATATGCCCGTAACTCATTTCCTCTATTTTTATAATATCTCACAAAAATCCAAGGGAAGCGTACTAATATTAATTTTGTTATTATCTCAGTTTATACTCGAGTAAGCGTGGGAAATGTTTTTTTAATTGCGCTCACCAAAAAGATATTCCGGTCAACCGATGTAGATAAATACATAATTGCATGTTTGGTTCTTTCCCGAATGATGCGGACTCTTGTTCATAGACGAATTTATTCAAATCCAGAAAACTGTCAATTTACAAAAGTAATTAAACCACACACTTTAAGTGTATTCTTATAAAAGCGAAATTGTTACAAAGTAATTTCTTTCCTTTATGTATCCATCTCCGAACGAATGGTAAGCTCCGCGACGGGTAATTGAAGAGGCGCAAACTCGCGCGATTATATTTTGGCGTGTTTCGCTTTCAGAGTGAGCGTCTATTGTCGTCGGTCTGTCCGTCCGCATGTTCGTTCTCGGCTTCTACAGAACGGATTTTCGTAAAATTTGATATTAAGGACTTACCATCACAGATAATAAGAAAATCGCAAAAATGAATCACTTAAGCCAATCAGGAGTACCACTTTACTGGTAACAAAAAATTAAATTTTCGTCATATTTCGTAAAGTATTAGTCATATCAAAATATATTTCAAATAAAAGTTGTAGAACTAGTAAATAAGAGTATTTCCTTCCCTGTACATTTTTATTCTAGGAGTGTCCGTTATCGATAAAATCAAACAAGAATGTCTTAATTCGAGTTGAACTTTGAAAATTTCTTGCATGGTTACTTCTTCATTGTTGCTAACATACAATCTCACAAACAAACGTTTAATTTCCTGACGTGTGCATGCAATATTTTTAAATATAAAGAAAATGGATTATTTATGGTGAAGAAAAGAACTTTAAAAGGCTATTTCCCTTACGTATAGGTATATAATGTCTTTCTAATACTCTACTGCACGAAACGCGCCCATTTGTGATACGTTGTACACTTTCCTAACTTGTTTTTTAATGTCAATGCCTTGAAGTAATTTTCAAATTGCATGGGTGAATTTACTCTAATGTCGCGCTATCTCGAAAGAGGAATATTTTTGTTAAATAAAAATATTTCCCTTAGGTACAGGTATATCATTTCTTCCTAATATGTACTCCATTGTTGTACACTTTCCTAACTTGTTTTTAAATCTCGCGAAGGGAGCGAGCGATGCAATCAATACAGTAACCGTGGACGAGAACTTAATCGGGAGAAACCTTAAAAATAAACCGAAGCATCTTTCTCGGAAACCCTATGTTATTGATGTCGTCTCCGAGAACGAACTCGGCATCTTCACTTAATTATTGTTGTTGCTGTTGCCAACTCGGCCAAAATATTCCGACTATCAGATGCTCCGCAAATAACATCCTAACTACCGAGCGTAAATTATGTTTAACATGTTTTTAGCTATATGGGATGTTTTACGATATAAACATCTAGATTAGCCATAACAAAGATTAATTCATGTATCATAGTAGCCTTCGGTTTTTGAATAAATAATCTAATTTATCTCATAAAAAGAGGAAGATAAGAGATTTCCAGTGAAGCCGAGGTATTATGAATCACACATTTTTCCTTTTATTTTTAGTAATTGATGGTACTTAGTTATCTCTTCAATCACTCAATTAACAGTGAATAGTTAATTTAAAATATCTTCCTATAGCCTCACTAAGGTGATTTGAAGTTCTTTTTGGTTGACAGAGCAATAACGGTATTACATTTAATATTTCCAAATAATTCCTTTGGTAACCTGGTTCCATTGCACACGATGTTTATATTTCCATACAGTAGATACAATGCCCAAATATAAGCCTCTATGGTCAGTACAAAATTTCAAACAATTAAACAATACTGAATAATAAAACCATCTGGACATTTTAGTGTAATGGTGTCTTAGTGCAATGAGGATATTTGAAATGTATGGCCGACTGAAGGTATGAGTGGATTTAAATGCAAAGTCCAGGCACTGTCATCTAGTGTATGACTTACAATTAGGGATAGAACCATGCATAAGTGACATTCAAGTTCAAATCTTTGACCTCTTGGCATATATTTCAATTCTCTCTTCTCTGGTTGCCATAACTTTTTGTTGTTCTCTTCATAATCTCCTGAGCAACCTACTTTTGTAATCTGTCCAAATTTCAAATCTCTTGTATTTTTATTAAGATCCTCTCTTATTGTGATGATCAGTTTTTCCATTACATCTCAAAATTTTAAGCCACGCACTTTTACTTTCTATGCCAAGTTACACCTCTTTTTCTTGCTGTATTTAATACTTCTTTTTTGTTTGCTTACCTCTATATCCAAATAATTTTCTTCAGTCTATACTATACTCACACCTAAAGTATATATATTACATTTTCTTTCTTTGTTTACGAGGAAAAACTTTGAATAGAGATTACCTACATTGTTACGGAGTGTGGGCCCTCTATGTAATGTGTTTATCAATGAAATTGATATAAATTAAATATATATAAATTAAAGTGTATTAATATGCACTGTGTTATTAGATAAAAATATGGTTGAAAGTTGTTTGTTTTACCGAAGACTGTGTTATCTAAAGATTTTAAGTAACACAATTTTGTTTTTGTTGATTTATTTAAGAAAAAAGCTGTGGATTTAAATGAAGCAGATTTTTTAATTGAAAAATTGCTTGTTTGTGAGAACAAGTGCATTTTCAACTAAATTCAACTCGGAAGTCTTTGAGAATTTTTTTCCAGAATGGTTTCACCTTCAGAAGGTGGTGAATTATAAATTACTTTGGCTTTTAATTTGGAAATTCATATGTTCTTTAAATTCATGTGGAAATAATGTTGGAGATGACATTATTGATATTTTTTCCAATTTATCATCTCCATTGGTAACATGCTCTCTAAATTATTATTTCATTTATCTTCCTTTTGAACTGCATGAACCACATGAGCAACAGTTACAAATAAACACTTTACTAAAATATTCTCCCTACCATGTTTTACAGAGGAATTCAAACGCCAGATGAGGGAGACATCAGCTCATTTTATTCTTTGTGATCCTGAAACTGCAGAGCCAGTGAAATGGGCAGCAGAGCAACTGGATTGGCCTGTCCATTTGCTTTCAATTGGCGGTGAAGTTGAAGGAGCAACTGCTGTGGAGGAGTTGATCAAAAATGAAGACTGCTCTGGTGAACATCACTTAAGAATATTTTTCTTCATTTGAATATATTAATTTAACTATCATGCTTTTTCCAACTAAAACAATTTTTATCAATAACAAGTAAAGAAGAATTACCGTATATCTTAGAGTATAAGGCGATTCGAGTATAAGTCGAAGTGTACTTTTTAGCCTAAAACAGCATCTAAAATCCAAGACTTGAGTATAAGTTGAAGCAAAGAAAACGAAAATAATATAATTTTGAAATTTACAAAAAAATTAATATATATACAGGTGAACCTCTACTTATGGCCATTCAGGAAATGAACAGTTCGTATTTACGAACAATTCATACTTATGAACATTCCACATAGCAATGAATTGCACCTCGCACTTCAATTACGAACACACCCTCCTGCACTTACGAACATCGGTCGCAATAAGAACACGTAAACTTGTCAACACTTGTCATTTGCCATTTGTATTTGAAACGGTATGGGTATGTGTTTATATACGTATTGCTTTATATTACTCTTGAAATACGGAAAACAATCGTAAATGTAGTATTTGTGAAAGTGCTAAGTGTGATAAAAAATGTTGAGTGCTTTCGGTGGAAACTAAAATGGACATAATACATAGATCAGAAAAAGGGGAGTCACTTGCTTCAATAGGTCGTGTTTATGATCTCAATCGTTCAACAATTGCAACCATTTTAAAAGACAAAGGAAAAATTGGTGATCATATTCTCAATGCAGGCTCTGTCCATGATTATAAGTAAAACATGAACTGCCATCGGAGAAATGGAATGGTGTCTAACAATTTGAATTCAGGATCAAAATAAACAAATTAGGAAAGTGTAAAATGTATCACAAGTAAATTAAACGTTTGTTTGTGAGATTGCTTATGTTAGCAACAATGAAAAAGTAACCATATAAGAAACTTTCTAAGTTCAACTCGAATTAAGACAGTTTTGTTTGATTTTCTCGATAACGGCTACTCCTACGATAAAAATGTATAGGAAAGGAAATACTCTTCTTTACTAGTTCTACAACTTTTATTTGAAAAATATTTTGATATGACTAATACTTTACGAGATGACGAAAATTTAATTTTTTGTCACCAGTAAAATGGTACCCCTGATTGGCGTACATGATTCATTTTTGCGATTTTCTTATTATATTTGATTTTAAGTCCTTAATATCAAATTTCATGAAAATCCATTCTGTAGAAGCCGAGAAAGAACATGCGGACGGACGGACAGACCGACGATAATAGGCGCTCACGCTGGAAGCAAAATACACCTAAAACCATCGCTTGAGTGCTGAATTGATTCTTCTCTTCAATTCACTCATTTGGGTAGGTTTTTTAAAGATAAAATGTAAATTTTAAGTTTTCCTTTGAAACTAAGTATTATTTTATCATTAGTCTACGCATTTTCTGCTAGTTAGGATAAATTTTTCCTTCTAATGCGCTTCAAGGTCAGTCAAATGTCATTTTTCACCAGTAATGTGTAATTAATGCCCCAAAAAATGTGCATCTAGTTTGCAACTCAAATATAAGTCGAAGGTAGGGTTTGATCGGCCTAAAAAAGGAAGAAATTTCTCGACTTATACTCGATGATATACGGTATTTCAGTTTTAAAGTTCAAACTATATAAACTCTTACCAGTGCATCATGTTCATTCTTTAAAAGTTGACAGTTCAGAAAAAATATATAGAATACTGTGAAGTACTGTCCAGGAACAAAAAATATTGGTTAGTTTAATCAGTGACCTATGGCTTTAGCTCATAATTGAATAACAAGTACCGTATTCACCTGAATCTAAGACGACCTTTTTTCCAAATTTTCAGCTGTAAATATCAAGAGTCGTCTTACATTCGGATACGAAGTATATTTAAGCATTTAATCAGTGGTTTTTACAACAAATGGTATATTAGAGTAAACAATTCACAATAGCAAATTCAAGTACGTACATAAAGAAGTGAAATAAACAAATAGTAATAACAATAAGAAAAACATGACGGGAATAATAATTATTTAGACTAATAATCATCGTCGACGATCATAACACAGACGACGTACTTTCATCTTGCACGTAATGGCAACCGCAATGTCAAAACAAATGAGAGCGGAAATCATTGGGATTCCCCTTTCAAACGACGCACCGCGATTCAATAAGTGTGACAGTAATTTTGAGTTGTGCATTCCTTAAGTTAAAATGACAGATCATGTTGAAGTACGTGGCACGAGTGCAAAGGAAAAGTTAACAAAGGAATTAGATGGAGCTAAGATACAAATTTTAAGCTGATCGTGATAAATTACGCCGAAAAAACTAATAACTGTGATGCGAGTAGAAAGTTCGGTGTATCTGAGGCAAATGTGCGTCGATGGAAACTCTCAAAACAGGAACTAGAAAAAGCCAAAACCACAAGGAAGTCGCTCAGTGGTCCAAAATTAGGCCGATTTCATGGCACCGAAGAAGAAGTAGTCAAGTTTGTGCGCACCATGAGGAAGAACGGTATGCCTGTTTCGACTGAAAGTATTATACTTAAAGCTAATGAAATTACTAGAGGACTTAATATATCATTGCAAGAATTCAAGGCCAGCAGAAGTTGGTGCGTGAGAATGATGCGACGAAATAATTTTTCTTTACGGCGACGAACTTCGCTGTGTCAGAAATTGTCAGAAGACTATGTTGAAAAACTTCTCGCTTACCAGAAATACGTAATTGGACTTAGAAAAACCAATAATTACCTTTTGAGCCAAATAGGAAATGCCGATGAAACTCCGGTTTTCTTCTACATGCCATCTCATTATACTGTGAACGAAAAAGGTGCGAAGTCCGTCCTAATTAAAACTACAGGCAACGAAAAAATGCGAGTCACGGTAATGTTGGCGGTTTTAGCAGATGGGACTAAATTACCACCATATGTGATTCTAAAGCGGAAAACAATGCCTAAGAAACATTTGCCAAGTGGAATAATAGGTGTCAAGAAAAGGGGTGGATGACTAAAGAACTAATGAGAGATTGGTTACATGTGGTGTGGAATAGACGGCCAGGAGCTTTACTGAAACAAAGAGCAATGCTTTCACTGGATGCATTCAAGGACACTTATCTCCTGAAATTAAAAACATAATGAGTGCGATGAATATTGATCTTATTGTAATACCTGGAGGAATGACATCGCAACTTCAAGTTTTAGATGTTGCTGTCAATAAGTGTTTTAAAAATAATTTAAAGGTTTTGTATTCTGAGTGGTTACAGAGTGGAACTCACACTTTAACACCAAAAGGAAATCTTAAGAAACCTGAAGTTGCAATGCTCCGCCAATGGATCAAGGCATCGTGGCAACAAATAAATGCAAAAGTAATAGTGAAAGGATTTAAGAAATGCTGCTTATCTAATGCCATGGATGGGAGTGAGGATGATGTTTTGTGGGAGACTGATGATGAAGTTGAGAGTGATAAAGATAGTGAGCATGAGGAAAATAGTGAAGGTTGCATAGACAGTGATGATGACTAACACAATAAAATGATTTTATGCAGCACTTGGATTGAAATGTTTTTTTGTTGTCCTGAAATGAGTATATTCTTTCCATGTATTTACTTTATTTTTAATGTTATCTTAAAATGAATGCTACCATTTAATTTGTTTGAAAACCTGAA
The DNA here is from genome assembly GCA_036926305.1 of Uropetala carovei. Lineage (NCBI taxonomy): Eukaryota > Metazoa > Arthropoda > Insecta > Odonata > Petaluridae > Uropetala > Uropetala carovei. Next base: position 1,261,653 of record JAXCHB010000164.1, read on the forward strand.
TGGTTCTATTTCTGATGTGATCTTATGATTTTAAAATGTTAAAAGACAATGACATTCAAGAAAAGTATAAGAGAAAATAAATATTTCACAAGATTTATAATTTTTGTAGTAATGAAGGTCAATTTGAGCTTTTTTCTGTTTTGGAATCATCAAAATGGGGGGTCGTCTAAGATTCAGGGTCGTCTTGGATTCGGGTGAATACAGTAGTTATTACTGTGAAAAAAAAGCTTAAGGTTTTTTAAATATCTGATAAAATTGGATTCTAACTGTACATACAATGTACAATTGACTATCCCCAGTGGCGGATTTTTAAACTTGCCACCCCTAGGCCACATTATTTTTCCTCCCCCTTAAAAAAAAATTGCAATGCATGATTTAATTTATATATTATACCAGAGAAACAATCCATTCTTTTCCTGGGTATTTATGGAGATTACCTTGACAAGCTTCCTTAGGGGGGTACCAATGGTATTTCATGATTTCTTAGTAACCTTCTTTGACCTCCATAATTTGGAAAATCACACTGAAAGCCCTATTTACAGTGCTTCCTTATATACTAGATTGATGGTCTTGTGACTTGGCAAATGAGTATACAAATCTGACCACCCCGAAATCCTGTTGCCCCCAAAACGTTTCCGCCCCTAGGCCATTGCCTACTTTGGCCTCATTGAAAATCTGCTAATGACTATCCCTACTATAATGAAATCTAATTATCTACTCATTTTAGCATTTCCCTGTGATGTTCAAATAAATCCAAAAGAAGACATTATAGCAATACCAAATACCAGTGGTAGCACAGGCATACCCAAAGGGGCTATGCATACACATTTCAATATCGTTGCACTCACATCAAGCATGGGAGCTCCCATGAAGCTGGATACGTGAGTATTTAAAAAATATATTTTTAAATTCTGAAAAATTAAGTAATATTAATTTTTTTCTTCTAACTTGGAGTTGTTCATTTGACTGATTTTTTTAGTATTTAATTCATTTAAGGCTTCCACATACGGCAGTTGCATGAGGTATGTTATAGAGGAGTATGCCTCAAGTGGTACTTTTACAGGGGTGCCATTATGCCATTATTTCAGCCAATATACACCATTGATCAGTGATCTGGGTCGGAATTTTGTAAAAGGAGAATGATTTTCATAATGGTGCTGATGAAACTTTTAAGAATAACAGATACAAAATTTATATGCCATGCAAAAATAACCTTGCACAACAAATCTTCTGGTGCATATTGTAATTAATGTGAGCTGTATCTCTCTACAATTTAGAGGAAGAGCAATGGGAAAATCAGTGATGTCACTGTCAGGAAATTTTTCAGTTGCATCATTCGGCAATGTATGCATAGCAATTGTATTTGGTTTTACACAATATGGTGTATCTAAATTTGACCAAAAGACATTCCTGAAATACATTCTAAAATATAAGGTACAGTGGCCTTGTGATTGCCTTAAATTCTTGTGTGGAGTTTGGTTTAAATGAGGAGAATGTATTACTTTACATCATATTATAGGTTGATACGGTGTTCCTCTACCCATATGTTACCAATTGGTTAGCTCGTACACCAGAATTGGATATGCACGATTTTTCTTTCATTAAATATATTGCAACTGGTGGCTCTGTGTCTGACTTTGGAACCTGTAAACTTTTGTCAACAAGATTACCAAATATGAAGTTTAAGCAGGTAAACTATTTGAACTATACATAAATAATTATTATATTATATGAAAAATATTAGCTGCAATAAATGTTCTGTTAAAACTCCTTATATTTTATCAAAACTAACCAATTTACTTTAGTTTAAAAGTTAAAACATTATAAAAATAAATTTAAATTGTTTTTGTTTGTTATATATATGCATTCATTTACTGTAAAACAATTCATTTATGATGTATTTTGAATCATTTTATGATAATTTATATCCAATTCTGCAACAGGTGTTTGCTATGTCAGAAAGCCTCCTAGTTGCATTATCTAGCATTGGTCTGATGTTAGAAAGTGGTGATTGCAAAGAGACAATTGCTGGATTAAAGTTTAAGAAACTTGATAATGGTAAGTGCTTAATTCCATTTAAACAGGCAATAAAATGTAGTTTGATATGAAATATAAAAACTGATGTAAAAAAACACAAAATATATTACAATTTGGCTAAAAACTTCTTAAAGTATTAAGTAATAGGGATAATTTTAAAAATTAATTTCTTAGAAATTACTGAAAATCTGAAAAAATAAAGAATATTAAGAAGTATTGGTAAATTTTGTGTTAATTATTTTTGGAAGTAACTATGCAATATTAATAATATTTTTCATATTACTTCATTCTGCAATTTTGGATTAAAAGCAATATACGATGTAACACAGAAAACAGGATCCCTCTGGCAGTTTTTCAGCAGTAACTCTTGTTTTACATTTGTTTCTTCAATCAAACATTACACTTTATCACCCTTACATTCCTTAAGAAGTAGCCATTGCATACAAAAATAAATCACCATACAAAGATACCACTGCCAAAGAAAAAAACTTCAATATACAACAAAATATTTCAGTCATTCAGTAAAAGACTATATCGATAAGAGTGGCTCTCCTTCATTCCAAGAAGCTAAAAGTCCATAATGTCCCAAGTAACTTTTTCAAAGGGGTCCTTGCCATGAATTCACTGACACCACATGAACTGGCACATGTATGAATCTGATAATGATCTATATCAAGGGTCATAAGTCTACATGTAAAAAAATAATAATTATTGTATCAAATGGTAACACTGTTTTGGAGCCAAGTTCCATTTCTTAACCTATTTCACTATGATATCCATGCAAGTTGTATCTCTAATGCATTTGGCCTGTAAACAACAACTTCATTTAATGTCCATTTTTAAAAGCCCTTTTCATTAACCTTTTCATTATAGAAAATCTACAGTTGCATTAACTCTATTAATCTCACAACATTATTGTACCAAGTTAGTCATATTTCCCTCACAGAAGGGTTGACTGAACACTACAATATTTAAATAAATGGCTCATGACTTCTGTTGAATCTCATATATTGTTCATAATTGTTGTGTGGTGATTTATCGTTCATGCAATGACTATGGAGGTTTTTTCCTTGGCATATAAGAACCTGTTTCCTTTTGGGAAAACCTGGGTGCTACAATAAATTCTCTTAAAGAAATAAATCCACAATTACATATACAGGTTGAGCACCCTTTATCCGATATCCTCGGGAAAAGACAGTATTCCGGAATTGGGAAAATTTTGGTTTTTGGATATTACACATTAAGTTAGTATGAATAGCGTTCTTGCATAAGTGTATCCTGTACGTTATTCTATGAGCACTACACCACTCACACTACCTTTTACCAGCTTGAATACAAATGAACAATTATTAAATGTTTTATTATAACACGCTATATTAAAATAAAAAATACAAACGAACAATTACCATAAAGCCATTAATTTCCACCTTATTAGATCTCACTAGTGAATTTTTACGGGATGAAAGAGTTTTAGAATAACTGCTACAGTCAGTAAACAATTCACGATACACAGTATGAATACACGGTCGTGATACCCACGCCATAGCCCTCACTTAATTGCTTCACAGACGCACCATGATCAAGTTTTTGCAATAACTCAACTTTCTTAGCGAATGATCATGAATTGCACTTCCTTTTAATTTTCATACTGTTACCCATAAGAGTATGATGGTCCTTTTGGCATGTTCACTATCACAAATATGATAAATAACCACAAATGTCTTACGGTATCTTAGGAACCAACCACTATGAACCTCTATGATGAATGATGCAGTGCGCGCGGTGTCAGATGTCAGGTTACATTGTAACTTAAGTTCGTCAACAAAGAATTCTTTGAGTATGTCAGACCCAGTGATGACAATTTAGCTATTTTGTCGCTAGATATAGAGATTTAATTTCGTCTAGCAAATTTTTTTTTGCATTTAGCGATCTTGTGAAAAATTTGAAGATTTAATTGTACTGTGATTTAATGATTTAAATGTGGTTAATAAGTAAGATAGAGTGCATTTCATTATTTATGTATTAGTTATTACATGTATTATTTTGAAGTAGTTTTGCACTTATCCGGTGGTAGTGACATTCCTTTGAGTATAGCACCTTTTTGAGGGCAGACCATTTTTCCTAATCTTTGGTGTTGACACAAAAAAAATTTCGGATAATTTCGGTTTTTGGATTTATGGATAGAGGGAGCTCGACCTGTATTGTTAATTAATTAGTCCACTCATCTTTTCTCTGATAAATTGCTGATGAAGTAGTGCCAACAAATGAATGTGTCTAAACGTGATATCCAGTGCTTTTTAGGCGCATTTCGCTTACAGAGTGAGCGCCTATTATCGTCGGTCGGTCCGTCCGTCCATCCGCATGTTCGTTCTCTGCTTCTACCAAACGGATTTTCATGAAATTTGATACTGAGGACTTACAATCAAATATTAGAAGAAAATCGAAAAAATGAATTTCGTACACCAATCAGGGGTACCACTTTACTGAGGACAAAAAATTAAATTTTCGTCATATCTCGTAAAGTATTGCTCACATCAAAATATTTTTCAAATCAAAGTTGTAGAACTGATAAAGAAGAGTATTTCCTTTCCTATACATTTTTATCATATAAGTAGCCGTTATTGAGAAAATCAAACAAAAACGTCTTAAATCGAGTTGAACAAAATTTCTTGCATAGTTACTTCATTGTTGCTAACATAAACAATCTCACAAACAAACGTTTAATTTCCCTACGTGTGCATGTAATATTATTAAATAGGAAGAAAATGGATTATTTATGATGAAGAAAACAACTTGAAAACACTATTTCCCTTACGTACAGGTATATAATTTCTTTCTAATACTCCATTGCACGAAACGCACCCATTTGTGATACGTTGTACACTTACCTAACTTGTTTTGTAAAAAAAAATAGGTGCCGGTACTCCTCCTCTCCCCCTTCTCTATTGAATTTGTGATAAACTTTTAATAACAAAGTTGATAATAAAAGTCATAATGTTTAACACTTATAGAAGACGTTTATTAAAGAATTAAAAAAATGAAAATGTACCGAAATTAGACGTGGGACAACATCACTCTGAAAAAAGGTGCCAGTACACCATACCGGCATGTACCATCACAAAAAAGCACTGGTGATACCTATATTTAAAAATATACAACCTTGTGTCATGGTAGGAGTTCCATGGAATTCTGTTTATCATTGAAAAGGTGTCCACTTAGATGTTGGGACCCACATCAATATTTTATATTTCACCACAACTAATTGATAATCTTTCCTTTTCAGAGGTACATGTTTCTAGTGGACTACTACTACCTTTAGCTGAAGCAAAGGTTTGTCAAATAATATCTCTTTTTGATAGAAATTTTTAGATGATCCCTTTCATTTAATAATAATCCAAATCCACATAAAAAAAATTCTGTGACATCATTTAATAATGATAGTATGTACATTGAAGCTTTTAGGTTAATATTTGTAATAAAAATGTTAGATATATGTGCCACAAATTGTGTGAGATTATACTACGTGGAAAATCTGTATTTAAAATTCAATACTTTCTATTAATATTTCAATCTATGAAAGAAATTATTGTATTTATGAGTACTGTTGTCAAGTGAAGTTGTCGGAGTGAGCCACTAGCAGAAGCATATTAGTTATTGTATGTAATGCTGGAGGCTCCATCCTGACTTTCCTATGGATCCCAACTTCATCCAATATCTTAATTTTCTCAACTATATCAGCAAAAGATCTTTCATTAAATCAGTTTAAATAAGGTAAAAATGTTTGAGGTACTCATAGCAAATAAATAATATTATTAAAAAGTTGCTGCTCTTTTTATGTACTTCTCTGTTTTAATATAACCATAAATCATAGAAGTAAAATATTGACAGAAATATGTATTCATTATAGATTGTAGACCCTAGTCTTGGATGCACAGTTGGACCTAACATCAAAGGAAATCTATGGGTGAAATCTCCATATCTTATGAAAGGCTATATTAGCAGTAATATAAAAAAGGTAAGAGGGCAAAATTTCAACTGCAAATCAATGAGCATTTAATGCTAAAAAATTAAATAGATATTTAAAAACTTAATCACTTTTATATTGATGGAAAATGTGGAAACAGGTGAAAAAATCTGCTATGATCAGGAATCGAAGAATATTATGAATGGTATATCTATTGAAATTGAAGGGTTTTAATAAATTGTTGTGGTATACAAATAATCAAATATACTAATAACAGAGATGTACAAAATTATTAATCATATTTATGGATTTAAAATATTTTATGCATTTAATACAAATTCTGTTAATGTAATTATCATTTTAAAATATACCTACTATGGCATACATGATAATTTAAAAATTGCTCAAAGGTATATCTTAAAACAATTAGAAATATTAAAGTTAACATAGGTATGAATTGTTATACATCAAGTAATAAATGTTCATTTTGAGGAATACATATAAATGAACTAATTTTTCCATTATTTTATCACTAATATTGATTTTGATAAATAAAATTGCTATTTGTGATTGATAGAATTTCTTGATAATTAAAACTCCAACTGAGATGATTTTCATTCTTACAATTTAGGGCTATGCTTCAGAGTTTGATGAAAATGGTTGGCTCAACACTGGAGATTTGGCCTTTTTTGATGAAAATGGCCATCTTTATATTGTTGACCGATGTAGCAGTATTTTCAAATTCTATATGCACCAGGTAAATTTAGTTATTAGACAAAATCGATAAGTATGAGGGATTTTAATGCTCACATGTAAGTTTTTATTATTCATTATCATTACATTGGCTGAGATAAAGAAAGGATTAATGGTGAATAAATATAAAGATAAGACAGATATTTCCTTTACTTACTTTGTATTCATCATATTCAACATATTACAGATGACTAGGTAAAATTAATTATCTATGAGGATAGCAAATGTATGTTAATTTGTATGGGTTTAATTTAAATTTTGATTTGTTCTAAAATAATTGGAGTAATTTCCATTAATTATGATTATTCTTCCTTTTAAAGGTTTCACCTACAGAGATTGAGGCTGTGATTGGTGAACATCCTGCTGTCTTGTCAGTAGGAGTCATTGGTGTACCTGATTCTGAGACAACATCTGCAGCGAGAGCTTATATTGTATTGAAGCCTGGTTGTCAGGCCACAGAAGAAGAAATAAAACAACATGTAGCTGGTAATAGAATCTCAAATGAAATTATTTAAATTCATTTCTTTATTATTTTTAAGCAGTGCTTTCTTCCGGTGATATGCAATAGTATGCAATACTGGCACCTTTTACTAAAAAATTAAAAAATTCTGTTAAAAAATCAAATAACCCATTTCATCGTTATTATAAATGAACATATTGTTTGATGAAATGAACGTTTGCAGTAAGGAGCATATAAGGCAGTATAGAGCAAACCACCCCCCTCCCAGTTAAATCTTTTTACTGCCAGGCAATATATTAGATCACCACCCTGTGCCATTGATTTTTTACTTTTTTGTTCCAAATCCAGTAAATCATCTAAATATTGTTTTTATTGAAAACAATGTTTTTCAAGGCCACAGTTTGAAAATTTTCCTAAAGATGATAAACAAAAATTAAAAAAACTTAGGAAATTTCATATTAATTCTTTTAAAATGTCACCTCTCTCCCTAGGAATCCATCAAATCTGAACGCTGCTACCTTTTTCCTATGAAAAAGGCACTGTTTTTGAGTTTAATTTGCAAGCTCTATAATTTACATTCACTCTGGGGCATTATAGACTAGTAACTTTCTTAGAATATTTATGTTATACTCTTTCAATTAGAACTCATATTTATGTTTCCTTCACCAATCTAAAATCCTGGAATTTCCTCCCAAAATAGTGAGAAAAGTGTTCTACAAGCATCTACATGGAGGAGTTAAATTTGTTGATAGTTTACCAGAGAGTCGAGGAGGGAAATTAGACAGACCTGCTCTTCTTCAAAGGGCCATTGAAGAAAAATCAAGTATTTAAAATCATCTGAATGGTTCCTGAAATGCTGCTTCTTTAAGTATCTGAGAATATATCATTACTTTCAACTGGAATTAATATTTTTGGACTTAATGTTTGTTCAAAATACAATCAAAATAATTATTCTCGTATAATTTATCGGTTATTTTTATATCACTGACTTGCATTAAGGGTAAATGTTTTTTCATACATTTCAGTCAAATAAATTCCTAACTTTTTAAAAAGTGTGTCATTAATGAATTTATCTATTAAATATTGTCATATTAGGTAGTCACCTTATAAATCAGTATTTTCATTCTATTTGATGTTGGTCTAAGTTGAAAAGTTGATATACATCGTGATGAACTGGCTAATCTAAAGTTTGCCATGATAAAACATTACAGTAAAATCTCTACCTTATGAACTCCATTAGAACAAAGAACTCCATATAACGAAAATTATCGCCGATCCCGAAAAATCTAGAGATATCTATAAAGAAAAGTGTTTGTATGTATGTATATATCAGTGGGGTGCGGTCCGTATAAGTGAGTAATGCGCCGCATGCCCATGTGATAAACGAAGAAAAATATTTATAATTATTAAGAATTTATAATTATTTGTAAATAATTTTTGTATCAATAAGTATAGAACTCAACCAAAAAGAAACAATTGGGATGTGTTTCATCACCATTAGTGAAATGCGAGAAGAGAGAGAGAATAGGAAGACGACGAGAGAGAAGGCAAGCTTCTTATCATAATGCATTCATTGCGAGGATGTGCTCGAGGGAACAGCGAGTTAGGCGGCAAGAAGGGAAGAAAAGCAACCTGGTGAAATACAGTCACTAAATTTGAGTTTAATGTGCGTGTGTGTGTGTGTAGTAAACAGAGCAAGATTTTTCTTTAGAGTAAAGAATTTTTATTTTCTCGATTTTACATTTTTTTAAATAGGTCCATTCAAAAACGTAAAATCGAAATTTCACTGTACACATGGGTGCCCGCAGTAAGGGGCAAGAGGGGGCACTTGCCCCCACTTACGTTTCCCAAAAATTTTACATATGGCATTTTAAAGTTTACACTGGCACAAGCAGAGCTGACATATCGCGGTGCAAACTGTGTGACTGCACCGGGCCTTGCACTATCTTAAAATATTTGTTTTATTTGCGGGCAAAAATCTGCTGAAGTGTGGCTGCAAGTAAATGTCTTGAGTGCAATAACACTCACAAACTCATTCTGTTTAAACTGTATTTCCGAATGTTGATTGTAAGAAATATAAGGAATGCAAATAACTGGATGTAATTTTCCCGACATTTTTGTTGCCATTTGGATTCTGTATAATCAATAGTAAAGGAACAAGTAATCCGAGCACTTGCTGAGAAGCTTCTCAGAAACCCATTTGCAAAACGGAAGAAGAAAAGGCGAAACACGTTAAAGTAATTACAGTAAAACCTGGTTAATTCAAAATTCAAGGGACAGAGAAATTTTTTTTCGAATTATGGAAAACCTGGATAATTCGAAATTTACAAAAACAGTCTAACTAGCTATTAAATAAATATAAAAATATAGAATACAAGAAAATAGATATAACTCATCTTATAATATGGTATGGAATTCAATAACAGTACATTCATTTTCAAAATGGAACAAAAAATTTTATTCACTAATAAACAATAGAAATGTTAACTTTATCACTGTTACCAGCTATGTACTTAATACATTGTATAAACTCGTTAAGTTGAAGTCACTGAAAACACAAAATATCAATTTAAAAACCGACTCATTTAAAGCAATCACTTATATTTTTCTGTTTCAATTTTTGGGGATTCCCTAGCACGATGTGTTGCATGACTTTACCAAATTTTTCGCATAGTCACTAGCATATAGGGAATCCAAATACTCGGATTTTGAACTACCCGGGTAATCGAGTAATTCTTTTGTGAAATACCCGGGTACCCGAGTATCCGGGGTAAATTAAAAAAATATAATTTAAAAAAATTATTTATTTTTAATTCATGAAATAATATTTAAGAAATACAAGGCCATTTAAGGTATACATATTTAAGTTGTTTCGGATCTTAGTAATGAAGTTTGAAGCTACTGAGAAAACTCTCTCGCTACCTGTTGAAGTAGGTTGAATTGTTATCAAAGCCTGGAACAATTTTTCTGTGCGATATCCTCTTTTGCCATGATTTCCTTCAATCAATTTTAGTTCCTTGTCCCATGCTGATTTTGTTGAAGTTTCTTTCGGAATAGCCATTACAGATTGTATTGTTTTCTGCAGCTCACCGTAGACAGAACTAGCAGAACCTTCATTTTCCGTAGCTGGTTCTTCTTACTCATTTTCATGTTCATCTTCACCAAACAACCTCTCAAATGTATCTTTTGTGAATGATTTGATTACATTTTTTGAAGAATATGTAAAATGAACATTAAAGTGGGAGTAAGGATAATTGCCACTTTGCAAAAAAAGCAACGACACAATATCTTTGTTTCGTCTTTCATTAATTCTTTTTTTTTAGGCATCCATCATTTCAGTAGCAAGTTCCGTATCTGCTTGTTGTAATTTATTCAAAAGAAAGATGCAAACCTTAGCTTTCAGTAAATTGCAGTCCTCTTTGCTTAACTCTTTGCTTGACTCTTTGAGTATCCTTGCCTCTGAGGGCATAAACAAAACTCTCAAGAGAGAATATGCAACTTGGCCAAATTACCCGGGTAGTCGAGTACTCGAAAAAGGCTTCCAAATTCCGAGTACCTGGGTACTCGATACTCGAGCTTGGACTCCTTACTGGCATATCAGGTGTCTCTGGCACGTATCGCTGAAGTATGTCCAAAGCAAAAAATACATCTTTCTTAGACGGAAATGGTTCAATCGATGCTTTATTATCATCTTCTCTCACGTTATCGTTTGTGACGTCATCGCTTATGATGTCATCATTCGCAACGACTTCTGATTCACCGATCGTAGGATCATAAATTTTTGAAGTTATCAAGTCGTTGTCAAAGAAAACATAGTCTTTAAAGAATACGAATCCCAAAACATTATTCTCCATAACCTCTTCAACTTCCATTTCACCGAGATCACCAGTCGATTGCAAAATCAATCCACTTTTTTTAAAAGCAATTAGTGATCGTTTGGGGTGTCACTAATTTCCATGCTGAGGATAAGCTTGAGGGGAAGAGCGATGAGCTTAACAGGTTCACCAACTTAGTCGCATTTACACGGGTCTTCACGTGTGGCGCGACGGGCAACACTCGGGATGTAGAATGAGCAAAGCATTTAGACGGTTTTTAAGTAAATTGTAGCCTTTATCAATAAAATTAACTTTGCAGCACCGAGTAGGTTTGTTGTTAAGACGAGTGGAGAGGGAAAGAATGTTTTTACTTGTTCTCATAAAATAAATTGTTCATAAGTTGAGAGTAAAAGCAATTCTTATATGGCATACGTGTAGATATTAGGAATTCCTTATTTAAGACCTCGTGAGATAGAACGAACCAACCTATGATTGGGAACATTAAAAAAAACATGCGTGATTAGGGTTGCCAACTCGTGAGGAGTTGATTATGGGACATGAGTCGGAAATTCCGGGAGAATCTGGGAGAAGTTTCACAAAGCTGAAAAAAAAACCTTTAAGCGAACCATGAAACTTGTAATATTTTTTGACGAGAAAACATATAACGAATAGTTAATATTGTTTTATTTTTATAGCTAGCCAATTCTTCATATTCTGATCTAGGATGATTCCCTATGACAGTGATTTGAATCTGAATAAATACCCTGCAAGCCACCGCAATTTGTGTGTGGTGATGGCGAACCTCCTATTGCCTGCGCGCCAATATTACTAAAATTGTCGAATCTTTTCCTCCTTGCGTGCCACAAAAGTCCTTGATTTTTTGCGTGCCAACTAAATTAAATTCGTGATCAAGACATAAGAGATATAAATTTGTAACCGTAAAACAATAGTTAACTAAATGGCACAAATGTTTTTGCGGTACTAATTCAATACGATAATTCTTTGTTTGATTTTCTCCTTTCATTGATGTGCAAACCAAAATCCTGGATGTGAGAGGGCAGGAAGTTAAAAGCCATAGTTTTTATAATTTAAATACGTTTGCCACTAGTCATACGAATATTAATACTTTTTTGCTGCTGCATGAAACTTGGTGGAGCTATCATCCAACTTCCGCATTACGCACTTGTTATATTATATATGTACACATGTTGAGTTCCTCTAATTTTGTAATACACATGTAAAGTCAATTTAAATATAAAGATGTATGAGACCCACCAAGCCCATCGTTGCCAGCTCTTCAACAGCATTGTTAGGTCAAATATGTAACCCACATGGCCTTATTCTGTGAAAACGGGAGAAAAAGGCCTCCATCCGGGAGAATTTCTGAAATCTTGCCCTATTCCGGAAGACTCCCAGCGAATCTGGGAGGGTTGGTAACCCTGTGTGTGATACGTGTGTGGATGTTCTATGCAAGATGCGAAAGGAAATAAAAATGCACGAATTGAGCTCGAACTGCTTTATTTAAAAATCATCTTCACTCGCCAAACAAAGAGGCACAACTGCCAAAAACAACACGTTTTGTACCGTAACTTTCTTAATTGGAAAAGTACAGTTAGATTGGAGTTGGGGGTCCCTCGGCTCCTAGCAGTCCCTTTTGTTCGTGGTGTCCAAGGAACCTCTCTGTTAACTCTGCCGTCGCAGACACTTTAAGAACATTATTTTTTCCTAAATTTAATTGCGAATTATTCAGGGACAAACGTATTGATACTCTGAGCAAGGGACTAATTTTCTTTTCGAATTACGAATTATCACGGTTTTCGAATTATTTAGGTACTTTTGCCTATAAATTTGCCTACTGGGCCTTAAATTTAAATGAAAATTCGAATTATACTAAAATTTTGAATTAACCAGGTTTTACTGTATTTGCTCTCCGGCATTATTCCAAGTGCCCTATGCTGGAATATAAAGTAGCAGAGATATCAATCTTTGAAACTTTAGCAGGGAAGTACTGCAAGCAGGAGCACAGCCAGGGGGGGAGGGGGATTACTTCTACTGTGCGACTGCGAATAACAAATAAACGAATATTATGAACAGGGCCGGCGCCAGGGGTGAGGTGACCCTCAGGCAGCACATAGCTTGGGATGGCATTTTCAGGCGCATATTGAGACAAAAATCAACCGCCATTGTGGATTTGCGAAAAAGAAAAGGGTGCCCATTGACAAAGGCAACCGCAGACAGATTAAGGTATATTCCTGTGTGGATATTCTTTTCTTTTCCCACAGACTAGCGTGCACGGCAGCTTTCCTTTGTAATATTTTCTTATCGGCGCACATACGAAGATTCGGCTACGTTTGTAATATGCCGCTAAGCGAGTTGTTTATTCCACTACAGTACTAGCACTAGCAATGCCTGTATTCAGCTGATCTCAGCTCTGATGACAGCGGTTGGGCTTAACCTGGCTGAACGTCACTGATTGCTCACCATGCGCAGGCATCGATGCAGACTGGATAATTTAGGTCTATTATATATATTTCATGGATTTTTAAAAGCATTAGCTTATTTTTGGAAGAATACCGTACTAATGGTTTTTAACAAATGTTCTACTCTGCCAAAAAAATTGTTCTGACAATGGAAAAACAGCAGAATTTGAACTTGCACCTCCGATTAGAATTGGACGTAAAAACAGACAATTTGAGCACGAGGGAAGAGATACACCAATCGTAGATCCTTTTAAAAAAATTGAAGTCGAGTTTTTTAATTATATAGTAGATGTTTGCGTCAATTATATTAAGGAAAGATTTTCCCAACTAGAAACAATTATTTGAATTTTTGTACGACATTACATTGTTTATCCATACAAATTCAGATGTTATTTTTTTTAATGTCAAGATTTGCATATAGCATTGACAGATGATACAGAACCTTTAAATTTGTACAATGAACTTTTAATTATTAGAAGTGTTTTAAATAGTGAGATGACACCATTAAATGTTTTGAATTAGATAAAAATAATTTAGCAGAAATATTTCCAAATATTTTATAACACTCAGAATTCTGCTAACTCTTCTTGTGATCGTTGCCAGTGGAGAACGATCTTCTTCGAAATTGAAATTAATTAAAAACTATTTACGTTCTACAATAGCACAGGATAGGTTGACAGAAATAGCAATACTGTCCATCGGACATGACATTTCAACCAATTTAAATTTCGAAGATGTTATAGATGATTTTGCTAAAGAAAAAGCATGCAAAGTACAGTTAAGTTAATTTTTATTGTTTTTAATTATATTGTAATTTAAAGAAAAGTTTAATTTAATTTCGTTTTTATAATAAAACTTAAATCTAACATTTTAATTTATGTCATTTCATTGCTGTATATCCACAATGTTTCCTTGCTCCACCCATACTCCGTTACTGTACAAAAGGGCAGCATATAATGCGCTCGCCTAAGGCGGCAATTTCTTATGCGTCGGCCCTGATTACGAATATAAACGAACATGAATATTTCTGATCCACTGTACGCAATCTCCTTTTATCTATAACAAAAAAACCTACATCGCGGAGTAATTTGGAATCCTTCGATATCTATCGTGGCAACTAACTCGCGTTGCTAATAACATTAGATGTAATACTTTATGGAGAATTTTAGAAACCAACATTTTATCTGCGGTGTGCAATACTACTCCCCTGAAATGAAAAGCAGGCCCTGCTTAAAAAAATCAATTTAAAAATGTTTTTTGCTATATTTGTGTAAGTAGCCCCTGCGAGGTGAGCAACCAATGCATTTTGCCCCTCCCTGAAAAATTTCTGCGGGCGCCTCTGACTGTATAGTGTGTCTGAGTTCCAAAATGATGCATAATTGATTTTTGATGTCTTTTTGTTTTTCTTTGTGTATCTTATGCTTGTATTTTATAAGGGTATTTTGTATTATTTATATTTGATGTGCTTATATCTGCCTGTGGTACGATCTTTGGACAAATAAATTTCATTTGATATAAAAAATTTTGTATCTATTCTGTTATAGTACCACCGCTCAGAAATCTTCGGTTATAGCACCACAACTCACAAAATATTTATTGTTGACAGTAGGGACCTGCGAAGCTTCGATATTATATTCAATTTTGAATCAGGATTGGTGATTCGATTCGTTTCGAATCAAAAAGATCGATTCGAGATGAAATCGAATCGGCTTATGTCATCTTAGTTCCGGATTGTGATTATAGTGTTAACTCTCAAAACCGGTTGTTTATATTGGAAGAGAGTTAAGCATAAAGATTTTCCTCCAGAATTCTCGAGAAATTAGTGTCTTTCAAATTCTCATTTCTTTCAGAACGGATTCTTATGGTAATTATTTTCACTCTTACACCCTGTTCTAGCGAAGATGTATCTTTCCGGGGAATTTTGATTTCTAAGAAAAATATTTTTGCATTGCCCTGATTTCTGTTACACAACAGTGGTCTTGTAACTATACATTTTATTTATATTTAACTAATAAATATAGTGTCTTGCAGTCATTGGTCTCACCTAAAGTGGAAATAGCAATGTATTGGAAGTAACAAGTGAGCTTTAATGCATCAATTACACAGTCCAACAAATGAAAAGTTTTTTTTGTTTCCTTTGCTAAAATAGGCGTTTCTTATAGACAGTTTTGTGCTGAATACTAATCTGTTTTTAAAAGTTTTGTATCATGTATACTTTTTGAGAAATGAACATAGTTGTGTTTACCATAAGAAAAGTGAAATATGCCTTCTCTTACCTAAAATCTTTTGGCTGATGACTTCCTCTTGTAGGATGACTGTGGAATTTCTCGGATGAGGCACCAACAATCATCAGCTAACATGGCAGAACTCCCCTTTTTTTGCTCCATGGTGGAAATATCTTGGTGGAACCTTTCTCCATGTTCGTCACTGACCTTGCCTAAATTGGCAGGAAAAAAATACAGATGGGAATCCAGAAAATGTAATTTAAGGAACATATTACAACCTAAATTATGATATGCCTGTAGCATTGTTGCCACAATATTTTTGTAATTTGAAGACTTCACTTTTCCCAAAAAATTTTTTGTAACCTACTTAAATCCAGTTCAGGCAGCATGTTCCTTCTGGTTTAAAGATTCTTCAAATTTTGTGTCTGAAAGTAGTTGCCTAATTTGAGGGCCAACAAAAATACCTTCTTTCAGTTTGGACTCACTAATCTTCAGAAATTTATTACAGAGGTACTGCAAACCTGGACCATCACGATTCATTGCCTTCACGAAGTTTTTCATAAGCCCAAGCTTTAGGTGTAATGGTGGCAAGTATACTTTTTGTGGGTTCACCAATGGTTTATTTTTAATATTTTTTCCCCTGGCATTAAACATTCACAATCAGACCACTGCTTAACCACGTAATGATCCTTTTTCACTCTACTATCCCATTCACAGAGAAAACAACAGTATTTTGTATATCCACTTTGTAATCCAGGAAGAATTCCTATTACCTTAAGGTCACCACATACATTCCATTTATACTTATCATAATTAATTTTTTATAAGAGGAACTTCATATCTTCATAAGTTTCTTTCATACTGACTGAATGTGCAAGTGGGATGGATGGCTTAGTGTTACCATTGTGAAGAAGTACAGCTTTCAAACTTATTTTTGATGAGTAAATGAAAAGTCGCCATTCTTCTGGTTTATGATCTTGTCCCAGGCATTTCATTAATCCATTTACATCGTTACAGAAAGTTAGTTCGCCGCATTCTGAGAAAAAGTTAATTTGGTGTTTTTGGCGGTTCCAAAAAGCAGTTACTTTGGTTTTATTTTCAAGAAGATTCCATCCTTGAAGGCGAGAGGCTAAAAGCTCTGCCTGAATTTCTGAGAGATTGAGATCTCTGACAAGATCGTTTAACTCTGATTAACTAAATGGGGGCTTTTTGAATGATCAGCTTCAAAATCTGTATCATAACTATTTTTTTCTACAGACATCGGCTCTTCATCACTGCTCTCCAAATCTGAATTTGTTGGTGGTCTTGGCACTGGTAAGTCAACAGAATGTGGAACTGCTCGAATAGCTGATGCAAGATTAGGATATGTAATTTTATTTTTATTTTTTGAAGAATATCCGGAAACATTGGTAAGGCAGAAATAACAATCTGTAATGTGATTGGTGGGCTCTCTCCAAACCACTGGAACAGCAAATGGCATGCAACGTCCTTTTCCTTTGATCTATGCTCCAAGATTGATGATACAGGATGCACAGCAAATATGAGGAGCCCAGTTTTTATCTTGTTCACCAACTTTGACACTAAAATAAAGTGCATACACTTTCACAAATAACTTCGTAAATGGTCTTCGCTGCTTCTTTGGGGTAAACTCACCACGCACATAGCAAAAAATATCACGTGAATTAACACATTTATGAGGCATTTTTACAAACATGTGAAATAATGACTGATCTCGAGGAAGCTCACCAAATTAAGGTTATGTGTATAGTGAAAGAAAAGAAACAGCAGATGGAAGAGAGAAGGGGAAAAAGGGGGTGGGGAAGGGATGAATGAAACTATGTAATGGCTTGAAGCTGAAATGTCCAACCTGAGATTGCAAGGGAGTGAAAAGACGATTACATAACAAGATAATGTTCAAAATTACACACACTGAAGCGAAAAGACAATTACAAATGAAAGACACAATGTTGCACTACAATAGTAACTCTGAAACACAGGAATAAGAGAGTAGAGAAAGGAGGGAAAATAACAACGGTTAGCAAAGAACTACAAAGAAAGGAAAGAAATTATAAGTGCAACAGCAACAAACTGCTAGTCAAAACCAGTTACATGATTAGACAGGTAAATTTAATGATATAATGGGTAAATATAATATTAAACATAATGTATAACATTTATAAAAATGTTTAGTTTATGAGGAATTATACAAAAAAGCACAATTTCACCATCATAACGGAGTAAATATAACTCTCATTTCTCTAAATCTATACGTGATACAAAATTTTTTAAAGTAGATTCAGCGTAAAAAAAAACTATCAGAATCACCTAAGATTTTTAAGGAAACAAAAATTGTGTTTAACAGTGTTATTTTTACGCATCTGACACGGAAATATTTTTCGATTAAAAAAACAAGGAAACAGTCGCGAACGCGACATCGCTCTTTTAATCAAAGTAAGATATATCAGTGTAAGATTATCATTCTACTAGAGATATTTACCTTATTTTATTCTACGTAATAATATCGAAATATTTTCGATGTTAGAATATTAACCTTTATTATATTTTATAGAATTGCCACTATCGAACTCAACGATGCAGTTTATATAATTATCCTGGCAATAAACATCGTCTATACCTATTACAACATTTCTTTCAGGAATAAAAATCTACTTTTGTCTTCGATGTGCAAAAATAATTTTAATACTTAAAAAAATATTTGATAAAGAATAATTCACTGGACAACAGAAAAACACTTTATTAGGCACGTTTCGCTTCCAGCGTGAGCGCCTATTATCGTCGGTCTGTTTGTCCGTCCGCATGTTCGTTCTCGGCTTCTACCAAACGGATTTTCATGAAATTTGATATTAAGGACTTTTAATCAAATATAAGAAGAAAATCGCAAAACTGAATCAAGTACGCAAGTCAGGGGTACCACTTTACTGGTGCAAAAAATTAAATTTTCGTCATATCTCGTAAAATATTGCTCATATTAAAATATGTTTCAAATAAAAGTTGTAGAACATATAAAGAAGAGTATTTTCTTTCCTATACATTTTTATCGTAGGAGTAGCCATTATCGAGAAAATCAAATGAGAATGTCTTAATTTGAGTTGAACTTAGAAAGTTTCTTGCATGGTTACCTCTTCATTGTTGCTATCATAAACAATCTCACAAACAAACGTTTAATTTCCTTACGCATGCATGCAATATTATTAAATAGGAAGAAAATGGATTATTTTTGAAGAATATAAGAACTTTAAAACGCTATTTCCCTCATGTACAGGTATATAATTTCTTTCTAATACTCCATTGCACGAAACACACCCATTAGTGATACGTTGTACACTTTCCTAACTCGTTTTATTTGTTGAAAAGTTACTGCATTTGATGCGGCACAATGCATGAGCTGAGGAGACTCCACGTATAGACTGCGTCACAGCCTAGCAGTGGTTATAGCGGCGACAAATCTAACTGTGGAGTCTTCGAGTCATGCGCATCTCGGTGCTTCAAATGCTAATAACTTTTTAACAAATATAATCGTAATTCAGTTCTTGAAAAAGTGACTTAAAGTGGGGAAAATAAGCTTCAAATTTATGCTTTCGAAAATTTTTTACGATTTCTTTTCGGAGAGTTACGAGGTGCTACCCAAAAGTTCTGGAAATGATCGAATGGAGAGCTAACCGGAAGTAGAAGGGACTTCTGCTGCTTGGATGTGCTGAAGACATCCTTTATGAAGCAGTGTGTAAAGTTTTATGAGTGTGTGTGCACGTGTTTTCTTTTCATGCTAGTTTTTTCAACCCATTGTTACCGGCGTTCTGCAACTTTCTTGTGTAGTGAAATGGCAAAATTGAAGGAGCAGTGCGTCTGCATCAAGTTTTGCTTCAAGCTTGACAAAACTGAGTCCGAGACACATGAAATGCTTAAGCAAGCATTCGGTGACAAGGCTATGAGTAGAACGCAGTCTTTTGAGTGGTTCTCGCGTTTCAAACGTGGACAAATGTCTGTTGAAGATTCCGAACGTTCTGGTCGGCCTTCAACCAGCATAACGGATGGAAACATGGAAAAAGTGCGACAGGTCATTTGCGAGGATCGTCGGTGTACCATCCAAGATGTCAGCAGCATTGTTGGCCTGTCCTACGGGACATGTCAACGAATTCTGTCTGATGAACTATACATAAGGCAGATTGCAGCCAAATTCGTGCCCTGCGTGTTGTCCCAGGACCAGAACCAACATCGACTGAGTGTGTGCAGGGAACTCAAGGAGCACGTTAGAAATGACCCAAACTTTCTTTCAAATGTGATGAAAGCTGGTTTTATGGCTACGACCCTGAAACCAAGCAGCAGTCTTCCCAGTAGAAGACTCCATCTTCTCCACGACCGAAAAAAGCAAGGCAGGTCAAGGGCAATGTCAAGAGCATGTTGATCGTCTTCTTTGACAAAAGGAATTTCTTCCCCAAGGTCAGAAGGTGAATCAGCAGTTCTACACCGAAGTCCTGAGGCATTTGAGAGAGGACGTGACATGGAAACTGCCGGAGAAGTGGCACACACAAGACTGGCTCCTGCATCACGACAATGCACCCATGCACACCGCTCTGTCTGTGCAGCAGTTCTTGGCCAAAAACAACATGGCAGTGGTCCCCCATCCCCCCTACTCCCCTGACTTAGCCCCCTGTGTCTTCTTCCTGTTCCCCAAGATGAAAATTTGTATGAAGGGATGGAGATTTGACACCGTTGAAGACATCCAGGCGGGATTGCAGGAAGTACTGAACAGCATTTCAAAATCACAGTTCCAGAGGTGCTTCCATGACTGGCAGATGCGCTGGGATCGTTGGATCAACTCCCAAGGGGACTACTTCGAGGGTGATGGAGGCGATTAGAACCTCAGGTAAGCCTATGGTAGTTTATGGCTACAGTCCCGGAACTCTTGGGTAGCACCTCGTATGTCATTTTCAATTTCAAAAATTTTCGTTTTTTCCCATTTTTTCACAAAAATGTGTTTTTTGTGCTTGTGGCTTCTACAGTAATTTTTTTGAACTGATTCATTTTTTTATTCATAATAGCAACCTTTTGGAGTAATATGCCGTAAATCAGATTGCGTTATCATTTTTTGTTGCCATCTGACTGAGAATTTTCGAGAAAAAATCGACCGAAAAAATAGATTTTTGCAATTTAAAAAAAATGGAGGGTGATGGAAAAAAACGGATTGCGGATTTGTTTTCAGCATGCCGAAATCATAAAGAATAACCCTTCAAAGTTCAGGAAACAAAAATGCTGTCGAACAGTGTAACGGAAACGAGAATGAGAGATAAGGTATAGAGGCAGTTACAGGAGGAACAGTATGGTTTTCAAAGTGGTAGGTCAACAGTAGATCTCATTTTTGCTAGGAGACAAAGAATGGAGAAATAATGGGAGTATGGAAAAGATATGGAGATGACGTTCCTAGATTTAGAGAAGGAGTATGATAGGGTTCCCAGAGAAAAAGTCTGGGAAACCATGACAAGAAAGGAAATTGGAAAAGCAACAATACAGATGGTGAAAGCAATGTATGATAACTGCTACAGCTGTGTACAGACCCAAGTAGGAAAACAGGATGATTTAGGAATGAAACAGGGCTAAGACAGGGAAGCGTGCTGTCACCCCTGTTATTTATAATGGTTATGGATGAAATTATGAAGGAGACAAAATAAGCATATGATGGCATGGAAATGAAGATAATGTTATTTTCGGATGATATCGTAGTACGGGAAAATAACAGCATTGAAGTACAAGAACAACTGCATGTGTTAAATGAAAAAATTGTGAAATATGGTATGAAAGTTATTGTGGAAAAAAGTCAATGGTAATGACAAGAGGGGAAAGAGAAGGAAAAGGTATTATAACAATGGGGGTTCAGAATCTTGAAATAGTGAAGAACTTCAAGTATCTGGGAAATGAAATAATACCGAATGCAAGACTAGACGGAGATTAACAACAGAATGCAACAGGGGAGTGATTTTACCAGAGTGTAAGGAAATTAATATGGAGGAAAGAAATCCCAAGAAAGTGTAAAGAGATATGTACAAAATGTACTATGCACCCATACTAACATATGCTGCCGAGACCTGGACGATGACAAAGAGGGAGGAGAGTAAAATACAGGCTAATGAAATGAAATTCCTAAGAAGTATGTTAGGAAAGACAAGGAGGGATAGATTGAAAAATGAAGATATTAGAAAAGAAATTGGAGTAGAAAAGTTGAATAAAAAAACTAAGAAGAATAAATTACGATGGTTTGGACATGTGAAGAGGATGGAAGAGGGAAGGATACCGAAACAGGCAATGGAAACTAAAATGGAGGGGAAAAGGGCCAGAGGTAGATCCAGAGCGAGATGGATGGATTCGATCAGGGACAGTGTAAGAAGTAGAAACCTGGACTGGAACACAATGATGGAGGAGGAGTGGTGGAGAGAGAGAGGAAGGTGGAGAAGTACCATCCACACCCCGACCCGGTTGGAACTGGATAAGGGGAAATGATGATGATTATTTGTACATTCGTCAAGGACCAAAAGATGAAATACTAACTGAAAATGAATTGCCTTGTACTGAATGTTACATGTATTTTTTACACAATTACACAAATATGATTCTTATATCTATAAACTCACTGGAACAAAAATATACAATCCCTACTGTATTATATAAGAATGACTTGTTAAGAATTTATAGGATAGAAAAAAGATGTTTTTTGGCCTTCAACTTTTCCAAAACTTGATAGTTATTAGCAAAGAGAATTCAAAAGCAAAGCAGTTGAAGTGTATGAGCGATCTGTCACACATCTAAAAAGAAATATGCTCTGATTTTGAAAATTCCAAATTAAAAGTTTTAAAATTTTCAATTTCAAATCAGAATTTTCATATGATTTGGCAATAGCAGTTCAGGCTATGAACCTTACCCACCTAATCAATGAATATGCACTTTATGAAGAATTTGTGGTTTGAGAGAGGTAAGAGAATCTTTAGTAATTCTAATTTTACCAGTCGAAATGTGGGTGGAAATTTTGAAAAGACTGATTCCACTGAGATTCTAAAAATTATAGAATACTAGCTGAAATGCCTGGCTTCGCTCGGGAAACAGTGACAAACGATTTTTATTGTTCAGGGCAAACGTTCCCCATTCCTTAATTATGCAAGCGATTCTTACATTAACATTTACTGTTTTATGTATTGTATTCATTAACGTCTTACTTAATATTCACATGGATAGATGCACCGAAGCCTTTAAACCGGCAATAAAATTATGTGGATTATGTCAATACTATTAGCCAAAACGTAAACAATAAACATTTTGGTTACCGAACAAATGTAAGTAGATGTATCGATTTATGTTGCGACAAATCTTTCAATGTTAATGGTAAAAGATAACAATGTTCTAATATTCCTTAAAAATCATTTGACTCACTTTAAAATTATTCATAGTCTATATTTAGGCATATCTTGGTGTTAGCTATTCTTCCTCTATGGTGTGGATTTTCCTTGTATTAATCTTTACGTGTATATCTCCATTTGAAGAGGACAACAATTAAGAAATTTAGCTTTGTTGCCGCCCGGAAATGGACATCTAAACCGATAAATTTTGTGCTTAAAGGAAAATTTCGAGCGATTTAGCATGTAATACCACGAAACACGAACAGAATTAAAATATTCAGTCTTCCGTGCATAAAATAATCCATTTCCCGTGATCGTAAGTTAATATATAGGTATATTTATATCCACATCAGTGAAGGGCTGCATGGCATTTGGGGTTCCTCTACACAATTTCTCAAGCATTCTTATGGAAATAGTATTTTGTTGACTTCATGGGGTATAAGGTATAACAGTCCCCACGGTCTGCAAGCCTAGACCAAGTTCTTCCTTTGGTCCATAGGGTGACCCATGAAACTTTTGAGTTTGATAGCTTCAACGATATAAAAACGTATAGAGAACATACATACACTCTAAAATATTTATAAGATTTTTTATCTTTACCTGTAAGCAATGCAAATTTCTTCACTCGTGAAAAATTATGGAATGATGTGCGAAACATTATAAATACTCTGTAAAAGCAGAGCTCCAAATGAGGTTTAATTTTAATAAAACCTGTCTTGATTTTTTGTAGAAAAACAATGATATTGGGTTTAGCATAAATTGCTACGCCACTGCACTTACAATTATTGCGACAAAAATGAGAAATGAGACTAAAACCATCGAGACAAAAAATTAGAATTTCATCATTGGTAAGCCAGTGTTCAACGACCATGAAAATGTCAATTTCCTTCTCTTCAAGTAAAAGTTCTAGAAAATAGGCCTTTTTCCTAATACACTGTATATTAACATAAAAAAATCAATGGTATGAATTTTAACATCGGTAGTCTGATTAATCGTCGTCAGAGAGAGGGAAGAAACCCACGCCTAGTCACTGTTTCTTGGGCTTTGAAATTCCTGACTAGAGACGGGTAACCCTGTTGTCAGGGTCACACACTGCATGAATTGAATCACCATCATTAGCACTTTTAAGGCCACTAATGGGAGTTGTAGGGAAGGCAACGTTGGGGGCTGCAGATATTTGAGGCGAAGTTGGAATGGAGGACATATTAACTTCACTGAGGCCAGTTTGATTGCTAACTAGCAACATCTACGTTTGCACTGCCTGGTGGGGGCACGGACTCTTATGTGACCACTTTGCACATGAATTCAGGAAAACGAAGTCACGAACATACACTCCTTGAGGCTAATTTTCGGCATCTTTTAAATCAGGGAGTAAAGAAAGATCAATACCGACCTTATTAGCACAAAATGTCATTTTGCGACACCTTTATGCACAAAGCATCGCCACAATTAAATTTTTCTCTAACAATAAGATGCCGTCGTATGACCTTTTCCTGCGTAGATGGAGAAACTCGGCTCACAGCCATGCTTTGCGAAGAATTCCAACGAATTTCTTAGAATCTTTGTTTTGTCCCACTAATACTCATTTTCGTTTCCGACGCCTTGGTGGAACCACTATGAAGCCATCTTCCTGTTCATCATTTTCCGTCTGGGGTCTTAAAATCCGCAGCATCCTCTACCTTGTCCGTTTCCGTAGCAGGCACAGTCGCGACCACAGAGTTATGAATATACTTACTATTATTACTACTACAACTATTACTTACTCTATGGTCGCGACGGTAGCATGATCCAGTCCACCGGAGCTAGACAGACGAACGAGGGTCGTACAGACATTTTTGATGTTTTTGATCGTGCGGCTGGGAATCGATCGATCGATTTCATTGGTCGATGTTTATTTTCGACTTGCACGCGGATCGGAATTATTTACTTCGTTTCTATTATTAATTTCCACAGGGGCACTAATTTTATTAAAATCAAGAGCAGAATTCAAGTGCTACGTAGTTCATTTTCTTGCCAGTTACGGCGCTAGTGGTACGGATTGCTGGATCTGGGAGGTTTGACTTTTTTTCAAATAAAATAACTTTTGGAACACCTTCGTATGGTTATTTCATCCAGGTGACTAATAAGCAGCATTAACCGTTTTTCTTCCATCCAACTCTCTTATATTCACTCTACTCGAGCCATTTTTCATATTTTACCTTATTTTTAACCATTGAATTTTATTAATGCAAAATTTAACACCTCATTCATTCGCATCGTCCCTCTAAGTACTTTTTTACGGTATTTCTCAGATAGCGGGCCACATTTTTTTACGTGTAATAAACTTAAAATATCAGACCGTTCCCAGATACAACAGACTCAAAGTCAGTAGATAGCTGAATAAATCGGTACAGTTGGTAATCTTAGATAAATGTTTTCCGATATATCTCTGTTGGCGACACCGTATGCCACTGCAATTTAACGCTGTACGCGCACCGCCAATTTTTTCTATTTTGTGAATGTGAGTGGTAACGGGTGTTAATGCATGTGTTAAATTCATGCACACGGAGAGACCGACAGAGTATGTAATGTTGCATGGTTCTATGAGTTTACAATCAGTAATTGATTAAAGAGCCGCATTTTGCCGACTCTTGGGTTAACACTATACCTACTATAAAATTTATATTATAATCAAACGCATTTATTTATATTATTCTTTTGTTGTGTTTCTTTGTCTAGTTTTACTTGCGGTCATAGGTTGTTATATATTTTTATGGCGTTTTGTTTTACCGGGAAGTTATACTTGATTTAAAAAGAAATTATATTGAATGCATCTCAGTTGGAAATCATTGTTTTAATTTCACACGCTATGCGAGTGAAAGTCTCATCTGTACATTCCTCAATAAATTTGTACAGTGGGCCACGTTAGACCTACAAGTAGTAATTTTATCGTAAGCTGAAATAGTTTGTAAATAAATGATTGGTACATAAAAGTAATACCGAAGAATATGGACCATATTTTTAATTACTATTTTATTATAAACTATTTAAAATTACAGAAGAACCTCGATTATTTTAACCAGTTGGGACAATGGTGGTTCGGATAGTTGGACAAAATAAAAATGCATGCGTAGCGAAGGGGTCCTTACATTTTGGACGCTTATTTTGAAATACACTAGCATGCCCGTTGCAGCTACACTCGCAGTTAATTTGTAATTATAATTTACCAAATAGTATTATTGGAAGAAAGCCGACTTGTGAACTGAGAAGAATTATGCGAATTTGGAGGAATTTATAGCATGAGAAGGGCTAATAGACTGCGACTAGGATAAAAAATTGCTTTCACTTCGACAAATTATCCAATAACATAGCTATGTATTTTGCCATGAAACCGTGAAGTAGAGTAATTTATTTCACCGTTAACACATTATTAAATAGTTAACTAGCATGGCATTATTTTAGTCGTGTCAGTTAAAAGAGAAAATTTCAAATTATGGCCGTTTAATAGAGAAACTGGAGAAAAGTAGTTGACATTGTCATCCGAGGCACTGTGGTTTTGTTAGGAAAGGTTAACAACTGAAATTAAAGTAAAATGTAGGAATTTTAAATTTAGTTTGAATAATTGGACGTTCGAGTAACGTGTTCGAATAATCGGAATTCTGCATATACATTTTTTGTGAAAAAAATATGTATCGTTAGTCCGCCAGCTATCCGTCCTGCGCCATGTCACTATCTATAACACGGAGGCGAGTTTAAAAGTTCAACTGCCATAGCAAAAACGCGCAAAAACGTTACTAAGGCGCTTTGCGTTTGAAAGGTTGATAGATATAAAAGTTCTTCCTGTAAATTTATAAAGGTACGTTCTGAGTTGCTTACGTTTATTAGAATGTAGTTGCATTGTCGTCGTTATTTTTTGCCTTAAGTGAAATGCGAAACAGTAAGATTCAAATTTCTCTCAGCAAAGTTGAACTTTACGATATTGGTGCCGGCGTGCTCGGTGTCATTTCTACGTTGTTAACGAAAAATCTTATTGGTTTTTCCTTCATTATGCTTTTCTACGTGGGCAATTGAAGAAAAGCTTAAATGATAGATGCAAATGAAAGAGAATTAGGACAACCGTTAGACATCTGAAGAGAATTCAGTGAAGTTAATTGACGATAATTTCAACGTAATGTTCAATTATGGTTACAATTCGTACTCTTAAGAGTTTATGTACTCTTTTGAAGTCCCATTATTGATGTACCTTCCCTTTTCATAAATTATCACCGGTATACTCATTTTTCGCTGTCGCCCAAAGCTCTATTGCTAAAGTGTAACATGATCGATAAGCGAAATAATAATTTTATTCACGGGCGGTGGCCTTTTTCAGTTTCATACAAAGGTATTTTATAATTATTTAACATATATGAAGAAGTTGTACATATTAATATACAATATATAATAAAATGCATAGTTATATAAGAAAGTTATATCGTAAAATTAAACAATCACATTTGAAATTGAACTTTTGGGTTTTTACAGATAATGATTATTAATGTTTTCTTAGTGGAGTACTTGTAATTTTTTAAAAATCTTATGCTTAAATGTTGAGATTTTGAAATCAAACAAAATTTCAGCTGAAAGGAAACAAACTCGGGTGTATATGGTGGTTTTTACACAGTAGTGGAATCAGATTGCATTGTATTCATCCTTCCTTTAGATATCCTATTTTAACTCATTTTTAACAGGTACAACCACTAGTGAATAAGATGAGGTACATATGATTTTTGATGGTGAATATGTATTTTGAAAAATCCAGTTAATGAATGCCATTTGTGGTTTTTACAGTTACTATCATACATTTTGTTAAAATTCAGACCATGGAAAAGAAAAAATTCTGTTTTAGAAACTATGTTAATTTTGAACTCTCCTGAAAAACAATTAATGGAGAGAAAAGATGAAGGGTTCATACCCCTGAAAGTTAAAGAAATTATTGAGAAAAACCATGTTGAAAATGATGAATATTCAATTCTTAAAGTTAAATTTTTAACACTTACCTATGATGTCATATTTGAATAAATGGATTACGGATTTAGGTTCTTTGAATGGATGGAATTAAACAAGGTGCCCAGTTGGTGTGATATTAAGAAAAGTGTTCAGTACATTAAAGAAATTAGGATAATTAAAGAAGACTCAAAATTATTTGGTCAGGCTATAAATTTGAAATCATTTTTAAATTAAATGAAAAATTATGAAGATTTTTCTAATTTATTGTCAAATATGAAGTGGGTAAATATTTTGAAAATTTTCAAAAAGTCTCATCTGAGTTATTAAAAATTTGCCATTATTTCTTTGCTGTACCTTCACGTATTGCCAACTAAAAGAATTTTCAGTCTGATGAAAGTACAGTGGGCATATGAACGAAATGAAGTTCTAACCAAATCTGTTAAAAGTTTATTGCTGGTTCAATATAATTTTAAGGAGTTGTATTGAGTTTCATAATTATTGTTTAAGAAACAGACATTCTAAATCAAGTTCAAAACTCTAATAAATATAATTATTCCTCATAATTTTTCTATAAATTTAGTGAAAACTTTTTTACTTGCTCACAGTACCTACTAATTTTATGATAAAAGGGATAACTTTTGTTTTTATGAGTTGAATTTCTCTAACATGGAAAATCTTACCTATAGAAAACATTTCTAGAGGACTGAAAGATCTGAAATTACATCAGATTCAAGCTTATGTTGCAAAATTCATTTAAAAAGGAATATTCTTGGCTAATCAAAAAGTTAATGCTTAGCCAATAAGTTCCTCTTTATTTTTTTACTTTCTCATGTACGAAGTATATTGAGAAAGTATTGTATTCGAGAAAAAATTCTATCAATATTTTGATGGAAAGATATGTTTTAGGTGTACCTGAGTCTGAAAAAGTGGTTTTCACAATTCTGTCTCTCTGTTCGCGGCTCTAGAGCGTAAACTGTAGAGCGAAAATGATTGAAATTTTCTACAAATTGTGATTGGATAAATAGTTTAATTGTTTCCAAAGTATTGTTGACATAAACAATTTTCTCGTAATAGAACTCATGGATGAGAGAATCGAGCTAATAGTCAGAGGATAATATTCACTGTGATTGTTAAACGTTCTCTATTTACTTTTTTGTCTTTTGTTAAATAGTTAATTTCGTTTGTTCCTTTGTTCATCCATTTTCTGTTGATTATTGTGCTCTTGCTGGTTTTACTTACAGTTTTCGTTTTGAAGATATCGTCATGAAACTTCGCATAGGTACTATATAATTTTACCCTGCAAGTAACATGGGATATATGACGATAAAAAATTTGTGGGAGGGAGAGCTTAATTCAATAAATATTTTCCCATAATTTACACGTAATTTTCGATTTTTCACAGTGCAAGATTTTCTTCCTTCATTCGTCTACTAGGTTTTCTTCATTTTTGCTTTATTGGACGGTTAAAACTGTACTATGTTATTATTGCAATATTTACATGTTACACGGTCGAAGTTTTAGATTCACTAAATCTGTCGAAATTCAACGGGCACTTCTTCTAGTTTATCTATAAAATTTTCAAATACTATGGACATTTTCAGTATTCTTTAGTGCAAATCCCTTTTCAAATGGTGTATTATAAATAATATAACAATAAACATGCAAACTTTTAAATTACTGTTATTATCCTGAGAAATACATGGTATACTCTTTTGTACTATTTTATTCTCACTTTGTTTTATTTGTCCTCTTTTTTGGCTATGGAGATCTAGTAGCCCTAGTTATGGTGGATGAATTAGAAGTCGTGGAAAGTTCTCCGTGATATTAAAAGAGAAATTGAAGGACAAAGAAGCTGTGTGCTGCCACTTGTACGATGGAACATTTATTCATAAAGGTTAGTACCTGTGTGTTTTATTAAGCTTTTACCCCTGCCTATATGTATAGACATGCAAGCCTGATTGTATAACCTAATGATTGGTTGCAGCCTAGGTATTGTATTAGGATAAGTTATCCTGATGTCAAAGTAATATTGATGGTGTCATACCTTCAGTGTTTTACAAAGTTAATTTTGTAACTTTCTGCAATTTCTTCAACTTCTTAGCATCATCTGGTTAATAATATAGACTTGTTTGTGTTGATTTATGGATCAGTTGCTCAATAATTGGTATTTTTGTAGTAATGTTTAGGAGATTTTCCTGACCAGTATCCAATTTCATTGTGTAATTAGGCACTTTTTGGTTGATTGCTATTAAAAATATTCATTGGGTAACATTTTAACGGATCATCATTAATTGTATATATGAAAATTTTCGGTGAATATATTACAGCATGATATTTATTACCAACTTTTATATTAACTTTTACAGTAGTATATATATTTATGTCTTCAACCCCTTCGATAGCAGAAAAAATCTTGGATACTTCAGGATTTGAACCACCTTTTGGATGCGTAGACGAACACCTTATCCATTGGGCTAGTGATGTTGTATGCACTTGTGCTGGTTTTTAGTAATTTAAATTGCTTACGTGAAAATGAATCTTTAATAGAGAAAGGAAGTTTATTTAGACAAAAATCTAATAATTACATTTCTCCGAAAATACATAGAAAAAAACAGAAAAAACATTAAATACATACAAAAATACATAAAAAATACATAAAATTTTCATATCAACAAAATACATGTAGAAATTGTTAATATCAACAAAATAAACACGTTAATTATCTACGTTTTATTATTTCAACAAACTCCTAAAATTTCTTTCATTCTCCATGCGTTTAATATGTTTTGGGAGTTTATTAAATAGTTTAAAGCCATTTACCATTATAGACTTTTTATAGAATTCATTTTTTGGTGTATCCGTATGTCCTCTGCATTACGTGTATTGTAATTATGTACATCATTATTTAGGAATAAATTTTTATATAAATAATCTGTGGCGTGTCCAGTGGGGGGTCAGAAGGGTCACTACATCCTCTGACGCTGCAATCAGCTGTTGGCACCTTTTCAAAATTTTTGTTAAACTGTTAAAAAAAAATTTTCACTGTATATTAACCTTTTGTACTTTCGGCACAAAAGATGTATCCCTATATGACCGAGCATGTACAAT
The DNA here is from genome assembly GCA_036926305.1 of Uropetala carovei. Classification (NCBI taxonomy): domain Eukaryota; kingdom Metazoa; phylum Arthropoda; class Insecta; order Odonata; family Petaluridae; genus Uropetala; species Uropetala carovei. The sequence goes on from JAXCHB010000164.1 coordinate 1,292,863, forward strand.
CATCCCATTTCATCATTGTGGTATTTTGATGCCTCCAATGCAATATGCAGTGTGAGTCATGGGTTTTTGTCAGCACTTTTATATTATCAAGACTTCATTTGTGCCTAAAAGGAAAACAAATTTTTTCTCAGGGCTTTTGGAATGAAATATGAGCTTTCCTTTGGCCGAGACTAAACATCTGCCCATCCTGGAGTGGGTCATCTGAAGTGTTTACTCTCTGCTTCTCATGATATGCTAAGTTTGCTATGCTAGAGATAGCATTGCTTGAATTATGCATGACTGCGTTCTTTGTCTCCTTCCATTTTTTATATTGATGGTTCAGAATATAGAGCTCAGTCTTGCTTCTCATAAGCTTGTTGATGGTTGCTATATTTTTTGCCTTCGAAAATTTAGTTTTTGTCAGTGATATTTTTATGTATTATTTTATCCATTGTTTCATTTAAAATTTTAGTTTAAGTATTATTTTATCAATTTTAGTTCTTTCTAATTCAAATATAAGAACCACTTTGGGGATATTTGTCTCAAAAAGTAGAGATTAGACTTGTCAGGAGAAGCTTATTCTTGTTAATCTTTCCCACTCTCCCTACTCCCTAACAATGTTTCTACGACTAACAATGTTCGCTGTCCTCACTTCTCTCTTGCGAGGATTGTGAACCTACCGACCCCAACCTCGATATGACACTGAATCAGGGGTTGAAACATAAACATACTGGGTAAAGTTACCCGGAGAGAAAGCTGTGTAAAAACCTGTACAAGTCCAGGTATGCGTGGTAATTCTATTTACTGGGGATATTCCTATCGTTCGAAAATCGGCAAGATTTTACGTTGACATCTGCCAAGTTAATGGATTGTAGAGATGTAGTGCTTTTATTGTTTTGCCATAAAGTTATTTCAATCTGCGATACTTATAATCTTTTCCACATAGGTATGTAGGTTGTGCTCAAATTCATTTATCGTACATTTATTCCTAACATGTTTATTGAAATTTGTTGGAATGTATGTATTTATACTGCTGTATTCTAGTGACATCTGTGGACGGTTGTGAAGTTTTTACTTCCGGTGTTGTTACTATATCCTGTAAAGATGGCCACTCTCAATAAACGGTGTTTGTAATCAGTGTAAAGAATCTTTCTCCATCCTCACAAAATCTTAACAGGTTATAGGCCCAGAACAACGTAATATGGCTGATCTGTGTTTTGTGGAAAGGATTTGTGAGTTCTGATTAATGGTGTAAGCGCAAAGTAAGAATATAGTATTTCCTAATTCGGAACTTGTGCCCTGTGATAATGTCGAGTAAAGTGCTGTAGGCATATTCCGAGATTTGTTCGAGGAACTATTGTCTGTGATTTGTGACGTGAGGTGTCATGTTCCACGTAAAAGAAAGACATGGCGACAAATCAAGCACGGTTTACCGGCATGCCGGGCATCAACAAGTTGAAAGGAATGGAGGACTATATTGATTGGAAATTTGCTATGAAACTACTTTTAATGCACGAGAAGTTGTGGGCGTATGCATGTGGTATTGCACAGGACGAGAACGCTGAGAAGGATACTGATGCCCTAACCTTAATTTGTCTCCATGTGCAGCCTCACATTTACCCTTATGTGAGAAATGCAACAAAGGCAAAAGAAGCATGGAACGAATTGGCAGAAGTTTTTGAAGATAAAGGAGTAAACCGAAGGATTGCGCTCATTGACATGCTTTTGGATGAACGGCTAGACAAGCACAACTTAATGCATGATTACGTCACAGCTGTTATGTTGAAAGACATAGGTAAAGGCCTAGATGATGATCTGGTTGCGGTAGTGATGCTCCGTGGTCTTCCTGAAGAGTACAAGCCAATGAAGATGGCGCTAGAACATTCGGGTGCCGAGATAACTTCTGAAAACATCAGAGTGAAGCTGCTGCAAGAAGACCTATGGAATAGTTCGAGGGTTGCAGCAGGTGACTCCGCTCTGTTTGCCAAGGGGAAGAAGATTCAAGGTGGTTCTCGACCGAGTCCTGCCACTGGTGACAAGAAGAAAAAGTTTGTGTTTCTGGTGTGGCGAAAAGGGACATATGAAAGCTGAGTGTCCAAAGAGGGATCAAGAGAAGAAGCCAAGCGGTTTGAATTCCAAGGAGATAAGGGAAAAACCGGGTTCCGGATTCAAGAAGGATTGGTGTTTTCTGACTGCTCTTGGTACTGGTATTTTGAGCTCTAAGACTTATAATCCATTTAAATCTAATAACAGTGGCTATTATAGTTTAAAGAAAGAACTTTATTTATTCACTTTACAGAATGAATTAATTTTAGGATAGCTTTGCCTATTATAAAAGGAGTTACCTTGGAATTTACAGTATGTAAAGTGGAAGTTGTACTGAATTGACTCAAGTATATTTCAAAGCAAAAATCAATTTAAAACTATTGAAAGTTGTTGTTTCGGAAACTGAGAAGTCCAGAGTGGTGAGCAGACGCTAAACGATATTAAGGTACATGTTATTCCTAAATCTGTTTAAAGCATTATCAGAGGCAATTGAAGATTGAACAAATTTTTTTGTTACCGGAATTCTGCTTATTTCATAAAATTGAAATGCTAATGCATTAATCCATAAAAATCTGTTAAGAGTGGCTATTTTAGTTGAAAGAAATATATGTAAGTACATGGTACTTTTATTCGCTTTTCAGAATGAATGAATTCTAGGTTAACATTGCATATTATAAAAGGATTTTCTTTGGAATAAGAAGTTTGTTATGTGGTTATTTTAACTGAATTGAATCAAGTTCTCTTCTAACAATAAGTTTGAAATCCATTTAAAACTGGTGAATGTGGTTGTTTCGGAAAATGAGAAGGCAAGAGTGCTGAGTAGACGATAAATGATACTGAGGTACATTATATTCCAAATTCTATTTAAAGTATTATCAGAGGCAATTGAAGATTGAACCAATTTTTTTGAACCAGATTTCTACTTATTTAATGAAATTGAAATCCTAATGCTATAATCAATTTAAAGCTAATAACAGTGGCTATTTTAGTAGAAAGAAAGGTACTATTTTATTCACGGAATTTCTGTGAGATTTTAGTTAATTAAAACAGACTTATAATATAGAAATATTCGATGGTTAAAACAGTTGACAATTTTATTCTTGCGATTTTTACGTTTCATTGACGAAAATTTAGATTCATTAAACCCGTTGAAATTCAACGGGCACTTATGCTAGTTAATATATAGTTAGATACATTTTAATAAAATATTAACATAAATACAGTATCAACTATCATAATAATGACATCATCGGAAATACTGTTGCCAGCAATATACATCTCAGGCAAAAATGCTTGGTTAACTTTTAATTGCTGTAACTTAATAGTCGCACTTTCTGTCTGCAAATTTATAAAATGTAATTGTTTTAATAACACCAGTCTCTACCTGCTTGAATATCTGATTGTTATCATTGTTTATAATATTATAAAACTAGTGTATTGCCCGTTGAAATATCAATGGGAGAATTATAGATAGATTATTATTATTTTCATTTAAAATAATTAATATCCCGCTTTTACATATGAAATATTTTTTCATATACAACATTTCTAGTGAATATTCTGTTGTTGACGGGCTATCTTTAGTTAAACTTAAATTACTTACCTTTTTTTTCCCTCCCTTTCCCCCCGTCTTTCCCTCTCACACCCCCTCCCCCTCTTTCCCCCTCCCCCCTCTACTTCCCTCTCGCTCCCCACTCTACCTCTCCCCCCCCCCCCTCATATTAAAAGCATTCGAAGCACGTTTATACCATAAAGATTGAATTAACAATATGATATAGAGGTCTAACAATGGAATTGGTAGGCAAGGCAACATCCCCTTAAAATGGCAAGATTTCCTCAAACTTTGTGAATTAAACATTTTCATTGAGAAATTTTGAAGTGTAGGCAGAAAACGATGAACAGAATAAGAAACTTGATATAGTTTTCTTCGAAATGGTTCATATCCCAACATCGTAGGTCAGTTCTTTCTAATTTTAATCTAAAAAAGAATGAAAGCCTGCACGTCCAACTGTCCCATTTTGTGTTACCTTATGGGAAATGGAAATTATCTTCTGGAGTCGAACCTGGGTCTTTGATCTCGAGTTCGATATATTAAAACTTTTTGTTGTTATATCATAATGCTATCCTGAAAATTTTATCAAATTCGGTTCAGTCATTTGCGAGATATTAAGCTTCAAAAAGCATTACATGACAATGTGACAAAGCTACAAAGTGACACTGTCTTTTATTATTATAGATGTTTGCTCCTGCTTTTTCAATTTAATTCTTTTGTTTCAAATTGTCTTCATTTTCTTTTTAATCTGCATCTTCATATTATGATTTTTTCTTTATTTGTGTCCCAGTAATTGTTTTTCCAAATACCTGTTGGTACTTCTGCCCAACTGTCATCAATACCTTATCCTTCTTCTTTTTTACTTCTGACACTTGGCACTTTTTAAAAATTATTTAGTACTTACATATTATCCCCATGCCATAAAAATATTAACAGAATAATAACGTATTGTTGGATTTACAATATTTTATTTTAAAAACAACATTAACTGAAACTGACTGGCCTGTCTTGACATTTACAAACCCAATCACCAGGCAACGGGGAGGGATAGTTTGGTCCTGGGAGAGGCGAAGGGTGAGGTAGCTCCTGGAGATGATAACTGATATAAAAACAAAGCGAGCCGGTCTCACCACTATCCTCTCCATTTGCGAGAGAGGAATTATATCTCGTTTGACTGTTGCGTGTAACCTGAAACTTCATATTGAGAGCACCCTGAGGGTGTTCAGCTCGTGCTTATTTTTTTAACTTTTGGCTTGGAAAGGGGGGTAGAGGTCAAAATAAATAAATATATGGCCATAAAACTAAAGAACTGAAACTTCACATCAGGAATGAGTACAGCATATTTTTCATTTGCATTTTAAAATTATGCTTCTGGTGGCTTGCAGGGTATTAATGTAAATGCAGTACAAAGTAAGCAAATTTCAGTCAATTCCATAATATTATTTGTTGCAATGTCCGCTTCTGAATGCTTCCAGACACCGACGCTGCTTTGTCATTCGAAAAAACTTTTGGTACTGGTCGGTAATCCCCCCGCCATGTTAATTATCCCCAATTACCACTTTAATAGTGTGTGAAATGAAATGGATATCATAAACTAAATATACTATTTTGCAGGATCTGATATTTGTTAATTACTTAGATTTAATAACTTTCATGCAAAACGACAATTTGCAAACCCAAGACCGATCTGCCTGTGGCGACATTTCTTAGGCTCGTGACTTGATGAGTCCTTTAGTTCATTGTTTATTGGTTTTTATCGAATGTTTTGGTCATTTTCTTCATCTAACATTGTACAGCTAGTTTCATAATCAGAATAAAATTCAAATTTCATACAACAATCCACACGGTCAACAATACAATGAATCGTAAATATGTATTGAAATCAACTAAAGAATGACACAATCTAATGTAATGTAGTTTATTTAGGTAGTCTTTGGTTATCCTGGACCCCTTTTTAAAAAGTAATTTTTGTGATAACCCTTTCCCGTGGAAACATTAAAACAAACTAAGAAAATGAGAACTTTTCAAAAAAAATTTATTTACAAGTAACCGAAGATATTGGCGAGCCTTCGGCTCGCTTTCATTTTAGATTATAATGCCTTTTATATCGGGTGTAGCCGTCTCCGGGCGCTATCGCACTCTTCACCTCCCTGGAACGAATCTATCCCTCACCATTGGCCGGTGATCGGGTGGGTAAATGTCGCCACAGGCAGATCCGTCATGGGTTTGCAAGCTTAAGTTTTGCGTGAAAGGGTTATGTCAAAAAATTATTTTTCAAAAGGGGTCCGGGATGGCCGAAGAGAACCTTTATTTAATTTTATAATTATTGGGTATAACGGAAATCTTCGGACGTTAATGCCCATCAAACGAAGGGCATGAATATATTATTGATACTTTTAAGAATAATGTTAGATACGGAATCTAAGATTGTATTTATTAAACAACTCAAATATTAAACAACACTGGCAGATGAAAAACAACCCAATATTTACAGTTTCCTTAATACTTAAGTTCGATATAAAAATTTGTTAATTTGAACTTTTTCATTTAAAAAATACGAAAAATATACATACCTTTATGTTTACATCGTTTACACTTTTGTAATAATCAGAAGAAACTTTACGTTGTATTTTTGTTTAACTTTGCATTTTTAAAAAGATAAATTAGTTTATCAAAAGTAAAAAATATCGATCTAAAGACACTTATCATGAAATACATTTTTGTAAACAATCCGTTGTCAAGCTTTTATTGATAAACCTTTTATCCATTCTCATATAAATAAAATATTAAGTACGTATAATAGAAATTGTAAACAATTAGGCCGTTTTACAACAGCGCACAGTGGTCAATTTCAGCATTTTGGAGGGACAAAACCTGCGCTCATTGTAAAAATTAAATTAAAGTATAAATATTGACATATTTAACCTTTTCATGTAATTAAATGATAATTTACTCATTGACATCATTGTAACGCAGCAGAAAATTACAAAATGTAGGTAATTCTATGTACACAAGTGTACAGCATTCAGCTCACATGACGTTAAATATGCAATCTTAAAACATTGTGTCGGTGTCCGTTTCTGAGCCTGAGTCACTTTCTTCTGGGTTATCAAACACACTATGGCCAACATTTTCTGAGGGAGATTTGAGGACTTTTATCAAGTTTAATACTTCTTCAGGAAGTGCCGTTCTTTTTTGGTAGGAAGTTTCCTTATGCTGCTGATTATTGGGTCTGATGAAATTAGTAGATTATTCATGAGATCTTCATTTGTATTTCTTCTTGATGTTTTTCGAGAATGAAACTCCCTAAAATTTTTACAGTCTTTGTGTCTTGCCTCTTGTGCATCCTCGGATAACTGTCCAATAGGTAATAACATAGTGTCAGTTATGTCTGCTCTGTGGATCAGTACTTTATGTATGCTAGCTGGCATATAAAACCACCCATACAGTCTCACGTAAAGTTCCGCGGTCTCTTATAAAATAAAGAAAAAATTAAGTGGGTGGACCTGGGCAGATGAAATATATACGAACGGTAGCTAAGTAATTGATGAAGCGGATAAACCAGTTTAAACATTAAAACAAGGTAATACCTTTTTAATGATGACGTTATAATTCACATTTTCGATGAAATTTTTAATTTCACGAAATCAATGATTATTTTAGCATTGAAACCGTAAGTATGCACAAAATATTTTATCAACTGAAAGTAATATACCTTCAGTAATATTATCCATGCCAGGTACTTGATGTTTTCTATAGTAATCACTGATGGAAACAAACACAGCGAGCCTCCCTAGTACCAGACCCACATGTGGGGACACTCCCTGCGACTGAAGCAACAGTCAGCGCCTCTGCAAAACTTGAGTAAACTGTTCATAGGGCAAGAATGGGCGCTCAAATATACACAGCTACTTAGATAAAGTACCGAGTAAGGGAATTTGCAAGGATTAACATTAAAACCTCGTAAAACTTTTTTTATAGGGCTTCTTAAAGTTAATATTTACTTTTAAAAAAGTGTATTTTTACTGTCACAGAAATTATGAATTTAATATCATTAAATGTCAAATTTAATGCAAAACACTTGATTTTATGAAAAATACATACATCCACTAATATTTCCAACTCCAGACACTTGAGTTTTTCTGCAATGTTCGCTACAGGAAACAACGGAAATGTGTGCTCTCTCATTCGAGACTGACGAGTCTATGCCTGCTCTTCCAATTTGGTAATGATTCACGGGATTGTTGTATGTTTATTTACGACGTTGCCATGGTTTCATTAACACATTTGGATGTGTTACCTATATGACTACCTATTTATGCTTTGTTTTGTTAGGTATCATGCAGTTGGAAAATGAGGTTTTGTCCCTCCAAAACACTGAAATTGACCACTATGCAGCGATATAAATAACAACCATAATTATAATTTTGATATAATTAGTTTTTAGGCGCGTTTCGCTTACAGCGTGAGCGCCTATTATCGTCGGTCGGTCCGTCCGTCTGTCCGTCCGTCCGCATGTTCGTTCTCGACTTCTACCGAACGGATTTTTATGAAATTTGATATTAAGGACTTTCAATCAAATGTAATAAGAAAATCGCAAAAATGAATCACGTACGCCAATCAGGGGTACTACTTTACTGGTGACAAAAAATTAAATTTTCGTCATATCTCGTAAAATATTGCTCATATCAAAATATTTTTCAAATAACAGTTGTAGCACTGGTAAAGTAGAGTATTTCCTTTCCTATACATTTTTATCGTAGGAGTAGCCTTTATCCATAAATTGAACAAGAAAGTCTTAAATCAAGTTGAACTCAAATTTCTTGCATGGTTACTTCATTGTTGCTAACATAAGCAATCTCCCAAACAAACGTTTAATTTCCTTACGTGTGCATGTAATATTATTAAATAGGAAGAAAATGGATTATTTATGATGAAGAAAAGAACTTTAAAACGCTATTTCCCTTACGTACAGGTATATAACTTCTTTCTAATACTCCATTGCACGAAACGCGCCCATTTGTGATACGTTGTACACTTTCCTAACTTGTTTAATAGTTCCAAACATTATTTCACGGAATTTCATACGTACTTCGATAAATAATAATCATGGCTTCCATCTCAATGTTATTGGGATTACGCTATCGTGTTAAATCCCTAACAATTGAGTTGTCATGGCAAGGAAAACTTTTTTGTTCAAAAAACCTTAAATGTCGTGGTAAAAACCTTAATTTTGGACAAATTCGGCTCGTATTTGAAATTCGACGGTGGGAATATAAAACTTTAGTTTCTGGGTTCAAGTCACGTCTTCGTACCGTTAATTTAATTAATTTTAAAGTGCAAATTAAAAATAGTTACCCTAATCGTTTCAGTTGCAGGACGCGGCAAAATACGTGTCGGATGATTAAATCGTTCGCCATTTCGAAACAAAGTGACAGAGGGAAACGAAACCTTGAGTAATCACTAAGTTAGGATGTAAGGAAGCAGATTTGGTTGTACTAGCTTTTATCGTTTAGGAGGAGTTCCATGAATGAATATACATGAAAACAAATTCTTTAAAATATATAGTAGATTGAAGTACAATTTGCGTACAGGGGCGCCTTTTCCTCAACGTACCTATTTGTCTATACATACATCATTGGAATGCTAGTTGTAACTTTTGAATGTGTAAGTATGCTCTGTCACATCTACTCTTCTAAAATCTGTGTTAAAGCAAAAAAAGAAAGTTTCAAATTCCAGAATGACGCGAAATCTTCCAGACAAAATTAACCTCCGAACCCTTGCGATACGCGGTCGCATTGCCCTGCTGACGGTAGGCGACCGCGACCGTGGGGAGGCAGGGGGTCGGGGGCGCTACTCTGCTAATTGCTAACCCCACCCTTGCAAGGGCCACCAGCCGAGGCGGCACTTCTTTCTTAAAGTGCCATCGACCTTTACCACAAATCCTTTCGCTGGAAAAATACCATATGTCTACCCCTTCTTTTGCATTCTTCGTCTTATGGAGTCTTGGGAATCCCAAATCTGTTTTAAATCGGTATGGAGGATCGTTTCCGAAAACCAACTTTATATACCCCTTCTTCACAACCCCTTCCCACATTTACCTTGATAGTCATTTCGAAATAGCCCTTATAGGAAATGGAAATCATCCTCGTGAGTCGAACCGAGAATTTTTTTCGGAATTTTTCGTATTTCACCCTTAATACGCGATACTGTGTACTGAACGGACATTTTCGCTCTGGTGACCTCCTCTCTTTCTTTTCCTTTCGCATTCCTCCTCGCCCCACTCGTAACATGAGCTTATTGCACATCCCTCACTTCCGTTTATCCATTTCCCAGCGATCCCTATTCCACCGAATCCCCTCCCTCTTCAACACCCTTACTGCAAAATATCCGTCTTTGGACCTCTTCACCTCCCCTAATATTTTCATCTCTTTCATCAAACATCACAGAAACAACGAAGATCATGCTTATTATATCCTTGTTATTGTTAATACTATATTTTTTTCTGTTATCTTGTCATTTTGTTATTGTTATTTAAAAAAAAAAATAATTTATTTGTTACTACACCCAATGTAAAAGGCCTCTGTTGCTGTTATTGGTGTCCTAATAAATAGAAAAATCATTCCTGCCAAATTTAAATCTTTGTGAACGAATTTTCAAAATTTATTTAGTATTATCATATTAAATAATATTTTGTCGATTCATAATTACGAAAATTTCAATAGCATAATTTTTTTTAACTGGTAACACCAGTATCGTTTTCGTCAGGCCATCCCGCGTGACTGATTTTTTCTTTGAACTCAAGAACAGTAATTTATTTTTTTTCTGTAGCGTTCTCCTTCGCCTCACTCCTCAGATTTTTGTCACTTTGCGTTCCTAAACCAATCATAAAATGTTCCGAGAGAGACATTTTCTGCAGCGAGGGTTACAGCGAGGAATGTGGAAGTGAGAAATGGTTTGGTTAGATTTTCGGTCATTTTCTAACCTTGTGCCCCTTGTAATCAGAGCCGGCTGGCTATAGAGGCGGGCGAAGGGGCGCCAAAGGAAGGCTGCCAAAATTTTCTTGAAGTCCAATGGAAATCCCTACGCCTATCGTAACTTTGAGCGCTTTTCCAAAGGTGGATGGGGGGAAACGGGGAATACCGGAGTAACCGTACTCTCACACCCAGGGCACCCAGTAGCGCGCTTTCCTCGGAAATACTGCAGGCGGAAACCGACAGAATTTGTGGATTTGTGGGGCATGGACCACACAATGATAGTGCAACCGACCGGAGCGAATTTACGACCTTCTTTCCCGCCTACCGCGCGTCTTCATACCGTCTCTTTCCTCACTAATCCTTTTCTCGAGAAAAGTGAAATGTCTATACTTCTGTTTTCCCCTCACCCATTGTTCAGCCACTAAGAGTTTATTCTTGGCCCTCTTCCTATGCTACCATTTTCATTTGCGCTGAAGCAGTGATCACTTCTCTGTGCTATCGTAGAAGAAACCTCGCACTGTGTTCATCTTTTGCTGTAAGGTAAAGTGATATCTTAAGAGTCAACGTGAGCAAGTAATTTGGTAAGTCCTCCATTTTTCTAAATTTAAGGCGAGTAGGCTTCAAATAGCTTTGGCGTTGATTGAACATTTTTGTTGTTTTCCAGTCATAAATATACCGCATTTCAAATTATTTATTCTGATAAAAAGTTTATATTAAGATAAAAAATAGGTTTTGTAATGTAGCATTAATCCAGTATTCGGAAATTTGCTATGCGACAGGCATACTTGCGTTTCCTTATGCAAATCGAAAAATAACGACAGTAGTAGAAGGTTAAATCGTAAGTTACATAGAGATTGTTATGCATCATATTCGTCTAAAATGTACAGAAATGTGACATCCCTTTAAATAAAACGAAGTGAATGACTGTAAATGACGCAGGGTCTAAAATTTCAAGCAAACTGAGGCCTAAATATTCAGTTTTATATGATGCGTGTAAGATCTTTTTGAACGAGTTATTGACCTAAGACATTGCTTCTATGGGAAAATCGGTTTCGTCTATCGTCTTTTCGCCAATCGGCGGGGATTCCAGGAACCAGTTAACGACGGTTATCGAGATCCTACTGTATAGTCGAACTACCAATTTTCTATCTTAATTCTAAATGATTTAAAAAAGATATTATGCAATGTTCAGCATCGATGTATATTGATCGGAACCAGCGTTTTTCTTATAGTAACTGAACGCAATTTTTATCAGTACAGATTCGAATGAATTCGACAAGAAGAAGAAATGACTTGTTTTAGACAATTACCTAGTTTCTATCTAAATGTTAAATAATTTTTAAAACTATTATATTAAGTCCTGATCGATGTCTTAAACGGATCCATGTATCTCTTACGGAGAAAAGGGTCTTACCAGGACTTGAAACCTTGAACTTAGGTGGAAAATTAAAAATCGTAAAATTTACTTAAAATTGGAAACGGCCGATGAAAGATTCACGAATAAGGCACAGGTGATTACCTAGATATCACTGTAAAAATGTTCCATAAAAACATGCCCTTTTAATGGGTAGAATTTTTATACCATACATGCATTCATAATAATATTTGAAATGTTAATTAGCTGTATCCGCGCAATATTTGAGCGTATTTTTATAATTTTTTTAATGATTTCGACATGTTTTATTTATTTATTTAGTTGTTTCAAACTTTTTCAAAAATTTTACCGTTAGAAGGAAGAAAATATTAAGGTTGGAGAGCTGTAATTTTCAGAAGTTGTAGATAGCATGGCCAGAAAAATTGAGAAAAATCAAAAAAGCATTTAAAATCAGCATGGACTCTTTACTTTGCCGCGGAGAAACATGCTCGTAGGAAGTTGCCCTTTCTTGCGATTTATTGTTGCTTATAGAGGGGAGAGAGGAGAGGGAGGAGAGTGAGAGGGAGAGAGATCAAGAGAGATGGAGGAAGGCAACAATATAACTTTAATTAAAGATTGCCTGTATTATTGATGGGCGTTTATACTATTTATATTACTACGTTTTAGTGATAATTTTGTATGGCGTTGTATTCTACATTACATAGCAAACCGTTTTTAAAACAACGTAAATAACTGAAATAATTAGAGTTAGATTGCCCACAAATTGTGATTGGATCAATCGTTTCATTAATTCCAAATATTTCTTAAACGTTATGTATTTACCTTTTTGTCTTTCGTTAAATTAATTAACTTCTTTTGTTCATTCATTTTGTGTTAATCATTATGTTCTTGAGGGTTTTAATTACATATATATTTTTGAAGATATTATTTATAGGAGTGCACTGTTTTATTCTTGCGAAGTCTGCATGTTGCACGGACGACATTTTAGATTCACTAAACCCGTTGAAATTCAGCGGGCACTTATTTAATAAATATGTAACTAAAAAGTTGTAAATAAAATATTTAAAAAAGTACTTTAAAAAAGTACTTTAAAAGAAAAAAAATTTTAATTTTATGTAATGGGGATCGACTAACCAGCTTAAAACAAGCTATGTAAGTATGGACTAATGGGCAGTAAACAAGCTCCATGGAAAAATCTACATAATCAGGAAAATATTTTGGACAAATTCACAAAATTGCAAAGTATCATTTAAAAAATAAACATTAGACCGTTGAGAACTGAATCAATTTGTCAAAAAAAAATTCCTGATTAAGTAGATTTTTCTATGGAGCTTGTTTACTGCCCATTAGTCCATACTTACATAGCTTTTTTAAGCTGGTTAGTCGATCCTCATTACATAAAATTTAATTTTTTTTCTTTTAAAGTACTTTTTTAAATATTTTATTTCAATTAATTTATTAATAATAATGTGAATCAGTTAATGGTGCAATTGATATCCCCATAGAAAACTTCAGTAGCGTTCATGGCAACTGTGGGTGTGTAGGAACGACTGCGAAAGAAAGTTACTAAAGTAGTTTTATTTCTTCTTGTTTTAATTATGTTGTCATAAAAATTTGGTCTTACGGCGAATTTGTTGAGTTAATAACTTTAACTAGATAACTTTTAAATATTTTTCTATAAAATACTTTTTATTTGAACTTTTTATCGTTATTAGTTTCCGAGATATGATAATTTACACAAAAAAACAAGGCATTTAACTATCCAAAATAAATCCGGTCGACGGCCCCTACAGCGGGAATTTAAATCTGTACGATAAAGGTTAATGTGGAAAATGACGCCAATTTCAACGAGTGACTAAGTTATGATTAAGATGTATTTCTTAAAATCTATTATAATTTGTCCCGTTCTCCCTTTTCTTGCACTTGTAGGAGGATAAATTTGTTCTCGAACACATCTCATGATTTTAACATTGTATTAATGGGAAAAATCTCTCCCGATTTAAGAACTATTTTTCAGGAACGCATGGCGTTCGCAAATCGGGAGTTTACTGTATAGAACGAAAACTCGAATAAAACTATTCGAGCTTGTTTAACTCGAATAAAAAGTTGTTTGCGACTAAATTGGATTTACGTGATAAGCAGGACAATTCATGTAATGATGCTGGTTTCGATGTCCCCGCCTGCTCAACAGTATTTCTCGTATCAAGGCTCACTCCGATGGGTAAATCCTCGGTAGATTTACAGATGAATAGTAGATCCTAGGTCAGGGGTGGGCAAGCCTATCTGCATGGCGGTCCGCATCGGTGTTTGCGAATTCTTCAGCGGGCCACATTGAAAGATGCCAATGCTTAGGCGGGCCAGATTAGAGTTTAAATCGGAAATGGCTTTGATTCTTAGGAATCATGCATAAGTGAAAAACAAGCACGAACAAGGATTGTAGAGCTAAATTTTCAAAACTAAATGTTTTATTGTCATAATTTTACCAAAAGTAATATAAAATTGTGTTAAATTTTACAGATTGCTTCTTCACCAAAGCTTCGCGGGCCACATAAATTGCTCTCGAGGGCCACATATGGTCCGCGGGCCACGGTTTGCCCACCCGTCCTAGGTGTAGGTTCTGAAAGGTTGGCGACCCCTACTCTAGTTTCTACCTACCCCAGCGACCGGCACTTGGGTTTTCTTATTCCCACTGCACTAAGATTGGACTTTGACACTTCCCAGGGGCTCTTCCCCCACCCCTCTTACACCCTTCGCCTTCCTTCCCCATGGCTCTCCCCATGCCGTCACAAAAACTGTAAATTCGACGAAAGGGGCCCTTGGACTTGAGAAGAAAATAATGGTATGGGGGAGAAATGTTTGTTCCTACATAGCGGATTCGTTGGGACATGAAAATCAATTAAATTCTCTTTTTTAATAGTGAAATAAAATTACTCTGATGTACGGATCGTGCACGAACGAAATATTGGTGTTTCTCTTAAATAATCCTTTCACTTTATCGATAGCCACCTTAGCATATTTTGCGGCTTCGCCATTATTCCCGTCATCCACTAAAATAGTGGTAAAAGCGATGCCAAATTAAATACAACTGTTTCTGAACACATAATTATCTTTCTTACTTACAATTAGTAGAAATTTCCTCCCTAATTCTGTTTTTCAAATCTCTTCCTCCTTAGTTTTTCCCCCTTACATCGAAGAAGTGTCGATAGTCTTCAGCAACGCCATTGAGCATTTGCGATCTTTAGGCGCGTTTTGGGGACAAAAAATGAACTTTCCGTCATATCTCGTAAAGTAATCGTCATATCAAAATAGTTTTCAAATAGAACTAGTAAAGGAGAGTATTTCTTATCCCACACATTTTTATCGTCGGAGTAGCCGTTATCGAGAAAATCAAAGGTTTTAATTCGAGTTGAACTTAGAAAATTTCTTGCATGGTTACTTCATCATTGTTGCTAACATAAACAATCTCAAAAATACGTTAAATTTCCTTTTGTGTGCATGCAATATTCTTAAATAGGAAGAAAATGCGGTACTTACGTATTAACGGAACTGCCCCGAACTACAGGATATTAATGAATACCACTAGTTCAACAATATTACATTTATTTAGTAATTTAATACGTAAGGTAGTTCCGTTAAACTGATTGGCCTGTCTCGAC
Source organism: Uropetala carovei (assembly GCA_036926305.1). Lineage (NCBI taxonomy): Eukaryota > Metazoa > Arthropoda > Insecta > Odonata > Petaluridae > Uropetala > Uropetala carovei. The sequence goes on from JAXCHB010000164.1 coordinate 1,308,448, forward strand.
ATTTACAAACCCAATCACCGGACAACGTTGACTGTTGCGCCGCAAATTGAGAGGATATATTGACGAGCCTTCGGCTCGCTTTCTCCGGGCGCTACCGCGACCCTCGCCTCGCCCGGAACCAAAGTATCCCTCCCCGTTGTCCGTTGATTGAGTTTGTAAATGTCGAGACCGGCCTGTCAGTCATGGGATAGCAACAGTCAAACGAGATATAATAAATGTATATAATTAAAGTATAAATATTGACATATTTAACCTTTTCATGTAATTAAATGATAATTTACTCATTGACATCATTGTAACGCAGCAGAAAATTACAAAATGTAGGTAATTCTATGTACACAAGTGTACAGCATTCAGCTCACATGACGTTAAATATGCAATCTTAAAACATTGTGTCGGTGTCCGTTTCTGAGCCTGAGTCACTTTCTTCTGGGTTATCAAACACACTATGGCCAACATTTTCTGAGGGAGATTTGAGGACTTTTATCAAGTTTAATACTTCTTCAGGAAGTGCCGTTCTTTTTTGGTAGGAAGTTTCCTTATGCTGCTGATTATTGGGTCTGATGAAATTAGTAGATTATTCATGAGATCTTCATTTGTATTTCTTCTTGATGTTTTTCGAGAATGAAACTCCCTAAAATTTTTACAGTCTTTGTGTCTTGCCTCTTGTGCATCCTCGGATAACTGTCCAATAGGTAATAACATAGTGTCAGTTATGTCTGCTCTGTGGATCAGTACTTTATGTATGCTAGCTGGCATATAAAACCACCCATACAGTCTCACGTAAAGTTCCGCGGTCTCTTATAAAATAAAGAAAAAATTAAGTGGGTGGACCTGGGCAGATGAAATATATACGAACGGTAGCTAAGTAATTGATGAAGCGGATAAACCAGTTTAAACATTAAAACAAGGTAATACCTTTTTAATGATGACGTTATAATTCACATTTTCGATGAAATTTTTAATTTCACGAAATCAATGATTATTTTAGCATTGAAACCGTAAGTATGCACAAAATATTTTATCAACTGAAAGTAATATACCTTCAGTAATATTATCCATGCCAGGTACTTGATGTTTTCTATAGTAATCACTGATGGAAACAAACACAGCGAGCCTCCCTAGTACCAGACCCACATGTGGGGACACTCCCTGCGACTGAAGCAACAGTCAGCGCCTCTGCAAAACTTGAGTAAACTGTTCATAGGGCAAGAATGGGCGCTCAAATATACACAGCTACTTAGATAAAGTACCGAGTAAGGGAATTTGCAAGGATTAACATTAAAACCTCGTAAAACTTTTTTTATAGGGCTTCTTAAAGTTAATATTTACTTTTAAAAAAGTGTATTTTTACTGTCACAGAAATTATGAATTTAATATCATTAAATGTCAAATTTAATGCAAAACACTTGATTTTATGAAAAATACATACATCCACTAATATTTCCAACTCCAGACACTTGAGTTTTTCTGCAATGTTCGCTACAGGAAACAACGGAAATGTGTGCTCTCTCATTCGAGACTGACGAGTCTATGCCTGCTCTTCCAATTTGGTAATGATTCACGGGATTGTTGTATGTTTATTTACGACGTTGCCATGGTTTCATTAACACATTTGGATGTGTTACCTATATGACTACCTATTTATGCTTTGTTTTGTTAGGTATCATGCAGTTGGAAAATGAGGTTTTGTCCCTCCAAAACACTGAAATTGACCACTATGCAGCGATATAAATAACAACCATAATTATAATTTTGATATAATTAGTTTTTAGGCGCGTTTCGCTTACAGCGTGAGCGCCTATTATCGTCGGTCGGTCCGTCCGTCTGTCCGTCCGTCCGCATGTTCGTTCTCGACTTCTACCGAACGGATTTTTATGAAATTTGATATTAAGGACTTTCAATCAAATGTAATAAGAAAATCGCAAAAATGAATCACGTACGCCAATCAGGGGTACTACTTTACTGGTGACAAAAAATTAAATTTTCGTCATATCTCGTAAAATATTGCTCATATCAAAATATTTTTCAAATAACAGTTGTAGCACTGGTAAAGTAGAGTATTTCCTTTCCTATACATTTTTATCGTAGGAGTAGCCTTTATCCATAAATTGAACAAGAAAGTCTTAAATCAAGTTGAACTCAAATTTCTTGCATGGTTACTTCATTGTTGCTAACATAAGCAATCTCCCAAACAAACGTTTAATTTCCTTACGTGTGCATGTAATATTATTAAATAGGAAGAAAATGGATTATTTATGATGAAGAAAAGAACTTTAAAACGCTATTTCCCTTACGTACAGGTATATAACTTCTTTCTAATACTCCATTGCACGAAACGCGCCCATTTGTGATACGTTGTACACTTTCCTAACTTGTTTAATAGTTCCAAACATTATTTCACGGAATTTCATACGTACTTCGATAAATAATAATCATGGCTTCCATCTCAATGTTATTGGGATTACGCTATCGTGTTAAATCCCTAACAATTGAGTTGTCATGGCAAGGAAAACTTTTTTGTTCAAAAAACCTTAAATGTCGTGGTAAAAACCTTAATTTTGGACAAATTCGGCTCGTATTTGAAATTCGACGGTGGGAATATAAAACTTTAGTTTCTGGGTTCAAGTCACGTCTTCGCACCGTTAATTTAATTAATTTTAAAGTGCAAATTAAAAATAGTTACCCTAATCGTTTCAGTTGCAGGACGCGGCAAAATACGTGTCGGATGATTAAATCGTTCGCCATTTCGAAACAAAGTGACAGAGGGAAACGAAACCTTGAGTAATCACTAAGTTAGGATGTAAGGAAGCAGATTTGGTTGTACTAGCTTTTATCGTTTAGGAGGAGTTCCATGAATGAATATACATGAAAACAAATTCTTAAAAATATATAGTAGATTGAAGTACAATTTGCGTACAATATTATGACTCAACATTCGTCCATGCCCCTTTCGTTAAGAGTGGATTACAATTATATTATTCGCAAAGATATCAATTTGTGCATTGTTTCTTTGTGGCGCAATGCACCCGTGCGCAAACCTATCAGGGGCGCCTTTTCCTCAACGTACCTATTTGTCTATACATACATCATTGGAATGCTAGTTGTAACTTTTGAATGTGTAAGTATGCTCTGTCACATCTACTCTTCTAAAATCTGTGTTAAAGCAAAAAAAGAAAGTTTCAAATTCCAGAATGACGCGAAATCTTCCAGACAAAATTAACCTCCAAACCCTTGCGATACGCGGTCGCATTGCCCTGCTGACGGTAGGCGACCGCGACCGTGGGGAGGCAGGGGGTCGGGGGCGCTACTCTGCTAATTGCTAACCCTACCCTTGCAAGGGCCACCAGCCGAGGCGGCACTTCTTTCTTAAAGTGCCATCGACCTTTACCACAAATCCTTTCGCTGGAAAAATACCATATGTCTACCCCTTCTTTTGCATTCTTTGTCTTATGGAGTCTTGGGAATCCCAAATCTGTTTTAAATCGGTATGGAGGATCGTTTCCGAAAACCAACTTTATATACCCCTTCTTCACAACCCCTTCCCACATTTACCTTGATAGTCATTTCGAAATAGCCCTTATAGGAAATGGAAATCATCCTCGTGAGTCGAACCGAGAATTTTTTTCGGAATTTTTCGTATTTCACCCTTAATACGCGATACTGTGTACTGAACGGACATTTTCGCTCTGGTGACCTCCTCTCTTTCTTTTCCTTTCGCATTCCTCCTCGCCCCACCCGTAACATGAGCTTATTGCACATCCCTCACTTCCGTTTATCCATTTCCCAGCGATCCCTATTCCACCGAATCCCCTCCCTCTTCAACACCCTTACTGCAAAATATCCGTCTTTGGACCTCTTCACCTCCCCTAATATTTTCATCTCTTTCATCAAACATCACAGAAACAAAGAAGATCATGCTTATTATATCCTTGTTATTGTTAATACTATATTTTTTTCTGTTATCTTGTCATTTTGTTATAGTTATTGTTTTTTTAAAATAATTTATTTGTTACTACACCCAATGTAAAAGGCCTCTGTTGCTGTTATTGGTGTCCTAATAAATAAATAAATCATTCCTGCCAAATTTAAATCTTTGTGAACGAATTTTCAAAATTTATTTAGTATTATCATATTAAATAATATTTTGTCGATTCATAATTACGAAAATTTCAATAGCATAATTTTTTTTAACTGGTAACACCAGTATCGTTTTCGTCAGGCCATCCCGCGTGACTGATTTTTTCTTTGAACTCAAGAACAGTAATTTATTTTTTTTCTGTAGCGTTCTCCTTCGCCTCACTCCTCAGATTTTTGTCACTTTGCGTTCCTAAACCAATCATAAAATGTTCCGAGAGAGACATTTTCTGCAGCGAGGGTTACAGCGAGGAATGTGGAAGTGAGAAATGGTTTGGTTAGATTTTCGGTCATTTTCTAACCTTGTGCCCCTTGTAATCAGAGCCGGCTGGCTATAGAGGCGGGCGAAGGGGCGCCAAAGGAAGGCTGCAAAAATTTTCTTGAAGTCCAATGGAAATCCCTACGCCTATCGTAACTTTTGAGCGCTTTTCCAAAGGTGGATGGGGGGAAACGGGGAATACCGGAGTAACCGTACTCTCACACCCAGGGCACCCAGTAGCGCGCTTTCCTCGGAAATACTGCAGGCTGAAACCGACAGAATTTGTGGATTTGTGGGGCATGGACCACACAATGATAGTGCAACCGACCGGAGCGAATTTACGACCTTCTTTCCCGCCTACCGCGCGTCTTCATACCGTCTCTTTCCTCACTAATCCTTTTCTCGAGAAAAGTGAAATGTCTATACTTCTGTTTTCCCCTCACCCATTGTTCAGCCACTAAGAGTTTATTCTTGGCCCTCTTCCTATGCTGCCATTTTCATTTGTGCTGAAGCAGTGATCACTTCTCTGTGCTATCGTAGAAGAAACCTCGCACTGTGTTCATCTTTTGCTGTAAGGTAAAGTGATATCTTAAGAGTCAACGTGAGCAAGTAATTTGGTAAGTCCTCCATTTTTCTAAATTTAAGGCGAGTAGGCTTCAAATAGCTTTGGCGTTGATTGAATATTTTTGTTGTTTTCCAGTCATAAATATACCGCATTTCAAATTATTTATTCTGATAAAAAGTTTATATTAAGATAAAAAATAGGTTTTGTAATGTAGCATTAATCCAGTATTCGGAAATTTGCTATGCGACAGGCATACTTGCGTTTCCTTATGCAAATCGAAAAATAACGACAGTAGTAGAAGGTTAAATCGTAAGTTACATAGAGATTGTTATGCATCATATTCGTCTAAAATGTACAGAAATGTGACATCCCTTTAAATAAAACGAAGTGAATGACTGTAAATGACGCAGGGTCTAAAATTTCAAGCAAACTGAGGCCTAAATATTCAGTTTTATATGATGCGTGTAAGATCTTTTTGAACGAGTTATTGACCTAAGACATTGCTTCTATGGGAAAATCGGTTTCGTCTATCGTCTTTTCGCCAATCGGCGGGGATTCCAGGAACCAGTTAGCGACGGTTATCGAGATCCTACTGTATAGTCGAACTACCAATTTTCTATCTTAATTCTAAATGATTTAAAAAAGATATTATGTAATATTCAGCATCGATGTATATTGATCGGAACCAGCGTTTTTCTTATAGTAACTGAACGCAATTTTTATCAGTACAGATTCGAATGAATTCGACAAGAAGAAGAAATGACTGTTGTTTTAGACAATTACCTAGTTTCTATCTAAATGTTAAATAATTTTTAAAACTATTATATTAAGTCCTGATCGATGTCTTAAACGGATCCATGTATCTCTTACGGAGAAAAGGGTCTTACCAGGACTTGAAACCTTGAACTTAGGTGGAAAATTAAAAATCGTAAAATTTACTTAAAATTGGAAACGGCCGATGAAAGATTCACGAATAAGGCACAGGTGATTACCTAGATACAACTGTAAAAATGTTCCGTAAAAACATGCCCTTTTAATGGGTAGAATTTTTATACCATACATGCATTCATAATAATATTTGAAATGTTAATTAGCTGTATCCGCGCAATATTTGAGCGTATTTTTATAATTTTTTTAATGATTTCGACATGTTTTATTTATTTATTTAGTTGTTTCAAACTTTTTCAAAAATTTTACCGTTAGAAGGAAGAAAATATTAAGGAAAATATTTTGGACAAATTCACAAAATTGCAAAGTATCATTTAAAAAATAAACATTAGACCGTTGAGAACTGAATCAATTTGTCCAAAAAAAATTCCTGATTATGTAGATTTTTCTATGGAGCTTGTTTACTGCCCATTAGTCCATACTTACATAGCTTTTTTAAGCTGGTTAGTCGATCCTCATTACATAAAATTAAATTTTTTTTCTTTTAAAGTACTTTTAAAAATATTTTATTTCAATTAATTTATTAATAATAATGTGAATCAGTTAATGGTGCAATTGATATCCCCATAGTAAACTTCAGTAGCGTTCATGGCAACTGTGGGTGTGTAGGAACGACTGCGAAAGAAAGTTACTAAAGTAGTTTCATTTCTTCTTGTTTTAATTATGTTGCCATAAAAATTTGGTCTTACGGCGAATTTGTTGAGTTAATGACTTTAACTAGATAACTTTTAAATATTTTTCCTATAAAATACTTTTTATTTGAACTTTTTATCGTTATTAGTTTCCGAGATATGATAATTTACACAAAAAAACAAGGCATTTAACTATCCAAAATAAATCCGGTCGACGGCCCCTACAGCGGGAATTTAAATCTGTACGATAAAGGTTAATGTGGAAAATGACGCCAATTTCAACGAGTGACTAAGTTATGATTAAGATGTATTTCTTAAAATCTATTATAATTTGTCCCGTTCTCCCTTTTCTTGCACTTGTAGGAGGATAAATTTGTTCTCGAACACATCTCATGATTTTAACATTGTATAAATGGGAAAAATCTCTCCCGATTTAAGAACTATTTTTCAGGAACGCATGGCGTTCGCAAATCGGGAGTTTACTGTATAGAACGAAAACTCGAATAAAACTATTCGAGCTTGTTTAACTCGAATAAAAAGTTGTTTGCGACTAAATTGGATTTACGTGATAAGCAGGACAATTCATGTAATGATGCTGGTTTCGATGTCCCCGCCTGCTCAACAGTATTTCTCGTATCAAGGCTCACTCCGATGGGTAAATCCTCGGTAGATTTACAGATGAATAGTAGATCCTAGGTCAGGGGTGGGCAAGCCTATCTGCATGGCGGTCCGCATCGGTGTTTGCGAATTCTTCAGCGGGCCACATTGAAAGATGCCAATGCTTAGGCGGGCCAGATTAGAGTTTAAATCGGAAATGGCTTTGATTCTTAGGAATCATGCATAAGTGAAAAACAAGCACGAACAAGGATTGTAGAGCTAAATTTTCAAAACTAAATGTTTTATTGTCATAATTTTACCAAAAGTAATATAAAATTGTGTTAAATTTTACAGATTGCTTCTTCACCAAAGCTTCGCGGGCCACATAAATTGCTCTCGAGGGCCACATATGGTCCGCGGGCCACGGTTTGCCCACCCGTCCTAGGTGTAGGTTCTGAAAGGTTGGCGACCCCTACTCTAGTTTCTACCTACCCCAGCGACCGGCACTTGGGTTTTCTTATTCCCACTGCACTAAGATTGGACTTTGACACTTCCCAGGGGCTCTTCCCCCACCCCTCTTACACCCTTCGCCTTCCTTCCCCATGGCTCTCCCCATGCCGTCACAAAAACTGTAAATTCGACGAAAGGGGCCCTTGGACTTGAGAAGAAAATAATGGTATGGGGGAGAAATGTTTGTTCCTACATAGCGGATTCGTTGGGACATGAAAATCAATTAAATTCTCTTTTTTAATAGTGAAATAAAATTACTCTGATGTACGGATCGTGCACGAACGAAATATTGGTGTTTCTCTTAAATAATCCTTTCACTTTATCGATAGCCACCTTAGCATATTTTGCGGCTTCGCCATTATTCCCGTCATCCACTAAAATAGTGGTAAAAGCGATGCCAAATTAAATACAACTGTTTCTGAACACATAATTATCTTTCTTACTTACAATTAGTAGAAATTTCCTCCCTAATTCTGTTTTTCAAATCTCTTCCTCCTTAGTTTTTCCCCCTTACATCGAAGAAGTGTCGATAGTCTTCAGCAACGCCATTGAGCATTTGCGATTTTTAGGCGCGTTTTGGGGACAAAAAATGAACTTTCCGTTATATCTCGTAAAGTAATCGTCATATCAAAATAGTTTTCAAATAGAACTAGTAGAGTATTTCTTATCCCACACATTTTTATCGTCGGAGTAGCCGTTATCAAGAAAATCAAAGGTTTTAATTCGAGTTGAACCTAGAAAATTTCCTGCATGGTTACTTCATCATTGTTGCTAACATAAACAATCTCAGAAATACGTTAAATTTCCTTTTGTGTGCATGCAATATTCTTAAATAGGAAGAAAATGCGGTACTTACGTATTAACGGAACTACCGAACTATAACGGAACTACCCCGAACTACAGGATATTAATGAATACCACTAGTTCAACAATATTACATTTATCCGTTAAACTGATTGGCCTGTCTCGACATTTACAAACCCAATCACCGGACAACGGGGAGGGATATTTTGGTTCCGGGCGAGGCGAAGGGCACGGTAGCGCCCGGAGACGACTACCCATTAAGACAAAGCGAGCCGAAGGGTCGTCAGTATATCCTTTCAATGTTATATCCTCTTGACTGTTGCGCCGCAAATTGAGAGGATATATTGACGAGCCTTCGGCTCGCTTTATCCGGGAGCTACCGCGACCTTCGCCTCGCCCGGAACCAAAGTATCCCTCCCCGTTGTCCGGTGATTGAGTTTGTAAATGTCCAGACCGGCCTGTCAGTCATGGGTTAGCAACAGTCAAACGAGATATAATAAATGTAATATTGTTGAACTAGCGGTATTCATTAATATCCTGTAGTTCGGGGCAGTTCCGTTATAGTTCGGTAGTTCCGTTAATACATAATTACCGAAAATGGATTGTTTATGACGATGTAAAGAACTTTAAAACGCTATTTTCCTTACGTACACTATATCATTTCTTTAAAATACTCCATTGCACGAAACGCGCCCATTTGTTATACGCTGTACACTTTCCTAACGTTTTTCCATTGAGATCAGGTCAATTATTTTATCTATATATGCACCTGACTTTTGCACCACCGTTGATGAATTTCATCTAGATGTGATTTCTGCTTATTGACACACCGCTGAATCGGATCTGCATTTTTATTATTTGTAAAATTAGTGTAATAAAGAAAAATTACAAGGTAGAAATACAATAAACTTTTTCCCTCCTTTTTCTCTCTCTATGATTCCCTCTTTTTCTTTTAAGTCCCTGTTTTAATTCTTCTCTCTTCCTTCGCCTCATTCTCTCCTGTCATTTCGAATGTCGGACATCTTACTATATACCAGCTTTTGGGGTTCCTCTTGCTACCTGAGGTTTATGGCTAACAAGCGTGCGGTCTTGGCGGATCCCTTTACACTTAAAGCCGCCGAGGACCACGTGTCCAGCTGAATACTTGCTGTAAAAATATCGGTTTGCGTCACCCATCCACCCGCACTCCAAAAAAATCTAAGTTTGCCAAAATTGAATGGCACGTGGTTCTGCATTTTCGCCCTTTTTCTCTCAAAAAGACTGCCCCGTGAAAAGTTTCAATTTATTCGGTTTACTTTGCAGTTCAGTTTCTCGTGGTCTAACCGGGAGCAATAATCTTACGGTCTTCGATTGTGCCTTCATTTCCAGCAGCACCGGCTTCAGACGGTAAGCAAGTGAGGCAATCGCCTCAGGGCGCACTCTCGAGGGGGGCGGCTTAATGCCGTTTGTGGTCAAAATGACGCCCCTCCCTCTCCCAACTTCGGTCTTACGGCAGGAGCGGCCACCCAGATCATAGCGACATATTTGCGAAAAATGGAGGGAAGTATAAAGCAAAACAAAGGCAACATGTGCGGGTCGGATCCGCGAGGTAGTTTTTACAAGGTTTCCCTCTCCTTTGTCTCCGAGGTTGAAGGAAAAAGGGGATGTTTTCAAGAAAGTGGGGGAGGGGGGGGGGGATTTTCCCCATTGGTCCCATCGGGATATTTGACCTAAAAGGGCATACGGCATCCCTGATTCCAACGATTCTGTTTCCCTCTTATTTATGTTATGAAGACCCCTTTCCACTCTCTGAGAATCCAGAATTTTCACGTGAGTTGAGAAAATATTTTAAAGCACTCTTTCGGATGTTTCTAAAGGAAAAGAATAATTGGAGGACAGGAACCGATGTACCGTCTTTGACGGTTTATTTCTGTATGGAAATTCCATGACCACCCGCATGCGCCTTTCTTCTGAATGGGAGGACACGTATGCGAAGATCATAAATGCTACTGCTGGCAGTCTTTCCTTCTTTTTGAAGGTTTTAGATTTTATGACCTTACGGGTGGCTAGAAAGAAATCTTACCGACGCGTCGGCAAACGTCCCAAGAAAACTTTCTGACACGTGTTTTACACATAGGTCTCTTCACCCTCTCTCCTTTTTCTCTTAAAATTACTCGAAAAAGAAATTACTTCAAGACCGTCAGATTTTCTTAGTTTGTGGAAGAAGTAACATCGCAGAGAGAGCGAGTCGTGTCGTATTTTTGCAGTAAGTGTGCATTTGGCGTAAAAATTAATAGGACTGGTTAGTATTTTAACTCGTGAAATATTTTAATTATTTGTTTTTAGTTTCTTCTGTTTCGCTTTTAGAGTTTTTGTGAGAGAAACAGTTTTAATTTTGGTAGAAGGATATCCTAACGATCCAGATCTTCTCATCACTACGTGGGACATCTTCACTCACAACATTGTCAGTACATTGTCTTCCATTGGAGAGGTTAGTTTGAATTTAATGAATTGTTACTGTTTTAGTAAACTTCTTTTAGTACCTTTTAGTATCTGATTTATTTCGAGAGATTTACTTCAATTATTTCTCGGTGTACTGTGACATTTCTCGGAATAATTAGTATCATTAATATTAGCCGATGTCGGCATTTTCGCCTTGTCATAATGACCCCTATGTTATTGATGATTCCTATAATAACTTGCAAGTCCAAATCAGTTATTCAAGTAAAAATCTCAAAAGTTGAAAAAATAAACCCTAATATTTAGGATGATCGTTTTTCGGATAAATTTCCCACCCCGTTATTCGCTAAACCCTTTGTTGTGAGGAAATCCTACCGGCGTCTATAACTGGAAAGACCTTACTGAATATAAATATCGCTGCTCTCAGCCTCAGAGCAACTCCCATGAATTCTCCTCCATACTACCCCTACTAAATTACACCTTTTCATTGCTTTACTTTTTGGTTTGCCAAAACAAAGGGGGAGGGTGTGAGTCTAATTTTTATATAATTCTTATATCGAAAGTGAATTCTTATAGTTGCGTAGTTATGTTATAGTCGGAATTAATAATGTTACTATTTCTTGATTCTTCGAATTAAGTACGGTTGATAGTAAAATTAAAATTTTTAACTTATTATAATTTTCTTGTTGGATTTTATTCGTTTATCTAGCCCTTAGATAATAATCTGGGACCCTTTCGAGGAGGGCCTAACTAGAGAGCTCGAAATGGTTCAGCGTAGAGCGGCTAGATTTGTAAAAGGAGAATATCGGTATGATGCGAGTGTATCAGAGTTATTGAGAGATCTGAAATGGCAGACGTTGAAGAGTAGAAGAATTGAATACAAGAGGAAACTATTTGAAAAATTTGAAAGTTCCGAATTCGTTGAAGACGTACGCGGCATAGTCGTCCCCATCGGTGTTAGTGAACGTAATGTTAGATCACAGTGCAGGAGAAAATATCTCGAAATTACCGCTAGAACAGAGAAATACTACCGATCCTTTTTCCCAGACGCGATAAGACAATCCAACAGAGGAATTAGCTAGACTTCACTTGGTGTTGTGACACCCCCTGCCAAACGCTTCTAGCGGCTTGCAGGGTATTTATGTAAATGTAAATGTAATCATTACTTGTATTTAGTATCCTTCCATTATTGTACGATAAATTCTATAAATCTTTTCCCCAGTACTCACAGTAGCTAGTTCTTTTCTCCTCTAAGGATTTTCACGAAGGTAGGTATAATTAAATAAGTGAGAAAATTTCAAATTTTCAGATCAATCAATCAATCAAAATAGTGAATAACATTTTGTTTTTGAGGATATTACTATTAGTTGCTGTGCCTATGACCATAACTTAATAATTCTCGAAGAGTGAATTGTTTCTCTTTAACTTTGTTAAAATGATAGAAATGACAAACATGCGACGCATTTTTTCTACAGAAACTTCAATCAAGTCCTTATTCCTAGCGTCTCTAATTCGGAGTGGCTTAAATCCTACGTCTATAGTAGTTTTTTGTTTCATCTCATTTTAACGTGATGTCCCCACTGCGATTTGCATTGTTGGATTGCACTGTCGCACTCGATTCAAATCGACTCGAAAAAGCGCCTAAATTGTATTTCACATTTAAACACTAGCGGATATTTTCTTATGAGAAATAGTTCAACATAGTGCTTACATTTCATTCTATTTAATTAAGCAATTAGTTTTCTATGTATGCATTTAAAAACTTTTCATTTTTATGTCTTCATTTTAAAACGAGTTTTACATATTCCGACCTAATTATGTGGCTCGATGTATTAATCTTTTCTTTAAGAGTACGCAATTTTGTAATTTGATATATTTTTTCTACCGGATATTAAATATGTTCATAGCATCATTAACTTACACGAGATTTATATTCAATTTTTCACTGGCAAAATAAGATTATATTTTCTTCCCTCTGTCTGTCTGTTCTTTCTTATTAAGTTTTGATCCAATGGGTGAATACGAATCCACTGTAAATTTAAATATGAGATAGCCTTACAAATATTGTTTTTTAATGGACACTCGCACAATAATGGATTTTGTTTAATATAAAATTAGTATTATTATCATTATTATATTATAAACTAGCAGAATTTCCCATTGAATTTCAACGGTTTTAGTGAAGCTACTACAGCACAACATACAAACTCTTTAAAATACCTATATATTATGTGATAATTTTAGATATTAATGGTTCAAAAAAGTGTGAATTCTTGATCATTACGGGACATGAGGGTGGGAGGGGGGCGGCCAAAAACTTCCCGCCTCAGGGCGGCCAAAAGTCTGAAGCCGGCCCTGATTTCCAGAAGAGTTTCGCTTTAATGAAGCGGCTCATCGTTGCTAAATCAGTTAGTATCTAATTACTAATGTTATTATCGGAAGTGCCCGTTGAATTTCAACGGATTTAGTGAATCCAAAACTTTGACCGTGTAACATGTAAACATCGCAAGAATAAGATAATCTAGTTTTAACCGTCGAGTTAAGTATTTACCTATTCAGATGAAGGAAAAAATCATGCACCGTGAAAAATCGAAAATTACGTGTAAACTTATGGGAAAATAATTATTGAATAAAGCATCCACTAATTTTTTATCATCATATAACCTATGTTACCCGCAGGGTAAAATTATATACCTATGCAAAGTTTCGTGACGATATGTCTTTTCAAAGATGTGGAAAATCTACGTCTAATTATTTAAGTTACGTAGTTTTAAAAACAGTTTGCTTTGGAGAAGTCTACGCCACAGTAAATATCATTAAAAACAGTTTATTAGTAACTAGCTGAAACGCCCGGCTTCGCTCAGGAGTTTTCTTTTATAGGTAGCAAACGATTGTTATTGCTCGGGGCAAACGTTCTCCATTCCTTAACCCTTAACTGCTATCGTCGGGTTTTTTTTGACCCGATTAGTTTTAGTTTCTCCACAACCCGGTAATGTTCGCTAGATAACGGCTCAGACGCTGTGACATCTCTAGTTGAGGGATTGAAGGTCAGTCCCAATATAGCTTTCACTCGTGTCAGTTACCGTTACGGTGAGGTGAATATTTCGGGTCACCAGAGACTCGACAATAGCTTTAACGTATACTTTTATTTTTTGTTGTTGCTGATTTTTTATTTTTATTTCAATTTGTTATTTGTTCCTACAATGAGTGAAGTTCAGAATAATAGGTGGTTGGATGAAGTACAATTGGACGATATTAGTGATGCTGAAACTATATATAGTCAACATTTAAGTGAAAGTGAACAAGACATAACATAACATATTTGGTTACCTACTTTAAGCATTATAAAATATTTTTAATGTGGATATAATCTTTGGTTTTTGCCTGCGAAATGTTATACAAATAAATTTACAATTTCTGAATTGCAGGAACAAACTATGTTAGGGAACTTATTTTGAAGAAAAATATTTTTCTGAATTTAGATGTTTGTAATTTTTGAAAAATAAATTTAATTTTCATATGAAATCTATTTCATTTATATTTTCATTCCTTAAATAGTAGTAAATAGTATAAAAAGGTCTTTAAAATATCATAACTGTAGAAATGTTTGAAGGTTTATTAAAACTTATATAGATTTTAATAAAGCTACCATAAAATAAATTTGTTTGGTTTCTGTTGTATATTGCATGTATGTATTTATGCTTGCATAAAGCAATATTTTAATTTGTCGCTAGATTAGTGGAAAATTGCAAAGTTAGTGACATGTCGCTAAACACTTTAAAAAAGTCGCTAAAGTAAAAGGTCGCTAAAGTAAAAGGTCGCTAAAATGGACGTGATCCGTTGGATTCCCAATGAAGCCAGCTCTGCATGTTTACTAACCACAGCAAAATTGAGTACAATGTAGTTGTTTTTGTTTAACTCGCATTAATCCACGTTGGATGCTTTTTTTATTATAACGGCAAAAATTAAAATACGGAAAAATAGCGTTCCATATAGAGTTCGTACGTCGTACGCGAAACTAAAATCGAAGATACGTCAAGTAGCGGCTTACACTTAACGGTTGGCTACCCTGACCCAGGAGGGCTTTACGTAGAAATTGAAAAGGGATTTTCCCGATGCATACGCCGTTCGGTTTTGTACCGACGTGCGCCGCAGCCTCACCCAGATGTTAGAAAACGTAGAAACGGTAAGTTGCGCTTCGTTTCTCAAACCGATAAAGGGTACCTATGCCTTTCTCTTATGAAATATTTATGTTATCTTGTGTGATACGTGTTGTACTGTTCCAGTGTATATCTATTTTATATAGACGATTATAGTATATATTGTTAGGAATTGCTCTTGGTCGCACAATATTTTACCTCTTCCAATTCACGGAATTTCACGTCGTGACTCAATTGAATATATGGTCGCGCATACGTTGTCTGTCTCTGAAAATTTAGTGTCTCGCATTTCCATTCATAAGTTTCGGAGGTAGTATTGCTATTTAGTTTTTCTCACCGTTGATTTGAATGTTGGCACATTTCTTCCAGTCAGAAAATTTTCGTATCGATAGGTTATCGCATTTTCGTACAATCTGTATTTGTGGATTATCTGAGGAGTGATGAACTATATGTTAAGTTTCTGCGAAGCCTGCACCAGAGAGCGAGGGCTATCCTCCGGAGTGTTGAGAAAAGTTCTGAAGTCTTTCCGGATTTCGCCTGTAAGTAGTAGTATTTTTTATCTATCTATAGATATCTATAAAGAAAAGTGTTTGTATGTATGTATGATTTTTTTATAGATCAGCAACTACATCACGTAGAAACAAGACGAAGATATCATTTTAACCGAAATAAAGAGTTAAGTGGTGTAGTCAGGTTTTTATACCGATTTGATTGACCTTTCTAATTTTTAAAAAATATTTCTATTTTCATTTTCTCCATTGGAATAACATAGTGATGAGGGCAGCTTATTATTCATTTGAATTTTTAAATTACTTAGAAACGTGGTACGAACTTGACACTTGGATGGTTCTATGAGGGAAAGAACAAAGTTTATTTTTATTGAAGACAGAATCCGAATCATCGAATTAGGGTAAAAATGTGTTTAGTTTAGAAAAATGCGCGATTTTATCAGTTTTATGACAGCAATCATAAGGTACATACCATGACAACTCCTGTTGTCGTCGAAGTTGAGTGCAATGCATTTATATGGGGAAATTTTTAACGTAATATCGTTTTTCAATTTCTGTGTGCTATTTTCATTTGTTTACATGACAACCAAATATTTATTGATTTTTATTGAAATATTACTAATAAACTTTTTAATGATATTTTTGTGTGGCGTAGAGTCCTCCAAAGCAAGCTGTTTTTAAAACTAGGAAGTAACTTAAATAATTGGACGTAGATTATCCACAAATTGTGATTGGATAAATCATTTCATTGTTTCCAAAGTATTGTTGATATACAATTTTCTCATAATAGAACTCATGGACGATAGAATCGAGGTAATGGTAAGAGGATAATATTCACTTTGTGATTCTTAAACGTTCTCTATTTACTTTTTTGCCTTTCGTTAAATTAATTAATTTTTGTATGTTCCTTTGTTACTCCATTTTCTGTTGATTATTGCTGGTTTTACGTACAGTTTTCGT
This sequence comes from Uropetala carovei, assembly GCA_036926305.1. Taxonomy (NCBI): domain Eukaryota; kingdom Metazoa; phylum Arthropoda; class Insecta; order Odonata; family Petaluridae; genus Uropetala; species Uropetala carovei. The sequence continues at coordinate 1,324,968 of JAXCHB010000164.1, forward strand.
TGTGAACATGTCGTTACGAAACTTCGCAAAGGTATACAATTTTACCCTGGGGGTAACATAGGCTATATGGCGATAAAATAGTTGGAGGGAGGGAGAGCTTAATTCAATAATTATTATCACCTAAGTTTAGAGATAATTTTCGATTTTTCACAGTGCAAGAATTTCTTCATCCATCTAAATAAGTTTTCTTTATTTTTGCTTTATTCGACGGCTAAAACTCTACTATCTTATTCTTGCGGTGTTTAACACGGCATCGAACCTGAACCAAACCGAAACCGGAAAAAACCTTTATTTTTCCTGGAGTGAAACCGAACCCGAACCGAAAAAAATTATTTTCCTAAACCCGAACCGAAACCGAAAACCGTTATTTATTTCGTTCCATATTTTTCGGTTCGCATAAAAAGTGGGAGCGAAAGAAGGGTTTTTCCTTTTGCTTTAGTTTGAGCCTTTCTGAAAGCCTCACGTTTAGAAACCGAATAAGAAAGGGTTGGGATTTTCTTGAGAACAAACACATTCTCCTCAGCCTTGGGAAGGATGTCTTTGTGATAATATCTGTTGGCTCAATAGTGGGATTTTCCATGTGCATCTCAATACATAGAGAGAGGGTCTACAATACATCCTGCTGAGATTACCTGTTAAACGAGCCTACTGGTAAGGAACTTGGGCGGTACTTTGAAGACAGCCTCTAATTGTCTTGCTACCCTCCTCCCGAGCATACCCCGTCGAGTGTGTACACGGCAAAAATATTTCCCGATTGTTAACTTGGATTTTCCTTAAAGTCGGAGGTTATACCTTCACTCCCTCTCCATATCCACTGAACCCTTGTATTCTGGTGATTCTGGTAGTCATTCTCTAAAACTTATCCAGGAAGGATCGCTGCGCAGTCGTGGTTTTGAGATATTCTTACTTCGGTTATCCTTTGTTACAGGTTAGTAAATTTCTATTTATTTTATAGAGTGCATCTTAAAATGAGCACACATGTTCGTATTGGTTGCTTAAAACTGAAAAGAAATTAAATATGAATGCGAATTAGTTATTTTTAGTGAAATATTTTGCCGAATGCAGAAACCCACGCTAGAGACTCCGCCTGAAGAAAGTTCACGACAGGCCGAATGTGTCTTATTTTCTTTTTGTTTGCATGTTTTATTGCAGGGTTATATGTAGATGTACATACGTAGATGTTTTTTATTTGCTGCCGGGTGAAAATCACATGCTTTCGCTTAGTAATAATTTTTCGAAACGGTACCTATCATTTCAATTTCATGAAATAATGAAGTTTAACATTCTCACACTACTTAAGTGATTAAAAATATTCAGTCATCGTAAATTTGTATCATGTTAATAAACATTTCTCAGCCTTTCTGAATTCTCGGACCCTCAATTTCTGCAGACTTCTTCCTCATAAATATTTTATAGATTTTTTCATCCATTTAAGTAATCACTGAATGAAAAAATTAAGCCGTGCCTTTACAGTGTTTACTATAATACGAGCAGTGGACGTGATCTACAAATTGTTAATGAAAATAACGTAATATTTTACTCAACTTACTGGCACTATTGAGATAACTCGATCTCATATTTTACCGCACGATTTGTAAATAAAAATATTAATAATTCATTATTAGGCATTTCAGATTTAGCGCATATTAGCTTCGGTCCTTCTATCAGGATGCAATTTTTTTCCATAGCTATACAGCGGATATTGATAAATTTAGTACTAAGGACTAATTGTAAGCACAGTAAATTAGAAAATGAGATGGATGCTTTGCATAACATAATAAGTTTAGAATACTGTCGCAGAAAACGTACTCATTTATAATTTAATTTATACTTTCCTAATATGTTGAAATCATTTGCGGCGCATGTATGGTTTGTAAATATTCAATTCAAAATATAATCTTCTTCTTATATAATAAAATTGAATGGCTGTCCGTGTGTTCCTTATACATTCCCACTCCCTTTGAGCTATCGCGACCAAACTTTGCAAATTGACTTCATATGAGTCTACGAGTAACATAGGGTCCCTGTGATTTCCAAAATCGACCCGGGTTCGATTCCAGGAGACAATTTTATTTTCCCATAAGTTTACACGGGATTTTCTATTTTTCAAAGTGCAAGGTTTTTTTCCGTGGTACGTTAAAATACGTAAATATGGACCGATTTTCTTCGTTTTTGCTTTATTCGACGGCTAAAACTCTATACTATCTTATTCTTGCAATGTTTACATGTTACACGGTCGAATCATTCGGAAATACGCAATTGTTTTCGAAATTTTACGGTTATTTCGTACTCTATCCGGTCGTTGTCAAGGCGACCGTAATTGTTGCCTCCGATTCAGTTAATGCCAATTAAACCTTCAAATAGGTGAAAGAATAGCGTTTTCGCTTCGTACTGTTGTTTAAGCTTCGAAATTAATGATATATAGCAACGTACATAGTTAAGGATAATTATTCTGTTGACTGCGTATGGGAAGCGTTTATAACGACAATTCATCGTGTGTATGCTGGAAACTTACCTTTTAGTAAGTAAAACCTTTATATTATACATCTGTAATGCTTACTAACGCACATTTATAATACTCTCCATAGAAGTCACTCGACATAAGTTTGTGGTTGTGAATAAAACGTCTAATCTATACAAGTTTTTCTAGGACGCCAACATTTCCCCAGAAAGTGACAAAAGGTTCTTTGGTTCGTAAATGACACAGCAGTATATGGGGCATTTGCTGTAATTAGAAGGTAAGTATGCCTTATTAAAGATTCGATCCCGTTTACATTTAAGTAATTTATTTTCGTGTTTTGATTATGTTTTTTAAATATCACTATTTTTATATTGAAGATGTAGGGTCAAGTGGGGTAATTGGAGACAAATTTTGTACTTTCCAAAGTAAGTTCTTTTCTTTTTTATATATCTTCTTTATCGAGCTTATATTTTCTTACCAGCCGTTTTTCTGAGATCTATCATAATATATGGAAGACAATTACGTCTTTTATCCTTAAGTTACTATCAAAATAAGTGCGCAGTTTTGCGTTTACAATTACCCCACTATGAAAAGAGGAGTGAGGGTGAATCGATCATTTTTGGGGGTAATTGTGAACAGTTATTTGTAAGACTAGATGAGCTAACTGAGTTCTGATTGGGGCAAATGTGAACGACGGGATGTACTGAACATTGTATGTTGTTAAATGCTCTTTTAAGCTATGTTCACATTTACCGCAATGTTGTGGTTTACATTTGCCCCACATGAAACCCACACGTCATGACATAGGAAACCCCCCCCAATTAAATACATTTTGAGATGAAGTAGATAACTAGGGATAAAGAATAGTAAAAAATCACAATGTACGAGGTGTATAGTCGTTTTTAATCACAAACAAAAAATATAATTAGGCTGGTAACATATCTAGTAGGTACAACCTATAGTCTTGTATAGCGGCTGCAGTTTATCTGTTAGGTGGCTAGGCAGCCTCAGCAGCGAGATATTGTTCTGAACGGCTGCCTCCACTGTCTGAAAACTACTGCCTTCGGTATATTATAATACTCCTCTGCCTCCCTGAATGTTTTGTTTTTATTGACAAAATCGCTAACTGCTCGTAAAAGTTCTTCGATCGTACACCCGGACCACACTTCTCTTCCGTTTATATGTACGCTGCATTTCAACACTACAACAACCCAAAGATCATTAGTTAACAACTAAATTGACAACCCAGAGAGGAAATTTAACTAATTGTTAGAAAACTAAGTATGTTTACATTTACCCCAAAGCATAGTTTACAATTACCCCTCTTCTAAAAAATGGATGGAGGAAATGTAAACTACCTATAACACCCTGAAAACTTGTAAAAACTTATAAAGACACTAAATAACGAAAAGAGGATTAAAAATTATTTAAATAGTGAGTTTGTACGAATTAACTTGCAAATATGAATGGTGAAAATAAAAGAAATGTAAGAAGCACACAATGTAGATCGACCACTTGACGGGAACCGATGAGAGAAATAAGCGGAATTTTTCGTAACCTCACTGATCTGTTACAAACAAAGCAGTGCCGCCACCTCTGAAGAAGCCAAGAATCATAAGTTTAATATAATTAGGCACCAAATGTTAACACTGTTTTTTCAGGAAACACCGTTTACAATCACCCCTTGTTCACATTTACCCCACTTGACCCTATTTGATTTAATAAGAAAATAACCTAATTAATAAATCAGTTATTGAAAGTTTCCTAAAAATATTTTAAGGTCTGATCGAAAAAAACAAGTTTGAACAGGTTCACTGACGCTTGCCGGAGCGAAACCGGAACCGAACCGGAGTTTTGAGTGAACCGGAACGAAAAAAATTACGGCTCGATGCCCTGGTTTAACATGTTACACGGTCGAAGTTTTCAGAAATGCACTTTTTCGAAATTTTGCAGATTTTTCGTACTCATTCAGGGCGTTACCATTGTTGTCTCCGATTCAATTAGTGCTAATTAAACATTGAAATTGAAAGAAAATCGTTGTTTGCTTCCAACTTTTGTTTAAGCATCGAAATTAATGACGCATAGCAATAAATATTTAAAGATAATTATACTGCTGACTGCATCTGGGAAGCGTTTCTAACGATTTAATCAAGGCATTTCATCATTTGTATCCTGGAATCTTACCTTTTTGTAAGTAAAACTATTATATTATACATCTGTAATGTTTATTAACGCAAATAGGCTCACGCAGAAATTTAAAATTAGATGAGAATTTTATAAAAATATTGTAAGTTAAATAGTTCTTTTCTCTTCGTAGTGACATTTACGTAGATAAAGTTGTACATTTTGATTAATTATATAAATAAAAGAAAAGGTGTGTTAGTTTGTTAGTGTTAACGCCGTAACTCCAAAACCTAGAAAGCTGGTACTTGGCATGTGTACTTAGAGAAACCTGAGGGTGTGCACCTCGGGCTTATTCTTTAATTTTTGGCTTGGAAGGGGGGGAGGGATAAAAAAATTAAATAAACGGTCATGAAAACTAAAGAACTGAAACTTCGCATCGGGAAAGAGTGCAGCATATTTTTCATTTGCATTTTAGAATTACTAGAATCGTACGAAATAGGGACTTGGACGAAGGAACGCGTAAAAGAATAAAAATCCATTTTCTTGGTGTCGTTTGTTAAACTCTCTCCATAAATTAGTTGTGGCACCAAATGAAAAAACGAGCAATATTTTATATCCTGAAGCTCTATACGAATAAAAATTATAGATGTTTGAAAAATTAATTACCGTAAACATAATAAAAATAAATTAATATAGATGTTCGTGTTTTTAATTAGGTCATTTTTACACTGTTTTGGGTCCCGAGAACGCGGACAACTATCGGTAGTAGTTCATATTTCTCACAAAATGAATATAAGGCTAGTTTACTCTAGGCATCTTTAACAACATTTTGATTTTCTTAAAAACGGCTACAACCAATTTGATCAAATTTCGTAGTTGCTGGAGTTTACGTCTGCAATAATACTACATATTTCTCAAAGAATGAATATAAGGCTGGTTTATTCTTGAGCAACTTTAATAACAATTGGATTTTCATCAAATTTCGTATAGTTATTTAAGTTGATGTTTATGATGTTTCTAAATAGTGCATATTTTTCAAAAGATAATTAAATGATGCATTAGTAGATGAGAAAGTTTGTACAATGTATGTCGTACCGATTTTTTTATTTAAATATTAAATGAAAAGATAATTTTAATTGAATTTTATCAATATTTTTTATTTTTCTTTTCTAAAAAAAATTATATTAAAAAAAATAACAAAACATTATTAATTCAAGACATTGTTTGTACAGTGAAAATAAAAAAAGCAAATATGTACATATTTAATTTAACATATAATAGTTATATTTTATAATGTCAAACGATATATATATATATATATATATATATATATATATATATATATATATATATATCCTGGGTATTTAGAAAACATTGAGTTTAAATTTAATTATTTATTTTTAAATTTATACTTTTTGTTTGATTTTGCAGCTTCTATTAATTTTTTGTTTACATCTGTATTTAAAAAAATGAAATTTGCGAACTCTTTGCAAGTCATTTTGATAATTAAAAATAATGAGCAACTCTGCTTTCACCATATCGGTGTGAAGTCGATTGTGCTCATTCTTCCAAATATTTCCCATTACGCTAAAAATACGTCCTATGAAACAATTATTTGGTGGCACAGCAAACTCATATTTGCAAGGTTAAGTAATATGGGTGCATAGCAGTTGATTTTAAAATTCTGTATCCACTTTTCGGCAGAATTAGTTCCAGTGTGTAAAGATATAGTTTCTTTTAATATGCATATTTCAGAGAATAATTCATCGCCATCAAACACTATTCCAAACAGTGTGGCTACTTTACGGGCTTGCTCTAGTGTTATGGTTTCATCTAAATTGAAAGGTTTGCAAATATAAAAAAAACAAATTGTCGCTGAAATCGAACCATTTGTCCAAATATGTTAACATTCTATTGTAGATTTGCACGCCTTCTTTTTCAAATGTATTCCTTTCAGCGGTGCTTAGCTGATGCATGCTTTGGTTGAGTTTAAATCCAAAAAAGAGTTTATCTCTATGATAAGTCAATTCTTTTTTTAAGTTATTAAAAATTGTAAATACTTGGGTTGTCCGAATATAGTTGATCTCCACAGTTTTCATAACTTTTTGAAAAAGATGCATTAAATTATGCACAGTAAATATATAATTCCGCCAAAGAAACTTCACTTCATCTTCATTTCTTCCTACAAATTGCTATATTGCCTTATTAACATTTTCTTCCCCTTTTCTGAGGTAACTTTTTAAGGCATCGCAGTTTATCAAAAGTTGGTCAACTGCTGGATATAACGACAAAAATCTAGTTGCGACATCATGAAGAATTGTGGAATATTCACAATTTACAAAATGACAAAATTCTTTGAGGTTTTTAAGTTCCTTGGCTAATGATGGAAACACTGAATACTTTTTTTCCACGTCGCAACTAAGTAGTTCTAAGCCAAATTTTAGTGTTATGCAGAATGTCCAGCAACTAACTTAGGCAAATCAAACTGATATTTCAAATGAACAAACACCGATTTGTGCTTACCAAAATTAACAGATACATTGTCTGCTCCATATGATACCAATTTATTGAGGCTTAATCCAGCATTATTAATACAGTTTATAAGTTGATTAGCAATAGCACTTGATGTCTCGCCTGGACCTTTATAAAAATTTAAAATCGCATTTACAGAGCCCTTTTCTTTTAAAAATTTTTAAAATGATTTCGACATGTTTTATTTATCTATTTAGTTGTTTCAAACTTTTTCAAAAATTTTACCGTTAGAAGGAAGAAAATATTAAGGTTGGAGAGCTGTAATTTTCAGAAGTTGTAGATAGCATGGCCAGAAAAATTGAGAAAAATCAAAAAAGCATTTAAAATCAGCATGGATTCTTTACTTTGCCGCGGAGAAACATGCGGGTAGGAAGTTGCCCTTTCTTGCGATTTATTGTTGTTTATAGAGTGGAGAGGAGAGTGAGAGGGAGAGAGATCAAGAGAGATGGAGGAAGGCAACAATATAACCTTAATTAAGGGTTTTAATTACATATATATTTTTGAAGATATTATTTATAGGAGTGCACTGTTTTATTCTTGCGATGTCTGCATGTTGCACGGACGACATTTTAGATTCGCTAAACCTGTTGAAATTCAACGGGCACTTATTTTATGATGCCATTAATATACGAATAATGATTGAAATCCGATATTGATGTAAACAAAAAGAAATAAATGCTCGTTGTCTTCAAAATGAAAGCCAAGATGACCGTAGACTAGCACTAGCCGAACTCCGTAGATTAAGGTCTCTTCCAAAATATAATTCAAATATGGCGACAAATAATGAAGAAAATGATGCAGTACCAGAAGATTATGAAATGCATTAATAAATTATTTAATGAATAACTTACAAAAGCGTTCTTTTATTTCCTATCTTAATTTTAAGAAAAAATTCTGAGAAATTAATTTTTCGGGAATAGCAGAAATTTAGTAAAACCTCTTTAATAAATTTTTACTAAAAAGTTGTAAATAAAATATTTTAAAAAGTACTTTAAAAGAAAAAAAATTTTAATTTGATGTAATGAGGATCGACTAACCACCTTAAAACAAGCTATGTAAGTATGGACTAATGGGCAGTAAACAAGCTCCATAGAAAAATCTACATAATCAGGAAAATTTTTTGGACAAATTGATTCAGTTCTCAACGGTCTAATGTTTATTTTTTAAATGATACTTTGCAATTTTGTGAATTTGTCCAAAAAAATTTCCTGATTATGTAGATTTTTCTATGGAGCTTGTTTACTGCCCATTAGTCCATACTTACATAGCTTATTTTAAGCTGGTTAGTTGATCCTCATTACATAAAATTAAAATTTTTTTTCTTTTAAAGTACTTTTAAAAATATTTTATTCAAAAACTCAGACAGAAATGGGAAACATCTTTCTGTTGCCCTTGTTTTATATCTGTACAAATCGCGTATAGACCATCTCCAACCATTTAAAAAATAAGTTTCAGAGAATGTGGTGCTAAGATTAATTCAACTAGAGCTTTGGCTTTTGTTTGCCCTCAATGCACAATTTTTGAATCCTGGTAAGCTATCTTATGCAGTTTATTGCCACAATCTTGTGATAAATAGCTATGATAGTGTTTTACACCATGATAAGTTAATATCATTTCCGAAATAATGACATCTTGGTAGGTTGAATCCAAATTTATAAAAAACTTTGACAAGATCTGGGATGATGTAGAAGCCTGCATGCTTTTCACATGCCATTCTCACTGTGCATGATTCCTTAAAGCAGAAACACTTCGGTAAATTAAACTTTACAAATTCGGCAAAGCACGCAGTCAGTTTTCGCCTTAATTTTAACAATCCAGTTTTTGAAATCATCCTCTTCAAGCCAGGTTTCATTGAACTTGTATTCGTCTCTTTGATGACTTCGTGCTCTTTTTAATATTTTTGGAGGTGTTTTGTTGATTTTGTCATCATCATCTGTGCTTATATTCATAAGATTTTCTTGATCCAAAGTCATTTTTTAGAAGGGCTTTCCTAAAATATTTTTATATTTAAGTGCAGGCGACTCCCGAAATTTGACAGTTCGAGATTCGACAAATTTGAGATTTCTACCCAGCCGATCGAATTGGGAACTAGTTTACGCAAGGGTGCACGTGCACCCCCTGAACTGCTCCAGGTAATATGAAATTTTCAGTGCCTTAACTGATGCATTAATGTTAATTAAAACGCGACCGTAATGCATGTATTTTATGGTTGTTACATTGTTAATATAAATTTGAAGATGCTTAATTGTGATAGTAGACCGCAAAAATATTATGGTGCTCCCCCCATACCATATTTCTGGCTATGCCACTGGTCCAAGCAAATAATTTGAGATTTATTTTTTGTGATTTTGTAAAAAGCGTATATTTTCATATACAGGTAGTTCTCGATTTGCGTGGTTTTGATTTACGCAAATTTGGATTTACGCAGTCTATTAATTTAGGCATGTTCTCAATTTGTGCAGTCCAAAAATTTACATTTACGCGGTTTGAAACAATCAAAAATAAAACGTGAACCACAGCAAAATTTTTACGATGCTTACGTCTCAGGGGTGTGAAGAATAAGGATTAATTGAAGGTCCAACAAGACAGAGTCCAGCTGTGAGAGAAATAACAAGGAAGGATATCTCAAAGAGGGATTTGTTTATGAAGGTCTAATTGACATTAAATGAACCGGAGACAACAATGCGAGTTTCCTTGGCAACGCCCGGAATGAGTATGTAAAATCCACAAAATTTCGAAAAACAATAGTATAGAGTTTTAGCCATCGAATAAAGCAAAAACGAAGAAAATCCGTTCATATTTACTTATTTTTATGAATGAAAGAATAAAAGCTTGCACTTTGGGGGGTGTGACAGACATTACTCAATTAATATATGAGTTGATTTTATTTTCCACTTTTATTGTATTGTCTTTATAATACAATTTGAAATTTCGGTGATATTGGGTAGGCTAATACAGGAACGTACTCCCCATAACCTGGACATTTCAGTTATTCTTTTTTGGGAAAATTGTTCTTGTTTTACGCGAATTTGATTTACGCGGTAGTTTTCAGGAATGCATTAACCGTGCAAGTTGAGAACTACTTGTATTCCTTAAGAGCATGCGTATAGTGTAGAATATTTTCGATGGAAAAATGTAGCATACACTCCAAAAGTGGCAACTCGACTTCTTGAGTTAATAAATAAGATGGAGTGTTCATTGTTTCCATTTGGGAGCACTATATAGTGATATCCACCTAAAACAGTCCAATTCATTATATTGTTCTCTCCATTATTATATATTATTTAGTGGTTTCTTATAGCAACAAAGAATATCTTTTTTAAATTCATTCACCTCATGCTCATTAGTCTCAGCTATCTCACTGGCAAATGGCTCTAAATTCATAATTTTTGTGTTTATCCCCTCATTTATGGAAACGTTGAATCAAAATCAGAAACATTTTTTCTGCTTCATGATTACTTTCCGTTGAAACTGAGAGAAATGGAATAACCGATAATTTTTTAACTACATTTCTTATACAAAAAGTAGCAATGACATTCATGGCAATTGCTCTAGATTTTATGTGGATGATATCTGTTGAGCAATTTCAGAATCTTGAAACATTAATTTCAACAATTCTGTTGTACGGTAATTTGAACGAAAATTGATGTAGTGATTTAGTGTATGAAATGCCTCTCAATGCCGATCACAGTCATGTAATTTTGAAAATTTGGCCTTTTTAAAGGCATCTAGAATTTCTGATAATTCACTAGCTTTAATGACTGACTTATTATGTTTCTTCAATTCGACATGTAGCCCCAGGCCTTACTTTTCTTTATTTCCAACCAAAACTTTTACTTTACAAATTGTGCAGAAGGCTAGGCTTCATACTTGGAATTTTCAACTCTTTCAAAGCACTTTATTTTGCTTTTAAACCATTACTAAATGAACATAATCTTTTACTCATCACAAAAAGGAAAAAAGATATTTTATCCTAAATAATTGTTAAATACATTTTATAAAAAGTTTTTTTTCATTGAAAATTACATGTTGAAATTTGACATTTTATAAGTTTGTAAGTTCTCCTCATAAGTTGCCGAATGATCTGTTAGGTTCCCCTAACAGCGACTTAACAGCACTTTAATTATTGAAAATTTTCATTCTCTTAAATATAATCATCCTGCATTTATGTTACTATATAGTTATGTACAGGGTTTCAAAAATATGCTTGCCTATGGAGAGTTGATTTTGCCAGTTGGCTAGTAGAAATTCACTGTAGTCACTTATGTCAGTGCTTCTCATCCTGGATTCTGCAGAACCCGAGCCTTCCACTCAAAGGTGGACGTGTCTTGGAATGCTATGAACTCTGCACCTGTGCTGAGGCGAAACAAATACAACGTATACTAATATTTCAAATGGTATTATTTACAATACTTAAGGGCAAAGCCAAAAACAGGAGGAGTGGGTAATGATGGAGATGAATCAAAATTTAATACAAGGTAAAATGCATCCATTGCCCCATGGGAAAGATTTCACACCATTCTCCCAAATAGGAGCTTCAGCAAATCAGCTTTGTTTTCTTGTACCATGATGACTGTTCAAAATATTCATAAGCCTTTGGAGCTACAGTTGCTGTGACTAACTGTTATTTGACATGCTGCAGTGACAGGAACAAGACTTACTGTTTATTAGTTTTAACGTTTTTGTGTAATGCTGTATCATTATTAGCTACAAAAATTATCTTTCTATCTCATACCATACAATCTCATCCGTCTTTAATGAAAATTGGCTTGTAAAATATAGTGTGATGTACATTCTTACGTCAATATAACATGAATTCTGTGGTTGCGTTACATTGAATGTACTATCGATTGTTGGTATTCTTCAAGTAAAACCACCATACAAAGTGCCATAAGGAATCTTTGTCTATAGCAGAGGTCAGCAACGTGGTGACCGCGGGTGACATGGCACCCGCAAAAGATTTGTGTGTCGCCTGCCAACCGAAATGAGACCAGAAGTTAAACAGACCTGGAAAACTCAGAAGACCAATAAGTTGTGGCACAAGCTGAAAAATATATCTTTGTAACCAACGGCTTACATTATACCAAGCCGAATCGTATGTCTGTTACAAAATAACATTGTCAAGGCCAGAACTAATAAGCTGGGGACATACATAGTTGGATAAAGACATTGTTGTTATTAACAGAGTTCTTTTCATACTGACTCCTCCATTGCCCCTCTCTTGCTTATCCACGTCCCTTCTCCCTACCCTGGCCTACAAAAAAACTGTGATTGGCTGTGAGGGAGGAGAGTCCTTCTCGCCGTGCCCCCACCCCTCCTCTACACTGAAGTATAACTAGTGTGATAGTATAACTATCACAGCGTTGGTTTCGGAGTTTTGTCCTCCGTATTGTAACAAAATTTGGCTTGAGTGATTGTTTTAAGTCGTTGGCTTCGGAATTTTGTCCTCTGTATTGTGACATAATTTGGCTCGAGTGATTGTTTTAAGTCGTTGGCTTCGGAATTTTGTCCTCTGTATTGTGACATCATTTGGCTCGAGTTATTGTTTTAAAACGTTGGTTTCGGAGTTTTGTCCTCTGTATTGTAACATAATTTGGCTCGAGTTATTGTTTTAAGTCGGTTTCAGAGTTCTGTCCTCCGTCTTGTAAAATAACTTGGCTCCAGTTATTGTTTTAAGTCGTTGGTTTCAGAGTTCAATTCTTCCCTTAGTATACAAAGTACAGGGTTTCGGAGATTTTTCTTAGTCTCGCACAATATCAGCCAGTGATATCTCATTCCCCTCTTCCTTGATTAAATATAAATCAATTTAAATTGACCAACAGTTCAAAATACTTCTGATATTTTTCCGATATTCTGTGTGTTGTGATTATTAATTCATTTGTGGAAAATTTCATCCCCATTATGAGTAATAAGAGGCAAAGGACATATTACTTCAATGTTGATTGGGAAGAAAAATTCTGTTTCATTGATTTGAAAGGAAATTGTGTTTGTTTATTGTGCAATGCTTGTGTCACACTTTCAAAGAAAAGTAATGTTGAAAGACATTTTAATATGGTCCACGGAAATTTTAATACTAATTTTCCATTAAACTCTGAGATCAGGAAAAAGAAAGTTTGTGATATGAAATCTGTTTTAACTAAACAGCAGAAGATTTTCACCAGACCAGTGCAGCAATCAAAAAGAGCAAGGATTGCATCACTTAAAATTTCGTATTTGTTGGCCAAGAGGAAAAAGCGTTTTGAAGATGGTGAGATTGTAAAAGAAGCCATGTTAGCAGCTGCTGACTCACTTTTCGAAGATTTTAAAATATAAAAATGAAATTACTTCAGCTATCAACACGATTCAGTTATCAGCAAGAACAGTTACAAGAAGAATTGAAGTTATTGCAACCAATATGGAGACAGAGTTGGCAAATGATTTACAAAAATGCATTTCTTCTCGTTGCAACTAGATGAGTCAACAGACATATCAGACACTTCTTAATTAGCTATGGTTGTGAAGATGGTGTTTAATGATTTTTCAGCAAAGGAAGAATTTCTTCACAAGAGGTGAAGATATTTTTTCAGCCTTCAAAAAATATCTCCAAGAAAGTAATATACCATTAATGAAGTTGACCGCAATTACTACAGATGGTGCACCTGCGATGACAGGTTGTAAAAATGGATTTATTGCGCTATGTAAAGAAGACCATCTCTTTCCAAAATTTGTTTTTTATCGCTGCATTATACATCAGGAAATGTTATGTGCAAAAGTTCTTCATTTTCAACATGTCATGAAAACAGTAACAAAAATAATAAATTCTACAAGAGCCATATCAATGCAACACCGATTGTTTAAACTGCTTTTACAAGATGAAGATGCCAAATTCGATGCTCTCCTTTTACATACCGAAGTGAGATGGCTCAGCAGGGGCAAAATACTTGTGAGGTTTCTAAATCTCATAAACGAGGTAAAGGAATTTCTCACATCAAGAAATGAATATTATGCACAGTTGGATGACAGAGCTTGGTTGATGGATTTCGGATTTCTTGTTGATATAACTATAAAATTGAACAATCTGAATTTGGAGATGCAGGGAAAAAATCAACACATTGCTAAAATGATGTGCAATAAATGCATTCAAATGTAAATTTGCATTGTGGAAGTCTCATCTAGAGAGAAATTCATTATCACATTTCCCGAATTTAAAAAATATTATTGAGAGTCTGATTGATGAAAATATTACAACTGCACCACTTTCACAACACATTCAAGTGCTCCTGGAGGAGTTTAATTCCAGGTTTCATCAGTTATCTGAATTGGAAACCATAATAACATTCTTTGTTAATCCACTCAGTTTTACAGATAATGATATGTCTGTTAATATTGCAACTTACTTTAATATCACTAACACCGAAGACTTAGAAATGGAAATAATAAATATGCAGAATGATATTATTTTAAGGTCAAATAAGAATGATGAAAACTTATGGAATTTAGTTGACGAAAATCGCTATTCCTTATTAAGAAAATGTGCCCTAAAAATATATTCTTACTGTGCTTCAACATACACTTGCGAGTCCATTTTTCAAGCATGAAATACTTGAAATCCAAGTACCGATCGAGGCTCACCAATTACAATTGAGACAACTGTCTAAAATCAGGTATCTCGAGTTATGTGCCAAATTATAGCAAGTTGGCTGAAGATATGCAGTGCCACGTTTCACATTGATTTATTTTTCATGTTTTTATAATAAATTCTATAATAGTTTTTCTCTTATATATACAAAAACATTTTAATAAATATTGGTACATATCTACTCTCGTTGCTTATGCGCCCTTCATGTCCCCAATAATTAAAGTTGCGCCCTCATCAGTAAAGAGGTTGCCGACTCTGGCCCATAGGATATGGGACTACCTGTGAGAAATGAATGCTAATCAAATAAAGAAAGCTAGAATTGTGTGATTTATTATATGTATTAATTATTGTATATTTTAGAACTTTTATTTCTATTTTGTTTCTGAAAAATATTACTGCCATTTTAAACTTTGAAATGTGTTATTATGTATACCATTATAATTATATAAATTAAAAATTTATTTATTTATATTGAAATGCTTGGCGAGTGAATTTTTGCTTTGGCGAGTAGGGCTTGGCAGCATTTTTCAATGCCTGGTTATATGGTATAGTAACTATATAGTATATATAGATGTTGCAATTTAATGTGTAGGAATTTTAACTGACATAAATATTAAATAATAAGTATAAGATGAGTAAATGGCCTTATTACAGTAATTCCTGCCAATTTCTGTACTGTTTATTATATGATAGCTTTTTGTATGGAAATTATTTAAACGTTCACATTAAAAAACACCGACTTCATACATTCTTAGATTACCATGTTTTATCATTATTATTACCATTTATGTTTGTAAATTATGTTTTAGGCCATGAGATGTTCACATGGATTTCATAGTTTGAGTGGGGCATCCATGGCTGCTGTGGTGATCACAGGGACCTCAAAGAAGGTATGCATATCCTTAATTACTCTTACTTGTTCATTCATTTTTATAGATATTAATATGAAAGCAATTTTAAAGTAAAACAAGTTAGGAAAGTGTATAATGTATCACAAATGGGTGTGTTTTGTACAATGGAGTATTAGAAAGAAATTGTATACCTGTACGTAAGGGAAATAGCGTTTTAAAGTTTTTTCTTCATAAATAATCCATTTTCTTCCTATTTAATAATATTACGTGCACACTTAAGGAAATTAAACGTTTGTTTGTGAGGTTGTTTATGTTAGCAACAATGAAGTAACCATGCAAGAAATTTTGGTTCAACTTGATTTAAGACTTTCTTGTTCAATTTATGGATAAAGGCTACTCCTACGATAAAAATGTATAGGAAAAGAAATACTCTACTTTACCAGTTCTACAACTTTTATTTGAAAAATATTTTGATATGAGCAATACTTTACGAGATATGACGGAAAGTTGATTTTTTATCACCAGTAAAGTGGTACCCCTGTTGGCTTACGTGATTAATTTTTGCGATTTTATTATTATATTTGATTTTAAGTCAACAAAATTTCATGAAAATCTGTTTGGTAGAAGCCGAGAACGAACATGCAGACGGGCGGATGGACAGACCGACGATAACAGGCGCTCACGCTGGAAGCGAAACACACCTAAAAATGTATAGGATAAGAAGATTACATGCATATTAATATCAGAGTGCTCATTTAATCTTTCTTCTATCATTTTGTTTAAATGACTTCTGATTAAGCGGAGATGGTTTGAGAACTCCCTCAAGCAAATCATTACACTCTTCAATTGCTAGTTATGGGTTCCAGTCATCATATAAATAAAATAGAATGTGTGTGTGTTAACACTGTAACTCCAAAACCAATAAACCTAGATAGCTGAAACTTGGCATACATACTAAGAACACCCTGAGGGTGTGCACCTTGGGCTTATTTTTTTAAATTATTGGCTTGGAACAGCACCAGGAGACAATTATATTTTCCCATAAGTTTACACAGGATTTTCGATTTTTCAGGGTGCAAAGTTTTTTCCTTAGTTCGAAAAAATACAAAATTATGGACCAATATTCTTTATTTTTGCTTTATTCGATGGCTAAAACTCTATACTATCTTATTCTTGCGATATTTAACATGTTAGTTGGTCGAAGTTTTCAGAAATAAGCACTTTTTTGAAATTTTGCAGATTTTTCGTACTCATTCTGGGTGTTACCAAGGGGCCCATCTTTGTTGTCTCTGATTCAGTTAGTGCCAATTAAACATTGAAATTGACGAAAGAAAATCATTGTTTGCATCCAACTTTTGTTTAAGCATCGAAATTAATGACGCGTAGCAATAAATATTTAAAGATAATTATACTGTTGACTGCATCTGGGAAGCGTTTCTAACGATTTAATCAAGGCATTTCATCATTTGTATCCTGGAATCTTACCTTTTTGTAAGTAAAACTATTATATTATACATCTGTAATGTTTATTAACGCAAATAGGCTCACGCATAAATTTAAAATTAGATGAGAATTTTAAAAAAATATTGAAAGTTAAATAGTTCTTTTCTCTTTGTAGTGACATTTACGTAGATAAAGTTGTACATTTTGATTAATTATATAAATAAAAGAAAAGGTGTGTTAGTTTGTTAGTGTTAACGCCGTAACTCCAAAACCAATAAACCTAGAAAGCTGAAACTTGGCATGTGTACTTAGGGAAACCTGAGGGTGTACACCTCGGGCTGATTCTTTAATTTTTGGCTTGGAAGCATATTTTTCATTTGCATTTTAGAATTACTAGAATCATCATACGAAATAGGGACTTGGATGAAAGAACGCTTAAAAGAATAAAAATTCATTTTCTTGGTGTCGTTTGTTAAACTCTCTCCATAAATTAGTTGTGGCCCCAAATGAAAAAAATGAGCAATATTTTATATCCTGAAGCTCTATACGAATAAAAATTATTGATGTTTAAAAAATTTATTACTGTAAACATAATAAAAATAAATTAATATAGATTTTCGTGTTTTTTTAATTAGGTCATTTTTACCCTTCTGGTTCCCGGGCAACACCGGGTAAACTATCGCTAGTGATCTGTAAGCTACAGATATATTCCGATATACAGTGAGGGTGGGTTCCTGAAAAGTACAATGTAAATCAAAGTCGTTTTTCCTATAAGAATCAATTCTATGAGGGGGGATGCTTGCAGGAGTTCAAGATAGTTTGTCGTTACCAATTTGGCATGGAATGATTGGGTGAGAGAAAATGCAGGGAATGGTTACAATGGAAACAGTATTAGGTGGCTACACGGTCAAGAATTCCCCATCTGAGTAAACAGAAGTGGTCTCAATGTCAACTGCAATAGGATTGCAACACTACTGTATTTATAATCCAAGTGTTGAACATAGTTGCCTGACTGCACGAGGCGATTCTCCTTGCACAGGCTTTGTTTTATCAGAAAACGTGTTTTATTTTCAACGAATTATTTATCAGTGCAGTAGAAAAAGTATTTAGGATTTATTAGTGGTGACGAATACAAAGACAATACACCTAGTCCCCGACTAACATGATAGATGAGTTCCTGAAAAATTTCGTGTTAGGTGAAATCGTGTTAGTCGGACTCGAATTTCCCGTGAGAAGTAATGGTATATATATAGGATGGGCATAATAGGAAGGCAATAATCGATTCATTCGATTATTGCTTTCATTCGAGATATTCGATTCCTACGAGAGATCGTTCGAATGCAAAATTAGTACTCGTGAAGGATTATTCTCTCGTAGTCTAAACGATTATCGCTCGTTGTTAATAATTCAAATGAATCTCGGTTTCGTCTCACTTGTAACGTCAATACTAAAGGTGTGAATGAAAATCTCGTTTGTTCTCTCGTTAGTGATCATGTACTTCATTTGAATGAATCTCTCGGTTACAGTGCAATATATTTTACTAGTTTTACTATATCTCACTAAGTAACGATTACCTCTCGGTACGAATGACTGTTACAGTTGGTTGGGGGATTGAGTGCAATATATTTTACTAGTTTTACTATATCTCACTAGGTAACGATTACCTCTTGGTACAAATGATTGTTACAGTTGGTTGGGGGATTGATAAATATAAAAATTAATTGATCCATTCAAAACAGCCAAATCAATAAAATTTTGAATTTTCTTAACGAATGAATATCTCGATTATTGAAATATCTTGATTACTAATCATTTGATTATGCACATCACTATACGTTCCAGGGAAACAATGATAAACAGGAAAAAACGGCTAAATAAAGTTGAACTTAAATACATGGAATTGTTTATTTACATTTTAAAGAATTTTAACATCACAGATGATGTAGATAAGAGATTATTGATCAGAAATTTATTAAATTAAATTATTTAAAGTAGGTGTCAAGCCGTAGTTGTTTCACTACCTTCCTTTTCTCTGCCAACAATTCGTAATACTGGTGTAGTACGCGTTTTACACCTCTAATAATGTTCGATGAGCGCTCGACTTGGCAGTCGTATTCAGTGAGTTCATCTAAAGCTTCTTCGATCTTGTTGATGTTTCTCATCAAAACATCTTTTGTCAGCTCACGCAAAGGTTCTTCTTCCTCGATGACGTCTGTCTCTTGATCCTTATCAATAAGGCTAAGTTCTTCGTGCAACTGCATTAACTCTTGATTTGAGAGTTCTTCTTTGTGAGACTCCAACAGGTCCACCACATCTTCCTCCTCCACTTCATCAAAGCCAATTGCTAGCTGAACACATTGCTGATAAACTTTCTTCATTTCATGATCAAGCTTAAAGCCTCTAAAATGCACAAATTCAGGAAGCAATTTCTTCCAACTACCGTTCATGCACGATTGAGACACCTCTTCCCAAGCTTCAGCTATTATGTCTATAGCATTTTTAATATTAAAAGATTTCCAAAATTCTTTCATAGTAGGCCTATTTTCACCATCAGTTGCCTCGATAAGTTTTGCAAAGGTTTTTCTGAGGTAATAAGCCTTAAATGTCATGATAACACCTTGGTCCATTGGCTGCAGAAGCGCCGTCATGTTGGGGGGCAAAAAAATAACTTTAATATGTTTGGATAATGTTTCCAAAACCGGAGGATGTTCTGGAGCATTATCCAAAAATAACAAAATCTTAAAATTTATATTTTCAGCCTTGCAGTACTCCTTAAGTTCACTATGCAGTTGTTCAGTGAACCATTCACAAAATAGTTGTCCTGAAATCCAACCCTTCTTCATGTACCCCCAATAAACAGGAAGGGATGATTTGAGAAAGCCCTTTAATGCCCTTGGATTTTCAGCATGATAGATCACAACAGGCTGCAATTTTTTGTCACCGTTTGCATTCCCCCCCAACATCACTGTCACACGATCTTTTGCTGCCTTAAATCCTGGTGCCTTTCGTTCTTCAGTAAGTTATTTTGTGCTTTTTAAGAACTTTAATATTAATTTTGCTGCGATATATAGTTATATGTATAGATAGATGTATGCAGGTTTGTGTTGCAGATGGCCCGGTCCGACTCGTGTAAGCCGAGATGCGGGAACGTATCCCCCGATTATAACATGCAAGTCTGTGGAAAAACGGCGCTTGACAATTCGAGATTCGACCACGTTTTCTGGAACGCATCCTTGTCAAATCTCGGGAGTCGCCTGTATGTTAAAATGCACCTGTTTTGCTTGAAAATGGTTAGGTACACCCATATATTAAATAAGACTATAGATGGAGTTCTAGGCTGAGTTAGCTTGAGAAAGAATGAGGCCAATCGAACGAAGATATATTGTGCATTTGGCCATATTGTGCTGTGCTAATAAGATTGTGTGAAGACAAGGTTTTTGAGCATGCTCTATTAATGTTGAAAACCGTGTTTTTATTTTAGTTGTTCTTTATCGCTGTCTGTCAAGTAATTTTAACTTGTTCATTGAAAAACTTGATTGCTGTTTAAACCTTGTACAGGAAGTCCCCAACTTACATGGGTCCGAGTTACATCGATTCGTAAGATACACGACGTAACATCTGCACGCTCGATCGTTAGTTCAACTGCCGCTCAATAGATCTCGTTACTAGTACAGTAATCCCTCGGTATACGAGCAATCAGTTTATGAGTTTTCGCTTATATGAGATGCACAAATTAATACCTGCTTTACAATTTACGAGCCAATTTTCGCTTATATGATTTCCTTCCCCTCGCAAACCGATCGTTTTTTCCGGCACCTATTCTCGGCTTTCGTTGGTTTCCGAATCTTCTCGAATGCTCAGAACGTCACGGCATCCCAACTTTAATGATGCAACTATTGTTTATGAAATTTCTAACATGGGATATATTGGGAAATTAATTTTGCTTCACGAGTTTTCGCCTTACGAGCAGTTTTCGAGGAACAAATTAAGCTCGTAAACCGAGGGATTACTGTACGTTGATGCACAGCTGACAGCATTGCTGATTTGTTATCCTGTGAGTGCAAGTTTTCTTACAATTACGTTTTTATATATGTACTGTACTGAATATATTTTCATTTTCTTAATATTTTGTTTTTATAACCACTACTTTTTTAGCTTTAACTATCCATTGAATAGAACATATATGTAAAAAAATATATCGTATTGAAGCAATGTTGGACTTACACGGTTTTCAACTTACACGGCGACCTTCGGAACGAATTAACAGTGTAATTTGGGGACTTAATGTAATTGCAAATATTAATTTGAATAAAAAGACATGTTTAGTTAACTTTTGTGTAAATAGAAAATAACAAAAACATCAAAAAAAATGTGTTTAAATTTAAGTAGAAAGACTACTAAATATAGAAAATCTTTTTCTGTACCAAAGGCAGGAGAATTATATAAATATAAAATTTAATTAACATACCTGCACTCCACTGTATAAGATGCAGTGTGATTTGAGGATGTGTTTCCATGACGGAAAAGTGTATTTTATGCACCAAAAAATACAGTACTGCCGACACTCGCAATTTTGAAAACTTGGTAAAAAATGTTCATGTATGATGCACAATCCCTTTTTTACGGACATTTTGATTAAAAAGGGTACACTAATATGCTGGGTTGACTTATACGCTGCGAGATACAGTAAAAAGAAAGAATAAAAATTGCGGAATTAAGCGCAATAGGAAGGCCGAAGGTTACTGTTTTGAAATGCATCAAGGCCTTTCAAATTTAAGAAAATTTATTGCATCAAAAAATAAAGAAATCTAGCGAAGTCCGTGGCATACCCAGTACGACGTTGAGGGGTTAAAGAGGCTTATGGCTAACTGTTGAGTAATATAATGACCCGAGTTCAATTCCAAGACAGTTTAATTTCTCCATTTGAATAACAGTAGGAGCCTATTTGAATTTGCCTTATTATTTAATTTATAAAATTTCTTGATATAGAATATTATATGAGAAAGGAGCATATTTCATTTTATGTTTCATTAAATTTACTGAACTTAACTATATACAATATTGTTTGTGACAGTTAGTCCTTGCCTAGGACCTGGTATAATTTTCTGTCAAATTCTTGAACATCTTACAGGTGTTGTTCATGGGTAAAGCAGAAAAATACCAGCCTTGCCTAAGCTTTGGTCTTGCGATTCATTTATTCTCATGGCATAAGACAGTTTTATCGAGAATTGTCTGCGATGCACGTCAAAAGAAATTACTTCATCATTTGACATGCCAAATGTTATACTTGGCAGAAATCACATTCGGTTGACATCCTCGGGACTATCGTGCGAGTTTAATTGCAGAGTCACCTTTGATGTTGACAGATTCCTTAGAAGCATAACAACTGATAGTCTTTATAGTATAAGCTACATATACGATGTAAATTATAATTACAATGGTAATAAAGTTAATTTTATTGAGATTTGTCTCATCACATCTTACAATTAGTTAGGGTTGTGGGAGAGAAAGTATTTGAATGTAAGGGTTCCATGCCTTTACAAATTTTGGGAACCCCTGGGTTACGGGAATAACATTGAAATTATGCCAAACATTTTTGCATTGATGCAATGATTTGTCCTCTTGATTCTTGTCGTACAACTGGCGAAATTTGTCGAAAATCCCCTCCGAGTACGGTTATTTTTCCTCCAAACAATTAATTTTTCCCATTATGTCACATAGAATTCTGTCAGCGATTTCTAAGATGATTCCTGGAGCCATAAGTGCTTCGTCCCAGATTTTACAATGGATTTAATTATAAGTAATACGGAATTAAATCTGAAGTTTTCTATTTGATAGTGTTAAATAAAGTGAAAATAAAAATGTATTTACTGACATACTTGACTGTATTGTCTTTAATTATAATTAAATCCGAAGGTATTTATTGCAAACATTTAAATAAGGTAAGGGTGAAAGTTTATTTACTATCTCCTTTGACTATTGTTTTAGCAACCATGCAACTATGTAAATATAATGTTGCCTCACATTGTGTAACATAATATAGATAGGAATTGGCGCAGCAAATTTTTTATTTGCACTAAAAAATTACTGAAAATAATAGGACTTGAACTTAAGAACACCAGAAATAATGAAAATTTATTTTTCTACTGTCCATTTTCAAATATTCTTAAGTTTGATGCACAGATTTCTCGATACGTACTTTAAAATTTATTTCACAGATGTGACCCCTTCATGATCTCTAGTCTGCCAATACATTTTCACATAGTTATGTCAGGCATAGCATACCATAAAACTTGTAAAATGGATATTTTTCTCTGTTCCCTAGTCCACAGACTTTTACTGTAAATGCTTGAAAATGTATTTCACAGATGTTATGGCAATCCAACTTCTAGAGTAAGTACTTGTAATAGGGTACTACATTCCTATTGTCAATTGTGTAATTTCCAACTTGGCAGTTATTCCAATGTCTCTAAAATCTTTTGGCTATTTCTTTGTCCATATTCCATTATCCATACACGGTACATTTGGATTCATCCCCCCTACATGGTCCATGTATCACTCAATGTGCCGATACCTCATAAAATATTGGTTCAATTTGTGTATTGGGTAAAATCGATCTATCACTGCAGGATCAAAAAAATTTTCTTCCCCATGTAAAATCAACAAAATGTCCAAGAAAGTGGTTTTTCTCAATGCCATTGTGGGTCTGTCAGTCTGTCTGTTTGCGGCTCTAGAGACTAAACGGTAGCGTGAAAATGAATGAAATCTCATACTTTTTTCATACAGAATAGACACTACGAAGAAATGGTTGAATCTACAATAATTAAAGGCAGTTTATTCTAGGCAACTTTAACAACAATTTGATTTTCTAGAAAATCTTCTTCAACGATTTTGATCAAATTTCGTACAGTTATTTGAGTGTACGTCTTCAATAATACTGCATAGTTCATATTTCTAAAAAAAATAATATAAGGCTAGTTTATTCTAGGCAACTTTAACAACAATTTGATTTTCTAGAAAAACGTCTTCAGCGATTTTGATTAAGTTTACGTCTACAATAACACTGCATAGTTAGTATTTCTCAAAAAATTAACATAAGGCTAGTTTATTCTAGGCAACTGATTTTCTAAAACATGGCTCATACGATTTTCATCAAGTTTCCTATAGTTATTTAACTTGATGTATATGATTATTCTACATAGTTCATATTTTTCAAAACATAACTAAACGACACATTTGTGTATGATAATGTTTGTACAATGTAAATTGTACCGATTTTTAAGCGCGTTTCGGTTCCAGCGTGAGCGCCTATTATCGTCGGTCTGTCTGTCCGTCCGCATGTTTGTTCTCGTCTTATACCGAACGGATTTTCATGAAATTTGATATTAAGGACTTACAATCTTATATAATAAAATTGAATGTCTGTCCGTGTGTTCCTTATACATTCCCACGCCCTTTGGGCTATCGGGACCAAACTTTGCAAATTGACTTCATATGACTCTACGAGTAACATAGGGTACCTGGGATTTCCAAAATCGACCCGTGTTTGATTCCAGGAGACAATTTTATTTTCCCATAAGT
Organism: Uropetala carovei; assembly: GCA_036926305.1. Lineage (NCBI taxonomy): Eukaryota > Metazoa > Arthropoda > Insecta > Odonata > Petaluridae > Uropetala > Uropetala carovei. The sequence goes on from JAXCHB010000164.1 coordinate 1,349,578, forward strand.
TTACACGGGATTTTCTATTTTTCAAAGTGTAGGGTTTTTTTCCTTCGTTCGTTAAAATACGTAAATATGGACCGATTTTCTTCGTTTTTGCTTTATTCGACGGCTAAAACTCTATACTATCTTATTCTTGCGATGTTTACATGTTACACGGTCGAATCATTCAGAAATACGCAATTGTTTTAGAAATTTTACGGATATTTCGTACTCTTTCCGACGTTGTCAAGGCGACCGTAATTGTTGCCTCCGATTCAGTTAATGCCAATTAAACCTTCAAATAGGTGAAAGAATAGCGTTTTCGCTTCGTACTGTTGTTTAAGCATCGAAATTAATGATATATAGCAACGTACATAGTTAAGGATAATTATTCTGTTGACTGCGTATGGGAAGCGTTTATAACGACAATTCATCGTGTGTATGCTGGAATCCTACCATTTAGTAAGTAAAACCTTTATATTATACATCTGTAATGCTTACTAACGCACATTTATAATACTCTCCATAGAAGTCACTCGACATAAGTTTGTGGTTGTGAATAAAACGTCTAATCTATACAAGTTTTTCTAGGACGCCAACATTTCCCCAGAAAGTGACAAAAGGTTCTTTGGTTCGTAAATGACACACGTACCGCACAGAAATATATGGGGCATTTGCTGTAATTAGAAGGTAAGTATGCTTTATTAAAGATTCGATCCCATTTTGAATATTCTTACAAGTTAAAATTCTTAAGATTTATGGATTAGTGTAAAGGCGACTTTCTCTTGGTCACTTGGTTACGTGTTTGGCATAACCCGGGCATCGCCGAGTACTTTCAGCTAGTAAAATATAATAGGAAAATCTCAAAAATGAATCACGTACGCCAATCAGGGGTACCACTTTACTGGGGACAAAAAATTACATTTTCGTCATGTCTCGTAAAGTATTGCTCATATCAAAATATTTTTCAAATAAAAGTTGTAGAACTAGTAAAGAAGAGTATTTCCTTCCCTATACATTTTTATCGTAGGAGTAGCCGTTATCGAGAAAACGAAACAAGAAAGTCATAGCGAGTTGAACTTATAAAATTTCTTGCATGGTTACTTCTTCATTGTTGCCATCATAAACAATCTCACAAATATACATATGATTTCCTTACGTGTGCATGCAATATTTTAAAATTAGCTGAACCCGCGCAATGTTTGCGCGGTATATTTTCACTTGATTTATAAAAAAATTAATAAGTATGTAAAATAAGTTGATCTCAATAATTAACATTTAACTCTAATAATGCATTTCTCCGGTATAGGATTTTAATGTAATTGGCTCCCAATGTAAAGTTCGCGGGTTCGAATCTCGCTGAGGGCACGGCTGTGTGTGCGTATTGAAAATATATTTACTAGGAAGCATACATGGGAATATAAACGTTTCCCTGGTCGAAAACGGAACCGGAATTTCTCGCGATGTCAAATAAGACGCCGTTTCACTCGGTGCTTTTTAAGCGAGCGTGATTCGAAACACTACCGCGGTCAGCGCTCTACCCGATAATGCGTTAAGGGCATCTAGCGGGGAAATCCGAAATCTGGTAGAGGGAAATTCTCCGACAGATTGAATCGACTTCTGCTCGTACCTCCCGTCAATTAAGGTGTGTTCGTCACTGCATTATTAACAAGTTAGGAAAGTGTACAACGTAAGGGAAATAGCGTTTTAAAGTTCTTTTCTTCATCATAAATAATCCATTTTCTTCCTATTTAATAATATTACATGCTCACGTAAGGAAATTAAACGTTTGTTTGGGAGATTGTTTATGTTAGCAACAATGAAGTAACCATGTAAGAAATTTTGTAAGTTCAACTCGATATAAGACATTCTTGTTTAATTTTCTCGATAACGGCTACTCCTACGATAAAAATGTATAGGAAAGGAAATACTCTACTTTACCAGTGCTACAACTTGTATTTGAAAGATATTTTGATATGAGCAATACGTTACGAGATATGACGAAAATTTAATTTTTTGTACCCAGTAAAGTGGTACCCCTGATTGGTGTACGTTATTCATTTTTGCGATTTTCTTATTATATTTGATTGAAAGTCCTTAATATCAAATTTCAGAAAAATCCGTTATGTAGAAGCCGAGAACGAACATGCGGGCGGACGGACGATAATAGGCGCTCACGCTGTAAGCGAAACGCGCCTAATAATTTGAAAAGGAGGATGGAAGTGTTCGATTGACAACAGTGCTAGATGAAACAAAGAAGAATGTGGCTATTTCCTTACAAAAAGGCATTCTAATTTGCTGTACGTAGGTACCTCTATTACGATTTTAATTTAAAAAATAGAAAGAACGAAGATAATCAGTAAATAAGTGATCATGAGGTAGTAATCCAACTCTGACAGCTGTAAGAGAGATTTAAAGTGCAACTTTGCAGTATTTGGATTTTTTAAAACTATTACTTCCCACCTATGTTTTGAATTATTATTAATGGGGTTCCCAGGCACTTTCATACAAGAGTTAGTACATTGTCACGAAAAAGTAGGGCTTGCTTTTGCAGAAAGTAGGACATTTTTTTACAAAAAGTAGTACACTTTTACATTTACAAACGTCATTTATTCATATTATCTTACAAAACAGTAATTACGTGTATTTTAGCATATTTGCTTAAGCAATTTATCGTCTTTTAGCAACTTCTCATACATTTTACTTCAAGTCAAGGCATAATTACATTTCACTTGTAGCAAAATTTTAACTCTCAATTTCCTTTCTGATCCTATAGTCAGTCCATTGTTTTTTTTACACAGTGAGGAAACTCGCTCAACATTAGCATTCGATGTTACAATCGCGAAAGTTATGTACATTACTTTCTTAATATCAATGAAATTATCATTTTTAAAGAACGTGGCCCACTTTTTATCAGTTGGAAAAGTATTAAATTCTTGTGAGGCATATCTTTAGGAATGAAATCAATTCAGTCGTTTCATCAAACAAAGAATCCTTTGCAGCGATTTCTGGGATTAAAAATTATGTCGAGTTTCGGATTTCATCGTATTGAATGTTTAGTACTGTTGAATAATAACCATTTAGTAGATGAAGGGTAGTCATTACTTCTGGATCACTTACGAATAATAACCAACCGCCGCAGAATAGAATTCAAGAAATTCTTTTTTTAACTGAACGGTTGTATTTGAATCTTTTAGCGTTTGCAACTTTGTATAAACTGTTGCACCAACATATTTTATGAGTTTTCTCTGAAATAAAGATATATTTGCTCTGAAGGTTCCGATCACCACTCCAGTTATCAGCGAAAGAGGCTTTGCTTCTTCTTGTCGCCTTGAAAATGTTTGATGTCGTTTGGAGGACGATTCATCACATAGTGGCTCATCGTCGATGAACCACAATGAAATGAGCAAATCGCTGTTGAAGGACTGCTTTGTAGGGGTGGAGAAAGATGGAAATTATGAGCAGTTTCTACTGTTCTCCAAAAGATCAACAAAGTAGTACAAAAGTAATCGAAGGTAGTAAAGAAGGCAAAAAAGTAGTACTGTACTACCAAAAGTAGTACATCTGGGAACGCTAATTATTAATAACTTAGAATAACAGTGAGGAAATTAGTATAAGATACATTCGCAGCCTCTCTGTCAAGGACCGCCGTACCTAGTTGAAATTGTACGTTTCGCGAAATATTTGTTGGTTAATTCTCCCGACATATTCCGAATGTCACCACTGGATGTTCGTCTGCTGAATTCCACTATGGCGCTGACCGCGGTGGATTTTCGCATCACGTTCGCGATAAAAAGTGCCGAGTGAAACGGCGTCTTATTTGGCGCCGCGAGCAACTTTCGGTTCCGTTTTCGTCCATGGAAACGTTTACATTCCTTTGAGTTCGGTTCCTGTTATGTATGCTTCCTATTAGCCATCTTTGTAGTGCTGTTTTTAGGCGCGTTTCGCTTACAGCGTGAACGCCTATTATCGTCGGTCCGCATGTTCGTTCTCGGTTTCTACCGAACGGATTTTCATGAAATTTGATATTAAGGACTTTCAATCAAATCGCAAAAATGAAGTACAAAAAATTAAATTTTCGTCATATCTCGTAAAGTATTGCTCATATCAAAATATTTTTCAAATAAAAGTTGTAGAACTGGTAGAGTATTTCCTTTCCTATACATTTTTATCGTAGGAGTAGCCGTTATCGAGAAAATTAAACAAGAAAGTCTTATATCGACTTGAACTTACAAAATTTCTTGCATGGTTACTTCATTGTTGCTAACATAAACAATCTCCCAAACAAACGTTTAATTTCCTTACGTGTGCATGTAATATTATTAAATAGGAAGAAAATGGATTATTTATGATGAAGAAAAGAACTTTAAAACGCTAATTCCCTTACGCACAGGTATATAATTGCTTTCTAATACTCCATTGCACGAAACGCGCCAATTTGTGATACGTTGTACACTTTCCTAACTTGTTATATTTAGTGTTGAAATAGTTCACAATTCACTTAGGTGGCATAATCATGACAACACCTCACGGTAGGTGTCACGCTACTGTCATGTTGTGCTGACTTTAATAAATCATTATTGTATCACGTTATCATAATTATATATTCTCATTACTTCTAATTTTTTTGAGAAAAACGTGCTTATCCTTTTACGATATCTTTGATATAAGCACGAAGTGATTTGTATCTGTTGTTGTAGAATTGTTTTCTCATTAGTATAAATTTGATTTCTTCACGTATAGTCATGTGATCGGAAAAGAAACGACGTAATTGCGCTGTACCGTTCTTCAAAATATTTCATACTTTGAAGGACTTTTAGCAATTTGACATCCAAAGCAATGAACAAATGTATTAATTGATTTCAAATATTAATTTGAATAAAAAGGTGTTTACTTAACTTTTGTGTAAATTACAAAATACACATTGTAAAAAATTCTGGGTGGTTCGAGTGTGGCTGTTAGGCCCGTTTCGCTTCCAGCATGAGCGTCTATTAGCCCCGGTCTCTCCGTCCGTATGTTTCAGAGGTCATTCCCCCCATCGCTCTTGGACCTCCAAATCACCTTCCCACGCCTACTCTCTTACCAGATTCATTGATGCCTCGCGACGATCATCTGAAGCGAGACACCGGCTGCGATCACCGGTCCTTTCCCGCCAGGCCCCCCCGTCTTGAGCGACGCCCATCTTCCGCCTCTTGAATAAGGCGTCGCGACGCCCCCTCCCCCCCCCCCACTTATTGATTGATTGATTTTGTATCGCTTCTCGGCTAAGATCAAAGTGTCTGTCCGTCCGTATGTTTGTTCTTGGCTTCTAACGAACGTATTTTCATGAAATTTAATATTAAGGACTCAGATAAACAGTCTTACAAAAATTAGCTTAATTTCCTTACGTGTGCATGGAATATTTTAAAATAGGAAGAAAATGGATTATTTATGACGAAGAAAAGAACTTTAAAGCGCTACACGTATATCATTTCCTTCAAATACTCCATTGCACGAAACGTGACCATTTGTGATACGCTGTACACTTTCCTAACTTGTTTTTTTTTCATCCGTGGCCCTTTTGGGTTTCATGTAATCCCTCCCTTCCCGCGCTTACCGGGCGTCTCTACTAGTTTCCCGCGGTGCTGGCAGATGACGGCGATCCGCCGGTCCTTTGGGCCTCTGACTTTCCGAGGTCATTCCCCCCGTCGCTGTTGGACCTCTCCACCTCCAAATAACATTCCGACGCCTACTCTCTTATCAATTTCATTGATGCCTCGCGACGATCATCTGAAGCGAGACACCGGCTGCGATCACCGGTCCTTTCCCGCCAGGCGGAAGTCTTGGGCGACGCCCATCTTCCGCCTCTTGAATAAGGCGTCGCGACGCCCCCCCACTTATTGATTGATTGATTCTGTATCGCTTCTCGGCCTTATGGCTAAGATCAAAGTGTAGTATCTGTTCTTATCAGCTTAATATCTGATACGTCCCGCATTGCGGGACCAGAATATTAATCTGATTTTTGGACCATGACGAGGTTCTAAGAGTTTACTCTATCCTTGTCGAGGGTTGGCCCGGCATTGCAGTACCGTCGGGATCGGCCCATAATAAAACTATCCATTGTTGTATTCTAGTTGTTAGAGAGCTTTTTTGGGACATGGTGCTCATTCTGTGCACCACCAAAAAGAAGCTCATCGCGTACGAGTATTTTCCGTCCATTCACTTCAGCTTGTCGGAATTTTTCATCGGCCCATAATAAGATTGCTGTGTTCGAAGTGTTAGAGAGCTTTCTTGGTGCATTGGTGCTCGTTCTGTGCACCACATAGAAGCTCATCGCGTGCGAGGATTTTCCGTCCACTTCACTTCGGCTTGTCGGAATTTTTCATCGGCCCATAATAAAACCATCCATTGTTGTGTTCGAAGTGTTAGAGAGCTTTCTTGGGGCATTGGTGCTCGTTCTGTGCACCACACAGAAGCTCATCGCGTACGAGGATTTCCCGTCCATTTCACTTCGGCTTGTCGGAATTTTTCATCGGCCCATAATAAAACCATCCATTGTTGTGTTCGAAGTGTTAGAGAGCTTTCTTGGGGCATTGGTGCTCGTTCTGTGCACCACACAGAAGCTCATCACGTACGAGGATTTCCCGTCCATTTCACTTTGGCTTGTCGGAATTTTTCATCGGCCCATAATAAAACCATCCATTGTTGTGTTCGAAGTGTTAGAGAGCTTTCTTGGGGCATTGGTGCTCGTTCTGTGCACCACACAGAAGCTCATCGCGTACGAGGTTTTCCCGTCCACTTCACTTCGGCTTGTCGGAATTTTTCATCTGCCCATAATAAAACCATCCATTGTTGTGTTCGAAGTGTTAGAGAGCTTTCTTGGTGCATTGGTGCTCGTTCTAGAACGTGATAAATCACGTAATTTGATGGCTGGTTTGACAAATTTAAGAGAAGGGCAGGTTTGCATAACCTTTAACTGTGGGGTATGCCCCCTGGGGGGGAGAGGGCACGGTGGACACTTCAAGGGGGCGCAAAAAGACTTCAAATTGTATTTAGTGTCGTTTTGACATGTTCATAGGGCTATATTATGAAGCCATTAATAATAAACTACAACCAATGTAAGAAATCTGACAGTAAAAATTGTTATTTTTAAGAGCTGTTTTGCTCCATTATTGCCCCACGCGAGGATGAAATTTATAAGGCACCTCCATATGAACTAGAGACTTGAAATTTGGCATGACTAGATTTTTTGTCTCAACCGATGAAAAAAATACGTTATTATGAGAATTCTAACTTTTAGGGTTTGTTTTGCTTTATTATTGCCCCATAAGGGGTTAAAACTTGTAAGGCATTTCAGGACGAACTTGAGACTTGAAATTCGGCACAATGAAAGAATTTAGGTCATAACAATTGGGAAAAATCTAACATCATTAGAATTCCAATTCTCAGGTGTTGTTCTTTCATTACAATTGTAAGTAGGATGAAATGCTTGCAGAATGCAAGCTCGTCTACTAGTATACACAGTTAAACCCCTATTTAAGGAATTTCTGAGGGGCCGATTATTTTTCACTAAATCGAGGTTTTCACTAAATAGAGGTTTTCACTAAATGGGGGTTTTACAAAATTACAATCAAGAACTACGCATTTCTATAATATCCATTTCTTAACCTATATACAGTAAAAGCTCGTTTTAACGGCACCCATTCCAGCGGCAAACTCGTTCTAACGGCATCTTCGGTGAACTTACATTTTCCAATTGTCTAATAGATGTCGCCACAGTCATGACCGATCTCCGTAAGCTTAATCACATATTGCAAGAAGTTCCTCTTCTGTTTCAAGGTATCAAATGTAAGTTCACTGTAGATACCGGCCATTGTTAAGAAATCAATTCGAGGAATAATAATATAAATTCGTAAGCACGTATGGTTTACAAAGAATTTAATTTAAGAATGCTTTTTATTTCTAATTTTTCTGAAATGACACTGTTGATACTTAAATTTTTTTATATTTACGTTAATATACTTATTTTCCACAAAACACGCCAATCTCTCCCCTTCCTTCTTCTCTCTCTCTCATATTGAAGTATTCAAGGCACGCTTATTCCCAGAAGGATCTATATACAATAATAGTAATTTGAGGTGTAACAATGATAATGGTTGACATAGCAACATCACGTTAAAATGGTGAGATTTCCACAAAATATGCAAATTAAACGTTTAACATGGAATATTTCGAACTGTGGGCGAAAAAAGACGAATGGAATAAGAAACTTTATAACTTTTTCTTCAAAATGGTTCAAATCCGAAGGTCGTCTGTTAATTTCTTCTAATTTTAATTTCCAAATGAATAAGAGGCTGCACGTCGAAAAATCGCATTTTACATGTTAAGTAATGGGAAATGGAAATTCCTCTCTTGGAGATGAACCAAGGAATTTTTTTGCGATTAAAATTTGTCATTCTCTGAATAAGTGTTAATCAAGCATCCCTATCTAATTTCGAGTTTCTATCATTATTATTTCTCGAGTTATTAGCGTTTGCATAGCGTGACCAACCAACCAACAGACGACGGCTATTATTATATAAAATTTTATATGGTTTATATATTTTCAAAGCAATTTTATTTCAACATCTGTTCAAAAATATAATTACACGTTTTAATCAAATCTTTTCAAAATAATTTATATAAACTATAAACAAAAGAAATTACATAAAATACAAATAGAAAACATAATAAATTATTTATTTACTCCTTGCCCCGGAAACTTGTTGACGTTTTTTGCACCCACCCTATCAATATTTGGTTCCAGTGATTGTTTGGTTGCTATTCTCAGAATCTAATTCAAATTATTTTCCGTGAGTTTTGAATGCAGTTTTGACTTATTGATGTTCATAACAGAGAATAGTTGCTCACATAGGTAAGTAGTTCCAAACATGGATAGTATATTTGCGGCAAATAGTTCGATTTCTTTGTAATTATCGCTCAAATATTTAAAAAATGTTTCCAAAAGTGCAGCTATGGGGATGAAAGCGATAATGTTGAAGTTTTGCAATTCATAGCAGAAGAAGAGATAGACTCTTTCCAAAGTGATTGAGACGAGTTACCGCAGAGGACGAAGTTGATTTTGACACCTACGCACTTTGTGACAGTAAGCTGTCTACCGTGGTATCGAGATTATAGAAGATTTGTGTTATGACAACGAGGGGAGGAGTGGTGAAGAGGATGATGGAATCGACGAAGAGCCCGAGTCTGATCCTATTCCGACATTTTCCGAAGCGCCAGATGCATTAGAAAAACTAAAAACTTTTTTCTACGCCCATACTATTGAAGATAGTGAAAAGTAGAAGAATCCTTATTTAATTCAAGAAAACAGTTAACCATCACTGATTACTTTATGAATAAATAAAGCATTTTTACAGTATACATGATTTTAGTGCTTCTTTTATTTTACTGTTATTATTATTCTTCTATTTATTTGTTTTAATGTTTATTTTTAGGTAATGCTTTTAGTAGATCTAAGTAAGGTTTTCATACTTGTACATATTTCTAAATCTATTTCTAAATCGACTTCTTATTTCCAGTTTTTTTATTTTGATCCTGAATTCAAATTGTTACACACCGTTCCATTTCTTCAACGACGGCCAACAAAAACTATATAAAAATCTCGGTGCGACGCAGCTGAAGGCCAGTGACCTGAGTCTCTTCACCTCTGCCTCGTCTTACTTCGACAAAGATCATGCGAGGTGGAGGCTCTTCTTTGCTCACAGAACCCGTAAAGCAGGAATCCAAGAGCACTTTTGCATTGGGAGCCTGCTGCCAAGACAGTACCGACTCCCACGCATAATGCACATGTGAAACACTCACTCGGTGCTGAGAGGGGACTACACCGGGCTGTCCATCCCATGCTCGGTGCTCTATCTTCCCGTGGCCCGTGAAGCGGAAACCCAGGAGCATACACTGTCGTCGCAGGTGGGACGAGCTGTCATCAGGAGCGGCACACGCACGCACGCAACACCCATGACTGCCGTCGGCGCCGAAAGGAGGCTGCCACAAGCAGTCCAATCTATATTCGACGCCGACCAGTTCCGGGGCCTGTGAAGCAGTCACCCGAAACGCGCAGGGGAACCGCTGCAGAGGACAGTCCCGTTCCCCTCGCGTGCCCGCACGCACACACATATGCGACATCAGGGAGGACCGCAACGCAAGGTAGTCCTTTCCATCCCCGACTTTTCCTTCGACACGCCGAAGACAGCTCATCCTACTCATGGGGAGTGCTCTACCACAGGCAGACCATACCTCTCCTGATGGATGCTCCCTTGGTGGCCAGCCGGTCTGGGGCGATGACCAGTTGGATTCCTGAGGAGCCTCCTCTTCTACGGCGTCTCTGATAGGATCTGGAGGCGCCTGCTGCTCCCCCTGCCTCTCACGGGTCGCTCTCGTCACCACAGAGCCATCGGTTTACTTCCTCTCCCCATGACATGTTCAACGTACAGGTTCGGATAAACTAATGTTTTTGTACTTTAATTTGAGCCAGGAAGCTGAAAATTTTAACAGAGTTAGGAAATAATGTTCCAGTGGTAAATAACATTGAAAGTTTTAGAAATATTTGTTGCTGTGGCTGTTAAAAATTAATAAAATTTAAACAAAGAAATTCATATAAATGCACTTCTAGAGGTGCTACATTGATGAAATTTCGCATATTCGGAACAAATGATAAAAACCTATAAATGTTTTATAATTATAAATTTTAGGGGTTGTTTTTACCCCAATATTTTCTAAACAGAAAAACACATAATTCGGAGCCAAGATGCAACCTTAAGCGTTGGAAATTATTTGTCAGCTTTTATTTTCACTTTACGGTGAGAGAAAATGCTTGCAGAATGCAAGCACACGTTTACTTGTATTCTATATCGTATATCCTGCTCTGTAAGAAGAGTGCTTATAGAATGATATATAGGATATAGGAGGATACTAATATCTGGCCCAAAGTACTATAGTTGGAGAGCTGAAATTTAATACACAGGTGAAACAAAAAAAATCATCGGAGGAATAAATGCAAAACTGCAACAATGTTTATTTTCTTGGCCGTGAAAAATTATAAACAATTTTACTAACATTTCATGGTTTAGGTATTTCTGCATGTTGAATTTGCCAAATAATGAAAATGCGATTATAGAAATTTGAAAATTTTTATTCGTTCGGCCGCAATAAATTCTCAAATGTTTAACAAATTGACTAATGTTTATGTACTTTCTGTAGATCCAGGAAGCTGAAAATTTTAACAGAGTTAGGAAATAATGTTCCGGTGGTAAATAGCATTGAAAGTTTTCGAAATATTTATTGTTGTGGCTGTTAAAAATTCATAATTCATATACATGCACTTCTAGAGGTGCTACATTGATGAAATTTTGCATAAATGTGAGGTATTCGTAACAAATGATAAAAACCAATAAATGTTTTATAATTATTAATTTTAGGGGTTGTTTTTACCCTAATATTTTCAAAACAGAAAAACACGTGATTCGGAGCTGAGATTTAAACTTATGCACTGAAATTATTTTTTGGCTTTTATTTTTACATTGAGGTGACAGAAAATGCTTGCAGAATGCAAGCACAATAAACTAGTGTGTATATATTTTTTTTTTTGCCCCCTTTTTGCCCATAAGAAAACGTAAAGTGGTGTAGAGGTTTTTATATTTGCATTTTAAAATTACTTCCCGTCAAGATACGAACTCGAGACTTAAACTGTCGGATAGGATATAAATTGTAGTTTCTTATTTTTGAAGACAGAATTAAAATCTGAGTAGAATTAGCGTAAATTTATAGTTTTTATCTCAAAAAAGTGGTAATTTTTCTTGGTCTAACAATAGATTTCCTAGCAACAGGCTTAATGCTATCGTATTATTACGACTCATGTCATATATCTCAATATTCAAAATATGCGGGAAAGCTCTGTGAAGAGAAGATTGCGGAATTAGAAAAGGCTTTGAAATCACAACAATCGATTTTTACAAATGTGCACGATAGTAGTGATGCAGCAGTGAGAGCAAGTTTTGTTATTTCTCAAGAGGTTGCAACTTCAGAACCGTTTTCTTAAGGCGAATTCCTCAAAAGATGGATGATGGAAGCTGGAAATTTTGTATGTCCAGAAAAACAGCAATGTTTTGCAAATATCAGTCTTTCGTGAAATAGAGTCTCCATCTGGATATCCGAATTATCAGACAATTTAGTAAATCAGCTCAAAGAAATGATGAAGACAATTATATCATTTTCAATAGCGACTGACGAAAGTACTGACATATCTGATATTGCACATTTAGCAGTGTTCGTAAGTGGTGTTGACACAGAAATGAATGTCACTGAAGATATCATGGAGTTAGTACCTATGAATGATACCACTACAGGAAATGATATATTCCAATGGTTCTCAACCTTTCTGGAGCCGCAGACCCCCTACGTCAACTTTTCTGGAGCCCATTAAAAGTTCAATAATGTTGTTTAAATAGTGTAAAAGCTTAAATTCTTTACATTGAAATATAAATATGAAAAAAAACAAAATTTAAATTTTTATTAAAACCTAACTAAGAAGTTGCCATAAACGAAAAATAGAATATTTACCACTGGAACATTATTTCCTAACTCTGTTAAAATTTTCAGCTTCCTGGCTCAAATTAAAGTACAAAAACATTAGTTTATCCGAACCTGTACGTTGAACATGTCATGGGGAGAGGAAGTAAACCGATGGCTCTGTGGTGACGAGAGCGACCCGTGAGAGGCAGGGGGAGCAGCAGGCGCCTCCAGATCCTATCAGAGACGCCGTAGAAGAGGAGGCTCCTCAGGAATCCAACTGGTCATCGCCCCAGACCGGCTGGCCACCAAGGGAGCATCCATCAGGAGAGGTATGGTCTGCCTGTGGTAGAGCACTCCCCATGAGTAGGATGAGCTGTCTTCGGCGTGTCGAAGGAAAAGTCGGGGATGGAAAGGACTACCTTGCGTTGCGGTCCTCCCTGATGTCGCATATGTGTGTGCGTGCGGGCACGCGAGGGGAACGGGACTGTCCTCTGCAGCGGTTCCCCTGCGCGTTTCGGGTGACTGCTTCACAGGCCCCGGAACTGGTCGGCGTCGAATATAGATTGGACTGCTTGTGGCAGCCTCCTTTCGGCGCCGACGGCAGTCATGGGTGTTGCGTGCGTGCGTGTGCCGCTCCTGATGACAGCTCGTCCCACCTGCGACGACAGTGTATGCTCCTGGGTTTCCGCTTCACGGGCCACGGGAAGATAGAGCACCGAGCATGGGATGGACAGCCCGGTGTAGTCCCCTCTCAGCACCGAGTGAGTGTTTCACATGTGCATTATGCGTGGGAGTCGGTACTGTCTTGGCAGCAGGCTCCCAATGCAAAAGTGCTCTTGGATTCCTGCTTTACGGGTTCTGTGAGCAAAGAAGAGCCTCCACCTCGCATGATCTTTGTCGAAGTAAGACGAGGCAGAGGTGAAGAGACTCAGGTCACTGGCCTTCAGCTGCGTCGCACCGAGATTTTTATATAGTTTTTGTTGGCCGTCGTTGAAGAAATGGAACGGTGTGTAACAATTTGAATTCAGGATCAAAATAAAAAAACTGGAAATAAGAAGTCGATTTAGAAATAGATTTAGAAATATGTACAAGTATGAAAACCTTACTTAGATCTACTAAAAGCATTACCTAAAAATAAACATTAAAACAAATAAATAGAAGAATAATAATAACAGTAAAATAAAAGAAGCACTAAAATCATGTATACTGTAAAAATGCTTTATTTATTCATAAAGTAATCAGTGATGGTTAACTGTTTTCTTGAATTAAATAAGGATTCTTCTACTTTTCACTATCTTCAATAGTATGGGCGTAGAAAAAAGTTTTTAGTTTTTCTAATGCATCTGGCGCTTCGGAAAATGTCGGAATAGGATCAGACTCGGGCTCTTCGTCGATTCCATCATCCTCTTCACCACTCCTCCCCTCGTTGTCATAACACAAATCTTCTATAATCTCGATACCACGGTAGACAGCTTACTGTCACAAAGTGCGTAGGTGTCAAAATCAACTTCGTCCTCTGCGGTAACTCGTCTCAATCACTTTGGAAAGAGTCTATCTCTTCTTCTGCTATGAATTGCAAAACTTCAACATTATCGCTTTCATCCCCATAGCTGCACTTTTGGAAACATTTTTTAAATATTTGAGCGATAATTACAAAGAAATCGAACTATTTGCCGCAAATATACTATCCATGTTTGGAACTACTTACCTATGTGAGCAACTATTCTCTGTTATGAACATCAATAAGTCAAAACTGCATTCAAAACTCACGGAAAATAATTTGAATTAGATTCTGAGAATAGCAACCAAACAATCACTGGAACCAAATATTGATAGGGTGGGTGCAAAAAACGTCAACAAGTTTCCGGGGCAAGGAGTAAATAAATAATTTATTATGTTTTCTATTTGTATTTTATGTAATTTCTTTTGTTTATAGTTTATATAAATTATTTTGAAAAGATTTGATTAAAACGTGTAATTATATTTTTGAACAGATGTTGAAATAAAATTGCTTTGAAAATATATAAACCATATAAAATTTTATATAATAATAGCCGTCGTCTGTTGGTTGGTTGGTCACGCTATGCAAACGCTAATAACTCGAGAAATAATAATGATAGAAACTCGAAATTAGATAGGGATGCTTGATTAACACTTATTCAGAGAATGACAAATTTTAATCGCAAAAAAATTCCTTGGTTCATCTCCAAGAGAGGAATTTCCATTTCCCATTACTTAACATGTAAAATGCGATTTTTCGACGTGCAGCCTCTTATTCATTTGGAAATTAAAATTAGAAGAAATTAACAGACGACCTTCGGATTTGAACCATTTTGAAGAAAAAGTTATAAAGTTTCTTATTCCATTCGTCTTTTTTCGCCCACAGTTCGAAATATTCCATGTTAAACGTTTAATTTGCATATTTTGTGGAAATCTCACCATTTTAACGTGATGTTGCTATGTCAACCATTATCATTGTTACACCTCAAATTACTATTATTGTATATAGATCCTTCTGGGAATAAGCGTGCCTTGAATACTTCAATATGAGAGAGAGAGAAGAAGGAAGGGGAGAGATTGGCGTGTTTTGTGGAAAATAAGTATATTAACGTAAATATAAAAAAATTTAAGTATCAACAGTGTCATTTCAGAAAAATTAGAAATAAAAAGCATTCTTAAATTAAATTCTTTGTAAACCATACGTGCTTACGAATTTATATTATTATTCCTCGAATTGATTTCTTAACAATGGCCGGTATCTACAGTGAACTTACATTTGATACCTTGAAACAGAAGAGGAACTTCTTGCAATATGTGATTAAGCTTACGGAGATCGGTCATGACTGTGGCGACATCTATTAGACAATTGGAAAATGTAAGTTCACCGAAGATGCCGTTAGAACGAGTTTGCCGCTGGAATGGGTGCCGTTAAAACGAGCTTTTACTGTATATAGGTTAAGAAATGGATATTATAGAAATGCGTAGTTCTTGATTGTAATTTTGTAAAACCCCCATTTAGTGAAAACCTCTATTTAGTGAAAACCTCGATTTAGTGAAAAATAATCGGCCCCTCAGAAATTCCTTAAATAGGGGTTTAACTGTGTATACTAGTAGACGAGCTTGCATTCTGCAAGCATTTCATCCTACTTACAATTGTAATGAAAGAACAACACCTGAGAATTGGAATTCTAATGATGTTAGATTTTTCCCAATTGTTATGACCTAAATTCTTTCATTGTGCCGAATTTCAAGTCTCAAGTTCGTCCTGAAATGCCTTACAAGTTTTAACCCCTTATGGGGCAATAATAAAGCAAAACAAACCCTAAAAGTTAGAATTCTCATAATAACGTATTTTTTTCATCGGTTGAGACAAAAAATCTAGTCATGCCAAATTTCAAGTCTCTAGTTCATATGGAGGTGCCTTATAAATTTCATCCTCGCGTGGGGCAATAATGGAGCAAAACAGCTCTTAAAAATAACAATTTTTACTGTCAGATTTCTTACATTGGTTGTAGTTTATTATTAATGGCTTCATAATATAGCCCTATGAACATGTCAAAACGACACTAAATACAATTTGAAGTCTTTTTGCGCCCCCTTGAAGTGTCCACCGTGCCCTCTCCCCCCCAGGGGGCATACCCCACAGTTAAAGGTTATGCAAACCTGCCCTTCTCTTAAATTTGTCAAACCAGCCATCAAATTACGTGATTTATCACGTTCTAGAACGAGCACCAATGCACCAAGAAAGCTCTCTAACACTTCGAACACAACAATGGATGGTTTTATTATGGGCAGATGAAAAATTCCGACAAGCCGAAGTGAAGTGGACGGGAAAACCTCGTACGCGATGAGCTTCTGTGTGGTGCACAGAACGAGCACCAATGCCCCAAGAAAGCTCTCTAACACTTCGAACACAACAATGGATGGTTTTATTATGGGCCGATGAAAAATTCCGACAAGCCAAAGTGAAATGGACGGGAAATCCTCGTACGTGATGAGCTTCTGTGTGGTGCACAGAACGAGCACCAATGCCCCAAGAAAGCTCTCTAACACTTCGAACACAACAATGGATGGTTTTATTATGGGCCGATGAAAAATTCCGACAAGCCGAAGTGAAATGGACGGGAAATCCTCGTACGCGATGAGCTTCTGTGTGGTGCACAGAACGAGCACCAATGCCCCAAGAAAGCTCTCTAACACTTCGAACACAACAATGGATGGTTTTATTATGGGCCGATGAAAAATTCCGACAAGCCGAAGTGAAGTGGACGGAAAATCCTCGCACGCGATGAGCTTCTATGTGGTGCACAGAACGAGCACCAATGCACCAAGAAAGCTCTCTAACACTTCGAACACAGCAATCTTATTATGGGCCGATGAAAAATTCCGACAAGCTGAAGTGAATGGACGGAAAATACTCGTACGCGATGAGCTTCTTTTTGGTGGTGCACAGAATGAGCACCATGTCCCAAAAAAGCTCTCTAACAACTAGAATACAACAATGGATAGTTTTATTATGGGCCGATCCCGACGGTACTGCAATGCCGGGCCAACCCTCGACAAGGATAGAGTAAACTCTTAGAACCTCGTCATGGTCCAAAAATCAGATTAATATTCTGGTCCCGCAATGCGGGACGTATCAGATATTAAGCTGATAAGAACAGATACTACACTTTGATCTTAGCCATAAGGCCGAGAAGCGATACAGAATCAATCAATCAATAAGTGGGGGGGCGTCGCGACGCCTTATTCAAGAGGCGGAAGATGGGCGTCGCCCAAGACTTCCGCCTGGCGGGAAAGGACCGGTGATCGCAGCCGGTGTCTCGCTTCAGATGATCGTCGCGAGGCATCAATGAAATTGATAAGAGAGTAGGCGTCGGAATGTTATTTGGAGGTGGAGAGGTCCAACAGCGACGGGGGGAATGACCTCGGAAAGTCAGAGGCCCAAAGGACCGGCGGATCGCCGTCATCTGCCAGCACCGCGGGAAACTAGTAGAGACGCCCGGTAAGCGCGGGAAGGGAGGGATTACATGAAACCCAAAAGGGCCACGGATGAAAAAAAAACAAGTTAGGAAAGTGTACAGCGTATCACAAATGGTCACGTTTCGTGCAATGGAGTATTTGAAGGAAATGATATACGTGTAGCGCTTTAAAGTTCTTTTCTTCGTCATAAATAATCCATTTTCTTCCTATTTTAAAATATTCCATGCACACGTAAGGAAATTAAGCTAATTTTTGTAAGACTGTTTATCTGAGTCCTTAATATTAAATTTCATGAAAATACGTTCGTTAGAAGCCAAGAACAAACATACGGACGGACAGACACTTTGATCTTAGCCGAGAAGCGATACAAAATCAATCAATCAATAAGTGGGGGGGGGGGAGGGGGCGTCGCGACGCCTTATTCAAGAGGCGGAAGATGGGCGTCGCTCAAGACGGGGGGGCCTGGCGGGAAAGGACCGGTGATCGCAGCCGGTGTCTCGCTTCAGATGATCGTCGCGAGGCATCAATGAATCTGGTAAGAGAGTAGGCGTGGGAAGGTGATTTGGAGGTCCAAGAGCGATGGGGGGAATGACCTCTGAAACATACGGACGGAGAGACCGGGGCTAATAGACGCTCATGCTGGAAGCGAAACGGGCCTAACAGCCACACTCGAACCACCCAGAATTTTTTACAATGTGTATTTTGTAATTTACACAAAAGTTAAGTAAACACCTTTTTATTCAAATTAATATTTGAAATCAATTAATACATTTGTTCATTGCTTTGGATGTCAAATTGCTAAAAGTCCTTCAAAGTATGAAATATTTTGAAGAACGGTACAGCGCAATTACGTCGTTTCTTTTCCGATCACATGACTATACGTGAAGAAATCAAATTTATACTAATGAGAAAACAATTCTACAACAACAGATACAAATCACTTCGTGCTTATATCAAAGATATCGTAAAAGGATAAGCACGTTTTTCTCAAAAAAATTAGAAGTAATGAGAATATATAATTATGATAACGTGATACAATAATGATTTATTAAAGTCAGCACAACATGACAGTAGCGTGACACCTACCGTGAGGTGTTGTCATGATTATGCCACCTAAGTGAATTGTGAACTATTTCAACACTAAATATAACAAGTTAGGAAAGTGTACAACGTATCACAAATTGGCGCGTTTCGTGCAATGGAGTATTAGAAAGCAATTATATACCTGTGCGTAAGGGAATTAGCGTTTTAAAGTTCTTTTCTTCATCATAAATAATCCATTTTCTTCCTATTTAATAATATTACATGCACACGTAAGGAAATTAAACGTTTGTTTGGGAGATTGTTTATGTTAGCAACAATGAAGTAACCATGCAAGAAATTTTGTAAGTTCAAGTCGATATAAGACTTTCTTGTTTAATTTTCTCGATAACGGCTACTCCTACGATAAAAATGTATAGGAAAGGAAATACTCTACCAGTTCTACAACTTTTATTTGAAAAATATTTTGATATGAGCAATACTTTACGAGATATGACGAAAATTTAATTTTTTGTACTTCATTTTTGCGATTTGATTGAAAGTCCTTAATATCAAATTTCATGAAAATCCGTTCGGTAGAAACCGAGAACGAACATGCGGACCGACGATAATAGGCGTTCACGCTGTAAGCGAAACGCGCCTAAAAACAGCACTACAAAGATGGCTAATAGGAAGCATACATAACAGGAACCGAACTCAAAGGAATGTAAACGTTTCCATGGACGAAAACGGAACCGAAAGTTGCTCGCGGCGCCAAATAAGACGCCGTTTCACTCGGCACTTTTTATCGCGAACGTGATGCGAAAATCCACCGCGGTCAGCGCCATAGTGGAATTCAGCAGACGAACATCCAGTGGTGACATTCGGAATATGTCGGGAGAATTAACCAACAAATATTTCGCGAAACGTACAATTTCAACTAGGTACGGCGGTCCTTGACAGAGAGGCTGCGAATGTATCTTATACTAATTTCCTCACTGTTATTCTAAGTTATTAATAATTAGCGTTCCCAGATGTACTACTTTTGGTAGTACAGTACTACTTTTTTGCCTTCTTTACTACCTTCGATTACTTTTGTACTACTTTGTTGATCTTTTGGAGAACAGTAGAAACTGCTCATAATTTCCATCTTTCTCCACCCCTACAAAGCAGTCCTTCAACAGCGATTTGCTCATTTCATTGTGGTTCATCGACGATGAGCCACTATGTGATGAATCGTCCTCCAAACGACATCAAACATTTTCAAGGCGACAAGAAGAAGCAAAGCCTCTTTCGCTGATAACTGGAGTGGTGATCGGAACCTTCAGAGCAAATATATCTTTATTTCAGAGAAAACTCATAAAATATGTTGGTGCAACAGTTTATACAAAGTTGCAAACGCTAAAAGATTCAAATACAACCGTTCAGTTAAAAAAAGAATTTCTTGAATTCTATTCTGCGGCGGTTGGTTATTATTCGTAAGTGATCCAGAAGTAATGACTACCCTTCATCTACTAAATGGTTATTATTCAACAGTACTAAACATTCAATACGATGAAATCCGAAACTCGACATAATTTTTAATCCCAGAAATCGCTGCAAAGGATTCTTTGTTTGATGAAACGACTGAATTGATTTCATTCCTAAAGATATGCCTCACAAGAATTTAATACTTTTCCAACTGATAAAAAGTGGGCCACGTTCTTTAAAAATGATAATTTCATTGATATTAAGAAAGTAATGTACATAACTTTCGCGATTGTAACATCGAATGCTAATGTTGAGCGAGTTTCCTCACTGTGTAAAAAAAACAATGGACTGACTATAGGATCAGAAAGGAAATTGAGAGTTAAAATTTTGCTACAAGTGAAATGTAATTATGCCTTGACTTGAAGTAAAATGTATGAGAAGTTGCTAAAAGACGATAAATTGCTTAAGCAAATATGCTAAAATACACGTAATTACTGTTTTGTAAGATAATATGAATAAATGACGTTTGTAAATGTAAAAGTGTACTACTTTTTGTAAAAAAATGTCCTACTTTCTGCAAAAGCAAGCCCTACTTTTTCGTGACAATGTACTAACTCTTGTATGAAAGTGCCTGGGAACCCCATTAATAATAATTCAAAACATAGGTGGGAAGTAATAGTTTTAAAAAATCCAAATACTGCAAAGTTGCACTTTAAATCTCTCTTACAGCTGTCAGAGTTGGATTACTACCTCATGATCACTTATTTACTGATTATCTTCGTTCTTTCTATTTTTTAAATTAAAATCGTAATAGAGGTACCTACGTACAGCAAATTAGAATGCCTTTTTGTAAGGAAATAGCCACATTCTTCTTTGTTTCATCTAGCACTGTTGTCAATCGAACACTTCCATCCTCCTTTTCAAATTATTAGGCGCGTTTCGCTTACAGCGTGAGCGCCTATTATCGTCCGTCCGCCCGCATGTTCGTTCTCGGCTTCTACATAACGGATTTTTCTGAAATTTGATATTAAGGACTTTCAATCAAATATAATAAGAAAATCGCAAAAATGAATAACGTACACCAATCAGGGGTACCACTTTACTGGGTACAAAAAATTAAATTTTCGTCATATCTCGTAACGTATTGCTCATATCAAAATATCTTTCAAATACAAGTTGTAGCACTGGTAAAGTAGAGTATTTCCTTTCCTATACATTTTTATCGTAGGAGTAGCCGTTATCGAGAAAATTAAACAAGAATGTCTTATATCGAGTTGAACTTACAAAATTTCTTACATGGTTACTTCATTGTTGCTAACATAAACAATCTCCCAAACAAACGTTTAATTTCCTTACGTGAGCATGTAATATTATTAAATAGGAAGAAAATGGATTATTTATGATGAAGAAAAGAACTTTAAAACGCTATTTCCCTTACGTTGTACACTTTCCTAACTTGTTAATAATGCAGTGACGAACACACCTTAATTGACGGGAGGTACGAGCAGAAGTCGATTCAATCTGTCGGAGAATTTCCCTCTACCAGATTTCGGATTTCCCCGCTAGATGCCCTTAACGCATTATCGGGTAGAGCGCTGACCGCGGTAGTGTTTCGAATCACGCTCGCTTAAAAAGCACCGAGTGAAACGGCGTCTTATTTGACATCGCGAGAAATTCCGGTTCCGTTTTCGACCAGGGAAACGTTTATATTCCCATGTATGCTTCCTAGTAAATATATTTTCAATACGCACACACAGCCGTGCCCTCAGCGAGATTCGAACCCGCGAACTTTACATTGGGAGCCAATTACATTAAAATCCTATACCGGAGAAATGCATTATTAGAGTTAAATGTTAATTATTGAGATCAACTTATTTTACATACTTATTAATTTTTTTATAAATCAAGTGAAAATATACCGCGCAAACATTGCGCGGGTTCAGCTAATTTTAAAATATTGCATGCACACGTAAGGAAATCATATGTATATTTGTGAGATTGTTTATGATGGCAACAATGAAGAAGTAACCATGCAAGAAATTTTATAAGTTCAACTCGCTATGACTTTCTTGTTTCGTTTTCTCGATAACGGCTACTCCTACGATAAAAATGTATAGGGAAGGAAATACTCTTCTTTACTAGTTCTACAACTTTTATTTGAAAAATATTTTGATATGAGCAATACTTTACGAGACATGACGAAAATGTAATTTTTTGTCCCCAGTAAAGTGGTACCCCTGATTGGCGTACGTGATTCATTTTTGAGATTTTCCTATTATATTTTACTAGCTGAAAGTACTCGGCGATGCCCGGGTTATGCCAAACACGTAACCAAGTGACCAAGAGAAAGTCGCCTTTACACTAATCCATAAATCTTAAGAATTTTAACTTGTAAGAATATTCAAAATGGGATCGAATCTTTAATAAAGCATACTTACCTTCTAATTACAGCAAATGCCCCATATATTTCTGTGCGGTACGTGTGTCATTTACGAACCAAAGAACCTTTTGTCACTTTCTGGGGAAATGTTGGCGTCCTAGAAAAACTTGTATAGATTAGACGTTTTATTCACAACCACAAACTTATGTCGAGTGACTTCTATGGAGAGTATTATAAATGTGCGTTAGTAAGCATTACAGATGTATAATATAAAGGTTTTACTTACTAAATGGTAGGATTCCAGCATACACACGATGAATTGTCGTTATAAACGCTTCCCATACGCAGTCAACAGAATAATTATCCTTAACTATGTACGTTGCTATATATCATTAATTTCGATGCTTAAACAACAGTACGAAGCGAAAACGCTATTCTTTCACCTATTTGAAGGTTTAATTGGCATTAACTGAATCGGAGGCAACAATTACGGTCGCCTTGACAACGTCGGAAAGAGTACGAAATATCCGTAAAATTTCTAAAACAATTGCGTATTTCTGAATGATTCGACCGTGTAACATGTAAACATCGCAAGAATAAGATAGTATAGAGTTTTAGCCGTCGAATAAAGCAAAAACGAAGAAAATCGGTCCATATTTACGTATTTTAACGAACGAAGGAAAAAAACCCTACACTTTGAAAAATAGAAAATCCCGTGTAAACTTATGGGAAAATAAAATTGTCTCCTGGAATCAAACACGGGTCGATTTTGGAAATCCCAGGTACCCTATGTTACTCGTAGAGTCATATGAAGTCAATTTGCAAAGTTTGGTCCCGATAGCCCAAAGGGCGTGGGAATGTATAAGGAACACACGGACAGACATTCAATTTTATTATATAAGATTGTAAGTCCTTAATATCAAATTTCATGAAAATCCGTTCGGTATAAGACGAGAACAAACATGCGGACGGACAGACAGACCGACGATAATAGGCGCTCACGCTGGAACCGAAACGCGCTTAAAAATCGGTACAATTTACATTGTACAAACATTATCATACACAAATGTGTCGTTTAGTTATGTTTTGAAAAATATGAACTATGTAGAATAATCATATACATCAAGTTAAATAACTATAGGAAACTTGATGAAAATCGTATGAGCCATGTTTTAGAAAATCAGTTGCCTAGAATAAACTAGCCTTATGTTAATTTTTTGAGAAATACTAACTATGCAGTGTTATTGTAGACGTAAACTTAATCAAAATCGCTGAAGACGTTTTTCTAGAAAATCAAATTGTTGTTAAAGTTGCCTAGAATAAACTAGCCTTATATTATTTTTTTTAGAAATATGAACTATGCAGTATTATTGAAGACGTACACTCAAATAACTGTACGAAATTTGATCAAAATCGTTGAAGAAGATTTTCTAGAAAATCAAATTGTTGTTAAAGTTGCCTAGAATAAACTGCCTTTAATTATTGTAGATTCAACCATTTCTTCGTAGTGTCTATTCTGTATGAAAAAAGTATGAGATTTCATTCATTTTCACGCTACCGTTTAGTCTCTAGAGCCGCAAACAGACAGACTGACAGACCCACAATGGCATTGAGAAAAACCACTTTCTTGGACATTTTGTTGATTTTACATGGGGAAGAAAATTTTTTTGATCCTGCAGTGATAGATCGATTTTACCCAATACACAAATTGAACCAATATTTTATGAGGTATCGGCACATTGAGTGATACATGGACCATGTAGGGGGGATGAATCCAAATGTACCGTGTATGGATAATGGAATATGGACAAAGAAATAGCCAAAAGATTTTAGAGACATTGGAATAACTGCCAAGTTGGAAATTACACAATTGACAATAGGAATGTAGTACCCTATTACAAGTACTTACTCTAGAAGTTGGATTGCCATAACATCTGTGAAATACATTTTCAAGCATTTACAGTAAAAGTCTGTGGACTAGGGAACAGAGAAAAATATCCATTTTACAAGTTTTATGGTATGCTATGCCTGACATAACTATGTGAAAATGTATTGGCAGACTAGAGATCATGAAGGGGTCACATCTGTGAAATAAATTTTAAAGTACGTATCGAGAAATCTGTGCATCAAACTTAAGAATATTTGAAAATGGACAGTAGAAAAATAAATTTTCATTATTTCTGGTGTTCTTAAGTTCAAGTCCTATTATTTTCAGTAATTTTTTAGTGCAAATAAAAAATTTGCTGCGCCAATTCCTATCTATATTATGTTACACAATGTGAGGCAACATTATATTTACATAGTTGCATGGTTGCTAAAACAATAGTCAAAGGAGATAGTAAATAAACTTTCACCCTTACCTTATTTAAATGTTTGCAATAAATACCTTCGGATTTAATTATAATTAAAGACAATACAGTCAAGTATGTCAGTAAATACATTTTTATTTTCACTTTATTTAACACTATCAAATAGAAAACTTCAGATTTAATTCCGTATTACTTATAATTAAATCCATTGTAAAATCTGGGACGAAGCACTTATGGCTCCAGGAATCATCTTAGAAATCGCTGACAGAATTCTATGTGACATAATGGGAAAAATTAATTGTTTGGAGGAAAAATAACCGTACTCGGAGGGGATTTTCGACAAATTTCGCCAGTTGTACGACAAGAATCAAGAGGACAAATCATTGCATCAATGCAAAAATGTTTGGCATAATTTCAATGTTATTCCCGTAACCCAGGGGTTCCCAAAATTTGTAAAGGCATGGAACCCTTACATTCAAATACTTTCTCTCCCACAACCCTAACTAATTGTAAGATGTGATGAGACAAATCTCAATAAAATTAACTTTATTACCATTGTAATTATAATTTACATCGTATATGTAGCTTATACTATAAAGACTATCAGTTGTTATGCTTCTAAGGAATCTGTCAACATCAAAGGTGACTCTGCAATTAAACTCGCACGATAGTCCCGAGGATGTCAACCGAATGTGATTTCTGCCAAGTATAACATTTGGCATGTCAAATGATGAAGTAATTTCTTTTGACGTGCATCGCAGACAATTCTCGATAAAACTGTCTTATGCCATGAGAATAAATGAATCGCAAGACCAAAGCTTAGGCAAGGCTGGTATTTTTCTGCTTTACCCATGAACAACACCTGTAAGATGTTCAAGAATTTGACAGAAAATTATACCAGGTCCTAGGCAAGGACTAACTGTCACAAACAATATTGTATATAGTTAAGTTCAGTAAATTTAATGAAACATAAAATGAAATATGCTCCTTTCTCATATAATATTCTATATCAAGAAATTTTATAAATTAAATAATAAGGCAAATTCAAATAGGCTCCTACTGTTATTCAAATGGAGAAATTAAACTGTCTTGGAATTGAACTCGGGTCATTATATTACTCAACAGTTAGCCATAAGCCTCTTTAACCCCTCAACGTCGTACTGGGTATGCCACGGACTTCGCTAGATTTCTTTATTTTTTGATGCAATAAATTTTCTTAAATTTGAAAGGCCTTGATGCATTTCAAAACAGTAACCTTCGGCCTTCCTATTGCGCTTAATTCCGCAATTTTTATTCTTTCTTTTTACTGTATCTCGCAGCGTATAAGTCAACCCAGCATATTAGTGTACCCTTTTTAATCAAAATGTCCGTAAAAAAGGGATTGTGCATCATACATGAACATTTTTTACCAAGTTTTCAAAATTGCGAGTGTCGGCAGTACTGTATTTTTTGGTGCATAAAATACACTTTTCCGTCATGGAAACACATCCTCAAATCACACTGCATCTTATACAGTGGAGTGCAGGTATGTTAATTAAATTTTATATTTATATAATTCTCCTGCCTTTGGTACAGAAAAAGATTTTCTATATTTAGTAGTCTTTCTACTTAAATTTAAACACATTTTTTTTGATGTTTTTGTTATTTTCTATTTACACAAAAGTTAACTAAACATGTCTTTTTATTCAAATTAATATTTGCAATTACATTAAGTCCCCAAATTACACTGTTAATTCGTTCCGAAGGTCGCCGTGTAAGTTGAAAACCGTGTAAGTCCAACATTGCTTCAATACGATATATTTTTTTACATATATGTTCTATTCAATGGATAGTTAAAGCTAAAAAAGTAGTGGTTATAAAAACAAAATATTAAGAAAATGAAAATATATTCAGTACAGTACATATATAAAAACGTAATTGTAAGAAAACTTGCACTCACAGGATAACAAATCAGCAATGCTGTCAGCTGTGCATCAACGTACAGTAATCCCTCGGTTTACGAGCTTAATTTGTTCCTCGAAAACTGCTCGTAAGGCGAAAACTCGTGAAGCAAAATTAATTTCCCAATATATCCCATGTTAGAAATTTCATAAACAATAGTTGCATCATTAAAGTTGGGATGCCGTGACGTTCTGAGCATTCGAGAAGATTCGGAAACCAACGAAAGCCGAGAATAGGTGCCGGAAAAAACGATCGGTTTGCGAGGGGAAGGAAATCATATAAGCGAAAATTGGCTCGTAAATTGTAAAGCAGGTATTAATTTGTGCATCTCATATAAGCGAAAACTCATAAACTGATTGCTCGTATACCGAGGGATTACTGTACTAGTAACGAGATCTATTGAGCGGCAGTTGAACTAACGATCGAGCGTGCAGATGTTACGTCGTGTATCTTACGAATCGATGTAACTCGGACCCATGTAAGTTGGGGACTTCCTGTACAAGGTTTAAACAGCAATCAAGTTTTTCAATGAACAAGTTAAAATTACTTGACAGACAGCGATAAAGAACAACTAAAATAAAAACACGGTTTTCAACATTAATAGAGCATGCTCAAAAACCTTGTCTTCACACAATCTTATTAGCACAGCACAATATGGCCAAATGCACAATATATCTTCGTTCGATTGGCCTCATTCTTTCTCAAGCTAACTCAGCCTAGAACTCCATCTATAGTCTTATTTAATATATGGGTGTACCTAACCATTTTCAAGCAAAACAGGTGCATTTTAACATACAGGCGACTCCCGAGATTTGACAAGGATGCGTTCCAGAAAACGTGGTCGAATCTCGAATTGTCAAGCGCCGTTTTTCCACAGACTTGCATGTTATAATCGGGGGATACGTTCCCGCATCTCGGCTTACACGAGTCGGACCGGGCCATCTGCAACACAAACCTGCATACATCTATCTATACATATAACTATATATCGCAGCAAAATTAATATTAAAGTTCTTAAAAAGCACAAAATAACTTACTGAAGAACGAAAGGCACCAGGATTTAAGGCAGCAAAAGATCGTGTGACAGTGATGTTGGGGGGGAATGCAAACGGTGACAAAAAATTGCAGCCTGTTGTGATCTATCATGCTGAAAATCCAAGGGCATTAAAGGGCTTTCTCAAATCATCCCTTCCTGTTTATTGGGGGTACATGAAGAAGGGTTGGATTTCAGGACAACTATTTTGTGAATGGTTCACTGAACAACTGCATAGTGAACTTAAGGAGTACTGCAAGGCTGAAAATATAAATTTTAAGATTTTGTTATTTTTGGATAATGCTCCAGAACATCCTCCGGTTTTGGAAACATTATCCAAACATATTAAAGTTATTTTTTTGCCCCCCAACATGACGGCGCTTCTGCAGCCAATGGACCAAGGTGTTATCATGACATTTAAGGCTTATTACCTCAGAAAAACCTTTGCAAAACTTATCGAGGCAACTGATGGTGAAAATAGGCCTACTATGAAAGAATTTTGGAAATCTTTTAATATTAAAAATGCTATAGACATAATAGCTGAAGCTTGGGAAGAGGTGTCTCAATCGTGCATGAACGGTAGTTGGAAGAAATTGCTTCCTGAATTTGTGCATTTTAGAGGCTTTAAGCTTGATCATGAAATGAAGAAAGTTTATCAGCAATGTGTTCAGCTAGCAATTGGCTTTGATGAAGTGGAGGAGGAAGATGTGGTGGACCTGTTGGAGTCTCACAAAGAAGAACTCTCAAATCAAGAGTTAATGCAGTTGCACGAAGAACTTAGCCTTATTGATAAGGATCAAGAGACAGACGTCATCGAGGAAGAAGAACCTTTGCGTGAGCTGACAAAAGATGTTTTGATGAGAAACATCAACAAGATCGAAGAAGCTTTAGATGAACTCACTGAATACGACTGCCAAGTCGAGCGCTCATCGAACATTATTAGAGGTGTAAAACGCGTACTA
Organism: Uropetala carovei; assembly: GCA_036926305.1. NCBI lineage: Eukaryota > Metazoa > Arthropoda > Insecta > Odonata > Petaluridae > Uropetala > Uropetala carovei. Next base: position 1,378,195 of record JAXCHB010000164.1, read on the forward strand.
CACCAGTATTACGAATTGTTGGCAGAGAAAAGGAAGGTAGTGAAACAACTACGGCTTGACACCTACTTTAAATAATTTAATTTAATAAATTTCTGATCAATAATCTCTTATCTACATCATCTGTGATGTTAAAATTCTTTAAAATGTAAATAAACAATTCCATGTATTTAAGTTCAACTTTATTTAGCCGTTTTTTCCTGTTTATCATTGTTTCCCTGGAACGTATAGTGATGTGCATAATCAAATGATTAGTAATCAAGATATTTCAATAATCGAGATATTCATTCGTTAAGAAAATTCAAAATTTTATTGATTTGGCTGTTTTGAATGGATCAATTAATTTTTATATTTATCAATCCCCCAACCAACTGTAACAATCATTTGTACCAAGAGGTAATCGTTACCTAGTGAGATATAGTAAAACTAGTAAAATATATTGCACTCAATCCCCCAACCAACTGTAACAGTCATTCGTACCGAGAGGTAATCGTTACTTAGTGAGATATAGTAAAACTAGTAAAATATATTGCACTGTAACCGAGAGATTCATTCAAATGAAGTACATGATCACTAACGAGAGAACAAACGAGATTTTCATTCACACCTTTAGTATTGACGTTACAAGTGAGACGAAACCGAGATTCATTTGAATTATTAACAACGAGCGATAATCGTTTAGACTACGAGAGAATAATCCTTCACGAGTACTAATTTTGCATTCGAACGATCTCTCGTAGGAATCGAATATCTCGAATGAAAGCAATAATCGAATGAATCGATTATTGCCTTCCTATTATGCCCATCCTATATATATACCATTACTTCTCACGGGAAATTCGAGTCCGACTAACACGATTTCACCTAACACGAAATTTTTCAGGAACTCATCTATCATGTTAGTCGGGGACTAGGTGTATTGTCTTTGTATTCGTCACCACTAATAAATCCTAAATACTTTTTCTACTGCACTGATAAATAATTCGTTGAAAATAAAACACGTTTTCTGATAAAACAAAGCCTGTGCAAGGAGAATCGCCTCGTGCAGTCAGGCAACTATGTTCAACACTTGGATTATAAATACAGTAGTGTTGCAATCCTATTGCAGTTGACATTGAGACCACTTCTGTTTACTCAGATGGGGAATTCTTGACCGTGTAGCCACCTAATACTGTTTCCATTGTAACCATTCCCTGCATTTTCTCTCACCCAATCATTCCATGCCAAATTGGTAACGACAAACTATCTTGAACTCCTGCAAGCATCCCCCCTCATAGAATTGATTCTTATAGGAAAAACGACTTTGATTTACATTGTACTTTTCAGGAACCCACCCTCACTGTATATCGGAATATATCTGTAGCTTACAGATCACTAGCGATAGTTTACCCGGTGTTGCCCGGGAACCAGAAGGGTAAAAATGACCTAATTAAAAAAACACGAAAATCTATATTAATTTATTTTTATTATGTTTACAGTAATAAATTTTTTAAACATCAATAATTTTTATTCGTATAGAGCTTCAGGATATAAAATATTGCTCATTTTTTTCATTTGGGGCCACAACTAATTTATGGAGAGAGTTTAACAAACGACACCAAGAAAATGAATTTTTATTCTTTTAAGCGTTCTTTCATCCAAGTCCCTATTTCGTATGATGATTCTAGTAATTCTAAAATGCAAATGAAAAATATGCTTCCAAGCCAAAAATTAAAGAATCAGCCCGAGGTGTACACCCTCAGGTTTCCCTAAGTACACATGCCAAGTTTCAGCTTTCTAGGTTTATTGGTTTTGGAGTTACGGCGTTAACACTAACAAACTAACACACCTTTTCTTTTATTTATATAATTAATCAAAATGTACAACTTTATCTACGTAAATGTCACTACAAAGAGAAAAGAACTATTTAACTTTCAATATTTTTTTAAAATTCTCATCTAATTTTAAATTTATGCGTGAGCCTATTTGCGTTAATAAACATTACAGATGTATAATATAATAGTTTTACTTACAAAAAGGTAAGATTCCAGGATACAAATGATGAAATGCCTTGATTAAATCGTTAGAAACGCTTCCCAGATGCAGTCAACAGTATAATTATCTTTAAATATTTATTGCTACGCGTCATTAATTTCGATGCTTAAACAAAAGTTGGATGCAAACAATGATTTTCTTTCGTCAATTTCAATGTTTAATTGGCACTAACTGAATCAGAGACAACAAAGATGGGCCCCTTGGTAACACCCAGAATGAGTACGAAAAATCTGCAAAATTTCAAAAAAGTGCTTATTTCTGAAAACTTCGACCAACTAACATGTTAAATATCGCAAGAATAAGATAGTATAGAGTTTTAGCCATCGAATAAAGCAAAAATAAAGAATATTGGTCCATAATTTTGTATTTTTTCGAACTAAGGAAAAAACTTTGCACCCTGAAAAATCGAAAATCCTGTGTAAACTTATGGGAAAATATAATTGTCTCCTGGTGCTGTTCCAAGCCAATAATTTAAAAAAATAAGCCCAAGGTGCACACCCTCAGGGTGTTCTTAGTATGTATGCCAAGTTTCAGCTATCTAGGTTTATTGGTTTTGGAGTTACAGTGTTAACACACACACATTCTATTTTATTTATATGATGACTGGAACCCATAACTAGCAATTGAAGAGTGTAATGATTTGCTTGAGGGAGTTCTCAAACCATCTCCGCTTAATCAGAAGTCATTTAAACAAAATGATAGAAGAAAGATTAAATGAGCACTCTGATATTAATATGCATGTAATCTTCTTATCCTATACATTTTTAGGTGTGTTTCGCTTCCAGCGTGAGCGCCTGTTATCGTCGGTCTGTCCATCCGCCCGTCTGCATGTTCGTTCTCGGCTTCTACCAAACAGATTTTCATGAAATTTTGTTGACTTAAAATCAAATATAATAATAAAATCGCAAAAATTAATCACGTAAGCCAACAGGGGTACCACTTTACTGGTGATAAAAAATCAACTTTCCGTCATATCTCGTAAAGTATTGCTCATATCAAAATATTTTTCAAATAAAAGTTGTAGAACTGGTAAAGTAGAGTATTTCTTTTCCTATACATTTTTATCGTAGGAGTAGCCTTTATCCATAAATTGAACAAGAAAGTCTTAAATCAAGTTGAACCAAAATTTCTTGCATGGTTACTTCATTGTTGCTAACATAAACAACCTCACAAACAAACGTTTAATTTCCTTAAGTGTGCACGTAATATTATTAAATAGGAAGAAAATGGATTATTTATGAAGAAAAAACTTTAAAACGCTATTTCCCTTACGTACAGGTATACAATTTCTTTCTAATACTCCATTGTACAAAACACACCCATTTGTGATACATTATACACTTTCCTAACTTGTTTTACTTTAAAATTGCTTTCATATTAATATCTATAAAAATGAATGAACAAGTAAGAGTAATTAAGGATATGCATACCTTCTTTGAGGTCCCTGTGATCACCACAGCAGCCATGGATGCCCCACTCAAACTATGAAATCCATGTGAACATCTCATGGCCTAAAACATAATTTACAAACATAAATGGTAATAATAATGATAAAACATGGTAATCTAAGAATGTATGAAGTCGGTGTTTTTTAATGTGAACGTTTAAATAATTTCCATACAAAAAGCTATCATATAATAAACAGTACAGAAATTGGCAGGAATTACTGTAATAAGGCCATTTACTCATCTTATACTTATTATTTAATATTTATGTCAGTTAAAATTCCTACACATTAAATTGCAACATCTATATATACTATATAGTTACTATACCATATAACCAGGCATTGAAAAATGCTGCCAAGCCCTACTCGCCAAAGCAAAAATTCACTCGCCAAGCATTTCAATATAAATAAATAAATTTTTAATTTATATAATTATAATGGTATACATAATAACACATTTCAAAGTTTAAAATGGCAGTAATATTTTTCAGAAACAAAATAGAAATAAAAGTTCTAAAATATACAATAATTAATACATATAATAAATCACACAATTCTAGCTTTCTTTATTTGATTAGCATTCATTTCTCACAGGTAGTCCCATATCCTATGGGCCAGAGTCGGCAACCTCTTTACTGATGAGGGCGCAACTTTAATTATTGGGGACATGAAGGGCGCATAAGCAACGAGAGTAGATATGTACCAATATTTATTAAAATGTTTTTGTATATATAAGAGAAAAACTATTATAGAATTTATTATAAAAACATGAAAAATAAATCAATGTGAAACGTGGCACTGCATATCTTCAGCCAACTTGCTATAATTTGGCACATAACTCGAGATACCTGATTTTAGACAGTTGTCTCAATTGTAATTGGTGAGCCTCGATCGGTACTTGGATTTCAAGTATTTCATGCTTGAAAAATGGACTCGCAAGTGTATGTTGAAGCACAGTAAGAATATATTTTTAGGGCACATTTTCTTAATAAGGAATAGCGATTTTCGTCAACTAAATTCCATAAGTTTTCATCATTCTTATTTGACCTTAAAATAATATCATTCTGCATATTTATTATTTCCATTTCTAAGTCTTCGGTGTTAGTGATATTAAAGTAAGTTGCAATATTAACAGACATATCATTATCTGTAAAACTGAGTGGATTAACAAAGAATGTTATTATGGTTTCCAATTCAGATAACTGATGAAACCTGGAATTAAACTCCTCCAGGAGCACTTGAATGTGTTGTGAAAGTGGTGCAGTTGTAATATTTTCATCAATCAGACTCTCAATAATATTTTTTAAATTCGGGAAATGTGATAATGAATTTCTCTCTAGATGAGACTTCCACAATGCAAATTTACATTTGAATGCATTTATTGCACATCATTTTAGCAATGTGTTGATTTTTTCCCTGCATCTCCAAATTCAGATTGTTCAATTTTATAGTTATATCAACAAGAAATCCGAAATCCATCAACCAAGCTCTGTCATCCAACTGTGCATAATATTCATTTCTTGATGTGAGAAATTCCTTTACCTCGTTTATGAGATTTAGAAACCTCACAAGTATTTTGCCCCTGCTGAGCCATCTCACTTCGGTATGTAAAAGGAGAGCATCGAATTTGGCATCTTCATCTTGTAAAAGCAGTTTAAACAATCGGTGTTGCATTGATATGGCTCTTGTAGAATTTATTATTTTTGTTACTGTTTTCATGACATGTTGAAAATGAAGAACTTTTGCACATAACATTTCCTGATGTATAATGCAGCGATAAAAAACAAATTTTGGAAAGAGATGGTCTTCTTTACATAGCGCAATAAATCCATTTTTACAACCTGTCATCGCAGGTGCACCATCTGTAGTAATTGCGGTCAACTTCATTAATGGTATATTACTTTCTTGGAGATATTTTTTGAAGGCTGAAAAAATATCTTCACCTCTTGTGAAGAAATTCTTCCTTTGCTGAAAAATCATTAAACACCATCTTCACAACCATAGCTAATTAAGAAGTGTCTGATATGTCTGTTGACTCATCTAGTTGCAACGAGAAGAAATGCATTTTTGTAAATCATTTGCCAACTCTGTCTCCATATTGGTTGCAATAACTTCAATTCTTCTTGTAACTGTTCTTGCTGATAACTGAATCGTGTTGATAGCTGAAGTAATTTCATTTTTATATTTTAAAATCTTCGAAAAGTGAGTCAGCAGCTGCTAACATGGCTTCTTTTACAATCTCACCATCTTCAAAACGCTTTTTCCTCTTGGCCAACAAATACGAAATTTTAAGTGATGCAATCCTTGCTCTTTTTGATTGCTGCACTGGTCTGGTGAAAATCTTCTGCTGTTTAGTTAAAACAGATTTCATATCACAAACTTTCTTTTTCCTGATCTCAGAGTTTAATGGAAAATTAGTATTAAAATTTCCGTGGACCATATTAAAATGTCTTTCAACATTACTTTTCTTTGAAAGTGTGACACAAGCATTGCACAATAAACAAACACAATTTCCTTTCAAATCAATGAAACAGAATTTTTCTTCCCAATCAACATTGAAGTAATATGTCCTTTGCCTCTTATTACTCATAATGGGGATGAAATTTTCCACAAATGAATTAATAATCACAACACACAGAATATCGGAAAAATATCAGAAGTATTTTGAACTGTTGGTCAATTTAAATTGATTTATATTTAATCAAGGAAGAGGGGAATGAGATATCACTGGCTGATATTGTGCGAGACTAAGAAAAATCTCCGAAACCCTGTACTTTGTATACTAAGGGAAGAATTGAACTCTGAAACCAACGACTTAAAACAATAACTGGAGCCAAGTTATTTTACAAGACGGAGGACAGAACTCTGAAACCGACTTAAAACAATAACTCGAGCCAAATTATGTTACAATACAGAGGACAAAACTCCGAAACCAACGTTTTAAAACAATAACTCGAGCCAAATGATGTCACAATACAGAGGACAAAATTCCGAAGCCAACGACTTAAAACAATCACTCGAGCCAAATTATGTCACAATACAGAGGACAAAATTCCGAAGCCAACGACTTAAAACAATCACTCAAGCCAAATTTTGTTACAATACGGAGGACAAAACTCCGAAACCAACGCTGTGATAGTTATACTATCACACTAGTTATACTTCAGTGTAGAGGAGGGGTGGGGGCACGGCGAGAAGGACTCTCCTCCCTCACAGCCAATCACAGTTTTTTTGTAGGCCAGGGTAGGGAGAAGGGACGTGGATAAGCAAGAGAGGGGCAATGGAGGAGTCAGTATGAAAAGAACTCTGTTAATAACAACAATGTCTTTATCCAACTATGTATGTCCCCAGCTTATTAGTTCTGGCCTTGACAATGTTATTTTGTAACAGACATACGATTCGGCTTGGTATAATGTAAGCCGTTGGTTACAAAGATATATTTTTCAGCTTGTGCCACAACTTATTGGTCTTCTGAGTTTTCCAGGTCTGTTTAACTTCTGGTCTCATTTCGGTTGGCAGGCGACACACAAATCTTTTGCGGGTGCCATGTCACCCGCGGTCACCACGTTGCTGACCTCTGCTATAGACAAAGATTCCTTATGGCACTTTGTATGGTGGTTTTACTTGAAGAATACCAACAATCGATAGTACATTCAATGTAACGCAACCACAGAATTCATGTTATATTGACGTAAGAATGTACATCACACTATATTTTACAAGCCAATTTTCATTAAAGACGGATGAGATTGTATGGTATGAGATAGAAAGATAATTTTTGTAGCTAATAATGATACAGCATTACACAAAAACGTTAAAACTAATAAACAGTAAGTCTTGTTCCTGTCACTGCAGCATGTCAAATAACAGTTAGTCACAGCAACTGTAGCTCCAAAGGCTTATGAATATTTTGAACAGTCATCATGGTACAAGAAAACAAAGCTGATTTGCTGAAGCTCCTATTTGGGAGAATGGTGTGAAATCTTTCCCATGGGGCAATGGATGCATTTTACCTTGTATTAAATTTTGATTCATCTCCATCATTACCCACTCCTCCTGTTTTTGGCTTTGCCCTTAAGTATTGTAAATAATACCATTTGAAATATTAGTATACGTTGTATTTGTTTCGCCTCAGCACAGGTGCAGAGTTCATAGCATTCCAAGACACGTCCACCTTTGAGTGGAAGGCTCGGGTTCTGCAGAATCCAGGATGAGAAGCACTGACATAAGTGACTACAGTGAATTTCTACTAGCCAACTGGCAAAATCAACTCTCCATAGGCAAGCATATTTTTGAAACCCTGTACATAACTATATAGTAACATAAATGCAGGATGATTATATTTAAGAGAATGAAAATTTTCAATAATTAAAGTGCTGTTAAGTCGCTGTTAGGGGAACCTAACAGATCATTCGGCAACTTATGAGGAGAACTTACAAACTTATAAAATGTCAAATTTCAACATGTAATTTTCAATGAAAAAAAACTTTTTATAAAATGTATTTAACAATTATTTAGGATAAAATATCTTTTTTCCTTTTTGTGATGAGTAAAAGATTATGTTCATTTAGTAATGGTTTAAAAGCAAAATAAAGTGCTTTGAAAGAGTTGAAAATTCCAAGTATGAAGCCTAGCCTTCTGCACAATTTGTAAAGTAAAAGTTTTGGTTGGAAATAAAGAAAAGTAAGGCCTGGGGCTACATGTCGAATTGAAGAAACATAATAAGTCAGTCATTAAAGCTAGTGAATTATCAGAAATTCTAGATGCCTTTAAAAAGGCCAAATTTTCAAAATTACATGACTGTGATCGGCATTGAGAGGCATTTCATACACTAAATCACTACATCAATTTTCGTTCAAATTACCGTACAACAGAATTGTTGAAATTAATGTTTCAAGATTCTGAAATTGCTCAACAGATATCATCCACATAAAATCTAGAGCAATTGCCATGAATGTCATTGCTACTTTTTGTATAAGAAATGTAGTTAAAAAATTATCGGTTATTCCATTTCTCTCAGTTTCAACGGAAAGTAATCATGAAGCAGAAAAAATGTTTCTGATTTTGATTCAACGTTTCCATAAATGAGGGGATAAACACAAAAATTATGAATTTAGAGCCATTTGCCAGTGAGATAGCTGAGACTAATGAGCATGAGGTGAATGAATTTAAAAAAGATATTCTTTGTTGCTATAAGAAACCACTAAATAATATATAATAATGGAGAGAACAATATAATGAATTGGACTGTTTTAGGTGGATATCACTATATAGTGCTCCCAAATGGAAACAATGAACACTCCATCTTATTTATTAACTCAAGAAGTCGAGTTGCCACTTTTGGAGTGTATGCTACATTTTTCCATCGAAAATATTCTACACTATACGCATGCTCTTAAGGAATACAAGTAGTTCTCAACTTGCACGGTTAATGCATTCCTGAAAACTACCGCGTAAATCAAATTCGCGTAAAACAAGAACAATTTTCCCAAAAAAGAATAACTGAAATGTCCAGGTTATGGGGAGTACGTTCCTGTATTAGCCTACCCAATATCACCGAAATTTCAAATTGTATTATAAAGACAATACAATAAAAGTGGAAAATAAAATCAACTCATATATTAATTGAGTAATGTCTGTCACACCCCCCAAAGTGCAAGCTTTTATTCTTTCATTCATAAAAATAAGTAAATATGAACGGATTTTCTTCGTTTTTGCTTTATTCGATGGCTAAAACTCTATACTATTGTTTTTCGAAATTTTGTGGATTTTACATACTCATTCCGGGCGTTGCCAAGGAAACTCGCATTGTTGTCTCCGGTTCATTTAATGTCAATTAGACCTTCATAAACAAATCCCTCTTTGAGATATCCTTCCTTGTTATTTCTCTCACAGCTGGACTCTGTCTTGTTGGACCTTCAATTAATCCTTATTCTTCACACCCCTGAGACGTAAGCATCGTAAAAATTTTGCTGTGGTTCACGTTTTATTTTTGATTGTTTCAAACCGCGTAAATGTAAATTTTTGGACTGCACAAATTGAGAACATGCCTAAATTAATAGACTGCGTAAATCCAAATTTGCGTAAATCAAAACCACGCAAATCGAGAACTACCTGTATATGAAAATATACGCTTTTTACAAAATCACAAAAAATAAATCTCAAATTATTTGCTTGGACCAGTGGCATAGCCAGAAATATGGTATGGGGGGAGCACCATAATATTTTTGCGGTCTACTATCACAATTAAGCATCTTCAAATTTATATTAACAATGTAACAACCATAAAATACATGCATTACGGTCGCGTTTTAATTAACATTAATGCATCAGTTAAGGCACTGAAAATTTCATATTACCTGGAGCAGTTCAGGGGGTGCACGTGCACCCTTGCGTAAACTAGTTCCCAATTCGATCGGCTGGGTAGAAATCTCAAATTTGTCGAATCTCGAACTGTCAAATTTCGGGAGTCGCCTGCACTTAAATATAAAAATATTTTAGGAAAGCCCTTCTAAAAAATGACTTTGGATCAAGAAAATCTTATGAATATAAGCACAGATGATGATGACAAAATCAACAAAACACCTCCAAAAATATTAAAAAGAGCACGAAGTCATCAAAGAGACGAATACAAGTTCAATGAAACCTGGCTTGAAGAGGATGATTTCAAAAACTGGATTGTTAAAATTAAGGCGAAAACTGACTGCGTGCTTTGCCGAATTTGTAAAGTTTAATTTACCGAAGTGTTTCTGCTTTAAGGAATCATGCACAGTGAGAATGGCATGTGAAAAGCATGCAGGCTTCTACATCATCCCAGATCTTGTCAAAGTTTTTTATAAATTTGGATTCAACCTACCAAGATGTCATTATTTCGGAAATGATATTAACTTATCATGGTGTAAAACACTATCATAGCTATTTATCACAAGATTGTGGCAATAAACTGCATAAGATAGCTTACCAGGATTCAAAAATTGTGCATTGAGGGCAAACAAAAGCCAAAGCTCTAGTTGAATTAATCTTAGCACCACATTCTCTGAAACTTATTTTTTAAATGGTTGGAGATGGTCTATACGCGATTTGTACAGATATAAAACAAGGGCAACAGAAAGATGTTTCCCATTTCTGTCTGAGTTTTTGAATAAAATATTTTTAAAAGTACTTTAAAAGAAAAAAAATTTTAATTTTATGTAATGAGGATCAACTAACCAGCTTAAAATAAGCTATGTAAGTATGGACTAATGGGCAGTAAACAAGCTCCATAGAAAAATCTACATAATCAGGAAATTTTTTTGGACAAATTCACAAAATTGCAAAGTATCATTTAAAAAATAAACATTAGACCGTTGAGAACTGAATCAATTTGTCCAAAAAATTTTCCTGATTATGTAGATTTTTCTATGGAGCTTGTTTACTGCCCATTAGTCCATACTTACATAGCTTGTTTTAAGGTGGTTAGTCGATCCTCATTACATCAAATTAAAATTTTTTTTCTTTTAAAGTACTTTTTAAAATATTTTATTTACAACTTTTTAGTAAAAATTTATTAAAGAGGTTTTACTAAATTTCTGCTATTCCCGAAAAATTAATTTCTCAGAATTTTTTCTTAAAATTAAGATAGGAAATAAAAGAACGCTTTTGTAAGTTATTCATTAAATAATTTATTAATGCATTTCATAATCTTCTGGTACTGCATCATTTTCTTCATTATTTGTCGCCATATTTGAATTATATTTTGGAAGAGACCTTAATCTACGGAGTTCGGCTAGTGCTAGTCTACGGTCATCTTGGCTTTCATTTTGAAGACAACGAGCATTTATTTCTTTTTGTTTACATCAATATCGGATTTCAATCATTATTCGTATATTAATGGCATCATAAAATAAGTGCCCGTTGAATTTCAACAGGTTTAGCGAATCTAAAATGTCGTCCGTGCAACATGCAGACATCGCAAGAATAAAACAGTGCACTCCTATAAATAATATCTTCAAAAATATATATGTAATTAAAACCCTTAATTAAGGTTATATTGTTGCCTTCCTCCATCTCTCTTGATCTCTCTCCCTCTCACTCTCCTCTCCACTCTATAAACAACAATAAATCGCAAGAAAGGGCAACTTCCTACCCGCATGTTTCTCCGCGGCAAAGTAAAGAATCCATGCTGATTTTAAATGCTTTTTTGATTTTTCTCAATTTTTCTGGCCATGCTATCTACAACTTCTGAAAATTACAGCTCTCCAACCTTAATATTTTCTTCCTTCTAACGGTAAAATTTTTGAAAAAGTTTGAAACAACTAAATAGATAAATAAAACATGTCGAAATCATTTTAAAAATTTTTAAAAGAAAAGGGCTCTGTAAATGCGATTTTAAATTTTTATAAAGGTCCAGGCGAGACATCAAGTGCTATTGCTAATCAACTTATAAACTGTATTAATAATGCTGGATTAAGCCTCAATAAATTGGTATCATATGGAGCAGACAATGTATCTGTTAATTTTGGTAAGCACAAATCGGTGTTTGTTCATTTGAAATATCAGTTTGATTTGCCTAAGTTAGTTGCTGGACATTCTGCATAACACTAAAATTTGGCTTAGAACTACTTAGTTGCGACGTGGAAAAAAAGTATTCAGTGTTTCCATCATTAGCCAAGGAACTTAAAAACCTCAAAGAATTTTGTCATTTTGTAAATTGTGAATATTCCACAATTCTTCATGATGTCGCAACTAGATTTTTGTCGTTATATCCAGCAGTTGACCAACTTTTGATAAACTGCGATGCCTTAAAAAGTTACCTCAGAAAAGGGGAAGAAAATGTTAATAAGGCAATATAGCAATTTGTAGGAAGAAATGAAGATGAAGTGAAGTTTCTTTGGCGGAATTATATATTTACTGTGCATAATTTAATGCATCTTTTTCAAAAAGTTATGAAAACTGTGGAGATCAACTATATTCGGACAACCCAAGTATTTACAATTTTTAATAACTTAAAAAAAGAATTGACTTATCATAGAGATAAACTCTTTTTTGGATTTAAACTCAACCAAAGCATGCATCAGCTAAGCACCGCTGAAAGGAATACATTTGAAAAAGAAGGCGTGCAAATCTACAATAGAATGTTAACATATTTGGACAAATGGTTCGATTTCAGCGACAATTTGTTTTTTTTATATTTGCAAACCTTTCAATTTAGATGAAACCATAACACTAGAGCAAGCCCGTAAAGTAGCCACACTGTTTGGAATAGTGTTTGATGGCGATGAATTATTCTCTGAAATATGCATATTAAAAGAAACTATATCTTTACACACTGGAACTAATTCTGCCGAAAAGTGGATACAGAATTTTAAAATCAACTGCTATGCACCCATATTACTTAACCTTGCAAATATGAGTTTGCTGTGCCACCAAATAATTGTTTCATAGGACGTATTTTTAGCGTAATGGGAAATATTTGGAAGAATGAGCACAATCGACTTCACACCGATATGGTGAAAGCAGAGTTGCTCATTATTTTTAATTATCAAAATGACTTGCAAAGAGTTCGCAAATTTCATTTTTTTAAATACAGATGTAAACAAAAAATTAATAGAAGCTGCAAAATCAAACAAAAAGTATAAATTTAAAAATAAATAATTAAATTTAAACTCAATGTTTTCTAAATACCCAGGATATATATATATATATATATATATATATATATATATATATATATATATCTTGTTTGACATTATAAAATATAACTATTATATGTTAAATTAAATATGTACATATTTGCTTTTTTTATTTTCACTGTACAAACAATGTCTTGAATTAATAATGTTTTGTTATTTTTTTTAATATAATTTTTTTTAGAAAAGAAAAATAAAAAATATTGATAAAATTCAATTAAAATTATCTTTTCATTTAATATTTAAATAAAAAAATCGGTACGACATACATTGTACAAACTTTCTCATCTACTAATGCATCATTTAATTATCTTTTGAAAAATATGCACTATTTAGAAACATCATAAACATCAACTTAAATAACTATACGAAATTTGATGAAAATCCAATTGTTATTAAAGTTGCTCAAGAATAAACCAGCCTTATATTCATTCTTTGAGAAATATGTAGTATTATTGCAGACGTAAACTCCAGCAACTACGAAATTTGATCAAATTGGTTGTAGCCGTTTTTAAGAAAATCAAAATGTTGTTAAAGATGCCTAGAGTAAACTAGCCTTATATTCATTTTGTGAGAAATATGAACTACTACCGATAGTTGTCCGCGTTCTCGGGACCCAAAACAGTGTAAAAATGACCTAATTAAAAACACGAACATCTATATTAATTTATTTTTATTATGTTTACGGTAATTAATTTTTCAAACATCTATAATTTTTATTCGTATAGAGCTTCAGGATATAAAATATTGCTCGTTTTTTCATTTGGTGCCACAACTAATTTATGGAGAGAGTTTAACAAACGACACCAAGAAAATGGATTTTTATTCTTTTACGCGTTCCTTCGTCCAAGTCCCTATTTCGTACGATTCTAGTAATTCTAAAATGCAAATGAAAAATATGCTGCACTCTTTCCCGATGCGAAGTTTCAGTTCTTTAGTTTTCATGACCGTTTATTTAATTTTTTTATCCCTCCCCCCCTTCCAAGCCAAAAATTAAAGAATAAGCCCGAGGTGCACACCCTCAGGTTTCTCTAAGTACACATGCCAAGTACCAGCTTTCTAGGTTTTGGAGTTACGGCGTTAACACTAACAAACTAACACACCTTTTCTTTTATTTATATAATTAATCAAAATGTACAACTTTATCTACGTAAATGTCACTACGAAGAGAAAAGAACTATTTAACTTACAATATTTTTATAAAATTCTCATCTAATTTTAAATTTCTGCGTGAGCCTATTTGCGTTAATAAACATTACAGATGTATAATATAATAGTTTTACTTACAAAAAGGTAAGATTCCAGGATACAAATGATGAAATGCCTTGATTAAATCGTTAGAAACGCTTCCCAGATGCAGTCAGCAGTATAATTATCTTTAAATATTTATTGCTATGCGTCATTAATTTCGATGCTTAAACAAAAGTTGGAAGCAAACAACGATTTTCTTTCAATTTCAATGTTTAATTAGCACTAATTGAATCGGAGACAACAATGGTAACGCCCTGAATGAGTACGAAAAATCTGCAAAATTTCGAAAAAGTGCATTTCTGAAAACTTCGACCGTGTAACATGTTAAACCAGGGCATCGAGCCGTAATTTTTTTCGTTCCGGTTCACTCAAAACTCCGGTTCGGTTCCGGTTTCGCTCCGGCAAGCGTCAGTGAACCTGTTCAAACTTGTTTTTTTCGATCAGACCTTAAAATATTTTTAGGAAACTTTCAATAACTGATTTATTAATTAGGTTATTTTCTTATTAAATCAAATAGGGTCAAGTGGGGTAAATGTGAACAAGGGGTGATTGTAAACGGTGTTTCCTGAAAAAACAGTGTTAACATTTGGTGCCTAATTATATTAAACTTATGATTCTTGGCTTCTTCAGAGGTGGCGGCACTGCTTTGTTTGTAACAGATCAGTGAGGTTACGAAAAATTCCGCTTATTTCTCTCATCGGTTCCCGTCAAGTGGTCGATCTACATTGTGTGCTTCTTACATTTCTTTTATTTTCACCATTCATATTTGCAAGTTAATTCGTACAAACTCACTATTTAAATAATTTTTAATCCTCTTTTCGTTATTTAGTGTCTTTATAAGTTTTTACAAGTTTTCAGGGTGTTATAGGTAGTTTACATTTCCTCCATCCATTTTTTAGAAGAGGGGTAATTGTAAACTATGCTTTGGGGTAAATGTAAACATACTTAGTTTTCTAACAATTAGTTAAATTTCCTCTCTGGGTTGTCAATTTAGTTGTTAACTAATGATCTTTGGGTTGTTGTAGTGTTGAAATGCAGCGTACATATAAACGGAAGAGAAGTGTGGTCCGGGTGTACGATCGAAGAACTTTTACGAGCAGTTAGCGATTTTGTCAATAAAAACAAAACATTCAGGGAGGCAGAGGAGTATTATAATATACCGAAGGCAGTAGTTTTCAGACAGTGGAGGCAGCCGTTCAGAACAATATCTCGCTGCTGAGGCTGCCTAGCCACCTAACAGATAAACTGCAGCCGCTATACAAGACTATAGGTTGTACCTACTAGATATGTTACCAGCCTAATTATATTTTTTGTTTGTGATTAAAAACGACTATACACCTCGTACATTGTGATTTTTTACTATTCTTTATCCCTAGTTATCTACTTCATCTCAAAATGTATTTAATTGGGGGGGGTTTCCTATGTCATGACGTGTGGGTTTCATGTGGGGCAAATGTAAACCACAACATTGCGGTAAATGTGAACATAGCTTAAAAGAGCATTTAACAACATACAATGTTCAGTACATCCCGTCGTTCACATTTGCCCCAATCAGAACTCAGTTAGCTCATCTAGTCTTACAAATAACTGTTCACAATTACCCCCAAAAATGATCGATTCACCCTCACTCCTCTTTTCATAGTGGGGTAATTGTAAACGCAAAACTGCGCACTTATTTTGATAGTAACTTAAGGATAAAAGACGTAATTGTCTTCCATATATTATGATAGATCTCAGAAAAACGGCTGGTAAGAAAATATAAGCTCGATAAAGAAGATATATAAAAAAGAAAAGAACTTACTTTGGAAAGTACAAAATTTGTCTCCAATTACCCCACTTGACCCTACATCTTCAATATAAAAATAGTGATATTTAAAAAACATAATCAAAACACGAAAATAAATTACTTAAATGTAAACGGGATCGAATCTTTAATAAGGCATACTTACCTTCTAATTACAGCAAATGCCCCATATACTGCTGTGTCATTTACGAACCAAAGAACCTTTTGTCACTTTCTGGGGAAATGTTGGCGTCCTAGAAAAACTTGTATAGATTAGACGTTTTATTCACAACCACAAACTTATGTCGAGTGACTTCTATGGAGAGTATTATAAATGTGCGTTAGTAAGCATTACAGATGTATAATATAAAGGTTTTACTTACTAAAAGGTAAGTTTCCAGCATACACACGATGAATTGTCGTTATAAACGCTTCCCATACGCAGTCAACAGAATAATTATCCTTAACTATGTACGTTGCTATATATCATTAATTTCGAAGCTTAAACAACAGTACGAAGCGAAAACGCTATTCTTTCACCTATTTGAAGGTTTAATTGGCATTAACTGAATCGGAGGCAACAATTACGGTCGCCTTGACAACGACCGGATAGAGTACGAAATAACCGTAAAATTTCGAAAACAATTGCGTATTTCCGAATGATTCGACCGTGTAACATGTAAACATTGCAAGAATAAGATAGTATAGAGTTTTAGCCGTCGAATAAAGCAAAAACGAAGAAAATCGGTCCATATTTACGTATTTTAACGTACCACGGAAAAAAACCTTGCACTTTGAAAAATAGAAAATCCCGTGTAAACTTATGGGAAAATAAAATTGTCTCCTGGAATCGAACCCGGGTCGATTTTGGAAATCACAGGGACCCTATGTTACTCGTAGACTCATATGAAGTCAATTTGCAAAGTTTGGTCGCGATAGCTCAAAGGGAGTGGGAATGTATAAGGAACACACGGACAGCCATTCAATTTTATTATATAAGAAGAAGATTATATTTTGAATTGAATATTTACAAACCATACATGCGCCGCAAATGATTTCAACATATTAGGAAAGTATAAATTAAATTATAAATGAGTACGTTTTCTGCGACAGTATTCTAAACTTATTATGTTATGCAAAGCATCCATCTCATTTTCTAATTTACTGTGCTTACAATTAGTCCTTAGTACTAAATTTATCAATATCCGCTGTATAGCTATGGAAAAAAATTGCATCCTGATAGAAGGACCGAAGCTAATATGCGCTAAATCTGAAATGCCTAATAATGAATTATTAATATTTTTATTTACAAATCGTGCGGTAAAATATGAGATCGAGTTATCTCAATAGTGCCAGTAAGTTGAGTAAAATATTACGTTATTTTCATTAACAATTTGTAGATCACGTCCACTGCTCGTATTATAGTAAACACTGTAAAGGCACGGCTTAATTTTTTCATTCAGTGATTACTTAAATGGATGAAAAAATCTATAAAATATTTATGAGGAAGAAGTCTGCAGAAATTGAGGGTCCGAGAATTCAGAAAGGCTGAGAAATGTTTATTAACATGATACAAATTTACGATGACTGAATATTTTTAATCACTTAAGTAGTGTGAGAATGTTAAACTTCATTATTTCATGAAATTGAAATGATAGGTACCGTTTCGAAAAATTATTACTAAGCGAAAGCATGTGATTTTCACCCGGCAGCAAATAAAAAACATCTACGTATGTACATCTACATATAACCCTGCAATAAAACATGCAAACAAAAAGAAAATAAGACACATTCGGCCTGTCGTGAACTTTCTTCAGGCGGAGTCTCTAGCGTGGGTTTCTGCATTCGGCAAAATATTTCACTAAAAATAACTAATTCGCATTCATATTTAATTTCTTTTCAGTTTTAAGCAACCAATACGAACATGTGTGCTCATTTTAAGATGCACTCTATAAAATAAATAGAAATTTACTAACCTGTAACAAAGGATAACCGAAGTAAGAATATCTCAAAACCACGACTGCGCAGCGATCCTTCCTGGATAAGTTTTAGAGAATGACTACCAGAATCACCAGAATACAAGGGTTCAGTGGATATGGAGAGGGAGTGAAGGTATAACCTCCGACTTTAAGGAAAATCCAAGTTAACAATCGGGAAATATTTTTGCCGTGTACACACTCGACGGGGTATGCTCGGGAGGAGGGTAGCAAGACAATTAGAGGCTGTCTTCAAAGTACCGCCCAAGTTCCTTACCAGTAGGCTCGTTTAACAGGTAATCTCAGCAGGATGTATTGTAGACCCTCTCTCTATGTATTGAGATGCACATGGAAAATCCCACTATTGAGCCAACAGATATTATCACAAAGACATCCTTCCCAAGGCTGAGGAGAATGTGTTTGTTCTCAAGAAAATCCCAACCCTTTCTTATTCGGTTTCTAAACGTGAGGCTTTCAGAAAGGCTCAAACTAAAGCAAAAGGAAAAACCCTTCTTTCGCTCCCACTTTTTATGCGAACCGAAAAATATGGAACGAAATAAATAACGGTTTTCGGTTTCGGTTCGGGTTTAGGAAAATAATTTTTTTCGGTTCGGGTTCGGTTTCACTCCAGGAAAAATAAAGGTTTTTTCCGGTTTCGGTTTGGTTCAGGTTCGATGCCGTGTTAAACACCGCAAGAATAAGATAGTAGAGTTTTAGCCGTCGAATAAAGCAAAAATAAAGAAAACTTATTTAGATGGATGAAGAAATTCTTGCACTGTGAAAAATCGAAAATTATCTCTAAACTTAGGTGATAATAATTATTGAATTAAGCTCTCCCTCCCTCCAACTATTTTATCGCCATATAGCCTATGTTACCCCCAGGGTAAAATTGTATACCTTTGCGAAGTTTCGTAACGACATGTTCACAACGAAAACTGTACGTAAAACCAGCAATAATCAACAGAAAATGGAGTAACAAAGGAACATACAAAAATTAATTAATTTAACGAAAGGCAAAAAAGTAAATAGAGAACGTTTAAGAATCACAAAGTGAATATTATCCTCTTACCATTACCTCGATTCTATCGTCCATGAGTTCTATTATGAGAAAATTGTATATCAACAATACTTTGGAAACAATGAAATGATTTATCCAATCACAATTTGTGGATAATCTACGTCCAATTATTTAAGTTACTTCCTAGTTTTAAAAACAGCTTGCTTTGGAGGACTCTACGCCACACAAAAATATCATTAAAAAGTTTATTAGTAATATTTCAATAAAAATCAATAAATATTTGGTTGTCATGTAAACAAATGAAAATAGCACACAGAAATTGAAAAACGATATTACGTTAAAAATTTCCCCATATAAATGCATTGCACTCAACTTCGACGACAACAGGAGTTGTCATGGTATGTACCTTATGATTGCTGTCATAAAACTGATAAAATCGCGCATTTTTCTAAACTAAACACATTTTTACCCTAATTCGATGATTCGGATTCTGTCTTCAATAAAAATAAACTTTGTTCTTTCCCTCATAGAACCATCCAAGTGTCAAGTTCGTACCACGTTTCTAAGTAATTTAAAAATTCAAATGAATAATAAGCTGCCCTCATCACTATGTTATTCCAATGGAGAAAATGAAAATAGAAATATTTTTTAAAAATTAGAAAGGTCAATCAAATCGGTATAAAAACCTGACTACACCACTTAACTCTTTATTTCGGTTAAAATGATATCTTCGTCTTGTTTCTACGTGATGTAGTTGCTGATCTATAAAAAAATCATACATACATACAAACACTTTTCTTTATAGATATCTATAGATAGATAAAAAATACTACTACTTACAGGCGAAATCCGGAAAGACTTCAGAACTTTTCTCAACACTCCGGAGGATAGCCCTCGCTCTCTGGTGCAGGCTTCGCAGAAACTTAACATATAGTTCATCACTCCTCAGATAATCCACAAATACAGATTGTACGAAAATGCGATAACCTATCGATACGAAAATTTTCTGACTGGAAGAAATGTGCCAACATTCAAATCAACGGTGAGAAAAACTAAATAGCAATACTACCTCCGAAACTTATGAATGGAAATGCGAGACACTAAATTTTCAGAGACAGACAACGTATGCGCGACCATATATTCAATTGAGTCACGACGTGAAATTCCGTGAATTGGAAGAGGTAAAATATTGTGCGACCAAGAGCAATTCCTAACAATATATACTATAATCGTCTATATAAAATAGATATACACTGGAACAGTACAACACGTATCACACAAGATAACATAAATATTTCATAAGAGAAAGGCATAGGTACCCTTTATCGGTTTGAGAAACGAAGCGCAACTTACCGTTTCTACGTTTTCTAACATCTGGGTGAGGCTGCGGCGCACGTCGGTACAAAACCGAACGGCGTATGCATCGGGAAAATCCCTTTTCAATTTCTACGTAAAGCCCTCCTGGGTCAGGGTAGCCAACCGTTAAGTGTAAGCCGCTACTTGACGTATCTTCGATTTTAGTTTCGCGTACGACGTACGAACTCTATATGGAACGCTATTTTTCCGTATTTTAATTTTTGCCGTTATAATAAAAAAAGCATCCAACGTGGATTAATGCGAGTTAAACAAAAACAACTACATTGTACTCAATTTTGCTGTGGTTAGTAAACATGCAGAGCTGGCTTCATTGGGAATCCAACGGATCACGTCCATTTTAGCGACCTTTTACTTTAGCGACCTTTTACTTTAGCGACTTTTTTAAAGTGTTTAGCGACATGTCACTAACTTTGCAATTTTCCACTAATCTAGCGACAAATTAAAATATTGCTTTATGCAAGCATAAATACATACATGCAATATACAACAGAAACCAAACAAATTTATTTTATGGTAGCTTTATTAAAATCTATATAAGTTTTAATAAACCTTCAAACATTTCTACAGTTATGATATTTTAAAGACCTTTTTATACTATTTACTACTATTTAAGGAATGAAAATATAAATGAAATAGATTTCATATGAAAATTAAATTTATTTTTCAAAAATTACAAACATCTAAATTCAGAAAAATATTTTTCTTCAAAATAAGTTCCCTAACATAGTTTGTTCCTGCAATTCAGAAATTGTAAATTTATTTGTATAACATTTCGCAGGCAAAAACCAAAGATTATATCCACATTAAAAATATTTTATAATGCTTAAAGTAGGTAACCAAATATGTTATGTTATGTCTTGTTCACTTTCACTTAAATGTTGACTATATATAGTTTCAGCATCACTAATATCGTCCAATTGTACTTCATCCAACCACCTATTATTCTGAACTTCACTCATTGTAGGAACAAATAACAAATTGAAATAAAAATAAAAAATCAGCAACAACAAAAAATAAAAGTATACGTTAAAGCTATTGTCGAGTCTCTGGTGACCCGAAATATTCACCTCACCGTAACGGTAACTGACACGAGTGAAAGCTATATTGGGACTGACCTTCAATCCCTCAACTAGAGATGTCACAGCGTCTGAGCCGTTATCTAGCGAACATTACCGGGTTGTGGAGAAACTAAAACTAATCGGGTCAAAAAAAACCCGACGATAGCAGTTAAGGGTTAAGGAATGGAGAACGTTTGCCCCGAGCAATAACAATCGTTTGCTACCTATAAAAGAAAACTCCTGAGCGAAGCCGGGCGTTTCAGCTAGTTACTAATAAACTGTTTTTAATGATATTTACTGTGGCGTAGACTTCTCCAAAGCAAACTGTTTTTAAAACTACGTAACTTAAATAATTAGACGTAGATTTTCCACATCTTTGAAAAGACATATCGTCACGAAACTTTGCATAGGTATATAATTTTACCCTGCGGGTAACATAGGTTATATGATGATAAAAAATTAGTGGATGCTTTATTCAATAATTATTTTCCCATAAGTTTACACGTAATTTTCGATTTTTCACGGTGCATGATTTTTTCCTTCATCTGAATAGGTAAATACTTAACTCGACGGTTAAAACTAGATTATCTTATTCTTGCGATGTTTACATGTTACACGGTCAAAGTTTTGGATTCACTAAATCCGTTGAAATTCAACGGGCACTTCCGATAATAACATTAGTAATTAGATACTAACTGATTTAGCAACGATGAGCCGCTTCATTAAAGCGAAACTCTTCTGGAAATCAGGGCCGGCTTCAGACTTTTGGCCGCCCTGAGGCGGGAAGTTTTTGGCCGCCCCCCTCCCACCCTCATGTCCCGTAATGATCAAGAATTCACACTTTTTTGAACCATTAATATCTAAAATTATCACATAATATATAGGTATTTTAAAGAGTTTGTATGTTGTGCTGTAGTAGCTTCACTAAAACCGTTGAAATTCAATGGGAAATTCTGCTAGTTTATAATATAATAATGATAATAATACTAATTTTATATTAAACAAAATCCATTATTGTGCGAGTGTCCATTAAAAAACAATATTTGTAAGGCTATCTCATATTTAAATTTACAGTGGATTCGTATTCACCCATTGGATCAAAACTTAATAAGAAAGAACAGACAGACAGAGGGAAGAAAATATAATCTTATTTTGCCAGTGAAAAATTGAATATAAATCTCGTGTAAGTTAATGATGCTATGAACATATTTAATATCCGGTAGAAAAAATATATCAAATTACAAAATTGCGTACTCTTAAAGAAAAGATTAATACATCGAGCCACATAATTAGGTCGGAATATGTAAAACTCGTTTTAAAATGAAGACATAAAAATGAAAAGTTTTTAAATGCATACATAGAAAACTAATTGCTTAATTAAATAGAATGAAATGTAAGCACTATGTTGAACTATTTCTCATAAGAAAATATCCGCTAGTGTTTAAATGTGAAATACAATTTAGGCGCTTTTTCGAGTCGATTTGAATCGAGTGCGACAGTGCAATCCAACAATGCAAATCGCAGTGGGGACATCACGTTAAAATGAGATGAAACAAAAAACTACTATAGACGTAGGATTTAAGCCACTCCGAATTAGAGACGCTAGGAATAAGGACTTGATTGAAGTTTCTGTAGAAAAAATGCGTCGCATGTTTGTCATTTCTATCATTTTAACAAAGTTAAAGAGAAACAATTCACTCTTCGAGAATTATTAAGTTATGGTCATAGGCACAGCAACTAATAGTAATATCCTCAAAAACAAAATGTTATTCACTATTTTGATTGATTGATTGATCTGAAAATTTGAAATTTTCTCACTTATTTAATTATACCTACCTTCGTGAAAATCCTTAGAGGAGAAAAGAACTAGCTACTGTGAGTACTGGGGAAAAGATTTATAGAATTTATCGTACAATAATGGAAGGATACTAAATACAAGTAATGATTACATTTACATTTACATAAATACCCTGCAAGCCGCTAGAAGCGTTTGGCAGGGGGTGTCACAACACCAAGTGAAGTCTAGCTAATTCCTCTGTTGGATTGTCTTATCGCGTCTGGGAAAAAGGATCGGTAGTATTTCTCTGTTCTAGCGGTAATTTCGAGATATTTTCTCCTGCACTGTGATCTAACATTACGTTCACTAACACCGATGGGGACGACTATGCCGCGTACGTCTTCAACGAATTCGGAACTTTCAAATTTTTCAAATAGTTTCCTCTTGTATTCAATTCTTCTACTCTTCAACGTCTGCCATTTCAGATCTCTCAATAACTCTGATACACTCGCATCATACCGATATTCTCCTTTTACAAATCTAGCCGCTCTACGCTGAACCATTTCGAGCTCTCTAGTTAGGCCCTCCTCGAAAGGGTCCCAGATTATTATCTAAGGGCTAGATAAACGAATAAAATCCAACAAGAAAATTATAATAAGTTAAAAATTTTAATTTTACTATCAACCGTACTTAATTCGAAGAATCAAGAAATAGTAACATTATTAATTCCGACTATAACATAACTACGCAACTATAAGAATTCACTTTCGATATAAGAATTATATAAAAATTAGACTCACACCCTCCCCCTTTGTTTTGGCAAACCAAAAAGTAAAGCAATGAAAAGGTGTAATTTAGTAGGGGTAGTATGGAGGAGAATTCATGGGAGTTGCTCTGAGGCTGAGAGCAGCGATATTTATATTCAGTAAGGTCTTTCCAGTTATAGACGCCGGTAGGATTTCCTCACAACAAAGGGTTTAGCGAATAACGGGGTGGGAAATTTATCCGAAAAACGATCATCCTAAATATTAGGGTTTATTTTTTCAACTTTTGAGATTTTTACTTGAATAACTGATTTGGACTTGCAAGTTATTATAGGAATCATCAATAACATAGGGGTCATTATGACAAGGCGAAAATGCCGACATCGGCTAATATTAATGATACTAATTATTCCGAGAAATGTCACAGTACACCGAGAAATAATTGAAGTAAATCTCTCGAAATAAATCAGATACTAAAAGGTACTAAAAGAAGTTTACTAAAACAGTAACAATTCATTAAATTCAAACTAACCTCTCCAATGGAAGACAATGTACTGACAATGTTGTGAGTGAAGATGTCCCACGTAGTGATGAGAAGATCTGGATCGTTAGGATATCCTTCTACCAAAATTAAAACTGTTTCTCTCACAAAAACTCTAAAAGCGAAACAGAAGAAACTAAAAACAAATAATTAAAATATTTCACGAGTTAAAATACTAACCAGTCCTATTAATTTTTACGCCAAATGCACACTTACTGCAAAAATACGACACGACTCGCTCTCTCTGCGATGTTACTTCTTCCACAAACTAAGAAAATCTGACGGTCTTGAAGTAATTTCTTTTTCGAGTAATTTTAAGAGAAAAAGGAGAGAGGGTGAAGAGACCTATGTGTAAAACACGTGTCAGAAAGTTTTCTTGGGACGTTTGCCGACGCGTCGGTAAGATTTCTTTCTAGCCACCCGTAAGGTCATAAAATCTAAAACCTTCAAAAAGAAGGAAAGACTGCCAGCAGTAGCATTTATGATCTTCGCATACGTGTCCTCCCATTCAGAAGAAAGGCGCATGCGGGTGGTCATGGAATTTCCATACAGAAATAAACCGTCAAAGACGGTACATCGGTTCCTGTCCTCCAATTATTCTTTTCCTTTAGAAACATCCGAAAGAGTGCTTTAAAATATTTTCTCAACTCACGTGAAAATTCTGGATTCTCAGAGAGTGGAAAGGGGTCTTCATAACATAAATAAGAGGGAAACAGAATCGTTGGAATCAGGGATGCCGTATGCCCTTTTAGGTCAAATATCCCGATGGGACCAATGGGGAAAATCCCCCCCCCCCTCCCCCACTTTCTTGAAAACATCCCCTTTTTCCTTCAACCTCGGAGACAAAGGAGAGGGAAACCTTGTAAAAACTACCTCGCGGATCCGACCCGCACATGTTGCCTTTGTTTTGCTTTATACTTCCCTCCATTTTTCGCAAATATGTCGCTATGATCTGGGTGGCCGCTCCTGCCGTAAGACCGAAGTTGGGAGAGGGAGGGGCGTCATTTTGACCACAAACGGCATTAAGCCGCCCCCCTCGAGAGTGCGCCCTGAGGCGATTGCCTCACTTGCTTACCGTCTGAAGCCGGTGCTGCTGGAAATGAAGGCACAATCGAAGACCGTAAGATTATTGCTCCCGGTTAGACCACGAGAAACTGAACTGCAAAGTAAACCGAATAAATTGAAACTTTTCACGGGGCAGTCTTTTTGAGAGAAAAAGGGCGAAAATGCAGAACCACGTGCCATTCAATTTTGGCAAACTTAGATTTTTTTGGAGTGCGGGTGGATGGGTGACGCAAACCGATATTTTTACAGCAAGTATTCAGCTGGACACGTGGTCCTCGGCGGCTTTAAGTGTAAAGGGATCCGCCAAGACCGCACGCTTGTTAGCCATAAACCTCAGGTAGCAAGAGGAACCCCAAAAGCTGGTATATAGTAAGATGTCCGACATTCGAAATGACAGGAGAGAATGAGGCGAAGGAAGAGAGAAGAATTAAAACAGGGACTTAAAAGAAAAAGAGGGAATCATAGAGAGAGAAAAAGGAGGGAAAAAGTTTATTGTATTTCTACCTTGTAATTTTTCTTTATTACACTAATTTTACAAATAATAAAAATGCAGATCCGATTCAGCGGTGTGTCAATAAGCAGAAATCACATCTAGATGAAATTCATCAACGGTGGTGCAAAAGTCAGGTGCATATATAGATAAAATAATTGACCTGATCTCAATGGAAAAACGTTAGGAAAGTGTACAGCGTATAACAAATGGGCGCGTTTCGTGCAATGGAGTATTTTAAAGAAATGATATAGTGTACGTAAGGAAAATAGCGTTTTAAAGTTCTTTACATCGTCATAAACAATCCATTTTCGGTAATTATGTATTAACGGAACTACCGAACTATAACGGAACTGCCCCGAACTACAGGATATTAATGAATACCGCTAGTTCAACAATATTACATTTATTATATCTCGTTTGACTGTTGCTAACCCATGACTGACAGGCCGGTCTCGACATTTACAAACTCAATCACCGGACAACGGGGAGGGATACTTTGGTTCCGGGCGAGGCGAAGGTCGCGGTAGCTCCCGGATAAAGCGAGCCGAAGGCTCGTCAATATATCCTCTCAATTTGCGGCGCAACAGTCAAGAGGATATAACATTGAAAGGATATACTGACGACCCTTCGGCTCGCTTTGTCTTAATGGGTAGTCGTCTCCGG
Organism: Uropetala carovei; assembly: GCA_036926305.1. Taxonomy (NCBI): domain Eukaryota; kingdom Metazoa; phylum Arthropoda; class Insecta; order Odonata; family Petaluridae; genus Uropetala; species Uropetala carovei. The sequence goes on from JAXCHB010000164.1 coordinate 1,405,107, forward strand.
GCGCTACCGTGCCCTTCGCCTCGCCCGGAACCAAAGTATCCCTCCCCGTTGTCCGGTGATTGGGTTTGTAAATGTCGAGACAGGCCAATCAGTTTAACGGATAAATGTAATATTGTTGAACTAGTGGTATTCATTAATATCCTGTAGTTCGGGGTAGTTCCGTTATAGTTCGGTAGTTCCGTTAATACGTAAGTACCGCATTTTCTTCCTATTTAAGAATATTGCATGCACACAAAAGGAATTTAACGTATTTCTGAGATTGTTTATGTTAGCAACAATGATGAAGTAACCATGCAGGAAATTTTCTAGGTTCAACTCGAATTAAAACCTTTGATTTTCTTGATAACGGCTACTCCGACGATAAAAATGTGTGGGATAAGAAATACTCTACTAGTTCTATTTGAAAACTATTTTGATATGACGATTACTTTACGAGATATAACGGAAAGTTCATTTTTTGTCCCCAAAACGCGCCTAAAAATCGCAAATGCTCAATGGCGTTGCTGAAGACTATCGACACTTCTTCGATGTAAGGGGAAAAAAACTAAGGAGGAAGAGATTTGAAAATCAGAAATAGGGAGGAAATTTCTACTAATTGTAAGTAATAAAGATAATTATGTGTGTATTTAATTTGGCATCGCTTTTACCACTATTTTAGTGGATGACGGGAATAATGGCGAAGCCGCAAAATATGCTAAGGTGGCTATCGATAAAGTGAAAGGATTATTTAAGAGAAACACCAATATTTCGTTCGTGCACGATCCGTACATCAGAGTAATTTTATTTCACTATTAAAAAAGAGAATTTAATTGATTTCCATGTCCCAACGAATCCGCTATGTAGGAACAAACATTTCTCCCCCATACCATTATTTTCTTCTCAAGTCCAAGGGCCCCTTTCGTCGAATTTACAGTTTTTGTGACGGCATGGGGAGAGCCATGGGGAAGGAAGGCGAAGGGTGTAAGAGGGGTGGGGGAAGAGCCCCTGGGAAGTGTCAAAGTCCAATCTTAGTGCAGTGGGAATAAGAAAACCCAAGTGCCGGTCGCTGGGGTAGGTAGAAACTAGAGTAGGGGTCGCCAACCTTTCAGAACCTACACCTAGGACGGGTGGGCAAACCGTGGCCCGCGGACCATATGTGGCCCTCGAGAGCAATTTATGTGGCCCGCGAAGCTTTGGTGAAGAAGCAATCTGTAAAATTTAACACAATTTTATATTACTTTTGGTAAAATTATGACAATAAAACATTTAGTTTTGAAAATTTAGCTCTACAATCCTTGTTCGTGCTTGTTTTTCACTTATGCATGATTCCTAAGAATCAAAGCCATTTCCGATTTAAACTCTAATCTGGCCCGCCTAAGCATTGGCATCTTTCAATGTGGCCCGCTGAAGAATTCGCAAACACCGATGCGGACCGCCATGCAGATAGGCTTGCCCACCCCTGACCTAGGATCTACTATTCATCTGTAAATCTACCGAGGATTTACCCATCGGAGTGAGCCTTGATACGAGAAATACTGTTGAGCAGACGGGGACATCGAAACCAGCATCATTACATGAATTGTCCTGCTTATCACGTAAATCCAATTTAGTCGCAAACAACTTTTTATTCGAGTTAAACAAGCTCGAATAGTTTTATTCGAGTTTTCGTTCTATACAGTAAACTCCCGATTTGCGAACGCCATGCGTTCCTGAAAAATAGTTCTTAAATCGGGAGAGATTTTTCCCATTTATACAATGTTAAAATCATGAGATGTGTTCGAGAACAAATTTATCCTCCTACAAGTGCAAGAAAAGGGAGAACGGGACAAATTATAATAGATTTTAAGAAATACATCTTAATCATAACTTAGTCACTCGTTGAAATTGGCGTCATTTTCCACATTATCCTTTATCGTACAGATTTAAATTCCCGCTGTAGGGGCCGTCGACCGGATTTATTTTGGATAGTTAAATGCTTTGTTTTTTTGTGTAAATTATCATATCTCGGAAACTAATAACGATAAAAAGTTCAAATAAAAAGTATTTTATAGGAAAAATATTTAAAAGTTATCTAGTTAAAGTCATTAACTCAACAAATTCGCCGTAAGACCAAATTTTTATGGCAACATAATTAAAACAAGAAGAAATGAAACTACTTTAGTAACTTTCTTTCGCAGTCGTTCCTACACACCCACAGTTGCCATGAACGCTACTGAAGTTTTCTATGGGGATATCAATTGCACCATTAACTGATTCACATTATTATTAATAAATTAATTGAAATAAAATATTTTAAAAAGTACTTTAAAAGAAAAAAAATTTAATTTTATGTAATGAGGATCGACTAACCAGCTTAAAAAAGCTATGTAAGTATGGACTAATGGGCAGTAAACAAGCTCCATAGAAAAATCTACATAATCAGGAATTTTTTTTGGACAAATTGATTCAGTTCTCAACGGTCTAATGTTTATTTTTTAAATGATACTTTGCAATTTTGTGAATTTGTCCAAAATATTTTCCTGATTATGTAGATTTTTCCATGGAGCTTGTTTACTGCCCATTAGTCCATACTTACATAGCTTGTTTTAAGCTGGTTAGTCGATCCTCATTACATAAAAATAAATTTTTTTTTCTTTTAAAGTACTTTTTTAAATATTTTATTTACAACTTTTTAGTTACATATTTATTAAATAAGTGCCCGCTGAATTTCAACGGGTTTAGTGAATCTAAAATGTCGTCCGTGCAACATGCAGACTTCGCAAGAATAAAACAGTGCACTCCTATAAATAATATCTTCAAAAATATAAATGTAATTAAAACCCTCAAGAACATAATGATTAACACAAAATGAATGAACAAAAGAAGTTAATTAATTTAACGAAAGACAAAAAGGTAAATACATAACGTTTAAGAAATATTTGGAATTAATGAAACGATTGATCCAATCACAATTTGTGGGCAATCTAACTCTAATTATTTCAGTTATTTACGTTGTTTTAAAAACGGTTTGCTATGTAATGTAGAATACAACGCCATACAAAATTATCACTAAAACGTAGTAATATAAATAGTATAAACGCCCATCAATAATACAGGCAATCTTTAATTAAAGTTATATTGTTGCCTTCCTCCATCTCTCTTGATCTCTCTCCCTCTCACTCTCCTCCCTCTCCTCTCTCCCCTCTATAAGCAACAATAAATCGCAAGAAAGGGCAACTTCCTACGAGCATGTTTCTCCGCGGCAAAGTAAAGAGTCCATGCTGATTTTAAATGCTTTTTTGATTTTTCTCAATTTTTCTGGCCATGCTATCTACAACTTCTGAAAATTACAGCTCTCCAACCTTAATATTTTCTTCCTTCTAACGGTAAAATTTTTGAAAAAGTTTGAAACAACTAAATAAATAAATAAAACATGTCGAAATCATTAAAAAAATTATAAAAATACGCTCAAATATTGCGCGGATACAGCTAATTAACATTTCAAATATTATTATGAATGCATGTATGGTATAAAAATTCTACCCATTAAAAGGGCATGTTTTTACGGAACATTTTTACAGTGATATCTAGGTAATCACCTGTGCCTTATTCGTGAATCTTTCATCGGCCGTTTCCAATTTTAAGTAAATTTTACGATTTTTAATTTTCCACCTAAGTTCAAGGTTTCAAGTCCTGGTAAGACCCTTTTCTCCGTAAGAGATACATGGATCCGTTTAAGACATCGATCAGGACTTAATATAATAGTTTTAAAAATTATTTAACATTTAGATAGAAACTAGGTAATTGTCTAAAACAACAGTCATTTCTTCTTCTTGTCGAATTCATTCGAATCTGTACTGATAAAAATTGCGTTCAGTTACTATAAGAAAAACGCTGGTTCCGATCAATATACATCGATGCTGAACATTACATAATATCTTTTTTAAATCATTTAGAATTAAGATAGAAAATTGGTAGTTCGACTATACAGTAGGATCTCGATAACCGTCGCTAACTGGTTCCTGGAATCCCCGCCGATTGGCGAAAAGACGATAGACGAAACCGATTTTCCCATAGAAGCAATGTCTTAGGTCAATAACTCGTTCAAAAAGATCTTACACGCATCATATAAAACTGAATATTTAGGCCTCAGTTTGCTTGAAATTTTAGACCCTGCGTCATTTACAGTCATTCACTTCGTTTTATTTAAAGGGATGTCACATTTCTGTACATTTTAGACGAATATGATGCATAACAATCTCTATGTAACTTACGATTTAACCTTCTACTACTGTCGTTATTTTTCGATTTGCATAAGGAAACGCAAGTATGCCTGTCGCATAGCAAATTTCCGAATACTGGATTAATGCTACATTACAAAACCTATTTTTTATCTTAATATAAACTTTTTATCAGAATAAATAATTTGAAATGCGGTATATTTATGACTGGAAAACAACAAAAATATTCAATCAACGCCAAAGCTATTTGAAGCCTACTCGCCTTAAATTTAGAAAAATGGAGGACTTACCAAATTACTTGCTCACGTTGACTCTTAAGATATCACTTTACCTTACAGCAAAAGATGAACACAGTGCGAGGTTTCTTCTACGATAGCACAGAGAAGTGATCACTGCTTCAGCACAAATGAAAATGGCAGCATAGGAAGAGGGCCAAGAATAAACTCTTAGTGGCTGAACAATGGGTGAGGGGAAAACAGAAGTATAGACATTTCACTTTTCTCGAGAAAAGGATTAGTGAGGAAAGAGACGGTATGAAGACGCGCGGTAGGCGGGAAAGAAGGTCGTAAATTCGCTCCGGTCGGTTGCACTATCATTGTGTGGTCCATGCCCCACAAATCCACAAATTCTGTCGGTTTCCGCCTGCAGTATTTCCGAGGAAAGCGCGCTACTGGGTGCCCTGGGTGTGAGAGTACGGTTACTCCGGTATTCCCCGTTTCCCCCCATCCACCTTTGGAAAAGCGCTCAAAAGTTACGATAGGCGTAGGGATTTCCATTGGACTTCAAGAAAATTTTTGCAGCCTTCCTTTGGCGCCCCTTCGCCCGCCTCTATAGCCAGCCGGCTCTGATTACAAGGGGCACAAGGTTAGAGAATGACCGAAAATCTAACCAAACCATTTCTCACTTCCACATTCCTCGCTGTAACCCTCGCTGCAGAAAATGTCTCTCTCGGAACATTTTATGATTGGTTTAGGAACGCAAAGTGACAAAAATCTGAGGAGTGAGGCGAAGGAGAACGCTACAGAAAAAAAATAAATTACTGTTCTTGAGTTCAAAGAAAAAATCAGTCACGCGGGATGGCCTGACGAAAACGATACTGGTGTTACCAGTTAAAAAAAATTATGCTATTGAAATTTTCGTAATTATGAATCGACAAAATATTATTTAATATGATAATACTAAATAAATTTTGAAAATTCGTTCACAAAGATTTAAATTTGGCAGGAATGATTTTTCTATTTATTAGGACACCAATAACAGCAACAGAGGCCTTTTACATTGGGTGTAGTAACAAATAAATTATTTTTTTAAAAAATAACAATAACAAAATGACAAGATAACAGAAAAAAATATAGTATTAACAATAACAAGGATATAATAAGCATGATCTTCGTTGTTTCTGTGATGTTTGATGAAAGAGATGAAAATATTAGGGGAGGTGAAGAGGTCCAAAGACGGATATTTTGCAGTAAGGGTGTTGAAGAGGGAGGGGATTCGGTGGAATAGGGATCGCTGGGAAATGGATAAACGGAAGTGAGGGATGTGCAATAAGCTCATGTTACGAGTGGGGCGAGGAGGAATGCGAAAGGAAAAGAAAGAGAGGAGGTCACCAGAGCGAAAATGTCCGTTCAGTACACAGTATCGCGTATTAAGGGTGAAATACGAAAAATTCCGAAAAAAAATCTCGGTTCGACTCACGAGGATGATTTCCATTTCCTATAAGGGCTATTTCGAAATGAATATCAAGGTAAATGTAGGAAGGGGTTGTGAAGAAGGGGTATAAAAAGTTGGTTTTCGGAAACGATCCTCCATACCGATTTAAAACAGATTTGGGATTCCGAAGAGTCCATAAGAGGAAGAATGCAAAAGAAGGGGTAGACATATGGTATTCTTCCAGCGAAAGGATTTGTGGTAAAGGTCGATGGCACTTTAAGAAAGAAGTGCCGCCTCGGCTGGTGGCCCTTGCAAGGGTCGGGTTAGCAATTAGCAGAGTAGCGCCCCCGACCCCCTGCCTCCCCACGGTCGCGGTCGCCTACCGTCAGCAGGGCAATGCGACCGCGTATCGCAAGGGTTCGGAGGTTAATTTTGTCTGGAAGATTTCGCGTCATTCTGGAATTTGAAACTTTCTTTTTTGCTTTAACACAGATTTTAGAAGAGTAGATGTGACAGAGCATACTTACACATTCAAAAGTTACAACTAGCATGGGCGTCGGCAGGGGGGGGCAAGGGGGGGCAATTGCCCCCCCCTGGAAATGTGTAAAAACGTAAATATTATATTAGATATTATTTAAAAATGTAAAAAAACTGGGCATGCGAAAAAACTTAACACGTTGCGTAAGGATGGCGAGAATTCTCGCTCCCAACTTCGGTCTTACAGCAGGAGCGGCCACCCAGCTCATAGAGACATATATGCGAAAAATGGAGGGAAGTATAAAGCAAAACAAAGGCAACATGTGCGGGTCGGATCCGCGAGGTAGTTTTTACAAGCTTTCCGTCTCCTTTGTCTCCGAAGGTGAAGGAAAAAAGGGAAGTTTCAAGAAAGTAAGGGAGGGGGGGATTATCCACATTGGTCCCATCGGCATATTTGACCTAAAAGGACATAGGGCATCCCTGATTCCAGCGATTATGTTTCCCTCTTATTTATATTATGAAGACAGAATTTTCCCCTTTCCACTCTCTGAGAATCCGGGAAACGATTTGCACGTGAGTTGCAAAAATATTTTCAAGCACTCTTTCGAATGTTTCTAAAGGAAAAGAATAATTGGAGGACAGGAACCGCTGTACCGTCTTTGACGGCTATTTCAGTATGGAAATTCCATGACTACCGGCATACGCCTTTCTTCCGAATGGGAGGACACGTCTTTCTTTCTTTTTGAAGGTTTTAGATTTTATGACCTTACGGGTGGCTAGAAAGAAATCTTAACGACGCGTCGGCAAACGTCACGACGTTCCCAAGAAACCTTTCTGACACGTGTTTTACACATAGGTCTCTTCACCCTCTCTCCTTTTTCTCTTAAAATTACTCGAAAAAGAAATTACTTCAAGACCGTCAGATTTTCTTAGTTTGTGGAAGAAGTAACATCGCAGAGAGAGCGAGTCGTGTCGTATTTTTGCAGTAAGTGTGCATTTGGCGTAAAAATTAATAGGACTGGTTAGTATTTTAACTCGTGAAATATTTTAATTATTTGTTTTTAATTTCTTTGGTTTCGCTTTTGGAGTTTTTGTGAGAGAAACTGTTTTAATTTTGGTAGAAGGATATCCTAACGATCCAGATCTTCTCATCACTACGTGGGACATCTTCACTCACAACATTGTGAGTACATTTTTCCATTGGAGAGGTTAGTTTGAATTTAATGAACTGTTACTCTTTATATTAAACTTCTTTTAGAAATTTGATTTATTTCGAGAGATTTACTTCAATTATTTCTCGGTGTATTGTGACATTACTCGGAATAATTTTAAAGATAGAAACTAGCATAACAAGTAAAAGTCGCAGTTATATTAGATTGTTACGACTGGTAAAGCAATATTCAAATAATTGTTTAATTTTATTGTACATTAAATACATAATTCAACGTGTAAAAATGTTATGTCAGACAAAATTTAGGCTTGCCTTTTTGATACAAAGACGCTTTATATTTGACTCAGTAATAGAAAGAACTTGAAAAAGTTCTTCAACTGCGTTCTTTATGCATGTCCTTTTAATATTTTAAATATGAGCCGTTGACGAACAACTTAATTCGCATAAATATGTTATTGAATTTGGAACGTTATGTCGATGGCATATTCAGATATTGAAGCATATTCACACCTTTAGCTTTAAGCCAAAATACATCTATAGGTAGCATAAAAATTTTAAGTGGTATGACCGTTGCTAAGGTCAATCAATTCCTCTCGTAGTTTCATGATAAATTCCTTGAATAATAAAATTAATTCGAGTTTGTTTGTTTAAAACGATTTAAAAAATTAAATATACCTACTCGGAGTGTGCGGCACACTACTAGTCCCTTCCTCTCGGCAAACTATTGCGCCATGGCACACCGGTTTAGAACCACTGCTTGAAGTTAATTTCGAGAGGATATTCAGTACAGTGATAATATAATTCATAGTGATTCATTGATGTGGATTTGTGGTCAGTTGGGGGCCGGTTAAGTAAAATTTTCCCGGGTTAAGAAAAAATCTTCCGCCCCTGGGTAATAGGCATTTTTGTGTTTTGCCCCCTCCTGCAAAAATTTCTGCCGACGCCCATGACAACTAGCATTCCAATGATGTATGTATAGACAAATAGGTACGTTGAGGAAAAGGCGCCCCTGATAGGTTTGCGCCCGGGTGCATTGCGCCACAAAGAAACAATGCACAACTTGATATCCTTGCGAATAATATAATTGTAATCCACTCTTAACGAAAGGGACATGGACGAATGTTGAGTCATAATATTGTACGCAAATTGTACTTCAATCTACTATATATTTTAAAGAATTTGTTTTCATGTATATTCATTCATGGAACTCCTCCTAAACGATAAAAGCTAGTACAACCAAATCTGCTTCCTTACATCCTAACTTAGTGATTACTCAAGGTTTCGTTTCCCTCTGTCACTTTGTTTCGAAATGGCGAACGATTTAATCATCCGACACGTATTTTGCCGCGTCCTGCAACTGAAACGATTAGGGTAACTACTTTTAATTTGCACTTTAAAATTACTTAAAATGACGGTACGAAGACGTGACTTGAACCCAGAAACTAAAGTTTTATATTCCCACCGTCGAATTTCAAATTTGTCAAAAATTAAGGTTTTTACCACGACATTTAAGGTTTTTTGAACAAAAATTTTCCTTGCCATGACAACTCAATTGTTAGGGATTTAACACGATAGCGTAATCTCAATAGCATTGAGATGGAAGCCATGATTATTATTTATCGAAGTACGTATGAAATTCCGTGAAATACTGTTTGGAACTATTAGAAAACTAATTATATCAAAATTATAATTATGGTTCTTATTTATATCGCTGTTGTAAAACGGCCTAATTGTTTACAATTTCTATTATACGTACTTAATATTTTATTTATATGAGAATGGATACAAGGTTTATCAATAAAAGCTTGACAACGGATTGTTTACAAAAATGTATTTCATGATAAGTGTCTTTAGATCGATATTTTTTACTTTTGATAAACTAATTTATCTTTTTAAAAACGTAAAGTTAAACAAAAATACAATGTAAAGTTTCTTCTGATTATTACAAAAGTGTAAACGATGTAAACATAAAGGTATGTATATTTTTCGTATTTTTTACATGAAAAAGTTCAAATTAACAAATTTTTATATCGAACTTAAGTATTAAGGAAACTGTAAATATTGGGTTGTTTTTCATCTGCCAGTGTTGTTTAATATTTGAGTTGTTTAATATTTGAGTTGTTTAATAAATACAATCTTAGATTCCGTATCTAACATTATTCTTAAAAGTATCCATAATATATTCATGCCCTTCGTTTGATGGGCATTAACGTCCGAAGATTTCCGTTATACCTAATAATTATATAATTAAATAAAGGTTCTCTTCGGCCATCCCGGACCCCCTTTGAAAAATAATTTTTTGACATAACCCTTTCACGCAAAACGTAAGCTTGCAAACCCATGACCATGATACTATACGATCACCGGCCAATGGTGAGGGATAGATTCGTTCCAGGGAGGCGAAGAGCGCGATAGCGCCCGGAGACGGCTACACCCGATATAAAAGGCATTATAATCTAAAATGAAAGCGAGCCGAAGGCTCGCCAATATCTTCGGTTACTTGTAAATAAATTTTTTTTGAAAAGTTCTCATTTTCTTTTAATGTTTCCCCGGGAAAGGATTATCACAAAAAATTATTTTTCAAAAGGGGTCCAGGATAACCAAAGACTACCTAAATAAACTACATTACATTAGATTGTGTCATTCTTTAGTTGATTTCAATACATATTTACGATTCATTGTATTGTTGACCGTGTGGATTGTTGTATGAAATTTGAATTTTATTCTGATTATGAAACTAGCTGTACAATGTTAGATGAAGAAAATGACCAAAACATTCGATAAAAACCAATAAACAACGAACTAAAGGACTCATCAAGTCGCGAGCCTAAGAAATGTTGCCACAGGCAGATCCGTCATGGGTTTGCAAATTGTCGTTTTGCATGAAAGTTATTAAATCTAAGTAATTAACAAATATCAGATCCCGCAAAATAGTATATTTAGTTTATGATATCCATTTCATTTCACACACTATTAAAGTGGTAATTGGGGATAATTAACATGGCGGGGGGATTACCGACCAGTACCAAAAGTTTTTTCGAACGACAAAGCAGCGTCGGTGTCTGGAAGCATTCAGAAGCGGACATTGCAACAAATAATATTATGGAATTGACTGAAATTTGCTTACTTTGTACTGCATTTACATTAATACCCTGCAAGCCACCAGAAGCATAATTTTAAAATGCAAATGAAAAATATGCTGTACTCATTCCTGATGTGAAGTTTCAGTTCTTTAGTTTTATGGCCATATATTTATTTATTTTGACCTCTACCCCCCTTTCCAAGCCAAAAGTTAAAAAAATAAGCACGAGCTGAACACCCTCAGGGTGCTCTCAATATGTATGCGAAGTTTCAGGTTACACACAACACACACAACAGTCAAACGAGATATAATTCCTCTGACGCAAATGGAGAGGATAGTGGTGAGACCGGCTCGCTTTGTTTTTATATCAGTTATCATCTCCGGGAGCTACCTCACCCTTTGCCTCTCCCAGAACCAAACTATCCCTCCCCGTTGCCTGGTGATTGGGTTTGTATATGTCGAGACAGGCCAGTCAGTTTCAGTCAGAGCTGCAAACCGAACCGAACCGCAGTCATTTTGCTGAACCGCGAACCGAACCGAAACCATTGATTAATTTTTCAATGAACCGAAAACCGAACCGTAATTTTTTTTAAAAGTGGTTCGGTTTCGGTTCGATCTCAATCCACAAAGTACGGACCAACGAAAAGACCAGGAATTTCCATTGGAAAAACCAGCGGGTTTGCTTCAAAGGAAAGAGTGCCTATCTCTTTCCACTCTGCTACTATTGTTATCCACAGAAGACATTTACGGTGAGGGTTATGAGGACCCCCAACTGTGACAATATCCGGGTCAACCACTGTAGGCAGAAACCGACCAACAGAAAATAGAAAGATCTCTATCCGAAGGCAGGCAAAAAGGGTCATTTTACGACCTAGAAAGGAGCCATAATCTGCTTTTGTGCTGAGAGAAAAATCCCTGCCCTTACCATCACCCCCTTCAGCATTGTAATTAGCAGACCTGAGAAAATATGCCCACTGTGTCTTTCTTAGAACACTATTAACTCTCCTCATATCTTTTTCTTCGGAAAAATTCAAATTGTTGCTCTCAACGGCTTGTGCTTGCAACGACATCATTCCTTTTCCAACTCTCGTGTGGTGTTCTTCTATGAGATTTCCATTACTTGGTGGTTTATCGTCCAGCAAAAACAGGAGAGGACTTCGGCGGATCCCTTGGATCGGAGGCATTCATTTCTCGCACAATTCCTTGAATTATCTAAAGTAAGTGTATTTTTAATAATATTTTAGTAAACTTTATTTAAGAGAAATAAAATTAATTAACATGTTAGTGTTATTTACAGATGGTCACTCTACATTTTATATTCGTTTGTTTTGAACCACAAGCGTCCGCGCTTCGTATGTTGAATAATCTACCCCGAACTGTCGATTAATTTTAAATTATTGTTGTAACGTAATTTTACTATCGTATTGATTTTTTGATTACTTTTCTAAGGTGGCAAAAGAAAAAAATTAACAATATGTAATATGTTTGGAATCGAGCTAAAAGTGTCTTTTTGAATTTATTATATAATAATAAGAATTAATAATCGAATTTATACGAGTTTTACATATCACAAATTCATTCGGACTAATATTTTATTCCATATTTTTTTACCAATTAACTAATTTAAAATACTTTATTTACATAAATTTATTATTGAAAGTTGGAAAAATTGAGACGTTGTGCATCATCGCCATTGGAAAGCAGGAAACTTTCTACGTCAATAATTAAATCTATCATTCAATCAAGGAAATTTTAATAAGGTATGTAAATGCCTTTTTAATTTGTTTAAATTTCTTAAAATGCCCGATAAAAATTTGTTATCGATAGAGTTGAACATATTTAACATGAAATGACGTGAATATGCAACAGCAAAGAAATAATATAATATCCTTCTACAGTAACTATAAAAATCTTGTGTAGATACTGTACATACTCTCTAGGTCTTCCATGCTCTTAAACTAAATATGGTACGTTGTTGAAATTTTGATGTTTTTGAGTGCTATTTGTGTCAGTCAGTTGTGAAAAAAATGCGACTTGAATGTGTAAGTTTTAAAAAAAAAACGTTTGAATTTAATGTACATATATACATACATAAGAAAATCACTGAAAAACTTGCAACATATTTTCAGTTGCATTTGAAAGTTTTCTAACCGAGTTTTCTAAAGAGTTCTAATAGTTACGTAGCTAAAAGAATTAAGATTTATTATTTATGTTTTTCCTCGAATCCGAGTTGAAATAGAGTGAAAAGTTGTATTTTATTGGAAAAATCAATTTTCCGAATATTTTAACAATACAAGAATTTCTGTACGTATGTCCTGCTTTTTTCAGTCTTAAATGACTTTTTACTTGGATTTAATATGTCCCTGTTAGAGTTGCATTCTACCTTAGATTCTCTTTTAGTGCATATACGCGTTTAAATCTGTCATTTTAATAAAAATTAATAAATTAACGCTCCGCGTTAAGCGATTAAGTATAGAAAAAAGAAAGAAATACGACCCGGAATGAACTGAGCATGTCTTTTGTGTTAAATGTGTTCCATTTTATTTGTTTTCTTAAGAAAATAATCTTAGATTTTGAGAATTCTGTTGATACGTATTTATTGAGTTAATGGTGCATGGCTTCAGTAGCAAACTTCAGCATATTTTAGATCCAGTCAATTTTTGAAATTAATTTGTTTCTTACTATATTTCCCCAGATTAACATGAATGCTAATGGAAAACGACATCCTGTTCATGAAAAATTCGATTTCAATGCCGATACGGACAAGAGTAAATGTAAAATTTGTGAAATGGATTTGCAAGGAAAACATTCCGAAAATTTATTGAGGCATTTGAAAAGAAAACATGCATTGGATTATGAGGATATTGTGAAAAAGAAAGCAAAAATACAGTCTTCGCCGCAGCCTAAAATTACTATGTATGTTGAAACTACTGCAAGAAAAACAATATGTGTTAATTTAAGTGCAGACAGTGTGAAAGATGCGTGCGTGGAATTAGTAACTGTAAATGGTAGACCATTCTCTCTGCTTGAAGATTCGGGATTTCGAAAACTATTGGATCCAATTCTACAAGGGTTAGGGAATAAAATCCAAATCAATCGTCAGAATATTCAGGATGAGGTAATAAGAAGGGCTAAGCTGTCACGGAAACAACTTGCGTCTGTTTTGAAGAATAGATTAATTTCTTTGAAAATAGGCACAGCTACTCGATTTGAGAGGTCCATTTTGGGTATCAACGTACAGATCATTAACTGTGGTAAGATAATTTTGAAAACTCTCGCAATGCGAGATTTAAATGATCGACCAACAAGTGCTAATTTGTGCAAAATTATTACAAATGTCTTAAATGAATTCCAAATAGATTTAAAGCAAATTTACTCCTTGACTACCGACAACGGCAGTAATATGATAAAATCCTTTAAATTACTCGCCGAAGAGCAAATTGTCAATACTAGTGATACTGAAGAGAACGAAAAATGTGACACAATAGACTCTAATTCTATTGATATATGTGAGGAAAGCCTTCATGATATAAATGTTCAGGGTATTATGGTATCTGTTCGTTGCGCTGCACATACTCTGCAGTTGGCCGTTAAAGATGTTTTGAAACGCGATGAATTAAGATTCCCTTTGGCTAAAGCTCGAGCAATTGTAAAAAAATTAAGAACACCCTCAATTCTGATTCACATCAAAAGAGAAAAGTATAGGAAACCAATATTGGATTGTGAAACAAGATGGAGTTCGACTTTCCAAATGTTACAACGCCTGCTTGAGCTAAAGCAATTCTGTATAGACTTAGCAGTGTCCAACACAGAATTGCATTTATCGGGATGTAAGTGGGCTAAAATTGAGAATATTATGAAGGTATTGGAAGCTGTGAAAGTAGCCTGTGTACTATTACAGTCGGAACAACTAACAATGTCTGATTTTTATCACACCTGGATGAAATGCAAACTGGAAGTAAGCAAGATTGAAAATGAATTTTCATCTATTTTGGAAGGCGCATTGGCATTACGTGAAAGAAACTTAATGGACAATGAAACATTACTGGCATGTATGTATCTGGACCCGCGATACCAAATTCTTCTTGATGATATAAAAAAGCAAAAGGCTAAGGAACATTTATATGCCATTTATGAAAAAATGTTTCACTTGCAGTCTTCAGAAACAAATTCTGGTCAAAAAACTGAAGCTGACATAGTGAGTAGTTCTATTAACAATGGCCTATTGGATGAGGTTGAGTTACTACTCTTAGGGAAAGAAAAAGAAAGAAAAGCGAAGGTAGAGAACAGAAACTTAGACCTGATGTCACAATTGGAGAATTTCGATAACATTGAAAGGCTTCCAATAAAAACAAATATACTTGATTATTGGAAAGCTAAGGAATTTAGCCATCCACAACTTCATGAGTTGGCCAATGTAGTTTTTGCAGTACCTGCCACTCAAGCAAGTGTGGAAAGGTGCTTTTCAACATTAAAAATTATTTTGGCAGATAAGCGGAGCTGTTTAGGCTCTGAATTGTTGGAAGATATTTTATTTTTAAAATTAAATAATTAGTTGTAATTTTTATATATAATTGATGTTTATTTATTTTCTCTTTGTAATATTTTTTATATTTTTTCTTATGAATGTATCTTATTTGTATTAAATGAAAATGTTTATTATTGTTGAAATATATAGCAAACATTTTTTATTTTATTTCTTATAAATGAACCAAAGGAATAACGCTTTGTAACTTCCATTGTTTTTATTTCTCTTACGACCTGGGTTTCGGCATTACAATGTTATCATCACGTGCAGATATGGTGAGAATAGAAAGTATATACAGAGAAATGGGTAGTGAGGGGGGAGAGAGGGTAGTTTGTAAGACAGAAAGGAATGGAGGGGAGGGAAAGGAGGAACCTATCTCAGAGGATAACTGCAGGGGGTAGGTTGTAAAGGGTAAAGTGGGAGGGGAAAGAAAAGGCTGGAGGCTGGAGACCATCCCTGGAGGGTTTCCGGAAAGATGGGGGAAGGACAAAAAGAAAGGTCTTGTGGAAAACGCAGAGAGGGTGAACCCCAGAGAGAGGAGGGAGGAAATTATCAATGCCACAATGGGTATGTGTGTGGGAATAAGAAAAATAAAAGCAAGTGCAGTGGTAGAACTAAAGAGGTTAAATATTGGGAGACGGGCGGTAAGGCCCTTGTTATAAATTTCTTTTCCTCTAAATGATGTGTATTACAGGTAAGAAAAAGGAATATAATGCCTGAGGAACTAATTTTCCTTGATTTTTAATGATTTCTTTAAAACACTTTTGTGTTTTCGGTTTGTCCATCCATCCAGGGATAATCTCAAAAACGGTTTAAGCTAGAGGCGCATTTTCTTTCTGATTATGTATGATTGTGTATGTTGGTAAATGAATATGAAGTGAATCCATGCAGAGAATTTTTAATTGATATGTAAACAACAATGAACATAAAAATCATGTTAGGATCAATAATACCATATTTTAAATATAAATAAATGAAGATGATGATGGGATTGTAATATGTAAAAAATATAAAATTTTCCTTTCTTTAAATAAATTCTTCTATCATTTAAAATAATAATGACTGCTGATTGATTTACTTACAGATTGATACTGAATGTGTAATGTTTATATTGGATAAATTATTTCTGAATAGTATTTCAAATGATTAATTTAGTTGAACCGAACCGAACCACTTGTCAAAATTCTCGTCTGAACCGAACCATGAACCGAACCACTTCCAAAAATTTAGAACCGAACCACTCCAAATTTTGAAGTGGTTTGCAGCTCTGGTTTCAGTTAATGTTGTTTTTAAAATAAAATATTGTAAATCCAACAATACGTTATTATTCTGTTAATATTTTTATGGCAGGGGGATAATATGTAAGTACTAAATATTTTTTAAAAGTGCCAAGTGTCAGAAGCAAAAAAGAAGAAGGATAAGGTATTGATGACAGTTGGGCAGAAGTACCAACAGGTATTTGGAAAAACAATTACTGGGACACAAATAAAGAAAAAATCATAATATGAAGATGCAGATTAAAAAGAAAATGAAGGCAACTTGAAACAAAAGAGTTAAATTGAAAAAGCGGGAGCAAACATCTATAATAATAAAAGACTGTCACATTGTCATGTAATGCTTTCTGATGCTTAATATCTCGCAAACGACTGAACCGAATTTGATAAAATTTTCAGGATAGCATTATGATATAACAACAAAAAGTTTTAATATATCGAACTCGAGATGAAAGACCCAGGTTCGACTCCAGAAGATAATTTCCATTTGCCATAAGGTAACACAAAAAGGGAGTTCGACGTGCAGGCTTTCATTCTTTTTTAGATTAAAATTAGAAAGAACTGACCTACAATCTTCG
The DNA here is from genome assembly GCA_036926305.1 of Uropetala carovei. Lineage (NCBI taxonomy): Eukaryota > Metazoa > Arthropoda > Insecta > Odonata > Petaluridae > Uropetala > Uropetala carovei. The sequence continues at coordinate 1,422,069 of JAXCHB010000164.1, forward strand.
GATATGAACCATTTTGAAGAAAACAATATCAAGTTTCTTATTCAGTTCATCGTTTTCTGCCCACACTTCAAAATTTCTCAATGAAAACGTTTAATTCACACAGTTTGAGGAAATCTTGCCATTTTAAGAGGACGTTGCCTTGCCTACCAATTCCATTGTTAGACCTCTATATCATATTGTTAATTCAATCTTTATGGGTATAAACGTGCTTCGAATGCTTTTAATATGAGGGGGGGGAGAGGTAGAGTGGGGAGGAGAGGGAGAGAGGGAAGTAGGGGGGGAGGGGGAAAGAGGGGAAGGGGAGGGAGGGGAAGGGGGAGAAATGAGGAGGGGGAGAGGGTGTGAGAGGGAGAGAGGGGGGAGAGGGAGGGAAAAAGAGGCAACTATTTTAAGTTTAACTAAAGATAGCCCGTGAACAACAGAATATTCACTAGAAATGTTGTATATGACAAAATATTTCATATGTAAAAGCGGGATATTAATTATTTTAAATGAAAATAATAATAATCTATCTATCTATAATTCTCCCGTTGATATTTCAACAGGGAATACACTAGTTTTATAATATTATAAACAATGATACAATCAGACATTCAAGCAGGTAGAGACTGGTGTTATTAAAACAATTACATTTTATAAATTTGCAGACAGAAAGTGAGACTATTAAGTTAGAGCAATTAAAAGTTAACCAAGCATTTGTGCCTGAGGTATATATTGCTGGCAACAGTATTTCCGATGATGCCATTATTATGATAGTTGATACTATACTGTAGTTGATACTGTATTTATGTTAATATTTTATTAAAATGGATCTAACTATATATTAACTAGCATAAGTGCCCCTTGAATTTCAACAGGTTTAATGAATCTAAATTTTCGTCAATGAAACGTAAAAATCGCAAGAATAAAATTATGCACAGTTTTAACCATCGAATATCTCTATATTATAAGTCTGTTTTAATTAATTAACTAAAATCTCACAGAAATTCCTTGTGAATAAAATAAGAAGAGAACTTGATTCAATTCAGTTAAAATAACCACATAACAAACTTCTTATTTCAAAGAAAATCCTTTTATAATATGCAATGTTAACCTAGAATTCATTCATTCTGAAAAGCGAATAAAAGTACCATGTACTTACATATATTTCTTTCAACTAAAATAGCCACTCTTAACAGATTTTAATGGAGTAATGCATTAGCATTTCAATTTTATGAAATAAGCAGAATTCTGGTAACAAAAAAATTTGTTCAATCTTCAATTGCCTCTGATAATGCTTTAAACAGATTTAGGAATAACATGTACCTTAATATCGTTTAGCGTCTGCTCACCACTCTGGACTTCTCAGTTTCCGAAACAACAACAACTTTCAATAGTTTTAAATTGATTTTTGCTTTGAAATATACTTGAGTCAATTCAGTACAACTTCCACTTTACGTACTGTAAATTCCAAGGTAACTCCTTTTATAATAGGCAATGCTAGCCTAAAATTAATTCATTCTGTAAAGTGAATAAATAAAGTTCTTTCTTTAAACTATAATAGCCACTGTTATTAGATTTAAATGGATTATAAGTCTTAGAGCTGAAAACACCAGTACCAAGAGCAGTCAGAAAACACCAATCCTTCATGAATCCTGAACCCGGTTTTTCCCTTATCTCCTTGGAATTCAAACCGCTTGGCTTCTTCTCTTGATCCCTCTTTGGACACTCAGCTTTCATATGTCCCTTTTCGCCACACCGGAAACACCGAAACTTTTTCTTCTTGTCACCAGTGGCAGGACTCAGTCGAGAACCACCTTGAATCTTCTTCCCCTTGGCAAACAGAGCAGAGTCACCTGCTGCAACCCTCAAACTATTCCGCAGGTCTTCTTGCAGCAGCTTCACTCTGATGTTTTCAGAAGTTATCTCGGCACCCGAATGTTCTAGCGCCATCTTCATTGGCTTGTACTCTTCAGGAAGACCACGGAGCATCTCTACCGCAACCAGATCATCATCTAGGCCTTTACCTATGTCTTTCAACTTCTGAGCAGTTGACATAACAGCCGTGACGTAATCATGCATTGAGTTGTGCTTGTCTAGCCGTTCATCCAAAAGCATGTCAATGTGCGCAATCCTTCGGTTTACTCCTTTATCTTCAAAAACTTTTGCCAATTCGTTCCATGCTTCTTTTGCCTTTGTTGCATTTCTCACATGAGGGTAAATGTGAGGCTGCACGTGGAGACAAATTAAGGTTAGAGCGTCAGTATCCTTCTCAGCGTTCTCGTCCTGTGCAATACCACATGCATATGCCCACAACTTCTCGTGCATTAAAAGTAGTTTCATAGCAAATTTCCAATCATTATAGTCCTCCATTCCTTTCAACTTGTTGATGCCCGGCATGCCGTTAAACCGTGCTTGATTTGTCGCCATGTCTTTCTTTTACGTGGAACATGACACGTCACGTCACAAATCACAGACTCAATAGTTCCTCGAACAAATCTTGGAATATGCCTACAGCACTTTACTCGACATTATCACAGGGTACAAGTTCCGAATTAGGAAATACTATATTCTTACTTTGCGCTTACACCATTAATCAGAACTCACAAATCCTTCCCACAAAACACAGATCAGCCATATTACGTTGTTCTGGGCCCATAACCTGTTAAGATTTTGTGAGGATGGAGAAAGATTCTTTACACTGATTACAAACACCGTTTATTGAGAGTGGCCATCTTTACAGGATATAGTAACAACACCGGAAGTAAAAACTTCACAACCGTCCACAGATGTCACTAGAATACAGCAGTATAAATACATACATTCCAACAAATTTCAATAAACATGTTAGGAATAAATGTACAATAAATGAATTTGAGCACAACCTACATACCTATGTGGAAAAGATTATAAGTATCGCAGATTGAAATAACTTTATGGCAAAACAATAAAAGCACTTTATCTCTACAATCCGTTAACTTGACAGATGTCAACGTAAAATCTTGCCGATCTTCAAACGATAGGAATATCCCCAGTAAATAGGATTACCACGCATACCTGGACTTGTACAGGTTTTTACACAGCTTTCTCTCCGGGTAACTTTACCCAGTATGTTTATGTTTCAACCCCTGATTCAGTGTCATATCGAGGTTGGGGTCGGTAGGTTCGCAATCCTCGCAAGAGAGAAGTGAGGACAGCGAACATTGTTAGTCGTAGAAACATTGTTAGGGAGTAGGGAGAGTGGGAAAGGTTATCAAGAATAAGCTTCTCCTGACAAGTCTAATCTCTACTTTTTGAGACAAATATCTCCAAAGGGGTTCCTATATTTGAATTAGAAAGAACTAAAGTTGATAAAATAATACTTAAACTAAAATTTTAAATAAAACAATGGATAAAATAATATATAAAAATATCACTGACAAAAACTAAATTTTTGAAGACAAAAAATATAGCAACCATCAACAAGCTTATGAGAAGCACGACTGAGCTCTATATTCTGAACCATCAATATAAAAAATGGAAGGAGACAAAGAACGCAGTCATGCATAATTCAAGCAATGCTATCTCTAGCATAGCAAACTTAGCATATCATGAGAAGCAGAGAGTAAACACTTCAGATGACCCACTCCAGGATGGGCAGATGTTTAGTCTCGGCCAAAGGAAAGCTCATATTTCATTCCAAAAGCCCTGAGAAAAAATTTGTTTTCCTTTTAGGCACAAATGAAGTCTTGATAATATAAAAGTGTTGACAAAAACCCATGACTCACACTGCATATTGCATTGGAGGCATCAAAATACCACAATGATGAAATGGGATGATTGTACATGCTCGGTCATATAGGGATACATCCTTTGTGCCGAAAGTACAAAAGGTTAATATACCGTGAAAAATTTTTTTTAACAGTTTAACAAAAATTTTGAAAAGGTGCCAACAGCTGATTGCAGCGTCAGAGGATGTAGTGACCCTTATGACCCCCCACTGGACACGCCACAGATTATTTATGTAAAAATTTATTCCTAAATAACGATGTACATAATTACAATACACATAATGCAGAGGACATACGGATACACCAAAAAATGAATTCTATAAAAAGTCTATAATGGTAAATGGCTTTAAACTATTTAATAAACTCCCAAAACATATTAAATGCATGGAGAATGAAAGAAATTTTAGAAGGGAGTTTGTTGAAATAATAAAACATATGTAAATAATTAACGTCAGTTTATTTTGTTGATATTAACAATTTCTACATGTATTTTGTTGATATGAAAATTTTATATGTATTTTTATATGGTATTTAATGTTTTTTCTGTTTTTTTCTATGTATTTTCGGAGAAATGTAATTATTAGATTTTTGTCTAAATAAACTTACTTACTCTATTAAAGATTCATTTTCACGTAAGCAATTTAAATTACTAAAAATCAGCACAAGTGCATACAACATCACTAGCCCAATGGATAAGGCGTTCGTCTACGAATCCAAAAGGTGGTTCAAATCCTGAAGTATCGAAGATTTTTTTCTGCTATCGAAGGGGTTGAAGACATAAATATATATACTACTGTAAAAGTTAATATAAAAGTTGGTGTAATATATTCACGGAAAATTTTCATGATTGATATACAATTAATGATGATCCGTTAAAATGTTATCCCAATGAATATTTTTAATAGCAATCAACCAAAAAGTGCCTAATTACACAATGAAATTGGATACTGGTCAGGAAAATCTCCTAAACATTACTACAAAAATACCAATTATTGAGCAACTGATCCATAAATCAACACAAACAAGTCTATATTATTAACCAGATGATGCTAAGAAGTTGAAGAAATTGCAGGAAGTTACAAAATTAACTTTGTAAAACACTGAATGTATGACACCATCAATATTACTTTGACATCAGGATAACTTATCCTAATATAATACCTAGGCTGCAACCAATCATTAGGTTATACAATCAGGCTTGTATGTCTATACATATAGGCAGGGGTAAAAGCTTAATAAAACACACAGGTACTAACCTTTATGAATAAATGTTCCATCGTACAAGTGGCAGCACACAGCTTCTTTGTCCTTCAATTTCTCTTTTAATATCACGGAGAACTTTCCACGACTTCTAATTCATCCACCATAACTAGGGTTACTAGATCTCCATAGCCAAAAAAGAGGACAAATAAAAAAAAGTGAGAATAAAAATAGTACAAAAGAGTATACCATGTATTTCTCAGGATAATAACAGTAATTTAAAAGTTTGCATGTTTATTGTTATATTATTTATAATACACCATTTGAAAAGGGATTTGCACTAAAGAATACTGAAAACGTCCATAGTATTTGAAAATTTTATAGATATACTAGCAGAAGTGCCCGTTGAATTTCGACAGATTTAGTGAATCTAAAACTTCGACCGTGTAACATGTAAATATTGCAATAATAACATAGTACAGTTTTAACCGTCCAATAAAGCAAAAATGAAGAAAACCTAGTAGATGAATGAAGGAAGAAAATCTTGCACTGTGAAAAATCGAAAATTAAGTGTAAATTATGGGAAAATATTTATTGAATTAAGTTCTCCCTCCCGCAAATTTTTATCGTCATATATCCCATGTTACCTGTAGGGTAAAATTATATAGTACCTATGCGAAGTTTCATGACGATATCTTCAAAACGAAAACTGTAAGTAAAACCAGCAAGAGCACAATAATCAACAGAAAATGGATGAACAAAGGAACAAACGAAATTAATTATTTAACAAAAGACAAAAAAGTAAATAGAGAACGTTTAACAATCACAGTGAATATTATCCTCTGACTATTAGCTCGATTCTCTCATCCATGAGTTCTATTGCGAGAAAATTGTTTATGTCAACAATACTTTGGAAACAATTAAACTATTTATCCAATCACAATTTGTAGAAAATTTCAATCATTTTCGCTCTACCGTTTACGCTCTAGAGCCGCGAACAGAGAGACAGAATTGTGAAAACCACTTTTTCAGACTCAGGTACACCTAAAACGTATCTTTCCATCAAAATATTGATAGAATTTTTTCTCGAATACAATACTTTCTCAATATACTTCGTACATGAGAAAGTAAAAAAATAAAGAGGAACTTATTGGCTAAGCATTAACTTTTTGATTAGCCAAGAATATTCCTTTTTAAATGAATTTTGCAACATAAGCATGAATCTGATGTAATTTCAGATCTTTCAGTCCTCTAGAAATGTTTTCTATAGGTAAGATTTTCCATGTTAGAGAAATTCAACTCATAAAAACAAAAGTTATCCCTTTTATCATAAAATTAGTAGGTACTGTGAGCAAGTAAAAAAGTTTTCACTAAATTTATAGAAAAATTATGAGGAATAATTATATTTATTAGAGTTTTGAACTTGATTTAGAATGTCTTTGTTTCTTAAACAATAATTATGAAACTCAATACAACTCCTTAAAATTATATTGAACGAGCAATAAACTATTAACAGATTTGGTTAGAACTTCATTTCGTTCATATGCCCACTGTACTTTCATCAGACTGAAATTTCTTTTAGTTGGCAATGTGTGAAGGTACAGCAAAGAAATAATGGCAAATTTTTAATAACTCAGATGAGACTTTTTGAAAATTTTCAAAATATTTACCCACTTCATATTTGACAATAAATTAGAAAAATCTTCATAATTTTTCATTTAATATAAAAATGATTTTAAATTTATAGCCTGACCAAATAATTTTCAGTCTTCTTTAATTATCCTAATTTCTTTAATGTACTGAACACTTTTCTTAATATAACACCAACTGGGCACCTTGTTTAATTCCATCCATTCAAAGAACCTAAATCCGTAATCCATTTATTCAAATATGACATCATAGGTAAGTATTAAAAATTTAACTTTAAGAATTGAATATTCATCATTTTCAACATGGTTTTTCTCAATAATTTCTTTAACTTTCAGGGGTATGAACCCTTCATCTTTTCTCTCCATTAATTGTTTTTCAGGAGAGTTCAAAATTAACATAGTTTCTAAAACAGAATTTTTTCTTTTCCATGGTCTGAATTTTAACAAAATGTATGATAGTAACTGTAAAAACCACAAATGGTATTCATTAACTGGATTTTTCAAAATACATATTCACCATCAAAAATCATATGTTGTACCTCATCTTATTCACTAGTGGTTGTACCTGTTAAAAATGAGATAAAATAGGATCTCTAAAGGAAGGATGAATACAATGCAATCTGATTCCACTACTGTGTAAAAACCACCATATACACCCGAGTTTGTTTCCTTTCAGCTGAAATTTTGTTTGATTTCAAAATCTCAACATTTAAGCATAAGATTTAAAAAAAATTACAAGTACTCCACTAAGAAAACATTAATAATCATTATCTGTAAAAACCCAAAAGTTCAATTTCAAATGTGATTGTTTAATTTTACGATATAACTTTCTTATATAACTATGCATTTTATTATATATTATTTTATATATTGTATATTAATATGTACAACTTCTTCATATATGTTAAATAATTATAAAATATCTTTGTATGAAACTGAAAACGGGCACCGCCCGTGAATAAAATTATTATTTCGCTTATCGATCATGTTACGCTTTAGCAATAGAGCTTTGGGCGACAGCGAAAAATGAGTATACCGGTGATAATTTATGAAAAGAGAAGGTACATAAATAATGGGACTTCAAAAGAGTACATAAACTCTTAAGAGTACGAATTGTAACCATAACTGAACATTACGTTGAAATTATCGTCAATTAACTTCACTGAATTCTCTTCAGTTGTCTAACGGCTGTCCTAATTCTATTTCATTTGCATCTATCATTTAAGTTTTTCTTCAATTGCCCACGTAGAAAAGCATAATGAAGGAAAAACCAATAAGATTTTTCGTTAACACCGTAGAAATGACACCGAGCACGCCGGCACCAATATCGTAACGTTCAACTTTGCTGCGAGAAATTTGAATCTTACTGTTTTGCATTTCACTTAAGGCAAAAAATAACGACGAAAATGCAACTACATTCTAATAAACGTAAGCAACTCAGAACGTACCTTTAGAAATTTACAGGAAGAACTTTTATATCTATCAACCTTTCAAACGCAAAGCGCCTTAGTAACGTTTTTGCGCGTTTTTGCTATGGCAGTTGAACTTTTAAACTCGCCTCCGAGTTATAGATAGTGACATGGCGCAGGGCGGATAGCTGGCGGACTAACGATACATATTTTTTTCACAAAAAATGTTTATACAGAATTCCGATTATTCGAACACGTTACTCGAACGTCCAATTATTCAAACTAAATTTAAAATTCCTACATTTTGCTTTAATTTCAATTGTTAACCTTTCCTAACAAAACCACAGTGGCTCGGATGACAATGTCAACTACTTTTCTCCAGTTTCTCTATTAAACGGCCATAATTTGAAGTTTCCTCTTTTAACCGACACGACTAAAATAGTGTCATGCTAGTTAACTATTTAATAATGTGTTAACGGTGAAATAAATTACTCTACTTCACGGTTTCATGGCAATATACATAGTTATGTTATTGGATAATTTGTCGAAGTGAAAGCAATTTTTTATCCTAGTCGCAGTCTATTAGCCCTTCTCATGCTATAAATTCCTCCAAATTCGCATAATTCTTCTCAGTTCACGAGTCGGCTTTCTTCCAATAATACTATTTGGTAAATTATAATTACAAATTAACTGCGAGTGTAACTGCAACGGGCATGCTAGTGTATTTCAAAATAAGCGTCCAAAATGTAAGGACCCCTTCGCTACGCATGCATTTTTATTTTGTCCAACTATCCGAACCACCCTTGTCCCAAATGGTTAAAATAATCGAGGTTCTTCTGTAATTTTAAATAGTTTATAATAAAATAATTAAAAATATGGTCCATATTCTTCGGTATAACTTTTATGTAGCAATCATTTATTTACAAACTATTTCATCTTACGATAAAATTACTACTTGTAGGTCTAACGTGGCCCACTGTACAAATTTATTGAGGAATGTACAGATGAGACTCTTCCACTCGCATAGCGTGTGAAATTAAAACAATGATTTCCAACTGAGATGCATTCAATATAATTTCTTTTTAAATCAAGTATAACTTCCCGGTAAAACAAAACGCCATAAAAATATATAACAACCTATGACCGCAAGTAAAACTAGACAAAGAAACACAACAAAAGAATAATATAAATAAATGCGTTTGATTATAATATAAATTTTATAGTAGGTATAGTGTTAACCCAAGAGTCGGCAAAATGCGGCTCTTTAATCAATTACTGATTGTAAACTCATAGAACCATGCAACATTACATACTCTGTCGGTCTCTCCGTGTGCATGAATTTAACACATGCATTAACACCCGTTACCACTCACATTCACAAAATAGAAAAAATTGGCGGTGCGCGTACAGCGTTAAATTGCAGTGGCATACGGTGTCGCCAACAGAGATATATCGGAAAACATTTATCTAAGATTACCAACTGTACCGATTTATTCAGCTATCTACTGACTTTGAGTCTGTTGTATCTGGGAACGGTCTGATATTTTAAGTTTATTACACGTAAAAAAATGTGGCCCGCTATCTGAGAAATACCGTAAAAAAGTACTTAGAGGGACGATGCGAATGAATGAGGTGTTAAATTTTGCATTAATAAAATTCAATGGTTAAAAATAAGGTAAAATATGAAAAATGGCTCGAGTAGAGTGAATATAAGAGAGTTGGATGGAAGAAAAACGGTTAATGCTGCTTATTAGTCACCTGGATGAAATAACCATTTGAAGGTGTTCCAAAAGTTATTTTATTTGAAAAAAAGTCAAACCTCCCAGATCCAGCAATCCGTACCACTAGCGCCGTAACTGGCAAGAAAATGAACTACGTAGCACTTGAATTCTGCTCTTGATTTTAATAAAATTAGTGCCCCTGTGGAAATTAATAATAGAAACGAAGTAAATAATTCCGATCCGCGTGCAAGTCGAAAATAAACATCGACCAATGAAATCGATCGATCGATTCCCAGCCGCACGATCAAAAACATCAAAAATGTCTGTACGACCCTCGTACGTCTGTCTAGCTCCGGTGGACTGGATCATGCTACCGTCGCGACCATAGAGTAAGTAATAGTTGTAGTAGTAATAATAGTAAGTATATTCATAACTCTGTGGTCGCGACTGTGCCTGCTACGGAAACGGACAAGGTAGAGGATGCTGCGGATTTTAAGACCCCAGATGGAAAATGATGAACAGGAAGATGGCTTCATAGTGGTTCCACCAAGGCGTCGGAAACGAAAATGAGTATTAGTGGGACAAAACAAAGATTCTAAGAAATTCGTTGGAATCCTTCGCAAAGCATGGCTGTGAGCCGAGTTTCTCCATCTACGCAGGAAAAGGTCATACGACGGCATCTTATTGTTAGAGAAAAATTTAATTGTGGCGATGCTTTGTGCATAAAGGTGTCGCAAAATGACATTTTGTGCTAATAAGGTCGGTATTGATCTTTCTTTACTCTCTGATTTAAAAGATCCCGAAAATTAGCCTCAAGAAGTGTATGTTCGTGACTTCGTTTTCCTGAATTCATGTGCAAAGTGGTCACATAAGAGTCCGTGTCCCCACCAGGCAGTGCAAACGTAGATGTTGCTAGTCAGCAATCAAACTGGCCTCAGTGAAGTTAATATGTCCTCCATTCCAACTTCGCCTCAAATATCTGCAGCCCCCAACGTTGCCTTCCCTACAACTCCCATTAGTGGCCTTAAAAGTGCTAATGATGGTGATTCAATTCATGCAGTGTGTGACCCTGACAACAGGGTTACCCGTCTCTAGTCAGGAATTTCAAAGCCCAAGAAACAGTGACTAGGCGTGGGTTTCTTCCCTCTCTCTGACGACGATTAATCAGACTACCGATGTTAAAATTCATACCATTGATTTTTTTATGTTAATATACAGTGTATTAGGGAAAAGGCCTATTTTCTAGAACTTTTACTTGAAGAGAAGGAAATTGACATTTTCATGGTCATTGAACACTGGCTTACCAATGATGAAATTCTAATTTTTTGTCTCGATGTTTTTAGTCTCATTTCTCATTTTTGTCGCAGTAATTGTAAGTGCAGTGGCGTAGCAATTTATGCTAAACCCAATAACATTGTTTTTCTACAAAAAATCAAGACAGGTTTTATTAAAATTAAACCTCATTTGGAGCTCTGCTTTTACAGACTATTTATAATGTTTCGCACATCATTCCATAAAATTTCACGAGTGAAGAAATTTGCATTGCATACAGGTAAAGATAAAACATCTTATAAATATTGTAGAGTGTATGTGTATGTATGTTCTCTATACGTTTTTATATCGTTGAAGCTATCAAACTCAAAAGTTTCGTGGGTCACCCTATGGACCAAAGGAAGAACTTGGTCTAGGTTTGCAGACCGTGGGGTCTGTTATACCTTATACCCCATGAAGTCAACAAAATACTGTTTCCATAAGAATGCTTGAGAAATTGTGTAGAGGAACCACAAAATGCCATGCAGCCCTTCACTGATGTGGATATAAATATACCTATATATTAACTTACGATCACGGGAAATGGATTATTTTACACGCGGAAGACTGAATATTTTAATTCTGTTCATGTTTCGTGATATTACATGCTAAATCGCTCGAAATTTTCCTTTAAGCACATAATTTATCGGTTTAGATGTCCATTTCCAGGCGGCAACAAAGCTAAATTTCTTAATTGTTGTCCTCTTCAAAGGGAGATATACACGTAAAGATTAATACAAGGAAAATCCACACCATAGAGGAAGAATAGCTAACACCAAGATATGCCTAAATATAGACTATGAATAATTTTACAGTGAGTCAAATGATTTTTAAAGAATATTAGAACATTGTTATGTTTTACCATTAACATTGAAAGATTTATCGCAACATAAATCGATACATCTACTTACATTTGTTCGGTAACCAAGATGTTGTTTATTGTTTACGTTTTGGCTAATAGTATTGACATAATCCACATAATTTTATTGCCGGTTTAAAGGCTTCGGTGCATCTATCCATGTGAATATTAAGTAAGACGTTAATGAATACAATACATAAAACAGTAAATGTTAATGTAAGAATCGCTTGCATAATTAAGGAATGGGGAACGTTTGCCCTGAACAATAAAAATCGTTTGTCACTGTTTCCCGAGCGAAGCCAGGCATTTCAGCTAGTATTCTATAATTTTTAGAATCTCAGTGGAATCAGTCTTTTCAAAATTTCCACCCACATTTCGACTGGTAAAATTAGAATTACTAAAGATTCTCTTACCTCTCTCAAACCACAAATTCTTCATAAAGTGCATATTCATTGATTAGGTGGGTAAGGTTCATAGCCTGAACTGCTATTGCCAAATCATATGAAAATTCTGATTTGAAATTGAAAATTTTAAAACTTTTAATTTGGAATTTTCAAAATCAGAGCATATTTCTTTTTAGATGTGTGACAGATCGCTCATACACTTCAACTGCTTTGCTTTTGAATTCTCTTTGCTAATAACTATCAAGTTTTGGAAAAGTTGAAGGCCAAAAAACATCTTTTTTCTATCCTATAAATTCTTAACAAGTCATTCTTATATAATACAGTAGGGATTGTATATTTTTGTTCCAGTGAGTTTATAGATATAAGAATCATATTTGTGTAATTGTGTAAAAAATACATGTAACATTCAGTACAAGGCAATTCATTTTCAGTTAGTATTTCATCTTTTGGTCCTTGACGAATGTACAAATAATCATCATCATTTCCCCTTATCCAGTTCCAACCGGGTCGGGGTGTGGATGGTACTTCTCCACCTTCCTCTCTCTCTCCACCACTCCTCCTCCATCATTGTGTTCCAGTCCAGGTTTCTACTTCTTACACTGTCCCTGATCGAATCCATCCATCTCGCTCTGGATCTACCTCTGGCCCTTTTCCCTTCCATTTTAGTTTCCATTGCCTGTTTCGGTATCCTTCCCTCTTCCATCCTCTTCACATGTCCAAACCATCGTAATTTATTCTTCTCAGTTGTTTTATTCAACTTTTCTACTCCAATTTCTTTTCTAATATCTTCATTTTTCAATCTATCCCTCCTTGTCTTTCCTAACATACTTCTTAGGAATTTCATTTCATTAGCCTGTATTTTACTCTCCTCCCCCTTTGTCATCGTCCAGGTCTCTGCAGCATATGTTAGTATGGGTGCATAGTACATTTTGTACATATCTCTTTACACTTTCTTGGGATTTCTTTCTTCCATATTAATTTCCTTACACTCTGGTAAAATACACTCCCCTGTTGCATTCTGTTGTTAATCTCCCTGTCTAGTCTTGTATCTGGTATTATTTCATTTCCCAGATACTTGAAGTTCTTCAGTATTTCAAGATTCTGACCCCCCATTGTTATAATACCTTTTCCTTCTCTTTCCCCTCTTGTCATTACCATTGACTTTTTTCCACAATAACTTTCATACCATATTTCACAATTTTTTCATTTAACACATGCCGTTGTTCTTGTACTTCAATGCTGTTATTTTCCCGTACTATGATATCATCCGAAAATAACATTATCTTCATTTCCATGCCATCATATGCTTATTTTGTCTCCTTCATAATTTCATCCATGAACATTATAAATAACAGGGGTGACAGCACGCTTCCCTGTCTTAACCCTGTTTCATTCCTAAATCATCCTGTTTTCCTACTTGGGTCTGTACACAGCTGTAACAGTTATCATACATTGCTTTCACCATCTGTATTGTTGCTTTTCCAATATCCTTTCTTGTCATGGTTTCCCAGACTTTTTCTATGGGAACCCTATCATACTCCTCCTCTAAATCTAGGAACGTCATCTCCATATCTTTTCCACACTCCCATTATTTCTCCATTCTTTGTCTCATAGCAAAAATGAGATCTAGTGTTGACCTACCACTTCGAAAACCATACTGTTCCTCCTATAACTGCCTCTATACCTTATATCTCATTCTCCTTTCCATTACACTGTTCAACAGCATTTTTGTTTCCTGAACTTTGAAGGGTGATTCTTTATGATTTCAGCATGCTGAAAACAAATCCGCAATCCGTTTTTTTCCATCACCCTCCATTTTTTTTTAAATTGCAAAAATCTATTTTTTCGGTCGATTTTTTCTCGAAAATTCTCAGTTAGATGGCAATAAAAAATGATAACGCAATCTGATTTGCGGCATATTACTACAAAAGGTTGCCACTATGAATTAAAAAATGAATCAGTTCAAAAAAATTACTGTAGAAGCCACAAGCACAAAAAACTGACATTTTTGTGAAGAAACGGAAAAAACCAAAATTTTAAAAATTGAAAATGACTTACGAGGTGCTACCTAAGAGTTTTGGGACTGTAGCCATAAACTACCATAGGCTTACCTGAGGTTCTAATCACCACCATCACCCTCGAAGTAGTTCCCTTGGGAGTTGATCCAACGATCCCAGCGCCTCTGCCAGTCATGGAAGCACCTCTGGAACTGTGATTTTGAAATGCTGTTCAGTACTTCCTGCGATTCTGCTGGATGTCTTCAACGGTGTCAAATCTCCATCCCTTCATACAAATTTCATCTTGGGGAACAGGAAGAAGTCGCAGGGGGCTAAGTCGGGGGAGTAGGGGGGATGGGAGACCACTGCCATGTTGTTCTTGGCCAAGAACTGCTGCACAGACAGAGTGATATGCGTGGGCACATTGTTGTGATGCAGGAGCCAGTCTTGTGTGCGCCACTTCTCTGGCTGTTTCCGTGTCACGTCCTCTCTCAAACTTCAGTGTAGAAGTGCTGATTCACCGTCTGACCTTGAAGAAGAAATTCCTTATGGACAATTCCCTCCATGTCAAAGAAGACGATCAACATGCTCTTGACATTGCCCTTGACCTGCCTTGCTTTTTTCGGTCATGGAGAAGATGGAGTCTTCTACTGGGTAGACTGCTGCTTGGTTTCAGGGTCATAGCCATAAAACCAGCTTTCATCACCTTTGAAAGAAAGTTTGGGTCGTTTCTAACGTGCTCCTTGAGTTCCCTGCACACACTCAGTCTATGTTGGTTCTGGTCCTGGGACAACATGCAGGGCATGAATTTGGCTGCAATCTGCCTCATGTTTAGTTCATCAGACAGAATTCATTGACATGTCCCGTAGGACAGGCCAACAATGCTGCTGACATCCTGGATGGTACACCGACGATCCTCGCAAATGACCTGTCGCACTTTTTCCATGTTTTCATCCGTTATGCTGGTTGAAGGCCGACCAGAACGTTCGGAATCTTCAACAGACATTTGTCCACGTTTGAAATGCGAGAACCACTCAAAAGTCTGCGTTCTACTCATAGCCTTGTCACCGAATGCTTGCTTAAGCATTTCATGTGTCTCGGACTCAGTTTTGTTAAGCTTGAAGCAGAACTTGATGCAGATGCACTGCTCCTTCAATTTTGCCATCTACACAAGAAAATTGAAGAACGCCGGTAACAATGGGTTGAAAAAACTAGCGTGAAAAGAAAACACATGCACACACTCATAAAACTTTACACACTGCTTCATAAAGGATGTCTTCAGCACATCCTAGCGGCAGAAGTCCCTTCTACTTCCGGTTAGCACTCCATACGATCAGTCCCAGAACTTTTGGGTAGCACCTCGTAACTCTCCGAAAAGAAATCGTAAAAAATTTTTGAAAGCATAAATTTGAAGCTTATTTTCCCCACTTTAAGTCACTTTTTCAAGAACTGAATTACGATTATATTTGTTAAAAAGTTATTAGCATTTGAAGCACCGAAATGCGCATGGCTCGAAGACTCCACAGTTAGATTTGTCGTCGCTATAACCACTGCTAGGCTGTGACGCAGTCTATACGTGCAGTCTCCTCAGCTCATGCATTGTGCCGCATCAAATGCAGTAACTTTTCAACAAATAAAACGAGTTAGGAAAGTGTACAACATATCACTAATGGGTGCGTTTCTTGCAATGGAGTATTAGAAAGAAATTATATACCTGTACGTGAGGGAAATAGCATTTTAAAGTTCTTTTCTTCATCATAAATAATCCATTTTCTTCCTATTTAAAAATATTGCATGCACACGTAAGTAAATGAAACGTCTGTTTGTGAGATTGTTTATGATAGCAACAATGAAGAGGTAACCATACAAGAAATTTTCTAAGTTCAACTCAAATTAAGACATTCTCATTTGATTTTCTCGATAATGGCTACTCCTACGATAAAAATGTATTAATATTCGTACCTAGAGCAGTGTGCATGTATAAGCCAGTCAATAAGATTGACTACAGTTAAGGTATCGGTATTTCAATGATACAGAACTTTTTACCTCTTTCTCTAACTCGGCAGACCTTCTAGTAAGTACACTGGCATTTTATATACATAGAATTAGATTTTCTCTGCATGACTAGTGGCAAACGTATTTAAATTATAAAAACTATGGCTTTTAACTTCCTGCTCTCTCACATCCAGGATTTTGGTTTGCACGTCAACGAAAGGCGAAAATCAATCAAAGCATTATCGTATTGAATTAGTGCCGCAAAAACATTTGTGTCATTTAGTTAACTATTGTTTTACGGTTACAAATTTATATCTCATATGTCTTGATCACGAATTTAATTTAGTTGGCACGCAAAAAATCAAGGACTTTTGTGGTACGCAAGGAGGAAAAGATTCGACAATTTTAGTAATATTGGCGCGCAGGCAATAGGAGGTTCGCCATCACCATACACAAATTGCGGTGGCTTGCAGGGTATTTATTCAGATTCAAATCACTGTCATAGGGAATCATCCTAGATCAGAATATGAGGAATTGGCTAGCTATAAAAATAAAACAATATTAACTATTCGCTATATGTTTTCTCATCAAAAAATATTACAAGTTTCATGGTTCGCTTAAAGGTTTTTTTTGTCAGCTTTGTGAAACTTCTCCCAGATTCTCCCGGAATTTCCGACTCATGTTCCGTAATCAACTCCTCACGAGTTGGCAACCCTAATCACGCATGTTTTTTTCATGTTCCCAAGCGTAGATTGGTTCGTTCTATCTCACGAGGTCTTAAATAAGGAATTCCTAATATCTACACGTATGCCATATAAGAATTGCTTTTACTCTCAACTTATGAACAATTTATTTTATGAGAACAAGTAAAAACATTCTTTCCCTCTCCACTCGTCTTAACAACAAACCTACTCGGTGCTGCAAAGTTAATTTTATTGATAAAGGCTACAATTTACTTAAAAACCGTCTAAATGCTTTGCTCATTCTACATCCCGAGTGTTGCCCGTCGCGCCACACGTGAAGACCCGTGTAAATGCGACTGAGTTGGTGAACCTGTTATGCTCATTGCTCTTCCCCTCAAGCTTATCCTCAGCGTGGAAATTAGTGACACCCCAAACGATCACTAATTGCTTTTAAAAAAAGTGGATTGATTTTGCAATCGACTGGTGATCTCGGTGAAATGGAAGTTGAAGAGGTTATGGAGAATAACGTTTTGGGATTCGTATTCTTTAAAGACTATGATTTCTTTGACAACGACTTGATAACTTCAAAAATTTATGATCCTACGATCGGCGAATCAGAAGTCGTTGCGAATGATGACATCATAAGCGATGACGTCACAAACGATAACGTGAGAGAAGATGGTAATAAAGCATCGATTGAACCATTTCCGTCTAAGAAAGATGTATTTTTTGCTTTGGACATACTTCAGCGATACTTGTCAGAGACACCTGATATGCCAGTAGGGTACCTGGGTACTCGGAATTTGGAAGCCTTTTTCGAGTACTCGACTACCCGGGTAATTTGGACGAGTTGCATATTCTCTCTTGAGAGTTTTGTTTACGCCCTCGGAGGCAAGGATACTCAAAGAGTCTAGCAAAGAGTTAAGCAAAGAGGACTGCAATTTACTGAAAGCTGAAGGTTTGCATCTTTCTTTTGAATAAATTACAACAAGCAGATACGGAACTTGCTACTGAAATAATGGATGCCTTAAAAAAAAGAATTAATGAAAGACGAAACAAAGATATTGTGTCGTTGTTGCTTTTTTTTTGCAAAGTGGCAATTATCCTAACTCCCACTTTAATGATCATTTTACATATTCTTCAAAAAATGTAATCAAATCATTCGCAAAAGATACATTTGAGAGGTTGTTTGGTGAAGATGAACATGAAAATGAGTAAGAAGAACCAGCTACGGAAAATGAAGGTTCTGCTAATTCTGTGTACGGTGAGCTGCAGAAAACAATACAATCTGTTATGGCTATTCCAAAAGAAACTTCAACAAAATCAGCACGGGACAAGGAACTAAAATTGATTGAAGGAAATCATGGCAAAAGAGGATATCGCACAGAAAAATTGTTCCAGGCTTTGATAACAATTCAACCTACTTCAACAGGTAGCGAGAGAGTTTTCTCAGTAGCTTCAAACTTCATTACTAAGATCCAAAACAACTTAAAAATGTATACCTTAAATGGCCTTGTATTTCTTAAATATTATTTCATGAATTAAAAATAAATAATTTTTTAAAATTATATTTTTTAAATTTACCCCGGATACTCGGGTACCCGGGTATTTCACAAAAGAATTACTCGATTTCCAGGGTAGTCCAAAATCCGAGTATTTAGATTCCCTATATGCTAGTGACTATACGAAAAATTTGGTAAAGTCATGCAACACATCGTGCTAGGGAATCCCCAAAAATTGAAACAGAAAAATATAAGTGATTCCTTTAAATGAGTTGATTTTTAAATTGATATTTTGTGTTTTCAATGACTTCAACGTAACGAGTTTATACAATGTATTAAGTACATAGCTGGTAACAGTGATAAAGTTAACATTTCTATTGTTTATTAGTGAATAAAATTTTTTGTTCCATTTTGAAAATGAATGTACTGTTATTGAATTCCATACCATATTATAAGATGAGTTATATCTATTTTCTTATATTCTGTATTTTTATATTTATTTAATAGATAGTTAGACTGTTTTTGTAAATTTCGAATTATCCAGGTTTTCCATAATTCGAAAAAAAATTTCTCTGTCCCTTGAATTTTGAATTAACCAGGTTTTACTGTAATTACTTTAACATGTTTTGCCTTTTCTTCTTCTGTTTTGCAAATGGGTTTCTGAGAAACTTCTCAGCAAGTGCTCGGATTACTTGTTCCTTTACTATTGATTATACAGAATCCAAATGGCAACAAAAATGTCAGGAAAATTACATCCAGTTATTTGCATTCCTTATATTTCTTACAATCAACATTCGGAAATACAGTTTAAACAGAAGGAGTTTGGGAGTGTTATTGCACTCAAGACATTTACTTGCAGCCACACTTCAGCAGATTTTTGCCCGCAAATAAAACAAATATTTTAAGGTAGTGCAAGGCCCGGTGCAGTCACACAGTTTGCACCGCGATATGTCAGCTCTGCTTGTGCCAGTGTAAACTTTAAAATGCCATATGTAAAATTTTTGGGGAACGTAAGGGGGGGCAAGTGCCCCCTCTTGCCCCTTACTGCGGGCACCCATGTATACAGTGAAATTTCGATTTTACGTTTTTGAATGGACCGATTTAAAAAAATGTAAAATCGAGAAAATTAAAATTCTTTACTCTAAAGAAAAATCTTGCACTGTTTACTACACACACACACGCACATTAAACTCAAATTTAGTGACTGTATTTCACCAGGTTGCTTTTCTTCCCTTCTTGCCGCCTAACTCGCTGTTCCCTCGAGCACATCCTCGCAATGAATGCATAATGATAAGAAGCTTGCCTTCTCTCTCGTCGTCTTCCTATTCTCTCTCTCTCTTCTCGCATTTCACTAATGGTGATGAAACACATCCCAATTGTTTCTTTTTGGTTGGGTTCTATACTTATTGATACAAAAATTATTTACAAAAAATTATGAATTCTTAATAATTATAAATATTTCTCTTCGTTTATCACATGGGCATGCAGCGCATTACTCACTTATACAGACCGCACCCCACTGATATATACATACATACAAACACTTTTCTTTATAGATATCTCTAGATTTTTCGGGATCGGCGATAATTTTTGTTATATGGAGTTCTTTGTTCTAATGGAGTTCATAAGATAGAGATTTTACTGTAATGTTTTATCATGGCAAACTTTAGATTAGCCAGTTCATCACGATGTATATCAACTTTTTAACTTAGACCAACATCAAATAGAATGAAAATACTGATTTATAAGGTGACTACCTAATATGACAATATTTATATTGAAAGAGTATAACATAAATATTCTAAGAAAGTTACTAGTCTATAATGCCCCAGAGTGAATGTAAATTATAGAGCTTGCAAATTAAACTCAAAAACAGTGTCTTTTTCATAGGAAAAAGGTAGCAGCGTTCAGATTTGATGGATTCCTAGGGAGAGAGGTGACATTTTAAAAGAATTAATATGAAATTTCCGAAGTTTTTTAATTCTTGTTTATCATCTTTAGGAAATTTTTCAAACTGCGGCCTTGAAAAACATTGTTTTCAATAAAAACAATATTTAGATGATTTACTGGATTTGGAACAAAAAAGTAAAAAATCAATGGCACAGGGTGGTGATCTAATATATTGCCTGGCAGTAAAAAGATTTAACTGGGAGGGGGGTGGTTTGCTCTATACTGCCTTATATGCTTCTTACTGCAAACGTTCATTTCATCAAACAATATGTTCATTTATAATAACGATGAAATGGGTTATTTGATTTTTTAACATAGAATTTTTTAATCTTTTAGTAAAAGGTGCCAGTATTGCATACTATTGCATATCACCGGAAGAAAGCACTGCTTAAAAATAATAAAGAAATGAATTTAAATAATTTCATTTGAGATTCTATTACCAGCTACATGTTGTTTTATTTCTTCTTCTGTGACCTGACAACCAGGCTTCAATACAACATAAGCTCTCGCTGCAGATGTCTCAGAATCAGGTACACCAATGACTCCAACTGACAAGACAGCAGGATGTTCACCAATCACAGCCTCAATCTCTGTAGGTGAAACCTTTAAAAGGAAGAATAATCATAATTAATGGAAATTACTCCAAATATTTTAGAACAAATCAAAATTTAAATTAAACCCATACAAATTAACATACATTTGCTATCCTCATAGATAATTAATTTTACCTAGTTATCTGTAATATGTTAAATATGATGAATACAAAGAATAAGTAAAGGAAATATCTAAGTCTTATCTTTATATTTATTCACCATTAATCCTTTCTTTATCTCAGCCTATGTAATGATAATGAATAATAAAAACTTACATGTGAGCATTAAAATCCCTCATACTTATCGATTTTGTCTAATAACTAAATTTACCTGGTGCATATAGAATTTGAAAATACTGCTACATTGGTCAACAATATAAAGATGGCCATTTTCATCAAAAAAGGCCAAATCTCCAGTGTTGAGCCAACCATTTTCATCAAACTCTGAAGCATAGATTAATAATTTTGTACATCTCTGTTATTAGTATATTTGATTATTTGTATACCACAACAATTTATTAAAACCCTTCAATTTCAATAGATATACCATTCATAATATTCTTCGATTCCTGATCATAGCAGATTTTTTCACCTGTTTCCACATTTTCCATCAATATAAAAGTGATTAAGTTTTTAAATATCTATTTAATTTTTTAGCATTAAATGCTCATTGATTTGCAGTTGAAATTTTGCCCTCTTACCTTTTTTATATTACTGCTAATATAGCCTTTCATAAGATATGGAGATTTCACCCATAGATTTCCTTTGATGTTAGGTCCAACTGTGCATCCAAGACTAGGGTCTACAATCTATAATGAATACATATTTCTGTCAATATTTTACTTCTATGATTTATGGTTATATTAAAACAGAGAAGTACATAAAAAGAGCAGCAACTTTTTAATAATATTATTTATTTGCTATGAGTACCTCAAACATTTTTACCTTATTTAAACTGATTTAATGAAAGATCTTTTGCTGATATAGTTGAGAAAATTAAGATATTGGATGAAGTTGGGATCCATAGGAAAGTCAGGATGGAACCTCCAGCATTACATACAATAACTAATATGCTTCTGCTAGTGGCTCACTCCGACAACTTCACTTGACAACAGTACTCATAAATACAATAATTTCTTTCATAGATTGAAATATTAATAGAAAGTATTGAATTTTAAATACAGATTTTCCACGTAGTATAATCTCACACAATTTGTGGCACATATATCTAACATTTTTATTACAAATATTAACCTAAAAGCTTCAATGTACATACTATCATTATTAAATGATGTCACAGAATTTTTTTTATGTGGATTTGGATTATTATTAAATGAAAGGGATCATCTAAAAATTTCTATCAAAAAGAGATATTATTTGACAAACCTTTGCTTCAGCTAAAGGTAGTAGTAGTCCACTAGAAACATGTACCTCTGAAAAGGAAAGATTATCAATTAGTTGTGGTGAAATATAAAATATTGATGTGGGTCCCAACATCTAAGTGGACACCTTTTCAATGATAAACAGAATTCCATGGAACTCCTACCTTGACACAAGGTTGTATATTTTTAAATATAGGTATCACCAGTGCTTTTTTGTGATGGTACATGCCGGTATGGTGTACTGGCACCTTTTTTCAGAGTGATGTTGTCCCACGTCTAATTTCGGTACATTTTCATTTTTTTAATTCTTTAATAAACGTCTTCTATAAGTGTTAAACATTATGACTTTTATTATCAACTTTGTTATTAAAAGTTTATCACAAATTCAATAGAGAAGGGGGAGAGGAGGAGTACCGGCACCTATTTTTTTTTACAAAACAAGTTAGGTAAGTGTACAACGTATCACAAATGGGTGCGTTTTGTGCAATGGAGTATTAGAAAGAAATTATATACCTGTACGTAAAGGAAATAGCGTTTTAAAGTTCTTTTCTTCATCATAAATACTCCATTTTCTTCCTATTTAAAAATATTGCATGCACACGTAAGTAAATTAAACGTCTGTTTGTGAGATTGTTTATGTTAGCAACAATAAAGAAGTAACCATGCAAGAAATTTTCTAAGTTCAACTCGATTTAAGACGTTTTTGTTTGATTTTCTCAATAACGGCTACTTATATGGTAAAAATGTATAGGGAAGGAAATACTCTTCTTTATCAGTTCTACAACTTTGATTTGAAAAATATTTTGATGTGAGCAATACTTTACGAGATATGACGAAAATTTAATTTTTTGTCCTCAGTAAAGTGGTACCCCTGATTGGTGTACGAAATTCATTTTTTCGATTTTCTTCTTATATTTGATTGTAAGTCCTCAGTATCAAATTTCATGAAAATCCGTTCTGTAGAAGCCGAGAACGAACATGCGGATGGACGGACGGACCGACCGACGATAATAGGCGCTCACTCTGTAAGCGAAACGCGCCTAAAAAGCACTGGATATCACGTTTAGACACATTCATTTGTTGGCACTACTTCATCAGCAATTTATCAGAGAAAAGATGAGTGGACTAATTAATTAACAATACAGGTCGAGCACCCTCTATCCATAAATCCAAAAACCGAAATTATCTGAAATTTTTTTTGTGTCAACACCAAAGATTAGGAAAAATGGTCTGCCCTCAAAAAGGTGCTATACTCAAAGGAATGTCACTACCACCGGATAAGTGCAAAACTACTTCAAAATAATACATGTAATAACTAATACGTAAATAATGAAATGCACTCTATCTTACTTATTAACCACATTTAAATCATTAAATCACAGTACTATTAAATCTTCAAATTTTTCACAAGGTCGCTAAACGCAAAAAAAAATTTGCTAGACGAAATTAAATCTCTATATCTAGCGACAAAATAGCTAAATTGTCATCACTGGGTCTGACATACTCAAAGAATTCTTTGTTGACGAACTTAAGTTACAATGTAACCTGACATCTGACACCGCCCGCACTGCATCATACATCATAGAGGTTCATAGTGGTTGGTTCCTAACATACCGTAAGACATTTGTGGTTATTTATCATATTTGTGATAGTGGACATGCCAAAAATACCATCGTACTCTTATGGGTAACAGTATGAAAATTAAAAGGAAGCGCAATTCATGATCATTCGCTAAGAAAGTTGAGTTATTGCAAAAACTTGATCATGGTGCGTCTGTGAAGCAATTAAGTGAGGGCTATGGTGTGGGTATCACGACCGTGTATTTATACTGTGTATCGTGAATTGTTTACTGACTGTAGCAGTTATTCTAAAACTCTTTCATCCCGTAAAAATTCACTAGTGAGATCTAATAAGGTGGAAATTAATGGCTGTATGGTAATTGTTCGTTTGTATTTTTTATTTTAATATAGCGTGTTATAATAAAACATTTAATAATTGTTCATTTGTATTCAAGCTGGTAAAAGGTAGCGTGAGTGGTGTAGTGCTCATAGAATAACGTACAGGATACACTTATGCAAGAACGCTATTCATACTAACTTAATGTGTAATATCCAAAAACCGAAATTTTCCCAATTCCGGAATACTGTCTTTTCCCGAGGATATCGGATAAAGGGTGCTCAACCTGTATATGTAATTGTGGATTTATTTCTTTAAGAGAATTTATTGTAGCACCCAGGTTTTCCCAAAAGGAAACAGGTTCTTATATGCCATGGAAAAAACCTCCATAGTCATTGCATGAACGATAAATCACCACACAACAATTATGAACAATATATGAGATTCAACAGAAGTCATGAGCCATTTATTTAAATATTGTAGTGTTCAGTCAACCCTTCTGTGAGGGAAATATGACTAACTTGGTACAATAATGTTGTGAGATTAATAGAGTTAATGCAACTGTAGATTTTCTATAATGAAAAGGGCTTTTAAAAATGGACATTAAATGAAGTTGTTGTTTACAGGCCAAATGCATTAGAGATACAACTTGCATGGATATCATAGTGAAATAGGTTAAGAAATGGAACTTGGCTCCAAAACAGTGTTACCATTTGATACAATAATTATTATTTTTTTACATGTAGACTCATGACCCTTGATATAGATCATTATCAAATTCATACATGTGCCAATTCATGTGGTGTCAGTGAATTCATGGCAAGGACCCCTTTGAAAAAGTTACTTGGGACATTATGGACTTTTAGCTTCTTGGAATGAAGGAGAGCCACTCTTATCGATATAGTCTTTTACTGAATGACTGAAATATTTTGTTGTATATTGAAGTTTTTTCTTTGGCGGTGGTATCTTTGTATGGTGATTTATTTTTGTATGCAATGGCTACTTCATAAGGAATGTAAGGGTGATTAAGTGTAATGTTTGATTGAAGAAACAAATGTAAAACAAGAGTTACTGCTGATAAAACTGCCAGAGGGATCCTGTTTTCTGTGTTTCATCATGTATTGCTTTTAATCCAAAATTGCAGAATGAAGTAATATGAAAAATATTATTAATATTGCATAGTTACTTCCAGAAATAATTAACACAAAATTTACCAATACTTCATAATATTCTTTATTTTTTCAGATTTTCAGTAATTTCTAAGAAATTAATTTTTAAAATTATCCCTAATACTTAATACTCTAAGAAGTTTTTAGCCAAATTGTAATATATTTTGTGTTTTTTTACATCAGTTTTTATATTTCATATCAAACTACATTTTATTGCCTGTTTAAATGGAATTAAGCACTTACCATTATCAAGTTTCTTAAACTTTAATCCTGCAATTGTCTCTTCTTTGCAATCACCACTTTCTAACATCAGACCAATGCTAGATAATGCAACTAGGAGGCTTTCTGACATAGCAAACACCTGTTGCAGAATTGGATATAAATTATCATAAAATGATTCAAAATACATCATAAATGAATTGTTTTACAGTAAATGAATGCATATATATAACAAACAAAAACAATTTAAATTTATTTTTATAATGTTTTAACTATTAAACTAAAGTAAATTGGTTAGTTTTGATAAAATATAAGGAGTTTTAACAGAACATTTATTGCAGCCAATATTTTTCATATAATATAATAATTATTTATGTATAGTTCAAATAGTTTACCTGCTTAAACTTCATATTTGGTAATCTTGTTGACAAAAGTTTACAGGTTCCAAAGTCAGACACAGAGCCACCAGTTGCAATATATTTAATGAAAGAAAAATCGTGCATATCCAATTCTGGTGTACGAGCTAACCAATTGGTAACATATGGGTAGAGGAACACCGTATCAACCTATAATATGATGTAAAGTAGTACATTCTCCTCATTTAAACCAAACTCCACACAAGAATTTAAGGCAATCACAAGGCCACTGTACCTTATATTTTAGAATGTATTTCAGGAATGTCTTTTGGTCAAATTTAGATACACCATATTGTGTAAAACCAAATACAATTGCTATGCATACATTGCAGAATGATGCAATTGAAAAATTTCCTGACAGTGACATCACTGATTTTCCCATTGCTCTTCCTCTAAATTGTAGAGAGATACAGCTCACATTAATTACAATATGCACCAGAAGATTTGTTGTGCAAGGTTATTTTTGCATGGCATATAAATTTTGTATCTGTTATTCTTAAAAGTTTCATCAGCACCATTATGAAAATCATTCTCCTTTTACAAAATTCCGACCCAGATCACTGATCAATGGTGTATATTGGCTGAAATAATGGCATAATGGCACCCCTGTAAAAGTACCACTTGAGGCATACTCCTCTATAACATACCTCATGCAACTGCCGTATGTGGAAACCTTAAATGAATTAAATACTAAAAAAATCCGTCAAATGAACAACTCCAAGTTAGAAGAAAAAATTTATATTACTTAATTTTTCAGAATTTAAAAATATATTTTTTAAATACTCACGTATCCAGCTTCATGGGAGCTCCCATGCTTGATGTGAGTGCAACGATATTGAAATGTGTATGCATAGCCCCTTTGGGTATGCCTGTGCTACCACTGGTATTTGGTATTGCTATAATGTCTTCTTTTGGATTTATTTGAACATCACAGGGAAATGCTAAAATGAGTAGATAATTAGATTTCATTATAGTAGGGATAGTCATTAGCAGATTTTCAATGAGGCCAAAGTAGGCAATGGCCTAGGGGCGGAAACGTTTTGGGGGCAACAGGATTTCGGGGTGGTCGGATTTGTATACTCATTTGCCAAGTCACAAGACCATCAATCTAGTATATAAGGAAGCACTGTAAATAGGGCTTTCAGTGTGATTTTCTAAATTATGGAGGTCAAAGAAGGTTACTAAGAAATCATGAAATACCATTGGTATCCCCCTAAGGAAGCTTGTCAAGGTAATCTCCATAAATACCCAGGAAAAGAATGGATTGTTTCTCTGTATAATATATAAATTAAATCATGCATTGCAATTTTTTTAAGGGGGAGGAAAAATAATGTGGCCTAGGGGTGGCAAGTTTAAAAATCCGCCACTGGGGATAGTCAATTGTACATTGTATGTATAGTTAGAATCCAGTTTTATCAGATTTTTAAAAAACCTTAAGCTTTCTTTTCACAGTAATAACTACTTGTTATTCAATTATGAGCTAAAGCCATAGGTCACTGATTAAACTAACTAATATTTTTTGTTCCTGGACAGTACTTCACAGTATTCTATATATTTTTTTCTGAACTGTCAACTTTTAAAGAATGAACATGATGCACTGGTAAGAGTTTAGAATAGTTTGAACTTTAAAACTGAAATACCGTATATCATCGAGTATAAGTCGAGAAATTTCTTCCTTTTTTAGGCCGATCAAACCCTACCTTCAACTTATATTTGAGTTGCAAACTAGATGCACATTTTTTTGGGTCATTAATTACACATTACTGGTGAAAAATGACATTTGACTGACCTTGAAGCGCATTAGAAGGAAAAATTTATCCTAACTAGCAGAAAATGCGTAGACTAATGATAAAATAATACTTAGTTTCAAAGGAAAACTTAAAATTTACATTTTATCTTTAAA
Source organism: Uropetala carovei (assembly GCA_036926305.1). Taxonomy (NCBI): domain Eukaryota; kingdom Metazoa; phylum Arthropoda; class Insecta; order Odonata; family Petaluridae; genus Uropetala; species Uropetala carovei. The sequence goes on from JAXCHB010000164.1 coordinate 1,450,075, forward strand.
AAACCTACCCAAATGAGTGAATTGAAGAGAAGAATCAATTCAGCACTCAAGCGATGGTTTTAGGTGCATTTTGCTTCCAGCGTGAGCGCCTATTATCGTCGGTCTGTCCGTCCGTCTGCATGTTCTTTCTCGGCTTCTACAGAATGGATTTTCATGAAATTTGATATTAAGGACTTAAAATCAAATATAATAAGAAAATCGCAAAAATGAATCACGTACGCCAATCAGGGGTACCATTTTACTGGTGACAAAAAATTAAATTTTCGTCATCTCGTAAAGTATTAGTCATATCAAAATATTTTTCAAATAAAAGTTGTAGAACTAGTAAAGAAGAGTATTTCGTTTCCTATACACTTTTATCGTAGGAGTAGCCATTATCGAGAAAATCAAACAAAACTGTCTTAATTCGAGTTGAACTTAGAAAGTTTCTTACATCGTTACTTTTTCATTGTTGCTAACATAAAGAATCTCACAAACAAACATTTAATTTACTTGTGATACATTGTACACTTTCCTAATTTGTTTATTTTGATCCTGAATTCAAATTGTTAGACACCATTCCATTTCTCCGATGGCAGTTCATGTTTTACTTATAATCATGGACTGAACAGAGCCTTCATTGAGAATATGATCACCAATTTTTCCTTTGTCTTTTAAAATGGTTGCAATTGTTGAACGATTGAGATCATAAACACGACCTATTGACCTATCCCTTTTTCTGATCTATGTATTATGTCCATTTTAGTTTCCACCGAGCGCACTCAACATTTTTTATCACACTTAGCACTTTCACAAATACTACATTTACGATTGTTTTCCATATTTCAAGGGTAATATAAAACAATACGTATATAAACACATACCCGTACGGTTTCAAATACAAACGGCAAATGACAACTGTTGACAAGTTTACGTGTTCTTACTGCGACCGATGTTCGTAAGTGCAGGAGGGTGTGTTCGTAATTGAAGTGCGAGGTGCAGTTCATTGGTATGTGGAATGTTCATAAGTATGAATTGTTCATAAATACGAACTGTTCATTTCTTGAATGGCCATAAGTAGAGGTTCACCTGTATATATATTAATTTTTTTGTAAATTTCAAAATTATAGTATTTTCATTTTCTTTGCTTCAACTTATACTCAAGTCTTGGATTTTAGATGCTGTTTTAGGCTAAAAAGTACACTTCGACTTATACTCGAATCGCCTTATACTCTAAGATATACGGTAATTCTTCTTTACTTGTTGTTGATAAAAATTGTTTTAGTTGGAAAAAGCATGATAGTTAAATTAATATATTCAAATGAAGTAAAATATTCTTAAGTGATGTTCACCAGAGCAGTCTTCATTTTTGATCAACTCCTCCACAGCAGTTGCTCCTTCAACTTCACCGCCAATTGAAAGCAAATGGACAGGCCAATCCAGTTGCTCTGCTGCCCATTTCACTGGCTCTGCAGTTTCAGGATCACAAAGAATAAAATGAGCTGATGTCTCCCTCATCTGGCGTTTGAATTCCTCTGTAAAACATGGTAGGGAGAATATTTTAGTAAAGTGTTTATTTGTAACTGTTGCTCATGTGGTTCATGCAGTTCAAAAGGAAGATAAATGAAATAATAATTTAGAGAGCATGTTACCAATGGAGATGATAAATTGGAAAAAATATCAATAATGTCATCTCCAACATTATTTCCACATGAATTTAAAGTACATATGAATTTCCAAATTAAAAGCCAAAGTAATTTATAATTCACCACCTTCTGAAGGTGAAGCCATTCTGGAAAAAAATTCTCAAAGACTTCCGAGTTGAATTTAGTTGAAAATGCACTTGTTCTCACAAACAAGCAATTTTTCAATTAAAAAATCTGCTTCATTTAAATCCACAGCTTTTTTCTTAAATAAATCAACAAAAACAAAATTGTGTTACTTAAAATCTTTAGATAACACAGTCTTCAGTAAAACAAACAACTTTCAACCATATTTTTATCTAATAACACAGTGCATATTAATACACTTTATATATATTTAATTTATATCAATTTCATTGATAAACGCATTACATAGAGGGCCCACACTCCATAACAGTGTAGGTAATCTCTATTCAAAGTTTTTCCTCGTAAACAAAGAAAGAAAATATAATATATATACTTGAGGTGTGTGTATAGTATAGACTGAAGAAAATTATTTGGATATAGAGGTAAGCAAACAAAAAAGGAATATTAAATACAGCAAGAAAAAGAGGTGTAACTTGGCATAGAAAGAAAAAGTGCGTGGCTTAAAATTTTGAAATGTACCTAATGGAAAAACTGATCATCACAATATGAGAGAGGATCTTAATAAAAATACAAGAGATTTGAAATTTGGACAGATTAGAAAAGTAGGATGCTCAGGAGAATATGAAGAGAACGACAATAAGTTATGGCAACCAGAGAAGAGAGAATTGAAATATATGCCAAGAGGTCAAAGATTTGAACTTGAATGTCACTTATGCATGGTTCTATCTCTAATTGTAAGTCATACACTAGATGACAGTGCCTGGACTTTGCATTTAAATCCACTCATACCTTCAGTCGGCCACACATTTCAAATATCCTCATTGCACTAAGACACCATTACACTAAAATGTCCCAATGGTTTTATTATTCAATATTGTTTGAAATTTTGTACTGACCATAGAGACTTATATTTGGGCAATGTATCTACTGTATGGAAATATAAACATCGTGTGCAATGGAACCAGGTTACCAAAGGAATTATTTGGAAATATTAAATGTGATACCGTTATTGCTCTGTCAACCAAAAAGAACTTCAAATCACCTTAGTGAGGCTATAGGAAGATATTTTAAATTAAATATTCACTGTTAATTAAGTGATTGAAGAGATAACTAAGTACCATCAATCACTAAAAATAAAAGGAAAAATGTTGTGTGATTCATAATACCTCTGCTTCACTGGAAATCTCTTATCTCTTTTTATGAGATAAATTAGATTATTTATTCAAAAACTGAAGGCTACTATGATTCGTGAATTAATCTTTATTATGGCTAATTTAGATGTTTATATCGTAAAACATCCCATTTGGCTAAAAACATGTTAAACATAATTTACGCTCGGTAGTTAGGATGTTATTTGCAGAGCATCTGATAGTCGGAATATTTTTGCCGAGTTGGCAACAGTGCGTGTCTCACCTCTTCCGGAAGGATATCTGGGACCTCTTCGGTGGGCATGCTTCCATCATCATTTACTTCATCATTTCCTAGAGGATCCTCATACAGCTTGGTGTAAAATTCTTGTACCCCTTTCAGGATTAGTTTCCTACTATGGGTTATGGAGCCGTCTTCTAGCATCAAGGCCACCAGCTGTCTCTTTCCGATCGAGAGATGTTGCTTCATTTTCTTGTAACTTCTATTGTTCTCTATGGCTTTCTCGATTAGCTCATAATTATATTTTTTCACATCTTCCTTGATGCACTTCCTTAGAGTTTTGTTTAGTTCTGTGAAATGGATCATTTCTTTAGGATCATTAGTAGTTATCATTTTCCTTCTTTTTTCCATCAGCAGTCTTGTTTTTTCAGTCAACTTTTTCTCTGGCTTTGTTTTAACTGTTCCGCCTATTTCTTCAGCGGTTTCCTTGAGTATCTCTATAAATTGGGATTCAACTTCTTGGTCTTCCAGTGCACTGAATCAATTTTTCAGTTGGAGCTGAAATTCTTCTTTTCGTTCTTTTAGCAACTGAGTGTTGATAATAGACTTAGGCTTCTTCTTTATAAGTTTCTGTCTTTCTAACTTTGAGTTGAATTTTATTCTGCATCTTACCAAGCGATGGTCGCTTCCAGTTTTAAACTGGTGGAGGACGGAACAGTCTTCAGCCAATTGCTTCTTATTGACTTACAAGTCGGTTCCCTCGTTCATTTCTGTCTCCATAGCCCCATTTTCCAACTGCGCTGTCGTCTTCCTTTTGTTCTCATACCTTGGCATTGAAGTTACCCATGACCAACCACTTTTAAATGGCAGCTTCCTTTGTCGTGCAGTTCTCCAACTTCTTGGTAGAAATCTTCCACTTCCTCATCCGAGTATGATGACGTTGGCGCATAAACTTGGATTATTTGAAGTTGATATCTTTGATGTATTTGAAGCACTAGTCTAGCTGCCCGCTTGGATGAACTTTCCATTTCCACGATATTATTCTTCAATTTTTTGTGGATAATGAATCCAACTCCTCCTGTTCTTCCTGTGTCAGTTCCCCTGTAATAAAAAATATGTTCACTCTTCAACTCCAATAGGCCTTCACTTTTTCTTCTCACCTCACTAAGCCCTAAATGTCCCACTTGATCTTCTCCAGTTGTTCTTGGAGCTCTTGAAGTTTATCTTCTCTGGACAAAGTCCGGCAGTTAAAGGTAGTTAGGTTGAGGTTAACCCTTCGGCACATGCAATGGTTCTGAGAGATACATGACTTATATTTTTGTTTACTACTCGTGACTCACTACCTTGTGGACACTGTGAGTCATAGTACCTTTCACCTACTTCTCTATGCATCTCTTGTCAACGTTTGGTCAGTTTAACTCAATTCATGTTACTGTTAGTGTCGGTTTTCCACTGCAGCATCTCGGATCGTATCTCCCAGATACGTTGCGTGCTCTTACGTTAGTGTTGAAGTAGAATGAAATTTTTTGGAATGTCTTCGGATAAACGTGTTTTCAACCTTGAAAATGAACAAGATATTGAGTTAATTAGAGAAATTTGTTTTTCAAATGATAATGATGGGTAAGATGAAGATTATTTTGGTCCCCATCCCACCCTGCTTTATTTCATCCAAAAATCGGAATGAAAGAAGTAGTTTATTTGGGTTCAACAATGATACTACTCTTGTTTCATCTGTTCCTAAAAAAGGGAAAATAGTAGTAATGATTTTAAGCATGCATTTGAATAACGCTATTGACAAAAACACAGGAAATTTGGAGAAACCAGAAATAATAACTCATTATAACAATGCAAAATCGGAGTCGATGTTCTAGTTGAAATGACTGAGACCTATAATACTGCACGAAACAGCAGAAGATGGCCAATGCTCATATTCTATTCTATTCTGAATATTAGTGCCGTAAATGCTCAGGTGATTTATCTTGGAAATAAAAACAAAATAAAAAACAGACTCAGCTGCAAAGATTTCAGCCTACAAGACAGAGACAAGATGAAGAAGTTCCACAACAAAGTAAAAAAAGAAAGCGCTGCATCCGCTGCAACATTACGAAAAGAACTAGGTTGACGAAATATTGTTGTAAATTTTGTGATTCATGTATTTGTTTAGAATATACCAATATGATTTGCTCAAGTTGCTGTGAAAATTGAACATGTGGTTCAGGCTCTGATTCTGACATAAATTTTATATCATTAAACAATTAAACAATTTTTTAAAATTAAACAAAGTACATTTAGTAATGATATTTCTTTAGTTCTTACATTGATTAATTTTTGTCTTAATAAAAATAATTAAATATACAATCACTCAAAATGCAATAATTAATTAATACTTGGAAACATTCTTACCTTTCCTCTTCCTTAGTATTTATATATACATATATATATATATATATATATCATTTATTTACACAATTCGCAAAGTTAAACAGTATCCTCTTCATATTAACACCATCATTTTTAGCAATTCACAGGTTTTAAGTATTATCCTCTTTATATTCATTGACAGAGTAATACGCTTTATTTATAAAAAACATTTTTAACTCCCTATTAAAACGGTTTACATTTAAAGTACCTTTCAGTTGTGAAGGGAGTTTATTATATAGCATTTTACCAGCATAATCAGGACATTTCTGTAATAGTTGAAGCCCGTGATGTTTCATATATAGGAACTTTATTTCTAGTATTATATTTATGAACATTTCGTAATTTGATTTTTTGTACATTTTGTGTTCTTTCGTATAAAGTAGTCTTATACATATACAAAGAAGGGATAGACATAATTTTTAGTTTTTTAAAATATTAGAAATATTAGAACTGCATTGATATTTTTGCAACGGTACCTTAAATTAAAATACCTGACGTTTGGAGCGCGCGCGCTTGGTGCGACTGGTCCTCTTTGAGCATTGAGTGGCATAACATGAAACTAGTACCCCCGCTACGCAGTTGCGCGGTCCTGGGTGGATGGCACTGGAAGCGCTACGAAGTGAGGGGGTGGGGGTTCTCTATCATTTTAACTTCGTAGCCTTAAAAGCACGTGAGTAGATCATGGGGACTGGGCGTCATACTGAGCTGTCTGCAGTTATCATGTACAAAGTGGTTTTTATGTAATGGTGCGAGATTGAAGAACGGTGTTCTGCAGATCATCGAGTGATGATTCATCACTGAATTTTTTTCATTTCTCGAGGACTGAAGAAGTGGAGGTATTTCTTCATTCATCTAGTTTACGTGCATACTAATTTTTTGAAAATGTATTTTCCATTCTGTTTATGTGCATATATCTTATTGTCTAGATGTACAAGTATATATACGGATGGTTCCGATGAGTTGTATGTGCCGCTTTGTGCAGATGTACCTATTTTATACTTAGCGTAATTAGTACTTGGAGGACATGCTGCTCCTGATTTGGTAAACTGATTACATAAGACTTCGCGTAGTTTCTAATCGAAATTGGCATCTGCGCGTCTAGATACAGTTGTAAATTATATTGCGAGATAGGAGAATGGTTATTCGTAGATATTCTTAAAGAATATTATACCATAAATCTCCTAAGTTATAATTTCTGTATTATGAAAATACTTGGTATGTTAAAAATGACGGTAACTTATTGAATGCCCCTGATGCCTGGTGTTTTCAAGGATAATATGGAATTTTGTTTTATTTTCTGCCCTTTTGTGCAAAATTAATTTAGCCGAATATTCTAATTGTAATAACGGTTGTCCACGTGATGGTTTTTGCTCAGCAATTTCTTGTATCATTGTGAATATTAAATTATTGAAGTTACATATGTTAGACATTCTAAAAGTAATTAATTGTAACTTTTCAACGTATCATTTGTGGTTTTAATGTTGATTAGCCAGATCTATACTCTGTTATGAAAAGTTGCTCCAGAAACATACTTTACCTCATTGAATGGCCCAGATGTTTGTTTTTAAAGGCGTTTTCAAAGATAATCAGCAAATTTATTTTATTTTCTCTCCCTGGGGGGAAAATTATGTTGTCGAATATACAATTAGTAATAAAGGTTCTCAAAGTATTGGTTTTTGTTCAGATTTTTTTTGTATCACTGTGAATATTTAACTATTGAAGTTACATATATTTAGCAAATTGAAACTAATTAATTGTAACCCTTCAATGTTCATTTGTGGTTTTAATGTTGATTAGAAAGAACTCGACACTTATAAAAAGTTGTTCCAGAAATATACTATCTTATTGTATGGCCCTGATGCCTGGTGTTTTGAATGGCGTTATGAAGGTTAATCTAGGGAGTTTGTTTTATTCCCTTCTCCTTTGGGGGAAATGTATTCTGCAGATTATGCAAATTGAAATAACAGTTGGACGTGATGTTTTTGTGCAGAAATTTGTTATATCATTGTGAATATGTAATATTCAGTTATTGAAGTTACATATGTTCGACATGTTAAAAGTAATTAATTGTAACTTTTCAGTGTATCATTTGTAGTTCTAATGTTGATGAGCAAGTAGTCTACTATTTGTTGAAAAGTTGTTCCAGAAACATCTAGTATCTTATTGAAAGGCACTGATGCCTATTGTTTTTTAATGTGTTTTGAAGGTTAATCTAGAATCTGTTTCATTCGGAAAAATTCATTTTTCAGAATATGCAAGTTGATAGTCCAGTAGTCCATATTATGTTTTTTGTTCAACAATTTCTTGTATCATTGTGAAGATATAAATATTGACATTACATAGTTCTGACCTGTTAAAACTATTTGATTGTAACTCTTCAATGTTTCATTTGTGGTATTAATGTTGATTAGCAAGCTCTATACTCTGTTATGAAAATATGTTCCATAGACATACGTTACCTTATTGAATGGTACAGATTACTTGTTTTTAAGGTGTTTTCAAGAAAGTAGAATTTTGTTTTCTGTTTCTTTCTGAAAAATTCATTTTGCAGAATATGGAAGTTGATGGAACGGTTCTCCACATGATGGTTTTTGTTCAGCAATTTCTTGTATCATTGTGAATATGGAAGTTACATGTGTTAGGTATGTTAAAACAAATTATTTGAAAATCTACAATGTTATAAAAAGTTGTTCCGGAAACATTGTTATCTTATTGAATGGCCCCGATGCCTAGTGTTTTTAAAGGCCATTTTCAAGGATAACCTAGAATTTTGTTTTATTTTCTGCCCCTTAGTGCAATATTCATTTTGCCGAATATTCTAATTGCAGTAACGGTTGTCGACGTGATGGTTTTTGTTCAGTAATTTCTGGTATCATAGTGAATATTTAATTATTGAAGTTATATATGTTAGACATGTTAAAAGTAACTAATTGCAACTTTTCAATGTATCTTTTGTGGTTATAAAGTTGATGAGCAAGAACTCTAGTATTTGTTGCAAAGTTGTTCCAGAAACATGCAGTATCTTATTGAAAGGTACTGTTGCCTGTTTTTTATAAAGGTTTTCAACGTAAATCTAGAATTTTGTTTAATTTTCTGTTTCTTTCTGAAAAATTCATTTCTTCAGAATATGCAAGTTGATAGACCAGTAGTCCATATTATGTTTTTTGTTCAACAATTTCTTGTATCATTGTGAAGATATAATTATTGAAATTACATAGTTCTGACCTTTTAAAACTATTTGACTATAACTCTTCAATGTTTCATTTGTGGTATTAATGTTGATTAGCAAGATCTCTACTCTGTTATGAAAAGATTTCCAGAGATAGGCGTTACCTTATTGAATGGCACAGATGTCTTGTTTTTAAGGTGTTTTCAGGAAGCTAGAATTTTGTTTTATTTTCTGTTTCTTTCTGAAAAATTCTTTTTGCAGAATATGCAAGTTGATAGAACGGTTCTCCACATGATGGTTTCTGTTCGGCAATATCTTGTATCATTGTGAATATTTAATTTTTGAAGTTACATGTTTTTAGTATGGTAAAAAAATGTAACTCGAGAATGTGTCATTTGTGGTTTTCATGATGATTGACAAGAATTCTGCTATGTAATGAAAAGTTGCATCCTTTTAGCATGTTAAAACAAATTACTTGTAACTATCCAATGTTTCATTTGTGGTTTTAATGTTGATTGGCAAGAACTCGACTATGTTATAAAAAGCTGTTGCGGAACATTGTTATTGAATAGCCCCGATGCCTAGTGTTTTTAAAGGCAGTTTTCAAGGTTAATCTGGAATTTTATTTTCTGCCCCTTTGTGCAAAATTCATTTTGCAGAATATTCTAATTGTAGTAACTGTGGTGAGATGGTTTTTCTCAGAAACTTTTGTATCGTTGTGAATATTTAATTATTGAAGTAACATATGTTTAGTATGTTAAAACAAATACTTTATAACTCTTCAGTGTTTCGTTTGTGGTTTTAATGTTGATTGGCAAGAACTCTACTATGTTATAAATAGTTGTTCCAGAAATATTGTTATCTTATTGAATGCCTAGTGCTTTTAAAAGCCGTTTTCAAGGATAACCTGGAATTTTGTTTTATTTTCTGCCCCTTAGTGCAATATTCATTTTGCCGAATATTCTAATAGCAGTAACGGTGGTCGACGTGATGGTTTTTTTCCAGTAATTTCTGGTATCATTGACAATATTTAATTATTGTAGTTACATATGTCAGACATGTTAGAGTAACTAATTGCAACTTTTCAATGTATCTTTTGTGGTTTTAATGTTGATGAGCAAGAACTCTAGTATTTGTTAAAAAGTTATTCCTGAAACATGCAGTATCTTATTGAAAGGTACTGATTTCTGTTTTTTTATAAAAGTTCTCAAGGTTAATCATGAATTTTTTATTTTGTTTCTTTCGGAAAAATTAATTTTTTCAGAATATGCAAGGTGATAGACCAGTAGCCCATATTATGTTTTTGTTCAACAATTTCTTGTATCATTGTGAAGATATAATTATTGAAATTACATAGTTCTGACCTTTTAAAACTATTTGATTATAACTCTTCAATGTTTCATTTGTGGTATTAATGTTAAGATCTATACTCTGTTATGAAAAGATGTTCCAGAAACACGTTACCTTATTGAATGGCACAGCTGTCTTGTTTTTAAGGTGTTTTCAGGAAGCTAGAATTTTGTTTTATTTTCTGTTTCTTTCTGAAAAATTCTTTTTGCAGAATATGCAAGTTGAAAGAACGGTTCAGCACATGGTGGTTTTTGTTCGGCAATATCTTGTATCATTGTGAATATTTAATTATTGACGTTGCATAGGTTTAGTATGTTAAAAAAAATAACTTGTAACTCGACAATGTGTCATTTGTGGTTGTCATGATGATTGACAAGAACTTTACTATGTAATGAAAAGTAAAATATGTTTAGCATGTTAAAACAAATTATTGTAACTATTCAGTGTTCCATTTGTGGTTTTTATGTTGATTGGCAAGAAATCTACTATGTTATAAAAAGTTGTTCCGGAAACATTGTTATTTTATTGAATGGCCCCGATGCCTAGTGTTTTTAAAGGCAGTTTTCAGGGATAACCTGGAATTTTTGTATATTTTCTGCCAACTTTGTGCAAAATTCATTTTGCCGAATATTCTGATTGTAGTAACTGTGGTCGACGTGATGGTTTTTACTCAGCAACTTTTGTATCATTGTGAATATTTAATTATTGAAGTTACATATGTGTAGTATGTTAACACATTCTTTGTAACTCTTCAGTGTTTCATTTGGGGTTTTAATGTTGATTGGCAAGAACTCTACTTTGTTATAAATGGTTGTTCTGGAAACATTTTCGTCTTATTGAATGGCCCCTAAGCCAAGTGTTTTTAAAGGCCATTTTCAAGGCTAACCTAGAATATTGTTTAATTTTCTGCCCCTTAGTGCAAAATTCATTTGCCGAATATTCTACTGTAGTAACGGTTGTGGACGTGATGGTATTTGTTCAGCAATTTCTTGTATCATAGTGAATATTTAATTATTGAAGTTATATACGTTAGACGTTAAAAGTAACTAATTTTAACTTTTCATTGTATCATTTGCGGTTTTAATGTTGATGAGCAAGAACTCTAATATTTGTTGAAAAGCTGTTCCAGAAACATCTAGTATCTTATTGAAAGGTACTGATGCCTGTTGTTTATAAAGGTTTTCAAGGTTAATCTAGAATTTTTTATTTTGTTTCTTTCTGAAAAATTCATTTTTTCAGAATATGCAAGTTGATAGACCAGTAGTCCATATTATGTTTTTTGTTCAACAATTTCTTGTATCATTGTGAAGATATAAATATTGACATTACATAGTTCTGACCTGTTAAAACTATTTGATTGCAACTCTTCAACGTTTCATTTGTGGTATTAATGTTGATTAGCAAGATCTATACTGTTATGAAAAGATGTTCCAAAATGTGGCGTTACCTTATTGAATGGCACAGATATATTTTTTTTAAGGCGTTTTCAGGAAGCTAGAATTTTTTTTATTTTCTGTTTCCTTCTGAAAAATTCATTTTGCAGAATATGCAAGTTGATAGAACGGTTCTCCACAGGATGGTTTTTGTTCAGCAATATCTTGTATCATTGTGAATATTTAATTATTTAAGCTACATGTGTTTAGTATGTTTGAACAAATTACATGTAACTCGACAATGTGTCATTTGTGTTTCTAATGATGATGGACAAGAACTCTACTATGTAATGAAAAGTTGCATCCTTTTAGCATGTTAAAACAAATTACTTGTAACTATTCAATGTTTTATTTGTTGTTTTAATGTTGATTGGCAGTAACTCTTTATGTTATAAAAAGTTGTTTCTGGAAACATTGTTTTCTTCTTGAATGGCCTCGATGCCTAGTGTTTAAAGGGCACTTTTCAAGGATAACCGGGAATTTTGTTTTATTTTCTGCCCCTTTGTGCAAAATTCATTTTGCCGAATATTCTAATTGTAGTAACGGTTATCTACGTGATGGTTCTTGCTTAGCAATTTCTTGTATCGTTGTGAATATTTAGTTGTTGAAGTTACATATGATTGACATGTTAAAATTGTAACTTTTCATATGTTACAATTGTGGTTTTAATGTTTTTTAGTGAGATTTATACTCTGTTTTTAAAGTTGCTGCAGAAATATACGTAAACTTATTGAATGGCCCAGTTGCCTTGTTTTTAATGGTGTTTTCAAGGATAATCTGAAAATTATTTTATTCTCTGTCCCTTTGGGGAAAATGTTTTTTTGCCGAATAAATAAATAGTAATATTGTTTGTCAAAATATTGCTTTTTGTACATTTTTTTGTATCATTATGGGTATTTTAATTACTGAAGCTACATAAGTTTAGCACGTTAAAACTAATTAATTTAACCCTTCAATGTTTCATTTGTGGTATTAATATTGATTAGCAAGAACTCTACGAAGTTATGGAAAGTTGTTCCGGGAACATTATGTTATTGAATGGCCCTGATACCTGGTGTTTTTAAAGCCCAGTTTCAATGGAATTTTGTTTTATTTTCTGTCCCTTTGGGGAAATGTATTTTGCAGGATATGCAAATTGAAATAAGAATTGTCGACGTGATGGTTTTTGTTCAGTAATTTCTTATATCAGTGTGAATATTTAATTATCAAAGTTACTTATGTTTGACATGTTAAAAGTAATTAACTGTAGCTTTTCCATGTTTCATTTGTGGTTATAACGTTGATTAGCAAGAACTTGAATAGGTGTTGAAAAGTTGTTCCAAAATCATGCGTTAACTTATTGAAAGGCACTGATGCCTAGTTTTTTAAAGGCCGTATTCTAGGATAACCTGGAATTTTGATATATTTTCTTCTCCTTGGGGCAAAATTAATTTTGCCAAATATTCTAATTGTAATAATGGTTGTCGATGTGATGGTTTTTGTTCAGCAATTACTTGTATCGTTGTGGATATTTAATTATTGAAGTTACATGTTTAGCAAGTAAAAACTAATAAATTCTCACTTCAGTGTTTCATTTGTGTTTTCAATTTTGATTACCAAGAGCAATACTATGTTATGAAAAGTTGTTCTGGAAAAGCGTTATCTTATTGAATGGTCCTGATGCCTGGTGTTTTAAAAGGCCAGGGTCAAGTATAACCTGGAATTTTGTTTTATTGTCTTCTCCATTGGGCAAAATTAATTTTGGACAATATTCTAATTGTGTTAATGGTTGTTGACATGTTGGTTTTTGTTCAGCAATTTCTTGTATCATTTTCGATATTTAATATTGAAATTTGACTTGTTAAAACATTCATTGTAACTCTTCAAAGTTTCCTTTGCGTTTCAAATGTTGAGTTGCAACAACTGTACTATGTTATGAAAAGTTGTTCCGGAAACATTGTTCTTTTATTGAATGGCCCGAAGCCTAATGTTTTTTAAAGGCCCTTTTCAAGGATAACCTGGAATTTTGTTTTATTTTCTTCCACTTTGTGCAAAATTCATTTTGCCGAATATTCTAATTGTAATAACGGTTGTTGACTTGATGGTTTTTGTTCAGCAATTTCTTGTATCATTGTGAATATTTAATTATTGATGTTACATATGTTAGACATGTTAAAAGTAATTAATTGTAACTTTTCAATGTATCTTTTGTGGTTTTAATGTTGATGAGTAAGAACTCCACTATTTGTTTAAAAGTTGTTCCAGAAACATGCAGTATCTTATTGAAAGGTACTGATTCCTGTTTTTTTAGAAAGGTTTTCAACGTTAATCTAGAATTTTGTTTTATTTTCTGTTTCTTTCTGAAAAATTCATTTTTTCAGAATATACAAGTTGATAGAAAAGTTGTCCATATGTTTTTTGTTCAACAATTTCTTGTATCATTGTGAAGATATAATTATTGACATTACATAGTTCTGACCTGTTAAAACTATTTGATTGTAACTCTTCAATGTTTCATTTGTGGTATTAATGTTGATTAGCATGCTCTATACTCTGTTATGAAAATATGTTCCAGAAACATACGTTACCTTATTGAATGGTACAGATTACTTGTTTTTAAGGTGTTTTCAAGAAAGTAGAATTTTGTTTTCTGTTTCTTTCTGAAAAATTCATTTTGCAGAATATGCAAGTTGATAGAACGGTTCTCCACAGGATGGTTTTTGTTCAGCAATAACTTGTATCATTGTGAATATTTAATTATTGAAGTTGCATGTGTTTAGTATGTTAAAAAAATTACTTGTAACTCGAGAATGTGTCATTTGTGGTTTTTATGATGATGGACAAGAACTCTACTATGTAATGAAAAGTTACATATGTTTAGCATGGTAAAATAAATTACTTGTAAGTATTCAATGTTTCATTTGTGGTTTTTATGTTGATTGGCAAGAACTCTACGATGTTGTAAAAAGTTGTTCCAGTAACATTGTCATCTTATTGAATGGCCCTGATGCCAATTTTTTTTCAAGGCAGTTTTCAAGGATAACCTGAAATTTTGTTTAATTTTCTGCCCTTTAGTGAAAAATTCATTTTGCTGAATATTCTACTGTAGTAACGGTTGTCGACGTGATGGTTTTTGTTCAGCAATTTCTTGTATCATGGTGAATATTTAATTATTGAAGTTGTATATATTAGACATGTTAAAAGTAATTAATTGTAACTTTTCATTGTATCATTTGTGGTTTTAATGTTGATTCACAATAACTCTACTATGTGATGAAAAGTTACATATGTTCAGCATGTTTAAACAAATTACTTGTAAGTCTTCAATGTTTCGTTGGTGGTTTAATGTTGATTGGCAAGAACTACTATGTTACAAAAAGTTGGGATGCACAGGAGTACAATCGACAATCTTGTTCAGATAGACTCCTTCATCAAAGAGGCCTTTCTTCGAGGACAACATGTCTTAGGCATTTTCTTAAATTGGAGAAAGGCTACTACACTATCTGTATTTATAAGATTTTAAAAACGTTGCTTAAATCGGGTTTTAAAGGTAATTTATTGACTTTTATCAAAATTTTTTTAGCAGATCGAACTTTTAAAGTAAAGGTGGGCAACACCTTTTCCAGCTCTCATGCCGAAGAGAACGGTATTCCACAGGGATCTGTTTTAAGCGTCACATTATTTGCAATCACTATAGACGACGTATTGTCCTGCCTCTTATCACCAGTCAAAGCCTCTCCCTTCGTGGATGACCTGGAAATATTCTGTCGGTCGTCCTAGCTCTCTGCCTCAGTGAGGCAACTGCAAATGATGCGTCAACGATTGTGGAAGTGGTCCATTATCAACGGCTTTCGTTTCTCTGTCAAGAAGACTTGTTGTGTCCACTTTCACTGGTGCCGTGGTCTTTTCCCCCAACCTACATTATGGTTGGGAAACCACTTTCTAAATTTTGTGAAATCCGTTTGCTTTCTTGGAATGCATTTAGACTGTCGACTCGACTGGAGGGATCATATTAAAAAATTAAAATTGAGGGTACAGTCTTCCATGAATATTTTAAAAGTTCTATCAAGCCAGTCCTGGGGACGGAACGCACATCAATGCTCCTCCTTTACAGGGCATCGATGAGGTCTAAACTCGACTACGGCTGTTTTATTTACGGTGCAACACGACCATCGTTCTTGCGTCTGCTGACATCATTGCACAATGCAAGACTGAGGATGGCAACTGGGGCATTTAGAGCTAGCCCTATCGTCAGCATTTACAGCGATGCTGGCGAACCACCTCTAGAGATCAGGAGAAATGTTCTGATGTGCAACTATGTCAGCAAATTTATGGTGCTTCTGTCTCTCCCGTGTTTTAAAATAGTTTTTAATCATAATTTATTGAATGTTTTTAACAGGAGACCACTTGCAACTAAACCGCTGTGTGTTCAGCTTTATAATTTTATAGAAAATATTGATTTTATACTCCCTACCATGTAGAGAATATGCCCCTCTGGAGTTCCTCCATGGCAGATCCCTTGGCCTGACATCTCTTTCGAATTAGCAGCTAGATCGAAAGAAGATTCAGTCCCTGTCGAACTCAGGTCCTCTTTTGCCGAGGTCTTACACCAATGTCCGGACTTCGAAGTCATCTTCACAGACAAGTCCGAGACAGAGTGCGCTTGTGATTTTGTCACCTTGCACAGATCTTTTGGAGCGAAGCTACATCCACTGTGTAGTGCATACACAGCGGAGCTTACAGGCATCAAGCTCGCCCAAATGGCGTTGGTTGTTGTGACAATCCGTTCCTGTTTGCTCCGACTCAATGAGTGCGCTGTAAACCATTGCCTGCTGCGATTCTGTACACCCATTAGTGGAGGCTACACAAATCTCTTTAACTCGCCTGAAGGAAAGAGGAACCTTTGTTAAATTCTTGTGGGTCCCCAGACACTTAGGAATATCAGGCAATGAGGCTGCTGATAAAGCAGCCAAGGAAGCTCTCTGCAAACCCGAGATTGATAGGGATGCCGTTGTCTCGGGAGACCTACGGGCTGCATTCAGGAGCTCAACTCTGAAGGATTGGCACCTTTCAGGGTAGTCTATTAAGGAGAACAAGCTGTGTATGATCAAGAATGACACAAGGCTCTGGGCGTCATCTGTCAGAAACAGTAGAAGAGAGGAGGTAGTCATCACTCGGTTGAGGATTGGGCATACTGCCCTGACACATTTGTACCTGTTCTCCATCCCTCGGGTACCACCTCAATGTGAGGATTGCCACTCTAGTCACTGTAAGACACCTTCTGACAGACTGTTGTAAGGACTGTGATGTACGCAGCAAATACTTTATCACAGGAGATTTAGACGACATCCTTGGCGACAATTCGTCAAGGATAGACAAAGTTTTATCCTTCATGAAGGGGGCTAGCCTCTTTCACAGGTTTTGAACATTGATTCCAGTATCATTACCGCGGTTATGTTATTAAATTATCATAGAATTTTAATTTAAAAAAAAAATAATACTCTAGTGAAATTAATAAAATTAATATATTGCACTTTAAGGTGGTAAATGACCTTAGCTGTCGAAGCACCTACAAAAAATACTAATCCTAAGTTGTTCCGGGAACATTGTTATCTTTTTGAATGTCCCTGAAGCCGTGTTTTTAAAGAAAGTTTTCAAGGATAACCTGGAATTTTGTTTTAATCTCTTCCCCTTAGTGCAAAATTCATTTTGCCGAATATTCTAATTGTAGTAATGGTTGTCGACATGATGGTTTTTGTTCAGCAATTTCTTGTATCATTGTGAATATTTAATTATTGAAGTTACATATGTTAGACATGTTAAAAGTAATTAATTGTAACTTTTCAATATATCATTTGTGGTTTTAATGTTGATGAGTAGGAACTCTACTGTTTGTTTAAAAGTTGTTCCAGAAACATGCAGTGTCTTATTGAAAGGTACTGATGCCTCTTGTTTATAAAGGTTTTCAAAGTTAATCTAGAATATGTTTTATTTTTGCTTTCTTCCTGAAAGATTCGTTTTTCAGAATATGCAAGTTGATAGAAAAGTTGTCCATATGTTTTTTGTTCAACAATTTCTTGTGTCATTGTGAAGCAATAATTATTGACACTACATAGTTCTGACCTGTTAAAATTATTTAATTGTAACTCTTAAATGTTTCATTTGTGGTATTAATGTTGATTAGCAAGATCTATACTCTGTTATGAAAAGATGTTCCAGAAACACGTTACCTTCTTGAATTGCACAGATACATTGTCTTTAAAAGTGTTTTCAAGTATCTGGAATTTTGTTTTATTTTATGTTTCTTTCTGAAAATTCATTTTGCTGAATATGCAAGTTGATAGAACGGTTCTTCACATGATGGTTTTTGTTCAGCAGTATCTTGTATCATTGTGAATATTTAATTATTGAAGTTACACATGTGTAGTATGTTAAAACAAATTACTTGTAACTCGACAATGCGTCATTTGTGGTTTTAATGATGATTGACAAGAACTCTACTATGTAATGAAAGTTACATATGTTTAGCATGTTAAAACAAATAACTTGTAACTCTTCAATGTTTCATTTGTGGTTTTAATGTTGATTGGCAAGAACTCTACTATGTTATAAGAAGTTGTTCCGGAAACATTGTTATCTTCTTGAATGGCCCCGATTCCTAATGTTTTTTAAGGCAGTTTTAAAGGATAATCTGGAATATTGTTTAATTTTCTCCCCTTTGTGCAAAATTCATTTAATTACGTAGTGATTGAAGTTACATATGTTAATAATTATTAATTGTAACTTTTTAATGTATCATTTGTGGTTTTAATGTTGATGAGTAGGAACTCTACTATTTGTTTAAAAGTTGTTCCAGAAACATGCAGTATCTTATTGAAAGGTACTGATGCCTGTTGTTTATAAAGGTTTTTAAGGTTAATCTAGAATTTTGTTCTAATTTTGCTTTCTTTCTGAAAGATTCATTTTTCAGAATATGCAAGTTGAGAGAACAGTTGTACATATGATGTTTTTCTACAGCAGTTTCTTGTATCATTGTGAAGAAATAGTTATTGACATTACATAGTTCTGACCTGTTAAAACTAGTTGGTTGTAACTCTTCAATGTTTCTTTTGTGGTATTAATGTTTTAGACTGCCAATATTCCATAACCTTATCAGAATAAAACCCAGATTGAGCTAAACATTTTGGGATCTGATAAGTCCAAGTAGCTTTTTCATTTGGATTTAATACAATTGGACTTATGACTTTAAAAGGAGCATGATGTACAATAAATTATTCATGATCAATTTCATACATGACGGGCATTACAGGTGAGCACTCAATTTCCTCACTGAAATCTTGTAATATGTTTGTGATGGAAGCCACAAACAAAGATCTATTATTATAGATTACAGGTAAATCATTGTAACGAAATTGAGAGTACCTCACTTAACATATACTGGTACACATTCAATCAAATAAGCAACTTCTCCTCTCTTTAGAGATGTATAACCTGGTTTTTTCATATAAGCAAATGCAAATTCATCCTCATTAATACCTGCTGAAGCTAACATATTATTGAGGATTTGGAAAGTGTTCTTCCATCGAAATTGAAGAACATCCTCATACAGGGTTTGATGTGTGTTCTGATATGTCTTTCTACATAAACGAATTTAAAATTAGTATATGTAGCTAGATTGACAATTAGAGGATCCATATTTACTTACTTAAAGTAAAACAATCGAGTAGGATAGAGAATAATTTTCCATCGAGGATGCTCTGTATTGTATGCATGTTGGTGATAAATATGGGTGGTTGTAGCGAGAAGGTGGCCTGTAAATTCTCTACTACAATTACGGTTCGGTTGTCTCTTGACGAACTTAATTTCTCACAGGGACCCTTGTATAATACCACAAAGCTTGTAGGAGTGCAGTCATCAACTGCAGTAGGCTCCCGAAATGTGTAACCATGTATGGGGTCATATGTTCCTTTACAGCCAGTTGGTGTGGAAAAAATCCCCGTCTCTGAGTCTGAAACCCCGTATCCGTCTTAAAAAGTAGCTCATAGTTGATTGATACTACATCTGCTTCATAATGCTTTCCTTGGAAGTCAAAAGTGCTACCCTCACAGGAAGCTGATCTTCCCCAAATAGAGCCAATGGGTCTAGCGCTTCCAATTATTGAAGTAAAAAATCCAGAGATCTTAACTTCAGTTATTCCAAGGAGTGATACTTTCATAGTAGAATGAGTGTTAGTACATGTAATTCTGTTGAAAGGTTCAATAGATGTAGCAAACCCTTGTGATTGAATTGAGGTATGACTATGCATCCCGCAATGAGTTATAAGCAAATTGAGTTTGGCATAGCATGATATGTATGGGAGTGAAGTATATCTTTTTCTTTGAATTAACTGCAAATGAATGTTAGTGCTGGTAACAGCACTTTGCACATCATCACAGGGAATATCATTCTTGACTGATACCGCTGTGTACTTTATATCTTCATGTTTGCGATCATAACCAATCAATGAAGATACAGAACTCGGGAAGAATAAAATCACGAAACTCACTAGCATTTTAATACAATAAAAATACATAGTGGACTGTTGAAACCGGAGAGTCTTCCCCTCCGTGAGGCAACGTTCTTCGAGCAGGCTGCGTACTACTGCCGTTGTTCTTGACCTATCTTTCTTTAGTCTTGCAGGAATTTCCCATGCTGCTGTTACAGATATATCGCTAATCGATTCCATCTGTGTGATTTTAAGAATTCTCTGAGACTGTTGAAACCAGAGTGTCTTCCCCTCCCTCACGCAACGGTCATAGATCAGGCTGCGTACTGCTGCCGATGATCTTGGCCTATCTTCCGTTAGTCTTGCTGGAATTTCCCGTGCTGCTGTTTGAGTTAAATCGCTAATCGATTCCATCTGTGTGATTTCAAGAATTCTCTGTCACTCGTTAAACCAGAGAGTCTTCCCCTCCCTCACGCAGCGGTCATAGATCAGGCTGTGTACTACTGCCGTTGTTCTTGGCCTATCTTCTGTTTGTCTTGCTGGAATTTCTCGGGCTGCTGTTACAGATAAATCGCTAATCGATTCCATCTGTGAGATTTCAAGAATTCTCTGACACTCTTGAAACCAGAGAGTCTTCCCCTCCCTCACGCAACGGTCATAGATCAGGCTGCGTACTACTGCCGTTGTTCTTGGCCTATCTTCCGTTAGTCTTGCTGGAATTTCCCGTGCTGCTGTTCCAGTTAAATCTCTAATCGATTGCATCTCTGTTATTTCATATATCAGGCTGCGTACTATTTCCTTGTGCATCAACACTTTTCCCCAGGAACTTATTTGTTATGATCTTTGTTAAAGATGTCTGACTAGCAGCTAAGAGAATTTTAGACTGCCAATCTTCCAGAACCTTATCAGAATAAATCCCAGATTGAGCTAAACTTTTTAGGCGCTGATAAGTCCAAGTAGCTTTTTCATTTAGATTTAATACAATTGGACTTATGACTTTAGTAGGAGCAGGATATACATTATACCATTCATTATCAAGTTGATACATAACGGGCATTACAGGTGAGCACTCAATTTCCTCACTGAAATCTTGTAATATGTTTGGGGTGGAAGCCACAAACAAAGATTTATTATTATAGATTACAGGTAAATCATTGAAACAAAATTGAGAGTACCTCACTTAACATATACTGGTACACATTCAATCAAATAAGCAACTTCTCCTCTCCTTAGAGATGTATAACCTGGTTTTTTCATATAAGCAAATGCAAATTCATCCTCATTAATACCTGCTGAAGCTTACATATTATTGAGGATTTGGAAAGTGTTCTTCCATCGATATTTAAGAACATCCTCATATAGGGTTTGCAGATGCGTTCTGATATGTCTTTCTACATAAACGAATTTAGAATTAATATATGTAGCTAGATTGATATTTAAAGTAAAACAATCGAGTAGGCTCTGTATTGTATGCATGTTGGTGATAAATATGGGTGGTTGTTGCGAGAAGGTGGCCTGTAAATTCTCTACTACAATTACTGTTCGGTTGTCTCTTGACGAACTTAATTTCTCACCGGGACCCTTGTATAATACCACAAAGCTTGTAGGAGTGCAATCATCAACTGCAGTAGGCTCCCGAAATGTGTAACCATTTATGGGGTCATATGTTCCTTTACAGCCAGTTGGTGTGGAAAAAATCCCCGTCTCTGAGTCTGAAACCTCGTATCCGTCTTAAAAAGTAGCTCATAGTTCATTGATACTACAGCTGCTTCATAATGTTTTCCTTGGAAGTCAAAAGTGCTACCCTCACAGGAAGCTGATCTTCCCCAAATAGAGCCAATGGGTGTAGCGCCTCCAATTATTGAAGTATTAAATCCAGAGATGCTAGCCACACCCGACGAATCGGCTTGCCGTCGCGTCTTGACGTTCAGGTTGGTGAGTGCGGAGGCTATGGGGGCTGTGTAGGGGGGTCAAAGGTGCATGGGTTTGGAGTGCCCATGCACTGGAGATCTTACCCGAAGCAGACCACCTAGTCAGAGGTGCTATATCCTGCTGGTTAGCCCTGGCGTCTGCATCAGTTTGTGGTGCGGCGTCCCATTTGTGGCTCCGTGGTGGGTGGGGAGACCAGAGGACGAAAATTAAAAACCTATTATGGCTCTTTTTACAGCCACAACAACTCCTCCTCCTCCAAAAAGATCCCGCCCAGAAATGGGCGGGGGAGACTCAGTTGCCGGCAGTTGCCGAAAATATTTAATCGTAAAGTGCACTAAGGAAGGAGAGACCCTGACGAAGGTGTCTCCCTTCCTAATTCACAAGGTTCTGTCTGGCTCGGTGCCAGGACAGTTAGAGTCTGTGAAGAAACTGAGAGATGGTACCCTGCTTATACAAACATGTGATGATAAGCAGAGCCAGAAGTTGCTGTCGATGACAACTCTGCATGACATCCCAGTGAGAGTTGAGACGCATAAGACCTTAAATACATGTCGTGTCGTTATATCATGCTACGACCTTCTTTATGTCGACGTCGAGGAGATAACGAAGGAGATGGCTCCCTAAGGAGTCATCTCCTGTCGCAGACTGACGACGAAACGCAACGGTGAGACGATAAATACGACCTCTGTTGTGCTCACGTTCGCGTTCGATAATCGGCAAGCTGCCAGAGAAGGTGTTCGTTGGATATGAATCGTGTCCTGTCCAAGTCCAAGTAGCTTTTTCATTAGGGTTTAATACAATAGGACTTTAGAAGGAGCAGGATATACATTATACCATTCATTATCAAGTTAATACATGACGGGCATTACAGGTGAGCACTCAATTTCCCACTGAAATCTTGTAATATGTTTGTGTTGCAAGCCACAAACAAAGAAAGATCTATTATTATAGATTACAGGTAATTCATTGTAACAAAATTGAAAGAACCTAACTTTAACATATATTGGAGGCCCCCGACCTCTGCGGGGGGACTAAATACAAATATAAACCCTCCCACACGGCCTCAGCCAGGGTGGGGTGGAACACAGAAAGAATTACATAAATAACACCGCACTCCACCCAACCCACACGGGTTGGGGGGTGCGGCTGGCAAGTCTCTATATGAAAAGAGCATTTCGTCAAAAAAGAACCTCGGGTCGACGCAGCTGAAGGCCGGCGACCCGAGTCTCTTCGCCTCCTCGTCTTACTACGGCAAAGATCGTGCGAGGCGGAGGCTCTTCTTGGCTCCCAGAACCCATGAAGCGGGACTCCGGGGGCACCTTCACGATGGGAGCCTGCTGTCAAGACAGTCCCGACTCCCACGCGTCGCCGAGAGGGGGCTACACCGGGCAGTCCTTCTAGTATGGCCCATCCTCCCGGGGTCCGTGAGGCGGGAACCCGGGTGCCCGCACTGTCGCAGGTGGGATGAGCTGTCATAACAGTCCCGTCTCACTGCGCCGCACACGCAGCAAACAACAGCTGCCGGCGCCAGTAGGACGCTGCTACAAGCAGACCAGACCCTTTCCACCGCCGACCGATTCCGGGGCCCGTGAAGCGGGCATCCGGAACTCACAAGGTCGCGCGGGGGAACTGCTGCAAGGAGCAGTCCCACTCCCCTCGCGTGCCCACACACGCACACACACGACACTCACTCTCGCGACGCAACGCTACGCAAGGCAGTCCTTTCCACCCCCGTTGCCGACTTGTCCCTTGACGCACCGAAAACAACACATCCTACTACTCGGGAAAGGGTCTACCGCAGGCAGTCCATACATCTCCCGATGGTTGCTCCCTCGGCGGTCGGCCGGTCCAGGGCGATGACCGGTAGGGCAGATTCCCTAGGAGCTCCTACCTCCACAGCGACTCCAGCAGGATCCGGAGGCGGCCGCTCTCGCTGCCTCCCACGGGTCACACTCATCGCTGCTCCACCATCGGTGTATTGCCGCTCCCCCGTGACGTGCTCGATGTACAGCTTCCGAGACCACTTGATGGCCTCGGAAACTATACGCCTCCGCATATCACCCACGCTCTTCTTGGGGAGCTGCAGTCGGCGCAGAAGGGGCTCGTTCGCCGAATCCCAGGCTCCTGACGAGCCCACGACGAGAGCGCTCAACATCATGGTCCTCTGGTAGCGGTAGAGGACCCTGACAGAATCGACCAAGGTAGCATATTCCTCCATCTTACTCGCCCTGGCCGCCCAGAGATCTTCCGGCCGTGACGTGCATCGGCCCTTCGAGTCTCTCGCGGATGATGATGTGCGTTCGCAGCAGGGAATTCACCCCGGCGATCGTCCTGTCGAGCGCGACGTCCCACGCGGGCGGGAAATATTCCAGCGGGATGTCGATGATGCCATCATGCCGCCGCCTCCAGCCGTCCGACATCGGCAGGCAGTGGTTGATGACGTGGGGCAGAGTTTCTTCCTCCGCCCCGCATCGCCGACACCTGGTATCTCCCCGCGCTCTTCCTCGTCTGGCGGCATTCAATGGTAGAATATTGAGCCGCGCCTGGTGTATGAAGCGTTCCTGATGCCCATTGGCACACCTAGATAATGATATGACTCTCCCCGTGCGAACGTGGACATCGCACTTCCCTGCACGTCGAACGCTGTAGGCTGGGCACCGCGCACTCTTACCCCTGGACCGTAACGCAGATGGAGGCTGGCACACTTGGCGGCTTTAAACGACAGGCCACACCATTCAGCCACCCGGACTACGATCCAGAGCAGCTGACGCAGCATGCCCTCGCTCCTCGACACCAGAGCGAGGTAATCCGCGTAGGCCAGGACACTGTAAGTCTGCCTTCCTGACCTGTAGCCTGCCAGCGCCCTCTTCGTCTCGATGGACCTCACCATGGGCTTGATGGCGAGGTTGAAAAGCACTGGAGACAACGGGCTGCCTTGGCAAACACCACGCACCACTTGGAGGGGGGAGTGAACCCGCGGATAGTTCTCACCCGAGTCTTACCCCCCGTCAGCAGATCATCGATCGCCGCAGTCATCCCCTCCGGCATTCTGAAGGTCCGCAGCGTCTCGACGATCTTCCGGTGCGGGATGGACGGAAAAGCATCCGCCAAGTCCAGCCATGCCACTGCGATCTCCTTTCCGTTCCTGTTGGCGTCCTCCAGGAGGGCTTGCAGCACAAAAGTGTGTTCGAAACAGCCCTCCGACGCCTGGACGAAACCCTTTTGGATCGGAAAGGAGATCCGACGACCCGACTCTGCCCAGGCGACAACACGGTCCGCCAGGCAGCCAGTGTAGATCTTGGCGATCCTCTGAAGGAGGGAGAGCGGCCGCCAATTCCCCAGCACCTCGGGATCCCCTCCCTTACAGATAAGCACCGTGCTCGATATCTTCCACTCGTGCGGAGGCAGCGATCGAACACTTTGGCGATCGCTAGGCAGCCGGGGTCAATCTTCCTCCAGGTCCCATAGGTCACTCCATCCGGTCCGGGGGCCGTCGCTTTCGCCCTCGAAAGCCTGCCGGCCACTTCAGCAGGCGTAACGGGACGGAGCAACAGACGCTTCTCGGCCTCGGTGGATGGAGCAGCGAAGTCCGGAACTTCGGTCGTTGGCCTCGTCCAGGGGTGAGGGCAGGGCAGTGGGGAGAATCTCCCCATCCGTCGCCCTGCAATGAAGGTCATCCTTCCTCACTGCCGCTTCGAAAGCCCTCTTCCTATCAACCCTGTAACGGAATTGGAGGCGGCCAGCAGCCCGGGCCGCCTCCTCTTGAGTGGCTGGCCCACTCAGAGTACTCCGGTCGATGTTCCGGCGCGCGGTCACTTCACACGGAGTGTGGTTCCCCACCCTCTGGGCTGTCGACACCATGTCGTCCACTAACCGGTCGAACTGGTCGTGATCGTCATCATCGATCAAGACAGACAGACAAACGACTTTATTTAGGGCGAAATTTAGACTGTGAAGTCCCTTCTTACATTTAACCCTTTCGTCAGGATTGAGAATTATATACAATTTAAATTACAGACTATAACATACATATTGACTACAAATTTTGTTAGTTGACAAAGAGAGTTACCATAGAATCATGTTAGTTTTGTGGGTTGGAAAAAAAACTGTGTAATCACATCTTTTAGCACAGAAAAAATGTCCCACTGCGGAAAAACACCTACGAAGAGTAGGGAGGTGTAAAAAAACCGCAAAAAATCCCTAGACAGATACAGAAGAAAAAAAAATATTAATAGATAAAAGCTGAGGATTTGAATACCAACAGATAAGAGGAAAGAACAAACATAGACATACATGGAACATGTGAGAAAATAAAAAAATAAAATAAAATAAAAAATACAAAAATATACAGATACAGCAAGTTCTTATATAACAAGTACATACGAGAGAATTTTAAATAAAGTACAAAAAAGGAGTATACATTATTTAAAGTACTTATACAACATATACATATGGGAAATTTTAGAAAACACTGTTCCCTGGAAAAAAAGAATTATTATGCGCTTGTGTTTTGATTATGAAATGCTCGTTGCTGCCTCGTTTACTGTTGTCATATGAGAAAAGAGTAACGTGAAGTATGATTTCTTGAAGGAGGATACAGTTGGAGAGTTTTGTATGTGAGGAGGTAGAGCATTCCAGAGTCTACATGCGGTGACATGAAAAGATTTATTGTAGATTTCTGTCCGGTGAAGAGGAATTTGAAGTTGGCTGTTTCCCCGTGTATAAATGCTGTGCACGTTGCTCATGAATGAAAATTGCGATGACAGGTAATGAGGGTTAAGAGTGGATTTTATGGTGAAAAATAGTGATAAAAGATGAATGCGTCTTCTTGCCTCGAGTTTAACCCATGATAGTTTGGTAAAGGAGCTTGAGACATGGTCGCTTTTTTTGAGGTCGCATATAAATCTTACGCAGGCGTTGTGGGTGCGTTGAAGTTTTGTAGAAAGTTCATCAGTAAGATCTTGGTAAACAACGTCACAGTAGTCGAAGTGGGGTATGAGAAGTGCAGAGAATAGAAGTTTTCTCAGAGAGTAAGGTATTGAATTCTTCAGGCACGTGAGGGAATGAAGGGAGCTGTTGACAGTTTTGCAGATTTTGGTTACTTGTTCATACCAGGAGAAGGATTCATGAATAATAATGCCAAGATTAGTGACTGATTTTACAGGATTTATGATGTGGTTATCTATCGAGAGTGGTGGAAGGTTATCGAATTTTATGGAAGAAAGAAGTTTAGGGTAGCCGATGGTGATGAACTGAGTCTTCGATGGGTTTATTTGAAGTAAGTTTTGTGTACTCCAACCGTTAATTGAGGCGAGGTCTTTGTTCATGAGGTTGATAGCATGCTTTAAGTTGGTTGCAGGGGAGTGGATGTATATTTGGAGGTCGTCGGCGTAAAGGTGGTGTTTGCAGGAGGATATTTCGGTGGAGATATCATTAATGTAGAGGGAGAATAACAAAGGGCCGAGAATTGATCCTTGGGGGACGCCTCTTCCGACATGAATCCAGTTGGAAGAAGAGTTGTCAGACATGACTTTTTGGAAACGGTTGTTAAGGTACGATTGGATCCATTTTGATGATGACTCGGAGAAATTTAGGAGGCGAAGTTTCGCGAGTAGGATGTCCTTGTCTATAGAGTCGAAGGCCTTACTAAAGTCGAGCAGTGTCATTAAAGTGATCTCTCTTCTGTCCATGGCGCGGCGAATATCGTCGGTAATTTTTACAAGTGCTGTGGCCGTGCTGTGTGATTTGCGGAATCCTGATTGGAGCGGGTCGAGTAAGTTGTTGTATGTGAGAAATGATGTGATTTGTTCATGAATGAGTCTTTCGAGTGCTTTGGAGAGGGAGGGTAGGAGACTGATCGGCCTATATTGAGTCGACCCGTGGGAAGATTTCTTAGGAAGGGGGCGCACTAACGCTAATTTCCATTGTGATGGATATTTTCCTTGGAGAAGTGACCAATTGAAGATATGTGTTATGGTTGGAGCGACAAGGTGGAGTATTTTCTGTATTATTGTGATAGATATCCCATCTGCGCCAAGCGACTTCGACTTTATTTTGCGGAGAGCATTAATGACTTCTATTTGAGTTATGGCGGAAAAGTTAAATATTGGAGAGGAGGCGGTGAGAGATGTTGCGGCGCGGCGGAGCAAGTCGTCGATGACAGCAGTTTTTCTATCGCAATCGATAATGGTTGGTGGTGTGGTGAATTCGTTGTTGAGACGGTCGAGGGATGTGTCTGTAGGTAGAGTGCTACCTTTCGATTTGCCAATGCCTAAATGTCTTAGATTTTTCCATATCGAAGCTTGACTGTTTTGATATCTCGTATGTATATTTTATTTTTGAGTTCCTAATACGCTGTTTTGTATAGTTTCTTAGTGTTTTGTAACGTTGGAATGCGCCAGGAGATTTTGATTTCTTGAAGGAGCGGAAGGCCGCATCACGTTTCGACATGAGGGATTTAATATCTGTCATCAGCCAAGGTGCATGTGGTTTAGAGACCCGAATTGTTTTGAGAGGAGCGTGTTTGTCTAGTAGAGAGTGTATGTGGGCATTAAATGTTTCTACTTTTTCGTCTAAATCATTTAAGAATTCGATAGAGTCCCAAGGTATTTTAGCGGCGTCATCTGTCAGTTTTTCGTCGTCGATTGCCTTCAAATCGCGAGACGTAATAAATTTGGGTTTGTGTTTAGGGCATCTAAGGGAATACGCGATGTAGAGTAGGTCGTGAGCGGATATTCCGGGTGCGGCAAGTTGACCGTGAATTAATACTTTGTCGGGATTGGCTGTAATGGCTGCGTCGATCCATGTGGATGACGTTGAAGTATGATGAGTGGGATCGAGAGGCAAGAGAGTTAGTCCATTGGAATTGAAGGAATTTCTCAGGTAATTTGCATCATGGCTAGTAGAGAGAAAATTAGCATTGAAGTCACCCGTGATAAAAATGTGCTGGAAGTCGTGAATATGGGTGGAAATGACTTCATCTATTTCATTCAGATAACCTATTTTTGGTGGGCGATAGACAACCCCTGCAAGAATTTTAATGGATTCTATTTTTATGTCAAGAAGGAGATATTCAGGCTTTTTCCTATAAACTGGATCACTATGAGTTAACACATTGCAACTAATGTCGTTCCTAGCGTATATTCCCACTCCGCCTCCACCTTTTCCAGTACGATCGTTGCAAAAGAGTTTAAAGCCGGGTATTTCTACTGAATATGATGGTATCGAGGGTTTTAGCCATGTCTCGGTGACGGCAATTAAGTGGACGTTTTTTCGTGGAAGTAAGGATCGAATCTCGTCTATGTGCGCTTGAAGGCTTTGGGCATTAATGTAGAGAATTTGGAAAGAGCGTGGAAAAGGAGCTAGTTTCATGGAGAGTATTTGTTGGGTTTGAGCCTAATCAATGGGTGGTAAACGAGGCACTGCATAGTCTGGGAGAAGGGGGTTGAGGGCAAAGGTGTTGCCGTGGGGCCTGTTTGTGGGTGGGGTAGGAATGAAGTCAGCGGCTAGAGGGTTTAGGTACGAACTCGTTGGGCGTTCATTAGGGATGAAGGCAGGCACGTTAGGATTGAGTTTGGAAGAATAGGCAGAGGAAATGCGTTCACAAGTAATGTTAAGATTCCGGGAATTGGTGATTGGAGAAGGGAAGGAGATAGGGGTGGGTGGGTTGAGAGAAGGGACATTAGTGTTGTTCATCGGGAGAGGAGGGGACAAGGACTGGGAGTCATGCTGAGCAGGTGGGAGGTTGATGTAGGTTGCTTGGAAGTTGAAGGCCGTGGGGCGGTGAGGTGGGGAGTTTATTTTGAAGGGTTATATGACTTGCTTGTGAGTAAGAGTAGGGGATGTATAGGGTGGTGTGTGGGATTTATGTACGGGGGCACAAGTGATCGCACAGCGATATAATGCGAAACAAGAAATAAAAAGTTATGTGAGCCTAACGAGAGAGTTTAACGATATCTATGCGGTTAAGGAATGGGTAAGATGCACTTAATGGGGCTACGATGCTAAAATAACGGGGAGAACGCAGCACTGGTATAAGAAACAGATGAAAAAGAAGGGATTAAGAACACTCAGGAATGAGGGAACTGCGCTGGTAAAGCGACCCTTGGATGGCACTAAGAACTCGGTGAGCACTGAAAATTGAGGGACGGGACCACTAGGAGGAGGATATGCGCTAAGGGAAAACACAACACTATGCCGGCACTTAAACTCGCAAATATGGAGTATCACTACACTACGGACTGGGTGGATTACACGGAATGGGTGGGGACTGCACTACACTGGGGAACACTGAAGAAGAGGAGACTAACACTACACGGGGAGGAATCGGAGCACTAAAAAACTTAAAGGGGAAGGCAGGAATAAGGCACAGGACTATTCAGGAGTTTGCGAATATGGAAACGGGGATGGTAGGTGTCACGGGAACGGGGATGGCAGACCTCACAGGAACTGGGATGGCAGGCGTCACGGGAGTATGGATGGCAATTAGAACGGAAAAAATAAAATAAAAAACCCTTGACACCGATGGATGTAGACGAGAACTGGGACCTAGGCGGGTGTAACTTTTTCTTCTCACAGGAGACAGGAACAGGGATGCCAAGGCTTCAGGGAGCGGTGGAAGTCAAGTAAGCGATAATGCAGGATCACAGAATATTAAACGCACAGTAATTGGGAGGACGGTAGTTATGTTGTATAAGTATACGATAGGCAAAGGAGATACAGATATTATAGGATTTCAATCTGCTATAAACAGATTCGTCAAGAAGAAAAAAAAGAGAGAAAAAAAAAAAACACAGTCGTCTCACACTAATTACGGCGCTCACTCCTTAGATTTGGTTTGTTGAGTTCCCGCTGGAAGTTTTGTAACTCCTTCTCAGTGGAGATGTGGAAACGACCACCGTTGTGGGATAAAGCTATAATTTTCCCGTCTTGGGTCCAAACGGATCTAGGGCCGGCGATATCCTTGGCTGAGTGGAGTAAAAATTTTCGCCTTTGTGTTAGCGACTCGGTGACGAGAAAAGCCGTTCCCTTAAGCTCACGTTTGTTGTGCCATACTTTTTCCCTATCTTGATAAGACAGGAAGCGCACAATGATGAGACGTGGGAATTTGGAATCCCTTCTTGGTGGTCCAATACGATGGGCTCTGGAGAGCATTGAAGGAGCCACTTCTACTTTTAGGCGGTTCCTAAAAAACTCACCGGCGGCTAGAAGGCAGTTTTCGCGCTCGATCTCGGGGATGCCATGAATAAGGAGGCACGTTCGTCTCGAATATTGTTCGAGGGCATCGAGTCGGTTGTCGAGGTCTTCTTGACGACTGCTGAGATTGTCCAAGCGCTTTAGTATCTGCCTGACATCGCCCAGGACTTGTTGGTGGAAAGAGTCGAATCGTTCCTCGAGGGATGATAGCGATTCCTTCTTTGTCGTGACGTCCTGCACCTTGACTTCCTTCAGTTCATCTTTGAAGCTTGCCAAAGAGGACATCACCGACTCCACCATGGAACGAATGTCGTTGTTCTCGGATTCCAAGTCCTTCTTCGCCGGGTTGTTTTTCGGGGCCATCGCAGCAGGGAGAGTGAATGGGAGAATTTGAGGAGCGACCGAGAGACACGTCAGTCACAAATGACCATAAGCGAGCAAGAGGGGGTCGATCATGTAAATCGGTGAGAACTAGATTTCACGTGAAATCCGCCATCTTTTTTCGTTATCACGTGAGAGCAAAACAGTGCGATCACGTAAGTTCCAGTTGTCGATGTCACCCGAAAGCGATAGTGAGATCTTTACGCCAGCGAAAACAAGGCGACAAGTAGTTATCACTGGAAAACATGGAGGGTCACTTGCTTTTGGCCGTCGTTCATGAGGAAGAAGAACGAAGAAGACGTCAGTTAAGGGTGATGAGGAGGAGATTACGAGACCATCACAATCCGTATGACATTCTTGATGAGGATTTTGTGAAATTATATCGGTTGCCAAAAGAAGCCGTACGAGATATTGTCGAGGAGATTGCCGAAGTGATGCCGGCTACACAAAGATGCACCACAATACCCACTCATATCCGTGTAAATACAAGCAGGGTTTTAATCTTATAAAAATTAATAGTAGGCTCGAATAATTGTAAGTAATATTTGTATGTTGGCAGTACAATTTTATAGTATAATATAGACAGTCAGTGAAGAAAGTTTTCCTTTATCGATGTTCGCCCTTTCAGCAAAACCGCCTGCTATAGATTTCATAAATATATGATGATACTAACATCTTATGTAAGAGTTATTAGAATATTGATTTTCATTGTGGAATTTTGTTAATCTTTTCGATTTTACTAACTTCCTTTAGTACGTTTCTTTGGATTGCTGTTTATGTAAAACATTTTAATTGTTAATTAAGTGCCTTAATAGCAGTCATTAAAGTATTTCGCTACCAGGGATGTTTCTTAGGATTTCCATTTATGTCTACTTTTCTGTCAATTTCTTTTTTATTAACTACCAGTGATATCTGTTCCATGAAAAAATTCGGCAGTCAGTGAATTGTTGGAATTTTAGATCTACCGTTAATTTGTTGGATTAACGCTAATATTACTGTAAATCATTAATATAAGCCTAGATTATATAACGGCAGCAATAATAAAAATCATATGGTCACTCTTTATTCATAGCGACAAATATACAAATTGACTTTCTTAAGTTATAGAAATGAAATACCTAAATAGCAGTGGATATCACACAATGAGGTCATTAATTTCCACATGCATGCATTTCTATCACTCTACTAACACAAGTGTTGTATGCAAAATGAATTCATGAAATTAAATGGGCTTAAATTACATTACTGTTCAGAGGGTATCCCTTACATTATGCTTATGCAGCAAGTAAAACTTGAATCTGTTTTGGATAAACAATGTTTTGATTTAGTATTCTTATTAAATTTAATTAATAATATTAATGAATGATCATATCTTTTTATGCATGCAACATTGAAATCAAGAAATAAGTATTCATAAAGCAGCATACCAAATATTCATACTTCTCTTATGTAAAAATGTTCATAATAAATTAGGAGCTACCCATGGGCAATGTTATTTTTTCATCTTCTGGAGCAGTGTTTTCTTGATAAATCAGGGATTCACCAATGCCTATCTAGCTATATAGATTAATTTTCACATACACCTTCTCCACA
Organism: Uropetala carovei; assembly: GCA_036926305.1. Lineage (NCBI taxonomy): Eukaryota > Metazoa > Arthropoda > Insecta > Odonata > Petaluridae > Uropetala > Uropetala carovei. The sequence continues at coordinate 1,483,150 of JAXCHB010000164.1, forward strand.
ATTATGTAATAATACATTTGTGTTCATTATGTAATCCCAATAATGGAATTGAAATTGGTCAACGGTGTCATCAAAACAAGATTATCTCCCTACCTTAGCAAGCTATTCTATTATAATGCTGAAACTACTATGGAAGCAGTTATTGAAAATGAGAGGAAGGCTGTCTTATAATTTCAATGTCCTTAAAAAGTATTTATGCATGAGAATTCATTGTCTGTAGGTGTTGGCAACACTGAATTTCTTGGCTTGTGGCAGCTACCAAAGAAGAATTGGTCAGGATTTTCTCCATGCTCTTTGCCAATCTTCTGTAAGTTACTGTATAGCCTACACATGTAATGCAGTTACACGGAAACTACTTGATAAATGGATTAAATTTCCAAAATCGGTTCTAGAAATTCAAAGAATAAAAGAGAGGTATGTTTCAAACAGTTGTCTATGGTAAATATCTTAGTAACAGCATACGTCTACATTATTGTTATCATCATAATTGAAGATTTATGGAGAAAACTAACATGCCTGGGGTGATTGGTGCTATTGATGGTACCCATGTTGCCATTGTGCCACCCAATGGTGGAAGGGAGCACCATTATTTAAATAGGAAACATTTTCACAGCAAAAATGTCCAAATTGTGAGTAGGAGTAATACTAAGCTTTCCATATTTAAGTGACCTCTTTCATGTTTCTAAAGAATTAAATTTCAATGTTTAGGTATGTGACTTTGATCTAAAAATATTAGCATTGAATGCCAGGCATGGTGGACGAACACATGACTCACATATTTGGAGATGCAGTCTGTTGAAAGGATACTTGCATCAGCAGTATTTGGCAGGAGAAAGAAGTAAATGGCTAATAGGTACCTATCTTTAAATTCTTCCATTCTATTCGTGTATCTATATAATAAAGCGCTAATGTCATGATATATATATATATATATATATATATATATATATATATATATATATATATAAACAAACCTCTAACATAAGCACGACTAGTACTATCACCTGGCTTAAGTGGTAAAGCATTTCTTATTGTCATCGCGTTTACATGGACCATATTTTGCAATTGAAACTATTGGATGACTTTACCTGTAAATTAAAGAAATTACATATCTTCCTTTTTCCAATATTTGCTTTCAAGGTGTTGTGTCCAGTAACAACGACAAAAGAAAATGAAATAACCAATTTGGATGAATTTTGTTCTATGAAATAACCGCTAAAGAAGATTTACAAAATTTCATTGATAATCTAAATAAACGGTTGCATTGATTATTATATAAAAAGAAAGTTCATATAATTCAATATAAAGTAACAAAGAAAATTAAAAAATAAACGTTCTCAATCAATTACTGTGTAGCATTAATTTCCTCTCTAATATGACTTTTAAAATGCAGATTTCTGATCAACTTCGCATAATGAAGTCAGTATGCGCACACAGCTGTGCCCTCAGCGAGATTCGAACCCGCAACCTTACCTATATGTACCTGGAAAATGCATTACTGTATTTTAATGTGAATTATTGAGATAAGCATTTTAACAGACTCCTTAATTTTTTATAAATTAATTGAAAAACCAGCACAAACATTGTGCGGGGTCTTCTAGTAAACAAATAAAAAGGAACAATCTTAATCTCTAGGGGACTCCGGATATCCAAACGAAACTTTGGCTTATTACTCCGATATCTAATGCTGAGCCAAACACCCCAGAAGCCCGCTTCAACAGCACTCACATGACTGCAAGAAACTGTGTTGAACGTTGCATAGGTGTTTTGAAGGGCTGGTTTAGGTGCTTGAGGAGAGATCGTACTCTCCACTATACACCTGAACGAGCAGTTACTGTTTTTATAAAGAACTGATATTATAAATGAACCAGAGAATACAAACGTAATCTTAAATTACAGGATACATCATAAACACTTGTGCAGTTTTACACAACATGGCTCTGCATTATCGAGTGCCATTACCTGAAAACATTCAGCCAGAAGCTGAGGAAATGAACGTGGTTGCTGATGGAGATATTAATGTTAGGAGAGGGATAATAAATAATCACTTTCGTTAATTTAAAACAATTTTTTTCGCCAAATGATTTCTCATTATTTCAATCAGGCTTTCCAAGGCCTTGGTCCTCCTCTCATCCCTCTCACTCTCTCTAGCTTCCTGCCTTACCTTCCTCTCCTCTTCTCTCTCTTTCATTACTACCAACTTCTCATCCAGAGCCAGCCTCTGTTTCTACCTTTAGCCGCCTCTCTTCCAATTCCAATTTTCCACTTTCCATTCTAGCCCTCTTCTCCTCCACCTCCACTAGGTCACCAAAGTGACCAATTCTCCTCTGAAATTTTAAATTAAACCATCAATTTTTATCCAACGTAAATCAATATAGCACCTGCATTATATAGTAAGTACAATTTTTGAAATAACAACCATTGAATTTAAACTATTAACTTAAAAATGCAGTATATAAACCAAATAACATAAACTACCTTTGGCTGGCTCGAGGTCTGCTTGGGTTGTTCCACGGTCTCTCTTATTCTTCCACACTCTGTAACCTATACATAGCATTCAATATTTAATTATAAAAATTTACTCCAAACTAATTTAATTAGAATGATAATACTATAACAGAAATTACATCACGCAAAGGCTGGCTCTCGCTGGTGGAAGGTAGTATCTCCATCACCTGTTATACATAACATAAGAGCAAATATTAGAAATCATTTATATTTTGAAAATTGTCGTTTCATAATAACTGTATCTTAACCTTCAGCAGAAAATAAATAATTACAGTTTTTAACAAGAATTGATTTTAAATTATTTAAAACCCATAAGATAAATAGATAACATAATCTTATAATAAGTATCAAATAGTACTAACCACTTCCTCTTCTGCAGGTATAATCTGAAGAGGAAGATCCATAAATCCTCCTGCTTCAGCTATATTGCTATCTCCCTCCAAACTTTCAGGTGCCATCCAATCCAGCAAGTTCTCCTCAATAGGACTCAACTGCTGGATGGATGGCGGGCCTCCACCTGTAGCCCTAGCATGGGCCTTCATTTTAATTGCCTTTTTTTAGTGTTGGCCTTCCAGTCAGACCAACACTGAAATTGAAATAAGAAGGCATATGAGTATAACACAACAGCTATGATTTCATTTACATGCATTTCTCAAAAAGTGAATACACAAATATTTTTCCTATGAATTTTTATGGTTATCTTCACCTTTTGCCACACAGCCTAATGCATTTAGGGAGACTGCAAGAGTCTCCCACTGCTCCTGATTTTTCTTCTTCCCTTGTGGCCCTAATACTTTGCCATAAGAAAAATCAGGATGCTCCTTCATAAACTGGAGCATCTTCTCCAGCTGGAGATTGGTCACCCTCGTTTCCCTTGCGCTTAAAAATTAAAATTTCTCTACGTCTAATTAAGAATTTTCAATCATATCAATTACTAAAACGAATCGAACTCATTATTATACTATACAACTTTCCTAACTTATTGTTAGACTGAATTCCGTTAAAAATGATTTGCTCAACCCAAAATAATTTCCAACTTCATAATCGTCGTTACATGAAAAGCACAACTTTAACTAAAGCTAATGTAGGGACACAAAAAATGGTTGGTTGCGTTATAATCGTAACTTACCTATATTTTCAGTTAAGTGTACGACCGTTTGCTAATACAAATAAATGTTTAAAATTGATAAATAACTTCCACCGTAAATGATTTGAGTCCGACTACTTGCCATTATTTTCATTGATAGTTAATGTTCAAAACATCGCCTAATCATGTAACATATGAGTTATTGATAAGATTTATTTGTAGTAATAATACAATAATTAAAAAGTTATACCCACCTCATTTTCTACTAGTTCTCTGGACGTTCTTCTCAAGCATGCAATAAACACACGATAAACATGAGTTATTTCTTCATGTGCGCATGCGCAGCGTCAAAATTTTCGTTGACTTGGCAACGTCTAGCAAAACAGATATCACTTGAGTGCACTCGTATCGAGTGCACTCGCATCGCGTGAGAAGTGAAAAGTTTCGTGATCGCTGTTTTGCGTTTCGGGTGATACAGATTTCGGTATCACCTCTCACTTATCACCTAACGGCAAAATTACATGATCGAACCCCAGCTCGACCAGCCAGCCCATCTGTAACGGTTGAGGGTCTTCACTGTGTGGGGGGAGGGTGCGGCTGTGTAAACACCGTCATTGTTTACATCGCCTCCCCCTTTCACGCTCGTCGCACTCCTGTCTTGGCTCCGAGGCACTACCGCTGCCTCCTCGCTACCGGCCTCCCGTCCCGGTGACTCGGGCCCTGCACTGGGATCACCCCATCCCGGCGGGCCGTTACTGGGTTGGGGAGACCGGGGGCCTGCGCCATGCCCCTAGCGTTCGACGCACCGGCCCTCCGCACCGGACGACGCGGAAAAGGGGGCTGCGCAACGACAGTCTCTCCCCTCTCTCGCTCGCATACATTGGGGCGGGGGGGGCTGCGCCCTGGCAGTCTGTCACCCCCACCTCCGACGAACTTCAATGTAGGACGGGGGAGGCTGCACCATGACAGTCCTCTCACCCCGCCTACGAGGCACGACTCGGGCACGGGCATCTCCCTTCGCAGCACAGGTGCAGTCCTGGGAGATTGTCGGGGGAGGCGCTGTGAAGGCACAGTCCGACCCTCCTCCCGACGCGGCACATCGTGTCTCTCCCTCCTCCGGCGCACGACACGCCACTCACCTTCCGAGACACCTGTCGTCTCGGGGCTGGTGGGCAGAGTTCTCTCAGCAGGGGCGGCGGCCTGTCGCCCCCCGCCCGCGCCAGGCGATGCGTCTGCCCCCGCTTTGCCTCTCCTTCGTCTCCTCGGTGGCTCCGGGTCGGCCCCCGAGGCTTGGGTGGAACGGCCCACCTGAACGAACCGGTCGGAGACGACGTGGTGCATCCCAGGGGGCGGGAGACTAAGGGAGCGTTCACCCCTCTTGGGGATCCGCTCCACCCGGCGGAAGAAGAAGCGACGTCTAAGCGCCGCCCTGCGCTTCTCCCTCCGCCTGTTCTCCGCCAAGTCGTCTACCCGGGGTGCAGCCGGCTGCGTCGCCTCCGACACAGGCACCGACTGCATACCCTCGGGCCTTGACTCGCGGATGGTGACCGCACAAGCTCTGCCAGGTGGCCCTCCCACAACGCGTTATTCACCTCCAGCAGCCGCTGCAACGCCTGCAGGGTCAGAGCACCTGACACTGCAACCGCCGCTGCCACTGCAGCGGATGCATCGGGCGCCGCACCCGCCGCTGCATCGGGCGCCGTACCACCCGCAGTCACCGCCGCCGCACCGGGCCCCTCCGCAACAGCCGCGTTTCCCAGCCGCTGCATCAGGCGCCGCTCTCGGCCGCCGAGGCAGCCGCAACACCAGGACTCCCCACATCGTTGCGGGAGAAATAGGTGGAGCACCGGGACGAGGGTCCCGAGAGGCGCCACGAGTCCGCCACCTCCCGCACATCCTCGTCCTCCCTCCAGCTCACACTAAGTGGGTGGGGTGGGGTGGTCAGTTCCACCTCACGCCCGTCCTCCGGCGGGCAAAACCCAACGTCACGGAGCACCACTTCACCGGAGCCCCACTTCTCGTCCCCTACCGCCAAGATGTCCGGCGTCTCGCGCACTACCCACTCCTCTGCTCCGTCCTCCATATCCGCCCCAACAGCTGATGCAGCCGTCGAACTCGGTGCAGCGACAGAGTATAGTCCTTGGAGTCGTCGCGAACGATGCGGAGTGTCCGGGGCCGCGATCGCTGGCGTGTCGGACTAACGAATGGAGGGTTCCGGGGACGGATCCCGTATTTCTTCCACCGTGCGATTGGGGGCTGGGGCACGCCTCATCCTGCCACCCTCCACCTCCCGACCGTCATCATGCCACAACCGGCGAACACCACGTTACCCTGGCATTCCACGACGGGCGGGGGAACGGGGCGGAAACTGGGACTTGGGGACCCATCAACAGGGGGCCTGGCTGTCGATGGTCATCGCAACTCTGCGCCTGCCGGGGTCGGCACCAAGCCGACCCTCCTGGCTACCGCTGGTGCGGCCAGGTGATGGATCTCACGGCGGGTTGGTGTTCGCGCATACAATCCAACGACCAAGAAATCAAGCTGTAGGGCCACGACAACAGTTAAATGGGGGGACTTAGTACAAATATATAAATCACCCGCCCCACAAGGCCTCAGCCAGGTGGGGGTGGAACACAGAACACATAACACCGCACTTCACCCAACCCACACGGGTTGGGGGGTGAGGCTGGCAAGTACACTTGCTCGAACAAAAATTAACCTCAGTTCGACACAGCTGAAGGCCGGCGACCCGAGACTCTTCGCCTCCGCCTCGTCTTGCTATGGCAAAGATCGTGCGAGGCGGAGGCTCTTCTTGGCTCCCAGAACTCTTGAAGCGGGAATCCGGGAGCACCTTCACGGTGGGAGCCTGCTGTCGGGACAGTCCCAACTCCCCCGCGTCATGCGCCGAGAGGGGGCTACACCAGGCAGTCCTACCCGTGCTCGGCGCCCTACCGTCCCGGGGCCCGTGAGGCGGAAACCCGGGAGCCTGCACTGTCGCAGATGGGACGAGCTGTCCTAGCAGACCCGTCCCCCTGCTCCGCACACGCAGCACACCACACCCGCGACAGCCGTCGGCGCCGGAAGGAGACTGCTACAAGCAGTCCAAACCGTTTCCAACGCCGACCGGTTCCGGGGCCCGTGAAGCGGGCATCCGGAACTCACCAGGTCGCGCGGGAGAGCCGCTGCAGTCCCGCTCCCCTCGCGTACCCACACACGCAGCACTCACACGACACTCACACTCGCGCCGACAGGGGGGAACGCTACGCAAGGCAGTCCTTTCTACCCGCGTCGCCGACTTGTCCCTCAACGCACCGAGAACGCACCCTACTCCTCGGGAGAGGCTCTACCGCAGGCAGTCCATACCTCTCCCGACGGCTGCTCCCTCGGCGGTCGAGGTCCGGGGCGATGACCGGTAGGGCAGATTCCCCAGGAGCTCCCACCTCCACGGCGACTCCGGAAGAATCCGGAGGCGGTCACTCCCGCTGCCTCCCATGGGTCGCCCTCCTCGCTGCACCGCCGTCGGTGTATTGCCGCTCCCCCATGACGTGCTCGACGTACAGATTCCGAGACCACTTGATGGCCTCGGAAACCATACGCCTCCGCATATCACCCACTCTCTTCTTGGGGAGCTGCAGGCGGCGCAGAAGGGGCTTCCTCGCCCCGGCCGCCCTGAGAGTATCGGCCGGTTATCGAAGGGCACCGTGACGTCGATGACGTGGATCGGCCCCTCGAGTCCCTCGCGGACGACGATGTCCGGTCGCAGCAGGGAATCCACCCCGGCGATCGTCCTGTCGAGCGCGACATCCCACGCGGGCAGGAGATACTCCAGCAGCATGTCGATGATGCCATCATGCCGCCGCCTCCATCCGTCCGACATCGGCAGGCAGTGGTTGATGACGTGGGGCAGAGTTTCTTCCTCCGCCCCGCATCGCCGACACCTGGTATCTCCCCGCGCTCTTCCTCGTCTGGCGGCGTTCAATGGAAGGAGATTGAGCCGCGCCCAGTGTATGAAGCGCCAGTCGCAGAACCGAATGTGCCGCCCCGAACGCACGAAGTGGTTGGACACACTCTGCGACATGGTCACCTCCATAACCTTGCCCTGATCTGGTTTCAGGGCAAGGCTACACCGGTACGACTCAATCACCGCCCTACGGAGGACCCGACAGATAGCATTCCACGATCTGACGGTGACGATCACCGTGCGGGAGTCCGGAGCCGACGCCGTTACGCCCCTCGCGCGTCGCTCCACTCCCACACCACACTCACGATCGGTCGCAGGCTCTTGGTCGACGCCCGGATGCGTGACCACACCGATGCGGCGTCGCCAACGTCCGCACCCAGATGCCCCTCACTCCCCCCACTGAGATAATGGCAGAGCACCTGCCGGCCAGGTGTCTCCGCCGCCCTACCTACCTTTCGTTGGACGACGTCCGTCAGGGCTTCCCGGGCGGTCGTCCTCGTGCCCCGGTCCCTGCACGTCAGCATGCGCTCACCATGCGCCACTGACAGCAGGTCGATCAGGACACGGAGGGGGATGAACCCGGCTCCACCAAGAGACGGCGGGAGGTGAAGAATCTCCCTCGCCGCCCTTGTAGGAAGGTACATCCATGACCGTGCGAACCTGCAGATCTCTGCGTCAACCCGCCGCAGATCCTTCTTCATAATCCTGCAGGCCCTAAAAAGGAATTCGCATCTGGGAAGGAGGAAAGTGCGGAGAGAGTCCAGTTTTTGCCAAGGGGCCAGGTCGCTCCGGCCGACGGCGCGTAGGCCACTGACCAAGCACGTCAGCAGCTCCGTCGGCATTTGAATGTTCCTGAGGCCCATTGGCACACCTAGATAATAGTAGGACTCTCCCCGTGTCAACGTGGACATCGCACTTCCCTGCACGTCGAACAGTGTAGGCTGGGCACCGCGCACTCTTACTCCGGGACCGTAACGCAGATGGAGGCTGGCACACTTGGCGGCTTTAAACGACAGGCCACACCATTCAGCCACCCGGACTACGATCCGGATCAGCTGACGCAGCATGCCCTCGCTCGTCGACACCAGAGCGAGGTCATCCACGTAGGCCAGGACACTGTAAGTCTGCATTCCTGACCTGTAGCCTGCCAGCGCCCTCTTCGTCTCGACGGACCTCACCATGGGCTCAATGGCGAGGTTAAAAAGCACCGGAGACAACGGGCAGCCTTGGCGAACACCACGCACCACTGGGAGGGGGGGAGTAAACCCGCGGATAGTTCTCACACGAGTCGTCCCCCACGTCAGCAGATCGTCGATCGCCGCAGTCATCCCCTCCGGCATTCCTAAGGTCCGCAGCGTCCCGACGAACTGCCGGTGCGGGATGGACGGAAAAGCATCCGCCAAGTCCAGCCATGCCACTGCGATCTCCTTTCCGTTCCTGTTGGCGTCCTCCAGGAGGGCTTGCGGCACAAAAGAGTGTTCAAAACAGCCCTCCGACGCCTCAACGAAACCCTTTTGGATCGGAAAGGAGATCCGACGACCCGACTCTGCCCAGGCGACAACACGGTCCGCCAGGCAGCCCGTGTAGAGCTTGGCGATCGTCGGAAGGAGGGAGAGCGGCCGTCAGTTCCCCAGCACCTCGGGGTCCCCTCCCTTGTGAACAAGCACCGTGCTCGATATCTTCCACGGGTGGGGGGGGGGACCCTACTCGTGCGGAGGCAGCGATCAAACACCTTGGCGATCGCTTGGCAGCCGGTGTCGATCTTCCTCCAGGTCCCATAGGTCACTCCATCCGGTCCGGGGGCCGTCGCTTTCGTCCGCGAAAGCCTGCCGGCCACTTCAGCAGGCGTAATGGGACGGAGCAACAGCCGCTTCTCGGCCTCGGTGGATGGAGCGGCGAAGTCCGGAACTTCGGTCGGGGGCCTCGTCCAGGGGTGAGGGCAGGGCAGCGGGGAGAATCATGCAAGAATCTCCCCATCCGTCGCCCTGCAATGAAGGTCATCCTTCCTCACCGCCGCTTCGAAAGCCCTCTTCCTATCGACCCTGTAACGGAATTGGAGGCGGCCAGCAGCCCGGGCCGCCTCCTCCTGAGTGGCCGGCCCACTCAGAGTACTCCGGTCGATGTTCCGGCGCGCGGTCACTTCACACGAAGCGTGGTTCCCCACGCTCTGGGCTGTCGACACCATGTCTTCCACTAACCGGTCGAACTGGTCGTGATCATCATCATCGATCAAGGCCAGCTCGACCAGCTGTAACGTTTGAGGGTCTTCACTAGGGGGGGGGGGAGAGCGCGGCTGTGTAAACACCGTCATTGTATACGTCGCCTCCACCTTCCACGCTCGTCGCACTCCTGTCTTGTCTTCGAGGCACTACCGCTGCCTCCTCGCTACCGGCCTCCTGTCCCGGTGACTCGGGCCCTGCACTTGGATCACCCCATCCCGGCGGGCCGTTACTGGGTTGGGGAGGCCGGGGGGCTGCGCCACACCTCTAGCGTTCGACGCACCGGTCCTCCGCATTCGCGGAGGGAGCACCGGACGACGCGGAAGAGGGGGCTGCGCGACGACAGTCTCTCCACTCTCTCGCTCGCATACACTGGGACGGGGCGGGGGGGCTGCGCCCTGGCAGTCTCTCCCCCCCACCTCCGACGAACTTCAATGTAAGACGGGGGAGGCTGCACCATGACAGTCCTCTCACCCTGCCTACGAGGCAAAACTCGGGGCACGGGCATCTCCCTTCGCTGCACAGGTGCAGTCCTGGGAGATTGTCGGGGGAGGCGCTGTGAAGGCACAGTCCGGCCCTCCTCCCGACGCGGCACATCGCGTCTCTCCCTCCTCCGGCGCACGACACACCACTCACCTTCCGCGATGCCTTATTCAAGAGGCGGAAGATGGGCGTCGCCCAAGACTTTCACGTCGGGGGGGCCTGGCGGGAAAGGACCGGTGATCGCCGCCGGTGTCTCGCCTCAGATGATCGTCGCGAGGCATCAATGAAATTGATAAGAGAGTAGCCGTCAGAATGTGATTTGGAGGTGGAGAGGTCCAACAGTGATGGGGGAATGACCTCGGAAAGTCAGAGGCTCAAAGGACCGGCGGATCGCCGTCATCTGCCAGCACCGCGGTAAACTAGTAGAGACGCCCGGTAAGCGCGGGAAGGGAGGGATTACATGAAACCCAAAAGGGCCACGGATGAAAAAAAAAACAAGTTAGGAAAGTGTACAGCGTATCACAAATGGGCACGTTTCGTGCTCCTTACCCCGGCGTCCGGCGAGGGCCCTCGTCAGTCGGTCCAGTATGTGATTGTGGCGGAGTTGCCACGTCCGGGAATGTCTGGTGCAATGATTCAGGACATGCGGCAGCGTCTTGTCCGCCCTCCCGCAACTCCTGCACCTTTTGTCCCCGCCTGGATCCCAGCAGCGGCAGGTGTTGAGAGGGAGTAGGTCCAACCGAGCACGATAGATAAACCTCCAATCACAAAACCTGGTGTATTTCCCACCTGCCAGGAAGTGATTGGAGGCTGTATCACTGAGGTACTCTGCAAGGTCTTCGATGGAGGGATGCCTCCTCAGTCTCCTCCTCACCACCTCTCTAGTCGCCCCTATGCGATGGTTCGCACTACCGGGTCGCGACACAGGAGGAGCCTGAATCCATGCACCACCATCAGTATATCGGTCAAGTCAGTCATGGTAAGAAGACCTGCTCCGCCGTGTTGGTGGTCCATGAACACCAACTCTGCCGATCCCCGCCTCGGCAGGTTGAGCCACTTCTTCGCGCAGGCCTTGACGAGTCTATCTGTCTCGGTCAGGTCTTTCTTCAGTGACCAGAGTCTCTACTTAATTTTATTTAAATATTTGTAAAAATGTACATCATGATTGTTATAAAGTTAAAAGCATATAAAATGGTCTCCTCGGCCTCATGGCTAAAGAGTTAAAATAGAAAAATATAAACGTATTAAAAGTCTTAAAATATTGTTCTTATCCAGCACGATCGTGCAATTGCAAATGACGCTTCAACGATTGTGGAAGTGGTCTATTATGAACGGCTTTCGTTTCTCTGTCGAGAAGACTTGTTGTGTCCACTTTCACCGGCGCCGTGGTATTTTCCCCCAACCTACATTATGGTTGGGAAACCACGTTCTAATTTTCGTGGAATCCGTTCGCTTTCTTGGAATGCACTTAGACCGTCGACTCGACTGCAGGGCTCATATTAAAAAAATAAAATTGAAGGTACAGTCTTCCATGAATATTTTAAAAGTTCTAACAAACCAGTTGGGGAGCAGACCGCACGTCAATGCTCCTCCTTTACAGGGCATCGATGAGGTCTAAACTCGACTACGGCTGTTTTATTTATGGTGCGACACGACCATCGTATTTGCGTCCGCTGACATCGTTGCACAATGCAGGCCTGAGAATGGCAACTGGGGCATTTAGAACTAGCCCTATCGTCAGCATTTATAGCGATGCTGGCGAACCACCTCTAGAGATCAGGAGAACTGCCCTGATGTGCAACTATGTCAGCAAACTTATGGCGCTTCCGTCGCACCCGTGTTTTAAAATAGTTTTTAACCATAATTTATTCAATGTTTTTAACGAGACCACGTGCAACTAAGCCGCTGTGTGTTCGATTTTATAATTTTATAGAGAACATTGATTTTACACTCCCTACTGTGTCCAGAATATGCCCCTCTCGCGTTCCTCCACGGCACATCCCTCGGCCAGACATCTCTTTCGTAATAGCAGGTAGATCGAAAGAAGATTCAGTCCCTGCCGAGCTCAGGTCCTCCTTTGCCGAGGTCCTACACCAATGTCCGGACTTCGAAGTCATCTTTACAGACGGGTCAAAGTCCGAGACAGAGTGCGCCTGTGCTTTTGTCACCTCGCACAGATCCTTTGGGGCTAAGCTACATCCAATGTGTAGCGTATATACAGCGGAGCTTACAGCCATAAAGCTCGCCCTGGATGGCATTGATTGTCATGACAATCCGATCCTGGTACACCCAATAGTGAAGGCTGTACAAATGTCTTTGACTCACCTTAAGGAAAGAGGGACCCATGTTAAATTCATGTGGGTCCCCGGCCACGTAGGAATAGCAGGCAATGAGGCTGCTGATAAAGCAGCCAAGGAAGCTCTAGGCAAACCCGAGATCGATAGGGATGTCGTCGTCTCGGGAGACCTACGGGCCGCAATCAGGAGCTCAACTCTGAAGGATTGGCACCTTTCATGGCATTCTATGAAGGAGAACAAGCTGCGTCTGATCAAGAATGACACAAGGCACTGGGCGTCATCTGTCAGAAACAGTAGAAGAGAGGAGGTAGTCCTCACTTGGTTGAGGATTGGGCATAGTGCCCTGACACATTCGTACCTGTTCTCCATCCCTCGGGTACCACCTCAATGCGAGGATTGCCACTCTCTAGTCACTGTAAGACACCTTCTGACAGACTGTCGTAAGTACTCTGATCTGCGCAGCAAATACCTTATCACTGGTGATTTAGACGACATCCTTGGCGACAATTCCTCAAGGGTAGATAGAGTTTTATCCTTCCTGAAGGAGGCTGGCCTCTTTCACAGGTTTTAAACATTGACTCCAGTATTCATTACCGCGGTTACCTTGTTCAAGTATCATTGAATTTTAAATTTAAACGTGACATTCTAGTTAAAAAAATGAAATGTAATAATATACTGTACTGTAAGGTGCTAAATGACCTTAGCTGTCGATGCACCTACAAAATCCCAATCCTACCTACCTACCTAGACATTAAAATTTCTAAAACAAGTACGCCAAAGAAGGGGCCCAATGCAATGCCCCTGTTGTGACCCAGATACAAACTGGGTCACCAAATAAAAAAGCTGGAGGGAGATCAGACAAGACTCCGTCACCTGGTCCCTCCCGCAAACCTTCTCCAGGAACTGAAGAAGGGATGGAGAAGGACACGTTTTCCGAGGGTGAGTGGGATACATCCCACACTACTCTCCGGAAGAAAGGGGGAAAGGGGAAGTTAAAAAGATAAGCTTCCCGTCCCTAACAGCACAGTCGTGCTCCACACGTAAAAAACACACATAAGGATGAAAAGAAAGGATAGACGAAGGGTGCACTTACACGATAGATCACTGGGGGGGGGGGGGGGGGCTCCACACTTTCACCTCCATCCTCGTATTGTCTATGCCCGCTGATGTGTTCAACGTAGATATCACGTGACCACCTGATGACGTCCGAGCAGCACAGCCTCTTCATCACTCCAGTGAATCGTCGCGGGAGAGCCAGGGCCCTGAGAACGGGATCATTTGAAGGGTCACAGGAACCCATGCTCCCCACGACGAGGGCAGCTACCGACGCATCATACCCCTAGCCTCGCAGTTGGTCGGCGAGCGCTGCGTACTTTTCTTCTTTTCGAAGCCGCGCGGCCAGGAGCCCTTCGTAGTTGTTCTCGAAGGGGATGGTCACGTCCACCAGCTGGGCCGTCTTCGTCCTTTCGTCGAGTCTCTACTCATATGTGTTATTTGTCAATGAATAGTTTTAGTGTTGTTTGTGTTTTATGTGTTCTGGAGCTTGCCGTTATGTAAGAGCTTTGCGCAATAAACTAGGCCACTTTCGAGTCCAATAAGAATCTCGTTCGTTGCGATAGTACGGCATTTGGTTTATCGAATAATTCGTGACTATTCTTTGAAGTAGCTGTTTAGCTTGAAGCTCTATAATATAATCACTTAGCTTATCGCTGTTTGCTATCCTCATAAAGTCAAGGTTCACTCGGTTCCGTACCTTGTTACGCTCAATTGCTGCTACCGTTGTATAAGGTTGTCCATCTTCATCCTTACGTATATCGGCGTTGTAGCATCCAATTACTTTTAACCCACTACCAATAAAAGCCTCACTCTGATTGGTAATTATTGGAATGTTCATAATAAGTAATGGACTGCATTCTCTCCAGGTTACTCCTCGTCCTATCCAGTCTGTGTCAAAAGCCACAAGCAATTCCTGATCTAATACAGTGGTTTTCCCAATGCCTGGGGGTTCATAATAGACTCCATGAATACTGGGGTGCGTTACACTTTCTGCGTTGGCTGCGCAATGTGAGCAAATCTTCTCCTTGTCCATCAGCTGCTGTAAACTAATGTCTGTTAAAGCGCCTCGTTTGCGTCTCGCCTTGTTCAAAAAGCTCAACATTTCACTATATTGTTGGGTTGATAAAGCTTTTCTTAACGAATGAAGACCGTGGTCTGTCTCTGGGTGCCACAACAAAATTGTGGGTTCAGTGACAGGAGTAGGATCCTTGTCAAGATGTAAAGCTTCCATCTTTGCATTGTGTCTTGGTTTTAGCCTGGTGAGCATCAGGTTGGCTAGACATGTGCGGTTCCCCGCGCTACTTGCATCCCACCAAACGGTTTTAAATACGTCATAGGGAAGCATGGTTGGAGTGTTGCCTTGTTGTGCTAATCTCCATGTAGCTATGTCCACCAATATTTGCTCAATTGGATCTGGAAGTCGTATGTGCTCACGTTTTAAGCCTGACAAAGCGTTGTCAACCTTCCGTTTGATAACCGCATACCAACATTTGTTGATAATCAGCTCGTTTGGAGGATCAACGATCGTGTCGCCTTGTTTATGACTATATGTTGTTAGCACATGTGTGTGATCTCCGCACTCAATTTTTGTTGATCGAAGGGCAAAGCTCCTAACTAATGTTCCAGTCAGGATTCTAGCTTGTTCAGCATGATGCCATTCCCATTCTTCTACATAGTCTAAGTAGTCTGCATACGTCTGACTTAATAATCTGTCCTGGTCTCAATAGATCTCTCTACGTCATCCATATTATCTACCTTTGCCTCGTACCCGTTTAACCAATCTACATAGTCAACGTCAGTGTCAAAGAGATTCTGTTCCATATTTAAATAAATCGTTTGTTTAAAATGTTTGACCTATTTATCTTAATCTAAATAAATCGTTTGTTTAAAACGTTTGATCTATCTATTTTGAAGTTTCCGGTTTTATTCACCTAACTGGTGCCAGTACCCGAAAACTGGCACCACTCTTATTGATTTTAATTTTCTTTCTTTTAAATAGAATAAAATATATCTTTTAAATGAATTTTAAATTGTTTATTATTTGTTGAAATTTATTTATCCCACTAATGAAATTTATCCACTAATGGAATTTTAATATTTATCCCACTGATGAAATTTATTCACTAATGAAGTTTTAATTTACTTTGACCCTGATGGTAATAACCCATTTGCTTTCCTCCACTGGTAAGATCCAATGTCGTCCTCTGGTCTTCTTTGCCTTATCTGTACTTTGCGGAGTAGTCCGTCATGCTGTCTTTGCCATATTGTCGTTCCCTTTGCGTCTTTCACGATTATATCGCTATTTAACTTGTGGTGATACTCCAATAACTTGCTGATCTTATAACGAGTCTCCTTAGTATACAGCCTCCTGTTTATCATAACAACAGCTCCTTGGCTATCATCGTATTTGAATGGTTGGTATTTAACCAGCCAATCTACAATATTGCACCGCTGATGAAATGTAACATTTCCTGGCTTCACTGGCGTCCCACACGCTATGCACCTTTGCTCTGCTCGATCCTTCTGCTTAGGAAACATCACTGATAGGGCCTCCTGTCCTGTAAGCCTAGCCTCGGCAAAAGTAATTGCCAAAACGTCTGCTGGACATTTGAATAGCCTAATCAAATGGGTGTTATCCAATTTGCTAGTTAAATCTAACTTAGCTGATGCGCGCTCTTCTGGGTCGCGTGAGAACATCATTTGACATATTAGTCTCGTCGTTCTAGAGTCGAATCCCAAATTTAACCTTGTAGGAATCACCTCCTCAGAGTCTGACCTAGTTGCCTGATTGCTCTCTTTTGCGCATAACCAAAGACCGTACGTAGCCGGGTCTGGCCTCATGGTTAGTGTACTACATTTAATAGAAAATTCCTGTAGCCACCTCTTCACTTCGCATTCTAGCATTTGCACTAATAATAGTTTATGCATCACTGCTCTGCGAGATCGCGTCCTTGTTTCGAGTTCAGCTGCTTCCGCTTGTTGTTTAACTTTCTCCAATATTTCGGTAAAAGCTGGATCCACTTCTATAATCATGGAAGTCATTTCCTGAATATCGTGAATATTCACATAAAGCTCCTTGCTATTCGATTCCCAGACGTGTCTGATGAATGGAAATTCGCAGGCAGATACTGTATACACAGCTGTCTCTACTCAGTGAGTAGTTTGTGCCAGTCTGGCAAAATCGTCTCCCTCTTAAAAGGGTATTTCTTTTTGGTCATAGATCAGGCTGTGTACCTACTCATCGTGGCCTCGGTTATGTTGGTCCGGCCCAACTATTTGGTTTCTATTCCGGTTTTACATGTCAATCCAAGTGTATTTTAAAATACACAAACCTTCATGTATCAGATCAACCCATGTGCTTTTCTCCATGCTAAGTTTTCTGGCCGTGTTGTCAGTAAGACTGACAACACGGCCAGAAAACTTAGTTCGTTGGACGTACGTCCGCTTCCAATTCTGCGGGGGTCATCAGAAAAGAGCGATGGGCTGTGCGCCCTCCGAGGGGAGGGGCTACGGCGCGAGGGTGATGCCATCGTTGGGTCCGGGGTGGCCGTGGGGTGTGCTCGAGTCGTATACTGTCGCGGCATCAGCGCGCAAGAAGAAGAAGCGGACGTACGTCCAACGAATTCCAATTCTGACCGACCTCCCTCGTTTCCGCCCTGCTCCTTATATACTGAATCGTACCTGCCGCGCCAATGGCAGGCCGATCCAGCATAGTTAGGAGAGGACGGTCCGAGAAGGACGATCGGCCAGGTTAGAATGCGTTGGAACGTACGCCCACGTCACTGCTTGTGACAAGTTCTTTATTATATCAAGATACAGTAATTTCAATTTTACATGGAAAAATAACAGGCCTCGACCCTTGGTTAGGGCCCATACCACGGCCTGATTATCGCAGAGCACCGTCAAACATCTGTCCGCGGGCAGGTGTCGCGCTGCCGCCGTTGCTCCCCGCAGTGCTGCCTCCGCCTCTGCCAGGTAGATGGGCTGTTCATCGGGTAATGGCATAATCTCTGTCAGCCGGTATTCCGGCACCACCCATGCCAACTGCCACGGGGTGGCGTCGGTATATACGATGAGCGGTTCTCGGATCTCGGTAGCGTATGCCCGCGCTTTGGTGAAAATCCCCTCTTCCCAGAATTGCAGTAGCACTTCATTATTCTGACGAAAAACGTCCGACACTAGGAAGAGGGGCAGCGCGAACATATAGGCCACCCACGACACATAGCCCGCCACTTTTGGTATGTCACATGTCCTGACCCGGGGTATAACGCATATGCCTTGGTGCAGACGCACAAGTGAACTGGGGGTTAAACGGAGTTCCATCGTGTACGTATTAATATTTACATCTAAGTATTTCAATTCATGAACTGGGTTAATGATGCACTTTCTATAATTAATTGTTATTCCCAAGTCTTCTTCGAGAAACCGTAATATATGTTTAACTGTAACTGTCGTGAGGTCCATGGAGTACAGGAGCCAGTCATCTAACAAGGGGAAGGCACTACTGACCCCCAACCGATTTGGCTGAAACTTCGTAGAGATAATGTCCATGACGTCCGATTAACGAAAATATATACATATCAGGGCCAATACCCAGCCGTTTTTATTTTATTAATAAAAATAAGTTATTATTTCCCTAGTCACTGCTTAGCTACCATACACGGTAACGTTGCTTTTCATAGGCGGCGCTAGCGTAGCCGTTAATGCGCTTGGCTGTAAATGTTAAGGTACGTTGTTCGAGTCCTTGTTCCGAAATTATTTTTCATTTTTTCCCACATTTTCACTTTCATTTTAAATGCTTATTTCTTAATAACGCTATATATTTTTATTTTTTAATAGTTAATATTTTTAATATACTGATGTGCAGTTTTGAAGAATTATTTGTAGCGTACATAGCGGTTGGTTTTCCTCGTTAATAAATTTTTCATTGTAAAGCGATTTATTATTGTCCTCCCCATGATTAAACAATGAAAAGAAACTTATTGTCTTTCACGTATTGTTTCACAATCATGACATTGTGGAAAAATTCTTTGAAAGCATTTGGAAAAGGATCAGATAGGAGCGATCTCAAGTGCTACAAGATCAGTGTTACTTCTTTCATCAGAGCATTGTGAGCATTTTAACTAGTGTGTTTCGAAGTGTATTTCTAACATACTACAGTTTTTGCTGATTCAAAAATGGAATATACTGCTTCAACATCTTCAGCGGGGAATCCTGTAACGAGCAAAAATGTTACATCTCTTACGTCTCCTCCTTTGGACGACGAAACAGCGAAAGATGCATGAAACTCCTCTGAAAAAATGGATTGATGTCGGATAAAGAAGTTCCCGAAAGTGAATGTGGCCGTAGTGTTGTAATGGCCCAAGGAATTTATACTTCCATGAAGATTACGATCTGGTGGGGCCCGATGAAGTCGACGAAATGCACGGGTATGAGGAAATAGAGTTAGCTTATAGTTATATATACTATCATTGTGATTAGGAATTTTATTTAGAAATAAATGGATATTTAAACTTAAAGCAATATTAGGAAATTAGGTAATAAATACTTTAAATGATGAAAGTGAAAATGCGGGAAAAAATGAAAAAAGTTTCAGGACAATTACTCGAACATCAGATCTTCAGATTTACAGCCAAGCGTGCTAGACACTCCGCCAACACCGTTATCTACGAGATCCTTTACCGTGTACGGTAGTTAAGCAGTGACTAGGGAAATAATAACTTATTTTTATTAATAAAATAAAAACGGCTTGGTATTGGCCCTGATATGTATATATTTTCGTTAATCGGACGTCATGGACATTATCTCTACGAAGTTTCAGCCAAATCGGTTGGGGGTCAGTAGTGCCTTCCCCTTGTAAGTACGGTAACATAACCACTTTAAATTTCTGGGACACTTCGCGGGCGACTGACCGTGCCCATCGCTGCATAATAGCGGGGGCGAGGGTGTGTCCCATTGGCAGCCTATTGAAACAATAGTACGCACCATTAAAACAAACACCGTAGAACTTGCGATGTTCGCGACGGATGGGAATTTGGTAAAAGGCGTCGCGGAGGTCGACTTTCGCCATTAGCGCATTGTGCGGGATTGTCAGTATCGCCTTACCGGCATCCCGAAGGGAGAATGACGGTTTATGGTAGTATTCCGTCCACGGCGAGAGATCCAGGATGAGGCGGAAGGCCACATCTGGTTTGGGAATAAGAGACACACGGAAGGCTATAACAGGTCGTTGCACTGACAAGATGCCACGTTTAACGAAGCACTCTAAATATTGTTGTAGCACTGGGCTGCCGCGAGAGCGGGCAAACACTAGCGGTGCGTCTGCGGGCCGTGGTATATTCGCTCCGTCTGCGAATAAATTATGTACCGATCGGTCGTCGTATGGGTAGGGCAGTGGAATGGGAAGCCAATCCACTACCGGGAGGCGAAGCACGGGGCCGGGCACGGGCGGCGGCACTGCCCGCTGCAGAGGGAACCCGCTCGGTGGTTCCGCTTCCTCCGGAGGCACTTCACTACCTTTGTCCGACATACCTGAATCTAAGTCGGTATCCTCGTCTGCCGCTGGCCAGGGGACGGCATCGGCAGGCTCCCCGGAGTCGTGCCACCGGAGGAAGATTCCTTCAGTCGCTTCGTCAGGGTCTGGAGCAGGGCCAGGCGCCGGAGGTCCGGGGATGTGTAGGACCGGCGTCTCAATATCGGCGGCGCGGTCGCGAGGCGCCGCGTCCCCCACGACCGCGCCCTCGGGGGGGCTGGTTCCGGATTAGTGGACGACTCCGGGCCTGATCCTGCTGCACGACCACCACCTGGGGAGCTGGTTGTGGCAGCGCTGAAGCCGGAAGGCGCAGGAGTTCGTCCTCAGCAGGGACGGATGCCCGGGAGGCCACCGTCCACCCGTGTCGGGCGACAATGCAGAGGATCCGGATTCGCTGGTATATGAAACCTTTAGCCGCCATGGGAAGGGCCTCCCATGTGGGCGCCACATTCAGGAGGAGGACTGCTTCGTGGTGGTCTCGAGGCCGCAGCTTGCCCGATGTAGTAGCCGTGAGCAAAACGGCGGCCAGCTGGAGGACCTCTGGGTCCGGGGGCAGATCCGGGAGGGCCGGGTCGGTAGTCCGCAGGCTTGCCCAGGTGGTAGGCGGCGCACAGTGGGACCAATGCTCGGATTCGCGGCCAAAACTAGAATTTTGGTATAGGGGGGTGTTTGGGGGCGCGGAGTGCATTTCTGATGGTTTTAAGGCTCAGTGGCGACTCCTTCTGTCCAATGGCATAGCCGTAGTAGAGGTTTCCGGCGCAACACCTTAATTATTGTCGTCAAATTTCGTATGGTGTTTTTTGGGGACGCGGAGTGCGTTTCTGATGGCTCGTAACTTTAAAGGTGGAACTCGAATTGTTTAAGTAAGTTGATTAGATTGTAAGGGATGATGGTCGTGACGGAAAATTTTATATAATGCAAGAGATTCATATTTTTATTAACAAAAATTAAACACCACCTAGGAATGACATCTCTGATATTTTCGATCCTACAGTACACATTAATCATCACTATCACTATCGTTGAACATTTTACTTGATGCGTCATCCTTGACTAAGAGTGCCAGTACCTCAGGTTTTAGGCTTCCACTTTTCCTCGGTGGAAGTTTCCTGAGGGAAGATATTATTGGGTCAGATGACACCATCATAATTTTCATCAGGTCTAGATTTGTAGCAGTCCTCGAAAATTTTCTGCACCTCTTCTCCCTATATCTCCTCAAATCTTTATTGCGGCTCTCTTGTGCTTCCTCACTCAACATTCCTATGGGAAGCAATGTCACTGATATAACATCTGACCCATGGATCAGAACTTTATGTACGGAGGCAGGCATTGGGTACCAATCATAGAGGCTTACGTACAATCTAGCTGTTTTTATGGCGTACTTATGGAAAGCTTTTGCATCCACAGCAAACCCACATGATAATGTTCGGAGGATTACATCACACCTATGAATGAGGGATGCACTTATGCCCGTAATGGAGGCAGAAAGTTCAGCGTTTTAAAAAAAACGGCGTGCAGTATTGCCGTCATTTCTGTTTCCCTTCCCTTGTTTCACCACACCGACAAGTAATCCCATCATTGATCTAAATTTACTTTGAATTTCCGACTCCCTAGCATCAATGACGTCCTTGATGTGTTTCTTCTTTTGCCATGACTTGGTCTCTAGCCTGGCCGCGACATGAATAAGCCATTCAAGAAACCTTATATAGGCATGGAGAGTTGATAGTCCATATTGGTAAGCACTCCTATCTACATCTCTTTTCATCACCTTCTCAATGTCGTTCATGTCTTTGCTAGTGGCTCCACACATGTAGCACGACTGAGATGAGACTGTTCCAGTCACAGCATTGGCAACTTTACCGTCCACCATCGTCATGCACAATTCATGCTTCACAACTGTAACATCTGGATAGCCTTGCACTGTGGTGGGTTGAAGGTTCTTAATTTGCTCATCCATGGCAGCTTTTTCTCGTTTGATTACCTCTGTGGTCTCTTTCACAAATTCTAGCTTTACAGGCCTACAGTACCTCGTGGAAGAGGGGCGGGGATTCTGCCACACCAATGTTTTTTCGCCATTATTTCTTTCTATTTTCACGTAAAGCTGCAGTGGAACAAGGCATATCATAAACAAGTCACTGTCATTGCATTCTTTGTCAGTACTTATTTGCTTGTAGAGGGAATGATTACCACTGCCGTCACAACCCCATTTAGACACTAAATACATTTCACTAAGCAAATTTTTCGGGAGACGACATACAACTTCTCTCTGCAATTCAATCAACCTACTGACCGTTAGATCTAATAGTATCTGAAGCTTGACGTCCACCTTTGTGTCCGTCACAGTTAAAGTATCTTGATGCGGACAGCACTGAAGTTTCGCTTCCTTCACACGCTTATATGAGGGATACAAATCTGCACCTCTACTTTTTGCCTGACTTCTTAAAGTTTGATACGAATTCTTAGACAAATCCGCTTCTATGATAAGAGACAAAGCTTCTTGTGGTGCATAAGGTGTAACGCCAGCAGAATTCTTTGCGGATTTCCAAGCTGTATTTATCTTTTTCGCGCGCGTTGGTGAAGTGAACAGCGCTTCGGTGAGGAGCTTCACCTCTTCTGTTTTACCCTCTGACAACAAACTCGAACAAGTGGCGTGCGCGAGAAGACCTGCTCCAGTGTTTCCCCTGAACTCTTGCACTTTCCTCCTTTTGCTCCGCTCACTGCAGGATTCAAATTCCTTGCTGGGTCGCCCAGATGCTGAAAACGAAGTCGGGTTTTAATATAAGCATATGGTTTAAGACAATGACACGGCAATGATTCAGTTTTTCTAGAATTAATCGTGTATACTTCAAATACCTTTGGGAGTGATCGGCAACTGTCGTTCAAATGAAGAGGATGATGATTCGGGAACGCTAATAATGACAGTTGATCCAAGCCAGTCTTTATATTTTTCTAAAAATATATCTTCTTTGCGGTAGCACTTCTCCCACTTGGATCGAATCGCAGCGTAGTACTTGCGACAGACCGACCTGATCTCTCCCCTGACGGAGTCAGTCAAATCTTTCCCAAGTAGTTCCTCAATGTGCAGATCCGCATGGAGATATCGTGCGGTCCAACCTTCTGACTTCTCCCGCAAAATCTTGTAGAGATCTAGGCGCGTAATCTCAAGGGACATCGTGAATCGTGACATAAGCGCGAGCGGGTGTCGAATGCTGACAAGTGTCAACTTGACTGCGCACCCTCTACCAACGCTGCTCGGCGAAGCGCGTATGCGGCTGGGCAAAAGTAAAAAAAATGAATTCACCTGAACTTGATATAACTAATTATAAATGAAACTAGAATGGTCCCAGATCACAATATATTACATTGTATGCAATTTCGCTAAAGCTATTAAATGGTAAAAAATTAAATAATTACCTATAATTAGCGTTCAGGAGTCTTTGTTTGCCAATCTTTTTCCGATCGTTGAGTTAAGGACTAGATTTTGTGAGTTTTTTTGTGAAGTGCGTATACTAACAGCTATGGATATTGCAGGAAAAGGTATGTTCTTATTTTTTAAATAAAAAATTATTTTATTCCCGTTAATTTTCCTCTCATTCTTCTTTGAATACGTGTAGTCTATTTTATACCAATGTTTTGAGATTCTTCCTATGTGTTAGGTTTATATAAAAAGTACCCCAGAGTTTTTTTTATTTTCTATTAAAGTATGGCTCTTTGCGAACAAAAAATAATGAACACTAGCTGCTTTTAAGTGCTTTTTTGAAAGTTATGTTTTTTTTCAGAGAGATACTCCATTTCTCGGATGGAGCTTTTTGATGTTTGGCATCAGGAAAGTGATACAAGAAAGCGAAATAATGCAGTGTATACATTTGTTCTACACAAACTGAGTTTAGAAGACTGTTATAATAAAGAAATGTGTCGTTCTATTAAGAACCAAAATAAATTAATTTTTTGTAAAATTGCAAAAAATTGGAATGAGTGTACACGAAGCTTACAGAAATTCTTATGCAGAAATTCCGCTTGGTTAGAGCAAAAAATTACTTTTCCATGTAAAATAATATTTATTACTTAAATGTTCCCAGTTTAAAATCTAAGGGTCATTATATAAGTTCCGATTAACTTAGACTTTTGTCCCGCTAGAATGGCCATTTGTCCCACTGTGCGCTGCTGTGCGCTGCGCCATGGCTCCTGGCCAGGCGAGCATTCTCATCGAAAAAGGGCTCGTACTCCCGCATCCGCAAGTATCCGCAGTTTATTTTTGTGGGACATCAAGGATACAAATGTAGCATCAGATTCCATCCGGAAAGAGAGCGGGGCCTCGCAAGGGTTTTTTTTGCAGGCCTCGTTAAAGTGCGGAAAAGTCTGAAAATGCACAGTCCCGAGATACTACAAGAAAACGCATTCATAAATTATAGAAACATAGACTGTTATGTGTTTACTTTTATCCTTAGACAACACCCGAGAACGGGGAAAAGACGAAAACCGCCATAGCGTGCCTTAAATCGACGGTGATGTTGACAAGAAAAGTTTGTTGCGGGCAATGGTTGACACAGCTATTTCTCATGCACACATTTCACTCTCCTGCTGACAAGGCTCCTGAGGAAAAATATGCAAAAATTAGGTATTTTTGGTTGCCCCTGATATTCGTCTTTCACCCAGGCACGTTACTATCGGTGTGCAAAAAATTTGGTTTTTCGGGGTTTTGGCCGCGATTTCGAGCATTGGTCCCACTGTGCGGCGGGGAGGCGGTGGAAGAGCCCGATGTATTATGCGACGCGGAGCCTCTCGTCTCCAGCAGCAGCTGTACTTGTTGGCTCATGGTAGCCATCTGCTCCATCATCGCGGAGATGCGGGGGTCATCAGAAAAGAGCGATGGGCTGTGCGCCCTCCGAGGGGAGGGGCTACGGCGCGAGGGTGATGCCATCGTTGGGTCCGGGGTGGCCGTGGGGTGTGCTCGAGTCGTACACTGTCGCGGCATCAGCGCGCAAGAAGAAGAAGCGGACGTACGTCCAACGAATTCCAATTCTGTCGTCGGATCTGTGCAATTGGCCGATCACCAACAATAACTTGCACGCGCAGGTATAAACTCTCAATTACAAATAATTTGAAAACTTTGTAGCTATTCCATTTCTTAAGTTCCTGCCGCTACTGGGTTGAGGAGGCTGAGGGGCTGTGCCACGCCTTAGCGGACGTACGTCCAACGAATTCCAATTCTGTCGTCGGATCTGTGCAATTGGCCGATCACCAACAATAACTTGCACGCGCAGGTATAAACTCTCAATTACAAATAATTTGAAAACTTTGTAGCTATTCCATTTCTTAAGTTTCTGCCGCTACTGGGTTGAGGAGGCTGAGGGGCTGTGCCATGCCCCCCAACCGTTTGACGCATCAGCCCTCCGCATTCGTGGCAGGGAGAGGGGGCTGCGCAACGACACACAGTGGTCGGAAGACCCTCGTTTTCCGTACAAAAGTCTGATGAAAATAATATTTTTCTCGCAAAAAGCAGTGTTTAAAGATTGTTTGGTGCAAATTTTTGGGATGCTGACAACGTGTTGTTATTAGCTTCATTTGGAATTAGGTGTAGTAAAGAAATGGGGAATGCTGTTATAGTAAAACTTTAAAAAATGAAAAGGGGTGACAAATATGTGACAAATATGCAATATATTATCAAATTTCTTCTTCTTCAGAGTCAATTGGCAGAGGAAAGTCCGACTTCTCATGAGGTTATTTTAGCAGCTGTAGGACATCATTCGAAAACATCGTGTCCTTCTGTCGCATCTTTCTTCTCATGCTGGAGATCAATGGGTCAGACGATACTAGCAGAATGTGGAATAAGTCTTCATTGCATTCCACCCTTGGCATCTTCTGAGTATTCATTTCTCTGTATTTCTTGGTGCCCTTATTCCTGGCCTCTGGGGCCTCCTTGGAAAACAGTCCTATAGGCAATGGAGCAACTTGTATGATATCAGCCCCATGGATAAGGAGCTTACGAAGCGAGGCTGGCATCTCATACCAACCGTACAAATTTACATAGAGCTGGGCTGTGTCCCTAGTGTAGTCCTGGAAAGCCTAAACATTTTTCTCGTAAGAACTTCCCAAGGCATGTAAGATATTTGACAAGTGCTGAATTAGATTGGCATCAACTCCGGTAATATCTGCGGAAAGTGCATGCTGCTAAAAGAAACACTGTGCAGAGTTCCCATCGTTAGTAGTACCGCTGCCTTGCTTTGGTTGATCTACTATAATGCCCATTTTATCTCTGAAAGCCTTCTTCTCGCAGCAATACTTTTTTTGTCGTGTTCTGTAGAGACGCCATTTCTTAATATGTAATTTATATGCAATGTGCAGGACACACTCATAGGCCATTGTCCAGCAATGCAAAGGTGACAGGCCATAGTGGTATGCCTCAGAGTTCACCGTTTTTTTTGCTATCTCCTCCAAGTTATTCATTTCCAATGGCTTTGACCGGCAAATATTGCAGGGACCGTAACGCAGATGGTGGCTGGCACACTTGGCGGCTTTAAATGACAGGCCACACCATTCAGCCACCCGGACTACGATCCGGAGCAGCTGACGCAGCATGCCCTCGCTCCTCGACACCAGAGCGAGGTCATCCGTGTAGGCCAGGACACTATAAGACTGCGTTCCTGACCTGTAGCCTGCCAGCGCCCTCTTCGTCTCGACGGACCTCACCATGGGCTCGATGGCGAGGTTGAAAGCACCGGAGACAACGGGCAACCTTGGCGAACACCATGCACCACTTGGAGGGGGGGGAGTAAAGCCGCGGATAGTTCTCACACGAGTCGTACCCCCCATCAGCAGATCATCGATCGCCGCAGTCATCCCCTCCGGCATTCCGAAGGTCCGCAGCGTCCCGACGATCTGCCGGTGCGGGATGGACGGAAACGCATCCGCCAAGTCCAGCCATGCCACTGCGATCTCCTTTCCGTTCCTGTTGGCGTCCTCCAGGAGGGCTTGCAGCACAAAAGAGTGTTCGAAACAGCCCTCCGACGCCTGGACGAAACCCATTTGGATCGGAAAGGAGATCCGACGACCCGAGTCTGCCCAGGCGACAACATGGTCCGCCATGCAGCCCGTGTAGATCTTGGTGATCGTCTGAAGGAGGGAGAGCGGCCGCCAGTTCCCCAGCACCTCGGGGTCCCCTCCCTTGTGGACGAGCACCGTGCTTGATATTTTCCACGAGGGGGGGACCCTACTCGTGCGGAGGCAGCGATCGAACACTTTGGCGATCGCTAGGCAGCCGGGGTCGATCTTCCTCCAGGTCGCATAGGTCACTCCATCTGGTCCGGGGGCCGTCGCTTTCGTCCTCGAAAGCCTGCCGGCCACTTCAGCAGGCGTAACGGGACGGAGCAACTGACGCTTCTCGGCCTCGGTGGATGGAGCGGCGAAGTCCGGAACTTCGGTCGGGGGCCTCGTCCAGGGGTGAGGGCAGGGCAGGGCAGTGGGGAGAATCTCCCCATCCGTCGCCCTGCAATGAAGGTCATCCTTCCTCACCGCCGCTTCGAAAGCCCTCTTCCTATCAACCCTGTAACGGAATTGGAGGCGGCCAGCAGCCCGGGCCGCCTCCTCTTGAGTGGCCGGCCCACTCAGAGTACTCCGGTCGATGTTCCGGCGCGCGGTCACTTCACATGGAGCGTGGTTCCCCACCCTCTGGGCTGTCGACACCATGTCGTCCACTAACCGGTGGAACTGGTCGTGATCGTCATCATCGATCAAGACCAGGGGGTCGATCATGTAACTCGGTGAGAACTAGATTTCACGTGAAATCCGCCATCTTTTTTCGTTATCACGTGAGAGCAAGACAGTGCGATCACGTAAGTTCCAGTTGTCGATGTCACCCGAAAGCGATAGTGAGATCTTTACGCCAGCGAAAACAAGGCGACAAGTAGTTATCACTGGAAAACATGGAGGGTCACTTGCTTTTGGCCGTCGTTCATGAGGAAGAAGAACAAAGAAGATGTCAGTTAAGGGTGATGAGGAGGAGATTACGAGACCATCACAATCCGTATGACATTCTTGATGAGGATTTTGTGAAATTATATCGGTTGCCAAAAGAAGCCGTACGAGATATTGTCGAGGAGATTGCCGAAGTGATGCCGGCTACACAAAGATGCACCGCAATACCCACTCATATCCGTGTAAATACAAGCAGGGTTTTAATCTTATAAAAATTAATAGTAAGCTCGAATAATTGTAAGTAATATTTGTATGTTGGCAGTACAATTTTATAGTATAATATAGACAGTCAGTGAAGAAAGTTTTCCTTTATCGATGTTCGCCCTTTCAGCAAAACCGCCTGCTATAGATTTCATAAATATATGATGATACTAACATCTTATGTAAGAGTTATTAGAATATTGATTTTCATTGTGGAATTTTGTTAATCTTTTCGATTTTACTAACTTCCTTTAGTACGTTTCTTTGGATTGCTGTTTATGTAAAACATTTTAATTGTTAATTAAGTGCCTTAATAGCAGTCATTAAAGTATTTCGCTACCAGGGATGTTTCTTAGGATTTCCATTTATGTCTACTTTTCTGTCAATTTCTTTTTTATTAACTACCGGTGATATCTGTTCCATGAAAAAATTCGGCAGTCAGTGAATTGTTGGAATTTTAGATCTACCGTTAATTTGTTGGATTAACGCTAATATTACTGTAAATCATTAATATAAGCCTAGATTATATAACGGCAGCAATAATAAAAATCATATGGTCACTCTTTATTCATAGCGACAAATATACAAATTGACTTTCTTAAGTTATAGAAATGAAATACCTAAATAGCAGTGGATATCACACAATGAGGTCATTAATTTCCACATGCATGCATTTCTATCACTCTACTAACACAAGTGTTGTATGCAAAATGAATTCATGAAATTAAATGGGCTTAAATTACATTACTGTTCAGAGGGTATCCCTTACATTATGCTTATGCAGCAAGTAAAACTTGAATCTGTTTTGGATAAACAATGTTTTGATTTAGTATTCTTATTAAATTTAATTAATAATATTAATGAATGATCATATCTTTTTATGCATGCAACATTGAAATCAAGAAATAAGTATTCATAAAGCAGCATACCAAATATTCATACTTCTCTTATGTAAAAATGTTCATAATAAATTAGGAGCTACCCATGGGCAATGTTATTTTTTCATCTTCTGGAGCAGTGTTTTCTTGATAAATCAGGGATTCACCAATGCCTATCTAGCTATATAGATTAATTTTCACATACACCTTCTCCACAATTATGTAATAATACATTTGTGTTCATTATGTAATCCCAATAATGGAATTGAAATTGGTCAACGGTCTCATCAAAACAAGATTATCTCCCTACCTTAGCAAGCTATTCTATTATAATGCTGAAACTACTATGGAAGCAGTTATTGAAAATGAGAGGAAGGCTGTCTTATAATTTCAATGTCCTTAAAAAGTATTTATGCATGAGAATTCATTGTCTGTAGGTGTTGGCAACACTGAATTTCTTGGCTTGTGGCAGCTACCAAAGAAGAATTGGTCAGGATTTTCTCCATGCTCTTTGCCAATCTTCTGTAAGTTACTGTATAGCCTACACATGTAATGCAGTTACACGGAAACTACTTGATAAATGGATTAAATTTCCAAAATCGGTTCTAGAAATTCAAAGAATAAAAGAGAGGTATGTTTCAAACAGTTGTCTATGGTAAATATCTTAGTAACAGCATACGTCTACATTATTGTTATCATCATAATTGAAGATTTATGGAGAAAACTAACATGCCTGGGGTGATTGGTGCTATTGATGGTACCCATGTTGCCATTGTGCCACCCAATGGTGAAAGGGAGCACCATTGTTTAAATAGGAAACATTTTCACAGCAAAAATGTCCAAATTGTGAGTAGGAGTAATACTAAGCTTTCCATATTTAAGTGACCTCTTTCATGTTTCTAAAGAATTAAATTTCAATGTTTAGGTATGTGACTTTGATCTAAAAATATTAGCATTGAATGCCAGGCATGGTGGACGAACACATGATTCACATATTTGGAGATGCAGTCTGTTGAAAGGATACTTGCATCAGCAGTATTTGGCAGGAGAAAGAAGTAAATGGCTAATAGGTACCTATCTTTAAATTCTTCCATTCTATTCGTGTATCTATATAATAAAGCGCTAATGTCATGATATATATATATATATATATATAAACAAACCTCTAACATAAGCACGACTAGTACTATCACCTGGCTTAAGTGGTAAAGCATTTCTTATTGTCATCGCGTTTACATGGACCATATTTTGCAATTGAAACTATTGGATGACTTTACCTGTAAATTAAAGAAATTACATATCTTCCTTTTTCCAATATTTGCTTTCAAGGTGTTGTGTCCAGTAACAACGACAAAAGAAAATGAAATAACCAATTTGGATGAATTTTGTTCTATGAAATAACCGCTAAAGAAGATTTACAAAATTTCATTGATAATCTAAATAAACGGTTGCATTGATTATTATATAAAAAGAAAGTTCATATAATTCAATATAAAGTAACAAAGAAAATTAAAAAATAAACGTTCTCAATCAATTACTGTGTAGCATTAATTTCCTCTCTAATATGACTTTTAAAATGCAGATTTCTGATCAACTTCGCATAATGAAGTCAGTATGCGCACACAGCTGTGCCCTCAGCGAGATTCGAACCCGCAACCTTACCTATATGTACCTGGAAAATGCATTACTGTATTTTAATGTGAATTATTGAGATAAGCATTTTAACAGACTCCTTAATTTTTTATAAATTAATTGAAAAACCAGCACAAACATTGTGCGGGGTCTTCTAGTAAACAAATAAAAAGGAACAATCTTAATCTCTAGGGGACTCCGGATATCCAAACGAACCTTGGCTTATTACTCCGATATCTAATGCTGAGCCAAACACCCCAGAAGCCCGCTTCAACAGCACTCACATGACTGCAAGAAACTGTGTTGAACGTTGCATAGGTGTTTTGAAGGGCTGGTTTAGGTGCTTGAGGAGAGATCGTACTCTCCACTATACACCTGAACGAGCAGTTACTGTTTTTATAAAGAACTGATATTATAAATGAACCAGAGAATACAAACGTAATCTTAAATTACAGGATACATCATAAACACTTGTGCAGTTTTACACAACATGGCTCTGCATTATCGAGTGCCATTACCTGAAAACATTCAGCCAGAAGCTGAGGAAATGAACGTGGTTGCTGATGGAGATATTAATGTTAGGAGAGGGATAATAAATAATCACTTTCGTTAATTTAAAACAATTTTTTTCGCCAAATGATTTCTCATTATTTCAATCAGGCTTTCCAAGGCCTTGGTCCTCCTCTCATCCCTCTCACTCTCTCTAGCTTCCTGCCTTACCTTCCTCTCCTCTTCTCTCTCTTTCATTACTACCAACTTCTCATCCAGAGCCAGCCTCTGTTTCTACCTTTAGCCGCCTCTCTTCCAATTCCAATTTTCCACTTTCCATTCTAGCCCTCTTCTCCTCCACCTCCACTAGGTCACCAAAGTGACCAATTCTCCTCTGAAATTTTAAATTAAACCATCAATTTTTATCCAACGTAAATCAATATAGCACCTGCATTATATAGTAAGTACAATTTTTGAAATAACAACCATTGAATTTAAACTATTAACTTAAAAATGCAGTATATAAACCAAATAACATAAACTACCTTTGGCTGGCTCGAGGTCTGCTTGGGTTGTTCCACGGTCTCTCTTATTCTTCCACACTCTGTAACCTATACATAGCATTCAATATTTAATTATAAAAATTTACTCCAAACTAATTTAATTAGAATGATAATACTATAACAGAAATTACATCACGCAAAGGCTGGCTCTCGCTGGTGGAAGGTAGTATCTCCATCACCTGTTATACATAACATAAGAGCAAATATTAGAAATCATTTATATTTTGAAAATTGTCGTTTCATAATAACTGTATCTTAACCTTCAGCAGAAAATAAATAATTACAGTTTTTAACAAGAATTGATTTTAAATTATTTAAAACCCATAAGATAAATAGATAACATAATCTTATAATAAGTATCAAATAGTACTAACCACTTCCTCTTCTGCAGGTATAATCTGAAGAGGAAGATCCATAAATCCTCCTGCTTCAGCTATATTGCTATCTCCCTCCAAACTTTCAGGTGCCATCCAATCCAGCAAGTTCTCCTCAACAGGACTCAACTGCTGGATGGATGGCGGGCCTCCACCTGTAGCCCTAGCATGGGCCTTCATTTTAATTGCCTTTTTTTAGTGTTGGCCTTCCAGTCAGACCAACACTGAAATTGAAATAAGAAGGCATATGAGTATAACACAACAGCTATGATTTCATTTACATGCATTTCTCAAAAAGTGAATACACAAATATTTTTCCTATGAATTTTTATGGTTATCTTCACCTTTTGCCACACAGCCTAATGCATTTAGGGAGACTGCAAGAGTCTCCCACTGCTCCTGATTTTTCTTCTTCCCTTGTGGCCCTAATACTTTGCCATAAGAAAAATCAGGATGCTCCTTCATAAACTGGAGCATCTTCTCCAGCTGGAGATTGGTCACCCTCGTTTCCCTTGCGCTTAAAAATTAAAATTTCTCTACGTCTAATTAAGAATTTTCAATCATATCAATTACTAAAACGAATCGAACTCATTATTATACTATACAACTTTCCTAACTTATTGTTAGACTGAATTCCGTTAAACATGATTTGCTCAACCCAAAATAATTTCCAACTTCATAATCGTCGTTACATGAAAAGCACAACTTTAACTAAAGCTAATGTAGGGACACAAAAAATGGTTGGTTGCGTTATAATCGTAACTTACCTATATTTTCAGTTAAGTGTACGACCGTTTGCTAATACAAATAAATGTTTAAAATTGATAAATAACTTCCACCGTAAATGATTTGAGTCCGACTACTTGCCATTATTTTCATTGATAGTTAATGTTCAAAACATCGCCTAATCATGTAACATATGAGTTATTGATAAGATTTATTTGTAGTAATAATACAATAATTAAAAAGTTATACCCACCTCATTTTCTACTAGTTCTCTGGACGTTCTTCTCAAGCATGCAATAAACACAGGAGAAACAGCTGAGTTATTTCTTCATGTGCGCATGCGCAGCGTCAAAATTTTCGTTGACTTGGCAACGTCTAGCAAAACAGATATCACTTGAGTGCACTCGTATCGAGTGCACTCGCATCGCGTGAGAAGTGAAAAGTTTCGTGATCGCTGTTTTGCGTTTCGGGTGATACAGATTTCGGTATCACCTCTCACTTATCACCTAACGGCAAAATTACATGATCGAACCCCAGCTCGACCAGCCAGCCCATCTGTAACGGTTGAGGGTCTTCACTGTGTGGGGGGAGGGCGCGGCTGTGTAAACACCGTCATTGTTTACATCGCCTCCCCCTTTCACGCTCGTCGCACTCCTGTCTTGGCTCCGAGGCACTACCGCTGCCTCCTCGCTACCGGCCTCCCGTCCCGGTGACTCGGGCCCTGCACTGGGATCACCCCATCCCGGCGGGCCGTTACTGGGTTGGGGAGACCGGGGGCCTGCGCCATGCCCCTAGCGTTCGACGCACCGGCCCTCCGCATTCGCGGAGGGGGCACCGGACGACACGGAAAAGGGGGCCGCGCAACGACAGTCTCTCCCCTCTCTCGCTCGCATACATTGGGGCGGGGGGGGCTGCGCCCTGGCAGTCTGTCACCCCCACCTCCGACGAACTTCAATGTAGGACGGGGGAGGCTGCACCATGACAGTCCTCTCACCCCGCCTACGAGGCACGACTCGGGCACGGGCATCTCCCATCGCAGCACAGGTGCAGTCCTGGGAGATTGTCGGGGGAGGCGCTGTGAAGGCACAGTCCGACCCTCCTCCCGACGCGGCACATCGTGTCTCTCCCTCCTCCGGCGCACGACACGCCACTCACCTTCCGAGACACCTGTCGTCTCGGGGCTGGTGGGCAGAGTTCTCTCAGTAGGGGCGGCGGCCTGTCGCCCCCTTCGCGCCAGGCGATGCGTCTGCCCCCGCTTTGCCTCTCCTACCTCTCCTTCGTCTCCTCGGTGGCTCCGGGTCGGCCCCCGAGGCTTGGGTGGAACGGCCCACCTGAACGAACCGGTCGGAGACGACGTGGTGCATCCCAGGGGGCGGGAGACTAAGGGAGCGTTCACCCCTCTTGGGGATCCGCTCCACCTGGCGGAAGAAGAAGCGACGTCTAAGCGCCGCCCTGCGCTTCTCCCTCCGCCTGTTCTCCGCCAAGTCGTCTACCCGGGGTGCAGCCGGCTGCGTCGCCTCCGACACAGGCACCGACTGCATACCCTCGGGCCTTGACTCGCGGATGGTGACCGCACAAGCTCTGCCAGGTGGCCCTCCCACAACGCGTTATTCACCTCCAGCAGCCGCTGCAACGCCTGCAGGGTCAGAGCACCTGACACTGCAACCGCCGCTGCCACTGCAGCCGATGCATCGGGCGCCGCTGCATCGGGCGCCGTACCACCCGCAGTCACCGCCGCCGCACCGGGCCCCTCCGCAACAGCCGCGGTTCCCAGCCGCTGCATCAGGCGCCGCCCTCGGCCACCGAGGCAGCCGCAACACCAGGACTCCCCACATCGTTGCGGGAGAAATAGGTGGAGCACCGGGACGAGGGTCCCGAGAGGCGCCACGAGTCCGCCACCTCCCGCACATCCTCGTCCTCCCTCCAGCTCACACTAAGTGGGCGGGGTGGGGTGGTCAGTTCCACCTCACGCCCGTCCTCCGGCGGGCAAAACCCAACGTCACGGAGCACCACTTCACCGGAGCCCCACTTCTCGTCCCCTACCGCCAAGATGTCCGGCGTCTCGCGCACTACCCACCCCTCTGCTCCGTCCTCCATATCCACCGCAACAGCCTCCGCAACAGCTGATGCAGCCGTGGAACTCGGTGCAGCGACATAGTATAGTCCTTGGAGTCGTCGCGAACGATGCGGAGTGTCCGGGGCCGCGATCGCTGGCGTGTTGGACTAACGAATGGAGGGTTCCGGGGACGGATCCCGTATTTCTTCCACCGTGCGATTGGGGGCTGGGGCACGCCTCATCCTGCCACCCTCCACCTCCCGACCGTCATCATGCCACAACCGGCGAACACCACGTTACCCTGGCATTCCACGACGGGCGGGGGAACGGGGCGGAAACTGGGACTTGGGGATCCATTAACAGGGGGCCTGGCTGTCGATGGTCATCGCAACTCTGCGCCTGCCGGGGTCGGCACCAAGCCGACCCTCCTGGCTACCGCTGGTGCGGCCAGGTGATGGATCTCACGGCGGGTTGGTGTTCGCGCATACAACCCAACGACCAAGAAATCAAGCTGTAGGGCCACGACAACAGTTAAATGGGGGGACTTAGTACAAATATATAAATCACCCGCCCCACAAGGCCTCAGCCAGGTGGGGGTGGAACACAGAACACATAACACCGCACTTCACCCAACCCACACGGGTTGGGGGGTGAGGCTGGCAAGTACACTTGCTCGAACAAAAATTAACCTCGGTTCGACACAGCTGAAGGCCGGCGACCCGAGACTCTTCGCCTCCGCCTCGTCTTGCTATGGCAAAGATCGTGCGAGGCGGAGGCTCTTCTTGGCTCCCAGAACTCGTGAAGCGGGAATCCGGGAGCACCTTCACGGTGGGAGCCTGCTGTCGGGACAGTCCCAACTCCCCCGCGTCATGCGCCGAGAGGGGGCTACACCAGGCAGTCCTACCCGTGCTCGGCGCCCTACCGTCCCGGGGCCCGTGAGGCGGAAACCCGGGAGCCTGCACTGTCGCAGATGGGACGAGCTGTCCTAGCAGACCCGTCCCCCTGCTCCGCACACGCAGCACACCACACCCGCGACAGCCGTCGGCGCCGGAAGGAGACTGCTACAAGCAGTCCAAACCGTTTCCAACGCCGACCGGTTCCGGGGCCCGTGAAGCGGGCATCCGGAACTCACCAGGTCGCGCGGGAGAGCCGCTGCAGTCCCGCTCCCCTCGCGTACCCACACACGCAGCACTCACACGACACTCACACTCGCACCGACAGGGGGTACGCTACGCAAGGCAGTCCTTTCTACCCGCGTCGCCGACTTGTCCCTCAACGCACCGAGAACGCACCCTACTCCTCGGGAGAGGCTCTACCGCAGGCAGTCCATACCTCTCCCGACGGCTGCTCCCTCGGCGGTCGGCAGGTCCGGGGCGATGACCGGTAGGGCAGATTCCCCAGGAGCTCCCACCTCCACGGCGACTCCGGAAGAATCCGGAGGCGGTCACTCCCGCTGCCTCCCATGGGTCGCCCTCCTCGCTGCACCGCCGTCGGTGTATTGCCGCTCCCCCATGACGTGCTCGACGTACAGATTCCGAGACCACTTGATGGCCTCGGAAACCATACGCCTCCGCATATCACCCACTCTCTTCTTGGGGAGCTGCAGGCGGCGCAGAAGGGGCTTCCTCGCCCTGGCCGCCCTGAGAGCTTCCGGCCGGTTATCGAAGGGCACCGTGACGTCGATGACGTGGATCGGCCCCTCGAGTCCCTCGCGGACGACGATGTCCGGTCGCAGCAGGGAATCCACCCCGGCGATCGTCCTGTCGAGCGCGACATCCCACGCGGGCAGGAGATACTCCAGCAGCATGTCGATGATGCCATCATGCCGCCGCCTCCATCCGTCCGACATCGGCAGGCAGTGGTTGATGACGTGGGGCAGAGTTTCTTCCTCCGCCCCGCATCGCCGACACCTGGTATCTCCCCGCGCTCTTCCTCGTCTGGCGGCGTTCAATGGAAGGAGATTGAGCCGCGCCCGGTGTATGAAGCGCCAGTCGCAGAACCGAATGTGCCGCCCCGAACGCACGAAGTGGTTGGACACACTCTGCGACATGGTCACCTCCATAACCTTGCCCTGATCTGGTTTCAGGGCAAGGCTACACCGGTACGACTCAATCACCGCCCTACGGAGGACCCGACAGATAGCATTCCACGATCTGACGGTGACGATCACCGTGCGGGAGTCCGGAGCCGACGCCGTTACGCCCCTCGCGCGTCGCTCCACTCCCACACCACACTCACGATCGGTCGCAGGCTCTTGGTCGACGCCCGGATGCGTGACCACACCGATGCGGCGTCGCCAACGTCCGCACCCAGATGCCTCTCACCCCCCCCACTGAGATAATGGCAGAGCACCTGCCGGCCAGGTGTCTCCGCCGCCCTACCTACCTTTCGTTGGACGACGTCCGTCAGGGCTTCCCGGGCGGTCGTCCTCGTGCCCCGGTCCCTGCACGTCAGCATGCGCTCACCATGCGCCACTGACAGCAGGTCGATCAGGACACGGAGGGGGATGAACCCGGCTCCACCAAGAGACGGCGGGAGGTGAAGAATCTCCCTCGCCGCCCTTGTAGGAAGATACATCCATGACCGTGCGAACCTGCAGATCTCTGCGTCAACCCGCCGCAGATCCTTCTTCATAATCCTGCAGGCCCTAAAAAGGAATTCGCATCTGGGAAGGAGGAAAGTGCGGAGAGAGTCCAGTTTTTGCCAAGGGGCCAGGTCGCTCCGGCCGACGGCGCGTAGGTCACTGACCAAGCACGTCAGCAGCTCCGTCGGCATTTGAATGTTCCTGATGCCCATTGGCACACCTAGATAATAGTAGGACTCTCCCCGTGTCAACGTGGACATCGCACTTCCCTGCACGTCGAACAGTGTAGGCTGGGCACCGCGCACTCTTACTCCGGGACCGTAACGCAGATGGAGGCTGGCACACTTGGCGGCTTTAAACGACAGGCCACACCATTCAGCCACCCGGACTACGATCCGGATCAGCTGACGCAGCATGCCCTCGCTCGTCGACACCAGAGCGAGGTCATCCACGTAGGCCAGGACACTGTAAGTCTGCATTCCTGACCTGTAGCCTGCCAGCGCCCTCTTCGTCTCGACGGACCTCACCATGGGCTCAATGGCGAGGTTAAAAAGCACCGGAGACAACGGGCAGCCTTGGCGAACACCACGCACCACTGGGAGGGGGGGAGTAAACCCGCGGATAGTTCTCACACGAGTCGTCCCCCACGTCAGCAGATCGTCGATCGCCGCAGTCATCCCCTCCGGCATTCCTAAGGTCCGCAGCGTACCGACGAACTGCCGGTGCGGGATGGACGGAAAAGCATCCGCCAAGTCCAGCCATGCCACTGCGATCTCCTTTCCGTTCCTGTTGGCGTCCTCCAGGAGGGCTTGCGGCACAAAAGAGTGTTCAAAACAGCCCTCCGACGCCTCAACGAAACCCTTTTGGATCGGAAAGGAGATCCGACGACCCGACTCTGCCCAGGCGACAACACGGTCCGCCAGGCAGCCCGTGTAGAGCTTTGCGATCGTCGGAAGGAGGGAGAGCGGCCGTCAGTTCCCCAGCACCTCGGGGTCCCCTCCCTTGTGAACAAGCACCGTGCTCGATATCTTCCACGGGTGGGGGGGGGGGACCCTACTCGTGCGGAGGCAGCGATCAAACACCTTGGCGATCGCTTGGCAGCCGGTGTCGATCTTCCTCCAGGTCCCATAGGTCACTCCATCCGGTCCGGGGGCCGTCGCTTTCGTCCGCGAAAGCCTGCCGGCCACTTCAGCAGGTGTAACGGGACGGAGCAACAGCCGCTTCTCGGCCTCGGTGGATGGAGCGGCGAAGTCCGGAACTTCGGTCGGGGGCCTCGTCCAGGGGTGAGGGCAGGGCAGCGGGGAGAATCATGCAAGAATCTCCCCATCCGTCGCCCTGCAATGAAGGTCATCCTTCCTCACCGCCGCTTCGAAAGCCCTCTTCCTATCGACCCTGTAACGGAATTGGAGGCGGCCAGCAGCCCGGGCCGCCTCCTCCTGAGTGGCCGGCCCACTCAGAGTACTCCGGTCGATGTTCCGGCGCGCGGTCACTTCACACGAAGCGTGGTTCCCCACGCTCTGGGCTGTCGACACCATGTCTTCCACTAACCGGTCGAACTGGTCGTGATCATCATCATCGATCAAGGCCAGCTCGACCAGCTGTAACGTTTGAGGGTCTTCACTAGGGGGGGGGGGGAGAGCGCGGCTGTGTAAACACCGTCATTGTATACGTCGCCTCCACCTTCCACGCTCGTCGCACTCCTGTCTTGTCTTCGAGGCACTACCGCTGCCTCCTCGCTACCGGCCTCCCGTCCCGGTGACTCGGGCCCTGCACTTGGATCACCCCATCCCGGCGGGCCGTTACTGGGTTGGGGAGGCCGGGGGGCTGCGCCACACCCCTAGCGTTCGACGCACCGGTCCTCCGCATTCGCGGAGGGAGCACCGGACGACGCGGAAGAGGGGGCTGCGCGACGACAGTCTCTCCACTCTCTCGCTCGCATACACTGGGACGGGGCGGTGGGGGCTGCGCCCTGGCAGTCTCTCCCCCCCACCTCCGACGAACTTCAATGTAGGACGGGGGAGGCTGCACCATGACAGTCCTCTCACCCTGCCTACGAGGCAAAACTCGGGGCACGGGCATCTCCCTTCGCTGCACAGGTGCAGTCCTGGGAGATTGTCGCGGGAGGCGCTGTGAAGGCACAGTCCGGCCCTCCTCCCGACGCGGCACATCGCGTCTCTCCCTCCTCCGGCGCACGACACACCACTCACCTTCCGCGATGCCTTATTCAAGAGGCGGAAGATGGGCGTCGCCCAAGACTTTCACGTCGGGGGGGCCTGGCGGGAAAGGACCGGTGATCGCCGCCGGTGTCTCGCTTCAGATGATCGTCGCGAGGCATCAATGAAATTGATAAGAGAGTAGCCGTCAGAATGTGATTTGGAGGTGGAGAGGTCCAACAGCGATGGGGGAATGACCTCGGAAAGTCAAGAGGCTCAAAGGACCGGCGGATCGCCGTCATCTGCCAGCACCGCGGTAAACTAGTAGAGACGCCCGGTAAGCGCGGGAAGGGAGGGATTACATGAAACCCAAAAGGGCCACGGATGAAAAAAAAAACAAGTTAGGAAAGTGTACAGCGTATCACAAATGGGCACGTTTCGTGCTCCTTACCCCGGCGTCCGGCGAGGGCCCTCGTCAGTCGGTCCAGTATGTGATTGTGGTGGAGTTGCCACGTCCGGGAATGTCTGGTGCAATGGTTCAGGACATGCGGCAGCGTCTCGTCCGCCCTCCCGCAA
Source organism: Uropetala carovei (assembly GCA_036926305.1). Classification (NCBI taxonomy): domain Eukaryota; kingdom Metazoa; phylum Arthropoda; class Insecta; order Odonata; family Petaluridae; genus Uropetala; species Uropetala carovei. Next base: position 1,523,499 of record JAXCHB010000164.1, read on the forward strand.
CTCCTGCACCTTTTGTCCCCGCCTGGATCCCAGCAGCGGCAGGTGTTGAGAGGGAGTAGGTCCAACCGAGCACGATAGATAAACCTCCAATCACAAAACCTGGTGTATTTCCCACCTGCCAGGAAGTGATTGGAGGCTGTATCACTGAGGTACTCTGCAAGGTCTTCGACGGAGGGATGCCTCCTCAGTCTCCTCCTCACCACCTCTCTAGTCGCCCCTATGCGATGGTTCGCACCACCGGGTCGCGACACAGGAGGAGCCTGAATCCATGCACCACCATCAGTATATCGGTCAAGTCAGTCATGGTAAGAAGACCTGCTCCGCCATGTTGGTGGTCCATGAACACCAACTCTGCCGATCCCCGCCTCGGCAGGTTGAGCCACTTCTTCGCGCAGGCCTTGACGAGTCTATCTGTCTCGGTCAGGTCTTTCTTCAGTGACCAGAGTCTCTACTTAATTTTATTTAAATATTTGTAAAAATGTACATCATGATTGTTATAAAGTTAAAAGCATATAAAATGGTCTCCTCGGCCTCATGGCTAAAGAGTTAAAATAGAAAAATATAAACGTATTAAAAGTCTTAAAATATTGTTCCTTTGCCGAGGTCCTACACCAATGTCCGGACTTCGAAGTCATCTTTACAGACGGGTCAAAGTCCGAGACAGAGTGCGCCTGTGCTTTTGTCACCTCGCACAGATCCTTTGGGGCTAAGCTACATCCAATGTGTAGCGTATATACAGCGGAGCTTACAGCCATAAAGCTCGCCCTGGATGGCATTGATTGTCTTGACAATCCGATCCTGGTTTGCTCCGACTCAATGAGTGCACTGCCTGCTACGATCCTGGTACACCCAATAGTGAAGGCTGTACAAATGTCTTTGACTCACCTTAAGGAAAGAGGGACCCATGTTAAATTCATGTGGGTCCCCGGCCACGTAGGAATAGCAGGCAATGAGGCTGCTGATAAAGCAGCCAAGGAAGCTCTAGGCAAACCCGAGATCGATAGGGATGTCGTCGTCTCGGGAGACCTACGGGCCGCAATCAGGAGCTCAACTCTGAAGGATTGGCACCTTTCATGGCATTCTATGAAGGAGAACAAGCTGCGTCTGATCAAGAATGACACAAGGCACTGGGCGTCATCTGTCAGAAACAGTAGAAGAGAGGAGGTAGTCCTCACTTGGTTGAGGATTGGGCATAGTGCCCTGACACATTCGTACCTGTTCTCCATCCCTCGGGTACCACCTCAATGCGAGGATTGCCACTCTCTAGTCACTGTAAGACACCTTCTGACAGACTGTCGTAAGTACTCTGATCTTCGCAGCAAATACCTTATCACTGGTGATTTAGACGACATCCTTGGCGACAATTCCTCAAGGGTAGATAGAGTTTTATCCTTCCTGAAGGAGGCTGGCCTCTTTCACAGGTTTTAAACATTGACTCCAGTATTCATTACCGCGGTTACCTTGTTCAAGTATCATTGAATTTTAAATTTAAACGTGACATTCTAGTTAAAAAAATGAAATGTAATAATATACTGTACTGTAAGGTGCTAAATGACCTTAGCTGTCGATGCACCTACAAAATCCCAATCCTACCTACCTACCTACCTAGACATTAAAATTTCTGAAACAAGTACGCCAAAGAAGGGGCCCAATGCAATGCCCCTGTTGTGACCCAGATACAAACTGGGTCACCAAATAAAAAAGCTGGAGGGAGATCAGACAACACTCCGTCACCTGGTCCCTCCCGCAAACCTTCTCCAGGAACTGAAGAAGGGATGGAGGAGGACACGTTTTCCGAGGGTGAGTGGGATACATCCCACACTACTCTCCGGAAGAAAGGGGGAAAGGGGAAGTTAAAAAGATAAGCTTCCCGTCCCTAACAGCACAGTCGTGCTCCACACGTAAAAAACACACATAAGGATGAAAAGAAAGGATAGACGAAGGGTGCACTTACACGATAGATCACTGGGGGGGGGGGGGGGGGGGGGGGCTCCACACTTTCACCTCCATCCTCGTATTGTCTATGCCCGCTGATGTGTTCAACGTAGATATCACGTGACCACCTGATGACGTCCGAGCAGCACAGCCTCTTCATCACTCCAGTGAATCGTCGCGGGAGAGCCAGGGCCCTGAGAACGGGATCATTTGAAGGGTCACAGGAACCCATGCTCCCCACGACGAGGGCAGCTACCGACGCATCATACCCCTAGCCTCGCAGTTGGTCGGCGAGCGCGGCGTACTTTTCTTCTTTTCGAAGCCGCGCGGCCAGGAGCCCTTCGTAGTTGTTCTCGAAGGGGATGGTCACGTCCACCAGCTGGGCCGTCTTCGTCCTTTCGTCGAGTCTCTACTCATATGTGTTATTTGTCAATGAATAGTTTTAGTGTTGTATGTGTTTTATGTGTTCTGGAGCTTGCCGTTAAGTAAGAGCTTTGCGCAATAAACTAGGCCACTTTCGAGTCCAATAAGAATCTCGTTCGTTGCGATAGTACGGCATTTGGTTTATCGAATAATTCGTGACTATTCTTTGAAGTAGCTGTTTAGCTTGAAGCTCTATAATATAATCACTTAGCTTATCGCTGTTTGCTATCCTCATAAAGTCAAGGTTCACTCGGTTCCGTACCTTGTTACGCTCAATTGCTGCTACCGTTGTATAAGGTTGTCCATCTTCATCCTTACGTATATCGGCGTTGTAGCATCCAATTACTTTTAACCCACTACCAATAAAAGCCTCACTCTGATTGGTAATTATTGGAATGTTCATAATAAGTAATGGACTGCATTCTCTCCAGGTTACTCCTCGTCCTATCCAGTCTGTGTCAAAAGCCACAAGCAATTCCTGATCTAATACAGTGGTTTTCCCAATGCCTGGGGGTTCATAATAGACTCCATGAATACTGGGGTGCGTTACACTTTCTGCGTTGGCTGCGCAATGTGAGCAAATCTTCTCCTTGTCCATCAGCTGCTGTAAACTAATGTCTGTTAAAGCGCCTCGTTTGCGTCTCGCCTTGTTCAAAAAGCTCAACATTTCACTATATTGTTGGGTTGATAAAGCTTTTCTTAACGAATGAAGACCGTGGTCTGTCTCTGGGTGCCACAACAAAATTGTGGGTTCAGTGACAGGAGTAGGATCCTTGTCAAGATGTAAAGCTTCCATCTTTGCATTGTCTCTTGGTTTTAGCCTGGTGAGCATCAGGTTGGCTAGACATGTGCGGTTCCCCGCGCTACTTGCATCCCACCAAACGGTTTTAAATACGTCATAGGGAAGCATGGTTGGAGTGTTGCCTTGTTGTGCTAATCTCCATGTAGCTATGTCCACCAATATTTGCTCAATTGGATCTGGAAGTCGTATGTGCTCACGTTTTAAGCCTGACAAAGCGTTGTCAACCTTCCGTTTGATAACCGCATACCAACATTTGTTGATAATCAGCTCGTTTGGAGGATCAACGATCGTGTCGCCTTGTTTATGACTATATGTTGTTAGCACATGTGTGTGATCTCCGCACTCAATTTTTGTTGATCGAAGGGCAAAGCTCCTAACTAATGTTCCAGTCAGGATTCTAGCTTGTTCAGCATGATGCCATTCCCATTCTTCTACATAGTCTAAGTAGTCTGCATACGTCTGACTTAATAATCTGTCCTGGTCTCAATAGATCTCTCTACGTCATCCATATTATCTACCTTTGCCTCGTACCCGTTTAACCAATCTACATAGTCAACGTCAGTGTCAAAGAGATTCTGTTCCATATTTAAATAAATCGTTTGTTTAAAATGTTTGACCTATTTATCTTAATCTAAATAAATCGTTTGTTTAAAACGTTTGATCTATCTATTTTGAAGTTTCCGGTTTTATTCACCTAACTGGTGCCAGTACCCGAAAACTGGCACCACTCTTATTGATTTTAATTTTCTTTCTTTTAAATAGAATAAAATATATCTTTTAAATGAATTTTAAATTGTTTATTATTTGTTGAAATTTATTTATCCCACTAATAAAATTTATCCACTAATGGAATTTTAATATTTATCCCACTGATGAAATTTATTCACTAATGAAGTTTTAATTTACTTTGACCCTGATGGTAATAACCCATTTGCTTTCCTCCACTGGTAAGATCCAATGTCGTCCTCTGGTCTTCTTTGCCTTAACTGTACTTTGCGGAGTAGTCCGTCATGCTGTCTTTGCCATATTGTCGTTCCCTTTGCGTCTTTCACGATTATATCGCTATTTAACTTGTGGTGATACTCCAATAACTTGCTGATCTTATAACGAGTCTCCTTAGTATACAGCCTCCTGTTTATCATAACAACAGCTCCTTGGCTATCATCGTATTTGAATGGTTGGTATTTAACCAGCCAATCTACAATATTGCACCGCTGATGAAATGTAACATTTCCTGGCTTCACTGGCGTCCCACACGCTATGCACCTTTGCTCTGCTCGATCCTTCTGCTTAGGAAACATCACTGATAGGGCCTCCTGTCCTGTAAGCCTAGCCTCGGCAAAAGTAATTGCCAAAACGTCTGCTGGACATTTGAATAGCCTAATCAAATGGGTGTTATCCAATTTGCTAGTTAAATCTAACTTAGCTGATGCGCGCTCTTCTGGGTCGCGTGAGAACATCATTTGACATATTAGTCTCGTCGTTCTAGAGTCGAATCCCAAATTTAACCTTGTAGGAATCACCTCCTCAGAGTCTGACCTAGTTGCCTGATTGCTCTCTTTTGCGCATAACCAAAGACCGTACGTAGCCGGGTCTGGCCTCATGGTTAGTGTACTACATTTAATAGAAAATTCCTGTAGCCACCTCTTCACTTCGCATTCTAGCATTTGCACTAATAATAGTTTATGCATCACTGCTCTGCGAGATCGCGTCCTTGTTTCGAGTTCAGCTGCTTCCGCTTGTTGTTTAACTTTCTCCAATATTTCGGTAAAAGCTGGATCCACTTCTATAATCATGGAAGTCATTTCCTGAATATCGTGAATATTCACATAAAGCTCCTTGCTATTCGATTCCCAGACGTGTCTGATGAATGGAAATTCGCAGGCAGATACTGTATACACAGCTGTCTCTACTCAGTGAGTAGTTTGTGCCAGTCTGGCAAAATCGTCTCCCTCTTAAAAGGGTATTTCTTTTTGGTCATAGATCAGGCTGTGTACCTACTCATCGTGGCCTCGGTTATGTTGGTCCGGCCCAACTATTTGGTTTCTATTCCGGTTTTACATGTCAATCCAAGTGTATTTTAAAATACACAAACCTTCATGTATCAGATCAACCCCTGTGCTTTTCTCCATGCTAAGTTTTCTGGCCGTGTTGTCAGTAAGACTGACAACACGGCCAGAAAACTTAGTTCGTTGGACGTACGTCCGCTTCCAATTCTGCGGGGGTCATCAGAAAAGAGCGATGGGCTGTGCGCCCTCCGAGGGGAGGGGCTACGGCGCGAGGGTGATGCCATCGTTGGGTCCGGGGTGGCCGTGGGGTGTGCTCGAGTCGTATACTGTCGCGGCATCAGCGCGCAAGAAGAAGAAGCGGACGTACGTCCAACGAATTCCAATTCTGACCGACCTCCCTCGTTTCCGCCCTGCTCCTTATATACTGAATCGTACCTGCCGCGCCAATGGCAGGCCGATCCAGCATAGTTAGGAGAGGACGGTCCGAGAAGGACGATCGGCCAGGTTAGAACGCGTTGGAACGTACGCCCACGTCACTGCTTGTGACAAGTTCTTTATTATATCAAGATACAGTAATTTCAATTTTACATGGAAAAATAACAGGCCTCGACCCTTGGTTAGGGCCCATACCACGGCCTGATTATCGCAGAGCACCGTCAAACATCTGTCCGCGGGCAGGTGTCGCGCTGCCGCCGTTGCTCCCCGCAGTGCTGCCTCCGCCTCTGCCAGGTAGATGGGCTGTTCATCGGGTAATGGCATAATCTCTGTCAGCCGGTATTCCGGCACCACCCATGCCAACTGCCACGGGGTGGCGTCGGTATATACGATGAGCGGTTCTCGGATCTCGGTCGCGTATGCCCGCGCTTTGGTGAAAATCCCCTCTTCCCAGAATTGCAGTAGCACTTCATTATTCCGACGAAAAACGTCCGACACTAGGAAGAGGGGCAGCGCGAACATATAGGCCACCCACGACACATAACCCGCCACTTTTGGTATGTCACATGTCCTGACCCGGGGTATAACGCATATGCCTTGGTGCAGACGCACAAGTGAACTGGGGGTTAAACGGAGTTCCATCGTGTACGTATTAATATTTACATCTAAGTATTTCAATTCATGAACTGGGTTAATGATGCACTTTCTATAATTAATTGTTATTCCCAAGTCTTCTTCGAGAAACCGTAATATATGTTTAACTGTAACTGTCGTGAGGTCCATGGAGTACAGGAGCCAGTCATCTAACAAGGGGAAGGCACTACTGACCCCCAACCGATTTGGCTGAAACTTCGTAGAGATAATGTCCATGACGTCCGATTAACGAAAATATATACATATCAGGGCCAATACCCAGCCGTTTTTATTTTATTAATAAAAATAAGTTATTATTTCCCTAGTCACTGCTTAGCTACCATACACGGTAACGTTGCTTTTCATAGGCGGCGCTAGCGTAGCCGTTAATGCGCTTGGCTGTAAATGTTAAGGTACGTTGTTCGAGTCCTTGTTCCGAAATTATTTTTCATTTTTTCCCACATTTTCACTTTCATTTTAAATGCTTATTTCTTAATAACGCTATATATTTTTATTTTTTAATAGTTAATATTTTTAATATACTGATGTGCAGTTTTGAAGAATTATTTGTAGCGTACATAGCGGTTGGTTTTCCTCGTTAATAAATTTTTCATTGTAAAGCGATTTATTATTGTCCTCCCCATGATTAAACAATGAAAAGAAACTTATTGTCTTTCACGTATTGTTTCACAATCATGACATTGTGGAAAAATTCTTTGAAAGCATTTGGAAAAGGATCAGATAGGAGCGATCTCAAGTGCTACAAGATCAGTGTTACTTCTTTCATCAGAGCATTGTGAGCATTTTAACTAGTGTGTTTCGAAGTGTATTTCTAACAGACTACAGTTTTTGCTGATTCAAAAATGGAATATACTGCTTCAACATCTTCAGCGGGGAATCCTGTAACGAGCAAAAATGTTACATCTCTTACGTCTCCTCCTTTGGACGACGAAACAGCGAAAGATGCATGAAACTCCTCTGAAAAAATGGATTGATGTCGGATAAAGAAGTTCCCGAAAGTGAATGTGGCCGTAGTGTTGTAATGGCCCAAGGAATTTATACTTCCATGAAGATTACGATCTGGTGGGGCCCGATGAAGTCGACGAAATGCACGGGTATGAGGAAATAGAGTTAGCTTATAGTTATATATACTATCATTGTGATTAGGAATTTTATTTAGAAATAAATGGATATTTAAACTTAAAGCAATATTAGGAAATTAGGTAATAAATACTTTAAATGATGAAAGTGAAAATGCGGGAAAAAATGAAAAAAGTTTCAGGACAATTACTCGAACATCAGATCTTCAGATTTACAGCCAAGCGTGCTAGACACTCCGCCAACACCGTTATCTACGAGATCCTTTACCGTGTACGGTAGTTAAGCAGTGACTAGGGAAATAATAACTTATTTTTATTAATAAAATTAAAACGGCTTGGTATTGGCCCTGATATGTATATATTTTCGTTAATCGGACGTCATGGACATTATCTCTACGAAGTTTCAGCCAAATCGGTTGGGGGTCAGTAGTGCCTTCCCCTTGTAAGTACGGTAACATAACCACTTTAAATTTCTGGGACACTTCGCGGGCGACTGACCGTGCCCATCGCTGCATAATAGCGGGGGCGAGGGTGTGCCCCATTGGCAGCCTATTGAAACAATAGTACGCACCATTAAAACAAACACCGTAGAACTTGCGATGTTCGCGACGGATGGGAATTTGGTAAAAGGCGTCGCGGAGGTCGACTTTCGCCATTAGCGCATTGTGCGGGATTGTCAGTATCGCCTTACCGGCATCCCGAAGGGAGAATGACGGTTTATGGTAGTATTCCGTCCACGGCGAGAGATCCAGGATGAGGCGGAAGGCCACATCTGGTTTGGGAATAAGAGACACACGGAAGGCTATAACAGGTCGTTGCACTGACAAGATGCCACGTTTAACGAAGCACTCTAAATATTGTTGTAGCACTGGGCTGCCGCGAGAGCGGGCGAACACTAGCGGTGCGTCTGCGGGCCGTGGTATATTCGCTCCGTCTGCGAATAAATTATGTACCGATCGGTCGTCGTATGGGTAGGGCAGTGGAATGGGAAGCCAATCCACTACCGGGAGGCGAAGCACGGGGCCGGGCACGGGCGGCGGCACTGCCCGCTGCAGAGGGAACCCGCTCGGTGGTTCCGCTTCCTCCGGAGGCACTTCACTACCTTTGTCCGACATACCTGAATCTAAGTCGGTATCCTCGTCTGCCGCTGGCCAGGGGACGGCATCGGCAGGCTCCCCGGAGTCGTGCCACCGGAGGAAGATTCCTTCAGTCGCTTCGTCAGGGTCTGGAGCAGGGCCAGGCGCCGGAGGTCCGGGGATGTGTAGGACCGGCGTCTCAATATCGGCGGCGCGGTCGCGAGGCGCCGCGTCCCCCACGACCGCGCCCTCGGGGGGGCTGGTTCCGGATTAGGGGACGACTCCGGGCCTGATCCTGCTGCACGACCACCACCTGGGGAGCTGGTTGTGGCAGCGCTGAAGCCGGGAGGCGCAGGAGTTCGTCCTCAGCAGGGACGGATGCCCGGGAGGCCACCGTCCACCCGTGTCGGGCGACAATGCAGAGGATCCGGATTCGCTGGTATATGAAACCTTTAGCCGCCATGGGAAGGGCCTCCCATGTGGGCGCCACATTCAGGAGGAGGACTGCTTCGTGGTGGTCTCGAGGCCGCAGCTTGCCCGATGTAGTAGCTGTGAGCAAAACGGCGGCCAGCTGGAGGACCTCTGGGTCCGGGGGCAGATCCGGGAGGGCCGGGTCGGTAGTCCGCAGGCTTGCCCAGGTGGTAGGCGGCGCACAGTGGGACCAATGCTCGGATTCGCGGCCAAAACTAGAATTTTGGTATAGGGGGGTGTTTGGGGGCGCGGAGTGCATTTCTGATGGTTTTAAGGCTCAGTGGCGACTCCTTCTGTCCAATGGCATAGCCGTAGTAGAGGTTTCCGGCGCAACACCTTAATTATTGTCGTCAAATTTCGTATGGTGTTTTTTGGGGACGCGGAGTGCGTTTCTGATGGCTCGTAACTTTAAAGGTGGAACTCGAATTGTTTAAGTAAGTTGATTAGATTGTAAGGGATGATGGTCGTGACGGAAAATTTTATATAATGCAAGAGATTCATATTTTTATTAACAAAAATTAAACACCACCTAGGAATGACATCTCTGATATTTTCGATCCTACAGTACACATTAATCATCACTATCACTATCGTTGAACATTTTACTTGATGCGTCATCCTTGACTAAGAGTGCCAGTACCTCAGGTTTTAGGCTTCCACTTTTCCTCGGTGGAAGTTTCCTGAGGGAAGATATTATTGGGTCAGATGACACCATCATAATTTTCATCAGGTCTAGATTTGTAGCAGTCCTCGAAAATTTTCTGCACCTCTTCTCCCTATATCTCCTCAAATCTTTATTGCGGCTCTCTTGTGCTTCCTCACTCAACATTCCTATGGGAAGCAATGTCACTGATATAACATCTGACCCATGAATCAGAACTTTATGTACGGAGGCAGGCATTGGGTACCAATCATAGAGGCTTACGTACAATCTAGCTGTTTTTATGGCGTACTTATGGAAAGCTTTTGCATCCACAGCAAACCCACATGATAATGTTCGGAGGATTACATCACACCTATGAATGAGGGATGCACTTATGCCCGTAATGGAGGCAGAAAGTTCAGCGTTTTAAAAAAAACGGCGTGCAGTATTGCCGTCATTTCTGTTTCCCTTCCCTTGTTTCACCACACCGACAAGTAATCCCATCATTGATCTAAATTTACTTTGAATTTCCGACTCCCTAGCATCAATGACGTCCTTGATGTGTTTCTTCTTTTGCCATGACTTGGTCTCTAGCCTGGCCGCGACATGAATAAGCCATTCAAGAAACCTTATATAGGCATGGAGAGTTGATAGTCCATATTGGTAAGCACTCCTATCTACATCTCTTTTCATCACCTTCTCAATGTCGTTCATGTCTTTGCTAGTGGCTCCACACATGTAGCACGACTGAGATGAGACTGTTCCAGTCACAGCATTGGCAACTTTACCGTCCACCATCGTCATGCACAATTCATGCTTCACAACTGTAACATCTGGATAGCCTTGCACTGTGGTGGGTTGAAGGTTCTTAATTTGCTCATCCATGGCAGCTTTTTCTCGTTTGATTACCTCTGTGGTCTCTTTCACAAATTCTAGCTTTACAGGCCTACAGTACCTCGTGGAAGAGGGGCGGGGATTCTGCCACACCAATGTTTTTTCGCCATTATTTCTTTCTATTTTCACGTAAAGCTGCAGTGGAACAAGGCATATCATAAACAAGTCACTGTCATTGCATTCTTTGTCAGTACTTATTTGCTTGTAGAGGGAATGATTACCACTGCCGTCACAACCCCATTTAGACACTAAATACATTTCACTAAGCAAATTTTTCGGGAGACGACATACAACTTCTCTCTGCAATTCAATCAACCTACTGACCGTTAGATCTAATAGTATCTGAAGCTTGACGTCCACCTTTGTGTCCGTCACAGTTAAAGTATCTTGATGCGGACAGCACTGAAGTTTCGCTTCCTTCACACGCTTATATGAGGGATACAAATCTGCACCTCTACTTTTTGCCTGACTTCTTAAAGTTTGATACGAATTCTTAGACAAATCCGCTTCTATGATAAGAGACAAAGCTTCTTGTGGTGCATAAGGTGTAACGCCAGCAGAATTCTTTGCGGATTTCCAAGCTGTATTTATCTTTTTCGCGCGCGTTGGTGAAGTGAACAGCGCTTCGGTGAGGAGCTTCACCTCTTCTGTTTTACCCTCTGACAACAAACTCGAACAAGTGGCGTGCGCGAGAAGACCTGCTCCAGTGTTTCCCCTGAACTCTTGCACTTTCCTCCTTTTGCTCCGCTCACTGCAGGATTCAAATTCCTTGCTGGGTCGCCCAGATGCTGAAAACGAAGTCGGGTTTTAATATAAGCATATGGTTTAAGACAATGACACGGCAATGATTCAGTTTTTCTAGAATTAATCGTGTATACTTCAAATACCTTTGGGAGTGATCGGCAACTGTCGTTCAAATGAAGAGGATGATGATTCGGGAACGCTAATAATGACAGTTGATCCAAGCCAGTCTTTATATTTTTCTAAAAATATATCTTCTTTGCGGTAGCACTTCTCCCACTTGGATCGAATCGCAGCGTAGTACTTGCGACAGACCGACCTGATCTCTCCCCTGACGGAGTCAGTCAAATCTTTCCCAAGTAGTTCCTCAATGTGCAGATCCGCATGGAGATATCGTGCGGTCCAACCTTCTGACTTCTCCCGCAAAATCTTGTAGAGATCTAGGCGCGTAATCTCAAGGGACATCGTGAATCGTGACATAAGCGCGAGCGGGTGTCGAATGCTGACAAGTGTCAACTTGACTGCGCACCCTCTACCAACGCTGCTCGGCGAAGCGCGTATGCGTAGATGGCTGGGCAAAAGTAAAAAAAATGAATTCACCTGAACTTGATATAACTAATTATAAATGAAACTAGAATGGTCCCAGATCACAATATATTACATTGTATGCAATTTCGCTAAAGCTATTAAATGGTAACAAATTAAATAATTACCTATAATTAGCGTTCAGGAGTCTTTGTTTGCCAATCTTTTTCCGATCGTTGAGTTAAGGACTAGATTTTGTGAGTTTTTTTGTGAAGTGCGTATACTAACAGCTATGGATATTGCAGGAAAAGGTATGTTCTTATTTTTTAAATTAAAAATTATTTTATTCCCGTTAATTTTCCTCTCATTCTTCTTTGAATACGTGTAGTCTATTTTATACCAATGTTTTGAGATTCTTCCTATGTGTTAGGTTTATATAAAAAGTACCCCAGAGTTTTTTTTATTTTCTATTAAAGTATGGCTCTTTGCGAACAAAAAATAATGAACACTAGCTGCTTTTAAGTGCTTTTTTGAAAGTTATGTTTTTTTTCAGAGAGATACTCCATTTCTCGGATGGAGCTTTTTGATGTTTGGCATCAGGAAAGTGATACAAGAAAGCGAAATAATGCAGTGTATACATTTGTTCTACACAAACTGAGTTTAGAAGACTGTTATAATAAAGAAATGTGTCGTTCTATTAAGAACCAAAATAAATTAATTTTTTGTAAAATTGCAAAAAATTGGAATGAGTGTACACGAAGCTTACAGAAATTCTTATGCAGAAATTCCGCTTGGTTAGAGCAAAAAATTACTTTTCCATGTAAAATAATATTTATTACTTAAATGTTCCCAGTTTAAAATCTAAGGGTCATTATATAAGTTCCGATTAACTTAGACTTTTGTCCCGCTAGAATGGCCATTTGTCCCACTGTGCGCTGCTGTGCGCTGCGCCATGGCTCCTGGCCAGGCGAGCATTCTCATCGAAAAAGGGCTCGTACTCCCGCATCCGCAAGTATCCGCAGTTTATTTTTGTGGGACATCAAGGATACAAATGTAGCATCAGATTCCATCCGGAAAGAGAGCGGGGCCTCGCAAGGGTTTTTTTTGCAGGCCTCGTTAAAGTGCGGAAAAGTCTGAAAATGCACAGTCCCGAGATACTACAAGAAAACGCATTCATAAATTATAGAAACATAGACTGTTATGTGTTTACTTTTATCCTTAGACAACACCCGAGAACGGGGAAAAGACGAAAACCGCCATAGCGTGCCTTAAATCGACGGTGATGTTGACAAGAAAAGTTTGTTGCGGGCAATGGTTGACACAGCTATTTCTCATGCACACATTTCACTCTCCTGCTGACAAGGCTCCTGAGGAAAAATATGCAAAAATTAGGTATTTTTGGTTGCCCCTGATATTCGTCTTTCACCCAGGCACGTTACTATCGGTGTGCAAAAAATTTGGTTTTTCGGGGTTTTGGCCGCGATTTCGAGCATTGGTCCCACTGTGCGGCGGGGAGGCGGTGGAAGAGCCCGATGTATTATGCGACGCGGAGCCTCTCGTCTCCAGCAGCAGCTGTACTTGTTGGCTCATGGTAACCATCTGCTCCATCATCGCGGAGATGCGGGGGTCATCAGAAAAGAGCGATGGGCTGTGCGCCCTCCGAGGGGAGGGGCTACGGCGCGAGGGTGATGCCATCGTTGGGTCCGGGGTGGCCGTGGGGTGTGCTCGAGTCGTACACTGTCGCGGCATCAGCGCGCAAGAAGAAGAAGCGGACGTACCTCCAACGAATTCCAATTCTGTCGTCGGATCTGTGCAATTGGCCGATCACCAACAATAACTTGCACGCGCAGGTATAAACTCTCAATTACAAATAATTTGAAAACTTTGTAGCTATTCCATTTCTTAAGTTTCTGCCGCTACTGGGTTGAGGAGGCTGAGGGGCTGTGCCACGCCTTAGCGGACGTACGTCCAACGAATTCCAATTCTGTCGTCGGATCTGTGCAATTGGCCGATCACCAACAATAACTTGCACGCGCAGGTATAAACTCTCAATTACAAATAATTTGAAAACTTTGTAGCTATTCCATTTCTTAAGTTTCTGCCGCTACTGGGTTGAGGAGGCTGAGGGGCTGTGCCACGCCCCCCACCGTTTGACGCATCAGCCCTCCGCATTCGTGGCAGGGAGAGGGGGCTGCGCAACGACACACAGTGGTCGGAAGACCCTCGTTTTCCGTACAAAAGTCTGATGAAAATAATATTTTTCTCGCAAAAAGCAGTGTTTAAAGATTGTTTGGTGCAAATTTTTGGGATGCTGACAACGTGTTGTTATTAGCTTCATTTGGAATTAGGTGTAGTAAAGAAATGGGGAATGCTGTTATAGTAAAACTTTAAAAAATGAAAAGGGGTGACAAATATGTGACAAATATGCAATATATTATCAAATTTCTTCTTCTTCAGAGTCAATTGGCAGAGGAAAGTCCGACTTCTCATGAGGTTATTTTAGCAGCTGTAGGACATCATTCGAAAACATCGTGTCCTTCTGTCGCATCTTTCTTCTCATGCTGGAGATCAATGGGTCAGACGATACTAGCAGAATGTGGAATAAGTCTTCATTGCATTCCACCCTTGGCATCTTCTGAGTATTCATTTCTCTGTATTTCTTGGTGCCCTTATTCCTGGCCTCTGGGGCCTCCTTGGAAAACAGTCCTATAGGCAATGGAGCAACTTGTATGATATCAGCCCCATGGATAAGGAGCTTACGAAGCGAGGCTGGCATCTCATACCAACCGTACAAATTTACATAGAGCTGGGCTGTGTCCCTAGTGTAGTCCTGGAAAGCCTAAACATTTTTCTCGTAAGAACTTCCCAAGGCATGTAAGATATTTGACAAGTGCTGAATTAGATTGGCATCAACTCCGGTAATATCTGCGGAAAGTGCATGCTGCTAAAAGAAACACTGTGCAGAGTTCCCATCGTTAGTAGTACCGCTGCCTTGCTTTGGTTGATCTACTATAATGCCCATTTTATCTCTGAAAGCCTTCTTCTCGCAGCAATACTTTTTTTGTCGTGTTCTGTAGAGACGCCATTTCTTAATATGTAATTTATATGCAATGTGCAGGACACACTCATAGGCCATTGTCCAGCAATGCAAAGGTGACAGGCCATAGTGGTATGCCTCAGAGTTCACCGTTTTTTTTGCTATCTCCTCCAAGTTATTCATTTCCAATGGCTTTGACCGGCAAATATTGCAGGGACCGTAACGCAGATGGTGGCTGGCACACTTGGCGGCTTTAAATGACAGGCCACACCATTCAGCCACCCGGACTACGATCCGGAGCAGCTGACGCAGCATGCCCTCGCTCCTCGACACCAGAGCGAGGTCATCCGTGTAGGCCAGGACACTATAAGACTGCGTTCCTGACCTGTAGCCTGCCAGCGCCCTCTTCGTCTCGACGGACCTCACCATGGGCTCGATGGCGAGGTTGAAAGCACCGGAGACAACGGGCAACCTTGGCGAACACCATGCACCACTTGGAGGGGGGGGAGTAAAGCCGCGGATAGTTCTCACACGAGTCGTACCCCCCATCAGCAGATCATCGATCGCCGCAGTCATCCCCTCCGGCATTCCGAAGGTCCGCAGCGTCCCGACGATCTGCCGGTGCGGGATGGACGGAAACGCATCCGCCAAGTCCAGCCATGCCACTGCGATCTCCTTTCCGTTCCTGTTGGCGTCCTCCAGGAGGGCTTGCAGCACAAAAGAGTGTTCGAAACAGCCCTCCGATGCCTGGACGAAACCCATTTGGATCGGAAAGGAGATCCGACGACCCGAGTCTGCCCAGGCGACAACATGGTCCGCCAGGCAGCCCGTGTAGATCTTGGCGATCGTCTGAAGGAGGGAGAGCGGCCGCCAGTTCCCCAGCACCTCGGGGTCCCCTCCCTTGTGGACGAGCACCGTGCTTGATATTTTCCACGAGGGGGGGACCCTACTCGTGCGGAGGCAGCGATCGAACACTTTGGCGATCGCTAGGCAGCCGGGGTCGATCTTCCTCCAGGTCGCATAGGTCACTCCATCCGGTCCGGGGGCCGTCGCTTTCGTCCTCGAAAGCCTGCCGGCCACTTCAGCAGGCGTAACGGGACGGAGCAACTGACGCTTCTCGGCCTCGGTGGATGGAGCGGCGAAGTCCGGAACTTCGGTCGGGGGCCTCGTCCAGGGGTGAGGGCAGGGCAGGGCAGTGGGGAGAATCTCCCCATCCGTCGCCCTGCAATGAAGGTCATCCTTCCTCACCGCCGCTTCGAAAGCCCTCTTCCTATCAACCCTGTAACGGAATTGGAGGCGGCCAGCAGCCCGGGCCGCCTCCTCTTGAGTGGCCGGCCCACTCAGAGTACTCCGGTCGATGTTCCGGCGCGCGGTCACTTCACATGGAGCGTGGTTCCCCACCCTCTGGGCTGTCGACACCATGTCGTCCACTAACCGGTGGAACTGGTCGTGATCGTCATCATCGATCAAGACCAGGGGGTCGATCATGTAACTCGGTGAGAACTAGATTTCACGTGAAATCCGCCATCTTTTTTCGTTATCACGTGAGAGCAAAACAGTGCGATCACGTAAGTTCCAGTTGTCGATGTCACCCGAAAGCGATAGTGAGATCTTTACGCCAGCGAAAACAAGGCGACAAGTAGTTATCACTGGAAAACATGGAGGGTCACTTGCTTTTGGCCGTCGTTCATGAGGAAGAAGAACAAAGAAGACGTCAGTTAAGGGTGATGAGGAGGAGATTACGAGACCATCACAATCCGTATGACATTCTTGATGAGGATTTTGTGAAATTATATCGGTTGCCAAAAGAAGCCGTACGAGATATTGTCGAGGAGATTGCCGAAGTGATGCCGGCTACACAAAGATGCACCGCAATACCCACTCATATCCGTGTAAATACAAGCAGGGTTTTAATCTTATAAAAATTAATAGTAAGCTCGAATAATTGTAAGTAATATTTGTATGTTGGCAGTACAATTTTATAGTATAATATAGACAGTCAGTGAAGAAAGTTTTCCTTTATCGATGTTCGCCCTTTCAGCAAAACCGCCTGCTATAGATTTCATAAATATATGATGATACTAACATCTTATGTAAGAGTTATTAGAATATTGATTTTCATTGTGGAATTTTGTTAATCTTTTCGATTTTACTAACTTCCTTTAGTACGTTTCTTTGGATTGCTGTTTATGTAAAACATTTTAATTGTTAATTAAGTGCCTTAATAGCAGTCATTAAAGTATTTTGCTACCAGGGATGTTTCTTAGGATTTCCATTTATGTCTACTTTTCTGTCAATTTCTTTTTTATTAACTACCGGTGATATCTGTTCCATGAAAAAATTCGGCAGTCAGTGAATTGTTGGAATTTTAGATCTACCGTTAATTTGTTGGATTAACGCTAATATTACTGTAAATCATTAATATAAGCCTAGATTATATAACGGCAGCAATAATAAAAATCATATGGTCACTCTTTATTCATAGCGACAAATATACAAATTGACTTTCTTAAGTTATAGAAATGAAATACCTAAATAGCAGTGGATATCACACAATGAGGTCATTAATTTCCACATGCATGCATTTCTATCACTCTACTAACACAAGTGTTGTATGCAAAATGAATTCATGAAATTAAATGGGCTTAAATTACATTACTGTTCAGAGGGTATCCCTTACATTATGCTTATGCAGCAAGTAAAACTTGAATCTGTTTTGGATAAACAATGTTTTGATTTAGTATTCTTATTAAATTTAATTAATAATATTAATGAATGATCATATCTTTTTATGCATGCAACATTGAAATCAAGAAATAAGTATTCATAAAGCAGCATACCAAATATTCATACTTCTCTTATGTAAAAATGTTCATAATAAATTAGGAGCTACCCATGGGCAATGTTATTTTTTCATCTTCTGGAGCAGTGTTTTCTTGATAAATCAGGGATTCACCAATGCCTATCTAGCTATATAGATTAATTTTCACATACACCTTCTCCACAATTATGTAATAATACATTTGTGTTCATTATGTAATCCCAATAATGGAATTGAAATTGGTCAACGGTCTCATCAAAACAAGATTATCTCCCTACCTTAGCAAGCTATTCTATTATAATGCTGAAACTACTATGGAAGCAGTTATTGAAAATGAGAGGAAGGCTGTCTTATAATTTCAATGTCCTTAAAAAGTATTTATGCATGAGAATTCATTGTCTGTAGGTGTTGGCAACACTGAATTTCTTGGCTTGTGGCAGCTACCAAAGAAGAATTGGTCAGGATTTTCTCCATGCTCTTTGCCAATCTTCTGTAAGTTACTGTATAGCCTACACATGTAATGCAGTTACACGGAAACTACTTGATAAATGGATTAAATTTCCAAAATCGGTTCTAGAAATTCAAAGAATAAAAGAGAGGTATGTTTCAAACAGTTGTCTATGGTAAATATCTTAGTAACAGCATACGTCTACATTATTGTTATCATCATAATTGAAGATTTATGGAGAAAACTAACATGCCTGGGGTGATTGGTGCTATTGATGGTACCCATGTTGCCATTGTGCCACCCAATGGTGAAAGGGAGCACCATTGTTTAAATAGGAAACATTTTCACAGCAAAAATGTCCAAATTGTGAGTAGGAGTAATACTAAGCTTTCCATATTTAAGTGACCTCTTTCATGTTTCTAAAGAATTAAATTTCAATGTTTAGGTATGTGACTTTGATCTAAAAATATTAGCATTGAATGCCAGGCATGGTGGACGAACACATGACTCACATATTTGGAGATGCAGTCTGTTGAAAGGATACTTGCATCAGCAGTATTTGGCAGGAGAAAGAAGTAAATGGCTAATAGGTACCTATCTTTAAATTCTTCCATTCTATTCGTGTATCTATATAATAAAGCGCTAATGTCATGATATATATATATATATATAAACAAACCTCTAACATAAGCACGACTAGTACTATCACCTGGCTTAAGTGGTAAAGCATTTCTTATTGTCATCGCGTTTACATGGACCATATTTTGCAATTGAAACTATTGGATGACTTTACCTGTAAATTAAAGAAATTACATATCTTCCTTTTTCCAATATTTGCTTTCAAGGTGTTGTGTCCAGTAACAACGACAAAAGAAAATGAAATAACCAATTTGGATGAATTTTGTTCTATGAAATAACCGCTAAAGAAGATTTACAAAATTTCATTGATAATCTAAATAAACGGTTGCATTGATTATTATATAAAAAGAAAGTTCATATAATTCAATATAAAGTAACAAAGAAAATTAAAAAATAAACGTTCTCAATCAATTACTGTGTAGCGTTAATTTCCTCTCTAATATGACTTTTAAAATGCAGATTTCTGATCAACTTCGCATAATGAAGTCAGTATGCGCGCACAGCTGTGCCCTCAGCGAGATTCGAACCCGCAACCTTACCTATATGTACCTGGAAAATGCATTACTGTATTTTAATGTGAATTATTGAGATAAGCATTTTAACAGACTCCTTAATTTTTTATAAATTAATTGAAAAACCAGCACAAACATTGTGCGGGGTCTTCTAGTAAACAAATAAAAAGGAACAATCTTAATCTCTAGGGGACTCCGGATATCCAAACGAACCTTGGCTTATTACTCCGATATCTAATGCTGAGCCAAACACCCCAGAAGCCCGCTTCAACAGCACTCACATGACTGCAAGAAACTGTGTTGAACGTTGCATAGGTGTTTTGAAGGGCTGGTTTAGGTGCTTGAGGAGAGATCGTACTCTCAACTATACACCTGAATGAGCAGGTACTGTTTTTATAAGGAACTGATATTATAAATGAACCAGAGAATACAAACGTAATCTTAAATTACAGGATACATCATAAACACTTGTACAGTTTTACACAACATGGCTCTGCATTATCGAGTGCCATTACCTGAAAACATTCAGCCAGAAGCTGAGGAAATGAACGTGGTTGCTGATGGAGATATTAATGTTAGGAGAGGGATAATAAATAATCACTTTCGTTAATTTAAAACAATTTATTTCGCCAAATGATTTCTCATTATTTCAATCAGGCTTTCCAAGGCCTTGGTCCTCCTCTCATCCCTCTCACTCTCTCTAGCTTCCTGCCTTACCTTCCTCCTCTTCTCTCTCTTTCATTACTACCAACTTCTCATCCAGAGCCAGCCTCTGTTTCTCTAGAGCCAGCCTATCTTCTTCTGCCTTTAGCCGCCTCTCTTCCAATTTTCCACTTTCCATTCTAGCCCTCTTCTCTTCCACCTCCACTAGGTCACCAAAGTGACCAATTCTCCTCTGAAATTTTAAATTAAACCATCAATTTTTATCCAATGTAAATCAATATAGCACCTGCATTATATAGTAAGTACAATTTTTGAAATAACCATTGAATTTAAACTATTAACTTAAAAATGCAGTATATAAACCAAATAACATAAACTAACTTTGGCTGGCTCGAGGTCTGCTTGGGTTGTTCCACGGTCTCTCTTATTCTTCCACACTCTGTAACCTATACATAGCATTCAATATTTAATTATAAAAATTTACTCCAAACTAATTTAATTAGAATGATAATACTATAACAGAAATTACATCACGCAAAGGCTGGCTCTCGCTGGTGGAAGGTAGTATCTCCATCACCTGTTATACATAACATAAGAGCAAATATTAGAAATCATTTATAATTTGAAAATTGTCGTTTCATAATAACTGTATCTTAACCTTCAGCAGAAAATAAATAATTACAGTTTTTAACAAGAATTGATTTTAAATTATTTAAAACCCATAAGATAAATAGATAACATAATCTTATAATAAGTATCAAATAGTACTAACCACTTCCTCTTCTGCAGGTATAATCTGAAGAGGAAGATCCATAAATCCTCCTGCTTCAGCTATATTGCTATCTCCCTCCAAACTTTCAGGTGCCATCCAATCCAGCAAGTTCTCCTCAACAGGACTCAACTGCTGGATGGATGGCGGGCCTCCACCTGTAGCCCTAGCAAGGGCCTTCATTTTAATTGCCTTTTTTTTAGTGTTGGCCTTCCAGTCAGACCAACACTGAAATTGAAATAAGAAGGCATATGAGTATAACACAACAGATATGATTTCATTTACATGCATTTCTCAAAAAGTGAATACACAAATATTTTTCCTATGAATTTTTATGGCAAGAGTCTCCCACAGCTCCTGATTTTTCTTCTTCCCTTGTGGCCCTAATACTTTTCCATAAGAAAAATCAGGATGCTCCTTCATAAACTGGAGCATCTTCTCCAGCTGGAGATTGGTCACCCTCGTTTCCCTTGCGCTTAAAAATTAAAATTTCTCTACGTCTAATTAAGAATTTTCATTCATATCAATTACTAAAACGAATCGAACTCATTATTATACTATACTACTTTCCTAACTTATTGTTAGACTGAATTCCGTTAAACGTGATTTGCTCAACCCAAAATAATTTCCAACTTCATAATCGTCGTTACATGAAAAGCACAACTTTAACTAAAGCTAATGTAGGGACACAAAAAATGGTTGGTTGCGTTATAATCGTAACTTACCTATATTTTCAGTTAAGTGTACGAACCGTTTGCTAATACAAATAAATGTTTAAAATTGATAAATAACTTCCACCGTAAATGATTTGAGTCCGACTACTTGCCATTATTTTCATTGATAGTTAATGTTCAAAACATCGCCTAATCATGTAACATATGAGTTATTGATAAGATTTATTTGTAGTAATAATACAATAATTAAAAAGTTATACTCACCTCATTTTCTACTAGTTCTCTGGACGTTCTTCTCAAGCATGCAATAAACACACGAGAAACATCTGAGTTATTTCTTCATGTGCGCATGCGCAGCTTCAAAATTTTCGTTGATTTGGCAACGTCTAGCAAAACAGATATCACTTGAGTGCACTCGTATCGCGTGAGAAGTGAAAAGTTCCGTGATCGCTGTTTTGCGTTTCGGGTGATACGGATTTCGGTATCGCCTCTCACTTATCACCTAACGGCAAAATTACATGATCGACCACCAGCTCGACCAGCCAGCCCATCTGTAACGTTTGAGAGTCTTCACTGGGGGGGGGGGAGGGAGGGCGCGGCTGTGTAAACACCGTCATTGTTTACGTCGCCTCCCCCTTCCACGCTCGTAGCACTCCTGTCTTGGACCCCCAGCTCGACCAGCCAGCCCATCTGTAACGTTTGAGGGTCTTCACTGGGGGGGGGGGGGGGGGGCTGTGTAAACACCGTCATTGTTTACGTCGCCTCCCCTTTCCACGCTCGTCGCACTCCTGTCTTGGCTCCGAGGCACTACCGCTGCCTCCTCGCTACCGGCCTCCCGCCCCGGTGACTCAGGCCCTGCACTGGGATCACCCCATCCCGGCGGGCCGTTACTGGGTTGGGGAGGCCGGGGGGCTGCGCCATGCCCCTAGCATTCGACGCACCGGCCCTCCTCATTCGCGGAGGGGGCACCGGACGACGCGGAAGAGGGGGCTGCGCAACGACAGTCTCTCCCCTCTCTCGCTCGCATACATTGGGACGGGGCGGGGGGTCTGCGCCCTGGCAGTCTCTCCCCCCCACCTCCGACGAACTTCAATGTAGGACAGGGGAGGCTGCACCACGACAGTCCTCTCACCCAACCTACGAGGCACGTTTCGAGGCACAACTCGGGGCACGGGCATCTCCCTTAGCTGCGCAGGTGCAGTCCTGGGAGATTGTCGGGGGAGGCGCTGTGAAGGGACAGTCCGACCCTCCTCCCGACGCGGCACAACGCGTCTCTCCCTCCTCCGGCGCACGACACGCCACTCACCTTCCGAGACACCTGTCGTCTCGGGGCTGGTGGGTAGAGTTCTCTCAGCAGGGGCGGCGGCCTGTCGCCCCCCGCCCGCGCCAGGCGATGCGTCTGCCCCCGCTTTGCCTCTCCTACCTCTCCTTCGTCTCCTCGGTGGCTCCGGGTCGGTCCCCGAGGCTTGGGTGGAACCGCCCACCTGAACGAACCGGTCGGAGACGACGTGGTGCGTCCCAGGAGGCGGGAGACTAAGGAAGCGTTCACCCCTCTTGGGGATCCGCTCCACCCGGCGGAAGGAGAAGCGACGTCTAAGCGCCGCCCTGCGCTTCTCCCTCCGCCTAGTCTCCGCCAAGTCGTCTACCCGGGGTGCAGCCGGCTGCGTCGCCTCCGACACAGGCACCGACTGCACACCCTCGGGCCTTGACTCGCGGATGGGGACCGCACAAGCTCTGCCAGGCGGACCTTCCACAACGCGTTATTCACCTCCAGCAGCCGCTGCAACGCCTGCAGGGTCAGAGCACCTGACGCTGCAGCCGCCGCCGCTGCATCGGGCGCCGCAGTCACCGCCGCTGCATCGGGCTCCGCAGTCACCGCCGCTGCATCGGGCGCCGCACCCGCCGCAGTCACCACAGCTGCATCGGGCGCCGTACCACCCGCAGTCACCGCCGCCGCACCAGGCCCCGCCGCATCAGCCGCGGTTCCCAGCCGCTGCATCAGGCGCCGCTCTCGGCCGCCGAGCTGCCGCCGCAATCGGCGTCGAGACGGCCGCCGAAGCAGCCGCAGCACCAGGACTCCCCACATCTTTGCGGGAGAAATAGGTGGAGCACCGGGACGAGGGTCCCGAGAGGCGCCACGAGTCCGCCACCTCCCGCACATCCTCGTCCTCCCTCCAGCTCACACTAAGTGGGCGGGGCGGGGTGGTCAGTTCCACCTTACGCCCATCCTCCGGCGGACAAAACCCAACGTCACGGAGCACCACTTCACCGGAGCCCCACTCCTCGTCCCCCACAGCCAAGATGTCCGGCGTCTCGCGCACTACCCACCCCACTGCTCCGTCCTCCAAATCCGCCGCAGCCGCCGCAGCAACAGCCTCCGAACTCGGTGCAGCGACAGAGTATAGTCCTTGGAGTCGTCGCGAACGACGCGGAGTGTCCGGGGCCGCGATCGCTGGCGTGTCGGACCAACGAATGGAGGGTTCCGGGGACGGATCCCGTACTTCCTCCACCGCGCGATTGGGTGCTGGGGCACGCCTTATCCTGCCACCCTCCACCTCCCGACCGTCGTCATGCCACAACCAGCGAACACCACGTTCCCCCGGCATTCCACGACGGGAGGTAAAGGGCGGGGGAACGGGGCGGAAACTGGGACTTGGGGACACATCAACAGGGGGCCTGACTGCCGAGGGTCATCGCGACTCTGCGCCTACCGGGGTCGGCACCAAGCCGGCCCTCCCCCGGGCGATGTCCGCCACTGGCTACCGCTGGTGGGGCCAGGTGATGGATCGTACCGCGGGTTGGGGTTCGCGCATACAAACCAACGACCAAGAGATCATACTGTAGGGCCACGAAAACAATAATTTTATTTAAAAATTTTTAAAAATGTAAACGTTAAAAACGTTAAAAACAAAAAGGAGAAAACACAGACAACGCGGAACACAACCTAAAAACACACGAAACGCACAAACATTAAGCTGATAAGAACAGATTAATTAATTTTATTTAAAAATTTTTAAAATGTACATTATTGACGTTAACAATTAAAAGAAGATAAAATAAATAGATCCCTTCTCGGCCCAATGGCTAAAAGGTAAAATACAAACATATAAACTTTTTAAAAAGTCTTAAAAGTCTGTCCCTATCGGCACAGCCGTGCTCCACACGTAAAAAACACACACAAGAAAGGAAAAGAAAGGATAGAGGAAGGGTGCACTTACACGATAGTTCACTGGGGGGGGGGCTCCACACTTTCACCTCCATCCTCGTATTGTCTATGCCCGCTGATGTGTTCAACGTAGATATCACGTGACCACCTGATGACGTCGGAGCAGCATAGCTCCCTGAGCTCGGCTGACCACCTCCATCCCAGGCCGATCTTAGGCGCAAGGCGGCGGGAGGCCGCACGGACCTGCGTGAAGAGGGACGAGAAGTCACCGCTCTCCTGCCCGAAGTCACCCTGCAGACTACCACTGAGGTACTCTGCAAGGTCCTCGACGGAGGGATGCCTCCTCAGTCTCCTCCTCACCACCTCTCTGAGTCGCCCCCAGGCGATGGTTCGCACCACCGGGTCGCGACACAGGAGGGTCCTGAATCCATGTACCACCGTCAGTATATCCGTCAAGTCAGTCAGGGGGAGGAGGCCTGCGCCGCCGTGTTGGTGGCCGACGAAAACCAACTCTGCCGATCCCCGCCTCGGCAGGTTGAGCCACTTCTTAGCGCAGGCCTTGACAAGTCTATCTGTCTCAGTCAAGTCCTTCTTCAGAGTCTTGCCAGCCCGCAGGATAAACTCCAGCCTAGGGAGGAGAAACATATTTGTGGCCGAGATCTTCTGCCACGGTGCCAAGAGGCTGCCATCCACCTTGCGCAGATCTTCCCGCAGCCTCTGTAATTCTTCCTTGCTCGGCTTAAAGGAGAGCCCAGCTTCGCTGGCCCTCTCTCCCACGATGGTAAGGAGTCTCTGCATCGCTTCCGGGCTTCTTCCCACAAGCACGACATCATCCGCGTACGCCAGGGCCGAGATGTCGTGGCCCTGGATGGTGACTCCGTCCCTGCCGGCCGCCTCCACCGCTGCCCGTATCACCGGCTCCATACCCAGGTTGAAGATGGTCGGTGATAACGGGCAGCCCTGCTTCACACCGGCCCGGATGTCGATTGGGCCGGTCTCTCCTGCAGCAACACGAACGGTGGTGCTGCACCGTTGCAACTCCGCAACGGCCGTCCTCATCTCTGCCGGCAGGTCCATCCTCTCGAGCGTAGGCGTGATGTGCTGGTGCGGGATCGACCCGAAAGCATTACGCAGATCCAGCCAAGCAAGTACGATTCGTCCGCGTCGGCGCCTGATCTCGTCGATTGCCGTCTGGAGGAGGAAGTTGTGCTCGTGGCAGCCCTCGAACTCCCGGAAGCCCTTCTGCACGCGGCTGATCTTACTTCCTTACACCGACCACGCCAAGACGCGGTCGGCCAGGACGCCGGCGTACAGCTTGGCAATAACATTGCCAAGCGCCAAGGGCCTCCAGTTGCCGATGTCCCGGCGGTCCCCACCCTTGTGGATGAGGACAGTTCGAGAGACCTTCCACGAGCACGGAGTCTTCCCCTCCTTCAGACAACGGTCGTAGATCAGGCTGAGTATGCGTCCTTTGGGGTCGTTGGCCTTCAGGTCGGCATACGTAAGTCCATCCGGACCTGGGGCCGTGTTTTTAGTCCTCGTCAGTCGGGTCCGTACTTCTTCGCCAGAGATGCCACGCAGGAGCCTCGCCCTCTCGGCGTCCGTCGTTGGGCGGTACGCCGGAAGGCGAGCGATGTCCTCCCCACCGTACACCCCGCGGAAGTGCGTCTCCACCTCCTCCAGCGGGATGTCGCAGTAGGGGGAAGCCCCGCCCAGGATCTCCTGCATGGCGGTCTTGGGGCTCTGACGAAATAGTTTTTGAAGGTCCGACGCGGCTTTCGCGTCGTAACCTTCGCGTCGGGGCGTCTCGCGTCTGGGGCGTTGCGTCGTGGGGCGCCTGGGCGCTACTCCCTCTCCCTCCCTCTTCCCCTTCTGGCGGCGAGTCTTCATCGCCGCCACGAAGTCGTCCACCACCCGTTCGAATGCTCCCCAGGGTCCGCCGATGGATTCACGGATCTTCTCCTCCCAGCGCCTCTCGTCCTCCGACGCCGGGATGTAATTGACGTCGGCTGTTGGCGCTGGGGTTTCGCCCTGGGGATCTTCCGGAGGCCGTTGGTCTGCCTCCTCCGGTCGCGGTGGCGGCGCGGGAACCTCTTCTTCGGGGAGGGCGGGGAGCGGCCCGGCGGGTCGCCCCACGACAGTCAGTGCATCGTCAGTACGACCCGGCACCTCCATGCCTGGAGGGACGGGATCGGGAGGGGGTTGGGGGCGATGAGTCGCTTCGTGGTTCGCGAGGCCTCTCTTCGTGGGGCACGAGAAGTCGCATGCCCCACACTTGAATCTATAGACTGCACCCGCCTCATCCTTCCTCACGTTCTTCTTGAGGCAGGGGTGCGCGGACGGCTTCCCGCCGATGATGGTCCGGCAGGAGGAGCACCAGTTCCCGGTCTCCAATTTCGGGAGACCGTGAACAGACATCAGGTGGCGCTCCAGGCTCCTCTTCGTCGCCGTCCACGCCTGCGCCCGGAACTTGGTGGCGCAGTCCCCTTCGGTGCAGTCTAGATGGCCTCCGATGGGAAAAACCACGAGCAGTCTGTTCTCTATGCGTATGGTCTTAGTCGGTATTTCGTCGAGATACGCCGGCAAAGGCGTCCTATCTTCGTCTGCTGTCGTCTGCCGTATTTCCACGGCCGTCGCGTCGTCAGTTAACGAGGGTGGAGGGGGGGTGTCCGGGGCGGGGTCCTGCGTGGCGGCGAGGAGCACCTCCTCCTCCGGCCGCTGGAGCAGCGGCGAAGAAGGAGAGGCACCGTCGTCGTCACGCGGCTCTCCGACCGCACGACGATGGGCACCGCGACCCGGGCGCCTGGAAGGACGCCTCGGGGCCGCGCGACCCGCCGTCGGCGGTCGGGAAGGGGGTGACGGGCCCTCCTCCCCGACCCGAGGGGGAGAGGAAGGGACGGGGGCCCTCCGCCTGTTCGACGGGCGGGCCCCACGCCCCTCCCCCACCCCCGCGGGCACGGAAGGAGGGCTCCCTGCGACCCGGGCCGAACCCCGTCGCGTCACCCGTCTCCGAGGCGGAGAACCGGGCGGCGAGGCGGGAGGTCTGGTCCGGGGCATCGGGGGGCGAGGAAAGAAGAAAGAAAGAGGAAAGGAAAGGACAGATTACCGGGTAGGGGACAGAAGTGCCCCTACCGGCCTTTGCCTAGCGGGTGTGGGGCCGGGGATACCACCAGCCAAGGCTGGCGGTCCCCGAACCCCATTCCGCTAGACTGTAGAGCGGGAAACCTGAAAATTTAAAAACAAAAAGGAGAAAAAAGACAGCGCGGAACAAGACCTAAAAACACACAAAACGAACAAACATTAAGCTGATGTTGTGGCCGATAGGTACCCCCAGATTAATTAATTTTATTTAAAATTTTAAAAATGTACATTATTTGCGTTTAAGTTAAAAAGAGAATAAAATAGATAAAATAGATCCCTTCTCGGCCCTATGGCTAGAAAGGTAAAAAATACACAGATAAAAACTTTTTTTAAAAAAAGTCTTAAAAAAGTCTGTCCCTATCAGCACAGCCGTGCTCCACACGTAAAAAACACACACAAGAGGGAAGAGAAAGGATAGATGAAGGGTGCACTTACACGATAGATCACTGGGGGGGGGGGGCTCCACACTTTCACTTCCATCCTCGTATTGTCTATGCCCGCTGATGTGTTCAACGTAGATATCACGTGACCACCTGATGACGTCGGAGCAGCACAGCCTCTTCATCACTCTTGTGAATCGTCGCGGGAGAGCCAGGGCCCTGAGAACGGGATCGTTCGAAGGGTCCCAGGAACCCAGACTCCCCACGACGAGGGCAGCTACTGACGCATCATACCCCTGGCCTCGCAGTTGGTCGGCGAGCGCGGCGTACTTCTCTTCTTTCCGAAGCCGCGCGGCCAGGAGCCCCTCGTAGTTGTTATCGAAGGGGATGGTCACGTCCACCAGCTGGGCCGTCTTCGTCCTTTCGTCGAACACGACGAGGTCCGGTCTTAAGTTAGAGTCCGTGCCGGGAACAGTCTGGTTGACCCTCACCGTTTGATGCTCCTTACCCCGGCGTCCGGCGAGGGCCCTCGTCAGTCGGTCGAGTATGTCGTTGTGGCGGAGTTGCCACGTCCGGGAATGTGTGGTACAATGATTCAGGACGTGCGGCAGAGTCTCGTCCGCCCTCCCGCAGCGCCTGCACCTTTTGTCGCCGCCCGGATCCCAGCGGCGGCAGGCATTGAGAGGGAGTAGGTCTAACCGAGCCCGATGGATAAACCTCCAATCACAAAACCTGGTGTATCTCCCACCCACCAGGAAGTGATTGGAGGCTGCAGACCTCTTCGAGGCATCGATGACCTTCCCCTGGTCCGGCTTGGCAGATAGTCGTGCCAGGTAAAACCCTCGGACCGCGTTCTTCAAGACCCCCGTCAGCCGTTGGATGGCACTCGGGGGGACCTTGATTTGGGGTGGCCTATCTCCTGGCCGGTCATCGGTGTCTCGAATCACGATCTGCAGCTCCCTGAGCTCGGCTGACCACCTCCATCCCAGGCCGATCTTAGGCGCAAGGCGGCGGGAGGCCGCACGGACCTGCGTGAAGAGGGACGAGAAGTCACCGCTCTCCTGCCCGAAGTCACCCTGCAGACTACCACTGAGGTACTCTGCAAGGTCCTCGACGGAGGGATGCACCTCAGTCTCCTCCTCACCACCTCTCTGAGTCGCCCCCAGGCGATGGTTTGCACCACCGGGTCGCGACACAGGAGGGTCCTGAATCCATGTACCACCGTCAGTATATCCGTCAAGTCAGTCAGGGGGAGGAGGCCTGCGCCGCCGTGTTGGTGGCCGACGAAAACCAACTCTGCCGATCCCCGCCTCGGCAGGTTGAGCCACTTCTTAGCGCAGGCCTTAACAAGTCTATCTGTCTCAGTCAAGTCCTTCTTCAGAGTCTTGCCAGCCCGCAGGATAAACTCCAGCCTAGGGAGGAGAAACATATTTGTGGCCGAGATCTTCTGCCACGGTGCCAAGAGGCTGCCATCCACCTTGCGCAGATCATCCCGCAGCCTCTGCAGTTCTTCCTTGGGGGACTGGCAGATGTTGTAGCCGATAGGTACCCCCAAGTACTTGTAAGTTTCCCCCTCCGCTAGGATGGTGATGGGGCCTCCCTGGATGTGGAACAGGGAGGGCATCACGGGCTGGTTTGTCCCAAAATTAAGGTCCAGAGTCGCGCACTTGCTCGGCTTAAAAGAGAGCCCAGCTTCGCTGGCCCTCTCTCCCACGATGTTCAGGAGTCTCTGCATCGCTTCCGGGCTTCTTCCCACAAGCACGACATCATCCGCGTACGCCAGGGCCGAGATGTCGTGGCCCTGGATGGTGACTCCGTCCCTGCCGGCCGTCTCCACCGCTGCCCGTATCACCGGCTCCATCCCCAGGTTGAAGATGGTCGGTGATAACGGGCAGCCCTGCTTCACACCGGCCCGGATGTCAATTGGGCCGGTCTCTCCTGCAGCAACACGAACAGTGGTGCTGCACCGTTGCAACTCCGCAACGGCCATCCTCATCTCTGCCGGCAGGTCCATCCTCTCGAGCGTACGCGTGATGTGCTGATGCGGGATCGACCCGAAAGCATTTCGCAGGTCCAGCCAAGCAAGTACGATTCGTCCGCGTCGGCGCCTGATCTCGTCGATTGCCGTCTGGAGGAGGAAGTTGTGCTCGTGGCAGCCCTCGAACTCCCGGAAGCCCTTCTGCACGCGGCTGATCTTACTTCCTGACACCGACCACGCCAAGACGCGGTCGGCCAGGACGCCGGCGTACAGCTTGGCAATAACATTGCCAAGCGCCAAGGGCCTCCAGTTGCCGATGTCCCGGCGGTCCCCACCCTTGTGGATGAGGACAGTTCGAGAGATCTTCCACGAGCACGGAGTCTTCCCCTCCTTCAGACAACGGTCGTAGATCAGGCTGAGTATGCGTCCTTTGGGGTCGTTGGCCTTCAGGTCGGCATACGTAAGTCCATCCGGACCTGGGGCCGTGTTTTTAGTCCTCGTCAGTCGGGTCCGTACTTCTTCGCCAGAGATGCCACGCAGGAGCCTCGCCCTCTCGGCGTCCGTCGTTGGGCGGTACGCCGGAAGGCGAGCGATGTCCTCCGGGATCGGGTCCTCCCCCCCACCGTACACCCCGCGGAAGTGCGTCTCCACCTCCTCCAGCGGGATGTCGCAGTAGGGGGAAGCCCCGCCCAGGATCTCCTGCATGGCGGTCTTGGGGCTCTGACGAAATAGTTTTTGAAGGTCCGACGCTGCTTTCGCGTCGTAACCTTCGCGTCGGGGCGTCTCGCGTCTGGGGCGTTGCGTCGTGGGGCGCCTGGGCGCTACTCCCTCTCCCTCCCTCTTCCCCTTCTGGCGGCGAGTCTTCATCGCCGCCACGAAGTCGTCCACCACCTGTTCGAATGCTCCCCAGGGCCCGCCGATGGACTCACGGATCTTCTCCTCCCAGCGCCTCTCGTCCTCCGACGCCGGGATGTAATTGACGTCGGCTGTTGGCGCTGGGGTTTCGCCCTGGGGATCTTCCGGAGGCCGTTGGTCTGCCTCCTCCGGTCGCGGTGGCGGCGCGGGAACCTCTTCTTCGGGGAGGGCGGGGAGCGGCCCGGCGGGTCGCCCCACGACAGTCAGTGCATCGTCAGTACGACCCGGCACCTCCATGCCTGGAGGGACGGGATCGGGAAGGGGTTGGGGGCGATGAGTCGCTTCGTGGTTCGCGAGGCCTCTCTTCGTGGGGCACGAGAAGTCGCATGCCCCACACTTGAATCTATAGACTGCACCCGCCTCATCCTTCCTCACGTTCTCCTTGAGGCAGGGGTGCGCGGACGGCTTCCCGCCGATGATGGTCCGGCAGGAGGAGCACCAGTTCACGGTCTCCAATTTCGGGAGACCGTGAACAGACATCAGGTGGCGCTCCAGGCTCCTCTTCGTCGCCGTCCACGCCTGCGCCCGGAACTTGGTGGCGCAGTCCCCTTCGGTGCAGTCTAGATGGCCTCCGATGGGAAAAACCACGAGCAGTCTGTTCTCTATGCGTATGGTCTTAGTCGGTACTTCGTCGAGATACGCCGGCAAAGGCGTCCTATCTTCGTCTGCTGTCGTCTGCCGTATTTCCACGGCCGTCGCGTCGTCAGTTAACGAGGGTGGAGGGGGGGTGTCCGGAGCGGGGTCCTGCGTGGCGGCGAGGAGCACCTCCTCCTCCGGCCGCTGGAGCAGCGGCGAAGAAGGAGAGGCACCGTCGTCGTCACGCGGCTCTCCGACCGCACGACGATGGGCACCGCGACCCGGGCGCCTGGAAGGACGCCTCGGGGCCGCGCGACCCACCGTCGGCGGTCGGGAAGGGGGTGACGGGCCCTCCTCCCCGACCCGAGGGGGAGAGGAAGGGACGGGGGCCCTCCGCCTATTCGACGGGCGGGCCCCACGCCCCTCCCCCACCCCCGCGGGCATGGAAGGAGGGCTCCCTGCGACCCGGGCCGAACCCCGTCGCGTCACCCGTCTCCGAGGCGGAGAACCGGGCGGCGAGGCGGGAGGTCGGGTCCGGGGCATCGGGGGGCGAGGAAAGAAGAAAGAAAGAGGAAAGGAAAGGACAGATTACCGGGTAGGGGACAGGAGTGCCCCTACCGGCCTTTGCCTAGCGGGTGTGGGGCCGGGGATACCACCAGCCAAGGCTGGCGGTCCCCGAACCCCAATCCGCTAGACTGTAGAGCGGGAAACCTGAAAATTTAAAAACAAAAAGGAGAAAAAAAAGACAGCGCGGAACACGACCTAAAAACAAAAACACACGACACTCACAAACATTAAGCTGATAAGAACAGATTAATTAATTTTATTTAAAAATTTAAAAATGTACATTATTTGCGTTTAAAATAAAACAAAGAGAATAAAATAGATAAATAGATCCCTTCTCGGCCCTATGGCTAAAAAGGTAAAAAATACACAGATAAAAACTTTTTTTAAAAAAAGTCTTAAAAAAGTCTGTCCCTATCAGCACAGCCGTGCTCCACACGTAAAAAACACACACAAGAGGGAAGAGAAAGGATAGATGAAGGGTGCACTTACACGATAGATCACTGGGGGGGGGGGGGCTCCACACTTTCACTTCCATCCTCGTATTGTCTATGCCCGCTGATGTGTTCAACGTAGATATCACGTGACCACCTGATGACGTCGGAGCAGCACAGCCTCTTCATCACTCTTGTGAATCGTCGCGGGAGAGCCAGGGCCCTGAGAACGGGATCGTTCGAAGGGTCCCAGGAACCCAGACTCCCCACGACGAGGGCAGCTACCGACGCATCATACCCCTGGCCTCGCAGTTGGTCGGCGAGCGCGGCGTACTTCTCTTCTTTCCGAAGCCGCGCGGCCAGGAGCCCCTCGTAGTTGTTATCGAAGGGGATGGTCACGTCCACCAGCTGGGCCGTCTTCGTCCTTTCGTCGAACACGACGAGGTACGTTCTTAAGTTAGAGTCCGTGCCGGGAACAATCTGGTTGACCATCACCGTTTGATGCTCCTTACCCCGGCGTCCGGCGAGGGCCCTCGTCAGTCGGTCGAGTATGTCGTTGTGGCGGAGTTGCCACGTCCGGGAATGTGTGGTACAATGATTCAGGACGTGCGGCAGAGTCTCGTCCGCCCTCCCGCAGCGCCTGCACCTTTTGTCGCCGCCCGGATCCCAGCGGCGGCAGGCGTTGAGAGGGAGTAGGTCTAACCGAGCCCGATGGATAAACCTCCAATCACAAAACCTGGTGTATCTCCCACCCACCAGGAAGTGATTGGAGGCTGCAGACCTCTTCGAGGCATCGATGACCTTCCCCTGGTCCGGCTTGGCAGATAGTCGTGCCAGGTAAAACCCTCGGACCGCGTTCTTCAAGACCCCCGTCAGCCGTTGGATGGCACTCGGGGGGACCTTGATTTGGGGTGGCCTATCTCCTGGCCGGTCATCGGTGTCTCGAATCACGATCTGCAGCTCCCTGAGCTCGGCTGACCACCTCCATCCCAGGCCGATCTTAGGCGCAAGGCGGCGGGAGGCCGCACGGACCTGCGTGAAGAGGGACGAGAAGTCACCGCTCTCCTGCCCGAAGTCACCCTGCAGACTACCACTGAGGTACTCTGCAAGGTCCTCGACGGAGGGATGCACCTCAGTCTCCTCCTCACCACCTCTCTGAGTCGCCCCCAGGCGATGGTTCGCACCACCGGGTCGCGACACAGGAGGGTCCTGAATCCATGTACCACCGTCAGTATATCCGTCAAGTCAGTCAGGGGGAGGAGGCCTGCGCCGCCGTGTTTGTGGCCGACGAAAACCAACTCTGCCGATCCCCGCCTCGGCAGGTTGAGCCACTTCTTAGCGCAGGCCTTAACAAGTCTATCTGTCTCAGTCAAGTCCTTCTTCAGAGTCTTGCCAGCCCGCAGGATAAACTCCAGCCTAGGGAGGAGAAACATATTTGTGGCCGAGATCTTCTGCCACGGTGCCAAGAGGCTGCCATCCACCTTGCGCAGATCATCCCGCAGCCTCTGCAGTTCTTCCTTGGGGGACTGGCAGATGTTGTAGCCGATAGGTACCCCCAAGTACTTGTAAGTTTCCCCCTCCGCTAGGATGGTGATGGGGCCTCCCTGGATGTGGAACAGGGAGGGCATCACGGGCTGGTTTGTCCCAAAATTAAGGTCCAGAGTCGCGCACTTGCTCGGCTTAAAAGAGAGCCCAGCTTCGCTGGCCCTCTCTCCCACGATGTTCAGGAGTCTCTGCATCGCTTCCGGGCTTCTTCCCACAAGCACGACATCATCCGCGTACGCCAGGGCCGAGATGTCGTGGCCCTGGATGGTGACTCCGTCCCTGCCGGCCGCCTCCACCGCTGCCCGTATCACCGGCTCCATCCCCAGGTTGAAGATGGTCGGTGATAACGGGCAGCCCTGCTTCACACCGGCCCGGATGTCAATTGGGCCGGTCTCTCCTGCAGCAACACGAACAGTGGTGCTGCACCGTTGCAACTCCGCAACGGCCATCCTCATCTCTGCCGGCAGGTCCATCCTCTCGAGCGTACGCGTGATGTGCTGGTGCGGGATCGACCCGAAAGCATTTCGCAGGTCCAGCCAAGCAAGTACGATTCGTCCGCGTCGGCGCCTGATCTCGTCGATTGCCGTCTGGAGGAGGAAGTTGTGCTCGTGGCAGCCCTCGAACTCCCGGAAGCCCTTCTGCACGCGGCTGATCTTACTTCCTGACACCGACCACGCCAAGACGCGGTCGGCCAGGACGCCGGCGTACAGCTTGGCAATAACATTGCCAAGCGCCAAGGGCCTCCAGTTGCCGATGTCCCGGCGGTCCCCACCCTTGTGGATGAGGACAGTTCGAGAGATCTTCCACGAGCACGGAGTCTTCCCCTCCTTCAGACAACGGTCGTAGATCAGGCTGAGTATGCGTCCTTTGGGGTCGTTGGCCTTCAGGTCGGCATACGTAAGTCCATCCGGACCTGGGGCCGTGTTTTTAGTCCTCGTCAGTCGGGTCCGTACTTCTTCGCCAGAGATGCCACGCAGGAGCCTCGCCCTCTCGGCGTCCGTCGTTGGGCGGTACGCCGGAAGGCGAGCGATGTCCTCCGGGATCGGGTCCTCCCCCCCACCGTACACCCCGCGGAAGTGCGTCTCCACCTCCTCCAGCGGGATGTCACAGTAGGGGGAAGCCCCGCCCAGGATCTCCTGCATGGCGGTCTTGGGGCTCTGACGAAATAGTTTTTGAAGGTCCGACGCGGCTTTCGCGTCGTAACCTTCGCGTCGGGGCGTCTCGCGTCTGGGGCGTTGCGTCGTGGGGCGCCTGGGCGCTACTCCCTCTCCCTCCCTCTTCCCCTTCTGGCGGCGAGTCTTCATCGCCGCCACGAAGTCGTCCACCACCTGTTCGAATGCTCCCCAGGGCCCGCCGATGGACTCACGGATCTTCTCCTCCCAGCGCCTCTCGTCCTCCGACGCCGGGATGTAATTGACGTCGGCTGTTGGCGCTGGGGTTTCGCCCTGGGGATCTTCCGGAGGCCGTTGGTCTGCCTCCTCCGGTCGCGGTGGCGGCGCGGGAACCTCTTCTTCGGGGAGGGCGGGGAGCGGCCCGGCGGGTCGCCCCACGACAGTCAGTGCATCGTCAGTACGACCCGGCACCTCCATGCCTGGAGGGACGGGATCGGGAGGGGGTTGGGGGCGATGAGTCGCTTCGTGGTTCGCGAGGCCTCTCTTCGTGGGGCACGAGAAGTCGCATGCCCCACACTTGAATCTATAGACTGCACCCGCCTCATCCTTCCTCACGTTCTCCTTGAGGCAGGGGTGAGCGGACGGCTTCCCGCCGATGATGGTCCGGCAGGAGGAGCACCAGTTCACGGTCTCCAATTTCGGGAGACCGTGAACAGACATCAGGTGGCGCTCCAGGCTCCTCTTCGTCGCCGTCCACGCCTGCGCCCGGAACTTGGTGGCGCAGTCCCCTTCGGTGCAGTCTAGATGGCCTCCGATGGGAAAAACCACGAGCAGTCTGTTCTCTATGCGTATGGTCTTAGTCGGTACTTCGTCGAGATACGCCGGCAAAGGCGTCCTATCTTCGTCTGCTGTCGTCTGCCGTATTTCCACGGCCGTCGCGTCGTCAGTTAACGAGGGTGGAGGGGGGGTGTCCGGAGCGGGGTCCTGCGTGGCGGCGAGGAGCACCTCCTCCTCCGGCCGCTGGAGCAGCGGCGAAGAAGGAGAGGCACCGTCGTCGTCACGCGGCTCTCCGACCGCACGACGATGGGCACCGCGACCCGGGCGCCTGGAAGGACGCCTCGGGGCCGCGCGACCCACCGTCGGCGGTCGGGAAGGGGGTGACGGGCCCTCCTCCCCGACCCGAGGGGGAGAGGAAGGGACGGGGGCCCTCCGCCTATTCGACGGGCGGGCCCCACGCCCCTCCCCCACCCCCGCGGGCACGGAAGGAGGGCTCCCTGCGACCCGGGCCGAACCCCGTCGCGTCACCCGTCTCCGAGGCGGAGAACCGGGCGGCGAGGCGGGAGGTCGGGTCCGGGGCATCGGGGGGCGAGGAAAGAAGAAAGAAAGAGGAAAGGAAAGGACAGATTACCGGGTAGGGGACAGGAGTGCCCCTACCGGCCTTTGCCTAGCGGGTGTGGGGCCGGGGATACCACCAGCCAAGGCTGGCGGTCCCCGAACCCCATTCCGCTAGACTGTAGAGCGGGAAACCTGAAAATTTAAAAACAAAAAGGAGAGAAAAGACAGCGCGGAACACGACCTAAAAACAAAAACACAAGACACTCACAAACATTAAGCTGATAAGAACAGATAGATTAATTAATTTTATTTAAAATTTTAAAAATGTACATTATTTGCGTTTAAGTTAAAAAGAGAATAAAATAGATAAAATAGATCCCTTCTCGGCCCTATGGCTAAAAAGGTAAAAAATACACAGATAAAAACTTTTTTTAAAAAAAGTCTTAAAAAAGTCTGTCCCTATCAGCACAGCCGTGCTCCACACGTAAAAAACACACACAAGAGGGAAGAGAAAGGATAGATGAAGGGTGCACTTACACGATAGATCACTGGGGGGGGGGGGGGCTCCACACTTTCACTTCCATCCTCGTATTGTCTATGCCCGCTGATGTGTTCAACGTAGATATCACGTGACCACCTGATGACGTCGGAGCAGCACAGCCTCTTCATCACTCTTGTGAATCGTCGCGGGAGAGCCAGGGCCCTGAGAACGGGATCGTTCGAAGGGTCCCAGGAACCCAGACTCCCCACGACGAGGGCAGCTACCGACGCATCATACCCCTGGCCTCGCAGTTGGTCGGCGAGCGCGGCGTACTTCTCTTCTTTCCGAAGCCGCGCGGCCAGGAGCCCCTCGTAGTTGTTATCGAAGGGGATGGTCACGTCCACCAGCTGGGCCGTCTTCGTCCTTTCGTCGAACACGACGAGGTCCGGTCTTAAGTTAGAGTCCGTGCCGGGAACAGTCTGGTTGACCCTCACCGTTTGATGCTCCTTACCCCGGCGTCCGGCGAGGGCCCTCGTCAGTCGGTCGAGTATGTCGTTGTGGCGGAGTTGCCACGTCCGGGAATGTGTGGTACAATGATTCAGGACGTGCGGCAGAGTCTCGTCCGCCCTCCCGCAGCGCCTGCACCTTTTGTCGACGCCCGGATCCCAGCGGCGGCAGGCATTGAGAGGGAGTAGGTCTAACCGAGCCCGATGGATAAACCTCCAATCACAAAACCTGGTGTATCTCCCACCCACCAGGAAGTGATTGGAGGCTGCAGACCTCTTCGAGGCATCGATGACCTTCCCCTGGTCCGGCTTGGCAGATAGTCGTGCCAGGTAAAACCCTCGGACCGCGTTCTTCAAGACCCCCGTCAGCCGTTGGATGGCACTCGGGGGGACCTTGATTTGTGGTGGCCTATCTCCTGGCCGGTCATCGGTGTCTCGAATCACGATCTGCAGCTCCCTGAGCTCGGCTGACCACCTCCATCCCAGGCCGATCTTAGGCGCAAGGCGGCGGGAGGCCGCACGGACCTGCGTGAAGAGGGACGAGAAGTCACCGCTCTCCTGCCCGAAGTCACCCTGCAGACTACCACTGAGGTACTCTGCAAGGTCCTCGACGGAGGGATGCCTCCTCAGTCTCCTCCTCACCACCTCTCTGAGTCGCCCCCAGGCGATGGTTCGCACCACCGGGTCGCGACACAGGAGGGTCCTGAATCCATGTACCACCGTCAGTATATCCGTCAAGTCAGTCAGGGGGAGGAGGCCTGCGCCGCCGTGTTGGTGGCCGACGAAAACCAACTCTGCCGATCCCCGCCTCGGCAGGTTGAGCCACTTCTTAGCGCAGGCCTTGACAAGTCTATCTGTCTCAGTCAAGTCCTTCTTCAGAGTCTTGCCAGCCCGCAGGATAAACTCCAGCCTAGGGAGGAGAAACATATTTGTGGCCGAGATCTTCTGCCACGGTGCCAAGAGGCTGCCATCCACCTTGCGCAGATCATCCCGCAGCCTCTGCAGTTCTTCCTTGGGGGACTGGCAGATGTTGTAGCCGATAGGTACCCCCAAGTACTTGTAAGTTTCCCCCTCCGCTAGGATGGTGATGGGGCCTCCCTGGATGTGGAACAGGGAGGGCATCACGGGCTGGTTTGTCCCAAAATTAAGGTCCAGAGTCGCGCACTTGCTCGGCTTAAAAGAGAGCCCAGCTTCGCTGGCCCTCTCTCCCACGATGTTCAGGAGTCTCTGCATCGCTTCCGGGCTTCTTCCCACAAGCACGACATCATCCGCGTACGCCAGGGCCGAGATGTCGTGGCCCTGGATGGTGACTCCGTCCCTGCCGGCCGTCTCCACCGCTGCCCGTATCACCGGCTCCAGGTTGAAGATGGTCGGTGATAACGGGCAGCCCTGCTTCACACCGGCCCGGATGTCAATTGGGCCGGTCTCTCCTGCAGCAACACGAACAGTGGTGCTGCACCGTTGCAACTCCGCAACGGCCATCCTCATCTCTGCCGGCAGGTCCATCCTCTCGAGCGTACGCGTGATGTGCTGGTGCGGGATCGACCCGAAAGCATTTCGCAGGTCCAGCCAAGCAAGTACGATTCGTCCGCGTCGGCGCCTGATCTCGTCGATTGCCGTCTGGAGGAGGAAGTTGTGCTCGTGGCAGCCCTCGAACTCCCGGAAGCCCTTCTGCACGCGGCTGATCTTACTTCCTGACACCGACCACGCCAAGACGCGGTCGGCCAGGACGCCGGCGTACAGCTTGGCAATAACATTGCCAAGCGCCAAGGGCCTCCAGTTGCCGATGTCCCGGCGGTCCCCACCCTTGTGGATGAGGACAGTTCGAGAGATCTTCCACGAGCACGGAGTCTTCCCCTCCTTCAGACAACGGTCTTAGATCAGGCTGAGTATGCGTCCTTTGGGGTCGTTGGCCTTCAGGTCGGCATACGTAAGTCCATCCGGACCTGGGGCCGTGTTTTTAGTCCTCGTCAGTCGGGTCCGTACTTCTTCGCCAGAGATGCCACGCAGGAGCCTCGCCCTCTCGGCGTCCGTCGTTGGGCGGTACGCCGGAAGGCGAGCGATGTCCTCCGGGATCGGGTCCTCCCCCCCACCGTACACCCCGCGGAAGTGCGTCTCCACCTCCTCCAGCGGGATGTCACAGTAGGGGGAAGCCCCGCCCAGGATCTCCTGCATGGCGGTCTTGGGGCTCTGACGAAATAGTTTTTGAAGGTCCGACGCGGCTTTCGCGTCGTAACCTTCGCGTCGGGGCGTCTCGCGTCTGGGGCGTTGCGTCGTGGGGCGCCTGGGCGCTACTCCCTCTCCCTCCCTCTTCCCCTTCTGGCGGCGAGTCTTCATCGCCGCCACGAAGTCGTCCACCACCTGTTCGAATGCTCCCCAGGGCCCGCCGATGGACTCACGGATCTTCTCCTCCCAGCGCCTCTCGTCCTCCGACGCCGGGATGTAATTGACGTCGGCTGTTGGCGCTGGGGTTTCGCCCTGGGGATCTTCCGGAGGCCGTTGGTCTGCCTCCTCCGGTCGCGGTGGCGGCGCGGGAACCTCTTCTTCGGGGAGGGCGGGGAGCGGCCCGGCGGGTCGCCCCACGACAGTCAGTGCATCGTCAGTACGACCCGGCACCTCCATGCCTGGAGGGACGGGATCGGGAGGGGGTTGGGGGCGATGAGTCGCTTCGTGGTTCGCGAGGCCTCTCTTCGTGGGGCACGAGAAGTCGCATGCCCCACACTTGAA
The DNA here is from genome assembly GCA_036926305.1 of Uropetala carovei. Classification (NCBI taxonomy): domain Eukaryota; kingdom Metazoa; phylum Arthropoda; class Insecta; order Odonata; family Petaluridae; genus Uropetala; species Uropetala carovei. The sequence goes on from JAXCHB010000164.1 coordinate 1,563,609, forward strand.
TCTATAGACTGCACCCGCCTCATCCTTCCTCACGTTCTCCTTGAGGCAGGGGTGCGCGGACGGCTTCCCGCCGATGATGGTCCGGCAGGAGGAGCACCAGTTCACGGTCTCCAATTTCGGGAGACCGTGAACAGACATCAGGTGGCGCTCCAGGCTCCTCTTCGTCGCCGTCCACGCCTGCGCCCGGAACTTGGTGGCGCAGTCCCCTTCGGTGCAGTCTAGATGGCCTCCGATGGGAAAAACCACGAGCAGTCTGTTCTCTATGCGTATGGTCTTAGTCGGTACTTCGTCGAGATACGCCGGCAAAGGCGTCCTATCTTCGCTGCTGTCGTCTGCCGTATTTCCACGGCCGTCGCGTCGTCAGTTAACGAGGGTGGAGGGGGGGTGTCCGGGGCGGGGTCCTGCGTGGCGGCGAGGAGCACCTCCTCCTCCGGCCGCTGGAGCAGCGGCGAAGAAGGAGAGGCACCGTCGTCGTCACGCGGCTCTCCGACCGCACGACGATGGGCACCGCGACCCGGGCGCCTGGAAGGACGCCTCGGGGCCGCGCGACCCGCCGTCGGCGGTCGGGAAGGGGATGACGGGCCCTCCTCCCCGACCCGAGGGGGAGAGGAAGGGACGGGGGCCCTCCGCCTGTTCGACGGGCGGGCCCCACGCCCCTCCCCCACCCCCGGGGGCACGGAAGGAGGGCTCCCTGCGACCCGGGCCGAACCCCGTCGCGTCACCCGTCTCCGAGGCGGAGAACCGGGCGGCGAGGCGGGAGGTCGGGTCCGGGGCATCGGGGGGCGAGGAAAGAAGAAAGAAAGAGGAAAGGAAAGGACAGATTACCGGGTAGGGGACAGGAGTGCCCCTACCGGCCTTTGCCTAGCGGGTGTGGGGCCGGGGATACCACCAGCCAAGGCTGGCGGTCCCCGAACCCCATTCCGCTAGACTGTAGAGCGGGAAACCTGAAAATTTAAAAACAAAAAGGAGAGAAAAGACAGCGCGGAACACGACCTAAAAACAAAAACACACGACACTCACAAACATTAAGCTGATAAGAACAGATTAATTAATTTTATTTAAAAATTTTAAAATGTACATTATTTGCGTTTAAAATAAAACAAGGAGAATAAAATAGATAAATAGATCCCTTCTCGGCCCTATGGCTAAAAAGGTAAAAATACACAGATAAAAACTTTTAAAAAGTCTTAAAAAGTCTGTCCCTATCAAGTAGCCGTGCTCCACACGTAAAAAACACACACAAGAGGGAAGAGAAAGGATAGATGAAGGGTGCACTTACACGATAGATCACTGGGGGGGGGGGGGGGCTCCACACTTTCACTTCCATCCTCGTATTGTCTATGCCCGCTGATGTGTTCAACGTAGATATCACGTGACCACCTGATGACGTCGGAGCAGCACAGCCTCTTCATCACTCTTGTGAATCGTCGCGGGAGAGCCAGGGCCCTGAGAACGGGATCGTTCGAAGGGTCCCAGGAACCCAGACTCCCCACGACGAGGGCAGCTACCGACGCATCATACCCCTGGCCTCGCAGTTGGTCGGCGAGCGCGGCGTACTTCTCTTCTTTCCGAAGCCGCGCGGCCAGGAGCCCCTCGTAGTTGTTATCGAAGGGGATGGTCACGTCCACCAGCTGGGCCGTCTTCGTCCTTTCGTCGAACACGACGAGGTCCGGTCTTAAGTTAGAGTCCGTGCCGGGAACAGTCTGGTTGACCCTCACCGTTTGATGCTCCTTACCCCGGCGTCCGGCGAGGGCCCTCGTCAGTCGGTCGAGTATGTCGTTGTGGCGGAGTTGCCACGTCCGGGAATGTGTGGTACAATGATTCAGGACGTGCGGCAGAGTCTCGTCCGCCCTCCCGCAGCGCCTGCACCTTTTGTCGCCGCCCGGATCCCAGCGGCGGCAGGCGTTGAGAGGGAGTAGGTCTAACCGAGCCCGATGGATAAACCTCCAATCACAAAACCTGGTGTATCTCCCACCCACCAGGAAGTGATTGGAGGCTGCAGACCTCTTCGAGGCATCGATGACCTTCCCCTGGTCCGGCTTGGCAGATAGTCGTGCCAGGTAAAACCCTCGGACCGCGTTCTTCAAGACCCCCGTCAGCCGTTGGATGGCACTCGGGGGGACCTTGATTTGGGGTGGCCTATCTCCTGGCCGGTCATCGGTGTCTCGAATCACGATCTGCAGCTCCCTGAGCTCGGCTGACCACCTCCATCCCAGGCCGATCTTAGGCGCAAGGCGGCGGGAGGCCGCACGGACCTGCGTGAAGAGGGACGAGAAGTCACCGCTCTCCTGCCCGAAGTCACCCTGCATACTACCACTGAGGTACTCTGCAAGGTCCTCGACGGAGGGATGCCTCCTCAGTCTCCTCCTCACCACCTCTCTGAGTCGCCCCCAGGCGATGGTTCGCACCACCGGGTCGCGACACAGGAGGGTCCTGAATCCATGTACCACCGTCAGTATATCCGTCAAGTCAGTCAGGGGGAGGAGGCCTGCGCCGCCGTGTTGGTGGCCGACGAAAACCAACTCTGCCGATCCCCGCCTCGGCAGGTTGAGCCACTTCTTAGCGCAGGCCTTAACAAGTCTATCTGTCTCAGTCAAGTCCTTCTTCAGAGTCTTGCCAGCCCGCAGGATAAACTCCAGCCTAGGGAGGAGAAACATATTTGTGGCCGAGATCTTCTGCCACGGTGCCAAGAGGCTGCCATCCACCTTGCGCAGATCATCCCGCAGCCTCTGCAGTTCTTCCTTGGGGGACTGGCAGATGTTGTAGCCGATAGGTACCCCCAAGTACTTGTAAGTTTCCCCCTCCGCTAGGATGGTGATGGGGCCTCCCTGGATGTGGAACAGGGAGGGCATCACGGGCTGGTTTGTCCCAAAATTAAGGTCCAGAGTCGCGCACTTGCTCGGCTTAAAAGAGAGCCCAGCTTCGCTGGCCCTCTCTCCCACGATGTTCAGGAGTCTCTGCATCGCTTCCGGGCTTCTTCCCACAAGCACGACATCATCCGCGTACGCCAGGGCCGAGATGTCGTGGCCCTGGATGGTGACTCCGTCCCTGCCGGCCGCCTCCACCGCTGCCCGTATCACCGGCTCCATCCCCAGGTTGAAGATGGTCGGTGATAACGGGCAGCCCTGCTTCACACCGGCCCGGATGTCAATTGGGCCGGTCTCTCCTGCAGCAACACGAACAGTGGTGCTGCACCGTTGCAACTCCGCAACGGCCATCCTCATCTCTGCCGGCAGGTCCATCCTCTCGAGCGTACGCGTGATGTGCTGGTGCGGGATCGACCCGAAAGCATTTCGCAGGTCCAGCCAAGCAAGTACGATTCGTCCGCGTCGGCGCCTGATCTCGTCGATTGCCGTCTGGAGGAGGAAGTTGTGCTCGTGGCAGCCCTCGAACTCCCGGAAGCCCTTCTGCACGCGGCTGATCTTACTTCCTGACACCGACCACGCCAAGACGCGGTCGGCCAGGACGCCGGCGTACAGCTTGGCAATAACATTGCCAAGCGCCAAGGGCCTCCAGTTGCCGATGTCCCGGCGGTCCCCACCCTTGTGGATGAGGACAGTTCGAGAGATCTTCCACGAGCACGGAGTCTTCCCCTCCTTCAGACAACGGTCGTAGATCAGGCTGAGTATGCGTCCTTTGGGGTCGTTGGCCTTCAGGTCGGCATACGTAAGTCCATCCGGACCTGGGGCCGTGTTTTTAGTCCTCGTCAGTCGGGTCCGTACTTCTTCGCCAGAGATGCCACGCAAGAGCCTCGCCCTCTCGGCGTCCGTCGTTGGGCGGTACGCCGGAAGGCGAGCGATGTCCTCCGGGATCGGGTCCTCCCCCCCACCGTACACCCCGCGGAAGTGCGTCTCCACCTCCTCCAGCGGGATGTCACAGTAGGGGGAAGCCCCGCCCAGGATCTCCTGCATGGCGGTCTTGGGGCTCTGACGAAATAGTTTTTGAAGGTCCGACGCGGCTTTCGCGTCGTAACCTTCGCGTCGGGGCGTCTCGGGTCTGGGGCGTTGCGTCGTGGGGCGCCTGGGCGCTACTCCCTCTCCCTCCCTCTTCCCCTTCTGGCGGCGAGTCTTCATCGCCGCCACGAAGTCGTCCACCACCTGTTCGAATGCTCCCCAGGGCCCGCCGATGGACTCACGGATCTTCTCCTCCCAGCGCCTCTCGTCCTCCGACGCCGGGATGTAATTGACGTCGGCTGTTGGCGCTGGGGTTTCGCCCTGGGGATCTTCCGGAGGCCGTTGGTCTGCCTCCTCCGGTCGCGGTGGCGGCGCGGGAACCTCTTCTTCGGGGAGGGCGGGGAGCGGCCCGGCGGGTCGCCCCACGACAGTCAGTGCATCGTCAGTACGACCCGGCACCTCCATGCCTGGAGGGACGGGATCGGGAGGGGGTTGGGGGCGATGGGTCGCTTCGTGGTTCGCGAGGCCTCTCTTCGTGGGGCACGAGAAGTCGCATGCCCCACACTTGAATCTATAGACTGCACCCGCCTCATCCTTCCTCACGTTCTCCTTGAGGCAGGGGTGCGCGGACGGCTTCCCGCCGATGATGGTTCGGCAGGATGAGCACCAGTTCACGGTCTCCAATTTCGGGAGACCGTGAACAGACATCAGGTGGCGCTCCAGGCTCCTCTTCGTCGCCGTCCACGCCTGCGCCCGGAACTTGGTGGCGCAGTCCCCTTCGGTGCAGTCTAGATGGCCTCCGATGGGAAAAACCACGAGCAGTCTATTCTCGATGCGTACGGTCTTGGTCGGTACTTCGTCGAGATACGCCGGCAAAGGCGTCCTATCTTCGTCTGCTGTCGTCTGCCGTATTTCCACGGCCGTCGCGTCGTCAGTTAACGAGGGTGGAGGGGGGGTGTCCGGAGCGGGGTCCTGCGTGGCGGCGAGGAGCACCTCCTCTTCCGGCCGCTGGAGCAGCGGCGAAGAAGGAGAGGCACCATCGTCGTCACGCGGCTCTCTGACCGCACGACGATGGGCACCGCGACCCGGGCGCCTAGAAGGACGCCTCGGGGCCACGCGACCCGCCGTCGGCGGTCGGGAAGGGGGTGACGGGCCCTCCTCCCCGACCCGAGGGGGAGAGGAAGGGACGGGGGCCCTCCGCCTGTTCGACGGGCGGGCCCCACGCCCCTCCCCCACCCCCGCGGGCACGGAAGGAGGGCTCCCTGCGACCCGGGCCGAACCCCGTCGCGTCACCCTTCTCTGAGGCGGAGAACCGGGCGGCGAGGCGGGAGGTCGGGTCCGGGGCATCGGGGGGCGAGGAAAGAAGAAAGAAAGAGGAAAGGAAAGGACAGATTACCGGGTAGGGGACAGGAGTGCCCCTACCGGCCTTTGCCTAGCGGGTGTGGGGCCGGGGATACCACCAGCCAAGGCTGGCGGTCCCCGAACCCCATTCCGCTAGACTGTAGAGCGGGAAACCTGAAAATTGAAAAACAAAAGGGAGAGAAAAGACAGCGCGGAACACGACCTAAAAACAAAAACACACGACACTCACAAACATTAAGCTGATAAGAACAGATAAATTAATTTTATTTAAAAAATTTTAAAAATGTACATTATTTGCGTTTAAAAAAATAAAAAGAGAATAAAATAGATAAATAGATCCCTTCTCGGCCCTATGGCTAAAAAGGTAAAAATACACAGATAAAAACTTTTTTAAAAGTCTTAAAAAGTCTGTCCCTATCAAGCAGCCGTGCTCCACACGTAAAAAACACACATAAGAGGGAAGAGAAAGGATAGATGAAGGGTGCACTTACACGATAGATCACTGGGGGGGGGGGGGGCTCCACACTTTCACCTCCATCCTCGTATTGTCTATGCCCGCTGATGTGTTCAACGTAGATATCACGTGACCACCTGATGACGTCGGAGCAGCACAGCCTCTTCATCACTCTCGTGAATCGCCGCGGGAGAGCCAGAGCCCTGAGAACGGGATCGTTCGAAGGGTCCCAGGAGCCCAGACTCCCCACGACGAGGGCAGCTACCGACGCATCATACCCCTGGCCTCGCAGTTGGTCGGCGAGCGCGGCGTACTTCTCTTCTTTCCGAAGCCGCGCGGCCAGGAGCCCCTCGTAGTTGTTATCGAAGTGGATGGTCACGTCCACCAGCTGGGCCGTCTTCGTCCTTTCGTCGTACACGACGAGGTCCGGTCTTAAGTTAGAGTCCGTGCCGGGAACAGTCTGGTTGACCCTCACCGTTTGATGCTCCTTACCCCGGCGTCCGGCGAGGGCCCTCGTCAGTCGGTCGAGTATGTCGTTGTGGCGGAGTTGCCACGTCCGGGAATGTGTGGTACAATGATTCAGGACGTGCGGCAGAGTCTCGTCCGCCCTCCCGCAGCGCCTGCACCTTTTGTCGCCGCCCGGATCCCAGCGGCGGCAGGCGTTGAGAGGGAGTAGGTCTAACCGAGCCCGATGGATGAACCTCCAATCACAAAACCTGGTGTATCTCCCACCCACCAGGAAGTGATTGGAGGCTGCAGACCTCTTCGAAGCATCGATGACCTTCCCCTGGTCCGGCTTGGCAGATAGTCGTGCCAGGTAAAACCCTCGGACCGCGTTCTTCAAGACCCCCGTCAGCCGTTGGATGGCACTCGGGGGGACCTTGATTTGGGGTGGCCTATCTCCTGGCCGGTCATCGGTGTCTCGAATCACGATCTGCAGCTCCCTGAGCTCGGCTGACCACCTCCATCCCAGGCCGATCTTAGGCGCAAGGCGGCGGGAGGCCGCACGGACCTGCGTGAAGAGGGACGAGAAGTCACCGCTCTCCTGCCCGAAGTCACCCTGCAGACTACCACTGAGGTACTCTGCAAGGTCCTCGACGGAGGGATGCCTCCTCAGTCTCCTCCTCACCACCTCTCTGAGTCGCCCCCAGGCGATGGTTCGCACCACCGGGTCGCGACACAGGAGGGTCCTGAATCCATGTACCACCGTCAGTATATCCGTCAAGTCAGTCAGGGGGAGGAGGCCTGCGCCGCCGTGTTGGTGGCCGACGAAAACCAACTCTGCCGATCCCCGCCTCGGCAGGTTGAGCCACTTCTTCGCGCAGGCCTTAACAAGTCTATCTGTCTCAGTCAAGTCCTTCTTCAGAGTCTTGCCAGCCCGCAGGATAAACTCCATCCTAGGGAGGAGAAACATATTTGTGGCCGAGATCTTCTGCCACGGTGCCAAGAGGCTGCCATCCACCTTGCGCAGATCATCCCGCAGCCTCTGCAGTTCTTCCTTGGGGGACTGGCAGATGTTGTGGCCGATAGGTACCCCCAAGTACTTGTAAGTTTCCCCCTCCGCTAGGATGGTGATGGGGCCTCCCTGGATGTGGAACAGGGAGGGCATCACGGGCTGGTTTGTCCCAAAATTAAGGTCCAGAGTCGCGCACTTGCTCGGCTTAAAAGAGAGCCCAGCTTCGCTGGCCCTCTCTCCCACGATGTTCAGGAGTCTCTGCATCGCTTCCGGGCTTCTTCCCACAAGCACGACATCATCCGCGTACGCCAGGGCCGAGATGTCGTGGCCCTGGATGGTGACTCCGTCCCTGCCGGCCGCCTCCACCGCTGCCCGTATCACCGGCTCCATCCCCAGGTTGAAGATGGTCGGTGATAACGGGCAGCCCTGCTTCACACCGGCCCGGATGTCGATTGGGCCGGTCTCTCCTGCAGCAACACGGACGGTGGTGCTGCACCGTTGCATTTCAGCAACGGCCGTCCTCATCTCTGCCGGCAGGTCCATCCTCTCGAGCGTACGCGTGATGTGCTGGTGCGGGATCGACCCGAAAGCATTCCGCAGGTCCAGCCAAGCAAGTACGATTCGTCCGCGTCGGCGCCTGATCTCGTCGATTGCCGTCTGGAGGAGGAAGTTGTGCTCGTGGCAGCCCTCGAACTCCCGGAAGCCCTTCTGCACGCGGCTGATCTTACTTCCTGACACCGACCACGCCAAGACGCGGTCGGCCAGGACGCCGGCGTACAGCTTGGCAATAACATTGCCAAGCGCCAAGGGCCTCCAGTTGCCGATGTCCCGGCGGTCCCCACCCTTGTGGATGAGGACAGTTCGAGAGATCTTCCACGAGCACGGAGTCTTCCCCTCCTTCAGACAACGGTCGTAGATCAGGCTGAGTATGCGTCCTTTGGGGTCGTTGGCCTTCAGGTCGGCATACGTAAGTCCATCCGGACCTGGGGCCGTGTTTTTAGTCCTCGTCAGTCGGGTCCGTACTTCTTCGCCAGAGATGCCACGCAGGAGCCTCGCCCTCTCGGCGTCCGTCGTTGGGCGGTACGCCGGAAGGCGAGCGATGTCCTCCGGGATCGGGTCCTCCCCCCCACCGTACACCCCGCGGAAGTGCGTCTCCACCTCCTCCAGCGGGATGTCGCAGTAGGGGGAAGCCCCGCCCAGGATCTCCTGCATGGCGGTCTTGGGACTCTGGCGAAATAATTTTTGAAGGTCCGACGCGGCTTTCGCGTCGTAACCTTCGCGTCGGGGCGTCTCGCGTCTGGGGCGTTGCGTCATGGGGCGCCTGGGCGCTACTCCCTCTCCCTCCCTCTTCCCCTTCTGGCGGCGAGTCTTCATCGCCGCCACGAAGTCGTCCACCACCTGTTCGAATGCTCCCCAGGGCCCGTCGATGGACTCACGGATCTTCTCCTCCCAGCGCCTCTCGTCCTCCGACGCCGGGATGTAGTTGACGTCGGCTGTTGGCGCTGGGGTTTCGCCCTGGGGATCTTCCGGAGGCCGTTGGTCTGCCTCCTCCGGTCGCGGTGGCGGCGCGGGAACCTCTTCTTCGGGGAGGGCGGGGAGCGGCCCGGCGGGTCGCCCCACGACAGTCAGTGCATCGTCAGTACGACCCGGCACCTCCATGCCTGGAGGGACGGGATCGGGAGGGGGTTGCGGGCGATGAGTCGCTTCGTGGTTCGCGAGGCCTCTCTTCGTGGGGCACGAGAAGTCGCATGCCCCACACTTGAATCTATAGACTGCACCCGCCTCATCCTTCCTCACGTTCTCCTTGAGGCAGGGGTGCGCGGACGGCTTCCCGCCGATGATGGTTCGGCAGGATGAGCACCAGTTCACGGTCTCCAATTTCGGGAGACCGTGAACAGACATCAGGTGGCGCTCCAGGCTCCTCTTCGTCGCCGTCCACGCCTGCGCCCGGAACTTGGTGGCGCAGTCCCCTTCGGTGCAGTCTAGATGGCCTCCGATGGGAAAAACCACGAGCAGTCTATTCTCGATGCGTACGGTCTTGGTCGGTACTTCGTCGAGATACGCCGGCAAAGGCGTCCTATCTTCGTCTGCTGTCGTCTGCCGTATTTCCACGGCCGTCGCGTCGTCAGTTAACGAGGGTGGAGGGGGGGTGTCCGGAGCGGGGTCCTGCGTGGCGGCGAGGAGCACCTCCTCCTCCGGCCGCTGGAGCAGCGGCGAAGAAGGAGAGGCACCGTCGTCGTCACGCGGCTCTCCGACCGCACGACGATGGGCACCGCGACCCGGGCGCCTGGAAGGACGCCTCGGGGCCGCGCGACCCACCGTCGGCGGTCGGGAAGGGGGTGACGGGCCCTCCTCCCCGACCCGAGGGGGAGAGGAAGGGACGGGGGCCCTCCGCCTGTTCGACGGGCGGGCCCCACGCCCCTCCCCCACCCCCGCGGGCACGGAAGGAGGGCTCCCTGCGACCCGGGCCGAACCCCGTCGCGTCACCCGCCTCCGAGGCGAAGAACCGGGCGGCGAGGCGGGAGGTCGGGTCCGGGGCATCGGGGGGCGAGGAAAGAAGAAAGAAAGAGGAAAGGAAAGGACAGATTACCGGGTAGGGGACAGGAGTGCCCCTACCGGCCTTTGCCTAGCGGGTGTGGGGCCGGGGATACCACCAGCCAAGGCTGGCGGTCCCCGAACCCCATTCCGCTAGACTGTAGAGCGGGAAACCTGAAAATTTAAAAACAAAAAGGAGAAAAAAAGACAGCGCGGAACACGACCTAAAAACAAAAACACACGACACTCACAAACATTAAGCTGATAAGAACAGATACTTAAAATTTTAAAAAATGTACATTATTTGCGTTAAAAAGCTAAAAAGAGAATAAAATAGATAAATGGATCCCTTCTCGGCCCTATGGCTAAAAAGGTAAAAAATACACAGATAAAAACTTTTTTAAAAAAAGTCTTAAAAAAGTCTGTCCCTATCAGCACAGCCGTGCTCCACACGTAAAAAACACACACAAGAGGGAAGAGAAAGGATAGATGAAGGGTGCACTTACACGATAGATCACTGGGGGGGGGGGGGGCTCCACACTTTCACTTCCATCCTCGTATTGTCTATGCCCGCTGATGTGTTCAACGTAGATATCACGTGACCACCTGATGACGTCGGAGCAGCACAGCCTCTTCATCACTCTTGTGAATCGTCGCGGGAGAGCCAGGGCCCTGAGAACGGGATCGTTCGAAGGGTCCCAGGAACCCAGACTCCCCACGACGAGGGCAGCTACCGACGCATCATACCCCTGGCCTCGCAGTTGGTCGGCGAGCGCGGCGTACTTCTCTTCTTTCCGAAGCCGCGCGGCCAGGAGCCCCTCGTAGTTGTTATCGAAGGGGATGGTCACGTCCACCAGCTGGGCCGTCTTCGTCCTTTCGTCGAACACGACGAGGTCCGGTCTTAAGTTAGAGTCCGTGCCGGGAACAGTCTGGTTGACCCTCACCGTTTGATGCTCCTTACCCCGGCGTCCGGCGAGGGCCCTCGTCAGTCGGTCGAGTATGTCATTGTGGCGGAGTTGCCACGTCCGGGAATGTGTGGTACAATGATTCAGGACGTGCGGCAGAGTCTCGTCCGCCCTCCCGCAGCGCCTGCACCTTTTGTCGCCGCCCGGATCCCAGCGGCGGCAGGCGTTGAGAGGGAGTAGGTCTAACCGAGCCCGATCGATAAACCTCCAATCACAAAACCTGGTGTATCTCCCACCCACCAGGAAGTGATTGGAGGCTGCAGACCTCTTCGAGGCATCGATGACCTTCCCCTGGTCCGGCTTGGCAGATAGTCGTGCCAGGTAAAACCCTCGGACCGCGTTCTTCAAGACCCCCGTCAGCCGTTGGATGGCACTCGGGGGGACCTTGATTTGGGGTGGCCTATCTCCTGGCCGGTCATCGGTGTCTCGAATCACGATCTGCAGCTCCCTGAGCTCGGCTGACCACCTCCATCCCAGGCCGATCTTAGGCGCAAGGCGGCGGGAGGCCGCACGGACCTGCGTGAAGAGGGACGAGAAGTCACCGCTCTCCTGCCCGAAGTCACCCTGCAGACTACCACTGAGGTACTCTGCAAGGTCCTCGACGGAGGGATGCCTCCTCAGTCTCCTCCTCACCACCTCTCTGAGTCGCCCCCAGGCGATGGTTCGCACCACCGGGTCGCGACACAGGAGGGTCCTGAATCCATGTACCACCGTCAGTATATCTGTCAAGTCAGTCAGGGGGAGGAGGCCTGCGCCGCCGTGTTGGTGGCCGACGAAAACCAACTCTGCCGATCCCCGCCTCGGCAGGTTGAGCCACTTCTTCGCGCAGGCCTTGACAAGTCTATCAGTCTCAGTCAAGTCCTTCTTCAGAGTCTTGCCAGCCCGTAGGATAAACTCCATCCTAGGGAGGAGAAACATGTTGGTGGCGGAGATCTTCTGCCACGGCGCGAGTAGGCTCCCGTCCACCTTCCGGAGGTCCTCGCGCAGCCGCTCCAACTCTTCCTTGGGGGATTGGCAGATGTTGTGGCCAACCGGCACCCCCAAGTACTTGTAGGTTTCCCCCTCCGCTAGGATGGTGATGGGGCCTCCCTGGATGTGGAACAGGGAGGGCATCACGGGCTGGTTTGTCCCAAAATTTAGGTCCAGAGTCGCGCACTTGCTCGGCTTAAAGGAGAGCCCAGCTTCTCTGGCCCTCTCTCCCACGATGGTAAGGAGTCTCTGCATCGCTTCCGGGCTTCTTCCCACAAGCACGACATCATCCGCGTACGCCAGGGCCGAGATGTCGTGGCCCTGGATGGTGACTCCGTCCCTGCCGGCCGCCTCCACCGCTGCCCGTATCACCGGCTCCATCCCCAGGTTGAAGATGGTCGGTGATAACGGGCAGCCCTGCTTCACACCGGCCCGGATGTCGATTGGGCCGGTCTCTCCTGCAGCAACACGAACAGTGGTGCTGCACCGTTGCAACTCCGCAACGGCCGTCCTCATCTCTGCCGGCAGGTCCATCCTCTCGAGCGTACGCGTGATGTGCTGATGCGGGATCGACCCGAAAGCATTACGCAGATCCAGCCAAGCAAGTACGATTCGTCCGCGTCGGCGCCTGATCTCGTCGATTGCCGTCTGGAGGAGGAAGTTGTGCTCGTGGCAGCCCTCGAACTCCCGGAAGCCCTTCTGCACGCGGCTGATCTTATTTCCTGACACCGACCACGCCAAGACGCGGTCGGCCAGGACGCCGGCGTACAGCTTGGCAATAACATTGCCAAGCGCCAAGGGCCTCCAGTTGCCGATGTCCCGGCGGTCCCCACCCTTGTGGATGAGGACAGTTCGAGAGATCTTCCACGAGCACGGAGTCTTCCCCTCCTTCAGACAACGGTCGTAGATCAGGCTGAGTATGCGTCCTTTGGGGTCGTTGGCCTTCAGGTCGGCATACGTAAGTCCATCCGGACCTGGGGCCGTGTTTTTAGTCCTCGTCAGTCGGGTCCGTACTTCTTCGCCAGAGATGCCACGCAGGAGCCTCGCCCTCTCGGCGTCCGTCGTTGGGCGGTACGCCGGAAGGCGAGCGATGTCCTCCGGGATCGGGTCCTCCCCCCCACCGTACACCCCGCGGAAGTGCGTCTCCACCTCCTCCAGCGGGATGTCACAGTAGGGGGAAGCCCCGCCCAGGATCTCCTGCATGGCGGTCTTGGGGCTCTGACGAAATAGTTTTTGAAGGTCCGACGCGGCTTTCGCGTCGTAACCTTCGCGTCGGGGCGTCTCGCGTCTGGGGCGTTGCGTCGTGGGGCGCCTGGGCGCTACTCCCTCTCCCTCCCTCTTCCCCTTCTGGCGGCGAGTCTTCATCGCCGCCACGAAGTCGTCCACCACCCGTTCGAATGCTCCACAGGGCCCGCCGATGGACTCACGGATCTTCTCCTCCCAGCGCCTCTCGTCCTCCGACGCCGGGATGTAATTGACGTCAGCTGTAGGCGCTGGGGTTTCGCCCTGGGGATCTTCCGGAGGCCGTTGGTCTGCCTCCTCCGGTCGCGGTGGCGGCGCGGGAACCTCTTCTTCGGGGAGGGCGGGGAGCGGCCCGGCGGGTCGCCCCACGACAGTCAGTGCATCGTCAGTACGACCCGGCACCTCCATGCCTGGAGGGACGGGATCGGGAGGGGGTTGGGGGCGATGAGTCGCTTCGTGGTTCGCGAGGCCTCTCTTCGTGGGGCACGAGAAGTCGCATGCCCCACACTTGAATCTATAGACTGCACCCGCCTCATCCTTCCTCACGTTCTCCTTGAGGCAGGGGTGCGCGGACGGCTTCCCGCCGATGATGGTCCGGCAGGAGGAGCACCAGTTCACGGTCTCCAATTTCGGGAGACCGTGAACAGACATCAGGTGGCGCTCCAGGCTCCGCTTCGTCGCCGTCCACGCCTGCGCCCGGAACTTGGTGGCGCAGTCCCCTTCGGTGCAGTCTAGATGGCCTCCGATGGGAAAAACCACGAGCAGTCTGTTCTCTATGCGTACGGTCTTGGTCGGTACTTCGTCGAGATACGCCGGCAAAGGCGTCCTATCTTCGTCTGCTGTCGTCTGCCGTATTTCCACGGCCGTCGCGTCGTCAGTTAACGAGGGTGGAGGGGGGGTGTCCGGAGCGGGGTCCTGCGTGGCGGCGAGGAGCACCTCCTCCTCCGGCCGCTGGAGCAGCGGCGAAGAAGGAGAGGCACCGTCGTCGTCACGCGGCTCTCTGACCGCACGACGATGGGCACCGCGACCCGGGCGTCTAGAAGGACGCCTCGGGGCCGCGCGACCCGCCGTCGGCGGTCGGGAAGGGGGTGACGGGCCCTCCTCCCCGACCCGAGGGGGAGAGGAAGGGAAGGGGGCCCTCCGCCTGTTCGACGGTCGGGCCCCACGCCCCTCCCCCACCCCCGCGGGCACGGAAGGAGGGCTCCCTGCGACCCGGGCCGAACCCCGTCGCGTCACCCGTCTCCGAGGCGGAGAACCGGGCGGCGAGGCGGGAGGTCGGGTCCGGGGCATCGGGGGGCGAGGAAAGAAGAAAGAAAGAGGAAAGGAAAGGACAGATTACTGGGTAGGGGACAGAAGTGCCCCTACCGGCCTTTGCCTAGCGGGTGTGGGGCCGGGGATACCACCAGCCAAGGCTGGCGGTCCCCGAACCCCATTCCGCTAGACTGTAGAGTGCGAAACCTGAAAATTTAAAAACAAAAAGGAGAAAAAAAAAGACAGCGCGGAACACGACCTAAAAACAAAAACACACGACACTCACAAACATTAAGCTGATAAGAACAGATTAATTAATTTTATTTAAAATTTTAAAAATGTACATTATTTGCGTTAAAAAGTTAAAAAGAGAATAAAATAGATAAATGGATCCCTTCTCGGCCCTATGGCTAAAAAGGTAAAAAATACACAGATAAAAACTTTTTTAAAAAAAAGTCTTAAAAAAGTCTGTCCCTATCAGCACAGCCGTGCTCCACACGTAAAAAACACACACAAGAGGGAAGAGAAAGGATAGATGAAGGGTGCACTTACACGATAGATCACTGGGGGGGGGGGGCTCCACACTTTCACTTCCATCCTCGTATTGTCTATGCCCGCTGATGTGTTCAACGTAGATATCACGTGACCACCTGATGACGTCGGAGCAGCACAGCCTCTTCATCACTCTTGTGAATCGTCGCGGGAGAGCCAGGGCCCTGAGAACGGGATCGTTCGAAGGGTCCCAGGAACCCAGACTCCCCACGACGAGGGCAGCTACCGACGCATCATACCCCTGGCCTCGCAGTTGGTCGGCGAGCGCGGCGTACTTCTCTTCTTTCCGAAGCCGCGCGGCCAGGAGCCCCTCGTAGTTGTTATCGAAGGGGATGGTCACGTCCACCAGCTGGGCCGTCTTCGTCCTTTCGTCGAACACGACGAGGTCCGGTCTTAAGTTAGAGTCCGTGCCGGGAACAGTCTGGTTGACCCTCACCGTTTGATGCTCCTTACCCCGGCGTCCGGCGAGGGCCCTCGTCAGTCGGTCGAGTATGTCATTGTGGCGGAGTTGCCACGTCCGGGAATGTGTGGTACAATGATTCAGGACGTGCGGCAGAGTCTCGTCCGCCCTCCCGCAGCGCCTGCACCTTTTGTCGCCGCCCGGATCCCAGCGGCGGCAGGCGTTGAGAGGGAGTAGGTCTAACCGAGCCCGATGGATAAACCTCCAATCACAAAACCTGGTGTATCTCCCACCCACCAGGAAGTGATTGGAGGCTGCAGACCTCTTCGAGGCATCGATGACCTTCCCCTGGTCCGGCTTGGCAGATAGTCGTGCCAGGTAAAACCCTCGGACCGCGTTCTTCAAGACCCCCGTCAGCCGTTGGATGGCACTCGGGGGGACCTTGATTTGGGGTGGCCTATCTCCTGGCCGGTCATCGGTGTCTCGAATCACGATCTGCAGCTCCCTGAGCTCGGCTGACCACCTCCATCCCAGGCCGATCTTAGGCGCAAGGCGGCGGGAGGCCGCACGGACCTGCGTGAAGAGGGACGAGAAGTCACCGCTCTCCTGCCCGAAGTCACCCTGCAGACTACCACTGAGGTACTCTGCAAGGTCCTCGACGGAGGGATGCCTCCTCAGTCTCCTCCTCACCACCTCTCTGAGTCGCCCCCAGGCGATGGTTCGCACCACCGGGTCGCGACACAGGAGGGTCCTGAATCCATGTACCACCGTCAGTATATCTGTCAAGTCAGTCAGGGGGAGGAGGCCTGCGCCGCCGTGTTGGTGGCCGACGAAAACCAACTCTGCCGATCCCCGCCTCGGCAGGTTGAGCCACTTCTTCGCGCAGGCCTTGACAAGTCTATCAGTCTCAGTCAAGTCCTTCTTCAGAGTCTTGCCAGCCCGTAGGATAAACTCCATCCTAGGGAGGAGAAACATGTTGGTGGCGGAGATCTTCTGCCACGGCGCGAGTAGGCTCCCGTCCACCTTCCGGAGGTCCTCGCGCAGCCGCTCCAACTCTTCCTTGGGGGATTGGCAGATGTTGTGGCCAACCGGCACCCCCAAGTACTTGTAGGTTTCCCCCTCCGCTAGGATGGTGATGGGGCCTCCCTGGATGTGGAACAGGGAGGGCATCACGGGCTGGTTTGTCCCAAAATTAAGGTCCAGAGTCGCGCACTTGCTCGGCTTAAAAGAGAGCCCAGCTTCGCTGGCCCTCTCTCCCACGATGTTCAGGAGTCTCTGCATCGCTTCCGGGCTTCTTCCCACAAGCACGACATCATCCGCGTACGCCAGGGCCGAGATGTCGTGGCCCTGGATGGTGACTCCGTCCCTGCCGGCCGCCTCCACCGCTGCCCGTATCACCGGCTCCATCCCCAGGTTGAAGATGGTCGGTGATAACGGGCAGCCCTGCTTCACACCGGCCCGGATGTCGATTGGGCCGGTCTCTCCTGCAGCAACACGGACGGTGGTGCTGCACCGTTGCATTTCAGCAACGGCCGTCCTCATCTCTGCCGGCAGGTCCATCCTCTCGAGCGTACGCGTGATGTGCTGGTGCGGGATCGACCCGAAAGCATTCCGCAGGTCCAGCCAAGCAAGTACGATTCGTCCGCGTCGGCGCCTGATCTCGTCGATTGCCGTCTGGAGGAGGAAGTTGTGCTCGTGGCAGCCCTCGAACTCCCGGAAGCCCTTCTGCACGCGGCTGATCTTACTTCCTGACACCGACCACGCCAAGACGCGGTCGGCCAGGACGCCGGCGTACAGCTTGGCAATAACATTGCCAAGCGCCAAGGGCCTCCAGTTGCCGATGTCCCGGCGGTCCCCACCCTTGTGGATGAGGACAGTTCGAGAGATCTTCCACGAGCACGGAGTCTTCCCCTCCTTCAGACAACGGTCGTAGATCAGGCTGAGTATGCGTCCTTTGGGGTCATTGGCCTTCAGGTCGGCATACGTAAGTCCATCCGGACCTGGGGCCGTGTTTTTAGTCCTCGTCAGTCGGGTCCGTACTTCTTCGCCAGAGATGCCACGCAGGAGCCTCGCCCTCTCGGCGTCCGTCGTTGGGCGGTACGCCGGAAGGCGAGCGATGTCCTCCGGGATCGGGTCCTCCCCCCCACCGTACACCCCGCGGAAGTACGTCTCCACCTCCTCCAGCGGGATGTCACAGTAGGGGGAAGCCCCGCCCAGGATCTCCTGCATGGCGGTCTTGGGGCTCTGACGAAATAGTTTTTGAAGGTCCGACGCGGCTTTCGCGTCGTAACCTTCGCGTCGGGGCGTCTCGCGTCTGGGGCGTTGCGTCGTGGGGCGCCTGGGCGCTACTCCCTCTCCCTCCCTCTTCCCCTTCTGGCGGCGAGTCTTCATCGCCGCCACGAAGTCGTCCACCACCTGTTCGAATGCTCCCCAGGGCCCGTCGATGGACTCACGGATCTTCTCCTCCCAGCGCCTCTCGTCCTCCGACGCCGGGATGTAGTTGACGTCGGCTGTTGGCGCTGGGGTTTCGCCCTGGGGATCTTCCGGAGGCCGTTGGTCTGCCTCCTCCGGTCGCGGTGGCGGCGCGGGAACCTCTTCTTCGGGGAGGGCGGGGAGCGGCCCGGCGGGTCGCCCCACGACAGTCAGTGCATCGTCAGTACGACCCGGCACCTCCATGCCTGGAGGGACGGGATCGGGAGGGGGTTGGGGGCGATGAGTCGCTTCGTGGTTCGCGAGGCCTCTCTTCGTGGGGCACGAGAAGTCGCATGCCCCACACTTGAATCTATAGACTGCACCCGCCTCATCCTTCCTCACGTTCTCCTTGAGGCAGGGGTGCGCGGACGGCTTCCCGCCGATGATGGTTCGGCAGGATGAGCACCAGTTCACGGTCTCCAATTTCGGGAGACCGTGAACAGACATCAGGTGGCGCTCCAGGCTCCTCTTCGTCGCCGTCCACGCCTGCGCCCGGAACTTGGTGGCGCAGTCCCCTTCGGTGCAGTCTAGATGGCCTCCGATGGGAAAAACCACGAGCAGTCTATTCTCGATGCGTACGGTCTTAGTCGGTACTTCGTCGAGATACGCCGGCAAAGGCGTCCTATCTTCGTCTGCTGTCGTCTGCCGTATTTCCACGGCCGTCGCGTCGTCAGTTAACGAGGGTGGAGGGGGGGTGTCCGGAGCGGGGTCCTGCGTGGCGGCGAGGAGCACCTCCTCCTCCGGCCGCTGGAGCAGCGGCGAAGAAGGAGAGGCACCGTCGTCGTCACGCGGCTCTCCGACCGCACGACGATGGGCACCGCGACCCGGGCGCCTGGAAGGACGCCTCGGGGCCGCGCGACCCACCGTCGGTGGTCGGGAAGGGGGTGACGGGCCCTCCTCCCCGACCCGAGGGGGAGAGGAAGGGGCGGGGGCCCTCCGCCTGTTCGACGGGCGGGCCCCACGCCCCTCCCCCACCCCCGCGGGCACGGAAGGAGGGCTCCCTGCGACCCGGGCCGAACCCCGTCGCGTCACCCGTCTCCGAGGCGGAGAACCGGGCGGCGAGGCGGGAGGTCGGGTCCGGGGCATCGGGGGGCGAGGAAAGAAGAAAGAAAGAGGAAAGGAAAGAACAGATTACCGGGTAGGGGACAGAAGTGCCCCTACCGGCCTTTGCCTAGCGGGTGTGGGGCCGGGGATACCACCAGCCAAGGCTGGCGGTCCCCGAACCCCATTCCGCTAGACTGTAGAGCGGGAAACCTGAAAATTTAAAAACAAAAAGGAGAAAAAAGACAGCGCGGAACACGACCTAAAAAGAAAAACACACGACACTCACAAACATTAAGCTGATAAGAACAGATACTACACTTTGATCTTAGCCATAAGGCCACAACCGGCGAACACCACGTTACCCCGGCATTCCACGACGCGAGGTAAAGGGCGGGGGAACGGGGCGGAAACTGGGACTTGGGGACACATCAACAGGGGGCCTGACTGCCGAGGGTCATCGCGACTCTGCGCCTACCGGGGTCGGCACCAAGCCGGCCCTCCCCCGGGCGATGTCCGCCACTGGCTACCACTGGTGGGGCCAGGTGATGGATCGCACCGCGGGTTGGGGTTCGCGCATACAAACCAACGACCAAGAGATCATACTGTAGGGCCACGAAAACAATAGCTACACTTTGATCTCAGCCAATAGGCCGAGAAGCGATACAAAATCAATCAATCAATAAGTGGGGGGGCGTCGCGACGCCTTATTCAAGAGTTGGAAGATGGGCGTCGCCCAAGACTTCCGCGTCGGGGGGGCCTGGCGGGAAAGGACCGGTGATCGCAGCCGGTGTCTCGCTTCAGATGATCGTCGCGAGGCATCAATGAAATTGATAAGAGAGTAGTCGTCGGAATGTGATTTGGAGGTGGAGAGGTCCAACAGCGATGGGTGGAATGACCTCGGAAAGTCAGAGGCTCAAAGAACCGGCGGATCGCCGTCATCTGCCAGCACCGCGTGAAACTAGTAGAGACGCCTGGTAAGCGCGGGAAGGGTGGGATTACATGAAACCCAAAAGGGCCACGGATGCAAAAAAAAAAAAGTTAGGAAAGTGAATCACAAATGGTCATGTTTCGTGCTCCTTACCCCGTCGTCCGGCGAGCGTCCTCGTCAGTCGGTCCAGTATGTCATTGTGGTGGAGTTGCCACGTCCGGGAATGTCTGGTGCAATGATTCAGGACATGCGGCAGCGTCTCGTCCGCCCTTCCGCAACTCCTGCACCTTTTGTCCCCGCCTGGATCCCAGCAGCGGCAGGCGTTGAGCGGGAGTAGGTTCAATCGAGCACGATGGATAAACCTCCAATCACAAAACCTGGTGTATCTCCCACCTGCCAGGAATTGATTGGAGGCTGCAGATCTCTTCGAGGCATTGATGACCTTCCCCGGTCCGGTTTGGCAGATAGTCTTGCCAGGTAAAACCCTCGGACAGCATTTTTAAGGACCCCCGTCAGCCGTTGGATGGCACTTGGGAGGACCCTAATTTGGGGAGGCCTATCTCCTGGCCGTTCATCGGTGTCCCGAATAACGATCTGCAGTTCCCTAATCTCAGCTAACCATCTCCATCCCAGGCCGATCCTAGGCGCAAGGCGGCGGGAGGCCGCACGGACCTGCGTGAAGTGGGCCGAGAAGTCACCACTCTCCTGCGCGAAGTCACCCTGCAGACTACCACTGAGGTACTCTGCAAGGTCTTCGACGGAGGGATGCCTCCTCAGTCTCCTCCTCACCACCTCTCTGAGTCGCCCCCATGTGATGGTTCGCACCACAGGAGGAGCCTGAATCTATGCACCACCGTCAGTATATCGGTCAAGTCAGTCATGGGAAGAAGACCTGCTCCGCCGTGTTGGTGGCCGATGAACACCAACTCTGCCGATCCCCGCCTCGGCAGGTTGAGCCACTTCTTCGCGCAGGCCTTAACGAGTCCATCTGTCTCGGTCAGGTCTTTCTTCAGTGACCCGAGTCTCTACTTAATTTTATTTAAATATTTGTAAAAATGTACATCATGATTGTTATAAAGTTAAAAGCATATAAAATGGTCTCCTCGGCCTCATGGCTAAAGAGTTAAAATATAAAAATATAAACTTATTAAAAGTCTTAAAATATTGTTCTTATCCAGCACGATCGTGCTCCGCATGTAAGGACACACAGAAGAAAAGAAGAAAAAAGAGACGGAAGGGTGCACTTTCGCACACGATAGATCACTGAGTGGGGGGGGGTCCACACTTTCACGTCCATCCTCGTACTGTCTATGCCCGCTGATGTGGGTCACAGGAACCCATGCTCCCCACGACGAGGGCAGCTACCGACGCATCATACCCCTAGCCTCGCAGTTGGTCGGCGAGCGCGGCGTACTTTTCTTCTTTTCGAAGCCGCGCGGCCAGGAGCCCTTCGTAGTTGTTCTCGAAGGGGATGGTCACGTCCACCAGCTGGGCCATCTTCGTCCTTTCGTCGAGTCTCTACTCATATGTGTTATTTGTCAATGAATAGTTTTAGTGTTGTATGTGTTTTATGTGTTCTGGAGCTTGCCGTTAAGTAAGAGCTTTGCGCAATAAACTAGGCCACTTTCGAGTCCAATAAGAATCTCGTTCGTTGCGATAGTACGGCATTTGGTTTATCGAATAATTCGTGACTATTCTTTGAAGTAGCTGTTTAGCTTGAAGCTCTATAATATAATCACTTAGCTTATCGCTGTTTGCTATCCTCATAAAGTCAAGGTTCACTCGGTTCCGTACCTTGTTACGCTCAATTGCTGCTACCGTTGTATAAGGTTGTCCATCTTCATCCTTACGTATATCGGCGTTGTAGCATCCAATTACTTTTAACCCACTACCAATAAAAGCCTCACTCTGATTGGTAATTATTGGAATGTTCATAATAAGTAATGGACTGCATTCTCTCCAGGTTACTCCTCGTCCTATCCAGTCTGTGTCAAAAGCCACAAGCAATTCCTGATCTAATACAGTGGTTTTCCCAATGCCTGGGGGTTCATAATAGACTCCATGAATACTGGGGTGCGTTACACTTTCTGCGTTGGCTGCGCAATGTGAGCAAATCTTCTCCTTGTCCATCAGTGAGGTGGTTTTCGTTGATAGTATAAATGAATTGCTTGAGATGGAATTGCTAAGTCATAATTCATAAACTTAAGTTTCTGTATATTGTCTCGAAGTTCATCGACCAATTTTTCATGAGTTAGGATATCCACATTCAAATATCCAAGTTGGTAATTTTGCACTCCTGACTCATAGAGATCTCGGATTGATGTAGCCAATTGGATGTTTACTAAATTCGTTTTAATTTCTTGTAATTTACAACTAATGTTAAATGGTAATGTGTCTAACTCCTTTTCGGATTGGGCTGTTAAAGAGTTAACAATGTGTAAGAATGAATTAGATTGGTGTTATAATAACTTTGTACTTCTAATCAGTTTTACATTTTCCTCATAATCACCAAACATAACTTTTTAATTTCTGTCGTATGAGTTGACAGAGATGATTGAATTCGTATATCGTCTAAAGCAGATGGAGTGGCAACTCCATATAATTTCTTTTGTAGCCATCCTATTGGAGAAATCAATCCATGCTCAGCCCATGGATGTTTTCTCTGTTTCATTCGAAGATTACTGATAGTTTGTAAATGACTCAGTTCAATTGTTGCATTATTGATTGGGTGCACTAGCAATTCGGAAGTAATTAAATTTAAGCAAATTAGGCGAAGGTTCTGGATGTAAAATGAAGGAAGAACTGATGTAAAAAGTGTCATATCGGATAATTCCAGCAAAATGGATAATAATGAAAGCTGCTAACCCGAGACGTAAGGTTGCGAAAGCACTCGACCATGGATGTGAACGAATAAAAGCAAATAATCCTCTTTGCGCCTAAAATACTTGACTAATTGATCGTATACACCCAGGCAGTGCTGTGTCTGCTGTGATTAATCCAGAAATAGATGCAGCTCCTGTTGCAAATGAACAAGCTAGGGCGAACATATCAAAGATAGTTTGTTTTGAGTGCCTTCTCCTCCTAAGTTCATCATGTTCTAACTTTCTTTCGCGATGATGTCTTGAACCAGCTGCGAGTTTTCTTCCGACTCAACATATAAAAGGTTTGCTGGTATTGTCTTCGGCTTGATGTAGACGCGTTGCATAGTGCGATCGTCAAACAATTTCTGCATCTTGAATTTGTTTGCCAAGGATATTAACACATTATTAACTCTTAAATTCAGCTCAGTGCATATCTTTAATCTCCCCATTATGGTATTTGTCATTGGGGAAGTGGAGCCCTTGGAAACGGCCCAGCCCTTTGTGGTGTACGCTAGCAGGGGGCCCATAGCCAAGTAAGTTTCTGTTGGGCATCACGCCCTCTTGGTCTATTTCTATGATGTCATTGTCAAGGGATTGCCACTCTGCATCTTGTGCCTGGGGCGCCAGCACCCTTCTAGCGGTTACGAGCGGAGATATGTAGCATTTGTAAACATTATGCGTCCCGCGGTGTAGAGGTCCAAAGGAACCAGATTCTCTAAACATCTCTGTTCCTTGAGGGATGGCAATCTCCAGAAGGTTAAACCTAACCTCCTTCCCTGACGGTGTAGTAGTATTGCCAATATTCGTCAGGTACTGATACAGGTGTTCTGGAATGTGAAGGTTTTCCAATAGGTAATCCTGTATCGTACTCTAAAATTGGGATTTGGATCAGGATCTTCAGACGACACGGCCATTAGTGTGTCTCCTACAATACCGAGGGATTGTATTTCCTCGTATAAATTGTGTGAATCTTCATCAATCTGTGGAGTATGATATCCACCAAAACCACCTTCCTCCGCTAATGGCAGGGAAGGAACAGACAAGTCTATTCTTTTTCCCGCTTTGTCAACGAGATCACCAATACTTTTCAGATAGATATAAAGCGGTTGAGGGACATTAACGGGTTGCTCCGTTATTGCATTTCTCAGTGCTTTCTTTTCTGGTGTTAGAGTTTGCTTACATTGCTTTGCCTTCACGTCAATTAGACGACCCCACAATAGCGATGTTGAATAATACATCTACATTTCTTTTGTTAGAGTTTTGTCTAACATCTTCTCGTCCGGCGCGTAGTTTTTAAAAACTTCGCTGCTGATCGAGGATAGGCACGACGCATAGTTACAAGTTACAGACTCATTCACATTTAACTCGCGCACTGTCACGTCCTCTCCAAAAATGGAGTCCACGTACAATGGCTCATTACGTTGAGCCGTTGGATTTGCGTTGCGCTCTAAACTAGATGATGGCGGTGGTACAGTTGTCTGAGAGACACTTGGTTTACCTTTAGGTTTGAGGGGCTTTGGTTTACTCCTAATCTTTTCCGGCTTACCTCTGTAGCCTGGGCATACCTTGCGTATCTCTTCTGCTGTCATCGTTTCGCTCATTTCTCCTTTCTTTGCATCCATTATGCGGAAAGATTTTGACTAATTGTCGACGTGTTCCCTTCAGAAAACTGGGGTCTGGTCTTAGGTTAGAGTCAGTCTGTATGTAGTTGTATACATCTTAATTAATATATATATATATATATATATATATATATATATATATATATATATATATATGTATATATTGAATATAAGGTTACATAGTAATTTATGATCTTAATTATTTTACATATAATTATTCATCAGAAAAGAAATGTTAACAATATAATATTTGTATCAAGGATAGAGAGCAGCATTCCTGGAAGTAGAAGCTGGTAATGATGGATATAACGGTTTTGGCAGAGGTGTTGGTTTTGGTTTAATTAATGCTGATGTTAATAATTTTTCTTCATTTTTATCTATCTCATAATTTTGTATAGTGAAGGCTGTACAAATCTCTTTGACTCACCTTAAGGAAAGAGGGACCTATGTTAAATTCATGTGGGTCCCCGGCCACGTAGGAATGATAAAGCAGCCAAGGAAGCTCTCGGCAAACCCGAGATCGATAGGGATGCCGTCGTCTCGGAAGACCTACGGGCCACATTCAGGAGCTCAGCTCTGAAGGAATGGCACCTTTCATGGTACTCTATTAAGGAGAACAAGTATGATCAAGAATGACACAATATACTGGGCGTCCTCTGTCAGAAACAGTAGAAGAGGGGAGGTAGTCGTCACTCGGTTGAGGATTGGGCATAGTGTCCTGACACATTCGTACCTGTTCTCCATCGCTCGTGTACCACCTCAATGTGAGGATTGCCACTCTCTAGTCAATGTAAGACCCCTTCTGACAGACTATCGTAAGTACTCTGATCTACGCAGCAAATATTTTATCACAGGAGATTTAGACGACATCTTTGGCAACAATTCTCAAGGATAGATAGAGTTTTGTCCTTCTTGAAGGGGGCTGGCCTCTTTCACAGGTTTTAAACATTGACTCCAGTATTCATTACCGCGGTTACTTTGTTAAATTATCATTGAATTTTAATTTAAAAAAAATTAAATTCTAGTTAAGTAAATATAATTTAATATATTGCACTTTAAGGTGCTAAATGACCTTAGCTGTCAAAGCACCTACAAAATCCCAATCGTACTACAAGTGCTGCAGACATCTACCTGGGGTCTTCCAAACCTCAATTGAAAATTTTCATTAAAATATCTTAAATAATACTCATATCCTATAGCATGTTTAGCCATGAACATTTCATGCATTTGCCTCCCTGTCAACCTTGCATCTAAGTAAAAGGTCTCTTTACCTCCATAATGGGTCTGCTTCTGTGGGAATGATAAAATATGTTCATGAAATACCTGTCTAAATGTCGGTTTATAAAAAAAATTAAGGAAAACTTAACTTGAAACTAACTTAACAACTTAAATGTGTTCATGATAAAAATTAGCGTGGATTATCGCCATCTGTTTTTCTTTAGTTGAACCTATGACAAATGCTATGCGTTTATCTAAATTGGCAGTGAATGTTGAGGTAATTGGCGATTAGCATACCGTATTATCGCCGATCGTAAGAGTTTTCGGCACAATGGACCAACTGATGGACGATGACGTCATTGATGGCATGTTGGCAGTTTTATTGATTGCTTCTGCAGCTCTTCTGATGAAAAAATGTTAAAGAAGATAAGCCGTAAGGCCTGTTAATCAAGACAGGAACAGCCGAGGACAATTCTGTCTGATCATGAACAATTTTTCAAATACACTTGGTTTAATGCGATTTTATTTGATGAGCTTCTGGGGTTATTAAAACCAAGGATCGACAGGCACCACGGAAAACCTTTGGAACCAGAGATGAAGTTAGCTCTCACATTAAAGTAAGTTTAAACGAGCCTATACCTATTCTATTGGTAGTAATACAGAAAAAAATAACGAAAATAGATATTAATTTTTATGCATTTATTATAATGGAATAATAACACCTTATTAAAGTCCATCATCTTGCCAGTAGTTTCCCTTACAAAGTTTATTAGATTATTATTAGTATTAATACAGAAAAAGTAAGAACGGAAATAGATATTAAGGGAACGTTTTATTTACTGTTTCAGATACTTATCTCAGGGAGGTTCAATGCAAAGTGTGGCTTGGTCATACTGCATTGGGAAAAGCATGGTGTCTAAGGTGGTTGAAGAGGTATGTCAGACTATTTGGGAGGTGTTGGGACCAGTCTATCTGAAGTCACCTACCAGGAAGGACTGGGAAGACATATCTCAAGGCTCTTGTAGAAGATGGAACCTTCCCAATTGTTTAGGCGCCATTGATGGGAAGCATATTCATACAAGCTCCAGCATCTTCCAGGTCGTCGTATTTTAACTACAAAAAGACTTTTTCGATTGTGCTGATGGCCATATGTGACCGTAAGCACAAGTTTACTTTGGTAGATGTTGGTGCTTATGGTGGGATTAGTGATGGTGGTGTTTTCAGTAATTCATCTTTTGGTGAATGCATATCAAATGAAACGTTGGCAGGCTTGGATGTACCAAGCCCAACAGAACTTCCTGACATTAATGTGAAAATGCCTTATTTCATTGTTGGAGATGATGCATTCATTCCCTTTAAAAAGGAATTTGATGAAGCCTTATCCAGGGAAGAATCTTTGTAATAAAAAGAAAATTTTAAACTACCATTTGTGCCGGGCCAGAAGAGTCATAGAAAACTCTTTTGGAATACAGTGGAACCCCGCTTAACGAGCATAATTCGTTCCAGAATCTTACTCGTAACGCGAAACACTCGTTAAGCGAAACAGTTTTTCCCATACAAATTAATGTAAAATACGATAATGCGTTCCATGTCGAAAAAATACTCAAAATATTTTATGTATAACGTTTATTCAAAGAAAATTATATATACATTGTTAAGGAGCGTGATTCATCTTCATCTTTTCTTCTATCGCGGAATGAACGAACCTGGAATGAGAATTCGATTTGTAGAAAACAAAAAAAAATTGAAATAATTAATTTACTATTTATGATACATACCTAATTCTTTTTTACTAGAAAGCTGTCTAGAGACATTTGTTTTTGCCGACGCTTCAGAATTTGGTGGAAATGCGACACAGCATTATCATTAAATAAATTAGTAGCGCGCATAGCCACTGCCTTATTAGGGTGATGCTTCTCAATGTACGATGCAACAGTTTCCCATGCTTTCAGCATTTCTCTTATTGCGCCAGAAGATTGTTGGTTTGCTGTTACCTCCTCCTCCTCCTCGGACAAACTCTCCTCCACAACTTCTTGCTGTGAAACACAATGTTACTCCATAAGCTCTTCGGTGGTCAGCTCTTGGCTGTGCTCTTCCACAAGCTCATCGATATCTTTGTTATCCACCTCCAGTCCCATGATCTTGGCCAAAGACAATCTCGTTGACTACAGGCTCCACAGGTACTGTCTCAAACCCCTCAAAGTCACATTCGACAATGCTCTCCGGCCAAAGCTTCCTCCAAGCAGAAGTGAGGGTTCTCTTGGTAACCCCTTCCCACGCCTTTTCGATCATCTTGAGGCAGGCAACGATGTGGAAGTGATATTTCCAAAACTCTCTGAGAGTGAGATTGGTCCCTTCAGTCACCTCAAAACAACGCTCGAAGAGCGCTTTAGTGTAGAGCTTCTTAAAGTTAGAAATAACCTGCTGGTCCATAGGCTGGAGTAACGGAGTGGTGTTGGGAGGCAGAAACTGGATCTTGATGAATTTAAATTCTTCAAGGAGGTCATCTTGTAGTCCTGGAGGATGGGCAGGAGCGTTGTCCATAACAAGCAAGATTTGGAGTGGTAGATTCATCTCAAGCAAATATTTTTTCACAGAAGGACCAAACACTTCATTGATCCAATCAGTAAAAAGGTCACGTGTCACCCAAGCCTCCACCTCCACATCACATTTAGCCTGCTCTTCTGGACTTTACACTTCTTGAAGGCTCGTGGAGTTTCTGAATGGTAAACAAGCAGCGGTTTAATTTTCAAATCGCCGCTTGCATTGGCACAAAATAGCAGCGTGAGATGGTCTTTCATTGGCTTGTGGCCGGGTAATGCATTCTCCTCTGCTGTTATATAGGTTCGCTTCGGCATCTTTTTCCAGAAGAGACCCGTTTCGTCACAATTGAAAACCTGTTGCGGCAGGTAACCCTCAGAATCTACGAGCTTCTTGAAGTCGCCGATGAAGTTCTCTGCTGCCTTTGCGTCGGAGCTTGCTGCTTCACCGTGCCTCACAATGCTGTGGATGCCGGTTCTTCTCTTTAACTTCTCGAACCACCCACGACTTCCCTTAAATACTTCTTCGGCCGTTGATGGTCCTGGAGTCTTCTTAACGAGGTCGGCGAAAATCACTTTCGCCTTCTCACAAATGATGTTCTCATTAATAGTGTCGCCTTGCAGTTGCTTTTCGTTTATCCATATGAGAAGCAACCTCTCAACATCATCGAGAATACGTAACCGTTGCGTAGATATTCTTGTCACTCCCTTTGAAGCATCTATCTCCTTAATCTTGTCCTTGTTCTTGAGGATAGTGCAAATCGTTGATGTAGACCGATTGTATGTGCGTGCTAGATCAGCCACGCTCACACCTCGTTCTCGCTTTTCAATGATTTTACGTTTCATTTCTACGGTTATTTTTATTCTCTTATGGCTGTCTCCTTGCGGCTTTTTCTTCGGGGACATTTTTGCAAGGGTTATTAAACTTTGCACAAAAAAAATCACAAATAATATGTCTGAACACAAGTTTGGAAAAATGTGTGATCACAAGCGACACTAAGATCCTAGCGGAACGAGTGCTAAACACAGACTGATGTAACAGGCATGGACGGTTGACTAAGAGGGAGGGGGACGGACAGAGCGGAAATCCAAGCATGCTGTCAGCAGCAGGCTTGCAGCTAACGCATCCGTTCCTCGGATTGGCTGATTTCGAGACGTCAGGCGACTGCAGCGCTCTGCGGTGCTGGCCCTATATAGAGCCCCCCGCACCGCTCTGTCCGACCCCCCTCGCCTTCCGACCCTCGCTGTTGCAGGCGCACAATCCGGGACTTCCCCTCCCCTCGTCACTCGTTATGCGAAACGTCCCTCGTTCAGCGAATCATTTTTTTACAATTTATTTTGCTCGTTATGCGAATTACTCGTTATGAGAGGTGCTCATTAAGCGAGGTTCCACTGTACTTGCTTCCAGATGGAGGATTCTTTGAAATAACATTTCTGCTAGTCCAGACTTAGTGGAAAAAATTGCCCTTTCAACTGTGTCTGCATAACTACATTATGACAAAAGAAGCTATGCAAGAAAATAGGCGGTACTGTCCATAAAATTTTGTCGACCGTGAACTGCAAGATGGCACTGTAATTCCAGGGCAGTTAGGGAGGAAGGAAGTGCCCAACTGTCCGAGATAGGGTGGCAATAATGCCACAAGGGAGGCATTTCTGCAGAGGGACATACTGGCAGATTATCTCTGCTCTGAAGCAGGCCAAGTACCTTGGCAGATGACTGATAAACAGGGGCATACAACCTGATGATGACAGGGTGACATGTTAGAAGTTAATTCACAAAGAAATGAAGAAAAAATATAAAATAAAGGATTAAAAGTTTGATTAACCCGGCGGTACTCGCGCGAATTTTTTGCACATCTTTACTCGCGTGGGGTGTCACTGACACCCCACTCTAAATTTTTCTTTACTTGTTCATGCAGCCATTATTATGAGTAAATTGTTGATCCGTTATGGTTTTTATGTATGTAGAAGAGAGGAGGTAGTCATCACTCGGTTGAGGATTGGGCATAGTGCCCTGACACATTAATACCTATTCTCCATCCCTCGGGTACCACCTCAATGCGAGGATTGCCACTCTCTAATCACTGTAAGACAACGTCTGACAGACTGTCGTAAGTACTCTGATCTACGCAGCAAATATTTTATCACAGGAGATTTAGACAACATCCTTAGCGACAATTCGTCAAGGATAGATAGAGTTTTATCCTTCCTGAAGGGGGCTGGCCTCTTTCACAGATTTTAAACATTGACTCCAGTATTCATTACTTTGTTAAATTATCATTGAATTTTAATTATAAAAAATGACATTCTAGTTAAATAAATGAAGTGTAATATACTGTACTGTACGGTGCTAAATGACCTTAATGTCGACGCATCTACAAAATCCCAATCCTACCTACCTACCTGGAAGAAGAAGGTGTGCTCGTGGCATCCCTGGAACTCCCGGAAGCCCTTCTGTATGCCACTGATCTTCTTTCCTGAAACCGACCACGCAAGGATGCAGTTGGCCAGTACGGCGGCACACAGCGGGGCCAATTACAGGAAAACCTGTCAGAAATTAATTTGATATATTTCTTTGATGCGTAATGCTGCCTATATTTATTTTTGTTATTTTTGATAAATAAAACAATTATTAAAGCAATAACTTAATATTTATGTACATTTTCAGAATAAAATACTCATATTTTTATTACTCCGATGCAGATGAGCTTGTCGACTCATCACTGCTTTCAGTGAGCAGTTCCAAACTTTCTTCTAATGTGTCTTTAATATCTGGAGGTTCCAACATATCTAGAGCTTGTTTGCATAATTTTTTTTCTCTTTGGTAGCTCCCTGAAACTTAATATGTATGGGTACGATGATATCAACAATAAATGAAAACCATCTTCGTTTGTTATGACCCTTGAAACTTTGCGAGAGAATCCTTCACTATGTTTTTTTAAATCCTTATTTCGAGCTTCCTGCACTTCTTCACTTAGTTGCCTTATCAGAAGTAAAGCATTAGCTATCACTTTGGGGCCATGTACTAAAACTTTATGCACACTTGGTGGCATGGGAGATAGTAGATTAATTTCGTACCCACTAGAAATCGTTTGCATCACTACATTAAATATTTTTGTAATTTCCACATCAACACCAGTGATGCTTGCCGAAATGTCTGAATACTCGAAAAACCGCCTAGCAGTGTTGCCATCATTTGTACTACCGAATCCTGGCTTTAGCTTGTCTAATAATAATCCTAGCTGACTCTTAAATTTAGCATGAATAGCTCTTTTTTGGTCGGCAACAATTTTCTTTTGTTGTTCCCCTCGAGATTGCCATTTTTTTAAAGGCAGTTTATATGAGAGATGTAATAGACATTCAAAAAAACCAAATCCATCCATGTAAGATTGAAAGCCCAAACTCTAATTTTGACACGTCAACTTCCCTAGACGGTACTTTTTCAAGAACATTAAAATCTTTAGATGTTAAGCCACAGATGTAACATCGTTGCGTAGATTTTGTTCCTGTCACAGAATTACAGATTTTTCCATCTACCATGGTAAACAGCAGCTTATGAGTGACCTGAATAGTGACATCATTGAAATTAAATGTCGAGGGTCTTAGCTAAAGAAGGTGGTAAAGGATGCCAA
Organism: Uropetala carovei; assembly: GCA_036926305.1. NCBI lineage: Eukaryota > Metazoa > Arthropoda > Insecta > Odonata > Petaluridae > Uropetala > Uropetala carovei. Next base: position 1,595,005 of record JAXCHB010000164.1, read on the forward strand.
AAAGGAATCCTGGATGAAATACATCTCATCCATTAACCACTGTACACCCATAACACAGGTTTGGAATAAAGTCAGAAAGATCTTGGGCACCCATCGAACATCACACATTAGTGCAATAAGTTTCGATGGGGAGTTAATAAAGGCCCCTGACAAAATTCCAGACGTAAGTATTATGCTGAAACAAGTTGTACAGATAAATACTCGGACCCGTTTCGCGTAATAAAGACAGACCAGGAAAAGAAGTTCTTAGACTTCAACCCAGGGAGTAAAAGGGATCATTACAATGACCCTTTCTCTCTGAGGGAACTAGAGTCGGCTATAAGAGAATCAAAAGAAACCTCGCCAGGTTATGATGGTATACATAACGCTTTCCTGAAAAATCTACCCGAAGGAGCAAAGGGGGAGCTTTTGAAGACATTCAACCAGCTGTGGGAGGAAGGATGTTTTCCCGATGTGTGGAGGGAATCTGTGATTATTCCAATTCCAAAACAGGGAAAGGATAGGTCCTTACCAAGCAGCTACCGTCCCATCTCTCTGACGAGTTGCCTATGCAAAACGTTAGAGAGAATGGTTAACCAACGGCTATGTTGGTGTCTGGAGAGCCGCATTTTTTATCAAACATACAGTGCGGCTTCAGACGAAACAGGTCTACGATCGACCACTTGGTAAGGACCGAGAACTTTATCCAGGAGGCCTTTCTTCTTCGCCAACATGTTGTCGCAGTATTCTTCGACCTCGAAAAAGCTTACGATACAACATGGCGATATAAAATCTTAAGGACACTGCATGACTGGGGTTTCAGAGGAAACCTCCCCCTTTTTATTAAAAACTTTTTAACCAATCGAATGGCTAGGGTACGGATAGGAACTGACCTATCTAGACCCTTTACCATAGAAAACGGAGTTCCACAGGGATCGGTTTTAAGCGTGACCCTGTTTGCCATAGCAATAAACGATATAGTAAGCTGTATCAAGACTCCAGTAGAGGCATCTCTCTTTGTAGATGATCTGGCAATTTTCTGCAGGTCATCCCACTTGTCCACTGCAACAAGACAGATACAGCTTACTATCAATCGTTTAGACAAATGGGCACAGGCAAATGGTTTTCGTTTCTCAAACGAGAAAACCAAATGCCTCCATTTTTACAGGGTGAGAGGAATCTTCCCTCATCCTGTTTTAAAACTAGGAGGCAATAGATTAGATCCCGTGGAAACAATCTGTTTTCTTGGTATGGTTTTAGACAGAAGACTGAATTGGCGGAGCCACATAAGTATTTTAAAAGATAAGTGTTTTAAAGTTCTAAACATTTTAAGGTTTTTAACGAACTCGTCATGGGGTGCCGACCGTACATCAATGCTCACTCTTTACCGAGCATTGGTAAGGTCCAAAATGGACTATGGGTCCTTCATATACGCCTCATCACGAGCTTCGTATTTGCGCCCTTTGACGTCCGTACACAATTCTGCTCTGAGGCTGGCTACTGGTGCTTTCAGGACCAGCCCCATTCCCAGTATTTACTGTGAATCGGGAGAGCCGCCCTTAGAAATATGGAGAACGCTTTTAATGTGTACATATGTTTCAAAAATTTTAGCATTAAAAACCCACCCATGTTTTAACTTGATTTTTAAACCACGTCTTAAAGAACTTTTTAGTAGACGACAAAGAGCAACTTTACCCTTATGTATTCGTTTTCACAATTTTATCGAGGGTGAAAACCTACAACTTCCGGAAGTCCTTCCTGGAGGCTTCCATAAATCTCCTCTGTGGCAGGTGCCAGTCCCAAAGTGCCTGACTCAATTGTCCGGTTTTTCAAAAGCCGAAACGGAACCACTATTTTTTAAATTAAAATTTCAAGAAATAATGACGGAGTATCAACAATATATTCACATCTATACAGATGGTTCGAAATCGGTGGATGGCTGCTCAAGTGCTTTTACGTCAACAGTACACGGCACTCAGGCTTTTAAATTGAATCCCCTATGCAGTATTTTCACTGCGGAACTAATCGCAGTCCAGAGGGCGTTGGAGAGCATTGTTCCCAGGAGAGCGAAATATATCTTATGCTCGGACTCCATTAGTGCTCTGAAAGCCATCGCTAACCTTTACCACAGCCATCCCACGGTACAGCGGATCCATATCTTACTTTCGAGTCTAACAGCAAATGATGTGGATATCCTCTTCATGTGGGTCCCTGGGCACGTTGGAATTGCAGGAAATGAAAAAGCCGACTCGGCTGCAAAGGCAGCTCTGTCAAGAGAGGACGCTGACATCAATACGGTTCCATCCCAGGACCTAAAATGTCTGTTTAAGAACATCTTGCTGGAAAAATGGCAAAGGTCCTGGGAGGCAGTTACAAGAAATAAGTTGAGAGTGATCAAAGCAAGCATCACTCCATGGCCATCCTCGGTTAAAAACAGTCGCCGGGAGGAAGTCGCAGTCACCCGACTTAGGATTGGCCACTGCGCTTTGACGCACTCCTTCTTATTTACACGGGAAAAGGAACCTCCCACATGCTCTACCTGCAACTGCCCTGTAACCATAAGTCACCTCCTGACAGAATGTAGGAAATATAGAGGTATCCGTCAAATTTTAAACACGAGAGGCACTCTCTCTGAAATTTTAACAGACGACCCTCTTAAAATTGACACTATTTTAAAATTCCTAAGGTTAACGAATCTTTTAGGCACTCTTTGAACAAACTTAATTTCCGTTTTTATCTTATGCTTTTTATTATGTATTTAATTTATTGATTTTATAAATTCATTTTATCCTATTTTACCTTATTTATTTTTGTGTACCTTTTTAACTCTTATTTATTCTATTTAACCTGTAAGGTACGTTTTTGATTTCGGACGGTGCAAAATGACCATAGCTGTTGAAGCACCTTAAAAACAAATACTACTACTACTACTACTCAAATACATCTAAAGCAAGTACACCACAGAAGGGGCCCAATGGCAATGCCCCTACTGTGACCCATTTAAAAAATGGGTCACCAATAAAAAATGGTGGAGGAAGACTGGACAAGACTCCTTCTCCTGGTCCCTCCCGCAAACCTCCTCCTGTATCCGAGGAGAGGATGGAGGAGGACACACTTTCTGAGGGTGAGTGGGAAAACTCCCTCCCAACTCTCCGGAAGAAAGGGGGGAAGGGGAAGGTGCAAGTTTTTTTCAGCTTATGACTGGCCAATATATATACAAAAATAATAACCAGATTTCAAAGCTGGGAAACACTGGGAACACTAGTAAATATCCACATATCTTTAATTTTGTTGTGAAAATTTCACAGTTAAGTAAACCTATTTAATAATTATTATTACAATATGGAAATCAATTATGTATAGTAAATTTTTAATTAACATATCTGAAGGTAGTTATTCCATGTTAAAAGGAATTCGGAAAGAATTATCAACGCAAGTAATACAAACACAAAAACACAGTTTGTTTCATGCTCACACAACCACTTTGGAGAACAAACAATTTTCAACTAATATGGCAACAATAGGATCTGTGCAATTGGCCGATCACCAACACTAACTTGCACGCGCAGGTATAAACTCTCAATTACAAATAATTTGAATACCTTTGTAGCTATTCCATTTCTTAAGTTTCTGCCGCTACTGGGTTGAGGAGGCTGAGGGGCTGTGCCACGCCCCCCACCGTTTGACGCATCAGCCCTCCGCATTCGTGGCAGGGAGAGGGGGCTGCGCAACGACACACAGTGGTCGGAAGACCCTCGTTTTCCGGACAAAAGTCTGATGAAAATAATATTTTTCTCGCAAAAGGCAGTGTTTAAAGATTGTTTGGTGCAAATTTTTGGGATGCTGACAACGTGTTGTTATTAGCTTCATTTAGAATTAGGTGTAGTAAAGAAATGGGGAATGCTGTTATAGTAAAACTTTAAAAAATGAAAAGGGGTGACAAATATGTGCCAAAAAAATTAAAAGAGGTGACAAATATGCAATATATTATCAAATTTCTTCTTCTTCAGAGTCAATTGGCAGAGGAAAGTCCGACTTCTCATGAGGTTATCTTAGCAGCTGTAGGACATCATTCGAAAACATCGTGCAGGGAAGTGCGATGTCCACGTTGGCACGGGGAGAGTCCTACCATTATCTAGGTGTGCCAATGGGCATCAGGAACGCTCAAACGCCGACGGAGCTGCTGACGTGCTTGGTCAGTGACCTACGCGCCGTCGGCCGGAGCGACCTGGCCCCTTGGCAAAAACTGGACTCTCTCCGCACTTTCCTCCTTCCCAGATGCGAATTCCTTTTTAGGGCCTGCAGGATTATGAAGAAGGATCTGCGGCGGGTTGACGCAGAGATCTGCAGGTTCGCACGGTCATGGATGAACCTTCCTACAAGGGCTGCGAGGGAGATTCTTCACCTCCTGCCATCTCTTGGTGGAGCCGGGTTCATCACCCTCCGTGTCCTGATCGACCTGCTGTCAGTGGCGCATGGATTGCGCATGCTGACTTGCAGGGACCGGGGCACGAGGACGACCGCCTGGGAAGCTCTGACGGACGTCGTCCAACGAAAGGTAGGTAGGGCGGCGGAGACACCTGGCCGGCAGGTGCTCTGCCATTATCTCAGTGGGGCGGGTGAGGGGCGTCTGGGTGAGGACGTTGGCGACGCCGCATCGGTGTGGTCACGCATCCGGGCGTCGACCAAGAGCCTGCGACCGATCGTGAGTGTGGTGTGGGATTGGAGCGACGCGCGAGGGGAACTGGGTGTTCGTATAACGGCGTCGGCTCCGGACTCCCGCACGGTGATCGTCACCGGCAGATCGCGAGATGCTATCTGTCGGGTCCTCCGTAGGGCAGTGATTGAGTCGTACCGGTGTAGCCTTGCTCTGAAACCAGATCAGGGCAAGGTTATGGAGGTGACCATGTCGCAGAGTGTGTCCAACCACTTTGTGCGTTCGGGGCGGCACATTCGGTTCTGCGACTGGTGCTTCATACACCGGGCGCGGCTCAATCTCCTTCCATTGAACGCCGCCAGACGAGGAAGAGCGCGGGGAGATACCAGGTGTCGGCGATGCGGGGCGGATGAAGAAACTCTGCCCCACGTCATCAACCACTGCCTGCCGATGTCGGACGGCTGGAGGCGGCGGCATGATGGCATCATCGACATCCTGCTGCAGTATCTCCCGCCCGCGTGGGATGTCGCGCTCGACAGGACGATCGCCGGGGTGGATTCCCTGCTGCGACCGGACATCGTCGTCCGCGAGGGACTCGAGGGGCCGATCCACGTCATCGACGTCACGGTGCCCTTCGATAACCGGCCGGAAGCTCTCAGGGCGGCCAGGGCGAGGAAGATGGAGAAATATGCCGCCTTGGTCGACTCCGTCAGGGTCCTCTACCGTTACCAGAGGACCGTGACGTTAAGCGCTCGCGTCGTGGGCTCGTTGGGAGCCTGGGATTCGGCGAACGAGCCCCTTCTGCGCCGCCTGCAGCTCCCCAAGAAGAGAGTGGGTGATATGCGGAGGCGTATGGTTTCCGAGGCCATCAAGTGGTCTCGGAATCTGTATGTCGAACACGTCACGGGGGAGCGGCAATACACCGACGGCGGTGCAGTGAGGAGGGCGACCCATGGGAGGCAGCGGGAGCGACTTCCTCCGGATTCTTCCGGAGTCGCCGTGGAGGTGGGAGCTCCTGGGGAATCTGCCCTACCGGTCATCGCCCCAGACCGGCCGACCGCCGAGGGAGCAGCCGTCGGGAGTGGTATGGACTGCCTGCGGTAGAGCCTCTCCCGAGGAGTAGGGTGCGTTCTCGGTGCGTCGAGGGACAAGTAGGCGACGGTGGTGGAAAGGACTGCCTTGCGTAGCGTTCCCCCCTGTTGGCACGAGTGTGAGTGCTGCGTGTGTGGGCATGCGAGGGGAGCGGGACTGCTCCTTGCAGCGGCTCCCCCGCGCGACCTGGTGACTTCCGGATGCCCGCTTCACGGGCCCCGGAACCGGTCGGCGTTGGAAACGGTTTGGACTGCTTGTAGCAGCCTCCTTCCGGCGCCGACGGCTGTAGCGGGTGTGGTGTGCTGCGTGTGCGGCGCAGGGGGACGGGTCTGTTAGGACAGCTCGTCCCACCTGCGACAGTGCGGGCTCCCAGGTTCCCGCCTCACGGGCCCCGGGAGGGTAGGGCGCCGAGCACGGGTAGGACTGCCTGGTGTAGCCCCCTCTCGGCGCCGAGTGTTTCGTGTGTGCGCGACGCGGGGGAGTCGGGACTGTCCCGACAGCAGGCTCCCACCGTGAAGGTGCTCCCGGATTCCCGCTTCACGGGCGAAGTCTGGAACTTCGGTCGGGGGCCTCGTCCAGGGGTGAGGGCAGGGCAGCGGGGAGAATCTGGCAATAATCTCCCCATCCGTCGCCCTGCAATGAAGGTCATCCTTCCTCACCGCCGCTTCGAAAGCCCTCTTCCTATCAGCCCTGTAACGGAATTGGAGGTGGCCAGCAGCCCGGGCCGCCTCCTCCTGAGTGGCCGGCCCACTCAGAGTACTCCGGTCGATGTTCCGGCGCGCGGTCACTTCACACGGAGCGTGGTTCCCCACCCTCTGGGCTGTCGACACCATGTCGTGCACTAACCGGTCGAACTGGTCGTGATCGTCATCATCGATCAAGGCCAGCTCGACCAGCCAGCCCATCTGTAACGTTTGAGGGTCTTCACTAGGGGGGGGGGGGGAGGGCGCGGCTGTGTAAACACCGTAATTGTTTACGTCGCCTCCCCTTCCACGCTCGTCGCACTCCTGTCTTGGCTCCGAGGCACTACCGCTGCCTCCTCGCTACCGGCCTCCCGCCCCGGTGACTCGGGCCCTGCACTGGGATCACCCCATCCCGGCGGGCCGTTACTGGGTTGGGGAGGCCGGGGGGCTGCGCCACGCCCCTAGCGTTCGACGCACTGGCCCTCCGCATTCGCAGAGGGGGCACCGGACGACGCGGAAGAGGGGGCTGCGCGACGACAGTCTCTCCCCTCTCTCGCTCGCATACACTGGGACGGGGCGGGGGGGGGCTGCGCCCTGGCAGTCTCTCCCCCCTACCTCCGACGAACTTCAATGTAGGACGGGGGAGGCTGCACCATGACAGTCCTCTCACCCCGCCTACGAGGCACAACTCGGGGCACGGGCATCTCCCTTCGCTGCACAGGTGCAGTCCTGGGAGATTGTCGGGGGAGGCGCTGTGAAGGCAGAGTCCCGCCCTCCTCCCGACGCGGCACATCGCATCTCTCCCTCCTCCGGCGCACGACACGCCACTCACCTTCCGAGACACCTGTCGTCTCGGGGCTGGTGGGTAGAGTTCTCTCAGCAGGGGCGGCGGCCTGTCGCCCCCCGCCTGCGCCAGGCGATGTTTCTGCTCCGGCTTTGCCTCGCCTGCCTCTCCTTCTTCGTCTCCTCGGTGGCTCCGGGTCAGCCCCCGAGGCTTGGTCGGAACGGCCCACCTGTACGAACCGGTCGGAGACGACGTGGTGCGTCCCAGGGGGTGGAAGACTAAGGGAGCGGTTACCCCTCTTGGGGATCCGCTCCACCCGGCGGAAGGAGAAGCGACGTCTAAGCGCCGCCCTGCGCTTCTCCCTCCGCCTAGCCTCCGCCAAGTCGTCTACCCGGGGTGCAGCCGGCTGCGTCGCCTCCGACACAGGCACCGACTGCACACCCTCGGGCCGTGACTCGCGGATGGACCGCACAAGCACTGCCAGGCGGCCCTCCCACAACGCATTATTCACTTCCAGCAGCCGCGGCAACGCCTTCAGGGTCAGAGCACCTGACGCCGCAACCGCCGCTGCCACTGCCGCCGCCACCGCCGCCGCTGTATCGGGCGCCGCACCCACCGCTGCATCGGGCGCCGTACCACCCGCAGTCACCGCCGCCGCACCGGGCCCTGCCGCAACAGCCGCGGCTCCCAGCCGCTGAGCTGCCGCTGCATCAGGCGCCGCTCTCGGCCGCCGAGCTGCTGCCGCATCAACAGCCGCAACCGGCGTCGAGACGGCCGCAGCACCAGGACTCCCCGCATCGTTGCGGGAAAAATAGGTGGAGCACCGGGACGAGGGTCCCGAGAGGCGCCATGAGTCCGCCACCTCCCGCACATCCACGTCCTCCCTGTAGCTCACACTAAGGGGGCGGGGCGGGGTGGTCAGTTCCACCTCACGCTCGTCCTCCGGCGGACAACACCCAACATCACGGAGCACCACAGCACCGAGGCCCCACTCCTTGTCCCCCACCGCCAAGATGTCCGGCGTCTCGCGCACCACCCACCCCACTGCTCCGTCCTCCATATCCGCCGCAGCCGCCGCCACAACAGCCTCCTCAACAGCTGATGCAGCCGTCGAACCCGGGGCAGCGACAGAGTATAGTTCATGGAGTCGTCGCGAACGACGCGGAGTGTCTGGGGCCGCGATCGCTGGCGTGTCGGACCAACGAATGGAGGGTTCCGTGGACGGATCCCGTACTTCCTCCACCGCGCGATTGGGGGCTGGGGCACGCCTCATCCTGCCACCCTCCACCTCCCGACCGTCGTCATGCCACAACCGGCGAACACCACGTTCCCCAGGCATCCACGACGGGAGGTAAAGGGCGGGGGAACAGGGCGGGAGCTGGGAATTGGGGACACATTGACAGGGGGCCTGACTGTCAATCGCAACTCTGCGCCTGCCGGGTGGTGTCCGCCACTGGCTACCGCTGGTGGGGCCAGGTGATGGATCGCACCGCGGGTTGGGGTTCGCGCATACAAACCAACGACCAAGAGATCAAACTGTAGGGCCACGAAAACAATAGCTACACTTTGATCTTAGCCATAGGCCGAGAAGCGATATATACATTTATCCAAAATTTAATTATTTCTCTGCGAATACAATAATCGAATTTATTAATATATGAATTGGACAACAGATACTCATCGATAAAATCTGTACAATTGTTTATAATAAATCCATAAAAAATTGTCATTTTAAATATTGGCATGGCCGGTATATTCGACAATTTGTTCCAACAACCGGTAAAAATATTATATTTATATAACGTTCCGTCATAAGTAAAAAGTAACAAATGAAACAATTTTAGTTCTGGGCAATCTATACGACACCATCTATTTTTATCTTTGCTTAATCGTTTCACTTTCCAAATTTTTAGAATTTTGATGCAGGTAAAACTCTTGAACAAAAAGTTCGTTTGGACTTTGAAAGATTTCGGAGCGCCCAGAACCGACGAATACGATCCATTCCAGGTGAGGTTATAAAAATTAACGAGTGTGGACTCGTAATCAATTTGTCAAAAGTTGAAAATCTCACATCGAATAGATGCGACCAATTTTTTGCAACGACATTATCGTTGCTATCATCATTGTTGTAACAGGATATTACATACCATACATCATCGTTAACAAAAATTTTACAAAGAGAAAAATAGGTCAACAGTTTTTCGTACAGGTTTTTAAGAAATGTCTTTTTCATTTTATTATCGTAGACGGTCAAAAAAGCGATCCGTGTATTATAATTGCCAATTATTGACATCATCTTCTCTCCGTCTTTAATGTCCGCGTATATCGAATACAAAAAATCAATTCTGCTCGGATATTCATTGACCGTTGGCTTTCCACAATAATTGCAAATTATATTGAAATACCAACAGCTGAAATATCGCAAAGCACCGCATACACAATCTTCTTTGGTTCGAGACAGATCACAGAATGTCGGCCGTATCTTGTATTGTGTCAACACCTTTACGACACTATCGTCCTTAGGAAATATTGAGAGCTTTTGCTGTATGTAGCAAATATTGTAGAATCTACGGGTCGAAAAGACGTTTTTAAAACACGTAAATTCGTCCATCTCGCACCGCGTCCCCGGCAATACTAACGAAAATTTTCAACTTCAATAATTATATGCCGTAAATTTGTCGATTCCGCGATATTTAATGTTAAGAAGATTTCGTTGTTTTTAAAACACTGTAAAACCAAATTGCTATTTGAAATAAATCGTTTAAATTTACTTTCCCTATCGTCGATGTAATTTTTTAATTTGTCATTTTTTCTAAACATGGTTCGTACTATAGCATTTAATATTCTTTTCTTTCGACACAGTATCTTTAAAACGGCAACCTCTCGATATCTGGTTTTAAATAATTGCGACGTTATATCGCGAACTGGATTCGGTAAATACATATTTGGTAAAGACTATTAAACGGATTTAAACTGTTAAAAAAGCATTTTTTGTAAACCTTTATTGAATTAGCACAGGCCAACAGACCCAAGTGACCATTTATGAACGGATCGTTTCGTTTGAGCAATATAGGTTGTCGAATTAGAATATTTAAAATTTCTCCTACCAATTTAGTTCGATTATCCTTGGAATTTTTCAATGTATTCACATAATTGTACAACTGTAATATTTTATTGTTCGAATTCATGTTCCTCCTTATTAATCTGAAAACTAGAAAAAATGTAATTAATGTTTTAAAAAAAATACGCCATCGGAATCGCTTCCATCCAAAATATTATATCCGTCCGTCGATGATCGTTTGTCTAAAATTTCATACAATTTTTTATTGCACATTTGACAGTAATTTTACAAATTTTCTAAAAAATATTTCAAGTCCTTTAAAGTTTTAATATTTTTGTACAATACTGTTTTTCGATTGTATTATATACATCCGAATAATTGAAACATTTTAAGCACACGTTCAATTTTATGTTTTCGTGGCGTACAATAACTTTTTTCAAAGATATCTGTTTATCGTTGAAGACAAAATTTATGCAATCCGCAATCCATATTTCACGGGACACTTTACGTCCGGCGAATAGATGCTCCAATTTGGTGGATAGGTTCATCACGACTGAATAATATTCGTATCAAACGACCAATTTATATATTCAAATCATCGTTATCGCCGTCGGCTACATTAAGCGCCAATTTTAAAACAGCTTTATCCAATTGTTCAAATTTTGTCAGGTATTCGTTCGTTATCAAAGAAAATATTAAAATTTTCTCGTAAAAGGAATTCCAGGTTTTGAACAGAAACGTCGGAGAAAAAAAATTCGATTGCAATACCGAACTGAGCATCAAAATTTCCATTTTTATATTGAAAAAAAGAAAATTTCTTTGTCTTTGTAAATATTTTACGTATTCATCGTCGATTATCACCATGTTCGGACTGTTATCCAACATAGCCTTAAAGGATGCTTCATGGTATTCCCAAAAAGACTGGTATAACACGTACGGCGAAACATCCGTCCTTCCCCCTGCGGGAAGGGGGGTAGAATACTCCCGCAGCCCCTCTGCTGGTCGTAAGAGGCAACCAATGGGCGAGGAGACAACCTCGTAAAAAAACCCACAGTCAACTCGGGGTAGTTTCCAAACAGCATGTGGGTCTGCTGTTTGAGTTTTTGCCATAACATCCGGCTATCGGCCCGCCCGCGTGTTTGCCGTGCGTGGAGACCCGTAAGGTGGGGATGGGATGCCTGGTGGTTGAGCTCACCGGACTCCATCTGGGTTTCGGATGCTCAAGATGCGATCCGTGAGCAAAACGCCACTTCGGCCTCGGACTCACTGTAAACGGGACGTCGGGTGCTAGCCACACCCGATGAATCGGCTTGCCGTCACGTCTTGACGTTCCGGTCGGCGAGTGCGGAGGCTATGGGGGTCTGTGTAGGGGGGTCGAAGGTGCATGGGTTTGGCTAGCCCATGCACTGGAGATCTTACCCGAAGCAGACAACCAAGTCAGAGGCGCTATATCCTTCTGGTTAGCCCTGGCGTCTGCATCAGTTTGTGGTGTGGCGTCCCATTTGTGGCTCCGTGGTGGGTGGGGAGACCAGAGGACGAATATCCAAATCTACTTATGGCTCTTTTTACGGCCACTCAATCTTCTCCTCCTCCAAAAAGATCCCGCCCTGAAATGGGCGGGGGAGACTCAGCTGCCGGCAGTTGCCGAAAATATTTAATCGTAAAGTGCGCTAAGGAAGGAGAGACCCTGACGAAGGTGTCTCCCTTCTTAATTCACAAGGTTCTGTCTGGCTTGGTGCCAGGAAAGTTAGAGTCTGTGAAGAAACTCAGAGATGGTACCCTGCTTATACAAACATCTGATGATAAGCAGAGCCAGAAGTTGCTGTCGATGACAACTCTGCATGACATCCCAGTGAGAGTTGAGACGCATAAGACCTTAAATACATGTCGTGGCGTTATATCATGCTACGACCTTCTTTATGTCGACGTCGAGGAGATAACAAAGGAGATGGCTCCCCAAGGAGTCATCTCCTGTCGTAGACTGACGACGAAACGGAACGGTGAGACGATAAATACGACCTCTGTTGTGCTCACGTTCGCGTTCGACAAACTGCCAGAGAAGGTGTTCGTTGGATACGAATCATGTCCTGTGAGGCCATTTATCCCTAGCCCCATGCGCTGCTTCCAGTGCCAGTCCTTCGGGCACACTGCACTACGGTGCAAGGGCAAGCCCACCTGCCCAAAATGTGCGAAGGAGAAGCACGATGAGGAGCCCTGTGCCAGCCCTGCTCTTTGTGGCAATTGTGAGGGACCGCATCCGGTCTACTCACGAGATTGCCCTAAGCTGCAGGAGGAAAAAAAGATCATGGAGATCAAGGTGACAGAGAAGATCCCGTACCTCGAGGCTAGGAAGAAATACAGGACAATGGTTGCTCCAACGTTTTCAAGGTCTTTTGCGTCAGTGGCAGCAACTTCTGTGAAGAAGGTTACCATCAGCACGCAGACGGAAACCCTGGTACCGAAGACCAAAGAGACAAAGAAGAAGGAAAGGAACATAGAAAAGAAGCCCTCCAAAAGGGAAGTCGCTGGAGAGAAATCCAGCAACGTGGTGTCCCAGACTGCACCACCAAAAAATCAGTCTGCAAAAGTTGTAAGGCGCAGTAGGAGTGATGTCACTCCACTGCCTTCACCATCTCGAGACCATCATGTGGCCTACGAGGAAGGGATGGATCAGACTGCACCACTAAAGGGTCAGTCTGAGAAGGTCCCAAATCGCAGCAGGAGTGCTGTCACTCCACTGCATTCACCTCCTCGAGACCCACATGTGGCTAACGAGGAGGATATGGAGGAGGACCAGTTGGACGAAGACCAACTGCGTACCATCCTCCTAAATCGACAGAAGGGGAGAAAGTTAAAGCTTAGTAGGTAAGCTTGTCTTCCACAGAGTAGGACAGTTTTTTAGTCTTTTCATTTTAATACAATTTTATTTATTTATATTTTTAAGATATTTAATATTTTAACCAACCCAACAAAGATGTTTGCCATTCAATGGAACATGAATGGTTATTTTAAAAGACGAGAGGAGTTGAAGCTCCTTATACAGGACTTCAACCCTTTTTTAATTTTTTTACAGGAAACACACTTTAAAGCCAGTGACACACCACAGTTAAAGGGCTACACCATGTACCGCGAGGACGACCTTAGCGGAGAGCGGGCTCAAGGCGGAGTTGCGGTGGCCATTCGGGAGACCCTTTACACCTCTCGGGTGGACCTGCGCTCCCCCTTGCAAGCTGTAGCGGTCAGAGTTGCCCTTCCGGAGACGATTACATTTTGTAATGTGTATCTCCCGGAACGGGCACCGGTGACGGAGGAAACATTGGTGGAGCTGATTCAACAACTGCCCAAACCGTTCCTTCTACTAGGAGATTTTAACGCACACAGTCCCCTATGGGGCGATGAAGGGAGAGATTTTAATCGGCGTGGTCGTCTACTGGAGAAGATTTTAACAAATTTTAACTTGATTTTAATAAACAAAAATGAAAAGACACGTTTTAACTCTTTTACAGGGGAATACTCTGCAATAGATTTATTAATCTGCAGCAGTAGGGTTGCCCCTCATTTTAAACTTAAGTCCCATAATGACCTCTGTGGAAGTGATCACTTTCCCCTTCTTATCCAAAAAAGCGGTTTTAACCCAGATTTTACTGTCCCCCAGAAATGGCTTCTGAAGAAAGCCAACTGGGAAGTTTTTAATGAAAATTTTAAATTTATGTACGAGCCTACTCGAAGCGCCAACGCAAATGTAGCGACCCTCACCACGGCCATTATACGAGCAGCAGAACAGAGCATTCCGCTCTCTTCAGGCAGGCCACGTCGTCCACCAGTGCCTTGGTGGAACGATGATTGTGCTGCAGCTATCAAAAAGCGAAAGAAGGCCCTACGGATATTTAATAAACATCCCACGAGTAGGAATCTCGAGGCTTTTCGCAAACTACGTGCGAAAGCCCGCCAGGTAGTGGGTGATGCTAAGCGTAAATCCTGGATGGATTATGTCACATCCATAAACTCGCGCACACCAGTTGCACAGATATGGAGGAAAGTGAAGCGAATTGCAGGCGTATTTCACTCTTCCACAACGCCATCTGTGGAAGTGAATGGGGTCATAGCGATGCAACCCGTGGATGTCGCAGAGGCATTTGGGGAGCATTATGCCCAAATTAGTAGCTCAGCCAATTACGACCAGACATTCGTGACAATCAAATGTCGCGAGGAGGGAGCAGCAGCTCCTATTCGTCCGGGTCGATTTTCCGCTAGCTACAATGAGCCCTTTACGCCGTGGGAGCTCCAATCAGCCATTGCTGACCTGAGGGACAGTGCTCCAGGTGCGGATGGTATCCACAACGCATTTCTGAGGCGAGTTCCCCAGGAAAGAATGGAAGAGATGCTTTACACTTTCAACCGTGTATGGAAGGATGGAGCATTCCCAGATTCTTGGCGGGAGTCGGTAGTGATCCCTATTCCCAAGCAGGGAAAAGACAAATCTGTCCTGGGAAACTACCGACCAATCTCTCTTACTTCATGTCTGTGCAAGCTGATGGAGAGAATGGTTAATAGACGTCTAGTTTGGTGCCTTGAGGGGCGTAACCTTCTCTCTAATATCCAGTGTGGTTTTCGGAGGCACAGGAGTACAATCGACCATCTTGTTCGGATAGACTCCTTCATCAAAGTGGCTTTTCTTCGAGGACAACATGTCTTAGGCATTTTCTTTGACTTGGAGAAAGCCTACGACACTACCTGGCGTTTTAAGATTTTAAAAACTTTGCGTAAATGGGGTTTTAAAGGTAATTTATTGACTTTTATAAAAAATTTTTTAACAGATCGAACTTTTAAAGTAAGGGTGGGTAACAGCTTTTCCAGCTCTTATGCCCAAGAGAATGGTATTCCACAGGGATCTGTATTAAGCGTCACGTTATTTGCAATCGCCATAAACGACGTGGTGTCCTGCATCTCATCACCAGTCGAAGCCTCTCTCTTTGTGGACGACCTGGGAATATTCTGTCGGTCGTCCAAGCTCTCTACTTCAGTGAGGCAATTGCAAATGACGCTTCAACGATTGTGGAAGTGGTCTATTATGAACGGCTTTCGTTTCTCTGTCGAGAAGACTTGTTGTGTCCACTTTCACCGGCGCCGTGGTATTTTCCCCCAACCTACATTACGGTTGGGAAACCACGTTCTAAATTTCGTGGAATCCGTTCGCTTTCTTGGAATGCACTTAGACCGTCGACTCGACTGGAGGGCTCATATTAAAAAAATAAAATTGAAGGTACAGTCTTCCATGAATATTTTAAAAGTTCTAACAAACCAGTCCTGGGGAGCAGACCGCACGTCAATGCTCCTCCTTTACAGGGCATCGATGAGGTCTAAACTCGACTACGGCTGTTTTATTTATGGTGCGACACGACCATCGTATTTGCGTCCGCTGACATCGTTGCACAATGCAGGCCTGAGAATGGCAACTGGGGCATTTAGAACTAGCCCTATCGTCAGCATTTATAGCGATGCTGGCGAACCACCTCTAGAGATCAGGAGAACTGCCCTGATGTGCAACTATGTCAGCAAACTTATGGCGCTTCCGTCGCACCCGTGTTTTAAAATAGTTTTTAACCATAATTTATTGAATGTTTTTAACATGAGACCACGTGCAACTAAGCCGCTGTGTGTTCGATTTTATAATTTTATAGAGAACATTGATTTTACACTCCCTACTGTGTCCAGAATATGCCCCTCTCGCATTCCTCCATGGCACATCCCTCGGCCAGACATCTCTTTCGTAATAGCAGGTAGATCGAAAGAAGATTCAGTCCCTGCCGAGCTCAGGTCCTCCTTTGCCGAGGTCCTACACCAATGTCCGGACTTCGAAGTCATCTTTACAGACGGGTCAAAGTCCGAGACAGAGTGCGCCTGTGCTTTTGTCACCTCGCACAGATCCTTTGGGGCTAAGCTACATCCAATTTGTAGCGTATATACAGCGGAGCTTACAGCCATAAAGCTCGCCCTGGATGGCATTGATTGTCATGACAATCCGATCCTGGTTTGCTCCGACTCAATGAGTGCACTGAAAGCCATTGCCTGCTACGATCCTGTACACCCGATAGTGAAGGCTGTACAAATCTCTCTGACTCACCTTAAGGAAAGAGGGACCCATGTTAAATTCATGTGGGTCCCCGGCCACGTAGGAATAGCAGGCAATGAGGCTGCTGATAAAGCAGCCAAGGAAGCTCTCGGCAAACCCGAGATCGATAGGGATGCCGTCGTCTCGGGAGACCTACGGGCCGCATTCAGGAGCTCTACTCTGAAGGATTGGCACCTTTCATGGCATTCTATGAAGGAGAACAAGCTGCGTCTGATCAAGAATGACACAAGGCACTGGGCGTCATCTGTCAGAAACAGTAGAAGAGAGGAGGTAGTCCTCACTCGGTTGAGGATTGGGCATAGTGCCCTGACACATTCGTACCTGTTCTCCATCCCTCGGGTACCACCTCAATGCGAGGATTGCCACTCTCTAGTCACTGTAAGACACCTTCTGACAGACTGTCGTAAGTACTCTGATCTGCGCAGCAAATACCTTATCACTGGTGATTTAGACGACATCCTTGGCGACAATTCCTCAAGGGTAGATAGAGTTTTATCCTTCCTGAAGGAGGCTGGCCTCTTTCACAGGTTTTAAACATTGACTCCAGTATTCATTACCGTGGTTACCTTGTTCTAGTATCATTGAATTTTAAATTTAAACGTGACATTCTAGTTAAATATTGAAATGTAATAATATACTGTACTGTAAGGTGCTAAATGACCTTAGCTGTCGATGCACCTACAAAATCCCAATCCTACTACCCAACATCACGGAGCACCACAGCACCGGAGCCCCACTCCTTCCCTTCGATAACAGGCCGGAAGCTCTCAGGGCGGCCAGGGCGAGGAAGATGGAGAAATATGCCGCCTTGGTCGACTCCGTCAGGGTCCTCTACCGTTACCAGAGGACCGTGACGTTGAGCGCTCGCGTCGTGGGCTCGTTGGGAGCCTGGGATTCGGCGAACGAGCCCCTTCTGCGCCGCCTGCAGCTCCCCAAGAAGAGAGTGGGTGATATGCGGAGGCGTATGGTTTCCGAGGCCATCAAGTGGTCTCGGAATCTGTATGTCGAACACGTCACGGGGGAGCGGCAATACACCGACGGCGGTGCAGTGAGGAGGGCGACCCATGGGAGGCAGCGGGAGCGACTTCCTCCGGATTCTTCCGGAGTCGCCGTGGAGGTGGGAGCTCCTGGGGAATCTGCCCTACCGGTCATCGCCCCAGACCGGCCGACCGCCGAGGGAGCAGCCGTCGGGAGTGGTATGGACTGCCTGCGGTAGAGCCTCTCCCGAGGAGTAGGGTGCGTTCTCGGTGCGTCGAGGGACAAGTAGGCGACGGTGGTGGAAAGGACTGCCTTGCGTAGCGTTCCCCCCTGTTGGCACGAGTGTGAGTGCTGCGTGTGTGGGCATGCGAGGGGAGCGGGACTGCTCCTTGCAGCGGCTCCCCCGCGCGACCTGGTGACTTCCGGATGCCCGCTTCACGGGCCCCGGAACCGGTCGGCGTTGGAAACGGTTTGGACTGCTTGTAGCAGCCTCCTTCCGGCGCCGACGGCTGTAGCGGGTGTGGTGTGCTGCGTGTGCGGCGCAGGGGGACGGGTCTGTTAGGACAGCTCGTCCCACCTGCGACAGTGCGGGCTCCCAGGTTCCCGCCTCACGGGCCCCGGGAGGGTAGGGCGCCGAGCACGGGTAGGACTGCCTGGTGTAGCCCCCTCTCGGCGCCGAGTGTTTCGTGTGTGCGCGACGCGGGGGAGTCGGGACTGTCCCGACAGCAGGCTCCCACCGTGAAGGTGCTCCCGGATTCCCGCTTCACGGGCGAAGTCTGGAACTTCGGTCGGGGGCCTCGTCCAGGGGTGAGGGCAGGGCAGCGGGGAGAATCTGGCAATAATCTCCCCATCCGTCGCCCTGCAATGAAGGTCATCCTTCCTCACCGCCGCTTCGAAAGCCCTCTTCCTATCAGCCCTGTAACGGAATTGGAGGTGGCCAGCAGCCCGGGCCGCCTCCTCCTGAGTGGCCGGCCCACTCAGAGTACTCCGGTCGATGTTCCGGCGCGCGGTCACTTCACACGGAGCGTGGTTCCCCACCCTCTGGGCTGTCGACACCATGTCGTGCACTAACCGGTCGAACTGGTCGTGATCGTCATCATCGATCAAGGCCAGCTCGACCAGCCAGCCCATCTGTAACGTTTGAGGGTCTTCACTAGGGGGGGGGGGAGGGCGCGGCTGTGTAAACACCGTAATTGTTTACGTCGCCTCCCCTTCCACGCTCGTCGCACTCCTGTCTTGGCTCCGAGGCACTACCGCTGCCTCCTCGCTACCGGCCTCCCGCCCCGGTGACTTGGGCCCTGCACTGGGATCACCCCATCCCGGCGGGCCGTTACTGGGTTGGGGAGGCCGGGGGGCTGCGCCACGCCCCTAGCGTTCGACGCACTGGCCCTCCGCATTCGCAGAGGGGGCACCGGACGACGCGGAAGAGGGGGCTGCGCGACGACAGTCTCTCCCCTCTCTCGCTCGCATACACTGGGACGGGGCGGGGGGGGGCTGCGCCCTGGCAGTCTCTCCCCCCTACCTCCGACGAACTTCAATGTAGGACGGGGGAGGCTGCACCATGACAGTCCTCTCACCCCGCCTACGAGGCACAACTCGGGGCACGGGCATCTCCCTTCGCTGCACAGGTGCAGTCCTGGGAGATTGTCGGGGGAGGCGCTGTGAAGGCAGAGTCCCGCCCTCCTCCCGACGCGGCACATCGCATCTCTCCCTCCTCCGGCGCACGACACGCCACTCACCTTCCGAGACACCTGTCGTCTCGGGGCTGGTGGGTAGAGTTCTCTCAGCAGGGGCGGCGGCCTGTCGCCCCCCGCCTGCGCCAGGCGATGTTTCTGCTCCGGCTTTGCCTCGCCTGCCTCTCCTTCTTCGTCTCCTCGGTGGCTCCGGGTCAGCCCCCGAGGCTTGGTCGGAACGGCCCACCTGTACGAACCGGTCGGAGACGACGTGGTGCGTCCCAGGGGGTGGAAGACTAAGGGAGCGGTTACCCCTCTTGGGGATCCGCTCCACCCGGCGGAAGGAGAAGCGACGTCTAAGCGCCGCCCTGCGCTTCTCCCTCCGCCTAGCCTCCGCCAAGTCGTCTACCCGGGGTGCAGCCGGCTGCGTCGCCTCCGACACAGGCACCGACTGCACACCCTCGGGCCGTGACTCGCGGATGGACCGCACAAGCACTGCCAGGCGGCCCTCCCACAACGCATTATTCACTTCCAGCAGCCGCGGCAACGCCTTCAGGGTCAGAGCACCTGACGCCGCAACCGCCGCTGCCACTGCCGCCGCCACCGCCGCCGCTGTATCGGGCGCCGCACCCACCGCTGCATCGGGCGCCGTACCACCCGCAGTCACCGCCGCCGCACCGGGCCCTGCCGCAACAGCCGCGGCTCCCAGCCGCTGAGCTGCCGCTGCATCAGGCGCCGCTCTCGGCCGCCGAGCTGCTGCCGCATCAACAGCCGCAACCGGCGTCGAGACGGCCGCAGCACCAGGACTCCCCGCATCGTTGCGGGAAAAATAGGTGGAGCACCGGGACGAGGGTCCCGAGAGGCGCCATGAGTCCGCCACCTCCCGCACATCCACGTCCTCCCTGTAGCTCACACTAAGGGGGCGGGGCGGGGTGGTCAGTTCCACCTCACGCTCGTCCTCCGGCGGACAACACCCAACATCACGGAGCACCACAGCACCGAGGCCCCACTCCTTGTCCCCCACCGCCAAGATGTCCGGCGTCTCGCGCACCACCCACCCCACTGCTCCGTCCTCCATATCCGCCGCAGCCGCCGCCACAACAGCCTCCTCAACAGCTGATGCAGCCGTCGAACCCGGGGCAGCGACAGAGTATAGTTCATGGAGTCGTCGCGAACGACGCGGAGTGTCTGGGGCCGCGATCGCTGGCGTGTCGGACCAACGAATGGAGGGTTCCGTGGACGGATCCCGTACTTCCTCCACCGCGCGATTGGGGGCTGGGGCACGCCTCATCCTGCCACCCTCCACCTCCCGACCGTCGTCATGCCACAACCGGCGAACACCACGTTCCCCAGGCATCCACGACGGGAGGTAAAGGGCGGGGGAACAGGGCGGGAGCTGGGAATTGGGGACACATTGACAGGGGGCCTGACTGTCAATCGCAACTCTGCGCCTGCCGGGTGGTGTCCGCCACTGGCTACCGCTGGTGGGGCCAGGTGATGGATCGCACCGCGGGTTGGGGTTCGCGCATACAAACCAACGACCAAGAGATCAAACTGTAGGGCCACGAAAACAATAGCTACACTTTGATCTTAGCCATAGGCCGAGAAGCGATATATACATTTATCCAAAATTTAATTATTTCTCTGCGAATACAATAATCGAATTTATTAATATATGAATTGGACAACAGATACTCATCGATAAAATCTGTACAATTGTTTATAATAAATCCATAAAAAATTGTCATTTTAAATATTGGCATGGCCGGTATATTCGACAATTTGTTCCAACAACCGGTAAAAATATTATATTTATATAACGTTCCGTCATAAGTAAAAAGTAACAAATGAAACAATTTTAGTTCTGGGCAATCTATACGACACCATCTATTTTTATCTTTGCTTAATCGTTTCACTTTCCAAATTTTTAGAATTTTGATGCAGGTAAAACTCTTGAACAAAAAGTTCGTTTGGACTTTGAAAGATTTCGGAGCGCCCAGAACCGACGAATACGATCCATTCCAGGTGAGGTTATAAAAATTAACGAGTGTGGACTCGTAATCAATTTGTCAAAAGTTGAAAATCTCACATCGAATAGATGCGACCAATTTTTTGCAACGACATTATCGTTGCTATCATCATTGTTGTAACAGGATATTACATACCATACATCATCGTTAACAAAAATTTTACAAAGAGAAAAATAGGTCAACAGTTTTTCGTACAGGTTTTTAAGAAATGTCTTTTTCATTTTATTATCGTAGACGGTCAAAAAAGCGATCCGTGTATTATAATTGCCAATTATTGACATCATCTTCTCTCCGTCTTTAATGTCCGCGTATATCGAATACAAAAAATCAATTCTGCTCGGATATTCATTGACCGTTGGCTTTCCACAATAATTGCAAATTATATTGAAATACCAACAGCTGAAATATCGCAAAGCACCGCATACACAATCTTCTTTGGTTCGAGACAGATCACAGAATGTCGGCCGTATCTTGTATTGTGTCAACACCTTTACGACACTATCGTCCTTAGGAAATATTGAGAGCTTTTGCTGTATGTAGCAAATATTGTAGAATCTACGGGTCGAAAAGACGTTTTTAAAACACGTAAATTCGTCCATCTCGCACCGCGTCCCCGGCAATACTAACGAAAATTTTCAACTTCAATAATTATATGCCGTAAATTTGTCGATTCCGCGATATTTAATGTTAAGAAGATTTCGTTGTTTTTAAAACACTGTAAAACCAAATTGCTATTTGAAATAAATCGTTTAAATTTACTTTCCCTATCGTCGATGTAATTTTTTAATTTGTCATTTTTTCTAAACATGGTTCGTACTATAGCATTTAATATTCTTTTCTTTCGACACAGTATCTTTAAAACGGCAACCTCTCGATATCTGGTTTTAAATAATTGCGACGTTATATCGCGAACTGGATTCGGTAAATACATATTTGGTAAAGACTATTAAACGGATTTAAACTGTTAAAAAAGCATTTTTTGTAAACCTTTATTGAATTAGCACAGGCCAACAGACCCAAGTGACCATTTATGAACGGATCGTTTCGTTTGAGCAATATAGGTTGTCGAATTAGAATATTTAAAATTTCTCCTACCAATTTAGTTCGATTATCCTTGGAATTTTTCAATGTATTCACATAATTGTACAACTGTAATATTTTATTGTTCGAATTCATGTTCCTCCTTATTAATCTGAAAACTAGAAAAAATGTAATTAATGTTTTAAAAAAAATACGCCATCGGAATCGCTTCCATCCAAAATATTATATCCGTCCGTCGATGATCGTTTGTCTAAAATTTCATACAATTTTTTATTGCACATTTGACAGTAATTTTACAAATTTTCTAAAAAATATTTCAAGTCCTTTAAAGTTTTAATATTTTTGTACAATACCGTTTTTCGATTGTATTATATACATCCGAATAATTGAAACATTTTAAGCACACGTTCAATTTTATGTTTTCGTGGCGTACAATAACTTTTTTCAAAGATATCTGTTTATCGTTGAAGACAAAATTTATGCAATCCGCAATCCATATTTCACGGGACACTTTACGTCCGGCGAATAGATGCTCCAATTTGGTGGATAGGTTCATCACGACTGAATAATATTCGTATCAAACGACCAATTTATATATTCAAATCATCGTTATCGCCGTCGGCTACATTAAGCGCCAATTTTAAAACAGCTTTATCCAATTGTTCAAATTTTGTCAGGTATTCGTTCGTTATCAAAGAAAATATTAAAATTTTCTCGTAAAAGGAATTCCAGGTTTTGAACAGAAACGTCGGAGAAAAAAAATTCGATTGCAATACCGAACTGAGCATCAAAATTTCCATTTTTATATTGAAAAAAAGAAAATTTCTTTGTCTTTGTAAATATTTTACGTATTCATCGTCGATTATCACCATGTTCGGACTGTTATCCAACATAGCCTTAAAGGATGCTTCATGGTATTCCCAAAAAGACTGGTATAACACGTACGGCGAAACATCCGTCCTTCCCCCTGCGGGAAGGGGGGTAGAATACTCCCGCAGCCCCTCTGCTGGTCGTAAGAGGCAACCAATGGGCGAGGAGACAACCTCGTAAAAAAACCCACAGTCAACTCGGGGTAGTTTCCAAACAGCATGTGGGTCTGCTGTTTGAGTTTTTGCCATAACATCCGGCTATCGGCCCGCCCGCGTGTTTGCCGTGCGTGGAGACCCGTAAGGTGGGGATGGGATGCCTGGTGGTTGAGCTCACCGGACTCCATCTGGGTTTCGGATGCTCAAGATGCGATCCGTGAGCAAAACGCCACTTCGGCCTCGGACTCACTGTAAACGGGACGTCGGGTGCTAGCCACACCCGATGAATCGGCTTGCCGTCACGTCTTGACGTTCCGGTCGGCGAGTGCGGAGGCTATGGGGGTCTGTGTAGGGGGGTCGAAGGTGCATGGGTTTGGCTAGCCCATGCACTGGAGATCTTACCCGAAGCAGACAACCAAGTCAGAGGCGCTATATCCTTCTGGTTAGCCCTGGCGTCTGCATCAGTTTGTGGTGTGGCGTCCCATTTGTGGCTCCGTGGTGGGTGGGGAGACCAGAGGACGAATATCCAAATCTACTTATGGCTCTTTTTACGGCCACTCAATCTTCTCCTCCTCCAAAAAGATCCCGCCCTGAAATGGGCGGGGGAGACTCAGCTGCCGGCAGTTGCCGAAAATATTTAATCGTAAAGTGCGCTAAGGAAGGAGAGACCCTGACGAAGGTGTCTCCCTTCTTAATTCACAAGGTTCTGTCTGGCTTGGTGCCAGGAAAGTTAGAGTCTGTGAAGAAACTCAGAGATGGTACCCTGCTTATACAAACATCTGATGATAAGCAGAGCCAGAAGTTGCTGTCGATGACAACTCTGCATGACATCCCAGTGAGAGTTGAGACGCATAAGACCTTAAATACAAGTCGTGGCGTTATATCATGCTACGACCTTCTTTATGTCGACGTCGAGGAGATAACAAAGGAGATGGCTCCCCAAGGAGTCATCTCCTGTCGTAGACTGACGACGAAACGGAACGGTGAGACGATAAATACGACCTCTGTTGTGCTCACGTTCGCGTTCGACAAACTGCCAGAGAAGGTGTTCGTTGGATACGAATCATGTCCTGTGAGGCCATTTATCCCTAGCCCCATGCGCTGCTTCCAGTGCCAGTCCTTCGGGCACACTGCACTACGGTGCAAGGGCAAGCCCACCTGCCCAAAATGTGCGAAGGAGAAGCACGATGAGGAGCCCTGTGCCAGCCCTGCTCTTTGTGGCAATTGTGAGGGACCGCATCCGGTCTACTCACGAGATTGCCCTAAGCTGCAGGAGGAAAAAAAGATCATGGAGATCAAGGTGACAGAGAAGATCCCGTACCTCGAGGCTAGGAAGAAATACAGGACAATGGTTGCTCCAACGTTTTCAAGGTCTTTTGCGTCAGTGGCAGCAACTTCTGTGAAGAAGGTTACCATCAGCACGCAGACGGAAACCCTGGTACCGAAGACCAAAGAGACAAAGAAGAAGGAAAGGAACATAGAAAAGAAGCCCTCCAAAAGGGAAGTCGCTGGAGAGAAATCCAGCAACGTGGTGTCCCAGACTGCACCACCAAAAAATCAGTCTGCAAAAGTTGTAAGGCGCAGTAGGAGTGATGTCACTCCACTGCCTTCACCATCTCGAGACCATCATGTGGCCTACGAGGAAGGGATGGATCAGACTGCACCACTAAAGGGTCAGTCTGAGAAGGTCCCAAATCGCAGCAGGAGTGCTGTCACTCCACTGCATTCACCTCCTCGAGACCCACATGTGGCTAACGAGGAGGATATGGAGGAGGACCAGTTGGACGAAGACCAACTGCGTACCATCCTCCTAAATCGACAGAAGGGGAGAAAGTTAAAGCTTAGTAGGTAAGCTTGTCTTCCACAGAGTAGGACAGTTTTTTAGTCTTTTCATTTTAATACAATTTTATTTATTTATATTTTTAAGATATTTAATATTTTAACCAACCCAACAAAGATGTTTGCCATTCAATGGAACATGAATGGTTATTTTAAAAGACGAGAGGAGTTGAAGCTCCTTATACAGGACTTCAACCCTTTTTTAATTTTTTTACAGGAAACACACTTTAAAGCCAGTGACACACCACAGTTAAAGGGCTACACCATGTACCGCGAGGACGACCTTAGCGGAGAGCGGGCTCAAGGCGGAGTTGCGGTGGCCATTCGGGAGACCCTTTACACCTCTCGGGTGGACCTGCGCTCCCCCTTGCAAGCTGTAGCGGTCAGAGTTGCCCTTCCGGAGACGATTACATTTTGTAATGTGTATCTCCCGGAACGGGCACCGGTGACGGAGGAAACATTGGTGGAGCTGATTCAACAACTGCCCAAACCGTTCCTTCTACTAGGAGATTTTAACGCACACAGTCCCCTATGGGGCGATGAAGGGAGAGATTTTAATCGGCGTGGTCGTCTACTGGAGAAGATTTTAACAAATTTTAACTTGATTTTAATAAACAAAAATGAAAAGACACGTTTTAACTCTTTTACAGGGGAATACTCTGCAATAGATTTATTAATCTGCAGCAGTAGGGTTGCCCCTCATTTTAAACTTAAGTCCCATAATGACCTCTGTGGAAGTGATCACTTTCCCCTTCTTATCCAAAAAAGCGGTTTTAACCCAGATTTTACTGTCCCCCAGAAATGGCTTCTGAAGAAAGCCAACTGGGAAGTTTTTAATGAAAATTTTAAATTTATGTACGAGCCTACTCGAAGCGCCAACGCAAATGTAGCGACCCTCACCACGGCCATTATACGAGCAGCAGAACAGAGCATTCCGCTCTCTTCAGGCAGGCCACGTCGTCCACCAGTGCCTTGGTGGAACGATGATTGTGCTGCAGCTATCAAAAAGCGAAAGAAGGCCCTACGGATATTTAATAAACATCCCACGAGTAGGAATCTCGAGGCTTTTCGCAAACTACGTGCGAAAGCCCGCCAGGTAGTGGGTGATG
The DNA here is from genome assembly GCA_036926305.1 of Uropetala carovei. Lineage (NCBI taxonomy): Eukaryota > Metazoa > Arthropoda > Insecta > Odonata > Petaluridae > Uropetala > Uropetala carovei. The sequence continues at coordinate 1,621,089 of JAXCHB010000164.1, forward strand.
CTAAGCGTAAATCCTGGATGGATTATGTCACATCCATAAACTCGCGCACACCAGTTGCACAGATATGGAGGAAAGTGAAGCGAATTGCAGGCGTATTTCACTCTTCCACAACGCCATCTGTGGAAGTGAATGGGGTCATAGCGATGCAACCCGTGGATGTCGCAGAGGCATTTGGGGAGCATTATGCCCAAATTAGTAGCTCAGCCAATTACGACCAGACATTCGTGACAATCAAATGTCGCGAGGAGGGAGCAGCAGCTCCTATTCGTCCGGGTCGATTTTCCGCTAGCTACAATGAGCCCTTTACGCCGTGGGAGCTCCAATCAGCCATTGCTGACCTGAGGGACAGTGCTCCAGGTGCGGATGGTATCCACAACGCATTTCTGAGGCGAGTTCCCCAGGAAAGAATGGAAGAGATGCTTTACACTTTCAACCGTGTATGGAAGGATGGAGCATTCCCAGATTCTTGGCGGGAGTCGGTAGTGATCCCTATTCCCAAGCAGGGAAAAGACAAATCTGTCCTGGGAAACTACCGACCAATCTCTCTTACTTCATGTCTGTGCAAGCTGATGGAGAGAATGGTTAATAGACGTCTAGTTTGGTGCCTTGAGGGGCGTAACCTTCTCTCTAATATCCAGTGTGGTTTTCGGAGGCACAGGAGTACAATCGACCATCTTGTTCGGATAGACTCCTTCATCAAAGTGGCTTTTCTTCGAGGACAACATGTCTTAGGCATTTTCTTTGACTTGGAGAAAGCCTACGACACTACCTGGCGTTTTAAGATTTTAAAAACTTTGCGTAAATGGGGTTTTAAAGGTAATTTATTGACTTTTATAAAAAATTTTTTAACAGATCGAACTTTTAAAGTAAGGGTGGGTAACAGCTTTTCCAGCTCTTATGCCCAAGAGAATGGTATTCCACAGGGATCTGTATTAAGCGTCACGTTATTTGCAATCGCCATAAACGACGTGGTGTCCTGCATCTCATCACCAGTCGAAGCCTCTCTCTTTGTGGACGACCTGGGAATATTCTGTCGGTCGTCCAAGCTCTCTACTTCAGTGAGGCAATTGCAAATGACGCTTCAACGATTGTGGAAGTGGTCTATTATGAACGGCTTTCGTTTCTCTGTCGAGAAGACTTGTTGTGTCCACTTTCACCGGCGCCGTGGTATTTTCCCCCAACCTACATTACGGTTGGGAAACCACGTTCTAAATTTCGTGGAATCCGTTCGCTTTCTTGGAATGCACTTAGACCGTCGACTCGACTGGAGGGCTCATATTAAAAAAATAAAATTGAAGGTACAGTCTTCCATGAATATTTTAAAAGTTCTAACAAACCAGTCCTGGGGAGCAGACCGCACGTCAATGCTCCTCCTTTACAGGGCATCGATGAGGTCTAAACTCGACTACGGCTGTTTTATTTATGGTGCGACACGACCATCGTATTTGCGTCCGCTGACATCGTTGCACAATGCAGGCCTGAGAATGGCAACTGGGGCATTTAGAACTAGCCCTATCGTCAGCATTTATAGCGATGCTGGCGAACCACCTCTAGAGATCAGGAGAACTGCCCTGATGTGCAACTATGTCAGCAAACTTATGGCGCTTCCGTCGCACCCGTGTTTTAAAATAGTTTTTAACCATAATTTATTGAATGTTTTTAACATGAGACCACGTGCAACTAAGCCGCTGTGTGTTCGATTTTATAATTTTATAGAGAACATTGATTTTACACTCCCTACTGTGTCCAGAATATGCCCCTCTCGCATTCCTCCATGGCACATCCCTCGGCCAGACATCTCTTTCGTAATAGCAGGTAGATCGAAAGAAGATTCAGTCCCTGCCGAGCTCAGGTCCTCCTTTGCCGAGGTCCTACACCAATGTCCGGACTTCGAAGTCATCTTTACAGACGGGTCAAAGTCCGAGACAGAGTGCGCCTGTGCTTTTGTCACCTCGCACAGATCCTTTGGGGCTAAGCTACATCCAATTTGTAGCGTATATACAGCGGAGCTTACAGCCATAAAGCTCGCCCTGGATGGCATTGATTGTCATGACAATCCGATCCTGGTTTGCTCCGACTCAATGAGTGCACTGAAAGCCATTGCCTGCTACGATCCTGTACACCCGATAGTGAAGGCTGTACAAATCTCTCTGACTCACCTTAAGGAAAGAGGGACCCATGTTAAATTCATGTGGGTCCCCGGCCACGTAGGAATAGCAGGCAATGAGGCTGCTGATAAAGCAGCCAAGGAAGCTCTCGGCAAACCCGAGATCGATAGGGATGCCGTCGTCTCGGGAGACCTACGGGCCGCATTCAGGAGCTCTACTCTGAAGGATTGGCACCTTTCATGGCATTCTATGAAGGAGAACAAGCTGCGTCTGATCAAGAATGACACAAGGCACTGGGCGTCATCTGTCAGAAACAGTAGAAGAGAGGAGGTAGTCCTCACTCGGTTGAGGATTGGGCATAGTGCCCTGACACATTCGTACCTGTTCTCCATCCCTCGGGTACCACCTCAATGCGAGGATTGCCACTCTCTAGTCACTGTAAGACACCTTCTGACAGACTGTCGTAAGTACTCTGATCTGCGCAGCAAATACCTTATCACTGGTGATTTAGACGACATCCTTGGCGACAATTCCTCAAGGGTAGATAGAGTTTTATCCTTCCTGAAGGAGGCTGGCCTCTTTCACAGGTTTTAAACATTGACTCCAGTATTCATTACCGTGGTTACCTTGTTCTAGTATCATTGAATTTTAAATTTAAACGTGACATTCTAGTTAAATATTGAAATGTAATAATATACTGTACTGTAAGGTGCTAAATGACCTTAGCTGTCGATGCACCTACAAAATCCCAATCCTACTACCCAACATCACGGAGCACCACAGCACCGGAGCCCCACTCCTTGTCCCCCACCGCCAAGATGTCCGGCGTCTCGCGCACCACCCACCCCACTGCTCCGTCCTCCATATCCGCCGCAGCCGCCGCCACAACAGCCTCCTCAACAGCTGATGCAGCCGTCGAACCCGGGGCAGCGACAGAGTATAGTTCATGGAGTCGTCGCGAACGACGCGGAGTGTCTGGGGCCGCGATCGCTGGCGTGTCGGACCAACGAATGGAGGGTTCCGTGGACGGATCCCGTACTTCCTCCACCGCGCGATTGGGGGCTGGGGCACGCCTCATCCTGCCACCCTCCACCTCCCGACCGTCGTCATGCCACAACCGGCGAACACCACGTTCCCCAGGCATCCACGACGGGAGGTAAAGGGCGGGGGAACAGGGCGGGAGCTGGGAATTGGGGACACATTGACAGGGGGCCTGACTGTCAATCGCAACTCTGCGCCTGCCAGGGTCGGCACCAAGCCGTCCCTCCCCCGGGTGGTGTCCGCCACTGGCTACCGCTGGTGGGGCCAGGTGATGGATCGCACCGCGGGTTGGGGTTCGCGCATACAAACCAACGACCAAGAGATCAAACTGTAGGGCCACGAAAACAATAGCTACACTTTGATCTTAGCCATAGGCCGAGAAGCGATATATACATTTATCCAAAATTTAATTATTTCTCTGCGAATACAATAATCGAATTTATTAATATATGAATTGGACAACAGATACTCATCGATAAAATCTGTACAATTGTTTATAATAAATCCATAAAAAATTGTCATTTTAAATATTGGCATGGCCGGTATATTCGACAATTTGTTCCAACAACCGGTAAAAATATTATATTTATATAACGTTCCGTCATAAGTAAAAAGTAACAAATGAAACAATTTTAGTTCTGGGCAATCTATACGACACCATCTATTTTTATCTTTGCTTAATCGTTTCACTTTCCAAATTTTTAGAATTTTGATGCAGGTAAAACTCTTGAACAAAAAGTTCGTTTGGACTTTGAAAGATTTCGGAGCGCCCAGAACCGACGAATACGATCCATTCCAGGTGAGGTTATAAAAATTAACGAGTGTGGACTCGTAATCAATTTGTCAAAAGTTGAAAATCTCACATCGAATAGATGCGACCAATTTTTTGCAACGACATTATCGTTGCTATCATCATTGTTGTAACAGGATATTACATACCATACATCATCGTTAACAAAAATTTTACAAAGAGAAAAATAGGTCAACAGTTTTTCGTACAGGTTTTTAAGAAATGTCTTTTTCATTTTATTATCGTAGACGGTCAAAAAAGCGATCCGTGTATTATAATTGCCAATTATTGACATCATCTTCTCTCCGTCTTTAATGTCCGCGTATATCGAATACAAAAAATCAATTCTGCTCGGATATTCATTGACCGTTGGCTTTCCACAATAATTGCAAATTATATTGAAATACCAACAGCTGAAATATCGCAAAGCACCGCATACACAATCTTCTTTGGTTCGAGACAGATCACAGAATGTCGGCCGTATCTTGTATTGTGTCAACACCTTTACGACACTATCGTCCTTAGGAAATATTGAGAGCTTTTGCTGTATGTAGCAAATATTGTAGAATCTACGGGTCGAAAAGACGTTTTTAAAACACGTAAATTCGTCCATCTCGCACCGCGTCCCCGGCAATACTAACGAAAATTTTCAACTTCAATAATTATATGCCGTAAATTTGTCGATTCCGCGATATTTAATGTTAAGAAGATTTCGTTGTTTTTAAAACACTGTAAAACCAAATTGCTATTTGAAATAAATCGTTTAAATTTACTTTCCCTATCGTCGATGTAATTTTTTAATTTGTCATTTTTTCTAAACATGGTTCGTACTATAGCATTTAATATTCTTTTCTTTCGACACAGTATCTTTAAAACGGCAACCTCTCGATATCTGGTTTTAAATAATTGCGACGTTATATCGCGAACTGGATTCGGTAAATACATATTTGGTAAAGACTATTAAACGGATTTAAACTGTTAAAAAAGCATTTTTTGTAAACCTTTATTGAATTAGCACAGGCCAACAGACCCAAGTGACCATTTATGAACGGATCGTTTCGTTTGAGCAATATAGGTTGTCGAATTAGAATATTTAAAATTTCTCCTACCAATTTAGTTCGATTATCCTTGGAATTTTTCAATGTATTCACATAATTGTACAACTGTAATATTTTATTGTTCGAATTCATGTTCCTCCTTATTAATCTGAAAACTAGAAAAAATGTAATTAATGTTTTAAAAAAAATACGCCATCAGAATTGCTTCCATCCAAAATATTATATCCGTCCGTCGATGATCGTTTGTCTAAAATTTCATACAATTTTTTATTGCACATTTGACAGTAATTTTACAAATTTTCTAAAAAATATTTCAAGTCCTTTAAAGTTTTAATATTTTTGTACAATACCGTTTTTCGATTGTATTATATACATCCGAATAATTGAAACATTTTAAGCACACGTTCAATTTTATGTTTTCGTGGCGTACAATAACTTTTTTCAAAGATATCTGTTTATCGTTGAAGACAAAATTTATGCAATCCGCAATCCATATTTCACGGGACACTTTACGTCCGGCGAATAGATGCTCCAATTTGGTGGATAGGTTCATCACGACTGAATAATATTCGTATCAAACGACCAATTTATATATTCAAATCATCGTTATCGCCGTCGGCTACATTAAGCGCCAATTTTAAAACAGCTTTATCCAATTGTTCAAATTTTGTCAGGTATTCGTTCGTTATCAAAGAAAATATTAAAATTTTCTCGTAAAAGGAATTCCAGGTTTTGAACAGAAACGTCGGAGAAAAAAAATTCGATTGCAATACCGAACTGAGCATCAAAATTTCCATTTTTATATTGAAAAAAAGAAAATTTCTTTGTCTTTGTAAATATTTTACGTATTCATCGTCGATTATCACCATGTTCGGACTGTTATCCAACATAGCCTTAAAGGATGCTTCATGGTATTCCCAAAAAGACTGGTATAACACGTACGGCGAAACATCCGTCCTTCCCCCTGCGGGAAGGGGGGTAGAATACTCCCGCAGCCCCTCTGCTGGTCGTAAGAGGCAACCAATGGGCGAGGAGACAACCTCGTAAAAAAACCCACAGTCAACTCGGGGTAGTTTCCAAACAGCATGTGGGTCTGCTGTTTGAGTTTTTGCCATAACATCCGGCTATCGGCCCGCCCGCGTGTTTGCCGTGCGTGGAGACCCGTAAGGTGGGGAGGAGATGCCTGGTGGTTGAGCTCACTGGACCTCATCTGGGTTTCGGATGCTCAAGATGCGATCCGTGAGCAAGACACCACTTTGGCCTCGGACTCAGTGTAAACGGGACGTCGGGTGCTAGCCACACCCGACGAATCGGCTTGCCGTCGCGTCTTGACGTTCCGGTTGGCGAGTACGGAGGCTACGGGGGTCTGTGTAGGGGGGTCAAAGGTGCATGGGTTTGGAGGGCCCACGCACTGGAGATCTTACCCGAAGCAGACAACCTAGTCAGAGGTGCTATATCCTGCTGGTTAGCCCTGGCGTCTGCATCAGTTTGTGGTGCGGCGTCCCATTTGTGGCTCCGTGGTGGGTGGGGAGACCAGAGGATGAATCTTTATTTCTTTTATTATGGCGGAAAACTTTCCTCCTCTTAAAAGATCCCGTCCGGATGCGGGCGGGGGAAGAACCCGTCTGGTCACAGACGGGGGAGAAATGGTTAAAAAGTGCATTAAATACCTGGTTATGAAACGTGTAACAGAAGGTGAGACCTTTACCAAAGTGTCTCCCTTCTTAATTTATAATGCTCTCTCGTCACAAGTACCTGGGCCTCTTCATTCAGTGAAGAAGCTCAGGGATGGAAATCTGTTAATTCAAACGTGCACTGAACTCCAGAGCACAAAAATACTGGGAATGACGATGATGAAGGACGTGCCAGTCTCGGTGGAGGCTCATAAAATGCTGAACACCTGCCAGGGGATCATAAACAACTATGACCTTCTGTACACAGACATCGAGGAATGTAAGCGAGAGCTGGCCCCGCAGGGGGTGATAGACTGTAGGAGGCTAACAATAAAGAGGAATGGTGAGGTCATCAATTCCACCTCGATGATCCTCACAATCTCCCTCGATAAGCTGCCAGAGAAGGTCAAAGTTGGTTATGAGGTCTGTTCAGTCAGACCTTACATACCGAGTCCTCTGCACTGCTTCCAGTGCCAGAAGTTTGGCCACACTGCGCCTCGTTGCAAAGGCAAACCAACCTGCCCCCGGTGCAACCGGGAAAAGCACGAGGAGGAAGTATGCAAGGAGGCCTTACCCTGCGTCAACTGCGATAAACGATATAGTAAGCTGTATCAAGACTCCAGTAGAGGCATCTCTCTTTGTAGATGATCTGGCAATTTTCTGCAGGTCATCCCACTTGTCCACTGCAACAAGACAGATACAGCTTACTATCAATCGTTTAGACAAATGGGCACAGGCAAATGGTTTTCGTTTCTCCAACGAGAAAACCAAATGCCTCCATTTTTACAGGGTGAGAGGAATATTCCCTCATCCTGTTTTAAAACTAGGGGGCAATAGATTAGATCCCGTGGAAACAATCCGTTTTCTTGGTATGGTTTTAGACAGAAAACTGAATTGGCGGAGCCAAATTAGTATTATAAAAGATAAGTGTTTTAAAGTTCTAAACATTTTAAGGTTTTTAACAAACTCGTCATGGGGTGCCGACCGTACATCAATGCTCACTCTTTACCGAGCATTGGTAAGGTCCAAAATGGACTATGGGTCCTTCATATACGCCTCATCACGAGCTTCGTATTTGCGCCCTTTGACGTCCGTACACAATTCTGCTCTGAGGCTGGCTACTGGTGCTTTCAGGACCAGCCCCATTCCCAGTATTTACTGTGAATCGGGAGAGCCGCCCTTAGAGATACGAAGAACGCTTTTAATGTGTACATATGTTTCAAAAATTTTAGCATTAAAAACCCACCCATGTTTTAACTTGATTTTTAAACCACGTTTTAAAGAACTTTTTAGTAGACGACAAAGAGCAACTTTACCCCTAGGTATTCGTTTTCACAATTTTATCGAGGGTGAAAACCTACAACTTCCGGAAGTCCTTCCTGGAGGCTTCCATAAGTCTCCTCCATGGCAGGTGCCAGTCCCAACGTGCCTGACTCAATTGTCCAGTTTTTCAAAAGCCGAAACGGAACCACTATTTTTTAAATTAAAATTTCAAGAAATAATGACGGAGTATCAACAATATATTCACATCTATACAGATGGTTCGAAATCGGTGGATGGCTGCTCAAGTGCTTTTACATCAACAGTACACGGCATTCAGTCTTTTAAATTGAATCCCCTATGCAGTATTTTCACTGCGGAACTAATCGCAGTCCAGAGGGCATTGGAGAGCGTTGTTCCCAGGAGAGCGAAATATATCTTATGCTCGGACTCCATTAGTGCTCTGAAAGCCATCGCTAACCTCTACCACAGCCATCCCACGGTACAGCGGATCCATATCTTACTTTCGAGTCTAACAGCAAATGATGTGGATATCCTCTTCATGTGGGCCCCTGGGCACGTTGGAATTGCAGGAAATGAAAAGGCCGACTCAGCTGCGAAGGCAGCTCTGTCAAGAGAGGACACTGACATCAATATGGTTCCATCCCAGGACCTAAAATGCCTTTTTAAGAGCATCTTGCTGGAAAAATGGCAAAGGTCCTGGGAGGCAGTTACAAGAAATAAGTTGAGAGCGATCAAAGCAAGCATCACTCCATGGCCAACCTCGGTTAGAAACAGTCGCCGGGATGAAGTCGCAATCACCCGACTTAGGATTGGCCACTGCGCTTTGACGCACTCATTCTTATTTACACGGGAAAAGGAACCTCCCACATGCTCTACCTGCAACTGCCCTGTAACCATAAGTCATCTCCTGACAGAATGTACCAAATATAGAGGTATCCGTCACATTTTAAACATGAGAGGTACACTCTCTGATCTTTTAACAGACGACCCTCTTAAAATTGACACTATTTTAAAATTCCTAAGGTTAACAAATCTTTTAGGCACTCTTTGAAAAACTTAATTTCCGTTTTTATCTTACGCCTTTTATTATGTATTTAATTTATTGATTTTATAAATTCATTTTATCCTATTTTACCTTATTTATTTTTGCGTACCTTTTTAACTCTTATTTATTCTATTTAACCGGCAAGGTACGTTTTTGATTTCGGACGGTGCAAAATGACCATAGCTGTTGAAGCACCTTATAAACAAATACTACTACTACATCCGTCCTCGAAGATAGATTTTGAAAATTTTCCAATCTGTTCTTAAAGTATGCCGAACATATCGCCATTTTGGTAAAGAGTGTATACCGAGACAAGGCAAAATAATCGTCGCTGTGCGAAACGTTGATTATAGAATGGGAGATCACTCTCTTATTCGTAGTAAGGATTATGTCAAATTTACTATTACTCCAAGAGAAATACTCGGACGAAAAAATTGAATCCGCGTTGCTTCCGTGGTCAAACTTTAAAGATTCCGAACCCGAGCCAAATTCTATTACGTCAAAATTTTATGAAAACAACAATTACATGACCAATTTTATACTGTTCAAGCATCGACCCTTACGATTAATATACATGCTTAGACATTGGTACCTGAGTATAGAGTCGCGAGAATGGCATCCTGGAAATCCAAATACCCCGTACATAAGGACCGTTCCGGATTCGGACAAGGAAAACGTGTGCATTTTAGTAGCCATTCACGAAATGTGCCATTATTGCATGTATCATTTTTTAAAAAATAAATTCATCGCCGATAAAAATTTCAACATCATTACGTACAATTGCGAACGCATCGTCGGATATTATTGGGAAACTTTATTATCCATCATGAGTATATTTTTCACCCTGTTGTTTTTATTCACCTATTGCATGATTTGTCTTATAGCAATGTTTGCCTCGGTTTTATCCCTGTTCCTGATGAGCGCCAAAAGAAAGGAAATTTACGTATCTTTTTGTGAACACAGAAAAGCCCAATCGTTACAGATTTGATTTCAGTCGACAAACAACCATGCTGCCGAAGACACTGCCGCGTTGGTATTACAGTTCTCGTGCTTTCAAAATGTTTATACACCGAAATTATTTAAAGCTTGTAAAAATAATGCCGGCAGAACGGTGGCCCGATGATCGGATATACAAGGTGATAAACGACATTAAGCGCAGACGGAAGCCTACGAGAAAATTGTACGAGAATGACATCGGCGCAATGGAAATTTTTAAATTTCTCGTATATTTATACAAGAAATTGTACAAGACTATTGTAATTAAGAAACATGAAAAATAAATATTTTTTTATGTGCATAATATTTTATTATATTATTTTTTCATCTACACCTCCATACGTTTTTCCAATGCTTTCAAATTGTACAATTTCGACGCGGAATATCTCCAAAGCGGCCTCAATTTCACTCACGGAATCACAGGATTCGAACAATTCGACGATGCAAGTGGAACAGGAAGACGTGTTCTTCACCGACGAGAAGTTCCACAAGCAAATCGACATGAATCCCAGGGACAAATGTCGAACTGGTTATTTTTTGGGAACGAAAGACAAGTACGTCGACTGTAGTCGAATATGCAACGGGAAGCCAAACGAATTCGACTATAGATTCTTCAATAAAGACGTAATCGTTCACAACAAGACGTTTCGAGGATCATACTGCATGCCGACATCTGAGCGACGTGCAATTTAAATTTGCCGTATTTAATATTATATCTGGGCAAAAGTTACGAACGTATATCTAAATATCCGCACGTTTTCAACGGATTGGGCGCCAACGATATAGTGGGCTGCAACAACGGATCTATAGTAGACAATTTGACGGGTATTACGTACAGGTATAAAGTGCCACCGACGTTTCAAATCGACGATATCGACGAGAAATTACCAGGAAGTAAATATCGCATAGAATGTGCCGAAACAAAGGATGCGATGAACAATAATCTCGTGCACATGCCGACCGGTAAAAACGTTTCGAATTGGTCGAAGATTATTGCAAATCGTTGACCTATTCGGCATCGAAAGATTTTCGCTTGGAATGGGCATCTGGGACGTGTAATTGCGGTCGCTTCAAAAATTTCGACGACGACAAAACGCTTCCCTGCACGACCTGCGTCAGCGGATGGCAAAAGGCTCCATTCGACATGCACGGAGCAATGTACGCATACGGCATAGCGCAACAATGCATCAATGATACGATGAATCCCAGCATGTTCGATCGAGTCGTGATTCCGTGTGCGACATCCACGCTGGCAAAAAAAAGTACGTGCGAATATGCTGTGCTTTTTGCAACGAACGTCTATTCGCCTTTGACATGGAAAACATCACTCAAAAGTTGCGCAACTAAAGTTAAACTGTTGGTGTGACTTTATTAAAGTCACACGAACAGTTTAACTTTATGTCACCACGACAACTTAAAGTCAAGCCATCTATTTGTTTTATATAAACGAGAATACTTTTATACGATATAAATATGTTCCAGTGTTACAATCTCAACATACAATGCAACTCACAACATACATAGTACAAACTTTCTCATATATTAATGCATGGTTATCTTTAGAAAATGTAAATCGTATCAGCCGGTTTTTAGAAAATCCAATTTTTGTTAAAGTTGCCCAAGAATAAACTAGCCTTATATTTGTTCATTGAGAAAAACGAAATATGTAGTATTATTGCAGACGTATACTAAAGTAACTGTATGAAATTTTATCAAAATTATTTTAGCCATTTTTGAGAAAATCAAATTACCGTATATACTTGTGTATATGCTGACTCCATGTATAGTACGACCCCTGATTTTTTAGGCGCGTTTCGCTTACAGCGTGAGCGCCTATTATCGTCGGTCGGTCCGTCCGTTCGTCCGTCCGCATGTTCGTTCTGGGCTTCTACCGAACGGATTTTTATGAAATTTGATATTAAGGACTTTCAATCAAATATAATAAGAAATTCGCAAAAATGAATCACGTACGCCAATCAGGGGTACCACTTTACTAGAGACAAAAAATTAAATTTTCGTCATATCTCGTAAACTATTGTTCATATCAAAATATTTTTCAAATAAAAGTTGTAGAACCGGTAAAGTAGAGTATTTCCTTTTCTATATATTTTCATCGTAGGAGTAGCCGTTATCGAGAAAATCAAACAAGAAAGTCTTATATGGAGTTGAACTTAGAAAATTTCTTGCATGGTTACTTCATTGTTGCTAACATAAACAATCTCCCAAACAAACGTTTAATTTCCTTACGTGTGCATGTAATACTATTAAATAGGAAGAAAATGGATTATTTGTGATGAAGAAAAGGACTTTAAAACGCTATTTCCCTTACGTACAGGTATATAATTGCTTTCTAATACTCCATTGCACGAAACGCGCCCCATTTGTGATATGTTGTACGCTTTCCTAACTTGTTGGTTAACAAACCTGATTTTTTCATATATCTCGTTTATAGTACGACCCCAGCTTTCCACCAGTGTCGATAATATTTCGTTTCAGTAGCTCGATGGTTACGAGCGAGATATATCGAACGACCTTGATTTTCCACACCACCATAGAATAGACCGTAAATGTCGTAAATAGTATTTCTTGCGAGTACACTAAAATTCGGATAAGTTAAGTATCTTACTCCTAAAACATTTTATAAAAAGTGATATGAATCATGACTGCACAAGATGAAATAAAATCGTTTCAATTCTAGTACGTCTGGATTACGTTCCGCGTACGTAATGGTTCCACTCGCTTATCTACTTAATAGGTAGGGATAACGGATAAAAAGAAATTACTTTCTAATATTCCACAGTCTTTACTGTTTCTTCAATCACACGCCGACCGGTTTCCACTACAAAAACGTTCTAATGGTGTTACTAACCGACGTAACACCTTAGAATGACTATGTAGTGGAAACCGATCGGTGTGTGATTGAAGAAACAATAAAGACTGTTGAATATTACAAAGTAATTTCTTTTTTCCAAGATGTCGAAATTCCATAAAGTTACGCTGTCTACGATACTTTTAGTCCAACTCGTTCCAATCCATCCCTTGTAAAAAGACGCATACATAAAAATCAAGAAAGGAAGTGCCCGTAAATCTTCACTTATATCAAGTATTTGTGAATTTGAAGCTGTATATATGAAAAAGATACTTTTCACGAAGCAACATAACAACGATGAAGGACCTCACTGTTAAGGTTAGCCTACCATTAGAATGCGTGCGGGTGGCATAACTTCACCGAAAATGCCCATGAAGATACATGAATTTTAAATTCTCAAATGCATTACTCGTGTATAGTACGATCCCCAATTTTTGCAATAAAAATTTGGTCGTAAAAACTCGTACTATACTCGAGTATATACGGTATATTGTTCAAGTTGCCTAGAATAAACTAGCCTTATATTCATTTTTTGAGAAATATGAAATATTTGGTATTATTGAAGAATTGCGAAAACCACTTTTCGGACTCAGCTACACCTCAAAGGTATATTTCCGTCAAAATCTCGAGGTCGAATTTTTTCGCGATAAAAATACTTGCTCAATATACTTCGTATATGAGAAAGTAAAAACAGACATTTTGGTCGTTAACTTTCCTTGATGCAATTAGCTAGGGACCGATTTAGAAATGAAGCAATGTATCGTATTATTTCTGGGATTCGGTATCCATGTCATTATATTTATACTAGTATATGGCCCATAAAAAATGAAGGGAATAAAGAAACTTCAAAATTATGTTATCATACCGAAATTTCCAAAGTGAAACAAATATATCTTAAACTTAAAATAGTTGCGTATATTCTTCTACAAAGAGAATGAATGTACAGTGAACCATCGGTATATCGGACCTCGATAGAACGAACTTCAGATATAACGGATAGATTTTCCAACTGCTACTTTCTCCCAAATTTCCACCAGGGTAGGGAAAAATCTAAATTTTCGAAAAAGTATCCCAAGTTCGATTCCTTGGAATAATTACGTTTCAAATAGGATATATGCGAAAATGAACTTTCATTTCGCAACTCCGAAACTAAACATTTTCGAGCGATTTAGAATTAAATGCGAAGCCCTTTCACATGGATAAAAAACTTTACTCATTACTTCGTAGGATGGTATACACCTCGCGAAGATAGCTTAATTCTTAATTTTGTCACCTTCAAAAAAGCTAATAAAAAGTCCTGCACTGTGAATTCGAGGCATTCACATGATATTCAAGTGGAAAACAAAAATAATTATTTCAACCTTTCATCCAGCATATTTCGGTGAAAAATAGCGCATTCGACTAGTTTAAGCAGCAGGATAGTTTATGCAAAACTGTAGGTTATCGCGAAGTATGACTTCATATGGAACAAACACTCAAGATATTTTTGTAAAGATATGTGAAAATATTGATTTAAAGTGATAAGAGTCCATGTTACCTGGCAGAGTACGTTTTACCTTGCATATTGTTTAGGCACGGTGGACTCTTAGAGTCCACCCTGCCTGAAGGTACCGTGGACTCTAGAGTACAATTTGCTGGTAGAGTCCATCCTACCTCCTACACCGGTTCTGAGTACATCGAGGGGCATTACGGATGATAGTCGTGCCGTGCACAACAATGTTAATCTGGTCGTTTTGCGTTCTGACAACAGCAACGGCATCCAATACGAACTATCGAATTATAATCAGCAAGCCATCGATAATATATTGACATCGGTATCTTTTTGCGATAATCAGCAAACGTTGGAACACTTGAGTGGTATAGACAACGAGGAAATACAGAATGCCGTCGGCATACAATTGAAAGATCTTATGACTTCGGATGGTGAAGACTTGGGATTGGAGGAGGATGATTAAATCGTACGACGACTTTTCTGACGATACTATCGTCATGTAGAAGTAGTAATGGCAGAAACAGATTATAAAAAAGTAAACTTATAAACAATATGAATACGTGTTCTAGTGTTAATCTGGTGTCCATTTATACGGACGATTCTTCTTATTTGATGCGCAGTGAAAAACTTTTACTCGACGAATATTTTTGGGCTAGCTGTTTAGAGTGTGCTATGGAAAAGGAGGATGCCTCTTTCTTTTGTGATTTCATGTCCAGTGAGATATCTAATAATAATAATGATAACGATTCATGATTTTTTACAACTTGATAATGGTGATTTGATTCGATGCATATAAGTAAGAAAAAAATTTATTGTTTAGATGAAATTTTGGTGGGCCAAAGTGTAAAAGACTATTTACGACAAATGGCCAAGACCACGGTAATGCCGCGAACAAATTTCTATTTTCAAAAAGAGTAAACAAAACAGTTTCGTTCGATGATATCGTCAAAGTCGAACACGTCTGTTTGTGCGAGGCGCATAAAGACGCTAGAAAAGACATTTATTTTATCAATAAATTACATTTTGAAAGATATGTAGCAAAAATTGCACCACAATTAAATGCTGTTTTATTGAAAAAAATTAAAAGTTGTAATAATCTGGAATGTAAAATGTAATATATTTTATATAAATTGCAACGAATATTAGCAATAAAGATGTTATAAATAAAAATATGTTTATTTTTTTTATCGAAGAAATAGATGGATGAAAAAATTAGTAATCCACCTACGGCTAGAAATTTTATTTTTTCATCTATAATCTTTATCCAATCTATAATTTTCGATGTCTACATGGAAAAATCCAATAATGTATCCGGAAACTGTTTGTTGAACAATTGCAAACTGTCTGAAATTTTTTGCGAGTCGACTTCTTTGTCCAAATTCCAATTTATATCTTGGCCATTCGAATTAGTCTTTAACGCTCTGAGATATTTAAAGTAATATTCGTACTCGTACAGATTGGCATTTAATCGTTTTATACAGTCTGATACGGAGATGCCCAATTTTGAAGGCGGATTTAGAATCGAAGCTCGAGTATCGAATAGATTCGATAAATTTATTGCATTCTCCTCCATGAACCCTTGAAAAAAAGCAACTCTTTCGAATTCGTTCGGTTCTATGGCCTTTTTCGACGCCACCAATTTAATTTCCTCCATGTGCATAATAAATATGGCCGGGGAATATTCCACGGTTTGAAAGCCGTAAGAGCATTTCAGTGCCAAGAGATTTATTTTTGAATACATGTCGACCACGTCTTGGCCGATGAAATTTTTCATGTTCAACACGTCCAATTCGCCCAGCACCAAATCGATTACCGTTGACACCAGCATTATGATGTCGATCACGGGCAGAAAAGCTAACATCGCGCTTAACCCGGTTTTTAATGCTACGGTGCTCGTTCGCAATGCCACCGATGCTGCCATACGAACAATAAAACGTTGCGTCAAACTTTTAAACATGAAAGTGGTCAACTGACCCGTGGCTAGTTTTTTGCTGGCGGTTAACATCTGGGGAACAGCGTGCTTGATCAGCTGTTTAATAAATATTCTGCTGCCGACTTCTCCAAATACTTGAATCCAAAAGAATTTTTCAGTAATCATATGTATGAATCCCTCCTCTAGCTTTTCCAACCAAGAATCGCTTATCTCAGGTTCTTCGTCGTCGTCCTTTTCGTTCTTTGAATCGGAAACATTAATCATTTGATATCTGGTTACTTGGTCTAGTATGTTATACTCGTCTATTAACCTTTTACCGTATTTGTCCGTTCTTAAATGGTAAGGTGGAAGGTCTTTGCTTGACTTTCTAGAAAAATCGATTACACGGTTACCCAATGCCGAAAGTGACGTCGAAGAAGTAACAACACTTTTGGGATATATTAAGGTGCCGTTATCCCAATCGAATTCTGTCGTCCAAAAGACTCCGTCGGGAACATCAGGAGTCAAGCCCACGTCGGCCAGCGTTATGTCCGGATTTATGCAGTACGCTTTCCGATTCACAAAATTGGATGAATTTAGGATGCGCTGCGGGATATCGCCGGTCGGCGGGACGTCCGGATGTTTCACCTGGTATTGATTTTGTCCGCGGATGACCTCGGTGAGTGAATATTTGAATACCTTGTATAAATTTTCGCCCAGTAAAAATCCAATCACTTTCGTGTCGCTACTTTCGACACATTTTCCTTCTCCAACCTTATAGTTCATGTAAAAATTTTCGCAATATTTATTCAATTTAAAACATATCGTTTCATCGCCGGCGTCCGACACGTATGGTCCGCTATTGTCTATGTCGAAACCAGTCCCGATGATATCGACGTGTGGCATCGGATGTTTATCCATATGCCAGTAATCATCGATGCACAACAGGTATCCTTCATTGGGTATCAGGAGACAGGTTTCACAGAGATCGCTCCAATAATTGTTCATGCCGTGAAATTTCTGTTCCGAAATGTCGGACGTGATATTTTTGTACGGTTCGAAGCACGCATTTTGACACGCGATCACGTCCGAATTTCCAGATTTGAAAATTTTTGGCTTGTCCTCCGCATCGCTAAATTTTCCGCGCGGGTATGCCACGTTGCATCTGACTTGATCGCAAAAATTTCTTGTCGCCTTTAGTCGTATTTTATAACAATAATTGTAATATTCGGGATTGTGTTTTATTAGTTCCGTGTCTCGGTGAATTTCAACGGCTACGTGTGACAAAATTTTCGGATATTTTATTAACATTTCGTTAAATTGCATAATTTTGCATCTTTGGAATACGTTTTTTTCGGCAAACGCTTTATCGTTGATCGTAGGCCCGTTGAATTTTTGGTTTATAATAATTAGTGAGGGCTCCTATCTTATAAGAATGGAATTATTAAAACAAGCCGTCGATAGATATAAACTTTTTACAAAATTTGCCGAAGACGAGAACAACCGGATCAAAGTTGATCACGATGGTGCCGAGAAAAAAGAATTTAATAAGTCATATTTTTGAGAAGCGAATTTAGATTCGTCTTCGTCGTCATCACCACTGCATATGCTCATAAGCGGCGGCTTTCAACAAAAAATTAAAGTTTTGTCCGTTCCTACGATCATGTTGATTGTCGTTTTGCAAGCCCAACAAATAGAAATAACTATAAAATTTATAATTTTCATGTTGTTAGTATTGCATATATTTTTAGTAGACGCTATAAATTTCAGTGACGGTAGCAGTGGAGGAATTGGTAGTTTATCTATGTAAGAGATGATGGAGATGAAGATTTTAAAACCGATTGGTATATTGTGCGCCTTGTCCGGCATAATTTTATTAAATATAAAAAAAGAAATGACTGTCAGCTCAATTGTGAGTCTGCTCTTTATATGCCTCGGAATGCTATTGTTAAATTCAAATTGTATATTAAACGACGAACAAAACTAACTAACTAGAACGACTACCATAATAGTATATTATCTTTTTAGTTTTGGATTTTTTTATTTTACAAGCATATTGTGGCAAAATAATAACTATACATTTTGTAGGTTGTTTGTTTATGGGATACAATTTTAATCGACAATTGTTCATTTTCTTTTTCAACGAGTATTCGAGTTTTGAAGGGAAAAAATATATAACTTTGCTTTTATAGAAATTTGGAAGATGTTTATTGACAATGTTTACAACTTGATACATTTTCTTATTATTTATTCCTTATACATAATAATTTATGGAAGTCGTATTTTATTGCCAATAAACGAAGACCAAAAAAATTACAACAATCGCCTCCATTTACTATTAAGGCAGATTTGTAATATTTTAAATTTACCATTATTAAATTTAATAGATATTCATATGTCTCTTGGCAATATAATGTCGTGAAATATGAATCTTCATTGACTAACGGAACTAAAAATTCCACCTCTTGGTTCATCACAAAAGTTTGAACAGAATCAGAATTGAAACCGATCAAGGGTTTTATGTTGAACACCATGAAATTTTTTAATACCCGGTTGGTCGGTATTATGTTGCTGTCTTTTGAATTCGACATTGCCAAGAGAAAAACATCCATAAATTTTCTTCTTAACCTTCGATTTTTTGTTGTGATATAAATATAAATCTACAAAAGAACTAATTTTAACTACAATGAAATATAAATTTTGATTATCGTAAACCTTAAAATTACAAAATGTAAAACTGAACACTAAATAAATAAAAATAAATCATCGTGCGAGGTTGGTGGTATCACAAAGCAGGCATACATAAATTTAGAGTATTTATGTATTTGGTAAGGATTTTTCTTTGTGATTTTTCTGTAGAAATTGCAGTTGAGTTTGAGAACCGAGTTGATATACTTTAAATGGACCTAAATGTCCGATGTGGGACAATCATTTTTTGAAAACGAAATCTGAACCTATCGTTCATTTCATCTATCACAGGATGGTCTATGTTTACGTATATCAGCGGTTCTTGCTGATAACAGCACACATTTTTAAAACTGTCCACTCGAAACTTGCAATCACCGTCTTCATGCACGGAATCTAAATTAAATTTCACTAACCTGTCCAGGTATTGCATTTTACTATTTTTTTTAAATCCATACACATTGTTTTTACTATCGCAATACCAAACTTTTCTTTTATCGTCCGTATTGATAAACTTTAGCACAGTGTTATTGGCAGATTTTCTTCTCCCGTCTTCTTCGCCATCTGCACCACAAAAGTTGTCATCTCCTTCATCTTCATCGCAGCCATCATCACTGGCACCAGCCTCGTTTCCTGCGTTGTCTTCATTTTCCTCCATCCGCTCGTCCTCCCGAAGCAATTAAGGATTCTCCGGCTGCGCGTGATGTTGTGTTCCACACTTGGCCGTATTAAAGTAGTGGAAAGGATCAGGCTCAAAATCGTCATTTTCACTTTCCACCACATGGCCGCTACATTCAGGCTGGTTTTGCTGCGGTTGTTTTTCGTTTAATTTATCTAAAATTTGGTTAGGGTGAGAGCAATTCGCGAGTATAATACCTAAAATAAAATATGTACTATATATATTATATATTACTTATAGTATATAAATTATTAAATTTTCAAATGTATTTACCTTCGATTTCCAAGGAATAAGGGGAATCGTTTACTACAACAGAGACGTTTTCTGAATTGCTCAGAATATTATTTAGGATATCCATTGGATCAAAATCCATATTGATTGCGTTGTTGGTTCCTAAATTCGTCTCGTTGTTCGGATTAACAGCTGAAGTTGCTGAGTCCTCGCTTTGAAAAAAAAATAAAATTTGCCTCCTCGGCCTCATGGCTAAAAAGGTAAAATACATCACATAAATAACTTTTTTAAAAGTCTTAAAAGTCTGTTCTTATGCAGCAGTCATGCTCTGCATGTAATAACACGTACACAGAAGAAAAGAGACCAAAGGGTGCACTTTAACACGATAGATCACTGAGGGGGGGGCTCCACACTTTCTCCACCATCCTCGTATTGTCTATGCCTGCTGATGTGTTCGATGTAGATGTCACGTGACCACCTGATGATGTCCGAGCAACACAGCTGTGAATCGTCGCGGGAGAGCCAGGGCCCTGAGAAAGGGACCATTTGAAGGGTCCCAGGAACCCAGACTCCCCACGACGAGGGCAGCTACCGACGCATCATACCCCTGGCCTCACAGTTGGTCAGCGAGCGCGGCGTACTTTTCTTCTTTGCGAAGCCGCACGGCCAGTAACCCTTCGTAGTTGTTCTCGAAGGGGATGGTCACGTCCACCAGCTGGGCCATCTTCGTCCTTTCGTCGAAAACGACGAGCTCCGGTCTTAAGTTAGAGTCAGTACCGGGAACAGTCTGGTTGACCCTCACCGTTTGGTGCTCCTTTCCCCGGCGTCCGGCGAGGGCCCTCGTCAGTCGGTCCAATATGTCATTGTGGCGGAGTTGCCACGTCCGGGAATGTCTGGTGCAATGATTCAGGACGTGTGGCAGAGTCTTGTCCGCCCCCCCCGCAGCGCCTGCACCTTTTGTCGCCGCCCGGATCCCAGCGGCGGCAGGCGTTGAGAGGGAGTAGGTCCAACCGAGCACGATGGATAAACCTCCAATCACAAAACCTGGTGTATCTCCCACCCGCCAAGAAGTGATTGGAGGCTGCAGATCTCTTCGAGGCATCGATGACCTTCCCCTGGTCCGGTTTCGCGGATAGTTGCCAGGTAAAACCCTCGGACAGCATTTTTAAGGACCTCCGTCAGCCGCTGAATGGCACTCCGGGGGACCCTAATTTGGGGAGGCCTATCTCCTGGCTGGTCATCGGTGTCCCGAATAACGATCTGCAGTTCCCTAATTGGAATTGTGTATACTGTGACAAAATGGAATAACGTCCGGAAGTTAAAGGAAATTTACATTCAGACGACACTGCATAATTATAAGAAGTATCGATATATATATATACCTGCATGGACAATTATGAGTCTTTGTCCTTTTGCAATTGGCGTTTTAAGGCTGAAATTATCTCCGAAATTTTCTCCGCTGGACCATTGGGACGAAGCAGAATGCGTCGAGTGGATGAAGGTTTCATCCTTGTATACAATATTTCTTCCTTCCTCCCTAAATTTTTTGATCTTCTTCAAATAATCAATTCTTTTCAATCGGATGTCTTCCCGTTCGCAAAGAATTCCTTTATTGTTAGCGGTCTTCCTCCAGCTATAAAAAATTAAGTAAATTATATTTATTTTCATATGAATGTTATTAATGTAGAAAATTACTTCATGAGACATATAAAACATTCTAACTTGTAAATGTGACTTACCTAAATCCAATTCTTTTAAGAAGAGCACGAAGTGACGAAGACTGCCCTTTAAATTCAGTCTCTTCCTTTATAATAGGGAGCGAAGACTCCACAGTAAGGTGCCTTTTTTCCCTCAAATGAAAGTCGTGGACAGTCCTCCGGATGACTTGAATTTTAAAGTCATCCACTAAAGATTTCGGGCTTATTTGAGGCTTCATTTTCCTCGGACACTGGAAAGTCCTTCAGCGGGCTTTTTTAAATTCATCTCCCTCCTTCAAAATTTGCAATGCAGTCCGCTTGGACACCCCTGTTGCTGCCACGACCCTATCAAATATGTTTGTAATAGGAATCGTAATTCCTCCCTCTGCTTCTTTCTTCATGAAAAATAACTTTATAAATAAGTTCTCTAGCTTGACTTCTTGTTCCCGATTTTAGATGGTCCAGAATCCATAATTGGTGGAGATAAAGGCCTCGAAAAGTATCGGTACAAGAACACAGAACAGTTGCCGCAGAGCCCACGACGTGCACCCACGCGCGTTTCTAGATATGGGGATCGAAATCCCACGAGTCCAAAAATGACCTCGGTGATGATAATGAAACGTGGTGAAACTATGATAATGTGATGAATCAATGAATATCAAGAATGAAGCTAATGAAAAAATGAAAATGACGCAAAACAATAAAAAATAATACAGATGAAGGGTGATGTATGATGAGGTGAAATGAAAATAGTTCCCAAAAGGAAAAGTTAGATAAAAAAGAAATGAAAATAAGAAGGAGGAAGAGTTCTGAAAAGAAGTATAGGTAATCATGAGGACTAGAACCACACCGAAACGCACACGGCAGACACGCACAAGGCTAATAGGCAAATGGCAAAGACGATTGTCGTTAGGAGGGCGCCTTGCTTGAGTTAGTGGCATTGTTTGCAGTCATTAGTGAGTCATAGCGCATGAGCAAGCATGTGAAAGGAAACTTGCTTGTATGTCCATCATGGTGAATCATAGAGCTGCAGGTAGATGATGCGTCTGTATTCTATGCAATTACCCGAGTTCCAAAATATATTCAAAATTTATTCTAAGACGAAGGATCGGAGATGATTGTTTACACTATCTTTCTAATAATCATGGAATTCCAGAGACACTTTTATTTTTATACTTATGCCATTATGAAACTGAACATGAGTAGAGCATTATCTAACGTTTCACGCAGAGCGAGAAATGGTTTATCAGTGTTACCGGTAAAGCTTCCCGACTTTCGATGTATATTTATTTTCTATAAATCACAAAATATGATTCCAATGATTATAATTATGTATTACTATGTTATTATATAATTATTATGGTAATAATAATATTCTCACTAATCACTCACTAAATTATGTACTAATCAATTTATCATTTATGATGAATTAATTAGTGAGAATATTATTATTCTCACTTATCACCAGAGGGCAGATTTTGCCCTAAATGCCTTTTCTTTTCCCATGCTCAGAAGTTTAGGCTTATGCTATATAAGTCCATTTTGCCATGTTATGTTTATTGTTATAATTATTACAAAAACATTACAAATAGGCTGTTGGCCAGGTGGCAATGTATATACAAGCTTTATAAAGGTTGACATAAATTCCACAATTTAAAATAAACAAGTTTAAAAAATTTCCTCAGTGACCCTCAACCTTTTTTTTTTAATAACCGGGAGTTTGGAAAGGGATTTAAAATTCCTTCGGGGAGGTCATTCCACACTCTTGCTGTTCTTTATACAAACGAATATTTTCCCACGTCTTTTTTGTCAGTCCTAGTACTAATTTTGTGATTGTGGTCATTTTTTCCTCGAAAACTGGGTTGAGAAGTTCTTTTTCTCCGCTCCTGCAGAGCGGGATTGCCTGTATACTTACTATGAAATTTAACAATTCTCTTATTCTTCCTCCTTCTCTCCAAACTTTCCCATCCCAGGTTATTTAACATAGATGACACACTGTCAGTTTTTTCGAACCGCCCCAAGACAAACCTAGCGGCCTTACGTTGGATCTTTTCCAATTTCTTAATCTGCTCATTATGGTAGGGATCCCATACACTTGACCCATATTCTAGTATGGGTCTCACCAAAGTTTTATATCCTAATTCTTTAGCGGATTTACTACTTTTACGCAGGGCCCGCATCACAAAATTCATATTCCTAAAACCTCTTGAAATCAATTCATCTATATGAGCACCCCAACCCAATTCCCTCGTTAATTTTATTCCTAAATATCTTATAGTATCAACTTGTGGAATTTTTTTACCCTGTACATAAAGTGAAAAATTTCCCCTAATTTTTTTCTTTGAAAAAACAATTTGTTTACTTTTACTAATATTTACTAATATTTATTGCCATTTTATTTACCTCCATCCAATCTGATATAACATCTAAATCACCCTGTAATATTGATAAGTCCCTTGCCGTTATCATAACTCTGTATATAATGCAGTCATCAGCAAATAGCCGAATTTTTTACTTAATTAATTTTGGTAAGTCATTGACATACATCAAAAATAGCAGCAGCCCCAGCACACTGCCTTGAGGAACACCTGAGGTCACCTCAGTTTCCTCTGAAACAAAATTTCCTATCTTTACTTTCTGTTTTCTATTCCTTAAAAAATCTATTATCCATCTTACCACTCTCTTGTCCAGTCCTATCTCCCCAATCTTTACTACTAAGCGCTCATGGTCTACCATATCAAATGCCTTTTTTAGATCAATTACTACTCCATTAACTTCCATCCCTTTATCCAATTCATCTGCTATGTCTTGGCTTAGCCCTAAAAGTTGGTCCTCACAAGACCGCTCTTTTCTAAAGCCGAATTGGTTTTCATGAAACCAATTATTACTTTCACAAAAGTCCCTGCTATTATTCTTTCCATAATTTTACAAACCGAAGATGTCAAACTAACAGGTCTATAATTTCTTACTTCCGTTCTACTACCTCCTTTATAAAGTGGAATAATTTCGGCAGTTTTCCAATCAGACGGTAAACATTCATTATTTAGTGACATCTGGAAGAAAGCTCGAAGATACGGTAGCATAACTTCCTCTGCTAATATCAAGACTTCATTTGGAATCCTATCAGGTACGCAAGATTTATGCTTCCTTAGGGCCTTTAGCTTATTTAATACTTTATTATAAGTTACTTTTAATTCCTGTCCTTTCATAGCATTTGGACTGAAATCTTCTCCGACAGTGGTAGGGGGTTGTAACACCTCACTTAAACCATTTATTAAATTCGTTGGCCTTATCAACATCGTTAATTATCACTTCACCTTTTTTGTTTTTAATAGTTTTAATTTGCTCTTTATCCCCCTTACACCTGCGTATATATTTGTAGAATTTACTACTATCATTTGATTGAAGCATGTCTATTAAATATTTATCATGAGCAGCCTTTTTCCTTCTATTCAGATCTCTTATTAACCCCTTACAATTATTTCTTTCAATCAGTCCTTGTTTATGCTTGCAATACGCTGCCCTTACTTTCCTTTTCATCCTCTTTATGGACACATCATAATACTCAGGTTCAGAATTATTTTTAATTATTTTTTTAGGCACAAATTTATCCATCACTTTATATAATAAATTTTTAAAGTTAACCCAAATAATATCCACTGTATTCCAATTTTTCACCCATTCCAAAAAGTTTTTTTCTAAAAAATTTTTATACCCAACTTTGTCCGCTTTATGATATTTCCATACTGTTCGTGGCAACTGCCCATATTCTTGCCCTATTTTTTGATAGTGGACTTCAATACTAACTGCCTCGTGGTCACTTATTCCCATGACTTCGCAACCCAATAATAACTCACTTGGCCTTAAGAGAAAAACATCTAAAAGTGCTCCCTTTCTTGTTGGGACCTCCACTACCTGTTCGAATCCCCCAATATAAGACCATTAAGTAGTTCTTGAGCCTTTCCTCTTCCCCCCGCATCTCCGCTGCAATAAATGTCTGGTAAATTTAAGTCTCCTCCTATAAACGTATCCTTCCCTTTATTCTCACAGCCCACAAAATTAAGTAACTCTTCCAAAATCAAAAAATCTTCACTCGGTTTTCTATAAACCGCAATTATATTTAAAATTTTACCTGTTTTCTTCTCAATTAGTTTTACACATACAATCTCAGTATTATCTGCAATCCAGTCTATCCCACTAAGCAAACTTTCTTTAATGCAATTAAATATACCGCCCCTCCTTGTGTCTCTGTCTCTTCTGTATACCGTAAACCCATTAGGAAAAATCTCTAAAGAATTAATATTCTCTCTCAACCAAGATTCGGTTCCAATGACCACATCTGCACCATATCCTTCCATCAAAGTTTCTATTTCTTTAGCTTTATTTACAACACTTCTACAATTTACTTGAAGGATTTTTAATCCCTTGCCTTGTTCCTTATGCCTCCCACCAGAACAACATTCATCTCCTTTGTCCAAATTCTTAACATAAACCCTTTCATTTTCACTTGCCTTAACCTTAGTTTCATCTCCAAATCCCCATATTAGTTTCCCAAATCATGGTAACACACAACATCTTTTATCAAATTTCCAAATTTTTCTACACCTCTCCTGTTGAGGTGAATCCCATCTCGTGCTAAATCCTTATACCCTATCCAACAATTTGGGTCAACAAAGTAAATTCCCTGTTTCTCACACATCCATTCAATACCCTCATTAATATAGTCCACAACTCTGTTCTGCACGTCTCTTCTCCTCAATACACCACTTAGAATTATCTTCGCCGATCCAAATTTCCTTTTAGCCACAGTACACATATCCCAAACCCATCCCACTACATAATCACTTGTCTTCGCTCTCATAATATCATTCGTACCTACGTGTATAAAAACCACTTCTTCACTCCTCTCACCATTTATTCTATCTATTTTTCTCTCCATCTCCTCAATCCTTATTCCTGGAAAACATTCGACATACCCGCCCTTCCCACCAACTTTCTCCTCTCTCACATGCCTTAGCAATGAGTCTCCCATAATCCTCACACGAGCTGTGTCCAATCCTCTCCCCTCTTGTTCATTGGGTCTACTCACCCCCTTCTCTCCCCTGCTGCATTTCCTGACCGTGACTCCATTCCTTTTGCAAGGGTTCACCACTGGTTGGGAGTGGGTCTGTTATTAGTAGACTCCTTCTCCCCCCTCCCTTCTCTGCCCGTTCTCCTTCCAGACTTCCCTCCTCCCACACGAGGGTGCAGTATACATGAGTATATACGGTAATTTAATTCTGTTATAATAAAAAAAATTCTTTATTTCATACAAAACACTTACTAAAGATTTTCACAGTAGGTAATTTAGAAATAGTTCCGTAATAATTTCCATATGACTTCTTTATTTTCATTTTATACCACAGTACTTTCCTGTAAATAAACACAATCACATTAACACACAATAACAGCTAATCGTAGTAAACAGACGTATATTCATTCAAAAGAGATTTGTCGTTCTCGCCTTATTCCAATAAATAAAAATTAGATACCTCCCAAAGCCATAAAAAGGGTTTGAAAACGTAATGGCATTTATAAAATTAACTGCCCTAAATACATTAAATGTTACATATGACACACTAAAAGACAACTAAAAACTTGCTTTTCAAGTTAAAGTAGACAGTTCTGTTAACATTATCTTAGGTGTTTTATTACGGCATTTCGGCCCATTACGACATCACAGTTTATAATGTATTCTACGTTTGTAAATACACCATAACAAAAAAGGATGAGTATCACTTGCTCGATTATATCGTATCGTATCAACATATGTAATCACAGGCCAGTCAAAATATACCCATATCGTTTGTCACAAAAACAAATATCTCCCATTGATTCTGAAAACAAATCGATGTTCCAACGTAATGTGATTGAACATTCAAATTGCCCTAGGAAAACACCTATCATTCTAATTCACAAAAAAGATTTTGGCAAAGCATACGAAAAACTAAATTTCATCATTAATATTAAATGACGTACAGATCATATTTAAACTTATATCAAATTTTGTTAAAATGTGTTATACGCTCCTTGGAATTCTACATAGTATTGTAAATTTCATGTAGATCTTCATGCAAAGTGGTCATTGTACTTATCCAATTATAAATAACATTGTCAATGATGTACAGATTACCTATATTCAAACTTCTAAAGATGAAATTTTGTCGAATTACAAGTCATATGGTTCTCAAAATAATTCTTCATAATATTGTAAAATTCATGTAGGATTGTTATGGAAGGTGGTCATTGTAATATCAGATTGTGACCATATTTGTGAATGGTATACAAATGATGCTCAAACTTCTAAATATCAATACATTCTGTTCATATTCAGAAATGTTTAACTTATTTGTGACATCACATTGTTTTAGATATACTCCCTCCCCCCTGTCACAAAATGTCCCTTTCCAAAACCCCCCCTCCCCCCTGAAGCGTGACATCATTTATGGAGCCCCCTAGCAGTGGTATATGCTTGACATCACCTGCTGCATTATTGCCTAGCAACAAAGTTAAGCAGTCTTTAGTGGCTTTAAAGTTGGGCATTTTTTTTCATCTAACAAGATGTACGTTCTTTCAGGCATCTTTTTCCAGAAAATTCTTGTTCGTTCGTATCTCCAAATGTCTGTATGTCGACGAGTGAGTGTATATACATTTAAGTCACATGTGTAGCAAATAGTAACATCTGAAAATCCAGCATAAATAAATCCCATGGCAGCCATCTTGTGAATAGTGAAAATAAATTTATCTTTTGGAAAACCTTCAAATGTCGAAAGTCTGTGGTGCTCACTTTGGATATTCACATTTTCCAGGAACCACTGTTTAAGTTTGAGAATTGTTCAATGCACAAATGAACTTGCCACCTCTGTGTCGAGGAAGCATGCAATGCATGTCCAACGATGGTAATTTTTTCATCGATGGGCATCCAAAGTAGATTTATAACTCTATGTCCCAAAATCGATGAAATTGAATTTTTTCTAAACCCATAACAAAGTCTAGGTCGTATCCTGAGGTATATTTCAATAAAATGGTTCTAAAAATTCCATAAGGGACCTCCCCATCCGATAATCTAATTCCATGATAGTTATACATAAGTCTAACATTTTGTTTTTGAAATTATAAATCGTTAAGGGGCTGAAAAACCCACGATTGATAGCAATTGCAATCGATGTCGCGAATAGTGAGCTCTCTGACTATGAACTTATTCTCGCTGTCACAATGGGCTTGAAAATCAACGTTGCACTTTTTCAACATGATAATTCCCATTGTTCAGAGTTTGGTTTATGAGAGTTATTAGCTCCAATGCCAGGGACCAACTCCGAAGCACATACACAGTTTTGTTTTGCGAGGTGTTTAAACCCATGCCAGGGACCAATACACTAGTTTATGGAAGTTTTAATTCCACACAAGTGACTGTTTTACATACAGCTTACCAAATATTCACCAATTCAACAGAGCATTGGAATTTGAAGCCTCAGGCATTCGTAGTCAATTTTACTTCCCAAAGGTTTTTCAACGTTATCGACGTTAGCAATACCGATTACCCAAGCAATGTTCATATACCGTTCGTAAATTTTTTAATGTTTACCTGTTTGCTGTTTAAAAATTCCAAAGCCAAACCTACTAGTCTCGTACATAACAACAATTTATTCCATTCCACGACATTGAAGGTTATTGAGCCTTGTTCGACCATGATGAGCACGTGTCTTTTTCCAAAATAATTCACCAAATGTATGGGGAAATATTTCAAAATTAATAAAACCTCCTTAACCGTATAAGGTAGACTATTTAGAGCCGGTAAACATTAGAAAAGAATAATGAAAGAAAGAAAAAGTGTACTTACAGGTTTACGGGGAAAAAACCCCTTGCTAGAGTTGGGAGCAGGAACGAAGGCGGGTGAGTCATATTTCCTGCGCAGAGAGAGAGGGAATATGCATTACATTGCTGCCAAACCGCCGGTTAATATACGTATGGAACACAACATACGAATCTAACCAACTCGCCGTTCGCTCTTGACACCTGGCAACATTGCAACCAGCTACGCCCTTTGCTTCACTCGCTTCCTCGGATTCTTTTTTAAAGTACTGATACACTTTATATACCATCTCTCCTGCTTGTTTATGCAAAACCTTGCGTTTACTACCTTCCCACTCCATTCTTGATCACAAAAAGCAGGTAGTATTTAACCCACAATAGAACAAACACAAATTCACACGGAAGCCACTCCACAAACGTACGAACCGCACACCGTGAACTACTGAAACTGACTGACACGGATTGGTTAAGTGAGAAATCACGTGACACTCCCTCATGCTGCGCATAGACTTTCCACCCGCCTTCGTTCGTGCTCTCTACTCTAGTGACCTGGTGTCAATTGCTCGTATACTCACTCACTCTCACAAGAACTGCTGTTAGAAGCACACTCACTCATGCACGCACACACATACACACACAAGTAACAGACAGGAACTCTAAATATCGTGTGGGATGCTATATACTTATTTCGATAGTTAAGCTACCATCATCAGCAGCTGATGAAGAATGAAGGTATGGCGTGCGGCTTGGGATATTTAAATGGTGGTGTGTTTGTGTGAAAGTGAAAGGATGGGGAGGGTTGACAGTTAAACAGTAGAGATGGGAAAAGGGGAGGGGGCTGCGGTTGTTGTTCGTAACGGTCTGTTTATGTTTCTCAATAAGCATGCTTTCGTAGGCATCTAGTTTGTTTTCATTATGTATCGATTTTAAAATTGTTAAATTTTTAATGGTGATAGGATGGTTGTATTCTTGTATGTGTGTTGCTACACTTGAGTTATTATATTTATTGTTTTTAAAATGTGCAATGTGTTCTTTGAATCGTGTTTCCAATTTTTGTTTTGTCTGTCCTATGTATACTTTGTCACATTTTCTGCATGATATTTTATATATGCCTGATTTCTGTCAAAATGGTATGGTGTCTTTTGGATTGTGGAGAAGGTTGACGAGTTTATTGTGGTTGACTTGTTCGGTTTTAAAATTGTAGGGGGAAATAGGTTAGGATACTAGTGTTTTTCCCAAATTAAAATAATCAAAGATGGGTTCCTTTTGGTTTATGAAATAATGCCAGTTGGAACACTTTAGATTAAATGATCCCTTGCCCGACTGAGTTAACTGCACACACACTTCACACTCATAAGCACTGAAACCGACAGCAATACTTTTTGTTTTGTTGATGTTTAAAAAGTATAAATTTTCCAGTAGCAACTGTGGTGTATCATACACGTTCTTCTTCTGGTTCGACTTTGGTGGTGAAGCAGTCTGCGTTTGCAGACTGAATGGTGACGATGGCGGCTGTCGAGATTGCAGAGTAGATGTCAGCGATGGATCAGGCAATGATAGTTGCAGACCAGATGGTGGTATTGAAGATTCAGTCGATGATGTTGGAGTAATCCACCTCCAGCTAGGAAGGAAATCCGATGACTCTACACTCGTAGATCTCTGCATGTTAAATGCTGCAATCAATAGCATGGTTACAGGGCTGCCGAGAGAAATTTTGGGCCCCGGTGCAAGTATTTCTCGGGCCCCCTTATTTGTACATGTATAGAAATAAGAAAAATAAAAAAAGAAAATTAAAGAATATTAAATTAATAAAATTAATGTTTTGGTTAATAATGTTAACAAGGAAACAGAATTGGAAAATAACAATTTTTGTTTAAACTTTACATATTTCAATAAATGTTAAATAATAATCACAACAAATTATATTATTATTTTACAATAATGGTGCCTTATGGGCTTTTCGATTTCCCACACACGCTCGGGTCTTGAAAATGTAAGTTCTTGAATCGAGGATCCAAGAGAGTGGCCAATGCTATGGGGGTATTACACTCAATCCCGCCGAACCTTTTCTTAATTTCTTGCTGAAGACATTTTTTAAATTCTTTTATTACGTCCACGTCTATATTTGACTTAAAACCTATAATTTGCGAGGTCAAGCAGCTGTTTCAACAAAGCAATTTAGCTGCCTAAGTATTTCCATTTCTGAAGCTGAAGGCATTTCGGGTCCAGAATTATCGTCAAGCAACATCTCACTGCAGAAGTTTACCATCTCGATAAACCTTTCAATCATATAAAAAGTGGAGTTCCATCTATTTTTCACATCAAGTTTTTTTACTGAACCCTCAGGTATTCCACCATTTGTCTGTACTTTTCCAAGTATATCGGAATTCACAACACTTTTTCATCCACTTAACAATTTCTCGGACCTTAGATATAACGCCGCTAATACATGACAGGCCGACAGCAACTTCTATAACTAATTTAATAGTGTGGGCGAAACACGGCAAGTGACATTTGTCACCAACTGTATTTCTAACAGCAGCCGTTATCAGTTATTATACATTTAAAATTCACTTAGAATTTGCATTAATACCTGTTGAATAATACTGAGCAGTATGATTGCTTTTCAATTCTCTGGTAGCCAAGTTTGAAGAAATTGATTGTGCACCCTCTACAAAATGGGCAGTCAACCCAAGGAAACTTTTTTCACCCATAGTTTCCGTCCATATGTCCGCAGTTAGGCATACATGGACTGCTGCAGGAATCCTCCGCTTGAAAGCCAGTGCTCACTTCGTACTTCTCTGACAGTTTCTTCTTAATGAAAGAAACAGAAGGTATTTTAAAGGAGGGAGCCACTTCATGCATCAATCTCCGGAAACCTTCACCTTGAATTACATTGAATGGACGCATATCTTTACATATAAAATAAAGAAGGCACATAGTGATGGCGGAATGACGGGCACCTCCCACTGAAAAAAAAACGCACGAGGCATTAATGCATTAAGTACTGACAACTACAAGATTTACTAACGCCAACAATTACGAAAATATTTCGACATTGTGATTAATTACGAGGATATTACATAAAACATACCACTGTACGATGACAGTCTTCCGAAAGCTTCTACAATTGGTTGCCGCAAAACATGACGAGATTCGAA
The DNA here is from genome assembly GCA_036926305.1 of Uropetala carovei. NCBI lineage: Eukaryota > Metazoa > Arthropoda > Insecta > Odonata > Petaluridae > Uropetala > Uropetala carovei. The sequence continues at coordinate 1,653,661 of JAXCHB010000164.1, forward strand.
ACTGCCTGCTGCAAGTGTAGACTGCTTAGAAGTACTGGCATCAGTCGAAGTCGATTGACTTGAGCTAGCTTCAGTCAAGAAAGACGATGATGCAATAGTAGTGGATGAAGGCTGTAGAGCTCCCGGGCTTCAAAGCAGAAGGTTCACTATAATACAAGATCATTCAGTGACTTTCATTAGGCAATTAATATCCTCAATTCACGCCTCTATATAACTATGTGGTAGGTGCAGTGCTTTCTTAAATTTCAAATGGAATAGATCAACAAGTTTTCTTACCTACAAACACTTTCTCCTTTTTGTTTCTCCACGCCACTTTTGCTAGCACTCTTACTGGGTAAAGAAATTGAGTGACTATGTAAATGTTTATATAAATTTGAAGTGTTGCCAGAATATTTGATTTCCTTCGGGCAAACTTTACAAATTGCTGACTTCGCATATTTTTTCACGAAGTAGCTCCAAACCTTGGCCGTGGTAGGAGACATGGGCCAAGTCACATGGCTAAAACTGCACAAGAATCACGAAAACAACGAAATAAAATCTCCAAATGTTTCTGTACCGACACCGGAACTTTCCTTCCGATACCAAGTAAGTATCGAAACAAAAGTATCGATACTTGTATCGGAAGTATCGAATCAACCCTACCTGACCTTACGCAACCTTACCCATGACTACCATCACTATTGCGCACGTATAAATCGAATCGAGATAGGAATCTGTATGTACGTGTCGGTACGTGAAGGCACGTACAGCCACGTATAGCTGCAGTTTGAGGCGTTGTTGTGAAATCGGCGAATGGTCTTTGGTAGCTATTATTGGAGAATATAATACCTTATGGCTGCTTAGTTATATTCTCAATGTTAGTCTATTATGAAAATACTTTATGTATGTCATTACTGGTAGGAGTTGGGTGTTTGTAAACTTTCATGTTATCTACATTTTGCGAAATTGCGTATCACATTGGTGACGTGGTAGTTCATGGTAGTCATGTATTCGCTAATTTAATTAATCTTGTGTTAACTACTTTATTTTGATGAAAAAACGGCACAATGCTGTTAATCGTTGCCATATCACGAAACAATGTAACATTACTGTGCAAAATTTGGCGATGTTGTAATGACTTCGGATTGAGTTGTTAACGCTGACAGTTAAACAGATTGAATTAGCCATTTCAGTCTTTTAACACTGTGTTTTTTCGTCGGTGTTATTGAAGTCTTTGTGTCTGATATATTTACTTATGTAATATATTGTCAATAATCACCAGTGTATTAATATAATTAACATTTTGTATGTTCATTTTGAAGAATAATGGCCGAGTTTGCAAAGCATTTCAAGAGTGAACTTCTACATTTGGTATACTGCCGTCGCTTTACATAGATTTCGTTAACCCGCAGGTACTGTTGTTTCAATTTATAACAGTTTTATTTCTGCACTGGAACAATTTTAAAAATATTCTATTGTAAATGTCATTGGACATTATGTGCCTTGCATAAAAAAGTAATTACGAGCATTTTGCTTTCATGTATTTTGTTTTTCATTGACACCAACGCCTTTTTTGTGCTAATTTGTGTGTGGTATGCGTTGTAAAACGTGCACAAATATGTAGATGAGTAGGTATTTATTCTCTATGAGAATAAAGTGAATCGAAATGTTATCGAATTTTTATAAAAAGAATTGGTGTGCTTGGTCATTTTTTTTTGAAAATATTTGTTGTTCAAGATGGAAATCGGTATTTGTCTATTAAAATTTTATTGTGGAACCGGGACTGGGTCAATTAGTTCATTTCCTTATATGGTCGATAGTCTTCTTTGTAACAAACCTTTTTCAGAATCTTCTATCACTTTGCTCTGATAAATTCATGATTGTCATTTTCCCCTCAGTTTCTGCCGTGCCATCCGTATCTTATGAATGGTTAGTACAGACTGAAATGTGTATGAAAATTTTAGAAGAAATCTATTTTGCCTGTTATGACATAAAGGTCACGTTGTTTATTGTGGCAACTTTGTGTGGTGGCCAGATGTCGCCTCCCTATGGGAGTTTTAGCAAACTGTTTTTTTTTGGGTTTTTGAAACCATTCTAAGAAAATGTTCAGTTGGACATTGGTTGAGTAAGTGGGTGATCGGGTTGGAGAGGGGTAGAGTCAGAGATGGTCATCTGAGGGAAGAAAATTATAATGAAACTTCCACTAAAAAGTGGTCACCTCATGAGGTGGTTGTCTGGAGGTTTTACTGTGATATAAAAAAGTTTAGGGCATTTGGAAAGTTTGGGGAGTACGATAGTGAACCTGTTCCATTGGATGTTCATCTTCGTTGCATGACAAATAATTTCAGGCATTTTGCTTTGATTTTGAGTTACATTTATATAAACACCAACACCTTTTGCACAAATTTGAGTGTGGCATGCTTTGTAAAACATGCACAATTATGTAGACCAGTATTTTATTACCTATGTGAACTGTTTTCCTAAAAATGTTGAATTATTATATACTGAATGGATGAGTCTGTGCTTGTCATTTTTTTGAAAATATTTATTTCTCAAGGTGAAATTTGGTAATGGCTATTAAAATTTGATTGTTGTACATACCTGTGTATTAAGTGATGATTACAGGGTTTGAAATGTTTCATTCCCTGTTGAAATTAAGTGGTCTTAAATGTTTTGGTATAATTTTTTTGTGTACTTTAAAAATATTTTTGTGATAGGTAAATATGTACATTGAAGGTTTTCTCATTGTAATTAGTATTTCATCACTTTTGTTAAGATTTCTCTGTTTTGTTCAGAAGAACAATGTTTAGTTTTACTATAAGATGAAGCATACAGTGTGAACTTGAAGTTTTGTCATTTATTTTCACTGTTGTTTGTTATGTTAATTTTAAATAACATGCATTTCTTGCTTTGGATTATTTGTATTCACAACATTACCCCAGAAAGATCTGGTTCAGTCAAATCCCTGGAACAGGAAGCCCAGGGAATCACAATTTAATGAAATTATTTAAGTTATGGTTGTTGATTACCTGCAATATATAATGCAGCTGTAACATGTTTAGGTAATGCTTTGTTTAATATTGTAGCGACTGCATATCTTAGAAGATAATTGTTGCAGCATGCCAATGCAGTGTCACAATAAGAAAAGTTTTGATTTACATTTTGTATGAATAATTTGAGGACAACTCTGAAGTTGTGAATTAGAATATTGTATCCTTGATGTGTTGTTCATGAGGAATTCTTTTTGAATTTGGATTTTCTGCAAGAATATTTTGGATGGTTTGCCAATACATAGTAGAATAACTAGTTACCTCGAGATTTAGAGACCTAAATGGATATTATTATGTAAAAATGAGATTCCTGTTTTAATACCCTTATGATACTTGGAAGGTATATTTTCCTGTTTGAATGTTCCTTGCTGATGTTTGAGACTTAGTGAAATTGCATTTTATCACTGAATTTGTTAACAATCTGTACTGCAGATACAAATGAGACTTTATTTGGATATTTTATTCACTGTAAAATTTCACTACATGGGGAATTATCATCCAATGGCTTGGTGGATATCTTTGTTGCTATTGCTGCAACTGCATGTTGGGCAACTGTTATTGAAACTCTCTTGAAATATGGCAGTTGTTTTTTAGCTGTGGGAATCATCCTAAAAAGCCTTTGGGGTTGATGGGGAAAATTACCAGCTTATGGTTGTGGCGTGATTAGTGAAATGATCTTTATTGTCTAATAATCATTGTCATGTGTTGGGGAGTAAATCACATTTTGCCACGTCTATCTACTTCTCTGGGATTTGACTGTTTATAGTTATTTTATTTGATATATATGTACTCCAGGAAGAAATGCAGGATAGAGGCCATGAGTGAATGAATTGAACTAAATTTTTGTGCTAATGTAATTGCTATGAGTTGTTGTTGAATGATTGTTTGGTTTATTTGTGTTTCTGATTCATGGATGGTTGATGTATGTGGACACAATTTTTCATCTTCTCTTAATGGAAAGGTTATGAAATTATTTCCTGGAGACTTTTGGATGCCATTTTTTTCTGTACATTATTGCCAAAAGGTCGGAAGGGAATAACTATCTTCCTGTTTGAATGTAACTATAATCACTGTCATGTTAACTATGTAAATTCTTTAGATTCCATGGTAGATGGCATTTAGTCTGAGGAGTCACTGAAAGGTAAATGTTTTTTACTTGCTTGTTTTCCTTCATTATTGTTTCTGTAATTTTCAATATTTAAGATATCTGTTTGAAGACTTGTAATTGCTGCAATGTTCATCATGTTAAAATTAAATATTTGTAACTTTTCAATGTTTTATTTGTAGATTTTTTGCAGATTTTCAAAAGCTTGTCCTAGAAATTGATGAACACTTATAGTTTACCTTTGGAATTGTTGATTGATGTTGTGCATTTGAAAATTACGAATAATGCTATTTTTGTAATCCACCTTAAATGTTGTGAATTGTTACAATTTAACTGTTAGAAGGTTTATAATGCAATTTATAATTTCATTGCTGTGTTGAAGGTTAAAACTGAATAATTACTTGAAAGTTTTTGTAGTCTGAGACTACATAGGGTCTAATAATATGAACATAGATGTATGTTTGTTGGCTCATGATAATTTACACGTATTGTGTTTTTCCTTCAAATCATATTTGCCTGAAATGTGGTTTTGCTGCATTCCGTTCATCATGTCAGGTACATAGGAGGATCATAACTGAAAGTTTAACAGAGGTAACACTTAATTATGTGTTAATGTGACTTTAGATATTTTTCATGTTTTCTCCCTTTTTGGAAATACACTTATTCGAGCAAGCCTGTAGCTCCCTGGTACTGGTAGCAGTGAATTTTTTGCCTTGACTGCAGAACCATTTTTGCACTTGTATTTTTATTGTTTTCAAACTTGATTTAATCTGATGGATTTAGATATGAACCATATGAAGTATGTGAAGACACTTGCTGAGTTGTTCAATGTTTTTCAGCCTTGCAGAATGAGGGGAAAGGATTTCTGTAGACTGCCATCCTTTTTCTGGTTTAACTTTGCTCTCCAGCATTTTAGTTTGTGGTACTGTTCAGTGCATTCTCCTATAAATTATAGTAAAGTGCACAAATCATGTCTCAAACAGTAAGAGCATAACTTTCCTGTAGAATGTTTTGAGTAGAATTTCTTGTTAGTTACATGAAAGGTTGGTTTATTCTTCAGTTCAGTAAACATCTCAAGATTAATTTAGTATTGCTATCCCACCTTGAACACATTTTTTCATACTCAACTTTTCAGAAATGACTGTGTGTATGCTTACGTGTGTTCTATCCTTCCTTGTAATGTTCTTGGTGTTGTTCAACTGCAGCAAAGTAAATTTTGGCCTGTGTTATATGTTACATGTGCAGTATACTAGTAATATTCCACCTACTTGCATACATTATTCCTATTGAAAATGCACCTAAAATACTAAGCAACATTGTACTATGGATTGTAACTTCACCTAAATTTAACCATCTGGTAACTGCACATACTGCTTTCAAGGTCCATTCTTCTGGAGCAGCTACTGACTTCATTTGTAATATAACAGCTAAGCATGGAGATGTAGTGTGTGGCAGTGTTACCATATATAATAATTAATGCTTGCAAATTTTGTGCAAACTCTGAATTCTTTAGATGACACATGGCATGTAGTCTGGTATGTTAATAAAGTTTGGAAAAAATTTTTAAGCTTCAGTTGCAAATTTTTTATCAGTATTATTGATATCATTTACTATATTTCAAATTTAAAGATTTGTAATAATTGAAATTGAATATACTTAACGAGTTAAAACATATAGTGTAACTTTTTAATGTTTTAATATGTGATATCAATTTCATGAATTATTGCTAGGTGTTTGTAGACCTACTCCACAAACGTAATTATCGAATGCCATAATGCAGGGTGCTTTTAAAAGTGTTTTCAAGGATAATCAGGAATTTTTTGCCCCTTTGGTGAAAATGCATTTTGCAGAATATGCAAGTTGAAAGAACTGTTATCCTTATGTTGGTTTTTGTTCAGAATTGTTTGTATCTTGGTGAATATTTAAGATTTAATTATTGAAGTTACATATGTTTAACGTGTTAAAACTAATTTATTGTAACACTTCAATATTTCATTTGTGGTTTCACTGTTGATTTGCAAGAGGTCTGTTCCTTTTTTAACAATTTATTATGAAGAATTTCTGCAAATTGAAAGAGCTGTTGTTAATGTGATGGCTCCGTTTGTCTCTTTTGGTTGCTTTGTTGAACCTTGTCAATAAAACATTGCTTTTATTCAGTATTAGTTTGTTAACATTTGCTGTTGGTTTTAAATGTTGGGATTTATATGAGAACTGTAAAAATGTCGATTGTTGTCCATATCTCCTGATAATTGATTATCCATATAATACCACTGACTGCTGTTGATTCAGATGGGATGGTGAATATGTGTAACTGTCTGGTTTTTATTCGATGGGGCCTCTATTGCGGACTGGACCGGGAATCGAACTCAGGTCTCGCACTTGTCAGACTTTATAGTCCCTCATTGCTTATCTAGGAGGCACATTTGCGTTATCCAACATAAGGTAAAGCTCATGCATATCAAGCACCCAGTCTTCACGTATAGGTGAGACTTGCAAAAGTCCATCCTCAAGTCGAGTCCCCTCTATGTTTAGGCAGAATGTCATCAACATTAGATGTAATTCAGCCTATCTGTAAATTTACTATTGGTAGAGGTGCCGTCTAGAAAATGAAGCCTTGTGAGACTAACATTGGTGGTGTTAATTGAACTCTAAGATAAACGACATTAATATTTTTTCTGTTAGGAGGATCATTTGTGACCTCCCACTCTGCCCCTGGGCAAGTAGGGTATCCCCTACCTCTACAGTAGAGATTGGAGTTTTGGTGAAGCTCAACCTCTGTCGTGGATTGCGTCCTGTTTGAAAGTTTCTCCCTTTTTGTCTTGAGTTATCATGAGTGGATGCAGCATTACTCCCCCACGTCATTAAGGTGTGATTACTTTTGAATAATGGTATTGTTATCCTGTTTTACTGGACCTAAATTTGGAGACTGACTATTGCAATTAATTTCAATTTTGTTGCTGTTTGGTTCATTCCTTTCTTCTCAAGGGAGAAAGTTGTCCTCAATATTCTTTGTAAGTTATTATAGAAGGCGGTTTGAGTTTTTCTCTGGGGAATAATTACACTCCTTTATTATAATTGTGGTCTGGGATTTGAAGCATCTTAAAGAGTATGAGATGGTGTCCCGCATGTGAACTGAATATGTTTTATATTTCTGTGGATACTGGTGAAGTTCTGCAATTTTATCGATTATCCTGTATCCATCTCACAGAAGTATATTGCAAGAAAAGAGAATGGAGGGTTGGGTTGAGATGCTGAACTTAATTATTTCCATCGAGAGTAAGTCTTACTTGTTCTCTGGATTAGAAAGTCTGAAATTTTAAACAAATTGTGACAAATCATTCAAAATCAGTGGAATAGTCAATCTTTAGAATGCTTTGTGTTGTTTGACTGTGTACATTGCTCTGTGATCCAGTTAAGGGATTGCAGGTTATCCCATGAAAAAGTTTCTCTTCAGATTTATAAGTAATCATTCCATAATTCTTAGACATCAAAGAAGTAATACTGTTCCCTAATGAGTATGAAGGGTAATCTCCAGCGAAGGTGAAGGTTATTTCCTATGGGAAATACCAGAATAAAAAATTTCCTATCAGGATAATGAGAAACTGACTCCATGTTAAGGGTAATATTGTTCAGAGTGGAGCAATCTCATATTTCTTGGAGTGAAGAACTGAAATTTCTGCATATTTATTCGTGTAGGTGTAAACTTTTGTTTTTTTTCACTTCACTGTTTGCTGATTGTCATGGAAAACATCATGAACGACTACATAACCAGCTGAAGCAGTGCCTTTTTATACATTCCAGGGTGCCATTATTGTAGTTTCCTTTCTATCTTTACCAAGTCATTTACTCAATGTAATGTTCGATGATCTTATATTTTTGTATGCTGGGCAATCTCCAAGAACTGGAATCAGTTTTGGTAAATGTTTGTTCATCTTTTTAAGGCCAATCTCGTTATTTATGTGCCAGAATCTGAAATGTCCCTAATTGGCAGCTGGTCTGAAGAGTTGTCCTAATTTATTATACAGGGTGTCCCCAGACCACATTTCATGTGCATGTAATTTTTTAATGGAAAGTACAAAGTAATTGATTGATAATTGATCAATCTGTACATAAACTCCATTGGTTGCTCGTAAGATGTTCAACCGGTATTCCAATTCCTGCCACGTATTTTCCAACATCACAGGTGTCGCACTGTTAATTGCACCAGTTATCCGTTTCTTCAGTCTCTCCAAATCCGGTACTGCAGTTGTGTAAACCAAATCCGGTACTGCAGTTGCATAAACCAAATCCGGTGCTGCATATGTGTAAACCAAATCCTTTACATAATTCCACAGAAAGAGGTCGAGTGGGGTTATATCGGGCGACGGTGGTGGTCCGTCACGTTCAATCCACTGCTGCACAGTGGGACCAAATCCCTGCTTTGCTAACCAAAACTCAGTATTCAATCTGATCGGCCTGATTTAGTGTATGAATGGGTTTTTGGGAATGCCGAGTTCATTTCTTACCGTTTTAAGACTCAGCCGATAATCGATGCACGTATCTGGATTGCGAGAAAAACGAAAAAAAAGCGTTTCCCGATCGTTCGACACAGAGACGGCACATTTCTAGAATTCAACACGTCATTTTCGGCGCACCCTCAAATCACTCAAGACGGGTACGTTCTAAATTCCAAGTACGTAAGGGATAAATGCAAATTTTGCAGCGTGCGGCGTTTCCGCATGGCTTTCGAACATTGCAACAATCGCATAAATGTAAACATGTCTCGTACGAATAAATTTACTGGCTCGAATATATAATTTCCGTTGACGTTCCCAGGTATGATGGTTTGAAATTGTGCAAACCCTCGTCGCAAAAAGGATTGGTCTTGGAACGAGAATTCATCAAACGTCCCAAAATCGACTTGATGGCTTCGCTGTTTTCGATTATCGGAAGATCGCCTCTGATTCAATTAGAAGAAATGGCTTGCAAAAGGGACTCTGGGTCCAAAGACGTTTTTGCTGGCAAGTGTTCTATGGCGATTCTAAATAATAGATCCCACGTTTCCAAGAATTGCGGTTACATTAAATTCGACAATCTTTCTAGAGTAAATTTACTGATGAACGAACTCTGCGCCGGAATTTATCATTTGAATCAAAATGCCTTTTCCGAAAAAGAACGCTATCGTTTTCTACTGAAAGAACACAGATTGTTGTTAGATATGTTGCTCATGACTAAGCGAAATTTAATTTTTACGGAAAGAGATGATATGGGGTGCGAGTATCGTTGCGATTTTGCAAAGGGAGAAGGGAACTCTGATAAAATAACTCGTTTAATTCGAGCGACAAATAAAAACGCCACCACTATTTCCTGCGTTTGAGCAATGCATATACTATACGAATGTTATTCGTGCACGCATTTACTAAATTTTGCGTAAAGATATAGACAACGGGAAAAGGGGAAGGCAGAACCCTCTGACAAGGGAAGGGTCTCGACGAATAAATAAATTAATAAGATTAATACGATAAACCAATGCTGAGTTTAGAAAGCGATTGCCTAACCATGGAAAATCCCCAACGTTAGACTAGATCAATATAAAAAATGCCGCGCAAACTCGCATGTTCATTCTATGGAAATTTCCAGGCATGTTACAACCGCTATTGGCTATTGGCAAAGTTTGATTTTTTTAAATACAGCGGGACGCCATCCTCGTCGCACGTAACGTTCACACCGTTATAAACGTGAGTTAATTCGTCAGACGATTCACTTAAATAGCTTCCTTGAGAAGAATTGTGAATTTTGTTTGAAAACGGACAAATTAAATTCATGACGCAAATTATCTCTTATAGTATCTTTTAAAAGATTATTGCGTATCGAAACGACATCGATTTCGGTCAAAGAATTCAAAGCAATTTGCGAATGACTTACCGTCGAGCTGTTCCAATCGAGAATCAAATTGCGCCATTGCATCAGCTACGACGGCGGTGACATCGCAGCAGACGACGAGGAGGAAGAGGAGCGGACCATCGCCTCGATTACTCTGGACACAGAACTGAAAGATGAGACATGGTCGTCGATCTGTTGACGGACATTGTTGCTATTTCTCCGCCGTCCGTCACCAGTTGGGTTGGGCCATCGTAAAGCATTTCCACTTTCTTCATTTGGTTGTCGGTAATGAAATGATGGCGTTGTTTCCTATCGGGCCGTTGGCAGGACTCTTGCAGAATTTCTGTCCGAGTTGCCGTCTGCCTCTGGTCCTATCCGATGGTGGCGTGTTGTTTACTCGCAAATCCCGGGGTCTCTGTCCTCGCTTACGCGGCAATATTTCTCCACTCTGACAGATATACCCCCTATCGTGCCATCTTCGTTTACATATTCTGTCTCTGTCAAGCACGTTATAGACTTGCCATCGAACTCTTCACAATGAGGCTCAACAACCTCATTGTCTATGATGGTGGTGATTTGCCTATTTGGTATAGCGGAAGACGACGAAGAGGAGGGGATGGAGGAAGAGTTGAACAGCACTTCTATTACTTTTGGCATAGAACGGTGATATAAATCGTCTTCGATCGTGGTGTAATTTTTACCGGCGGGCGTTGCTGTCATTTCTCCGCCTTCCATCTCTGGATCTATCTGGTGGTGGTGTTGATTGCGAACAGGCGGTTGGATGTTCTCGTGTTTGACTTCGATTTCCGAGTCGCTGTCTGCCTCCGGTTCCATAGTATCGTAGAGAAATTGCACATCCTCCATTTTTTGTTGGTAGTGGTGATAGCTAACAGGCAGTCGAAGGTTCTCGTATACGACTACGATTTCCGAGTCGCTGTCTGCTTCCGGTTCCATTCTAGTATTGTAGAGAAATTGCACTTCCTCCGTTTTTTGTTGGTAGTGGTGATGTTGCGGTCGGTCTATGCCTTTACTCGTATAGAGATCGCTGTTGGTTATTGACAAAGTTTAATTTTTTTAAATACAGCGGGACGACATCCTCGTCGCGCGTAACGTTCACACCGTTATAAACGTGAGTGAATTCGTCAGATTTCCGAGTCGCTGACTGCTTCCGGTTCCATTCTAGTATTGTAGAGAAATTGCACTTCCTCTATTTTTTGTTGGTAGTGGTGATGTTGCGGTCGGTCTATGCCTACTCTCGTATAGAGATCGCTATTGGCTATTGGCAAAGTTTAATTTTTTTAAATACAGCGGGACGCCATCCTCGTCGCGCGTAACGTTCACACCGTTATAAACGTGAGTGAATTCGTCAGATTTCCAAGTCGCTGTCTGCTTCCGGTTCCATTCTAGTATCGTAGAGAAATTGCACTTCCTCCATTTTTTGTTGGTAGTGGTGATGTTGCGGTCGGTCTATTTTTTCCACTTTTTTAATTTTTTGATACACATTGCGAAAACGATAGGATTTAACAATAGCAGTTGCCATGCCGATTATTGAATAAATGGATAATATCTCAAAAAATAAAAATGAAACTTGGTATTAATGTTAATTTTTTGCGAAGTCTTTAAACTTTTTTATTTTTTAATACACATTGCGGAAACAATAGGATTTAACAATAGCAGTTGCCATAAAACCTTTTCGTCAATGATCCGATTATTTGTATAAATGGATAATATCACAATTTAAATGAAACTGGGAATGATTGTTAGTTCATATGTGGAATCCACTATAGTCCACAAAGTTATTCCAATATGACAGCCATAAAACCTTTTCGCATAATTTTATACAGACAGACCACAAATATACAAATGAAAAACATTATTTTTAAAGAAAGTGCACGTTCGAAGGCTTAAGACTATTTTTTAATACACATCGCGGAAACAATAGGATTTAACAATAGCAGTTGTCATAAAACCTTTTCGTCAATGATCCGATTTTTGTATAAATGGATAATATCACAAACAATTTAAATGAAACTGGGTATGATTGTTAGTTCATATGTGGAATCCACTATAGTCCACAAACTTATTCCAATATGACAGCCATAAAACCTTTTTATTTTTTAATACACATCGCGGAAACAATAGGATTTAACAATAGCAGTTGCCATAAAACCTTTTCGTCAATGATCCGATTTTTGAATAAATGGATAATATCACAAACAATTTAAATAAAACTGGGTATGTTTGTTAGTTCATATGTGGACTCCACTATAGTCCACAAAGTTATTCCAATATGACAGCCATAAAAACTTTTCGCATAATTTTATACAGACAGACCACAAATATACAAATGAAAAACATAATTTTTAAAGAAAGTGCACGTTCGAAGGCTTAAGACTATTTTTTAATACACATCGCGGAAACAATAGCAGTTGTCATAAAACCTTTTCGTCAATGATCCGATTTTTGTATAAATGGATAATATCACAAACAATTTAAATGAAACTGGGTATGATTGTTAGTTCATATGTGGATATGACAGCCATAAAACCTTTTCGCAAAATTTTATACAGACAGATCACAAATATACAAATGAAAAACATTATTTTTAAAAAGTAGCACTTTTGCCTTATCGGGTGATAAGGCATTCCTTCTTTCGGCGATTATCTGCCCAGCATTCGAAAACGTGCTTGCTACCGGTACATACGTGGCCGGTACGCAAAGGCACTGACTGGCAACAACAGGCAGCTCTTTTTCCCTGTCTTCTGTCATCCAATACGCGATGGGGTCGACCGAACTTGGTGCGGGAGCCTTCTCCAGATACTGCAGGATGGCGATGGCTGCATTGGACGAAGCCGTGGAAGTGGACCGGTACCGTGCTACTTTTTCTGCCATGAAACTCAACAAAGTATGGCCTTCCCGATTACTGCATCCAGCACCATCTTGAGAAGTGGAGCCGACGTCATCGTCTCCGTAACCACGCAGATGTTGCTTTACTACGATGTTTCGAACTTCCGCTTCCACCTGCTCCCGAGCGTCGTCGGCTCGTTCTGGAAATCGGAAACCCAAATTTTTGAATCACGGGAGTAGGGTATTAATGCCGGTCCTGAAACAGGAAATCGACAAATCGATGACCGATCAATAACCTATAGGTTATTGATCGATGATCGAACCACCCCCCACCCCCCTCGATCGATTGATAGGTATCGATTGATACCTATGATCGATTTACCCCCACCGCAATCGATTTATATCGGCATCGATTGCGTGTACCTCCCCGCATCCGACCAGAGATGCGAGCATGAGATAAGGCTCCCGAGCGGACGGAGCTCCCTCCCGGAGACGTCATCTTCGCAGGACCGCCGAGGCTAGACTGACGCCTTTCTTTTCGCACGCGCGCTAAGTAAGTTCGACGGTGGCGCCGCCCGGCGGAGGCGTGGGTGAAGCAGAGGCGGCGACGGTGCTGCCACCCCGGCGGAGGTCAGTGCGAACTAGAAGAGGCGACGGTGCTGCCACCCCGGCGGAGGTCAGCGCGAACTGGAAGAGGTGACGGTGCTGCCGCCACGCGGAGTTGAGTGGGAACCGAATCGCAATTGAAATACCTATTGTTAACGTTAGATTTACCGAGCCTTCGGTAGCTCAGTTGGTAGAGCGTTTCGGCAAAGTCTGAATGAAGCGCAGGTTCGATTCCTGCCTGAAGGAAATTTTTTTATTCGTTCCGGTTCGAGTCCTGGAAATGGACTCTTTGATTTAATATTTTATAATTTATTTGAATTCTTTTAAAAAAACCGGTAAAGACCTCCGGAATTGAATATTTTATTGATTACCGTTACGCATGCAGATTCTTTGCTGGGGCCAGGGTGAGGAGTGAAATAAAAAAGCAGAGGAAGATCGGTTTATACTTTGTTTTATTGCTCGCAACAGTAGTACATATTCAACCATGAAAATGGAAAAAAAAAATGAATATTTTGAGAGACGCGTCACGACTCGTCTTTGAATGACGAGCGATGCAAACAGAATGTAGACGCGTCTCGTAAATGGAAAGAAAGACAAGACAAACTAATTGGAGACGTGACATGTCTCGTAATCAAATGAATTCGCCTTGGAAATGCTTGGGAAACCGTCCTCGGAAGTCGTAATCAGGAACGGAAGTGGCGATGCCTGCGGAGCTCGTTATCGCCTTGGAAATGCTTGGGAAACCATTCGCGGAAGTGGTAATCTCGAACGGAAGTGGCGATGCCTGCGGAGCTCGTTATCGCCTTGGAAATGCTCGGATAACGAAAATGGAACATCGTCTTCATCTCCTCGCGTTGGGGAACCGTCGGAAAAACTGTCCTGGGAAATGCGTCTCTATCTTCTCGCATTACGGAAAATGGAAAATGTCAATGGACGCGGGGTTGGCACGCGTCCCATGTCGAATAGTTTATTGCAAGTCTTTTTTTCGCGGATGATCGAAAATTACCACGCACTCCTTTATTGGGGGCTTTTCCCAGAATGTGGAAGGCCGTTTTGGGCTGGAGTTGCAATCTTCCCGAGGTGTTGCATCAGCCGTGGAAAGCGGTGGGGCGGCATCTCCTTGCGGATATGGAACTCGGAACTCTGCTGCCGTATTTGGAGACGACGTCTTCGGTCTTTACGTTTCCCCGGAACCACCTCACGATCCTTCCGCAGTTAATCGCCGCGCAAGCGTAATTACCGATCGCGTGAAAGGGGGTACATGCACTTGCAGCCGTCTTGAGAATTCGGCAGACGGTTTAATTTCGGGCAACCGAACACCTCCAAATTGATCACCGTGCAATCGTTCAATATGTGCGAGATGAACCAACACTTTTGCTCGCCCTTGGCGAATAGGTAGTCTTAACCGATCGTGTAGTCCTTCAGCACATCTTTCAGGCGATCGTACGGTACCTCTCCCACGTCCTTACGGATGCCGTGATGGTTTTCCGATAGCCAGACGTTCTCCTTTTCTTCCCCGCTCACCTGAGGGGGGCACGCGAACATCCACGACTGACGCATGCCCGTTTTCCGGAGGTCCTGCATCGCCAACTCGCGAACGACGTAATGCTTTTGAATGTAGTAGTACGCCTGAAAGTCGATCGCCAACATGCCGACGTGGGAGGCGCCTCGCGTTTCCATTGTTTAGTCCTCGGTTTACCCCGCACCTATCGGTTTCTCCGATTTCCCATCGCGAAGGTGGGAAGCCGCTTTTATCTCCTTCGCGAACAGGCCGTAGTTGATCTCGGATGGTGGAAAATGCAGCTCCGAATCTCGGACGACGTGAAGGATGCCGCGGTATTGTTCCACGTTTTCCAACAGCGGAAAAGGTCTGGCTCGAACGTTTTCGATACCGATTTGGTCCGCGAGAGATTGGAAGTCTTTGTGGAAGAGGTTGAGTCGTTCTCGTTCTTTGATCAGCAAAGCCAGGTGATGGTCCAACACCAATTTGAACGCCTTGAGCAGTTTCCACTCTTCTTCGTTGATGGTCGCCGAACGATTGTCTTTTTTTATCAGCAAATGTCGTCGTCCGAAATACGTGACGAATTTGATCGGAGTGGCCACCCACGCGGGCTTGACACCAACTTCGAAGTAATCGTTAATACTTTCCTCGTCCGCACGCAGCAGGGTCCATTCCCACTCGGTCAGGTACACCTCACTGCCCTTTTGACAAATCGCCACGAGTATGGCATCTGAACGGTTGTAGGTGAAGGGCGGCGCCCACCCCACGCTCACGGTCTTGTTCTTGCTGAGCTGCCACGTGATCCGTAACAGAAGGTGGGGGTGATCTCCTCCCCGATCCCCGCTGCCTCGCGATGACTCGTAGCCGGCGTGATCATGTTCCGAGCTGGAAACGGGCTCCTCCTCCTCCTCCGGCGACCCCGAGTTGCCGGATGCTTTCGGTGACGTCGAGCTGGAAACGGGCTGTGACGCGTCCGCTGGCTCCTCACCCTCCCGCGAGATTTTGGACCTGCGTTTCCACGGTCTTATCTCCACCACGTCGTTTTCGCTCATCGGCTGCATCACCAATGAGCGTCCAATCCACGATCCCGAGGTTAAACCCTCGTCCTTCTTCTTCTTTTCGATGCCGGACACCCCCTCCCACGATGCGCAGAAGGACCTGCGCCGCGAAGACCTCTCGTCCCTTGACGCGTGGCCTCGTACCGGGAACAGCAGGTCTGCGAATCCGGGTGGCAGGTCGCGACCGCCGGGCGCCGGCTCCGCCGAACACCTCGTGATACAGACGGACGACTCGGCATTCGTTGAGCGCGGGACGGGTGAAAAGGGAAAGGAATTGCGGAAGGGTGCGGGAGGTGGATTTGAAGAGCGCATACAGACAGCAGTATTCCCCGCAAAGGTCGGACTTGAAATTTTGGAGCATGGAAGTATTTCTGGTGAAGGTGTAGAAACGCTTCAGGAATTTCGCGATGGATGGGACGATGGGCGGTAAGCCGTAAGAGTCGAAGTATTCGGCCTTTCTATTCAGAGCGTGAACGGCTATCTAATGACTGCCCGATTTATGGGACGGGTCCAAATTTATTATGTAAATCCTGGTCTGCGGGGTTTTCGGTAATTTGTCGGAAGGAAAGACCCCGCGAAAGAGGGCGCCGGTTCGCGGATCCTGCGAGAGCAAGTCGCGAACTTGGACGCTATCCATCAAAATATCGGAAACACCTGCCTGTTCCTATCGATTTCTATGGTTCTGTCGTATTCGGCATACACTATCGCCATTACGGGCTTCGCGAGCGCCTTCTCGAATTTCGCATCTATTCTCAGGGTGAAAAGAAAGTAACAAATCGTATTTAACAAAGGAATGCACTGACAAATAATTACATATAAAAGAATAGTAAAAGGGATATATAGAAAAGACATTAAGAAATGGAATTTAACAAAGAAAAATGCACTCGCAAAAAGTTATATATATAAAAAAGAGTAAAAAACGGAAAACATCAATAATATATAACCGCATAATCAATGACACCCACATGCAATAAAAGCACATAAGGAACACGCACAAAGCACATAAGGAACACGCACACACGATAAGTCAGACACACGGGATAAGTCACGAAGCTGTACATCGACGCCCGCTACAAGGAGCTGTCGGAATCGCTGCCATCGTCGAGGAAGGGCGTCGGCCTTTGTTGCCGGGAATTCTCAGTGATCATGCGTACTTCTTCGTCCTCGTCCGTGTTGTATGGCGACACGTGGTCCGAAAATGGCCAGCTTTCACCGCCTTTAGTGGGGTAGTCGTATTCCCAGGCCGGAAAGTTAAGCAGCGCGCCTAATTCCGCGGTGGGTAACGACTCCCTGCAGATGCTGCAGTCCCTCGCGGGGTGAATGCGATGCGGAATAAAGTGAAGGCACAGCATACACTGGGCGCCGCGCACCCGCCCCCGACTGAGTTTGACGACCTCGTGTAGTACGGTTGATCTAATAAGGGGCAGCTGCGATATTACGTTACAGTCGTTGCATATCGGCACCGCCTTATTAGTGGTATAGTAATTATTCCCCCAATCGGAACTAAAAACCAAAACCGTAACGAAATGCACAAGCGCGTCACCATATCGTCATATCGTCATAATGGGGAGTTGGGAGGGTACGTATTATACCTTATATCTAACGCACATCCACAGAGGTACCTCCTTCATATTTTTAATAGTATAAGGGAAATATTAGTTCTCTTTATCAATACGGCTACTGCCAATTCTACTTCTAGAATGATCGCTCGCAAATCCGCTGGGCTTCTCTGGAGGAGGAAAGTGTCTTTTTCCTAAGTAATTCGGCAAGTCATATTGCAATAATTAATTCCATTCGTCTGCATTCAATGCTATCGAATATCGATTGAATTTCCGCAACAGTGAGTGCCTGTTTGCTGTTAAAAATTCCAAGTCTCGCACATAGCAACAATTTATTCCATTCGTCTACATTCAATGCTATCGAACATTGATCGAGATTCCGTGCCAGTGACTGCCTGTTTGCTGTTAAACGAGCATCAGTCGGCTTTAATGAGGGGATTTTTAATTTTCTGTGGTAAATCAATGAATGAAGATCCTCTCAAAGGTGTATATACTTGTTTATCCTCAGCTCTGTGCCGAGGATCTCACTCAACGACCAGCCTGAACCTTTCTGTTGTTGTTCCGATTTTTCTCTCATTATTTTTCCCTCATTATTTTTCCGAACAAAGTTCCGAAGTAACCGGATGTGTAATGGACAAGATATTGAAAATTTATCATGCTCATTCTTAGGATCATCTTCGCTTTACCACGGCCACATTTGTAGCAAATAGTAACATCTGAAAATCCAGAATAAATAAATCCAACGGCAGCTAAAACATTATGTATATGATCGAAAATGAATGCCACAATATTTTCTTACGATATTTGTATTAAAAAGTGTAAAGTATATCAATCTTTTAAAAAGAAAAATAAAATTAATTTTCAAAAACGTACTTTTTATTTTGATTTTATAAAATATGTTTCAGTATTACAATGGGTTCCCATTGGATGATATAATATAAAAATTTTTTCTTTCAATATATTACACCATTGAATAACCTTATAATATTTGGCACAATCATATAATAGCTTTAAATATTCAATATTTTCAGATTGTTGTATTTTATTAACAAAATTGCACACGTCATACATAAATTTCAAAATATCTTCAAACACATTTTCAAAATTTTCTACGTTAAATTTAGTTTCACACGAGTTGTGACGAAGGCGCAATAATTATTCAATTTATACATAATCATTAATTAGTATCTGGTTTTTCAGCAGTAAAACAACATGGTTTTTTGTCGCTTATAGACCTCAATTCATTGCATTTCTTGCATATTTCAACAGTGTTTATAAAATCTATCTCAAGCAAATTATCTTCAAAAACTTTATTGCATTTATCACATTTGATGAAATTTATAAATTTGGGAATAAGTGCATTGCAACGTCGACACTTATTTTGTTCTTTGGAATAAGCTATAGGATCTTTCCAATCTTCATACCTGCTGGCGCAATAATTATTCAATTTACACATAATCATTTCGGGAAATGGTAAAACACCACTGTTGACCATATAAAATTTGCATTCTTTTGCACATGTCATATTCATTACACATGAATAATATCCAATATTTCCCAAGTCTTCAATTTCTTCAAATTTAACATGGACCAAATATTTATATACTTCAGACGTCAAGTCGAATAAGTAATTTTTATCACAATCTGGCATTCGAACGAATATTTGCATTTGTCGTGGAATTAAACCTAAAAATATTCCGAATTTTTTATTTTTTGATTTATCAGAATACAATTGAAAATCAGGATTACCTGAATCATGGCAGTACTGATTTTCAGGGAAATAGTTTTTTGGATTCAGCCAAAAATCAACAGACGGCAAAAAATAATTTTCGACTGCGTCAGACATTTCCTAAAAATATCAAAATTAAAATTCGTTTACTTTTTGTTGATAAAGGTAGTAAATAAAAAATAATACTACTTACTACTGAGTAATCCTTGTTTCTCATTTAAGAAAGCTTTCGGTACTTTGCACGATCTCGCGTATTGAGGATGATTTGATTGCTGGGCTGAATTCTTCCTCTCCTTTCTGTTCGACGCCGTCACGTACTCTTGTATAGAATGCGTTGCTGCTTCAGCATTCGTCGGCCAGGCACTCCCGCGTGTTCGGAATTCTCGGATATTCCTGTTAATAATTAATAATTCGAGAACAGGATTACCACGCAGCGTTCTTTCTGCAAGGCGGGAAAGTGCTTTCGAGGGGAAACAAAACACGCTAGTGGAATGGGAAACCCATTGTGAAATATTATACCCCCTAAACGTTTTAAAAACTTTATGAAAATACGCTATTATAAATTAACAAAATTATTTCATATAGTAAAAATTATATATTTTTTATTTTTTTATAAAAAAGCAAATTTCGCATAATAATTACAGTTTTTATTCCTTTTCATAGTACCTTACCTAAATTTTAAAATTGCAATATTATATTACTGCAATTTAGACGGGAGCTCCGATCCCGCGACCGTTCTGTTGAAATGCCCGCCACCACCCCTCCTCACAGGATATTCATTCAAATACCCTGTCGCGTGGGGGGAGCGGAGGTACGTCCGCTCATTCCTTTTGTCGGTAACGGAAAATCCTTTCCTTTATTAGCGTTATGAAATTGTATCTCCAGCAAAAAAATCGCAGGGAACTTGTCGGAACAGCGGCGGAGAGCGTGGTTGAAAAAAAATATCATTAAATGAAATGCATTTTTTCTTCGAATAAAATTCTTATATATCATCTTGACGTATATTTATTACATATTCTTGACGACCTATTAAAGTTTTACATGTCATGTTTATGTCCGGTTCGTCGGCGGACCATATTCGTTTTTTATTATAATACGTTCGATACGAATTAGAGTCAGGATTCGCATAAAAAGAAAATTCATTCTTTGCGACATGCGGCATGTTCAATTCACATAATAACATCTTATCTCTTGCGTCGAATACAAAAATTCTGGTCGGCGAATCCACCGTCACATACACCAAAGTAATCTCGATAGTCTCATCCGATGATATTTCCAGATTACTAGCAATTTCCCTCTGCACGGACTGTTGGTTTAGAAAAGGCTTAGCGTAACACAAAAGTATAGGAATTTCGTCGGAAGCAGCCAGTATTTCCGCAAAGTTTTCCAAGTCTTCGGGATTGCAATTAAAACCAAATAGTTGATTCAGCAGAGTCAGAAGCGGTATGTAGTGGCCTTTTTCTTCTAATTCTTCGGGAAATGGCATCCTTTCGTCTGCGAAAAGATTCATGTTCACACAGCACCACTTTTTCTGCCATGAAACTCAACAAAGTATGGCCTTCCCAATTACTGCATCCAGCACCATCTTGAGAAGTGGAGCCGACGTCATCGTCTCCGTCACCACGCAGATGTTGCTTTACTATGATGTTTCGAACTTCCGCTTCCACCTGCTCCCGAGCGTCGTCGGCTCGGTCTGGAAATCGGAAACCCAAATTTTTGAATCGCGGGTCGAGCAGCGTGGCTGCTCGCGTCACCGAATTCGCCTCATATTGATATAGCCGCATTGGCAGCAAATTAATTAATGAAAGAAGAAATGATTTTCCGACGGCGCTCACGTATTTCTTCATTTCATAAGAGAGGGAGAGGTGCAAACCATGCACAAGAGGGATTATCTGATACGACGCGACGTACAATTCGCCCGATAGCGTCGTGATCATCTGTTCAAATGGTACGAGGACTCCAACAAAATCCTGCAGGGTCTGCCACTCGTCGTCTGATAACAAATAAACATTTTTCTGTTAGAATAAAAAGGACAATAACATGGTAGATCGGAGAAATTAAAGAAATAAAGGCCTTTATACCACTCGCGTACCAAATCCCGCTAACAGAGTAAAATGCAGCGCAACTGTAAGTAGAGTAGTATTTCGTACGCACCGGACAAGGCTCGCGGGATTTGTGTCTGTACAATAATTAACTGGTCTTTAATTTGTAGTAGACATTGCACCATAGCCAATGTGCTCATCCATCGCATCGGGATCTGTTGAATCGGCTGTAATTGGGGCACCTGTGCAGTTATCTGAAGGATTTTTAGTTTATTGGTGGCCATATGCTGCGCCTGTATGATGATACGAATAATGCAATAGAAAACATAAAAGAAAAAGTGAAATAAAAGGTTGTTTAAAATTTACCCATCTTACAACAGAATTTCATACGTACATTAAAAACGCCACCATTTCTTCACAGTGTTCCAAGAGCTCTGACACACCGGGTGTTATTTTTATGGCATCCAAAATGAGTAAACTTAATGTGTGCGCGATACACGGTACTTGCCGGATATTGAGTTTATTGACGGCAGCCACCATATCCGCCGAATTATCGGTCGTAATAGTTGGTACTTTTTCCGTTAATCCCCCTAATCCTCATCACTTCCGACAAGTGGTTCGCAATATTTTCCGGTGTGCGTTGCTTCGGCAAGACCGATGCATCCAGGTATGCAGTTATTAATTGGCCATCCTTCACAAAATGAGCTGTCGTTGCGAGGAACGATTCTTGTCGGTTAGACGTCCACGATTCCGTCGTAAGAGCAACATTTGTTGCCCACGCCAATGCCAAAGATACTTTCTCACGAATTTCTTCATAAAACGCAGGTATTAGCACCTGTAACAGATGTAAAACACAACTATGGATGTAATATACAGTCAACTACCAGCACTTACCCTTCGTTACCACCGTTACCTCTGAAACGTTGAACTAACACCCTATAAAGCGCTATTGTCGAATCTTAATCGCAGTGGAAATAATTAGACAGCTTTTGCAGCAGCAAATGGGCCACGCGAACTTTATTTTAGTACAGTCTGATAGATGAATATCAATATAACTTACGCTTGACAATATTCGTCGGCATGGAAGCTTGTTTCTTGGGTTTAAGCGTTCCAGGAACTCACGGAAACCCTGATCTTCAACGATGCGGAATGGCTGTATATCTGTTGCGACGAACTTTGCCAACATTCTGTCCAACTTTTTCTTCTCGTCATCGTAGGGCCCATACGTATTTATAACCTCCGCCTGTTCCTCCGCAGTAAAATTTTTAGCGCGCTCCAAAGATTGTTTATGAAACTTTTGGAGGTGATTTAACATATTTGCAGTTCCTTTACCTATACAATATATATTCTTACATAGCGAGCATCGTGCCCTCTTTTCAAAAAAATTCCATACTATCGAACGTCTTTTGGACATTATACCGACCAAGTTCAACTCTAGCTACGACGACGGTGACATCGCAGCAGACGACGAGGAGGAAGAGGAGCGGACCATCGCCTCGATTACTCTGGACACAGAACTGAAAGATGAGACATGGGCGTCGATCTGTCGACGGACATTGTTGCTATTTCTCCGCCGTCCGTCTCCGGTTGGGTTGGCCATCGTAAAGCATTTCCACTTTCTTCATTTGGTTGTCGGTAATGATGGCGTTGTTTCCTATCGGGCCGTTGGCAGGTCTCTTGCAGAATTTCTGTCCGAGTTGCCGTCTGCCTCTTGTCCTATCCGATGGTGGCGTGTTGTTTACTCGCAAATCCAGGGGTCTCTGTCCTCGCTTACGCGGCAATATTTCTCCACTCTGACAGATATACCCACTATCGTGCCGTCTTCGTTTACATATTTTGTCTCTGTCAAGCACGTTATAGACTTGCCATCGAACTCTTCACAATGAGGCTCAACAACCTCATTGTCTATGATGGTGGTGATTTGCCTATTTGGTATAGCGGAAGACGACAAAGAGGAGGGGATGGAGGAAGAGTTGAACAGCACTTCTATTACTTTTGGCATAGAACGGGGATATAAATCGTCTTCGATCGCAGTGTAATTTTTACCGGCGGGCGTTGCTGTCATTTCTCCGCCTTCTATCTGGTGGTGGTGTTGATTGCCTCATGAGGGGCAGTCTGCTGCATCCTCTATAAAATACCTCTTTATAACAGTCTCCAAATTCGTACAAATCTTCCATTCGCAACCCTTCTTGTAGGCGTATATTAAACACTCATACTTTTTCATTGTTGAAAGCCATGAAGCACGTATTAGCGTCCCATTCGCAACCTTTCTCATGGGCATATTTCAAACACGCCAAATGTTCATTTCCGGCAGCCGCCGAACACGTATTAGTGTCCCATTCGCAACCTTTCTCATGGGCATATCGCAAACACTCCAAATGTCCATTTACGGCGGCTTCGCAACAAGTATACCTGTTCCATGGGCATCAGTGTTCGTGCGCGTATTTCAAAAACTCCAATTGTCCATTTTTAGCTGCCCAGGCACAAGTATAATCGTTCCATGGGCATCCGTGTTCGTGCGCGTATTTCAAACACTCCAAATGTCTATTTCTGGCGGCTTTGCTACAAGTATAATCGTTCCATGAGCATCTGTGTTCGTGCGCGTATCTAAGACAGTTTAAACTTCCCGATGCAGCCGCACTAGCACACGTATCGCAGTCCCACTCGCCACCGTTTTCGCGCACGTATCTAAGGCAGTCTAAACTTCCCGATGCGGCCGCTCTGGAACACGTATTACAATGGGTTCCCATTGGATGATATAATATAAAAATTTTTTCTTTCAATATATTACACAATTGAATAACCTTATAATATTTGGCACAATCATATAATAGCTTTAAATATTCAATATTTTCAGATTGTTGTATTTTATTAACAAAATTGCACACGTCATACATAAATTTCAAAATATCTTCAAACACATTTTCAAAATTTTCTACGTTAAATTTAGTTTCACACGAATTGTGACGAAGGCGCAATAATTATTCAATTTACACATAATCATTAATTAGTATCTGGTTTTTCAGCAGTAAAACAACATGGTTTTTTGTCGCTTATAGACCTCAATTCATTGCATTTCTTGCATATTTCAACAGTGTTTATAAAATCTATCTCAAGCAAATTATCTTCAAAAACTTTATTGCATTTATCACATTTGATGAAATTTATAAATTTGGGAATAAGTGCATTGCAACGTCACCACTTATTTTGTTCTTTGGAATAAGCTATAGGATCTTTCCAATCTTCATACCTGCTGGCGCAATAATTATTCAATTTACACATAATCATTTCGGGAAATGGTAAAACACCACTGTTGACCATATAAAATTTGCATTCTTTTGCACATGTCATATTCATTACACATGAATAATATCCAATATTTCCCAAGTCTTCAATTTCTTCAAATTTAACATGGACCAAATATTTATATACTTCAGACGTCAAGTCGAATAAGTAATTTTTATCACAATCTGGCATTCGAACGAATATTTGCATTTGTCGTGGAATTAAACCTAAAAATATTCCGAATTTTTTATTTTTTGATTTATCAGAATACAATTGAAAATCAGGATTACCTGAATCATGGCAGTACTGATTTTCAGGGAAATAGTTTTTTGGATTCAGCCAAAAATCAACAGACGGCAAAAAATAATTTTCGACTGCGTCAGACATTTCCTAAAAATATCAAAATTAAAATTCGTTTACTTTTTGTTGATAAAGGTAATAAATAAAAAATAATACTACTTACTACTTAGTAATCCTTGTTTCTCGTTTAAGAAAGCTTTCGGTACTTTGCACGATCTCGCGTATTGAGGATGATTTGATTGCTGGGCTGAATTCTTCCTCTCCTTTCTGTTCGACGCCGTCACGTACTCTTGTATAGAATGCGTTGCTGCTTCAGCATTCGTCGGCCAGGCACTCCCGCGTGTTCGGAATTCTCTGATATTCCTGTTAATAATTAATAATTCGAGAACAGGTTTACCATGCAGCGTTCTTTCTGCATGGCGGGAAAGTGCTTTCGAGGGGAAACAAAAAACGCTAGTGGAATGGGAAACCCATTGCGAAATATTATACCCCCTAAACGTTTTAAAAAATTTCTGAAAATACGCTATTATAAATTAACAAAATTTTTGCATATAGTAAAAATTATATATTTTTTATTTTTTTATAAAAAAGCAAATTTCGCATAATAATTACAGTTTTTATTCCTTTTCATAGTACCTTACCTAAATTTTAAAATTGCAATATTATATTACTGCAATTTAGACGGGAGCTCCGATCCCGCGACCGTTCTATTGAAATGCCCGCGACCACCCCTCCTCACAGGATATTCATTCAAATACCCTGTCGCGTGGGGGGAGCGGAGGTACGTCCGCTCATTCCTTTTGTCGGTAACGGAAAATCCTTTCCTTTATTAGCGTTATGAAATTGTATCTCCAGCAAAAAAATCGCAGGGAACTTGTCGGAACAGCGGCGGAGAGCGTGGTTGAAAAAAAATATCATTAAATGAAATGCATTTTTTCTTCGAATAAAATTCTTATATTTCATCTTGACGTATATTTATTACATATTCTTGACGACCTATTAAAGTTTTACATGTCATGTTTATGTCCGGTTCGTAGGCGGACCATATTCGTTTTTTATTATAATACGTTCCATACGAATTAGAGTCAGGATTCGCATAAAAAGAAAATTCATTCTTTGCGACATGCGCCATGTTCAATTCACATAATAACATCTTATCTCTTGCGTCGAATACAAAAATTCTGGTCGGCGAATCCACCGTCACATACACCAAAGTAATCTCGATAGTCTCATCCGATGATATTTCCAGATTACTAGCAATTTCCCTCTGCACGGACTGTTGGTTTAGAAAAGGCTTAGCGTAACACAAAAGTATAGGAATTTCGTCGGAAGCAGCCAGTATTTCCGCAAAGTTTTCCAAGTCTTCGGGATTGCAATTAAAACCAAATAGTTGATTCAGCAGAGTCAGAAGCGGTATGTAGTGGCCTTTTTCTTCTAATTCTTCAGGAAATGGCATCCTTTCGTCTGCGAAAAGATTCATGTTCACACAGCACCACTTTTTCTGCCATGAAACTCAACAAAGTATGGCCTTCCCAATTACTGCATCCAGCACCATCTTGAGAAGTGGAGCCGACGTCATCGTCTCCGTCACCACGCAGATGTTGCTTTACTATGATGTTTCGAACTTCCGCTTCCACCTGCTCCCGAGCGTCGTCGGCTCGTTCTGGAAATCGGAAACCCAAATTTTTGAATCGCGGGTCGAGCAGCGTGGCTGCTCGCGTCACCGAATTCGCCTCATATTGATATAGCCGCATTGGCAGCAAATTAATTAATGAAAGAAGAAATGATTTTCCGACGGCGCTCACGTATTTCTTCATTTCATAAGAGAGGGAGAGGTGCAAACCATGCACAAGAGGGATTATCTGATACGACGCGACGTACAATTCGCCCGATAGCGTCGTGATCATCTGTTCAAATGGTACGAGGACTCCAACAAAATCCTGCAGGGTCTGCCACTCGTCGTCTGATAACAAATAAACATTTTTCTGTTAGAATAAAAAGGACAATAACATGGTAGATCGGAGAAATTAAAGAAATAAAGGCCTTTATACCACTCGCGTACCAAATCCCGCTAACAGAGTAAAATGCAGCGCAACTGTAAGTAGAGTAGTATTTCGTACGCACCGGACAAGGCTCGCGGGATTTGTGTCTGTACAATAATTAACTGGTCTTTAATTTGTAGTAGACATTGCACCATAGCCAATGTGCTCATCCATCGCATCGGGATCTGTTGAATCGGCTGTAATTGGGGCACCTGTGCAGTTATCTGAAGGATTTTTAGTTTATTGGTGGCCATATGCTGCGCCTGTATGATGATACGAATAATGCAATAGAAAACATAAAAGAAAAAGTGAAATAAAAGGTTGTTTAAAATTTACCCATCTTACAACAGAATTTCATACGTACATTAAAAACGCCACCATTTCTTCACAGTGTTCCAAGAGCTCTGACACACCGGGTGTTATTTTTATGGCATCCAAAATGAGTAAACTTAATGTGTGCGCGATACACGGTACTTGCCGGATATTGAGTTTATTGACGGCAGCCACCATATCCGCCGAATTATCGGTCGTAATAGTTGGTACTTTTTCCGTTAATCCCCCTAATCCTCATCACTTCCGACAAGTGGTTCGCAATATTTTCCGGTGTGCGTTGCTTCGGCAAGACCGATGCATCCAGGTATGCAGTTATTAATTGGCCATCCTTCACAAAATGAGCTGTCGTTGCGAGGAACGATTCTTGTCGGTTAGACGTCCACGATTCCGTCGTAAGAGCAACATTTGTTGCCCACGCCAATGCCAAAGATACTTTCTCACGAATTTCTTCATAAAACGCAGGTATTAGCACCTGTAACAGATGTAAAACACAACTATGGATGTAATATACAGTCAACTACCAGCACTTACCCTTCGTTACCACCGTTACCTCTGAAACGTTGAACTAACACCCTTTAAAGCGCTATTGTCGAATCTTAATCGCAGTGGAAATAATTAGACAGCTTTTGCAGCAGCAAATGGGCCACGCGAACTTTATTTTAGTACAGTCTGATAGATGAATATCAATATAACTTACGCTTGACAATATTCGTCGGCATGGAAGCTTGTTTCTTGGGTTTAAGCGTTCCAGGAACTCACGGAAACCCTGATCTTCAACGATGCGGAATGGCTGTATATCTGTTGCGACGAACTTTGCCAACATTCTGTCCAACTTTTTCTTCTCGTCATCGTAGGGCCCATACGTATTTATAACCTCCGCCTGTTCCTCCGCAGTAAAATTTTTAGCGCGCTCCAAAGATTGTTTATGAAACTTTTGGAGGTGATTTAACATATTTGCAGTTCCTTTACCTATACAATATATATTCTTACATAGCGAGCATCGTGCCCTCTTTTCAAAAAAATTCCATACTATCGAACGTCTTTTGGACATTATACCGACCAAGTTCAACTCTAGCTACGACGACGGTGACATCGCAGCAGACGACGAGGAGGAAGAGGAGCGGACCATCGCCTCGATTACTCTGGACACAGAACTGAAAGATGAGACATGGGCGTCGATCTGTCGACGGACATTGTTGCTATTTCTCCGCCGTCCGTCTCCGGTTGGGTTGGCCATCGTAAAGCATTTCCACTTTCTTCATTTGGTTGTCGGTAATGATGGCGTTGTTTCCTATCGGGCCGTTGGCAGGTCTCTTGCAGAATTTCTGTCCGAGTTGCCGTCTGCCTCTTGTCCTATCCGATGGTGGCGTGTTGTTTACTCGCAAATCCAGGGGTCTCTGTCCTCGCTTACGCGGCAATATTTCTCCACTCTGACAGATATACCCACTATCGTGCCGTCTTCGTTTACATATTTTGTCTCTGTCAAGCACGTTATAGACTTGCCATCGAACTCTTCACAATGAGGCTCAACAACCTCATTGTCTATGATGGTGGTGATTTGCCTATTTGGTATAGCGGAAGACGACAAAGAGGAGGGGATGGAGGAAGAGTTGAACAGCACTTCTATTACTTTTGGCATAGAACGGGGATATAAATCGTCTTCGATCGCAGTGTAATTTTTACCGGCGGGCGTTGCTGTCATTTCTCCGCCTTCTATCTGGTGGTGGTGTTGATTGCCTCATGAGGGGCAGTCTGCTGCATCCTCTATAAAATACCTCTTTATAACAGTCTCCAAATTCGTACAAATCTTCCATTCGCAACCCTTCTTGTAGGCGTATATTAAACACTCATACTTTTTCATTGTTGAAAGCCATGAAGCACGTATTAGCGTCCCATTCGCAACCTTTCTCATGGGCATATTTCAAACACGCCAAATGTTCATTTCCGGCAGCCGCCGAACACGTATTAGTGTCCCATTCGCAACCTTTCTCATGGGCATATCGCAAACACTCCAAATGTCCATTTACGGCGGCTTCGCAACAAGTATACCTGTTCCATGGGCATCAGTGTTCGTGCGCGTATTTCAAAAACTCCAATTGTCCATTTTTAGCTGCCCAGGCACAAGTATAATCGTTCCATGGGCATCCGTGTTCGTGCGCGTATTTCAAACACTCCAAATGTCTATTTCTGGCGGCTTTGCTACAAGTATAATCGTTCCATGAGCATCTGTGTTCGTGCGCGTATCTAAGACAGTTTAAACTTCCCGATGCAGCCGCACTAGCACACGTATCGCAGTCCCACTCGCCACCGTTTTCGCGCACGTATCTAAGGCAGTCTAAACTTCCCGATGCGGCCGCTCTGGAACACGTATTACAATGGGTTCCCATTGGATGATATAATATAAAAATTTTTTCTTTCAATATATTACACAATTGAATAACCTTATAATATTTGGCACAATCATATAATAGCTTTAAATATTCAATATTTTCAGATTGTTGTATTTTATTAACAAAATTGCACACGTCATACATAAATTTCAAAATATCTTCAAACACATTTTCAAAATTTTCTACGTTAAATTTAGTTTCACACGAATTGTGACGAAGGCGCAATAATTATTCAATTTACACATAATCATTAATTAGTATCTGGTTTTTCAGCAGTAAAACAACATGGTTTTTTGTCGCTTATAGACCTCAATTCATTGCATTTCTTGCATATTTCAACAGTGTTTATAAAATCTATCTCAAGCAAATTATCTTCAAAAACTTTATTGCATTTATCACATTTGATGAAATTTATAAATTTGGGAATAAGTGCATTGCAACGTCGACACTTATTTTGTTCTTTGGAATAAGCTATAGGATCTTTCCAATCTTCATACCTGCTGGCGCAATAATTATTCAATTTACACATAATCATTTCGGGAAATGGTAAAACACCACTGTTGACCATATAAAATTTGCATTCTTTTGCACATGTCATATTCATTACACATGAATAATATCCAATATTTCCCAAGTCTTCAATTTCTTCAAATTTAACATGGACCAAATATTTATATACTTCAGACGTCAAGTCGAATAAGTAATTTTTATCACAATCTGGCATTCGAACGAATATTTGCATTTGTCGTGGAATTAAACCTAAAAATATTCCGAATTTTTTATTTTTTGATTTATCAGAATACAATTGAAAATCAGGATTACCTGAATCATGGCAGTACTGATTTTCAGGGAAATAGTTTTTTGGATTCAGCCAAAAATCAACAGACGGCAAAAAATAATTTTCGACTGCGTCAGACATTTCCTAAAAATATCAAAATTAAAATTCGTTTACTTTTTGTTGATAAAGGTAATAAATAAAAAATAATACTACTTACTACTTAGTAATCCTTGTTTCTCGTTTAAGAAAGCTTTCGGTACTTTGCACGATCTCGCGTATTGAGGATGATTTGATTGCTGGGCTGAATTCTTCCTCTCCTTTCTGTTCGACGCCGTCACGTACTCTTGTATAGAATGCGTTGCTGCTTCAGCATTCGTCGGCCAGGCACTCCCGCGTGTTCGGAATTCTCTGATATTCCTGTTAATAATTAATAATTCGAGAACAGGTTTACCATGCAGCGTTCTTTCTGCATGGCGGGAAAGTGCTTTCGAGGGGAAACAAAAAACGCTAGTGGAATGGGAAACCCATTGCGAAATATTATACCCCCTAAACGTTTTAAAAAATTTCTGAAAATACGCTATTATAAATTAACAAAATTTTTGCATATAGTAAAAATTATATATTTTTTATTTTTTTATAAAAAAGCAAATTTCGCATAATAATTACAGTTTTTATTCCTTTTCATAGTACCTTACCTAAATTTTAAAATTGCAATATTATAATATTGCAATTTAGACGGGAGCTCCGATCCCGCGACCATTCTGTTGAATTGCCCGCGACCACCCCTCCGCACAGCATATTCATTCAAATACCCTGTCGCGTGGGGGGAGCGGAGGTACGTCCGCTCATTGAAATTGTATCTCCAGCAAAAAAATCGCAGGGAACTTGTCGGAACAGCGGCGGAGAGCGTGGTTGAAAAAAAATATCACTAAATGAAATGCATTTTTTCTTCGAATAAAATTTTTATATATCATCTTGACGTATATTTATTACATATTCTTGACGACCTATTAAAGTTTTACATGTCATGTTTATGCCTATGATCATCGGCGGACCATATTCGTTTTTTATTATAATACGTTCGATACGAATTAGAGTCAGGATTCGCATAAAAAGAAAATTCATTCTTTGCGACATGCGGCATGTTCAATTCACATAATAACATCTTATCTCTTGCGTCGAATACGAAAATTCTGGTCGGCGAATCCACCGTCACATACACCAAAGTAATCTCGATAGTCTCATCCGATGATATTTCCAGATTACTAGCAATTTCCCTCTGCACGGACTGTTGGTTTAGAAAAGGCTTAGCGTAACACAAAAGTATAGGAATTTCGTCGGAAGCAGCCAGTATTTCCGCAAAGTTTTCCAAGTCTTCGGGATTGCAATTAAAACCAAATAGTTGATTCAGCAGAGTCAGAAGCGGTATATAGTGGCCTTTTTCTTCTAATTCTTCGGGAAATAGCGTCCTTTCGTCTGCGAAAAGATTCATGTTCACACAGCACCACCGAATGCTTGGAGCGATTCTTATTTTGTCGCGAATTTATATTTGTTTTTTTGCGATCAGAACTCTGATGCTTCTGATGCTAAATTTCTCGAAAGCCCTCCTTTTAAAGTCGATTACTACGAATATTATGATTCAGTCGGCTGTTGCCATTTGCCATGGACCAATGCACTGCCCATTATATTTTGCGAAAAGGCTTTAATGCGAAAAATCTATTCAAGAAAAGAAATTTTAAATTGCGCAAAACTATATTTAAAAGATTGGTTGACGAAGAAATTGCGATGCGAAATTTACAAAGTTTAAAAGGCGTATTTGTCAATAATAATAAAATTTTAGATTTATCGGGAAATAAACGTTTATTATTCAGTTTTCAAGTATTTCTGTTTTTTTTATCAACTTTAATATTAATCAAATAACTTTTTTGATTAGACTTTACTATACGGTACCTGCAACTAGCGACACTGGAATTCGTGCTATATCTACATTAGTATCTGTAAAAAATCCTTAGACTTGAATCCGTAGCTCACTTGTCTCGTTCTCAGTAGTTTATATCGAGTTTGCGTGAACGCTAGAAATTTATATTTAATTATTACAATGGTGATTAACAATGATATCGTAAAAGAAACATCGAGAATATATATTTGGTACAAATTAACGCAGTTTTCGAGTTTTATTTTACCGAAACTTTTACGATATCATTTCGTAAAAGCACGCATAAAACAGGTTCGAAATTTAAACAAGGATTCGTCGAATAATTTGTAAAATGCGTAAAAAATAAACGCCGTAAATAATTCGAGTTATTCTTCTCTGATATTCTTTTCATTTCCATAGTACCTTACCTAAATTTTAAAGCAGTGCCGTAATAATTGTCGCTTTCGTGCAATTGCGATAGCATATTCTATTATTGAAATTTAGACGGGAGCTCCGATTCTACATCCGTACTCTTGAAATGTGTGAAACATTTTCTTGGAAAGTTTGAATGCCCGTGCGGAAAACTCGGATGCGTTTGGCACAGAGCTACCCGCGACGGGTGGCGGCGGTGCCGATGTGGCGCCGACAAGTCGCGGTGGGGAGAATTAGATCTAATCGTTCGGTCCATCAAAATAATTGCGAAACATTTTGTTGGAAAACTCGGATGCACGTGTGGAAAATCCGGATCCACTAAACACTGGCGATGACAAGTCGCGATGGGGAGAATTAGATCTAATCGTTCGGTCCATCAAAATAATTGCTCGAGTCTGACGTCGGAGCATTCGCACAAGGCCCGGCGACATGTAAAGATAAATGAAAATCATGTTATGCTTCAAATTCTTTATTTAACATCATCATATGTAGTATACATTTGTATTATTATGTATCAACATCTATCGACGTATCCATATCAATGTAACCTATGAACAAATTAGGCAGCTGCATGCTGTCAATTCTCTCCTTGCTAGCCCATAAATCTTCGTCAGAATCGTCGCATTCAGCAGTGATGCTGATATGTTTGATTCCAGTATCGTTGACGCTTATTTTTAATTTGAACAAAAACCGATGAGTTGTCTGCTCGAAAACGTAGATGGTATCAGGTGAAACGACGGTTAACAGCAACTTCTCCTCGGTGGCCTTGCTGGCTATTTCCTCCTTAATAAACGGCTGCTCCAACAGCTCGCTACCATTCACTAATATTACAGGAATCCCCTTCTTAGACAGGGCGGCGAGACGTTCGGCGGTCGTCGCCCCACATACCACTTCGCAGTATTCGTGAAGAACTGCGGCAAGCGGTAGATATTTTCTTGTTTCTGCAGATGACTTGTCTTTATCTGCCATGGCCACGGTATGATCAACGGCGGTTATATATATATAGAATTTGTAAAATGCGTAAAAAATAAACGCCGTAAATAATTCGAGTTATTCTTATCTGATATTCTTTTCATTTCCATAGTACCTTACCTAAATTTTTAAGCAGTGCCGTAATAATTTTCGCTTTCGCGCAATTGCGATAGCATATTATATTATTGAAATTTAGACCGGAGCTCCGATTCTACGTCCGTACTCCTGAAATGTGTGAAACGTTTCCTTGGAAAGTTTGAATGCCCGTGCAAAAAACTCGGATGCATTTGGCACAGAGCTACCCGCGACGGGTGGCGGCGGTGCCGATGTGGCGCCGACAAGTCGCGGTGGGGAGAATTAGATCTAATCGTTCGGTCCATCAAAATAATTGCGAAACATTTTCTTGGAAAACTCGGATGCACGTGTGGAAAATCCGGATCCGCTAGACACCGTCGCTACGACCAAAATGTTTCCAATACGTCGGATCTATGTATTCTGTAGGCAGCGAGGCGTATCTATGATCATTACGATATTCGTTGCTTTCGAAATAATTCAATTTTTGACAACTAGGGCCACCTTTAGACCAAGGCAATGTTTCGTACCCTTGAATGCAATTACAGCGTATATCGTCGAAATCATTCCATTTGGCATTATCGCTAATGTTCGATGCCGGACGTTTATTTCTAAATTTCTACGTTCGTTTTACAACCCGTAAACACCGAGCAATCTCCGAATAAATGCGAAGAAAAAATTGTTCGGGATATTTGCATCGGCATACGAAATGAACAATAATCTCGCCACCGCTGCCTTCGCTTTCTATCAGCATCCATTCGCCACCCCGTTTGGCAGAACAAGTTCTGAATTTGTATTCCGGATTCAATTTTACGCAATAGCCATCTTCGGAAGAGGAATTTGCTGGAACTCGAATAATCGTGCCATCTTTTTTCTTTAATATCGTTTCTCGATCAAAGTGATGTCATCGGACGAAAAAATTATTTTTTTTTCACAGTAAACACGTGTGACCGACGCGACAAGTTTTACTTAGATCTATATTATTATTAGAACAATCATTCTCGATGACGTTGACGTTTTTATTCATGTAGTCGCCGCGTTTCGACCCAAAGTAATCGTAAAAATGCCAATTGTGATTGTCGAATTGTTTGAATTTGTGTTGCATCACGAATTTCTGGTATAGGGCATCGTTTTGAACGACCGCTTTACACACCAAATATATTAGGTAGGCTCCGAGCATGACGGATAGACAAATGATTGCGATTTTATATGTTGTGTGGTAACTATCTGCGTTATCGTAAAATAGATCGATGAATGCAATTTTAGATAATGGCATTTTCTTCTTATTTTGTAAAAATCATTTGGAATTCGAAGTCCAATTTGAACGCCAAATGCCCATTTATCGGTACTTGCTTGGCCGATTTTGTCATTTGTTTAGCCGTTTGTTCTAAACCGGAAATGTCAAAATCTATCCGTTCGCAATCGTAACGTTCTTCGCCGGTCAACTCGTAATTATCATTTTCCGTTTTATCGAGCAGTTTTAAAATGTTGTCTAAACTTTCTCACGCTTCGCTGAAACAAACAGACAAGAGATTTTTGTCCAATAGAGATTCCGAAGTTAAACAATATTCGTATTTAGTAAACGGTCGATATAATAATAAAGAAGAATTATCACCGCAATCATCATGACGTGCCGTAGGACCCTTTTCGCTTTTTTGTAATAATTTTAAATTGTCTTCTACGTCTTCTGCTATTTCTCATATTTCACGATTTAATTCGTTTGTAAAATCGTTCAGGTCCGTGTTCGCATTCTATCGTGTCTTGCATATGTTCCAAGATTTGATTCGTTGGATCTACCAACGAATAATTGACCCGTCCCTTGGTTAATTTCATCAGCCGATTTAAATTATTACGATTGGTCTGTGATTGAATCCAAGTGGAAAAGTTGATTAATTTCAATTTTTCGTACATGTTGTAATCAATATTTTCGGGAGATAGAGATCTTGCTACATATACAATCGATGAGTCTCCGTAAATTGAGATCGATAATAGTACGGTATGAAATGATTGAATCTCGGTGACATGGCAAAACGCGTTTCTCTCGCAACAATGGTATTGGCCAATGGTCGGCCATGATGTAGACCATCATTTCGTCACCGTCAAAGTCGGCATTTGTGTTGTTTAATATGCCTCTGGTCCTATCCGATGGTGGCGTGTTGTTTACTCGCAAATCCAGGGGTCTCTGTCCTCGCTTACGCGGCAATATTTCTCCACTCTGACAGATATACCCACTATCGTGCCGTCTTCATTTACATATTCGGTCTCTGTCAAGCACGTTATAGACTTGCCATCGAACTCCTCACAATGAGGCTCAACAACCTCATTGTCTATGATGGTGGTGATTTGCCTATTTGGTATAGCGGAAGACGAAGAGGAGGGGATGGAGGAAGAGTTGAACAGCACTTCTATTACTTTTGGCATAGAACGGCGATATAAATCGTCTTCGATAGTGGTGTAATTTTTACCGGCGGGCGTTGCTGTCATTTCTCCGCCTTCCATATCTGGTTCTATATGGTGGTGGTGTTGATTGCTAAGAGGCGGTTGGATGTTCTCGTATACGACTTCGATTTCCGAGTCGCTGTCTGCCTCCGGTTCCATAGTATCGTAGAGAAATTGCACTTTCTCCATTTTTTGTTGGTAGTGGTGATTGCTAACAGGCAGTTGAAGGTTCTCGTATACCACTTCGATTTCCGAGTCGCTGTCTGCTTCCGGTTCCTTTCTAGTATCGCAGAGAAATGGCACTTCCTCCATTTTTTGTTGGTAGTGGTGATTGCTAACTATAGAAAAAGTTATTCAAATATTTTCTGATTGGCGATGCAAAGTAGATCATCTTGAAGAGTTTCATAGGAAGCTCGCGAGACAATTGCTTGCGATAACAGGGATAAAGATGTCCTCACTTTATTGATACGACACTTTAAAAGATTTATAGCTGAAGGTGTTCTCATGGAGCCCCTCATGAGGGACAGTGTGCTGCATCCTCTATAAAATACCTCTTTATAACAGTCTCCAAATTCGTACAAATATTCCATTCGCAACCCTTCTTGTAGGCGTATATCAAACACTCGTATTTTTCATTGTTGAAAGCCATCAAGCAAGTATTAGCGTCCCATTCGCAACCTTTCTCATGGGCATATTTAAAACATGCCAAATGTCCATTTCTGGCAGCCGCCGAACACGTATTAGCGTCCCATTTGCAACCTTTCTCATAGGCATATTCCAAACACGCCAAATGTCCATTTCCGGAGCCGCCGAAGACGTATTAGCGTCCCATTCGCAACCTTTCTCATGGGCATATTTCAAAAATGCCAAATGTCCATTTCCGGCAGCCGCCGAACACGTATTAGCGTCCCATTCGCAACCTTTCTCATGGGCATATTTCAAACATGCGAAATGGCCATTTCCGGCAGCCGCCGAACACGTATTAGCGTCCCATTCTCAACCTTTCTCATGGGCATATTTCAAACACGCCAAATGTCCATTTCCGGCAGCCGCCGAACACGTATTAGCGTCCCATTCGCAACCTTTCTCATGGGCATATTTCAAACATGCGAAATGGCCATTTCCGGCAGCCGCCGAACACGTATTAGCGTCCCATTCTCAACCTTTCTCATGGGCATATTTCAAACACGCCAAATGTCCATTTCCGGCAGCTGCCGAACACGTGTTAGCGTCCCATTCGCAACCTTTCTCATGGGCATATTTCAAACATGCCAAATGTCCATTTCCGGCAGCCGCTGAACACGTATTAGCATCCCATTCGCAACCTTTCTCATGGGCATATTTCAAACATGCCAAATATCCATTTCCGGCAGCTGCCGAACACGTATTAGCGTCCCATTCGCAACCTTTCTCATGGGCATCTTGCAAACACCCCAAATGTCCATTTACGGCGGCTTCGCAAGAAGTGTACCTGTTCCATGGGCATCCGTGTTCGTGCACGTATTTCAAAAACTCCAATTGTCCATTTTTAGCTGCCCAGGCACAAGTATAATCGTTCCATGGGCATCCGTGTTCGTGCGCGTATCTAAGACAGTTTAAACTTCCCGATGCGGCCGCACTAGCACATGTATCGCAGTCCCACTCGCCACCGTTTTCGCGCACGTATCTAAGTCAGTCTAAACTTCCCGATGTGGCCGCTCTGGAACACGTATAGAAGTTCCAATGGATACCATTTTCAAGCACATATTTTAAAATCTCTAATCGCCCGCGTTCGGCAGTGATGTCGCAGATGAAAAAGTTCCATTCGCGATATTGTCGGGCATATTTCAAACAGTCTAAATGGTTGTGTATAATGGCAATTAATGAAGCATTATAGTTATCACAGTTACAAAAATCCGAATGAAAAAGCTCTTCTGAGCACGTCAAGTATTGTATGTCGAAAGAATTTTTACAACTCAAATGCAAACAACATAATTGCATTTCGAAAATATAAGACTGTAAACATTTAGGCAGATGAGGTAGCAACGAATGCAACTTTTGACCGTTGAAGGGCAAACTATCTCTAAATATTTTACGATACAACGTGTAATCAGTAAGATGCACAATTTTCGCGCAGAGAGCAAAAAGAGTTGCAGGACATTTAAGTGTTTGATTGCTTCAAGACGCCATAATAAATAAACGAGTAACGTGCAGGAACTGGGATGAAATCCATAGACTGCTTCAACCTCTGCGTGTGGGCGTAAGCCGTGGAGTCTGGTAGCGTGCAGGAACTGGGATGAAATTCAAGGACTGCTTTAACCTCTGCGCACGACTGGGGATGGGCCCTCCACCTTATAATACCTTCTGCCTCTTCGACGGAGAGAGGTCCTCGGTTAATTCAGTCGCTGACCACGGACCCACGGACCACGATGCCCATTGCAAGGAAAACAAGTGTTGCCATCTTTGATTTTGCCTGTGATGCCACCTATCGGTAGTAATCGGAACTAAAAACCACAACCGTAATGAAATGCACAAGCGCGTGACCGTATCGTCATAATGGGGAATGCGGAAAGGAAAGGGGAGGGAGAAATAAATAAAATACTTAAAAACAGTTTTGAATTCCATCCAACGAAGGTAGGCCGGCCAAATTATGTTGGTTGCATAATTCGAGATGATCCGCCCCAGTCTGAGGATGGATCTCAGGCGGCTCCTTTTTGCAACGGGGAGTCGTTATCGTAAAGACTTCGTCTGCTACTCTAGGCCGGAGATGCAGTTCCCGGATTTTATAGATCGAATTTTATACTATTTTCTCGTTTTATAGCACATAATCTTGAGGGCTTTAATATGGGCAAACAGTATCGTCGGTAACATTCCCCACAAATCGGTGCTGCCTTTTTCCGGAGTAGCCTTTCTTGAAGGAGCTGGGAGGGTACGTATTATACCTTATATCTAACGCACATCCACAGAGGTACCTCCTCCATATTTTTAATACTATAAGGGAAATATTAGTTCTCTTTATCAATACGGCTACTGCCAATTCTACTGCTAGAATGTTCGCTCGCAAATCCGCTGGGCTTCTCTGGACGAGGAAAGTGTCTTTTTCCTAAGTAATTCGGCAAGTCATATTGCAATAATTAATTCCATTCGTCTGCATTCAATGCTATCGAATATCGATTGAATTTCCGCAACAGTGAGTGCCTGTTTGCTGTTAAAAATTCCAAGTCTCGCACATAGCAACAATTTATTCCATTCGTCTACATTCAATACTATCGAACATTGATCGAGATTCCGTGCCAGTGACTGCCTGTTTGCTGTTAAACGAGCATCAGTCGGCTTTAATGAGGGGGTTTTTAATTTTCTGTGGTAAATCAATGAATGAAGATCCTCTCATAGGTGTATATTTGTTTATCCTCAGCTCTGTGCCGAGGATCTCACTCAACGACCAGCCTGAACAAGTTTTAACGGGGTGTAAATTCAACTATTTGCAACTTGAGAATATCACCAGTTTTCAGCGAAAGATTAATATCCGGAAAGGTATTGTCTTTGATGGGGTATGCACTCGGTTTACAGTTATTAATCCTCAAGAAGCAGGTAAATTCACCATCGACAAAATATTTGAGGAAATCAAATGTGGGTTCTTCTTCTTTGAAATTAACACATTCGAAGCTCTTCCCAACAGTTTGTGATATATAACCTCTAAATTCTCCAATGACTTTGGTGACAAATCCTTGTAATATACAACCTTTAAATTGTGCGTCTAAGTCTTCCAAAACTTCAATAGTAATAGAAGAAAAACTCTTGGGGAAATGATGGCCGCACCCTTTGATGTATAATATGAAAACTAGCTCCTTTGGGCCGCTTAATTCCAAGTCGGTAATTTTAAAATATTTAGTTTCCCCTCCTCCGAAAGAACACTCAGCCATGGCAGGAAGTTAAAGTACAGATGGTTGAGAATAGATTGAAATGAAAATGCTATCTTTTTCCGGGTTATATTAGATTTACGCGCATGCGTAAAGGAGGAAAAATGAAAGAGAAAGAGATCATATCCTTTTAAAACACTTTATTGGATCCAGATTTCTGTTTTAACAATTTGCATTGACAAAAAAATTTCTTCTTTCGGTATCATACATCACCATTTCCTCCTCTGTTATCACATTCAAGAATTTTTTAGATCATATCCTTTTAAAAACACTTCATTGGATAAAGATTTCTGTTTTAACAATTTGCAATGACAAAAAATTCCTCCTTTCCGTGTTATACATCTGCATCTCCTCCTCCGTTATCACGTTCAAAAATTTTTTAGGAAGGAAAATTTTTCCTGACTCATCCGTTGAAACCAAAATAGTGGCAACTAATGCCAACCCAAATTTCGTTGACATCTTCTCCAGATGAGTAATGGTGTATAGCACATTTTCCGTCAAATTCTCCTTCTTGATAAATGAGGTGGTTTTAGACGAGTTTATGAATTTCTGCCTTAGAGTTTCCATCTGTAAGAAAAAAAAAATATATATAAATATAGGTATTATTTTATGTTTATACAAAAATAAGGTAGAAAGTAGAAAAAATCACAAATAAATTAGACCATTTTATTCGCCTCATGCCTTAACTCTGACAACATTCGGTGTAACTCGATGTCTTCCTCTTCCGAATATGTACCCGTAGCTGAAACAATATTGGAGGGGGCATATTCCTCAATAAAGGAATCAATTATTGCTTTGTGCAAAACACATCGTGCTATCATTTGTAATAATTTTTTCGGAAGCAGCGACGCATCTATTTTATATTTTAATACTGTCTCAATGCAGAGATATTGCAATGTGAAGGGCTCCCATTTACCCATACCTAAAAAAGTTTAAATCGAATATTTACTATATTTTTTC
Organism: Uropetala carovei; assembly: GCA_036926305.1. NCBI lineage: Eukaryota > Metazoa > Arthropoda > Insecta > Odonata > Petaluridae > Uropetala > Uropetala carovei. The sequence goes on from JAXCHB010000164.1 coordinate 1,694,816, forward strand.
TATTAAATTTTTTAAAGTAAAGCAAAAAGGTACTTTATTAAGGTGTTTTATTACTTTTGCGGCTTCTTCCTCCCGGATTTTCCTTTGAGGCCACCTCTCTTCTTCTTCTTGATCTTCTTCTTCCTCCTCTACTTCTTTTTCTATCTCTACTCTGCAGCAACACCCGCACTGAGCTGAACACACCCCACACTGGCAGAGGAGAAGCTCGTGGGGGCAAATCTTATGCAGCCAACACTTTGTTTCCATTGTAATATTTTGCCATAAATACGCATACTTATATACTGAAAGTGTTATAAAAAAATAGCGATATCTACTCAAAGTTGCGGGCCGACATCCGTGAACAGTACGCCTCGGAACTGCTACATCCGTTGGATTATTTTATGACATGGGGGAAAAAATAGCGAGTACGTGCATTCCGGCTTCTGTTTTATGGCGCGGGGAAAACAGCATATGTGCTTCGGCACCCGTTTTATGGCGTAGGGAAAACAGCGCATGCAGTCTGGCTTCCGCTGATAGCGCAGCACGTCCCCGCTCAAAGATAAGTATGTAAGCATTAGCTTTAACAAAAGCTAATGCAATATATCCTTATAAGCGAGTAGAACTCAAGACATATACATTAGCTGCTGGCGCACGTTCAATAAGTTTAGATAATATTATTACCGGAAAAATGCCAAATAGAATAATTTTTGCAATGCTCGATAATAGTGCTTACGTTGGCAATAAAACAAAAAATCCATTTGTATTTTATAATCACGACCTGACTACTTTTTCACTATATAGCAACGGTGAGCAAATTCCTGCCCAAGGTTTACATACATGTTTTTGTCCATTGGCAAATGTTTACTAGTGCATATCGCACTTTATATGCAGGATTAGGTTACCATCGCAGTGACAGAGGAAATCAAATAACAAAAGAAATGATTATACATGGATATTTTATTTTAGCTTTTGATATAACACCAGATCAATCTGGGCATGAGGATCATATTAGTTTAATGGATCATGGGAATATTAGAATCGAAGCTGAATTTGAATCACCACTTTCTGATACGATTACATGTTTAGTGCACGCAGAATACGACGCTTCTTTAGAAATTGATAAAAACAGAAATGTGTATATCAATTGTTCATAATCATGAATACCACCCAAATTAATACACTTTTAAAAAAAGACTTTCGGACAAGAAAGCATTTCCGCGGAGTTTTTCCTTCAAATAAATTACCGAAAAACCCAAAATTTGGCCTCTATGTAATAAATTTAGATCCTTCTTATATGCCCGGCAGCCATTGGGTTGCGGTGCATATTATAAACAAATTTCATGCAGAATATTTTGATTCATACGGTTACCCACCTCTCATCCACCTGATATGAAAATTTTTTAACCCCATTTAAAATCGTTCAAAATACCATTAGTACCAAAGCTATCATTCTGATCTGTGTGGGGAATTTTGTTGTCTGTATGCACTTCATAAATCCACTGGTAAAACCATCACCCAATTTCATTACCTCTTTCACCTTCACTTAAACGATTGCCGAGTCGTTCAGCTCTTCCATCAAAGCTTTGCAAAAATAAGAAGACGGCAACACTGTCACCCAAAATCCCAAGGTTGCTGCTCCACTGTCGCTGCCTTATCACATCCTTTATAAATAAATACCCAAATGGGGGCGGGCTTAGTTATCATGTCGCATCTACCGGATAAGCATGTAGAGTGGAATGGTAATTTACGTCGCCCACTATTGAAACGTCGCCGGGCTGTGGAAGAAAATGAGATTGTGGAATGCTGCGTCTTACCTGATCCCCCACCCGCAAAACGACAACGAAGACTGCTATTTGAACAGCGTTTTGGCTGAGGAAGAGAAACGGCATTTTGATGAGGAAGAAGAGGCACTGCCCCCTAAACGCCCCAGCGAAGAACCGCCACTGAAACGCCGATTGTTTGAAGAAGAGGAGGAACCTCCCCCAAAACGGTATCGTGAAACAACTTCTCCCCCGCAGCGGTTGACCAAGAACAGTTTACCCCCCAATCAACGTACCCTTAAAAGAATCGCGCAGTGGCAGGAATCAAAAAATCCCTTACTTTATCCGCCGTCAAAAAAAGCCAACTGTTCCATATTACTACCCCATCCTCCATCAACTGAAAAAAGAACTTTAGAAGACATTTTCGCCCCTCCTAACTTACAAAAGATCCCAAAAAGTGAACCAAAACCCTTTAATTTACAAAAGATCCCAAAAAGTGAACCAAAGCCCCTTAATTTACAAAAGATCCTGAAAAGTGCATCAAAGAAAATTCCACTCAGTAAACGTGAACAAAAAAAATTGACTTAAATCCATTTTTATTAAGCACCTCTTATTGTTTAAATGAAAGTGGGACAAAGTGGATTTGTGTTGGTTGGTACTCTTCGGAAGTGTTAGTGAAATTTATAAATTCGAACAAAGGGGCAGTTTCTTTGGACGTTTCTCAGTGGAATGATATCATTGGCAGGCCACAAGACATTTCAGATTATTTTTTCACAGGAATGAAACCTACCTATTCAAAATTTATTAATTTTGCAACATATTTTGGTGTCAGACACATAACAATAAAAAATAATTACTCGATTCCCTTAAATGTTGATGAATGGAATCGATTCACATCATTTATTAAACCTTTAAACCATATACTTGAGCTTCTTGTAAACTAATCTTGAAAATATAACTATTTTAAAAATTTTTACCCTCATAATGATATCCCCCCATCTAATCCACCTAAAATAGATTATGAGAGATTAAAGCTGGAAATTTTCCTCTAATAATCTCTTAAAGGGGCAGTCCCTGGCGTGAGGTAACTCTTCGTAAACTGCCCCTATAAGGCGGTATTGGTCCCTGGCGTAAGGTAACTCTTCGTAAACCAATCTATTCATTAAAAGGTCCCTGGCGTAAGGTAATTCTTCGTAAACCTACCTTTTAAGATGGAACGAAAATGCATTCTCGATTTTCAAGCATACTTTCATAAAAATGTGAGATATATAATTCGAGAATTTGCCATTGTGGACCTCGAAAATGACCGGCGACAGTCGTGGATTTTTAAGTGCCCAAAATGGTATGTTTCGACCAAAGAAAATATTTGGTTATCATTTAATTTTCATGGTATTAAGGAAAATGATGGGGATATCGATTATGAAAATTTTGAATTAATTCTTAAAAATATACCATCAACTTCAATTTTATTTTCGTTAAAGGTTTAGAAAAATATCAATTTCTTAAAAACATTTTAGGCAATCGAGTAATTGACTTACAGTCCTTTAATTGTCCATCACTTAAAACATTATCTTATAATGGAGTAAATTGTTTATTACCCATTCATGAAACTAAATATTTCATGTGTGCTTTGAGAAATTGTGAAAAACTAAAAATATGGTGCCTTCAAAATATATCACAAATAAATTTTTACTTACATGATTTCAAAAATAAAAAAATGTAAAATAAAAAAGTTTTTATATTTTTATCATTTACCCTTTATATAAAAGTGCTTCTAATAAAAATTATCATTGTGCATATAAAATTTTGAGTGGGTGGAACTATGGAGGAGGTTAAAAAAGTTGGAGCTGCTATACGTGCCCTTCACGAAAAAGGAGTAGCTAATATGGTGGTGGAAGAATTACGATGGCTACCTGCGGAGTTTATGAAATTATATGAGCCACGTGCAATCCATAAAATATGTGAAATTTATCCTGATTTCTGTAAAGGTGAAAGTGGTATGGAACAGTACATGTTATGTTTCGAACATTATAACAAAGGTTGTATCCACATTGATGGCCCGCCTCCCATGAAAAAAAACTGTTATAATTGTTATAACCTCAATGTACCAATTTTAAAAGATTCTCATAATTATGATAATCTCAATTTATCAATTTCTAAAGATGTACGTATATAAAGCCTGAGCTGTATTATAAAATTCATAAAATTGGCTAAATAAAACTTGTTCAATCAACTTGTTTTTCTTGTTATTTTACCACAATTTTGATAAACATGCGCATTTTATCTTCTGTGGCTCATTCGCAAGGAACTTCGAGTAAAGCTGGATAAATAAAATTTGTTTTTCTGTTATTCTTTTACCACATTTACCACAACTTTGATAAACATGCGCATTTTATCTTCTGCGGCTCATTCGCAAGCAACTTCGAGTAAAGCTGGATAAATAAAATTTGTTTTTCTGTTATTCTTTTACCACATTTACCACAACTTTGAGAAACATGCCTACTATATATGCATTTCATCCGCTGGAGCTCATTCGCAAATTTCAAGTGAAACTGTCATTACCCACATTTTGAAAGCGCCCACGAGTGAAGTTGGTACTGAAACAAGTAAGCAACTTATACTTTTTCCAAATAATTCATTTTTAAATATGTGTTAAAATATTTTCCTTTTAAAATATATTTCCTAATAATTTCTTTATATTTTCTTTCTAGAAATATGATTGTAAAAATTATTAAATGTCATCCGGATGCGGAAACTCCAAAAAGCTCGTATGGGGAAGCTGCAGGCTACGATTTAAAAAGTGTAGAAGTATTTCTGCCTAAAAGTAACAGGCGGCTCATCTCTACCGGCCTAAGAATGGAGTTTTTGGGGAGGACCTATGCAAGACTTGCATCCAAATCCGGCTTGTCATACATTCATTGCATAGAAGTGGGTGCAGGGGTCATCGACCCTGATTATAGGGGAGTAATAAAAGTCCTCTATAATCATGGGGAAAAAGATTACACAATAACAAAAAAACAAAAAATATGTCAAGTTATATTCGAAAAATGCCATCCGAATATATATTTCATTGATACAGTTGATTTGTCAATTACTGAAAGAGGTAGCAGTGGATTTGGTAGCAGTGGCAAATAAATTTATTCTTAAAAAGATTTTTTGCTTATTTATTTCTTAATCCTTAACGACCCAAAATACCGAACATTTTCATTAAAATATTTCTCGCAACCTAAAATGGAGTTTTTTGCTAACAATTCCCGGTGAATCAAAATGGCTTTGATGGAGGGGAGGGAATTTTTAAACAATAAGAAGCCCAAAAATGATGGAGGGGAGGTAAAAAAAGTGGAAGGGGGCGCTGGAAGTAACAAAAAAGTAAAAATAAAACGGGGCTTAAAAGGCGAAAAAGCGAAGTGGGCGGGGCTTGGCGGGGGTGGAGATTAGATAAGAGATAAGATAAGGAGAGGGGGCGGGACCGGAAGTTGTTGTTGGCCCAGAACCGGCATTTCCTCTCTGCTACCCACACTAAAAAGAAATATGCTTGGAAATGTATTCCTAAAATATATTTCAAAATATAAAGGAAATATATTTTGAAATATATTTGGATATATCTAAAATGGAACAAAAAGTATATCCCAAAATATATTTCAAAGTATGTTCCTAATTGTATTCATAAATATATTCTAAAATATATCCCTAATTATATTCGAAAATATATTATGAAATATGTTCCTAATTGTATTAGAAAATATATTTCAAAATGTGTTCCTAATTATGTACGAAAATATAGTCTGAAATATGTTCCTAATTATATTCGACAAATATTCTGAAATAAATATTATTTCAAGTCTACTGAAAAACTACATAATTCGCCAAGTTAATTTTATGTACCTCACAAAATTATTTTTCACACTAAATGAGGAGTAAAACGTAAGGATATTAACTTTTAAATTAACAAAATAATAAAAAAGTTGTTTTGATGGCCAATATGTAATATTAGAAGCAGTTAAAATCTAACAGTTTAATTAAATTTAGTAGCTAAAACACTTTAAAAAATTAACATTATGTTATAATATTTCAGAATTATAATGAAATGATATACATTTTTGAAGGTGAATTATCCAGTGCATAACTTAAGCCAAGAAACAGTCCAGTTTTTAAATTAAAGAAAATTTTATTATTATAAAAACATTACACTAAAATCAAATAACAACTATTCAAGATATACAACATATCATTTTACTTTGTACAATTGTGCATACTTCTCTTCAACTTATGCCGTAAATATGCAATCCTTGCATTAACTGCAGCACCAAATTGCCCCTTGGATGTACAAGGAAATTTTTTAACTGTTGCTTCTGTAAGAGAATGAGAATGATATAGTGTAAACCAAAATGAAAGAGTAATTAATCAAACTTTTAGTTTCAAAACTGAAAATAATTATTGTTATTTTGTAGATAAATTTGTTTAGTAATGTAAACTCCAATAACAGCTATAACAATCATGTACAATAAAGTTGGAATAAAATTTATTATTTTTGTAAATACCGAAGTCATGCCTTGTGAAAATTCGAGTATGTTATCTACTTGATCGCCAATGAGCACGGCTAACACGTCCTTCCACGACGCTTGATTGCAAAACAAAGAAATGTTTGGATGATCTTGTACTATTCCAGAACAAGTTTCCGAGCAAGGTTGCAACGACTCCGAGCCGCAAGGTGCTTGAAATCTAGTGTCGGAAGAATCAGACACATCGCATCCAGGCAAATGATGAATGTTTATGTCTTTGTCGTGGCAACTCAATTGCAATACTTTGCATTTATAGTTTGTCTCAGAATTGATCATTATACAACTGCTAATATACTTTTTATAGTGATTCAAGAAAATTCCCAACGAAACACCACCCATGGTCGCTAACAACGTCGTCCCCAAAAGTGTGTATCGATTGGCCGCGAAAAAATCTCGCAACTTTGAGTATTTCTTGTTCGTATTTATCAACTTTTCGACTTCCTGGGACGATTTACCATCCAATTCTTGCAAAAACGGTTTAAGTTTTTCTCTATTTTTCTCGAGCAACTTTATTTGTTTTTTGTAAAAATCGTCTAGATCATTTTTTACGGCGCACACCGAGTCCGACGACAGATTCAAACCTGAATTTATTTTGTTGAATGCTTCTTTGATTTTGCCAGTTTTCAACTCTTTTAAAAAGTCGCTCAAATATACATTGCCTATTTTAATTCTATAGCCGTCTTCTATTGGGTCCAGCTTGTACAAATTCGATTTTCCCAAAACATTTTTCAACTGTTGCTCGTTTTTCGGTACCGATTTTACCACGTCTTTCACCAAATCGTCCAGATAATTTTTGGAGGCGTGAGAACCTACGTATACCGAACTAAAGCTTTGTACATGTTTTTGTTGTAGTAGTATAGTTTTATCTATAGTTTATATACGTTTGAAGCTAGATACGAATTCAAAATCGACCTAAATTCCATTTTCGAAGCTAGCCGTATGAATACTGAACAAAAAACAAAAAAATGCAATTTTTACGCATTTATAGTATTGCCGCAACCAACCTGCCCCCGGTGCAACCGGGAAAAGCACGAGGAGGAAGTATGCAAGGAGGCCTTACCCTGCGTCAACTGTGACGGCCCACACCCGGCTTTCTCCCGAGACTGTGCAAAGCTGAAGGAGGAGAAGAAGGTAATGGAAATAAACACGGTAGAGAAACTATCCTATTTCGAGGCCCGTAAAAAATACAGGACTCTCGTCGCTCCTGTCTTCTCGAAGTCCTTCGCGTCCTTGGCAGCAACACCAGTGAAGAGGAGTACAATTGCCACCCAGACGGATGATCCACCAATCCAGGTTGCTCAGAAAAAAATGCATAAGAAAGAAAAAACAAAAGAGAATGGCAATAATGAAAAAGAAAAATCAAATACATCTAAAGCAAGTACACCACAGAAGGGGCCCAATGGCAATGCCCCTACTGTGACCCATTTAAAAAATGGGTCACCAATAAAAAATGGTGGAGGAAGACCGGACAAGACTCCTTCTCCTGGTCCCTCCCGCAAACCTCCTCCTGTATCCGAGGAGAGGATGGAGGAGGACACACTTTCCGAGGGTAAGTGGGAAAACTCCCTCCCAACTCTCCGGAAGAAAGGGGGGAAGGGGAAGTTAAAGAGATAAACTTCCAGTGTGACGGACTTTTTAAAAAAATAACTTTTTAAATTTTAACTCATATTTATTTATTTATTTTATTTTAAACATGTTTTTATCTATACAGTGGAACTACAACGGTTTTTACACGCACAGGGAAGAATTGGAGATCCTAATTTCTGATCTCAACCCTGCGTGCATATTTTTGCAAGAGACGCCGAGATGTCGTGGCCCTGGATGGTGACTCCGTCCCTGCCTGCCGCCTCCACCGCTGCCCGTATCACCGGTTCCATCCGTCGTTGGGCGGTACGCCGGAAGGCGAGCGATGTCCTCCGGGATCGGGTCCTCCCCCCCACCGTAAACCCCGCGGAAGTGCGTCTCCACCTCCTCCAGCGGGATGTCGCAGTAGCGGGAAGCCCCGCCCAGGATCTCCTGCATGGCGGTCTTGGGGCTCTGGCGAAATAGTTTTTGAAGGTCTGACGCAGCTTTCGTGTTGTAACCTTCACGTCGGGGCGTCTCGCGTCTGGGGCATTGCGTCGTGGGGCGCCTGGGCGCTACTCCCTCCCTCCCTCTTCCCCTTCTGGCGGCGAGTCTTCATCGCCGCCACGAAGTCGTCCACCACCCGTTCGAATGCCCCCCAGGGCCCGCCGATGGCCTCACGGATCTTCTCCTCCCAGCGCCTCTCGTCCTCCGACGCCGGGATGTAGTTGGCGTCGGCTATTGGCGCTGGGGTTTCGCCCTTGGGATCTTCCGGAGGCCGTTGGTCTGTCTCCTCCGGTCGCGGTGGCGGCGCGGGAACCTCTTCTTCGGGGAGGGCGCGGAGCGGCCCGGCGGGTCGCCCCACGACAGTCAGTGCATCGTCAGTACGACCTGGCACCTCCATGCCTGGAGGGACGGGATCGGGAGGGGGTTGGGGGCGATGGGTCGCTTCGTGGTTAGCGAGGCCTCTTTTCGTGGGGCACGAGAAGTCGCATGCCCCACACTTGAATCTGTAGACTGCACACGCCTCTTCCTTCCTCACGTTCTCCTTGAGGCAGGGGTGTGCGGACGGCTTCCCGCCGATGATGGTTCGGCAGGAGGAGCACCAGTTCACGGTCTCCAGTTTCGGGAGACCGTGAACAGACGTCAGGTGGCGCTCCAGGCTCCTCTTCGTCGCCGTCCACGCCTGCGCACGGAACTTGGTGGCGCAGTCCCCTTCGGTGCAGTCTAGATGGCCTCCGATGGGAAAAACCACGAGCAGTCTGTTCTCGATGCGTATGGTCTTCGTCGGTACTTCGTCGAGATACGCCGGCAAAGGCGTCCTATCTTCGTCTGCTGTCGTCTGCCGTACTTCCACGGCCGTCTCGTCGTCAGTTAACGAGGGTGGAGGGGGGGTGTCCGAAGCGGGGTCCTGCGTGGCGGCGAAGAGCACCTCCACCTCCGGCCGCTGGAGCAGCGGCGAAAAAGGAGAGGCACCGTCGTCGTCGACCGCACGACGATGGGCACCGCGACCCGGGCGCCTGGAAGGACGCCTCGGGGCCGCGCGCCCCGCCGTCGGCGGTCGGGAAGGGGGTGACGGGCCCTCCTCCCCTACCCGAGGGGGAGAGGAAGGGACGGGAGCCCTCCGCCTGTTCGACTGGCGGGCCCCACGCCCCTCCCCCACCCCTGCGGGCACGGAAGGAGGGCTCCCGGCGACCCGGGCCGAACCCCGTCGCGTCACCCGTCTCCGAGGCGGAGAACCGGGCGGCGAGGCGGGAGGACGGGTCCGGGGCATCGGGGGGCTAGGTAAGAAGAAAGAAAGAGGAAAGGAAAGGACAGATTACCGAGTAGGGGACAGAGGTGCCCCTACCGGCCTTTGCCTAGCGGGTGTGGGGCCGGGGATACCACCAGCCAAGGCTGGCGGTCCCCGAACCCCATTCCGCTAGACTGTAGAGCGGGAAAACCTGAAACGTTAAAAACAAAAAGGAGAAAACACAGACAGCGCGGAACACGACCTAAAAACACACGAGACACACAAACATTAAGCTGATAAGAACAGATTAATTCATTTTATTTAAAAAATTTTGAAAAATGTACATTATTGACCGTTAAAAAGGTTTAAAAGAAAATAAAATAAGAGTTCCCTTCTCGGCCCTATGGCTAAAAGGTAAAAAATACACACATAAACTTTTTTAAAAAGTCTGTCCCTATCAGCACAGCCGTGCTCCACACGTAAAAAACACACATAAGAAAGGAAAAGAAAGGAAAAGATAGGATAGACGAAGGGTGCACTTACTCAATAGTTCACTGGGGGGGGGGGGCTCCATACTTTCACCTCCATCCTCGTATTGTCTATGCCCGCTGATGTGTTCAACGTAGATATCACCTGACCACATTCTTATCAACATCAAGCTGATAAGAACAGATTAATTCATTTTATTTAAAAATTTTTTAAAATGTACATTATTGACGTTATGACAATTAAAAGAAGATAAAATAAAAGATCCCTTCTCGGCCCTATGGCTAAAAGGTAAAATACAAACATATAAACTTTTTAAGAAGTCTTAAAAGTCTGTCCCTATCAGCACAGCCGTGCTCCACATGTAAAAAACAAACATAAGAAAGGAAAAGAAAGGATAGACGAAGGGTGCACTTACACGATAGCTCACTGGGGGGGGGGGCTCCACACTTTCATCTCCATCCTCGTATTGTCTATGGCCGCTGATGTGTTCAACGTAGATATCATGTGACCATCTGATGACGTCGGAGCAGCACAGCCTCTTCATCACTCTTGTGAATCGCCGCGGGGGAGCCAGGGCCCTGAGAACGGGATCGTTCGAAGGGTCCCAGGAACCCAGACTCCCCACGACGAGGGCAGCTACCGACGCATCATACCCCTGGCCTCGCAGTTGGTCGGCGAGCGCGGCGTACTTCTCTTCTTTCCGGAGCCCCTCGGAGTTGTTATCGAAGGGGATGGTCACGTCCACCAGCTGGGCCGTCTTCGTCCTTTCGTCGAACACGACGAGGTCCGGTCTTAAGTTGGAGTCAGTGCCGGGAACAGTCTGGTTGACCCTCACCGTTTGGTGCTCCTTACCCCGGCGTCCGGCGAGGGCCCTTGACAGTCGGTCGAGTATGTCGTTGTGGCGGAGTTGCCACGTCCGGGAATGTCTGGTACAATGATTCAGGACGTGCGGCAGAGTCTCGTCCGCCCTCCCGCAGCGCCTGCACCTTTTATCGCCGCCCGGATACCAGCGGCGGCAGGCGTTGAGAGGAAGTAGGTCTAACCGAGCCCGATGGATGAACCTCCAATCACAAAACCTGGTGTATCTCCCACCCACCAGGAAGTGATTGGAGGCTGCAGACCTCTTCGAGGCATCGATGACCTTCCCCTGGTCCGGCTTGGCAGATAGTCGCGCCAGGTAGAACCCTTGGACCGCGTTCTTCAAGACCCCCATCAGCCGTTGGATGGCACTCGGGGGGACCTTGATTTGGGGGGGCCTATCTCCTGGCCGGTCATCGGTGTCTCGAATTACAATCTGCAGCTCCCTGAGCTCGGCTGACCACCTCCATCCCAGGCCGATCCTAGGCGCAAGGCGGCGGGAGGCTGCACGGACCTGCGTGAAGAGGGACGAGAAGTCACCGCTCTCCTGCCCAAAGTCACCCTGCAGACTACCACTAAGGTACTCTGCAAGGTCCTCGACGGAGGGATGCCTCCTCAGTCTCCTCCTCACCACCTCTCTGAGTCGCCCCCAGGCGATGGTTCGCACCACCGGGTCGCGACACAGGAGGGTCCTGAATCCATGTACCACCGTCAGTATATCAGTCAAGTCAGTCAGGGGGAGAAGGCCTGCGCCGCCGTGTTGGTGGCTGATGAAAACCAACTCTGCCGATCCCCGCCTCGGCAGGTTGTGCCACTTCTTCGCGCAGGCCTTAACGAGTGTATCTGTCTCGGTCAAGTCTTTCTTCAGAGTCTTGCCAACCCGCAGGATAAACTCCAGCCTAGGGAGGAGAAACAGGTTTGTGGCCGAGATCTTCTGCCACGGTGCCAAGAGGCTGCCATCCACCTTCCGTAGATCTTCCCGCAGCCTCTGTAGTTCTTCCTTGGGGGACTGGCAGATGTTGTGGCCGATAGGTACCCCCAAGTACTTATAAGTTTCCCCCTCCGCTAGGATGGTGATGGGGCCTCCCTGGATGTGGAACAGGGAGGGCATCACGGGCTGGTTTGTCCCAAAATTAAGGTCCAAAGTCGCGCACTTGCTCGGCTTGAAGGAGAGCCCAGCTTCGCTGGCCCTCTCCCACGATGGTCAGGAGTCTCTGCATCGCTTCCGGGCTTCTTCCCACGAGCACAACGTCATCCGCGTACGCCAGGGCCGAGATGTCGTGGCCCTTGATGGTGACTCCGTCCCTGCCGGCCACCTCCACCGCTGCCCGTATCACCGGTTCCATCCCCAGGTTGAAGATGGTCGGTGATAACGGGCAGCCCTGCTTCACACCGGCCTGGATGTCAATCGGGCCGGTCTCTCCTGCAGCAACACGGACGGTGGTGCTGCACCGTTGCATCTCAGCAACGGCCGTCCTCATCTCTGCCGGCAGGTCCATCCTCTCGAGCGTACGCGTGATGTGCTGGTGCGGGATCGACCCGAAAGCATTTCGCAGATCCAGCCAAGCAAGTACGATTCGTCCGCGTCGGCGCCTGATCTGGTCGATTGCCGTCTGGAGGAGGAAGTTGTGCTCGTGGCAGCCCTCGAACTCCCGGAAGCCCTTCTGCACGCGTCTGATCTTATTTCCTGACACCGACCACGCCAAAACGCGGTCGGCCAGGACGCCGGCGTACAGCTTGGCGATAACATTGCCAAGCGCCAAGGGCCTCCAGTTGCCGATGTCCTGGCGGTTCCCACCCTTGTGGATGAGGACAGTTCGAGAAATCTTCGACGAGCACGGAGTCTTCCCCTCCTTCAGACAACGGTCGTAGATCAGGCTTAGTATTCGTCCTTTAGGGTCGTTGGCCTTCAGGTCGGCATAAGTGAGTCCATCCGGACCTGGGGCCGTGTTTTTCGTCCTCGTCAGTCGGGTCCGTACTTCTTCGCCAGAGATGCCACGCAGGAGCCTCGCCCTCTCGGCGTCCGTCGTTGGGCGGTACGCCGGAAGGCGAGCGATGTCCTCCGGGATCGGGTCCTCCCCCCCACCGTACACCCCGCGGAAGTGCGTCTCCACCTCCTCCAGCGAGATGTCGCAGTAGGGGGAAGCCCCGCCCAGGATCTCCTGCATGGCGGTCTTGGGGCTCTGGCGAAATAGTTTTTGAAGGTCCGACGTGGCTTTCGCGTCGTAACCTTCACGTCGGGGCGTCTCGCGTCTGGGGCGTTGCGTCGTGGGGCGCCTGGGCGCTACTCCCTCTCCCTCCCTCTTCCCTTTCTGGCGGCGAGTCTTCATCGCCGCCACGAAGTCGTCCACCACCCGTTCGAATGCTCCCCAGGGCCCGCCGATGGCCTCATGGATCTTCTCCTCCCAGCGCCTCTCGTCCTCCGACGCCGGGATGTAGTTGGCGTCGGCTATTGGCGCTGGGGTTTCGCCCTTGGGATCTTCCGGAGGCCGTTGGTCTGTCTCCTCCGGTCGCGGTGGCGGCGCGGGAACCTCTTCTTCGGGGAGGGCGCGGAGCGGCCCGGCGGGTCGCCCCACGACAGTCAGTGCATCGTCAGTACGACCCGGCAGCTCCATGCCTGGAGGGACGGGATCGGGAGGGGGTTGGGGGCGATGGGTCGCTTCGTGGTTCGCGAGGCCTCTCTTCGTGGGGCACGAAAAGTCGCATTCTCGTCCGGCGCCTAGTTTTTAAAAACTTCGCTGCTGATCGAGGATAGGCATGACGCATAGTTACAAGTTACAGACTCATTCACATTTAACTCGCGCACTGTCACGTCCTCTCCAAAAATGGAGTCCACGTACAATGGCTCATTACGTTGAGCTGTTGGATTTGCGTTGCGCTCTAAACTAGATGATGGCGGTGGTACAGTTGTCTGAGAGACACTTGGTTTACCTTTAGGTTTGAGGGGCTGTGGTTTACTCCTAATCTTTTCCGGTTTACCTCTGTAGCCTGGGCATACCTTGCGTATCTCTTCTGCTGTCATCGTTTCGCTCATTTCTCCTTTCTTTGCATCCATTATGCGGAAAGATTTTGACTAATTGTCGACGTGTTCCCTTCAGAAAACTGGGGTCTGGTCTTAGGTTAGAGTCAGTCTGTATGTAGTTGTATACATCTTAATTAATATATATATATATGTATATATTGAATATAAGGTTACATAGTAAATTATGATCTTAATTATTTTACATATAATTATTCATCAGAAAAGAAATGTTAACAATATAATATTTGTATCAAGGATAGAGAGCAGCATTCCTGGAAGTAGAAGCTGGTAATGATGGATATAACGGTTTTGGCAGAGGTGTTGGTTTTGGTTTAATTAATGCTGATGTTAATAATTTTTCTTCATTTTTACCTATCTCATAATTTTGTATAGTGAAGGCTGTACAAATCTCTTTGACTCACCTTAAGGAAAGAGGGACCTATGTTAAATTCATGTGGATCCCCGGCCACGTAGGAATGATAAAGCAGCCAAGGAAGCTCCCAGCAAACCCGAGATCGATAGGGATGCCGTCGTCTCGGAAGACCTACGGGCCACATTCAGGAGCTCAGCTCTGAAGGAATGGCACCTTTCATGGTACTCTATTAAGGAGAACAAGCTGCGTATGATCAAGAATGACACAATATACTGGGCGTCCTCTGTCAGAAACAGTAGAAGAGGGGAGGTAGTCGTCACTCGGTTGAGGATTGGGCATAGTGTCCTGACACATTCGTACCTGTTCTCCATCCCTCGTGTACCACCTCAATGTGAGGATTGCCACTCTCTAGTCAATGTAAGACCCCTTCTGACAGACTATCATAAGTACTCTGAGCTACGCAGCAAATATTTTATCACAGGAGATTTAGACGACATCTTTGGCAACAATTCTCAAGGATAGATAGAGTTTTGTCCTTCTTGAAGGGGGCTGGCCTCTTTCACAGGTTTTAAACATTGACTCCAGTATTCATTACCACGGTTACTTTGTTAAATTATCATTGAATTTTAATTTTAAAAAAATTAAATTCTAGTTAAGTAAATATAATTTAATATATTGCACTTTAAGGTGCTAAATGACCTTAGCTGTCGAAGCACCTACAAAATCCCAATCGTACTACAAGTGCTGCAGACATCTACCTGGGGTCTTCCAAACCTCAATTGAAAATTTTCATTAAAATATCTTAAATAATACTCATATCCTATAGCATGTTTAGCCATGAACATTTCATGCATTTGCCTCCCTGTCAACCTTGCATCTAAGTAAAAGGTCTCTTTACCTCCATAATGGGTCCGCTTCTGTGGGAATGATAAAATATGTTCATAAAATACCTGTCTAAATGTCGGTTTATAAAAAAAATTAAGGAAAACTTAACTTGAAACTTAAATTCAAATTAACTTAACAACTTAAATGTGTTCACGATAAAAATTAGCGTGGATTATCGCCATCTGTTTTTCTTTAGTTGAACCTATGACAAATGCTATGCGTTTATCTAAATTGGCAGTGAATGTTGAGGTAATTGGCGATTAGCATACCGTATTATCGCCGATCGTAAGAGTTTTCGGCACAATGGACCAACTGATGGACGATGACATTGATGGCATGTTGGCAGTTTTATTGATTGCTTCTGCAGCTCTTCTGATGAAAAAATGTTAAAGAAGATAAGCCGTAAGGCCTGTTAATCACGACAGGAACAGCCGAGGACAATTCCGTCTGATCATGAACAATTTGTCAAATACACTTGGTTTAATGCGATTTTATTTGATGAGCTTCTGGGGTTATTAAAACCAAGGATCGACAGGCACCACGGAAAACCTTTGGAACCAGAGATGAAGTTAGCTCTCACATTAAAGTAAGTTTAAACGAGCCTATACCTATTCTATTGGTAGTAATACAGAAAAAAATAACGAAAATAGATATTAATTTTTATGCATTTATTATAATGGAATAATAACACCTTATTAAAGTCCATCATCTTGCCAGTAGTTTTCCTTACAAAGTTTATTAGATTATTATTAGTATTAATACAGAAAAAGTAAGAATGGAAATAGATATTAAGGGAACGTTTTATTTACTGTTTCAGATACTTATCTCAGGGAGGTTCAATGCAAAGTGTGGCTTGGTCATACTGCATTGGGAAAAGCATGGTGTCTAAGGTGGTTGAAGAGGTATGTCAGACTATTTGGGAGGTGTTGGGACCAGTCTATCTGATGTCACCTACCAGGAAGGACTGGGAAGACATATCTCAAGGCTCTTGTAGAAGATGGAACCTTCTCAATTGTTTAGGTGCCATTGATGGGAAGCATATTCATACAAGCTCCAGCATCTTCCAGGTCGTCGTATTTTAACTACAAAAAGACTTTTTCGATTGTGCTGATGGCCATATGTGACCGTAAGCACAAGTTTACTTTGGTAGATGTTGGTGCTTATGGTGGGATTAGTGATGGTGGTGTTTTCAGTAATTCATCTTTTGGTGAATGCATATCAAATGAAACGTTGGCAGGCTTGGATGTACCAAGCCCAACAGAACTTCCTGACATTAATGTGAAAATGCCTTATTTCATTGTTGGAGATGATGCATTCATTCCCTTTAAAAAGGAATTTGATGAAGCCTTATCCAGGGAAGAATCTTTGTAATAAAAAGAAAATTTTAAACTACCATTTGTGCCGGGCCAGAAGAGTCATAGAAAACTCTTTTGAAATACTTGCTTCCAGATGGAGGATTCTTTGAAATAACATTTCTGCTAGTCCAGACTTAGTGGAAAAAATTGTCCTTTCAACTGTGTGTCTGCATAACTACATTATGACAAAAGAAGCTATGCAAGAAAATTGGCGGTACTGTCCATCAAATTTTGTCGACCGTGAACTGCAAGATGGCACTGTAATTTCAGGGCAGTTAGGGAGGAAGGAAGTGCCTTACCTAACTGTCCGAGATGGGGTGGCAATAATGCCACAAGGGAGGCATTTCTGCAGAGGGACATACTGGCAGATTATCTCTGCTCTGAAGCAGGCCAAGTACCTTGGCAGATGACTGATAAACAGGGGCATACAACCTGATGATGACAGGGTGGCATGTTAGAAGTTAATTCACAAAGAAATGAAGAAAAAATATAAAATAAAGGATTAAAAGTTTGATTAACCCGGCGGTACTCGCGCGAATTTTTTGCACATCTTTACTCGCGTGGGGTGTCCCTGACACCCCACTCTAATTTTTCTTTACTTGTTCATGCAGCCATTATTATGAGTAAATTGTTGATCCGTTATGGTTTTTATGTATGTCTGTTGAAATTGGTACATATGAACAATTTTATTTTGCCGGTTAATTTATTTTTCTTGGAATTTTATGAATATAACAGACGAAAAGTATAAACAAATACTCCAATAATAAAATGTCAAGAAATTTTTATTTTTTTTCTTTGTAACATTCATTACATACTTTTGCATGTGATTTGCACACATCCTTCTTTCACAGAAACAACAGAAGTGTTTTGTTTTTATGTCTGTACTCCTTGGGCACACAACACATCTACCGCTGCTTCCCTCTCTAATTTTTTGAAGTCCGAGACAGAGTGCGCCTGTGCTTTTGTCATCTCGCACATCTTTTGGGGCTAAGCTACATCCAATGTGTAGTGTATATACAGCGGAACTTACAGCCATAAAGGTCGCCCTAGATGGCATTGATTGTCATGACAATCCAATCCTGGTTTCCTCCGACTCAATGAGTGCACTGAAAGCCATTGCCTGCTACGATCCTGTACACCCATTAGTGAAGGCTGTACAAATCTCTTTGAGTCACCTTAAGGAAAGAGGGACTTATGTTAAATTCATGTCGGTCCCCGGCCACGTAGGAATAGCAGGCAATGAGGCTGCTGATAAAGCAGCCAAGGATGCTCTCGGCAAACCCGAGATCGATAGGGATGCCGTCGTCTCAGGAGACCTACGGGCCGCATTCAGGAGCTCAACTCTGAAGGATTGGCACCTTTCATGGCATTCTATTAAAGAGAACAAGCTGGGTATGATCAAGAATGACACAAGGCACTGGGCGTCCTCTGTCAGAAACAGTAGAAGAGAGGAGGTAGTCATCACTCGGTTGAGGATTGGGCATAGTGCCCTGACACATTAATACCTATTCTCCATCCCTCGGGTACCACCTCAATGCGAGGATTGCCACTCTCTAATCACTGTAAGACAACGTCTGACAGACTGTCGTAAGTACTCTGATCTACGCAGCAAATATTTTATCACAGGAGATTTAGACAACATCCTTAGCGACAATTCGTCAAGGATAGATAGAGTTTTATCCTTCCTGAAGGGGGCTGGCCTCTTTCACAGATTTTAAACATTGACTCCGGTATTCATTACCGCGGTTACTTTGTTAAATTATCATTGAATTTTAATTATAAAAAATGACATTCTAGTTAAATAAATGAAGTGTAATATACTGTACTGTACGGTGCTAAATGACCTTAGTTGTCGACGCATCTACAAAATCCCAATCCTACCTACCTACCTGGAAGAAGAAGTTGTGCTCGTGGCATCCCCGGAAGCCCTTCTGTATGCCGCTGATCTTCTTTCCTGAAACCGACCACGCAAGGATGCAGTCGGCCAGTACGGCGGCACACAGCGGGGCCAATTACAGGAAAACCTGTCAGAAATTAATTTGATATATTTCTTTGATGCGTAATGCTGCCTATATTTATTTTTGTTATTTTTGATAAATAAAACAATTATTAAAGCAATAACTTAATATTTATGTACATTTTCAGAATAAAATACTCATATTTTTATTACTCCGATGCAGACGAGCTTGTCGACTCATCACTGCTTTCAGTGAGCAGTTCCAAACTTTCTTCTAATGTGTCTTTAATATCTGGAGGTTCCAACATATCTAGAGCTTGTTTGCAAAATTTTTTTTCTCTATGGTAGCTCCCTGAAACTTAATATGTATGGGTACGATGATATCAACAATAAATGAAAACCATCTTCGTTTGTTATGACCCTTGAAACTTTGCGAGAGAATCCTTCACTATGTTTTTTTAAATCCTTATTTCGATCTTCCTGCACTTCTTCACTTAGTTGCCTTATCAGAAGTAAAGCATTAGCTATCACTTTGGGGCCATGTACTAAAACTTTATGCACACTTGGTGGCATGGGAGATAGTAGATTAATTTCGTACCCACTAGAAATCGTTTGCATCACTACATTAAATATTTTTGTAATTTCCACATCAACACCAGTGATGCTTGCCGAAATGTCTGAATACTCGAAAAACCGCCTAGCAGTGTTGCCATTATTTGTACTACCGAATCCTGGCTTTAGCTTGTCTAATAATAATCCTAGCTGACTCTTAAATTTAGCTTGAATAGCTCTTTTTTGGTCGGCAACAATTTTCTTTTGTTGTTCCCCTCGAGATTGCCATTTTTTTAAAGGCAGTTTATATGAGAGATGTAATAGACATTCAAAAAAACCAAATCCATCCATGTAAGATTGAAAGCCCAAACTCTAATTTTGACACGTCAACTTCCCTAGATGGTACTTTTTCAAGAACATTAAAATCTTTAGATGTTAAGCCACAGATGTAACATCGTTGCGTAGATTTTGTTCCTGTCACAGAATTACAGATTTTTCCATCTACCATGGTAAACAGCAGCTTATGAGTGACCTGAATAGTGACATCATTGAAATTAAATGTCGAGGGTCTTAGCTCGTTTATTTGGTCTTGAATTTGTTGTTTATATCGTACTATTAGTTCACTTGTTTCGTGTGCAAATTGAAATTTAATTGGTCTGCAGAATCGTGTTGAAGAAGTCCCCAGATTCTGCCACAGAATGTTTCTTTCTTTAGCATCCAGGCTTACCAAATAAAAGTTGAATAGGCACAAGTGACATCAAAAAAATGCTTGCATCACTTTGGACTTCGTCATCATATTTCTGTTTATATTCACTTTGTCCAGATGATCCGTCGAAGCCCTATTTAGAAATAAGAATTAAGTTGTGCAATTTCTCTGGTTCTTGCGCTTCTATAACTTCCTTTTGAGCTTTTAATAGACGAAAAACCGTGTGGTCCAACAGCACTTGCAACTTAACCTCAGCAGATGTGGATGTAATTGATAGACTTCTCGGTTAGGATAGCATTCCATTTTTGCTTTTTGTACAATTTTGTAAGACGGAAATCTTAATTTGTCATTACATCTGATTATACTGTATTGATGTCGTGTCAGTTTAGCCTCAACTATCATCGAAAGAGTTTCTTCCCCAGAATGTTGTTTTATTTTACCTGTTTGATACTTCTTCCTGTTTGATACTTCTTGAAAGTAGTCCGATATTTTTCAGCTCGTGTAGGCGTTGTCGATGTTATCTCTTTAATTAATTGGAAGCCTCTATCTGGCCGGACGAACGTAAGCTCATTTGAGTGGCATAGGACAATTCCTCATTAGAATGTTGAGTTTGCAAATCCTCTATTTTTTGACGTTTGGTCCATTCAGAACTTTCTGTAAAACTTTGTTGAGGACATCCCACTTTTTTCTTGTCTTTCTTCAAATAGTTTGGAAAACATACTGAAGTTTCTAGCCATGTTATATTATTTGAAATAAATCTGTCTCTTTTTCTATTTGATTTCTGTCCACCTTCTTTTAAATTCTGATATAAAACGTGACAGTTTTTTGTAGAGATCGGGAAGAAATTCTTCTGGACATTGTGTACGTTTTTCGATGTATTTTTTTTCCCCTTGCGGGAAGGGGGTAGAATACTCCCGCAGCCCCTCTGCTGGTCGTAAGAGGCGACCAATGGGCGAGGAGACAACCTCGTAAAAAAACCCAAAGTTCACTCAGGGTAGTTTCCAAACAGCATGTGGGTCTGCTGTTTGAGTTTTTGCCATAACATCCGGCTATCGGATCGGTGTTTGCCGTGCGTGGAGACCCGTAAGGTGGGGAAGAGAAGCCTGGTGGTTGAGCTCACTGGACCTCATCTGGGTTTCGGATGCTCAAGATGCGATCCGTGAGCAACACACCACTTTGGCCTCGGACTCAGTGTAAACGGGATGTCGGGTGCTATGGGGGTCTGTGTAGGGGGGTCGAAGGTGCATGGGTTTGGAGGGCCCATGCACTGGATATCTTACCCGAAGCAGACAACCTAGTCAGAGGTGCTATATCCTGCTGGTTAGCCCTGGCGTCTGCATCAGTTTGTGGTGCGGCATCCCATTTGTAGCTCCGTGGTGGGTGGGGAGACCAGAGGATGAATCTCTATATCTTTAATTATGGCGGAAAACTTTCCACCTCTTAAAAGATCCCGTCCGGATGCGGGCGGGGGAAGAACCCGTCTGGTCACAGACGGGGGAGAAAGTGTTAAAAAGTGCTTGAAATACCTGGTTATGAAACGTGTAACAGAAGGTGAGACCTTTACCAAAGTGTCTCCCTTCTTAATTTATAATGCTCTGTCATCACAAGTACCCGGGCCTCTTAATTCAGTGAAGAAGCTCAGGGACGGAACTCTGTTAATTCAAACGTGCATTGAACTCCAGAGCACAAAAATACTGGGAATGACGATGATGAAGGACATGCCAGTCTCGGTGGAGGCTCATAAAATGCTGAACACCTGCCAGGGGGTCATAACCAACTATGACCTTCTGTACACAGACATCGAGGAATGTAAGCAAGAGCTGGCCCCGCAGGGGGTGATAGACTGTAGGTGGCTGACAATAAAGAGGAATGGTGAGGTCATCAATTCCACCTCGATGATCCTCACATTCTCCCTCGATAAGCTGCCAGAGAAGGTCAAAGTTGGTTATGAGGTCTGTTCAGTCAGACCTTCCATACCGAGTCCTCTGCGCTGCTTCCAGTGCCAGAAGTTTGGCCACACTGCGCCTCGTTGCAAAGGCAAACCAACCTGCCCCCGGTGCAACCGGGAAAAGCACGAGGAGGAAGTATGCAAGGAGGCCTTACCCTGCGTCAACTGCGACGGCCCACACCCGGCTTTCTCCCGAGACTGTGCAAAGCTGAAGGAGGAAAAGAAGGTAATGGAAATAAAGACGGTAGAGAAACTATCTTATTTCGAAGCCCGTAAAAAAAAATACAGGACTCTCGTCGCTCCTGTCTTCTCGAAGTCCTTCGCGTCCTTGGCAGCAACACCAGTGAAGAGGAGCACAAATGCCACCCAGACGGATGATCCACCAATCCAGGTTGCTCAGAAAAAAATGCATAAGAAAGAAAAAACAAAAGAGAATGGCAATAATGAAAAAGAAAAATCAAATACATCTAAAGCAAGTACACCACAGAAGGGGCCCAATGGCAATGCCCCTACTGTGACCCATTTAAAAAATGGGTCACCAATAAAAAATGGTGGAGGAAGACGGGACAAGACTCCTTCTCCTGGTCCCTCCCGCAAACCTCCTCCTGTATTCGAGGAGAGGATGGAGGAGGACACACTTTCCGAGGGTGAGTGGGAAAACTCCCTCCCAACTCTCCGGAAGAAAGGGGGGAAGGGGAAGGTGCACGTTTTTTTCAGCTTATGACTGGCCAATATATATACAAAAATAATAACCAGATTTCAAAGCTGGGAAACACTGGGAACACTAGTAAATATCCACATATCTTTAATTTTGTTGTGAAAAAACAAAAGAGAATGGCAATAATGAAAAAGAAAAATCAAATACATCTAAAGCAAGTACACCACAGAAGGGGCCCAATGGCAATGCCCCTACTGTGACCCATTTAAAAAATGGGTCACCAATAAAAAATGGTGGAGGAAGACCGGACAAGACTCCTTCTCCTGGTCCCTCCCGCAAACCTCCTCCTGTATTCGAGGAGAGGATGGAGGAGGACACACTTTCCGAGGGTGAGTGGGAAAACTCCCTCCCAACTCTCCGGAAGAAAGGGGGGAAGGGGAAGGTGCACGTTTTTTTCAGCTTATGACTGGCCAATATATATACAAAAATAATAACCAGATTTCAAAGCTGGGAAACACTGGGAACACTAGTAAATATCCACATATCTTTAATTTTGTTGTGAAAATTTCACAGTTAAGTAAACCTATTTAATAATTATTATTACAATATGGAAATCAATTATGTATAGTAAATTTTTAATTAACATATCTGAAGGTAGTTATTCCATGTTAAAAGGAATTCGGAAAGAATTATCAACGCAAGTAATACAAACACAAAAACACAGTTTGTTTCATGCTCACACAACCACTTTGGAGAACAAACAATTTTCAACTAATATGGCAACAATAGGATCTGTGCAATTGGCCGATCACCAACAATAACTTGCACGGGCAGGTATAAACTCTCAATTACAAATAATTTTAATACCTTTGTAGCTATTCCATTTCTTAAGTTTCTGCCGCTACTGGGTTGAGGAGGCTGAGGGGCTGTGCCACGCCCCCCACCGTTTGACACATCAGCCCTCCGCATTCGTGGCAGGGAGAGAGGGCTGCGCAACGACACACAGTGGTCGGAAGACCCTCGTTTCCCGGACAAAAGTCTGATGAAAATAATATTTTTCTCGTAAAAAGCAGTGTTTAAAGATTGTTTGGTGCAAATTTTTGGGATGCTGACAACGTGTTGTTATTACCTTCATTTAGAATTAGGTGTAGTAAAGAAATGGGGAATGCTGTTATAGTAAAACTTTAAAAAATGAAAAGGGGTGACAAATATGTGCCAAAAAAATTAAAAGAGGTGAGAAATATGCAATATATTATCAAATTTCTTCTTCTTCAGAGTCAATTGGCAGAGGAAAGTCCGACTTCTCATGAGGTTATCTTAGCAGCTGTAGGACATCATTCGAAAACATCGTGTCCTTCTGTCGCATCTTTCTTCTCATGCTGGAGATCAATGGGTCGGACGATACTAGCAGAATGTGGAATAAGTCTTCGTTGCATTCCACCCTTGGCATCTTCTGAGTATTCATTTCTCTGTATGTCTTGGTGCCCTTATTCCTGGCCTCTGGGGCCTCCTCGGAAAACAGTCCTATAGGCAATGGAGCAACTTGTATGATATCAGCCCCATGGATAAGGAGCTTATGAAGCGAGGCTGGCATCTAACACCAACCGTACAAATTTACATAGAGCTGGGCTGTGTCCCTAGTGTAGTCCTGGAAAGCCTCAACATTTATCTCGTAAGAACTTCCCAAGGCATGTAAGATATTTGACAAGTGCTGAATTAGATTGGCATCAACTCCGCTAATATCTGCGGAAAGTGCATGCTGCTCAAAGAAACACTGTGCAGAGTTCCCATCGTTAGTAGTACCGCTGCCTTGCTTTGGTTGATCTACTATAATGCCCATTTTTTCTCTGAAAGCCTTCTTCTCGCAGCAATACTTTTTTTGTCGTGTTCTGTAGAGACGCCATTTCTTAATATGTAATTTATATGCAATGTGCAGGACACACTCATAGGCCCTTGTCCAGCAATGCAAAGGTGACAGGCCATAGTGGTATGCCTCAGAGTTCACCGTTTTTTTTTGCTATCTCCTCCAAGTTATTCATTTCCGATGGCTTTGACCGGTAAATATTGCAGGTCTGGGATGAGGCAGTAGATGTAAGTTACCCTGACGGAATCGACCAAGGCGGCATATTTCTCCATCTTCCTCGCCCTGGCCACCCTGAGAGCTTCCGGCCGGTTCTCGAAGGGCACCGTGACGTCGATGACGTGGATCGGCCCTTCGAGTCCCTCACGGACGACGATATCCGGTCGCAGCAGGGAATCCACCCCGGCGATCGTCCTGTCGAGCGCGACATCCCACGCGGGCGGGAGATACTCCAGCAGGATGTTGATGATGCCATCATGCCGTCGCCTCCGGCCGTCCGACATCGGCAGGCAAGTGGTTGATGACATGGGGCAGAGTTTCCTCCTCCGCCCCGCATCGCAGACACCTGGTATCTCCCCGCGCTCTTCCTCGTCTGGCGACGTTCAATGGAAGAAGATTGAGCCACGCCCGGTGTATGAAGCGCCAGTCGCAGAACCGAATGTGCCGCCCCGAACGCACAAAGTGGTTGGACACACTCTGCGACATGGTCACCTCCATAACCTTGCCCTGATCTGGTTTCCGAGCAAGGCTACACCGGTACGACTCAATCACCACCCTACGGAGGACCCGACAGATAGCATCTCGCGATCTGCCGGTGACGATCACCGTGTGGAGTTCCGGAACCGACGCCGTTACGCGAACACCCAGTCCCCCTCGCGCGTCGCTCCACTCCCACACCACACGATCGGTTGCAGGCTCTTGGTCGACGCCCGGATGCGTGACCACACCGATGCGGCGTCGCCAACGTCCGCACCCAGACGTTCCTCACCCGCCCCACTAAGATAATGGCAGAGTACCTGCAGGCCAGGTGTCTCCGCCGCCCTACCTACCTTTCGTTGAACGACGTCCGTCAGGGCTTCCCAGGCGGTCGTCCTCGTGCCCCGGTCCCTGCACGTCAGCATACGCAATCTATGCGCCACTGACAGCAGGTCGATCAGGACACGGAGGGGGATGAACCCGGCTCCACCAAGAGATGGCGGAGGGGAAGAATCTCCCTCGCCGCCTTTGTAGGAAGGTTCATCCATGACCGCGGGAACCTGCAGATCTCTGCGTCGACCCGCCGCAGGTCCTTCTTCATAATTCTGCAGACCCTAAAAAGGAATTCGCATCTGGGAAGGAGGAAAGTGCGGAGAGAATCCAGTTTCTGCCAAGGGGCCAGGTCGCTCCGGCCAACGGCGCGTAGGTCACTGACCAAGCCCGTCAGCAGCTCCGTCGGCGTTTGAGCGTTCCTGATGCCCATTAGCACGCCTAGATAACGATAGAACTCTCCCCGTGCCAACGTGGACATCGCACTTCCCTGCACGTCGGACGCTGTAGGCTGGGCACCGCGCACTCTTACCCCGGGACCGTAACGCAGATGGTGGCTGGCACACTTGGCAGCTTTAAATGACAGGCCACACCATTCAGCCACCCGGACTACGATCCGGAGCAGCTGACGCAGCATGCCCTCGCTCCTCGACACCAGAGCGAGGTCATCCGCGTAGGCCAGGACACTATAAGACTGCGTTCCTGACCTGTAGCCTGCCAGCGCCCTCTTCGTCTCGACGGACCTCACCATGGGCTTGATGGCGAGGTTGAAAGCACTGGAGACAACGGGCAGCCTTGGCGAACGCCATGCACCACTTGGAGGGGGCGGAGTAAACCCGCGGATAGTTCTCACACGAGTCGTACCCCCCGTCAGCAGATCATCGATCGCCGCAGTCATCCCCTGCGGCATTCCGAAGGTCCGCAGCGTCCCGACGATCTGCCGGTGCGGGATGGATTGAAAAACATCCGCAAAGTCCAGCCATGCCACTGCGATCTCCTTTCCGTTCCTGTTGGCGTCCTCCAGGAGGGCTTGCAGCACAAAAGAGTGTTCAAAACAGCCCTCCGACGTCTGGACGAAACCCTTTTGGATCGGAAACGAGATCCGGAAACGAGATCCGACGACCCGACTCTGCCCAGGCGACATCACAGTCCGCCAGGCAGCCCGTGTAGAGCTTGGCGATCGTCGGAAGGAGGGAGAGCGGCCGCCAGTTCCCCAGCACCTCGGGGTCCCCTCCCTTGTGGACGAGCACCGTGCTCGATATTTTCCACGAAGGTGGGACCCTACTCGTGCGGAGGCAGCGATCGAACACATTGGCGATCGCTAGGCAGCCGGGGTCAATCTTCCTCCAGGTCCCATAGGTCACTCCATCCGGTCCGGGGGCCGTCGCATTCGTCCTCGAAAGCCTGCCGGCCACTTCAGCAGGCGTAACGGGACGGAGCAACAGACGCTTCTCGGCCTCGGTAGATGGAGCGGCGAAGTCCGGAACTTCGGTCGGGGGCCTCGTCCAGGGGATGAGGGCAGTGCAGCGGGGAGAATCTGGCAAGAATCTCCCCATCCGTCGCCCTGCAATGAAGGTCCTCACCGCCGCCTCGAAAGCTCTCTTCCTATCAACCTGTAAAGGAATTGGAGGCGGCCAGCAGCCCGGGCCGCCTCCTCCTGAGGGGCCGGCCCACTCAGAATACTCCGGTCGATGTTCCGGCGCGCGGTCCCTTCACACGAAGCGTGGTTCCCCACCCTCTGGGCTGTCGACACCATGTCGTCCACTAACCGGTCGAACTGGTTGTGATCGTCATCATCGATCAAGACCAGCTGGACCAGCCAGCCCATCTGTAACGTTTGAGGGTCTTCACGGGGGGGGGCTGTATAAATACCGTCATTGTTTACGTCGCCTCCCCCTTCCACGCTCGTTGCACTCCTGTCTTGGTTTTTAGGTTGCGGGAAGGGGGGTAGAATACTCCCGCAGCCCCTCTGCTGGTCGTAAGAGGCGACCAATGGGCGAGGAGACAACCTCGTAAAAAAAACCCACAGTCAACTCGGGGTAGTTTCCTAACAGCATGTGGGTCTGCTGTTTGAGTTTTTGCCATAACATCCGGCTATCGGCCCGCCCTCGTGTTTGCCGTGCGTGGAGACCCGTAAGGTGGGGAAGAGATGCCTGGTGGTTGAGCTCACTGGACCTCATCTGGGTTTCGGATGCTCAAGATGCGATCCGTGAGCAAGACACCACTTCGGCCTCGGACTCAGTGTAAACGGGACGTCGGGTGCTAGCCACACCCGATGAATCGGCTTGCCGTCACGTCTTGACGTTCCGGTTGGCGAGTGCGGAGGCTATGGGGGTCTGTGTAGGGGGGTCAAAGGTGCATGGGTTTGGAGGGCCCATGCACTGGAGATCTTACCTGAAGCAGACAACCTAGTCAGAGGTGCTATATCCTGCTGGTTAGCCATGGCGTCTGCATCAGTTTGTGGTGCGGCGTCCCATTTGTGGCTCCGTGGTGGGTGGGGAGACCAGAGGACGAATATTTATATCTCTAATTATGGCGGAAAACTTTCCTCCTCTAAAAAGATCCCGTCCGGAAACGGGTGGGGGAAGAACCCGTCTGGAAACGGACGGGGGAGATAAAGTGCAGCAATGCAATAAATATTTGGTAATGAAACATGAAACAGAAGGTGAGACCTTTTCCAAAGTGTCTCCCTTCTTGATATACAATGCTCTGCCGTCTCAGGTACCGGGTCCTCTTCAATCAGTGAAGAAATTGAGAGACGGTACTCTGCTTATTCAGACATGTAGTGAATTACAAAGTGCTAAGATACTGGGAATAAAGATGCTGAAGGACATGCCAGTCTCGGAAGAGCCACATAAAATTCTCAACACCTGCCGGGGGGTCATAACCAACTATGACCTTCTCTATGTAGATATCGAGGAGTGTAAGCGAGAGATGGCTCCTCAGGGGGTCATCGATTGCAGGAGACTAAAAATAAAGAGGAACGGCGAGGTCATAAATTCTACCTCTATGATCCTCACTTTCTGCCTCGATAAGCTGCCGAAGAGGGTCAGAGTTGGTTATGAGGTCTGTCCAGTTCGACCATACATTCCGAGTCCTCTGCGCTGCTTCCAGTGCCAAAAGTTTGGTCACACCGCACCACAGTGTAAGAGCAAAGCCATCTGCCCCCGGTGTAACCGGGAAAAGCACGACGATGAAGCATGCAAGGAGGCCTTGCCATGTGTGAACTGCGAAGGCACGCACCCGGCTTTCTCCCGGGACTGTGCAAAATTGAAAGAGGAGAAGAAGGTTATGGAGATTAAGACGATTGAGAAACTGCCGTATTTCGAGGCTCGTAAGAAGTACAGGGCACTTGTCGCTCCAGTCTTCTCAAAGTCTTTCGCATCGTTGGCAGCAACCCCAGTGAGAAAGAGCACTATTGCCACCCAGACTGATGACCCACCAGTACAAAGTGCAGAGAAAAAGAAAAATAAAGAAAAAACGAAAGAGACGAAAAATAAGTGCACAGACATTGTTAAAATTTCTAAACCAAGCACACCAAAGAAGGGACCCAATGGCAATGCCCCTGTTGTGACCCAGATACAAACTGGGTCACCAAATAAAAAAGCTGGAAGGAGACCAGACAAGACTCCGTCACCTGGTCCCTCCCGCAAACCTCCTCCAGGAACTGAAGAAAGGATGGAGGAGGACACGTTTTCCGAGGGTGAGTGGGATACATCCCACACTACTCTCCGGAAGAAAGGGGGAAAGGGGAAGTTAAAAAGATAAGCTTCCCGTGAGACGGACATTTTAAAAATTTTTAGCAGAGATATTTTAATCGTTATTTATTTATTTATTTATTGACCTTTTAACCATGTTTTTAGCTATGCAGTGGAACTATAACGGTTTTTACACTCACAGGGAAGAGTTAGAGATCCTTATATCTGATCTCAACCCTGCGTGTATATTTTTGCAAGAGATGCATTTTAAAGCAAATGATAAGATTAAATTAAAGGGTTTTAAGGTCTTCCGAAAGGACGACCTAAGTGGCAATAGGGCTCAAGGGGGAGTGGCTGTAGCCATCAGGGAGGCCCTTTACACCTCCCAGGTGTACCTGCAGTCGCCCTTCCAGGCGATAGCCCTTACCGTGGCCACTCCGGAGGAAATTACGTTCTGTAATTTATACCTCCCGGAAGGGGCACCTGTGAATCGGAGAAACCTTGAAGATCTAGTCAGACAGCTACCTAGGCCATTCGTGTTGTTAGGGGATTTTAATGCCCATAACACCCTCTGGGGAGACACGATGGCCGACAATAATGGTAGAGGGCGTCTCTTGCAAAAATGTTTAGATGATTTTAATCTGATTTTATTAAACGACCGTGAAAAAACACGTTTTAATGCTTTTAATGGAGAATACTCCTCCATCGACCTTTTTATTTCCACAAGTGTAATAGCGCCACTGTTTTCTATGTCTGTCCACTTAGATCTTTGCGGAAGCGATCACTTCCCCATTTTAATCAGGAAGAGAGGTCCAGTTAATAGCTTTCGCTATCCACGTAAATGGATTTTACGAAAAGCTAGCTGGACGGATTTTAAAAGTGAAGTGAATTTTAAATTTGATGCCAGTCGCAATGCAGTACAGAATACAAAGTGTTTTACAAACACCATCATAACTGCTGCAGAAAGGTGCATCCCGAAATCATCGGGAAAGCCGCATCGTCCACCAGTTCCATGGTGGAACGATGAATGCAAAACAGCTGTAAAAAGAAGGAAACGGGCACTGCGTATTTTTAATAAGCATCCCACTGCAACAAATCTGGCAGCTTTTCGGCGACTGAGGGCAAAGGCTCGACAGGTGATAAAGGATGCCAAAAGGGAATCCTGGATGACCTATGTGTCATCCATAAACCACCGCACACCCATCAAACAAGTCTGGAATAAGATCAGAAGAATCTCGGGCACCCATGAAACATCATACATCAGTGCAATAAATTACAATGGGAAATTAATAAAATCCACTGACGAGATTCCAGACATAATGGGAAAGTATTACGCTGAAATGAGTAGTACAAAGAAATACTCAGGCTCATTTCAGGTAATAAAAAATGAAATGGAAAGGAGGTTTCTAGACTTCAACCCAGGGAGTAAAAGGGATCACTACAATGACCCTTTTTCTCTCTGGGAATTGGAGTCTGCAATAAGGGAGTCCAAAGATACCTCACCAGGTGTTGATGAGGTGCACAACACCTTTTTAAAACACCTGCCTGACAAGGCAAAGGGGGAGCTTCTGATGACCTTCAACCAACTTTGGGAGGAAAGGCTTTTTCCCGATGAGTGGCGGGAATCCCTGATTATACCCATCCCAAAACAGGGAAAGGATCGGTCCTTACCAAGCAGCTATCGTCCCATTTCTCTAACGAGTTGCTTATGCAAACTCTTAGAGAGAATGGTTAACCGACGGTTATATTGGTGCTTGGAAAGCCGTAACCTCTTATCTAACATTCAGTGCGGCTTCAGGCGAAACCGGTCTACGATCGACCACTTGGTAAGGACTGAAAACTTTATCCAAGAGGCCTTTCTTCTTTGCCAACATGTCGTGGCAGTCTTTTTTGACTTGGAGAAAGCATACGACACGACATGGCGATACAAAATTTTAAGCACACTGCATGATTGGGGTTTCAGAGGTAATCTTCCAGTTTTTATTAAGAACTTTTTAACCAATCGAACGGCTAGGGTACGGATGGGAACTGACCTATCTAGACCCTTTACCATAGAAAACGGAGTTCCACAGGGATCGGTCTTAAGCGTGACCCTGTTTGCTATAGCAATAAACGATATAGTAAGCTGTATCAAGACTCCAGTAGAGGCATCTCTCTTTGTAGACGATCTGGCTATTTTCTGCAGATCATCCATCTTGTCTACAGCAACAAGGCAGATACAGCTTACTATCAATCGATTAGACAAATGGGCACGGGCAAATGGTTTTCGTTTCTCCAATGAGAAAACCAAATGCCTCCATTTTTACAGGGTGAGAGGTATTTTCCCTCAACCTGTTTTAAAACTGGGAGGCAATAGATTGGATCTCGTGGAAACAATCCGTTTTCTTGGTATGGTTTTAGACAGAAGGCTAAATTGGCGGAACCACATAAGTATTTTAAAAGATAAATGTTTTAAAGTTTTAAACATTTTAAGGTTTTTAACAAATTCATCATGGGGTGCTGACCGTACATCAATGCTCACGCTATACAGAGCATTGGTAAGGTCCAAAATGGATTATGGATCCTTTATATACGCCTCGGCAAGAACTTCGTATCTACGGCCTTTGGCGTCAGTGCACAACTCTGCTCTAAGGCTGGCCACTGGTTCAGAACCAGCCCTGTTCCCAGTATTTACTGCGAAGCAGGAGAGCCACCCTTAGAGATGCGTAGGACGCTTTTAATGTGCACCTACGTTTCGAAAATTTTAGCTTTAAAAACCCACCCGTGTTTTAACATAATTTTTAAACCACGTTTTAAAGAACTTTTTAACAGACGGCAAAGAGCAACTTTACCCTTAGGTATTCGCTTTAACAATTTTATTGACGGAGAAAACCTCCAACTTCCGGAAGTCTGTCCTGGAGGCTTCCATAAGTTTCCACCGTGGCAGATACCATTCCCTACGTGCCTGACCCAACTGTGCAGATATTCAAAATCTGAAACGGACCCAGCACTGTACCAAATAAAATTCCAAGAAATAATGATGGAATATCCCGAATATATTCACATTTACACAGATGGTTCAAAAGTGGAGGATGGCTGTTCATGTGCTTTTACATCCACTCGACATGACACTCAGGCTTTCAAATTAAATCCCCTCTGCAGTATTTTCACTGCTGAACTCATAGCAGTTCAAAAGGCATTGGAGGGTACTGAGCCTAGGAGTGCGAACTATATTATATGTTCTGATTCCATGAGTGCACTGAAAGCCATCTCAAACCCGTACTACTGCCATCCCGTAGTGCAGAAAATTCATGCCTTACTATCGGTGTTGAAGGCAAAGGATGTGAATATACTCTTCATGTGGGTTCCTGGGCATGTAGGAATTGGTGGAAATGAAAAAGCCGACTCGGCTGCGAAGGCAGCTCTGTCAAGAGAGGATACTGACATCAACATGGTTCCATCCCAGGACCTTAAATGCCTTTTTAAGAGCACTTTGTTTGAAAAATGGCAAAGGTCCTGGGAGGCTGTTACAGGTAACAAGCTGAGAGCGATCAAAGCAAGTGTCACTCCGTGGCCATCCTCGGTTAGAAACAGTCGCCGGGAGGAAGTCGCAGTCACCCGACTTAGAATTGGCCACTGCGCTTTGACGCACTCATTCTTATTTACGCGGGAAAAGGAACCTCCCATATGCTCTACTTGTAACTGCCCCATATCCATACATCACATCTTGACAGAATGTGCCAAATATAGAGGAATCCGTCAACTTCTAAATATGAGAGGCACTCTCTCTGAACTTTTAGCAAACGATCCTCTTAAAATGGACATTATTTTAAAATTCCTAAGGTTAACAAATCTTTTAAGCACTCTTTGAATAGACTTTTGCCCATTTTTTAGCTTATGCCTTTATTATATATTTATCTTGCAATTTTATTAATCTATTTTATCCTATTTATTCTTGTGGACCTTTTTTTTAACGTGTATTTATTCATTTTAACCTGCAAGGTACACTTTTTGATTTTAGACGGTGCGAAATGACCTTAGCTGTCGAAGCACCTTACAAACAACTACTACTACTACTACGGAGATACCCAATTTTGAAGGCGGATTTAGAATCGAAGCTCGAGTATCGAATAGATTCGATAAATTTATTGCCTTCTCCTCCATGAACCCTTGAAAAAAGGCATGTCTTTCGAATTCGTTCAGTTCTATGGCCTTTTTCGACGCCACCAGTTTAATTTCCTCCATGTGCATAATAAATAGGGCCAGGGAATATTCCACGGTTTGTAAGCCGTAAGAGCATTTCAGTGCCAAGAGATTTATTTTTGAATACATGTCGACCACGTCTTGGCCGATTAAATTTTTCATGTTCAACACGTCCAAATCGCCCAGCATCAAATCGATTACCGTTGACACCAGCATTATGATGTCGATCACGGGCAGAAAAGCTAACGTCGCGCTTAACACGGTTTTTAATGCTACGGCGCTCGTTTGCAATGCCACCGATGCTGCCATACAAACAATAAAACGTTGAGTCAAACTTTTAAACATGAAAGCGGTCAACTGACCCGTGGCTAGTTTTGTGCTGGCGGTTAACATCCGGGGAACAGCGTGCTTGATCAGCTGTTTAATAAATATTCTGCTGCCGACTTCTCCAAATACTTGAATCCAAAAGAATTTTTCGGTAATCATATGTTTGAATCCTTCCTCTAGCTTTTCCAACCAAGAATCGCTTATCTCAGGTTCTCCGTCGTCGTCCTTTTCGTTCTTCGAATCGGAAACATTAATCATTTGATATCTGGATACTTGGTCTAGTACGTCATACTCGTCTATTAACCTTTTACCGTATTTGTCCGTTCTTAAATGGTAAGGTGGAAGGTCTTTGCTTGACTTTCTAGAAAAATCGATTACACGGTTACCCAATGCCGAAAGTGACATCGAAGAAGTAACAACACTTTTGGGATATATTAAGGGGCCGTTATCCCAATCGAATTCTGTCCTCCAAAAGACTCTGTCGGGAACATCAGGAGTCAAGCCCACGTCGGCCAGCGTTATGTCCGGATTTATGCAGTACACTTTCCGATTCACAAAATTGGATGAATTTAGGATGCGCTGCGGGATATCGCCGGTCGGCGGGACGTCCGGATGTTTCACCTGGTATTGATTTTGTCCGCAGATGACCTCGGTGAGTGAATATTTGAATACCTTGTACAAATTTTCGCCCAGTAAAAATCCAATCACTTTCGTGTCGCTACTTTCGACACATTTTCCTTCTCCAACCTTATAGTTCATGTAAAAATTTTCGCAATAATATTTATTCAATTTAAAACGTATCGTTTCGTCGCCGGCGTCCGACACGTATGGTCCGCTATTGTCTATGTCGAAACCAGTCCCGATGGTATCGACGCGTGGCATCGGATGTTTATCCGTACGCCAGTAATCATCGATGCCCAACAGGTATCCTTCGTTGGGTATCAGGAGACAGGTTTCACAGCGATCGCTCCAATAATTGTTCATGCCGTGAAATTTCTGTTCCGAAATGTCAGACGTAATATTTTTGTACGGTTCGTAGCATGCATTTTGACACGTGATCATGTCCGAATTTCCAGATTTGAAAATTTTTGGCTTGTCCTCCGCATCGCTAAATTTTCCACGCCACGTTGCATCTGACTTGATCGCAAAAATTTCTTGTCGCCTTTAGTCGTATTTTATAACAATAATTGTAATATTCGGGATTGTGTTTTATTAGTTCCGTGTCTCGGTGAATTTCAACGGCTACGTGCGAAAAAATTTGTGGATATTTTATTAACATTTCGTTAAATTGCATAATTTTGTATCTTTGGAATACGTTTTTTTCGGCAAACGCTTTATCGTTGATCGTAGGCCCGTTGAATTTTTGATTCATAATAATTAGTGAGTGCTCCTATCTTATAAGAATGGAATTATTAAAACAAGCCGTCGATAGTTATAAACTTTTTACAAAATTTGCCGAAGACGAGAACAGCCGGATCAATGTTGATCACGATGGTGCCGAGAAAAAAGAATTTAAAAAGTCATATTTTCGAGAAGCGAATTTAGATTCGTCTTCGTCGTCATCTCCACTGCCTGTGCTCATAAGCGGCGGCTTTCAACAAAAAATTAAAGTTTTGTCCGTTCCTACGATCATGTTGATTGTCATTTTGCAAGCCCAACAAATAGAAATAACCATAAAATTTATAATTTTCATGTTGCTAGTATTGCATATATTTTTAGTAGACGCTATAAATTTCAGTGACGGTAGCAGCGGAGGAATTGGTAGTTTATCTATGTAACAGATGATGGAGATGAAGATTTTAAAACCGATTGGTATATTGTGCGCCTTGTCCGGCATAATTTTATTAAATATAAAAAAAGAAATGACTGTCAGCTCGATTGTGGGTCTGCTCTTTATATGCCAGGAATGCTATTGTTAAATTCAAATTGTATATTAAACGACGAACAAAACTAACGAACTAGAACGACTACCGTAATAGTATATAATCTTTTTAGTTTAGGATTTTTTTATTTTACAAGCATATTGTGGCAAAATAATAACTATACATTTTGTAGGTTGTTTGTTTATGGGATACAATTTTAATCGACAATTGTTCATTTTCTTTTTCAACGAGTATTCGAGTTTTGAAGGGAAAAAATATATAACTTTGCTTTTATAGAAATTTGGAAGATGTTTATTGACAATGTTTACAACTTGATACATTTTCTTATTATTTATTCCTTATACATAATAATTTATGGAAGTCGTATTTTATTGCCAATAAATGAAGACCAAAAAAATTACAACAATCGCCTCCATTTACTATTAAGGCAGATTTGTAATATTTTAAATTTACCGTTATTAAATTTAATAGATATTCATATGTCTCTTGGCAATATAATGTCGTGAAATATGAATCTTCATTGACTAACGGAACTAAAAAATTCCGCCTCTTGGTTCATCACAAAAGTTTGAACGGAATCAGAATTGAAACCGATCAAGGGTTTTATGTTGAACACCATGAAATTTTTTAATACCCGGTTGGTCGGTATTATGTTGCTGTCTTTTGAATTCGACATTGCCAAGAGATAGACATCCATAAATTTTCTTCTTAACCTTCGATTTTTTGTTGTGATATAAATATAAATCTACAAAATAACTAATTTTAACTACAATGAAATATAAATTTTGATTATCGTAAACCTTAAAATTACAAAATGTAAAACTGAACATTCTAAATAAATAAAAATAAATCATCGTGCGAGGTTGGTGGTATCACAAAGCAGGCATACATAAATTTAGAGTATTTATGTATTTGGTAAGGATTTTTCTTTGTGATTTTTCTGTAGAAATTGCAGTTGAGTTTGAGAACCGAGTTGATATACTTTAAATGGACCTAAATGTCCGATGTGGGACAATCATTTTTTGAAAACGAAATCTGAACCTATTGTTCATTTCATCTATCACAGGATGGTCTATGTTTACGTATATCAGCGGTTCTTGCTGATAACAGCACACATTTTTAAAACTGTCCACTCGAAACTTGCAATCACCGTCTTCATGCACGGAATCTAAATTAAATTTCACTAACCTGTCCAGGTATTGCATTTTACTATTTTTTTTAAATCCATACACATTGTTTTTACTATCGCAATACCAAACTTTTCTTTTATCGTCCGTATTGATCAACTTTAGCACAGTGTTATTGGCAGATTTTCTTCTCCCGTCTTCTTCGCCATCTGCACCACAAAAGTTGTCATCTCCTTCGTCTTCATCGCAGCCATCATCACTGGCACCAGCCTCGTTTCCTGCGTTGTCTTCATTTTCCTCCATCCGCTCGTCCTACCGAAGCAATTAAGGATTCTCCGGCTGCGCGTGATGTTGTGTTCCACACTTGGCCGTATTAAAGTAGTGGAAAGGATCAGGCTCAAAATAGTCATTTTCACTTTCCACCACATGGCCGCTACATTCAGGCTGGTTTTGCTGCGGTTGTTTTTCGTTTAATTTATCTAAAATTTGGTTAGGGTGAGAGCAATTCGCGAGTATAATACCTAAAATAAAATATGTACTATATATATTATATATTACTTATAGTATATAAATTATTAAATTTTCAAATGTATTTACCTTCGATTTACAAGGAATAAGAAGAATCGTTTACTACAAGAGACATTTTCTGAATTGCTCAGAATATTATTTAGGATATCCATTGGATCAAAATCCATATTGATTGCGTTGTTGGTTCCTAAATTCGTCTCGTTGTTCGGATTAACAGCTGAAGTTGCTGAGTCCTCGCTTTGAAAAAAAAATAAAATTTGCCTCCTCGGCCTCATGGCAAAAAAGGTAAAATACATCACATAAAAACTTTTTTAAAAGTCTTAAAAGTCTGTTCTTATGCAGCAGTCATGCTCTGCATGTAATAACACGTACACAGAAGAAAAGAGACCAAAGGGTGCACTTTAACACGATAGATCACTGAGAGGGGGGCTCCACACTTTCTCCACCACCCTCGTATTTCCTCGTATTGTCTATGCCTGCTGATGTGTTAGATGTAGTGTTCGATGTAGATGTCACGTGACCACCTGATGACGTCCGAGCAACACAGCTGTGAATCGTCGCGGGAGAGCCAGGGCCCTGAGAAAGGGACCATTTGAAGGGTCCCAGGAACCTAGACTCCCCACGACGAGGGCAGCTACCGACGCATCATACCCTTGGCCTCACAGTTGGTCAGCGAGCGCAGCGTACTTTTCTTCTTTGCGAAGCCGCACGGCCAGGAGCCCTTCGTAGTTGTTCTCGAAGGGGATGGTCACGTCCACCAGCTGGGCCGTCTTCGTCCTTTCGTCAGTACCGGGAACAGTCTGGTTGACCCTCACCGTTTGGTGCTCCTTTCCCTGGCGTCCGGCGAGGGCCCTCGTCAGTCGGTCCAGTATGTCATTGTGGCGGAGTTGCCACGTCCGGGAATGTCTGGTGCAATGATTCAGGACGTGTGGCAGAGTCTCGTCCGCCCCCCCGCAGCGCCTGCACCTTTTGTCGCCGCCCGGATCCCAGCAGCGGCAGGCATTGAGAGGGAGTAGGTCCAACCGAGCACGATGGATAAACCTCCAATCACAAAACCTGGTGTATCTCCCACCCGCCAAGAAGTGATTGGAGGCTGCAGATCTCTTCGAGGCATCGATGACTTTCCCCTGGTCCGGCTTCACGGATAGTCTTGCCAGGTAAAACCCTCGGACAGCATTTTTAAGGACCCCCGTCAGCCGTTGAATGGCACTCGGGGGGACCCTAATTTGGGGAGGCCTGTCTCCTGGCTGGTCATTGGTGTCCCGAATAACGATCTGCAGTTCCCTAATTGGAATTGTGTATACTGTGACAAAATGGAATAACGCCCGGAAATTAAAGGAAATTTACATTCAGACGACACTGCATAATTATAAGAAGTATCGATATATATATACCTGCATGGACAATTATGAGTCTTTGTCCTTTTGCAATTGGCGTTTTAAGGCTGAAATTATCTCCGAAATTTTCTCCACTGGACCATTGCGACGAAGCAGAATGCGTCGAGTGGATGAAGGTTTCATCCTTGTATACAATATTTCTTCCTTCCTCCCTAAATTTTTTGATCTTCTTCAAATAATCAATTCTTTTCAATCGGATGTCTTCCTGTTCGCAAAGAATTCCTTTATTGTTAGCGGTCTTCCTCCAGCTATAAAAAATTAAGTAAATTATATTTATTTTCATATGAATGTTATTAATGTAGAAAATTACTTCATGAGACATATAAAACATTCTAACTTGTAAATGTGACTTACCTAAATCCAATTCTTTTAAGAAGAGCACGAAGTGACGAAGACTGCCCTTTAAATTCAGTCGCTTCCTTTAAAATAGGGAGCGACTGCCCTTTAAATTCAGTCGCTTCCTTTATAATAGGGAGCGAAGACTCCACAGTAAGGTGCCTTTTTTCCCTCAAATGAAAGTCGTGGACAGTCCTCCGGATGACTTGAATTTCAAAGTCAACCACTAAAGATTTCGGGCTTATTTGAGGCTTTATTTTCCTCGGACACTGGAAAGTCCTTCCGCGGGATTTTTTTAAATTCATCTCCCTCCTTCAAAATTTGCAATGCAGTCCGCTTGGACACCCCTGTTGCTGCCACGACCCTATCAAATATGTTTGTAATAGGAATCGTAATTCCTCCCTCTGCTTCTTTCTGCATGAAAAATAACTTTATAAATAAGTTCTCTAGCTTGACTTCTTGTTCCGGAAAGTCCTTCAGCGGGATTTTTTTAAATTCATCTCCCTCCTTCAAAATTTGCAATGCAGTCCGCTTGGACACCCCTGTTGCTGCCACGACCCTATCAAATATGTTTGTAATAGGAATCGTAATTCCTCCCTCTGCTTCTTTCTGCATGAAAAATAACTTTATAAATAAGTTCTCTAGCTTGACTTCTTGTTCCGGAAAGTCCTTCAGCGGGATTTTTTTAAATTCATCTCCCTCCTTCAAAATTTGCAATGCAGTCCGCTTGGACACCCCTGTTGCTGCCACGACCCTATCAAATATGTTTGTAATAGGAATCGTAATTCCTCCCTCTGCTTCTTTCTGCATGAAAAATAACTTTATAAATAAGTTCTCTAGCTTGACTTCTTGTTCCCGATTTTAGATGGTCCAGAATCCATAATTGGTGGAGATAAAGGCCTCGAAAAGTATCGGTACAAGAACACAGAACAGTTGCCGCAGAGCCCACGACGTGCACCCACGCGTGTTTCTAGGTATGGGGATCGAAATCCCACGAGTTCAAAAATGACCTCAGTGATGATAATGAAACATGGTGAAACTATGATAATGTGATGAATCAATGAATATCATGAATGAAGCTAATGAAAAAATGAAAATGACGCAAAACCATAAAAAATAATAGAGATGAAGGGTGATGTATGATGAGGTGAAATGAAAATAGTTCCCAAAAGGAAAAGTCAGATAAAAAAGAAATGAAAATAAGGAGGAGGAAGAGTTCTGAAAAGAAGTATAGGTAATCATGAGGACTAGAACCACACCGAAACGCACAAGGCAGACGCACGAGGCAGACACGCACAAGGCTAATAGGCAAATGGCAAAGACGATTGTCGTTAGGAGGGCGCCTTGCTTGAGTTAGTGGCATTGTTTGCAGTCATTAGTGAGTCATAGCGCATGAGCAAGCATGTGAAAGGAAACTTGCTTGTATGTCCGTCATGGTGAATCATAGAGCTGCAGGTAGATGATGCGTCTATATTCTATGCAAGTACCCGAGTTCCAAAATATATTCAAAATTTATTCTAAGACGAAGCATCGGAGATGATTGTTTACACTATCTTTCTAATAATCATGGAATTCCAGAGACACTTTTATTTTTATACTTATGCCATTATGAAACTGAACATGAGTAGAGCATTATCTAACGTTTCACGCAGAGCGAGAAATGGTATATCAGTGTTACCGGTAAAGCTTCCCGACTTTCGATGTATATTTATTTTCTATAAATCACAAAACATGATTCCAATGATTATAATATTCTCACTAATCACTCACTAAATTATGTACTAATCAATTTATCATTTATGATGAATTAATTAGTGAGAATATTATTATTCTCACTTATCACCAGAGGGCAGATTTTGCCCTAAATGCCTTTTCTTTTCCCATGCTCCGAAGTTTAGGCTTATGCTATATAAGTCCATTTTGCCATGTTATGTTTATTGTTATTATTATTACAAAAACATTACAAATAGGCTGTTGGCCAGGTGGCAATGTATATACAAGCTTTATAAAGGTTGACATAAATTCCACAATTTAAAATAAACAAGTTTAAAAAATTTCCTCAGTGACCCTCAACCTTTTTTTTTTAATAACCGGGAGTTTGGAAAGGGATTTAAAATTCCTTCGGGGAGGTCATTCCACACTTGCTGTTCTTTGTACAAACGAATATTTTCCCACGTCTTTTTTGTCAGTCCTAGTACTAATTTTGTGATTGTGGTCATTTTTCCTCGAAAACTGGGTTGAGAAATTCTTTTTCTCAGCTCCTGCAGAGCGGGATTGCCTGTATACTTACTATGAAATTTAACAATTCTCTTATTCTTCCTCCTTCTCTCCAAACTTTCCCATCCCAGGTTATTTAACATAGATGACACACTGTCAGTTTTTTCGAACCGCCCCAAGACAAACCTAACGGCCTTACGTTGGATCCTTTCCAATTTCTTAATCTGCTCATTATGGTAGGGATCCCATACACTTGACCCATATTCTAGTATGGGTCTCACCAAAGTTTTATATCCTAATTCTTTAGCGGATTTAGTACTTTTACGCAGGGCCCACATCACAAAATTCATATTCCTAAAACCTCTTGAAATCAATTCATCTATATGAGCACCCCAACCCAATTCCCTCGTTAATTTTATTCCTAAATATCTTATAGTATCAACTTGTGGAATTTTTTTACCCTGTACGTAAAGTGAAAAATTTCCCCTAATTTTTTTCTTTGAAAAAACAATTTGTTTACTTTTACTAATATTTATTGCCATTTTATTTACCTCCATCCAATCTGATATAACATCTACATCACCCTGTAATATTGATAAATCCCTTGCCATTATCACAACTCTGTATATAATGCAGTCATCAGCAAATAGCCGAATTTTTGACTTAATTAATTTTGGTAAGTCATTGACATACATCAAAAATAGCAGCGGCCCTAGCACACTGCCTTGGAACACCTGAGGTCACCTCAGTTTCCTCTGAAACAAAATTTCCTATCTTTACTTTCTGTTTTCTGTTCTTTAAAAAATCTATTATC
The DNA here is from genome assembly GCA_036926305.1 of Uropetala carovei. Taxonomy (NCBI): domain Eukaryota; kingdom Metazoa; phylum Arthropoda; class Insecta; order Odonata; family Petaluridae; genus Uropetala; species Uropetala carovei. The sequence continues at coordinate 1,736,611 of JAXCHB010000164.1, forward strand.
CATCTTACCACTCTTGTCCAGTCCAATCTCCCCAATCTTTACTACTAAGCGCTCGTGGTCTACCATATCAAATGCCTTTTTTAGATCAATTACTACTCCATTAACTTACATCCCTTTATCCAATTCATCTGCTATGTCTTGGCTTAGCCCTAAAAGTTGGTCCTCACAAGACCGCTCTTTTCTAAAGCCAAATTGGTTTTCATGAAACCAATTATTACTTTCAGAAAAGTCCCTTATATAATCTGCTATTATTCTTTCCATAATTTTACAAACCGAAGATGTCAAACTAACAGGTCTATAATTTCTTACTTCCGTTCTACTACCTCCTTTATAAAGTGGAATAATTTCGGCAGTTTTCCAATCAGACAGTAAACATTCATTATTTAGTGACATCTGGAAGAAAGCTCGAAGATACGGTAGCATAACTTCCTCTGCTAATATCAAGACTTCATTTGGAATCCTATCAGGTCCGCAAGATTTATGCTTCCTTAGGGCCTTTAGCTTATTTAATACTTTATTATAAGTTACTTTTAATTCCTGTCCTTTCATAGCATTTGGACTGAAATCTTCTCCGACAGTGGTAGGGGGTTGTAACACCTCACTTAAACCATTTATTAAATTCGTTGGCCTTATCAACATCGTTAATTATCACTTCACCTTTTTTGTTTTTAATAGTTTTAATTTGCTCTTTATTCCCCTTACACCTGCGTATATATTTGTAGAATTTACTACTATCATTTGATTGAAGCATGTCTATTAAATATTTATCATGAGCAGCCTTTTTCCTTCTATTCAGATCTCTTATTTAACCCCTTACAATTATTTCTTTCAATCAGTCCTTGTTTATGCTTGCAATACGCTGCCCTTACTTTCCTTTTCATCCTCTTTATGGACACATCATAATACTCAGGTTCAGAATTATTTTTAATTATTTTTTTAGGCACAAATTTATCCATCGCTTTATATAATAAATTTTTAAAGTTAACCCAAATAATATCCACTGTATTCCCATTTTTCACCCATTCCAAAAAGTTTTTTTCTAAAAAATTTTTATACCCAACTTTGTCCGCTTTATGATATTTCCATACTGTTCGTGGCAACTGCCCATATTCTTGCCCTATTTTTTGATAGTGGACTTCAATACTAACTGCCTCGTGGTCACTTATTCCCATGACTTCGCAACCCAATAATAACTCACTTGGCCTTAAGAGAAAAACATCTAAAAGTGCTCCCTTTCTTGTTGGGACCTCCACTACCTGTTCGAATCCCCCAATATAAGACCATTAAGTAGTTCTTGAGCCTTTCCTCTTCCCCCCGCATCTCCGCTGCAATAAATGTCTGGTAAATTTAAGTCTCCTCCTATAAACGTATCCTTCCCTTTATTCTCACAGCCCACAAAATTAAGTAACTCTTCCAAAATCAAAAAATCTTCACTCGGTTTTTTTTGGCAAAGCATACGAAAAACTAAATTTCATCATTAATATTAAATGATGTACAGATCATATTTAAACTTATATCAAATTTTGTTAAAATGTGTTTAACGCTCCTTGGAATTCTACATAGTATTGTAAATTTCATGTAGATCTTCATGCAAAGTGGTCATTGTACTTATCCAATTATAAATAACATTGTCAATGATGTACAGATTACTTATATTCAAACTTCTAAAGATGAAATTTTGTCGAATTACAAGTCATATGGTTCTCAAAATAATTCTTCATAATATTGTAAAATTCATGTAGGATTGTTATGGAAGGTGGTAGTTGTAATATCCGATTGTGACCATATTTGTGAATGGTATACAAATGATGCTCAAACTTCTAAATATCAATACATTCTGTTCATATTCAGAAGTGTTTTAACTTATTTGTGACATCACATTGTTTTAGATGTACTCCCTCCCCCCTGTCACAAAATGTCCCTTTCCAAAACCTCCCCTCCCCCCTGAAGCGTGACATCATTTATGGAGCCCCCTAGCAGTGGTATATGCTTGACATCACCTGCTGCATTATTGCCTAGCAACAAAGTTAAGCAGTCTTTAGTGGCTTTAAAGTTGGGCATTTTTTTTCATCTAACAAGATGTACGTTCTTTCAGGCATCCTTTTCCAGAAAATTCTTGTTCGTTCGTATCTCCAAATGTCTGTATGTCGACGAGTGAGTGTATATACATTTAAGCCACATGTGTAGCAAATAGTAACATCTGAAAATCCAGCATAAATAAATCCCATGGCAGCCATCTTGTGAATAGTGAAAATAAATTTATCTTTTGGAAAACCTTCAAATGTCGAAAGTCTGTGGTGCTCACTTTGGATATTCACATTTTCCAGGAACCACTGTTTAAGTTTATGAGAATTGTTCAATGCACAAATGAACTTGCCACCTCTGTGTCGAGGAAGCATGCAATGCATGTCGAACGATGGTAATTTTTTCATCGATGGGCATCCAAAGACTTGTAGATTTATAACTCTATATCCCAAAATCGATGAAATTGAATTTTTTCTAAACCCATAACAAAGACTAGGTGGTATCCTGAGGTATATTTCAATAAAATGGTTCTAAAAATTCCATAAGGGACCTCCCCATCCGATAATCTAATTCCATGATAGTTATACATAAGTCTAGCATTTTGTTTTTGAAATTATAAATCGTTAAGGGGCTGAAAAACCCACAATTGATAGCAATTGCAATCGATGTCGCGAATAGCGAGCTCTCTGACTACGAACTTATTCTCGCTATCACAATGGGCTTGAAAATCCACGTTGCACTTTTTCAACATGATAATTCCCATTGTTCAGAGTTTGGTTTATGAGAGTTATTAGCTCCAATGCCAGGGACCAGCTCCGAAGCACATACACAGTTTTGTTTTGCGAGGTGTTTAAACCCATGCCAGGGACCAATACACTAGTTTATGGAAGTTTTAATTCCACGCAAGTGACTGTTTTACATACAGCTTACCAAATATTCACCAATTCAACAGAGCATTGGAATTTCAAGCCTCAGGCATTCGTAGTCAATTTTACTTCCCAAAGGGTTTTCAACGTTATCGACATTAGCAATACCGATTACCCAAGCAAAGTTCATATACCGTTCGTAAATTTTTTAATGTTTACCTGTTTGCTGTTTAAAAATTCCAAAGCCAAACCTACTAGTCTCGCACATAACAACAATTTATTCCATTCCACGACATTGAAGGTTATTGAGCCTTGTTCGACCATGATTAGCACGTGTCTTTTTCCAAAATAATTCACCAAATGTATGGGGAAATATTTCAAAATTAATAAAACCTCCTTAACCGTATAAGGTAGACTGTTTAGAGCTGGTAAACATTAGAAAAGAATAATGAAAGAAAGAAAAAGTGTACTTACAGGTTTACGGGGAAAAAACCCCTTGCTAGTGACCTGGTGTCAATTGCTCGTATACTCACTCACTCTCACAAGAACTGCCGTTAGAAGCACACTCACTCATGCACGCACACACATACACACACACACACAAGTAACAGACAGGAACTCTAAATATCATGTGGGATGCTATATACTTATTTCGATAGTTAAGCTACCATCATCAGCAGCTGATGAAGAATGAAGGTATGGCGTGTGGCTTGGGATATTTAAATGGTGGTGTGTTTGTGTGAAAGTGAAAGGATGGGGAGGGTTGACAGTTAAACAGTAGAGAGGGGAAAAGGGGAGGGGGCTGCGGTTGTTGTTCGTAATGGTCTGTTTATGTTTCTCAATAACCATGCTTTCGTAGGCATCTAGTTTGTTTTCATTATGTATCGATTTTAAAATTGTTAAATTTTTAATGGTGATAGGATGGTTGTATTCTTGTATGTGTGTTGCTACACTTGAGTTATTATATTTGTTTTTAAAATGTGCAATGTGTTCTTTGAATCGTGTTTCCAATTTTTGTTTTGTCTGTCCTATGTATACTTTGTCACATTTTCTGCATGATATTTTATATATGCCTGATTTCTGTCAAAATGGTATGGTGTCTTTTGGATTGTGGAGGAGGTTGACGAGTTTATTGTGGTTGACTTGTTCGGTTTTAAAATTGTAGGGGGAAATAGGTTAGGATACTAGTGTTTTTCCCAAATTAAAATAATCAAAGATGTGTTCCTTTTGGTTTATGAAATAATGCCAGTTGGAACACTTTAGATTAAATGATCCCTTGCCCGACTGAGTTAACTGCACACACACTTCACACTCATAAGCACTGAAACCGACAGCAATACTTTTTGTTTTGTTGATGTTTAAAAAGTATAAATTTTCCAGTAGCAACTGGTGTATCATACACTTTCTTCTTCTGGCTCGACTTTGGTGGTGAAGCAGTCTGCGTTTGGAGACTGAATGGTGACGATGGCGGCTGTCGAGATTGCAGAGTAGATGTCAGCGATGGATCAGGCAATGATAGTTGCAGACCAGATGGTGGTATTGAAGATTCAGTCGATGATGTTGGAGTAATCCACCTCCATTTAGGAAGGAAAACCGATGACTCTACACTCTTAGATCTCTGCATGTTAAATGCTGCAATCAATAGCATGGTTACAGGGCCGCCGAGAGAAATTTTGGGCCCCGGTGCAAGTATTTCTCGGGCCCCCTTATTTGTACATGTATAGAAATAAGAAAAATAAAAAAAGAAAATTAAAGAACATTAAATTAATAAAATTAATGTTTTGGTTAATAATGTTAACAAGGAAACAGAATTGGAAAATAACAATTTTTGTTTAAACTTTACATATTTCAATAAATGTTAAATAATAATCACAACAAATTATATTATTATTTTACAATAATGGTGCCTTATGGGCTTTTCGATTTCCCACACATGCTCGGGTCTTGAAAATGTAAGTTCTTGAATCGAGGATCCAAGAGAGTGGCCAATGCTATGGGGGTATTACACTCAATCCCGCCGAACCTTTTCTTAATTTCTTGCTGAAGACATTTTTTAAATTCTTTTATTACGTCCACGTCTATATTTGACTTAAAACCTATAATTTGCGAGGTCAAGCAGCTGTTTCAACAAAGCAATTTAGCTGCCTAAGTATTTCCATTTCTGAAGCTGAAGGCATTTCGGGTGCAGAATTATCGTCAAGCAACATCTCACTGCAGAATTTTACCATCTCGATAAACCTTTCAATCATATAAAAAGTGGAGTTCCATCTATTTTTCACATCAAGTTTTTTTACTGAACCCTCAGGTATTCCACCATTTGTCTGTACTTTTCCAAGTATATCGGAATTCACAACACTTTTTCATCCACTTAACAATTTCTCGGACCTTAGATATAACGCCGCTAATACATGACAGGCCGACAGCAACTTCTATAACTAATTTAATAGTGTGGGCGAAACACGGCAAGTGACATTTGTCACCAACTGTATTTCTAACAGCAGCCACAATATCTGGACCGTTATCAGTTATTATACATTTAAAATTCACTTAGAATTTGCATTAATACCTGTTGAATAATACTGAGCAGTATGATTGCTTTTCAATTCTCTGGTAGCCAAGTTTGAAGAAATTGATTGTGCACCCTCTAGAAAATGGGCAGTCAACCCAAGGAAACTTTTTTCACCCATAGTTTCCGTCCATATGTCCGCAGTTAGGCATACATGGACTGCTGCAGGAATCCTCCGCTTGAAAGCCAGTGCTCACTTCGTACTTCTCTGACAGTTTCTTCTTAATGAAAGAAACAGAAGGTATTTTAAAGGAGGGAGCCACTTCATGCATCAATCTCCGGAAACCTTCACCTTGAATTACATTGAATGGACGCATATCTTTACATATAAAATAAAGAAGGCACATAGTGATGGCGGAATGACGGGCACCTCCCACTGAAAAATATTTCGACATTGTGATTAATTACGAGGATATTACATAAAACATACCACTGTACGATGACAGTCTTCCGAAAGCTTCTACAATTGATTGCCGCAAAACATGACGAGATTCGAAACTGCCTGCTGCAAGTGTAGACTGCTTAGAAGTACTGGCATCAGTCGAAGTCGATTGACTTGAGCTAGCTTCAGTCAAGAAAGACGATGATGCAATAGTAGTGGATGAAGGCTGTAGAGCTCCCGGGCTTCAAAGCAGAAGGTTCACTATAATACAAGATCATTCAGTGACTTTCATTAGGCAATTAATATCCTCAATTCACGCCTCTATATAACTATGTGGTAGGTGCAGTGCTTTCTTAAATTTCAAATGGAATAGATCAACAAGTTTTCTTACCTACAAACACTTTCTCCTTTTTGTTTCTCCACGCCACTTTTGCTAGCACTCTTACTGGGTAAAGAAATTGAGTGACTATGTAAATGTTTATATAAATTTGAAGTGTTGCCAGAATATTTGATTTCCTTCGGGCAAACTTTACAAATTGCTGACTTCGCATATTTTTTCACGAAGTAGCTCCAAACCTTGGCCGTGGTAGGAGACATGGGCCATGTCACATGGCTAAAACTGCACAAGAATCACGAAAACAACGAAATAAAATCTCCAAATGTTTCTGTACCGACACCGGAACTTTCCTTCCGATACCAAGTAAGTATCGAAACAAAAGTATCGATACTTGTATCGGAAGTAACGAATCAACCCTACCTGACCTTACGCAAGCAACGCCACCTAGAAACAAGGCCTCCTCACGTTAGATGTGACGTCATCACTAGGGGTCCTATCACCGCCAACTAGAAACAGGTTTCTACGTGATGTTGGTCCTATACGTCCTATGTTAGCCATCAGCGAAGTTTTAATAATTATTATTATTGACGTATTTTATTTGGTCTCCGCAGACGCCAAGGAAGGAATGGAAATTTAACCTGGATATTACCAGGATTCTTAAACGTACCGCGTAAATATAAATGACGAGAGCGCTCGTATTTGTTCATATCTCAACGGAAATAAAAAAAGCTGTTTGAAGGTTTTAATGGATGTTATTCTTCAGAAATGAGGCTACACATTTTCCTATTCATAATGATAAACATGCTATGAACCAAAGATCATAAAAATAAAATTGTCAAAATTTGCTTGCATTTTTAATGTGATTCCATACTTTGAAAATACGTGTATTTATATTTATTCGTCATCATCAGAACTGGTCTTTAACTATTCATATTTAATATATTCAGTTACTATAAGTTTATTTTATATTATTTTTTTTAATTATAACAAAAATTAAATATTAATTTTCACTTTGACACGATTTCTCTCAAAACTTAAGATTATTCAACATTTGTTTCTAGGTGGCGTTGACGCAACCCTATGACCCCTATGACCATGACGCCTATCACTATTGCCCACGCATAAATCGAATCGACCTAGGACTGTATGTACGTGTTGGTAGGTGCAGGCGGTTGCAGCCACGTATAGCTGCAGTTTGAGGCGTTGTTGTGAAATCGGCGAATGGTCTTTGGTAGCTATTATTGGAGAATATAATACCTTATGGCTGCTTAGTTATATTCTTAATGTTAGTCTATTATGAAAATACTTTATGTATGTCATTACTGGTAGGAGTTGGGTGTTTGTAAACTTTCATGTTATCTACATTTTGCGAAATTGCGTATCACATTGGTGACGTGGTAGTTCATGGTAGTCATGTATTCGCTAATTTAATTAATCTTGTGTTAACTACTTTATTTTGATGAAAAAACGGCACAATGCTGTTAATCGTTGCCATATCACGAAACAATGTAACATTACTGTGCAAAATTTGGCGATGTTGTAATGACTTCGGATTGAGTTGTTAACGCTGACAGTTAAACAGATTGAATTAGCCATTTCAGTTTTTTAACACTGTTTTTTCGTCGGTGTTATTGAAGTCTTTGTGTCTGATATATTTACTTATGTAATATATTGTCAATAATCTCCAGTGTAATATAATTAACATTTTGTATGTTCATTTTGAAGAATAATGGCCGAGTTTGCAAAGCATTTCAAGAGTGAACTTCTACATTTGGTATACTGCCGTCGCTTTACATCGATTTCGTTAACCCGCAGGTACTGTTGTTTCAATTTATAACAGTTTTATTTCTGCACTGGAACAATTTTAAAAATATTCTATTGTAAATGTCATTGGACATTATGTGCCTTGCATAAAAAAGTAATTACGAGCATTTTGCTTTCATGTGTTTTGTTTTTCATTGACACCAACGCCTTTTTTGTGCTAATTTGTGTGTGGTATGCGTTGTAAAACGTGCACAAATATGTAGATGAGTAGGTATTTATTCTCTATGAGAATAAAGTGAATCGAAATGTTATCGAATTTTTATAAAAAGAATTGGTGTGCTTGGTCATTTTTTTTGAAAATGTTTGTTGTTCAAGATGGAAATCGGTATTTGTCTATTAAAATTTTATTGTGGAACCAGGACTGGGTGAATTAGATCATTTCCTTATATGGTCGATAGTCTTCTTTGTAACAAACCTTTTTCAGAATCTTCTATCACTTTGCTCTGATAAATTCATGATTGTCATTTTCCCCTCAGTTTCTGCCGTGCCATCCGTATCTTATGAATGGTTAGTACAAACTGAAATGTGTATGAAAATTTTAGAAGAAATCTATTTTGCCTGTTATGACGTAAAGGTCGCGTTGTTTATTGTGGCAACTTTGTGTGGTGGCCAGATGTCGACTCCCTATGGGAGGTTTAGCAAACTGTTTTTTTTGTGTTTTTGAAATCATTCTAAGAAAATGTTGAGTTGGACATTGGTTGGGTAAGTGGGTGGTCGGGTTGGAGAGGGGTAGAGTCAGAGGATGGTCATCTGAGGGAAGAAAATTATAATGAAACTGTTCCACTAAAAAGTGGTCACCTCATGAGGTGGTTGTCTGGAGGTTTTACTGTGATATAAAAAAGTTTAGGGAATTTGGAAAGTTTGGGGAGTACGATAGTGAACCTGTTCCATTGGATGTTCATCTTCGTTGCATGACAAATAATTTCTGCAAGAATATTTTGGATGGTTTGCCAATACATAGTAGAATAACTAGTTACCTGGAGATTTGGAGACCTAAATGGATATTATTATGTAAAAATGAGATTCCTGTTTTAATACACTTATGATACTCAAAAGGTGTTTTTCCTTGTTTGAATGTTCCTTGCTGGTGTTTGAGGCTTAGTGAAATTGCTTTTTTATCACTGAATTTTATTAACAGTCTGTACTGCAGATACAAATGAGACTTTATTTGGATATTTTATTCACTGTAAAATTTCACTACTTGGGGAATTATAATCCGATGGCTTGGTGGATACCTTTGTTGCTATTGCTGCAACTACATGTTGGGCAACTGTTATTGAAACTATCTTGAGATATGGCAGTTGTTTTATAGCTGTGGGAATCATCCTAATAAGCCTGTGGGGTTGATGGGGAAAATTACCAGCTTATGGTTGTGGCATGATTAGTGAAATGATCTTTATTGTCTAATAATTATCTCTGTGTCATCTGTTGGGGAGTAAATCACATTTTGCCACGTCTATCTACTTCTCTGGGTTTTGACTGTTTATTGTTATATTATTTGATGTATGTACTCCAGGAAGAAATGCAGGATGGAGGCCATGAGTGAATGAGTTGAAGTTAATTTTTGTGCTAATGTAATTGCTATGAGTTGTTGTTGAATGATTGTTTGGTTTATTTGTGTTTCTGATTCATGGGTGGTTGATGTATGTGGACACAATTTTTCATCCTCTCTTAATGGAAAGGTTATGAAATTATTTCCTGGAGACTTTTGGATTCCATTTTTTTCCATACATTATTGCCAAAAGTTTGGAAGGGAATAACAATCTTCCTGTTTGAATGTAACTATAATCACTGTCATGTTAACTATGTAAATTCTTTAGATTCCATGGTAGATGGCATTTAATCTGAGGAGTCACTGGAAGGTAAATGTTTTTTACTCGCTTGTTTTCCTTCATTATTGTTTCTGTAATTTTCAATATTTAAGATACCTGTTTGAAGACTTGTAATTGCTGCAATGTTCATCATGTTAAAATTAGCTGAGCACATTCATGCAAAACCTTCCATTGTGAAGAAGTCAATGGTTCAGGACTTCTGATCAATGTAACCAAAGCAGCTGAATAGGGTTCTTTATGATCAGTCAATCTCTCTATCACAATTAGAGTTCCACCTTGTTATTACTTCCTGATTAAATTTTGTGTCTGCTTCATTTGCTCCTGGATTGCTTTCAATTTATTTGAAGCTGTTGCACTGGATTTAAAAAATCGCACTTTTTCTTCTAGCCTGCAAAATATTTTGTATGCCATTGGTGTTCTTCATTGAGTTTATTGCTACTATATTTAACAAATGGGCATTGCAGGGTAGTTGCTTTAAGTTTACTTGTTTACATGCTACTTATATGTTTTTACCTGCATCAGTTACAATAGCGAAAAATTTTTCAGTTATTCCCCAATTATCAAAAATTTCTTTTTATAATTGTAGCCAAGTATTCTGCCATTTGATTATTATCTAACATTTTTGTTTCTAGAACATTTGATTCCAACTTTTCGTTCTTAAAACTCTAAGAGTTAAAAAAGCTTCGGTATTTATAGATGTCCAAATATCTGTTGTGACTGATACATATTTGGCAATTAGAAGACGTGACTTAATTCGTTCTTTTGTTGAAGAGTAAATATCGGGAAGTATGCCCTGCGACATAGTTCTACAACTTGGTAGATTATATCACGGTTCCAGTTCTTTTAATAATCTGATGAAACCCTCATCTTCAACTATTGATATCGGCTGAAGGTCCCAACATATCATTTCGCCAACTAAAAAATTCAGTTTTTATTCTATTCTTGGATATTCTGGCGAGTGTAGCATCGTTTGGCGTCTCCCTATTACCCTTGCAAATGATTCAATAGAAGGAAGATTATCTTGAGTTGAAGAAGCTGTCTGATCAGAGTATCTCTGCGTTCGATCATTCGAATTTCTCTCTTTGTTTGAGGAAATGGATGCCATTACACTGGGATGCTGGCGCCTTAAATGCTCTCTCAGATTTGAAGTATTGTTGTTACATTACACTTCGTTTCCACATAAACTACATTTAGCAGACGAATCTGATGTTTTTTTTGGCAATACTCCCAATCCATTGATTTGTTTCTGTGGTTCATTTTTAGATAGACTTTTACACAAATATTTTACCATTAACAATGTTTTCAGAAAACAATCCTTTCTTCTGTACTGTCGTTTTATTATTCGGTGTTCAGCGCAAACTACCCGATGACTATAAAATCATTATTTGAACAATATCGTTTATAGACGCAAATGGTGGTAAAAGAAAAAATTTCATAGATACCGTTGATGATGCGAGGGAATTGCGTCGCGAATTTAACATGAAAGAGGAGCATTACTGCACAGTCGACGGTATGGCGACCGCGATCAAATTCGTTTTGAACGAGATGCGCCACCGCGTTCCGCCGATCGATGATTTTGCCAACAAGCTCATCGTGTCTCCTGCCGCTTTGTTGAAAACACTGTTGATATACGCTTTCAATTACGATGAAAAGGATGCTTTACGCATCGCGAAAAAAGGCGATTGGAATAAATTCATATCCAAAACTATCACCTACAAAAAAAAATAAACAATACACCGATAAATTCAAATCGGTTTCCAACATGAATCGCAAACCCATGACCAATCAATTGGGCAAATCGGAATTTTTTTTCCACGGTAATTCAATCGATACCTAAAAATCAGGAAAATACCACCATACCCACAAATTATTTGGGCTATTTGTGCGCGATAGAAAAAAAAGTTTCTATAGACGTGTATTACAGAATATATTCGTTCGTGCCCAACGTTTCGTTAGGTAACGTTGGCGACGGAAATATAATCAACGATATTTTGAATTGTTTGCTCGCCGAAGGATGGATTACGTTGTTAGAGAATGCCGCTGCTGCCTCTCTCGTGGTGTACAACATGATTTTGCCGACGAAATATTGTGTCACGGGAGACGTGGAAGAATTATTTTATCGCATAAAAAGCATTTGCGATTACGTTGAAATTTTGCATACGGATAATTTGTTTATCATCAACACGGTTCACGGCATCGCCTACAAACGTATGTATTCGGATCGAGCGGAACGATTCGTATGCTTTTCAAAAAATGAATTGTGTCGAGTGTACTCAAATTTTCTTTTGGTGCTTTCCGAATGCGTCGGTCCGCACATTCCGGATTCGATTAAAAATTATTTCGAATACGGAAACGCTTCGAAAATTATAACCGGCGTCACGTATTTAAAAACTCGAAACGGAACCAAATTTGACGACCAAGTGGACGACTACAGTAAATATTTTATTTTCGGTAACGATAATCGATGCACATACCTGGATTGCGAGAAAAACGAAAAAAAAACGTTTCCCGATCGTTCGACGACAGAGACGGCACATTTCTAGAATTAAACACGTCATTTTCGGCGCACCCTCAAATCACTCAAGACGGGTACGTTCTAAATTCCAAGTACGTAAGGGATAAATGCAAATTTTGCATCGTGCGGCGTTTCCGCATGGCTTTCGAACATTGCAACAATCGCATAAATGTAAACATGTCTCGTACGAATAAATTTACTGGCTCGAATATATAATTTCCGTTGACGTTCCCAGGTATGTTGGTTTGAAATTGGGCAACACCTCATCGTAAAAAGGATTGGTCTTGGAACGAGAATTCATCAAATGTCCCAAAATCGACTTGATGGCTTCCCTGTTTTCGATTACCGGAAGATCGCCTCTGATTCAATTGAAAGAAATGGCTTGCAAAAGGGACTCTGGGTACAAAGACGTTTTTGCTGGCAAGTGTTCTGTGGCGATTCTAAATAATAGATCCCACGATTCCAAGAATTGCGGTTACATTAAATTCGACAATCTTTCTAGAGTGAATTTGCTGATGAACGAACTCTACGCCGGAATTTATCATTTGAATCAAAATGCCTTTTCCGAAAAAGAACGCTATTGTTTTCTACCGAAAGAACACAGATTGTTGTTGGAAATGTTGCTCATGACGAAGCAAAATTTAATTTTTTCGGAAAGAGATGATATGGGGTGCGAGTATCGTTACGATTTTGCAAAGGGAGAAAATAACTCGTTTAATTCGAGCGACAAATAAAAACGCCACCACTACTTCCTGCGTTTGAGCAATGCATATACTATACGAACGTTATTCGTGCATGCATTTACTAAATTTTGCGTAAAGATATAGACAACGGGAAAAGGAGAAGGCGGAACCCTCTGACAAGGGAAGGGTCTCGACGAATAAATAAATTAATAAGATTTATACGATAACCCAATGCTGAGTTTAGAAAGCGATTGCATAACCTTGAAAATCCCCAACATTATTTTCGAGCGATATAAAAAATGCCGCGCAAACTCGCGTGTTCATTCGATGGAAATTTCCAGGCACGTTACAACCGCTATTGGCTATTGGCAAAGTTTAATTTTTTTAAATACAGCGGGACGCAATCCTTGTCGCGCGTAACGTTCACACCGTTATAAACGAGAGTGAATTCGTCAGACGATTTGCTTAAATAGCTTCCTTGAGAAGAATTGTGAATTTTGTTCGAAAATCGACAAATTACATTCATGACGCAAATTTTCTCTTATAGAATCTTTTAAAAGATTATTGCATCTCGGAACGACATCGATTTCGGTCAAAGAATTTGAAGCAATTTGCGAATGACTCACCATCGCGCTGTTCCAATCGAGAATCAAATTGCGCCATTGCATAAGCTACGACGGCGTTGACATCGCAGCAGATAACGAGGAGGAAGAGGAGCGGACCGTCGCCTCGATTACTCTGGACACAGAACTGAAAGATGAGACATGGGCGTCGATCTGTCGACGGACATTGTTGCTATTTCTCCGCCGTCCGTCTCCGGTTGGGTTGGGCCATCATAAAGCATTTCCACTTTCTTCATATGGTTGTCGGTAATGATGGCGTTGTTTCCTATCAGGCCGTTGGCAGGTCTCTTGCAGAATTTCTGTCCGAGTTGCCGTCTGCCTCTTGTCCTATCCGATGGTGGCGTGTTGTTTACTCGCAAATCCAGGGGTCTCTGTCCTCGCTTACGCGGCAATATTTCTCCACTCTGACAGATATACCCCCTATCGTGCCGTCTTCGTTTACATATTCTGTCTCTGTCAAGCACGTTATAGACTTGCCATCGAACTCTTCACAATGAGGCTCAACAACCTCATTGTCTATGATGGTGGTGATTTGCCTATTTGGTATAGCGGAAGACGACGAAGAGGAGGGGATGGAGGAAGAGTTGAACTGCACTTCTATTACTTTTGGCATAGAACGGGGATATAAATCGTCTTCGATCGCAGTGTAATTTTTACCGGCGGGCGTTGCTGTCATTTCTCCGCCTTCCATCTCTGGTTCTATCTGGTGGTGGTGTTGATTGCCTCATGAGGGGCAGTCTGCTGCATCCTCTATAAAATACCTCTTTATAACAGTCTCCAAATTCGTACAAATCTTCCATTCGCAACCCTTCTTGTAGGCGTATATTAAACACTCATACTTTTTCATTGTTGAAAGCCATGAAGCACGTATTAGCATCCCATTCGCAACCTTTCTCATGGGCATATTTCAAACACGCCAAATGTCCATTTCCGGCAGCCGCCGAACACGTATTAGCGTCCCATTCGCAACCTTTCTCATGGGCATATCGCAAACACTCCAAATGTCCATTTACGGCGGCTTCGCAACAAGTATACCTGTTCCATGGGCATCAGTGTTCGTGCGCGTATTTCAAAAACTCCAATTGTCCATTTTTAGCTGCCCATGCACAAGTATAATCGTTCCATGGGCATCCGTGTTCGTGCGCGTATTTCAAACACTCCAAATGTCTATTTCTGGCGGCTTCGCTACAAGTATAATCGTTCCATGAGCATCTGTGTTCGTGCGCGTATCTAAGACAGTTTAAACTTCCCGATGCAGCCGCACTAGCACACGTATCGCAGTCCCACTCGCCACCGTTTTCGCGCACGTATCTAAGGCAGTCTAAGCTTCCCGATGCGGCCGCTCTGGAACACGTATAGAAGTTCTAATGGGTACCATTTTCAGGCACATATTTTAAAATCTCTGATCGCCCGCGTTCGGCAGCGATGTCGCAAACGAAATGGTTCAATTCGCGATATTGTCGGGCATATTTAAAACGGTCTAAATGGTTGTGTATAATGGCAATTGATGAAGCATTATAGTTATCACAGTTACAAAAATCCGAATGAAAAAGCTCTTCTGAGCACGTCAAGTATTGTTTGTCGAACGAATTTTTACAACTCAAATGCAAACAACATAATTGCATTTCGAATATATAAGACTGTAAACATTTAGGCAGATGAGGTAGCAACGAATGCAACTTTGACCGTTGAAGGGCAAACTATCTCTAAATATTTTACGATACAACGTGTAACCAGTAAGATGCACAAATTTCGCGCAGAGAGCAAAAAGAGTTGCAGGACATTTAAGCGTTTGATTGCTCCAAGTCGCCATATTAAATAAACGAGTAACGTGCAGGAACTGGGATGAAATTCAAAGACTGCTTCAACCTCTGCGTGCGGGCGTAAGTCATATGTGGAATCCACTATAGTCCACAAAGTTATTCCAATATGACAGCCATAAAACCTTTTCACAAAATTTTATACAGACAAATATACAAATGAAAAACATTATTTTTAAAAAGTAGCACTTTTGCCTTATCGTGTGATAAGGCATTCCTTCTTTCGGCGAATATCTGCCCAGCATTCGAAAACATGCTTGCTACCGGTATATACGTGGCCGGTACGCAAAGGTACCGACTGGCAACAACAGGCAGCTCTTTTTCCCTGTCTTCTGTCATCCAATACGCGATGGGGTCGACCGAACTTGGTGCGGCAGCCTTCTCCACATACTGCAGGATGGCGATGGCTGCATCGGACGAAGCCGTGGAAGTGGACCGGCACCGTGCCACTTAAGTGCATAGCAACGTCGACACTTATTTTGTTCTTTGGAATAAGCTATAGGATCTTTCCAATCTTCATACCTGCTGGCGCAATAATTATTCAATTTACACATAATCATTTCGGGAAATGGTAAAACACCACTGTTGACCATATATTATTTGCATTCTTTTGCACATGTCATATTCATTACACATGAATAATATCCAATATTTCCCAAGTCTTCAATTTCTTCAAATTTAACATGGACCAAATATTTATATACTTCAGACGTCAAGTCGAATAAGTAATTTTTATCACAATCTGGCATTCGAACGAATATTTGCATTTGTCGTGGAATTAAACCTAAAAATATTCCGAATTTTTTATTTTTTGATTTATCAGAATACAATTGAAAATCAGGATTACCTGAATCATGGCAGTACTGATTTTCAGGGAAATAATTTTTTGGATTCAGCCAAAAATCAAGAGACGGCAAAAAATAATTTTCGACTGCGTCAGACATTTCCTAAAAATATCAAAATTAAAATTCGTTTACTTTTTGTTGATAAAGGTAATAAATAAAAAATAATACTACTTACTACTGAGTAATCCTTGTTTCTCGTTTAAGAAAGCTTTCGGTAATTTGCACGATCTCGCGTATTGAGGATGATTTGATTGCTGGGCTGAATTCTTCCTCTCCTTTCTGTTCGTCGCCGTCACGTACTCTTGTATAGAATGCGTTGCTGCTTCAGCATTCGTCGGCCAGGCACTCCCGCGTGTTCGGAATTCTCGGATATTCCTGTTAATAATTAATAATTCGAGAACAGGATTACCACGCAGCGTTCTTTCTGCAAGATGGGAAAGTGCTTTCGAGGGGAAACAAAACACGCTAGTGGAATGGGAAACCCATTGTGAAATATTATACCCCCTAAACGTTTTAAAAACTTTCTGAAAATACGCTATTATAAATTAACAAAATTATTGCATATAGTAAAAATTATATATTTTTTATTTTTTTATAAAACAAATTTCGCATAATAATTACAGTTTTTATTCCTTTTCATAGTACCTTACCTAAATTTTAAAATTGCAATATTATATTATTGCAATTTAGACGGGAGCTCCGATCCCGCGACCGTTCTGTTGAAATGCCCGCGACCACCTCTCCGCACAGGATATTCATTCAAATATCCTGTCGCGCGGGGGGGAGGGGAGGTACGTCCGCTCATTCCTTTTGTCCGAAACGGAAAATCCTTTCCTCCATTAGCGTTGTGAAATTGTATCTCCAGCAAAAAAATAGCAGGGAACTAGTCGGAACAGCGGCGGCGAGCGAGGTTGAAAAAAAATATCATTAAATGAAATGCATTTTTTCTTCGAATAAAATTTTTATATTTCATCTTGACGTATATTTATTACATATTCTTGACGACCTATTAAAGTTTTACATGTCATGTTTATGTCCGGTTCGTCGGCGGACCATATTCGTTTTTGATTATAATATGTTCGATACGAATTAGAGTCAGGATTCGCATAAAAAGAAAATTCATTCTTTGCGACATGCGCCATGTTCAATTCACATAATAACATCTTATCTCTTGCGTCGAATACAAAAATTCTGGTCGGCGAATCCACCGTCACATACACCAAAGTAATCTCGATAGTCTCATCCGATGATATTTCCAGATTACTAGCAATTTCCCTCTGCACGGACTGTTGGTTTAGAAAAGGCTTAGCGTAACACAAAAGTATAGGAATTTCGTCGGAAGCAGCCAGTATTTCTGCAAAGTTTTCCAAGTCTTCGGGATTGCAATTAAAACCAAATAGTTGATTCAGCAGAGTCAGAAGCGGTAAGTAGTGGCCTTTTTCTTCTAATTCTTCGGGAAATGGCATCCTTTCGTCTGCGAAAAGATTCATGTTCACATAGCACTACTTTTTCTGCCATGAAACTCAACAAAGTATGGCCTTCCCAATTACTGCATCCGGCACCATCTTGAGAAGTGGAGCCGACGTCATCGTCTCCGTCACCACGCAGATGTTGCTTTACTATGATGTTTCGAACTTCCGCTTCCACCTGCTCCCGAGCATCGTCGGCTCGTTCTGGAAATCGGAAACCCAAATTTTTGAATCGCGGGTCGAGCAGCGTGGCTGCTCGCGTCACCGAATTCGCCTCATATTGATATAGCCGCATTGGCAGCAAATTAATTAATGAAAGAAGAAATGATTTTCCGACGGCGCTCACGTATTTCTTCATTTCATAAGAGAGGGAGAGGTGCAAACCATGCACAAGAGGGATTATCTGATAGGACGCGACGTACAATTCGCCCGATAGCGTCGTGATCATCTGTTCAAATGGTACGACGACTCCAACAAAATCCTACAGGGTCTGCCACTCGTCATCTGATAACAAATAAACATTTTTCTGTTAGAATAAAAAGGACAATAACATGGTAGATCGGAGAAATTAAAGAAATAAAGGCCTTTATACCACTCGCGTACCAAATCCTGCTAAAAGAGTAAAATGCAGCGCAACTGTAAGTAGAGTAGTATTTCGTACGCACCGGGCAAGGCTCGCGGCATTTGCAGGATTTGTGTCTGTACAATAATAAACTGGTCTTTAATTTGTAGTAGACGTTGCACCATAGCCAATGTGCTCATCCATCGCATCGGGATCTGTTGAATCGGTTGTAATTGGGGCACCTGTGCAGTCATCTGAAGGATTTTTAGTTTATTGGTGGCCATATTGCTGCGCCTGTATGATGATACGAATAATGCAATAGAAAACATAAAAGAAAAAGTGAGATAAAAGGTTCTTTAAAATTTACCCATCTTACAACAGAATTTCATACGTACATTAAAAACGCCACGATTTCTTCACAGTGTTCCAAGAGCTCTGACACACCGGGTGTTATTTTTATGGCATCCAAAATGAGTAAATTTAATGTGTGCACGATACACGGTACTTGCCGGATATTGAGTTTTTGACGGCAGCCACCATATCCACCGAATTATCGGTCGTAATAGTTGGTACTTTTTCCGCTATTCCCCAAATCCTCATCACTTCCGACAACTGGTTCGCAATATTTTCCGGTGTGCGTTGCTTCGGCAAGAACGATGCATCCAGGTATGCAGTTATTAATTGGCCATCCTTCACAAAATGAGCTGTCGTTGCGAGGAACGATTCTTGTCGGTTAGACGTCCACGATTCCGTCGTAAGAGCAACATTTGTTGCCCACGCCAATGCCGAAGATACTTTCTCACGAATTTCTTCATAAAACGCAGGTATTAGCACCTGTAACAGATGTAAAACACAACTACGGATGTAATATACAGTCAACTACCAGCACTTACCCTTCGTTAACACCGTTACGTCTGAAACGTCGAACTAACACCCTTTAAAGCGCTATTGTCGAATCTTAATCGCGGTGGAAATAATTAGACAGCTTTTGCAGCACCAAACGGGCCACGCGAACTACATTTTAGTACAGTCTGATAGATGAATATCAATATAACTTACGCTTGACAATATTCGTCGGCATGGAAGCTTGTATCGTGGGTTTAAGCGTTCCACGAACTCACGGAAACCCTGATCTTCAACGATGCGGAATGGCTGTATATCTGTTGCGACGAACTTTGCCAACATTCTGTCCAACTTTTTCTTCTCGTCATCGTAGGGCCCATAAGTATTTATAACCTCCGCCTGTTCCTCCGCAGCAAAATTTTTAGCGCTCTCCAAAGATTGTTTATGAAACTTTTGGATGTGATTTAACATATTTGCAGTTCCTTTACCTATACAATATATATTCTTACATAGCGAGCATCGTGCCCTCTTTTCAAAAAAATTCCATACTATCGAACGTCTTTTGGACATTATACCGACCAAGTTCAACTCTAGCTACGACGACGGTGACATCGCAGCAGACGACGAGGAGGAAGAGGAGCAGACCATCGCCTCGATTACTCTGGACACAGAACTGAAAGATGAGACATGGGCGTCGATCTGTCGACGGACATTGTTGCTATTTCTCCGCCATCCGTCTCCGGTTGGGTTGGGCCATCGTAAAGCATTTCCACTTTCTTCATTTGGTTGTCGGTAATGATGGCGTTGTTTCCTATCGGGACGTTGGCAGGTCTCTTGCAGAATTTCTGTCCGAGTTGCCGTCTGCCTCTTGTCCTATCCGATGGTGGCGTGTTGTTTACTCGCAAATCCAGGGGTCTCTGTCCCCGCTTACGTGGCAATATTTCTCCACTCTGACAGATATACCCCCTATCGTGCCGTCTTCGTTTACATATTCTGTCTCTGTCAAGCACGTTATAGACTTGCCATCGAACTCTACACAATGAGGCTCAACAACCTCATTGTCTATGATGGTGGTGATTTGCCTATTTGGTATAGCGGAAGACGACGAAGAGGAGGGGATGGAGGAAGAGTTGAACAGCACTTCTATTACTTTTGGCATAGAACGGGGATATAAATCGTCTTCGATCGCAGTGTAATTTTTACCGGCGGGCGTTGCTGTCATTTCTCCGCCTTCCATCTCTGGTTCTATCTGGTGGTGGTGTTGATTGCTCATGAGGGGCAGTCTGCTGCATCCTCTATAAAATACCTCTTTATAACAGTCTCCAAATTCGTACAAATCTTCCATTCGCAACCCTTCTTGTAGGCGTATATTAAACACTCATACTTTTTCATTGTTGAAAGCCAAGAAGCACGTATTAGCGTCCCATTCGCAACCTTTCTCATGGGCATATTTCAAACACGCCAAATGTCCATTTCCGGCAGCCGCCGAACACGTATTAGCGTCCCATTCGCAACCTTTCTCATGGGCATATCGCATACACTTTAAATGTCCATTTACGGCGGCTTCGCATCAAGTATACCAGTGTTCGTCCGCGTATTTCAAAAAATCCAATTGTCCATTTTTAGCTGCCCATGCACAAGTATAATCGTTCCATGGGCATCCGTGTTCGTGCGCGTATTTCAAACACTCCAAATGTCTATTTCTGGCGGCTTCGCTACAAGTATAATCGTTCCATGAGCATCTGTGTTCGTGCGCGTATCTAAGACAGTTTAAACTTCCCGATGCAGCCGCACTAGCACACGTATCGCAGTCCCACTCGCCACCGTTTTCGCGCACGTATCTAAGGCAGTCTAAGCTTCCCGATGCGGCCGCTCTGGAACACGTATAGAAGTTCTAATGGGTACCATTTTCAGGCACATATTTTAAAATCTCTGATCGCCCGCGTTCGGCAGCGATGTCGCAAACGAAATGGTTCAATTCGCGATATTGTCGGGCATATTTAAAACGGTCTAAATGGTTGTGTATAATGGCAATTGATGAAGCATTATAGTTATCACAGTTACAAAAATCCGAATGAAAAAGCTCTTCTGAGCACGTCAAGTATTGTTTGTCGAACGAATTTTTACAACTCAAATGCAAACAACATAATTGCATTTCGAAAATATAAGACTGTAAACATTTAGGCAGATGAGGTAGCAACGAATGCATCTTTTGACCGTTGAAGGGCAAACTATCTATTTTCAAATATTTTACGATACAACGTGTAACCAGTAAGATGCACAAATTTCGCGCAGAGAGCAAAAAGAGTTGCAGGACATTTAAGCGTTTGATTGCTCCAAGTCGCCATATTAAATAAACGAGTAACGTGCAGGAACTGGGATGAAATTCAAAGACTGCTTCAACCTCTGCGTGCGGGCGTAAGTCATATGTGGAATCCACTATAGTCCACAAAGTTATTCCAATATGACAGCCATAAAACCTTTTCACAAAATTTTATACAGACAAATATACAAATGAAAAACATTATTTTTAAAAAGTAGCACTTTTGCCTTATCGTGTGATAAGGCATTCCTTCTTTCGGCGAATATCTGCCCAGCATTCGAAAACATGCTTGCTACCGGTACATACGTGGCCGGTACGCAAAGGTACCGACTGGCAACAACAGGCAGCTCTTTTTCCCTGTCTTCTGTCATCCAATACGCGATGGGGTCGACCGAACTTGGTGCGGCAGCCTTCTCCACATACTGCAGGATGGCGATGGCTGCATCGGACGAAGCCGTGGAAGTGGACCGGCACCGTGCCACTTTAGTGCATTGCAACGTCGACACTTATTTTGTTCTTTGGAATAAGCTATAGGATCTTTCCAATCTTCATACCTGCTGGCGCAATAATTATTCAATTTACACATAATCATTTCGGGAAATGGTAAAACACCACTGTTGACCATATATTATTTGCATTCTTTTGCACATGTCATATTCATTACACATGAATAATATCCAATATTTCCCAAGTCTTCAATTTCTTCAAATTTAACATGGACCAAATATTTATATACTTCAGACGTCAAGTCGAATAAGTAATTTTTATCACAATCTGGCATTCGAACGAATATTTGCATTTGTCGTGGAATTAAACCTAAAAATATTCCGAATTTTTTATTTTTTGATTTATCAGAATACAATTGAAAATCAGGATTACCTGAATCATGGCAGTACTGATTTTCAGGGAAATAATTTTTTGGATTCAGCCAAAAATCAACAGACGGCAAAAAATAATTTTCGACTGCGTCAGACATTTCCTAAAAATATCAAAATTAAAATTCGTTTACTTTTTGTTGATAAAGGTAATAAATAAAAAATAATACTACTTACTACTGAGTAATCCTTGTTTCTCGTTTAAGAAAGCTTTCGGTAATTTGCACGATCTCGCGTATTGAGGATGATTTGATTGCTGGGCTGAATTCTTCCTCTCCTTTCTGTTCGTCGCCGTCACGTACTCTTGTATAGAATGCGTTGCTGCTTCAGCATTCGTCGGCCAGGCACTCCCGCGTGTTCGGAATTCTCGGATATTCCTGTTAATAATTAATAATTCGAGAACAGGATTACCACGCAGCGTTCTTTCTGCAAGGCGGGAAAGTGCTTTCGAGGGGAAACAAAACACGCTAGTGGAATGGGAAACCCATTGTGAAATATTATACCCCCTAAACGTTTTAAAAACTTTCTGAAAATACGCTATTATAAATTAACAAAATTATTGCATATAGTAAAAATTATATTTTTTATTTTTTTATAAAACAAATTTCGCATAATAATTACAGTTTTTATTCCTTTTCATAGTACCTTACCTAAATTTTAAAATTGCAATATTATATTATTGCAATTTAGACGGGAGCTCCGATCCCGCGACCGTTCTGTTGAAATGCCCGCGACCACCCCTCCGCACAGGATATTCATTCAAATATCCTGTCGTGCGGGGGGGAGGGGAGGTACGTCCGCTCATTCCTTTTGTCCGAAACGGAAAATCCTTTCCTCCATTAGCGTTGTGAAATTGTATCTCCAGCAAAAAAATAGCAGGGAACTAGTCGGAACAGCGGCGGCGAGCGAGGTTGAAAAAAAATATCATTAAATGAAATGCATTTTTTCTTCGAATAAAATTTTTATATTTCATCTTGACGTATATTTATTACATATTCTTGACGACCTATTAAAGTTTTACATGTCATGTTTATGTCCGGTTCGTCGGCGGACCATATTCGTTTTTTATTATAATACGTTCGATACGAATTAGAGTCAGGATTCGCATAAAAAGAAAATTCATTCTTTGCGACATGCGCCATGTTCAATTCACATAATAACATCTTATCTCTTGCGTCGAATACAAAAATTCTGGTCGGCGAATCCACCGTCACATACACCAAAGTAATCTCGATAGTCTCATCCGATGATATTTCCAGATTACTAGCAATTTCCCTCTGCACGGACTGTTGGTTTAGAAAAGGCTTAGCGTAACACAAAAGTATAGGAATTTCGTCGGAAGCAGCCAGTATTTCTGCAAAGTTTTCCAAGTCTTCGGGATTGCAATTAAAACCAAATAGTTGATTCAGCAGAGTCAGAAGCGGTAAGTAGTGGCCTTTTTCTTCTAATTCTTCGGGAAATGGCATCCTTTCGTCTGCGAAAAGATTCATGTTCACACAGCACCACTTTTTCTGCCATGAAATTCAACAAAGTATGGCCTTCCCAATTACTGCATCCGGCACCATCTTGAGAAGTGGAGCCGACGTCATCGTCTCCGTCACCACGCAGATGTTGCTTTACTATGATGTTTCGAACTTCCGCTTCCACCTGCTCCCGAGCATCGTCGGCTCGTTCTGGAAATCGGAAACCCAAATTTTTGAATCGCGGGTCGAGCAGCGTGGCTGCTCGCGTCACCGAATTCGCCTCATATTGATATAGCCGCATTGGCAGCAAATTAATTAATGAAAGAAGAAATGATTTTCCGACGGCGCTCACGTATTTCTTCATTTCATAAGAGAGGGAGAGGTGCAAACCATGCACAAGAGGGATTATCTGATACGACGCGACGTACAATTCGCCCGATAGCGTCGTGATCATCTGTTCAAATGGTACGAGGACTCCAACAAAATCCTGCAGGGTCTGCCACTCGTCATCTGATAACAAATAAACATTTTTCTGTTAGAATAAAAAGGACAATAACATGGTAGATCGGAGAAATTAAAGAAATAAAGGCCTTTATACCACTCGCGTACCAAATCCTGCTAAAAGAGTAAAATGCAGCACAACTGTAAGTAGAGTAGTATTTCGTACGCACCGGACAAGGCTCGCGGCATTTGCAGGATTTGTGTCTGTACAATAATTAACTGGTCTTTAATTTGTAGTAGACGTTGCACCATAGCCAATGTGCTCATCCATCGCATCGGGATCTGTTGAATCGGTTGTAATTGGGGCACCTGTGCAGTCATCTGAAGGATTTTTAGTTTATTGGTGGCCATATTGCTGCGCCTGTATGATGATACGAATAATGCAATAGAAAACATAAAAGAAAAAGTGAGATAAAAGGTTCTTTAAAATTTACCCATCTTACAACAGAATTTCATACGTACATTAAAAACGCCACGATTTCTTCACAGTGTTCCAAGAGCTCTGACACACCGGGTGTTATTTTTATGGCATCCAAAATGAGTAAATTTAATGTGTGCACGATACACGGTACTTGCCGGATATTGAGTTTTTGACGGCAGCCACCATATCCACCGAATTATCGGTCGTAATAGTTGGTACTTTTTCCGCTATTCCCCAAATCCTCATCACTTCCGACAACTGGTTCGCAATATTTTCCGGTGTGCGTTGCTTCGGCAAGAACGATGCATCCAGGTATGCAGTTATTAATTGGCCATCCTTCACAAAATGAGCTGTCGTTGCGAGGAACGATTCTTGTCGGTTAGACGTCCACGATTCCGTCGTAAGAGCAACATTTGTTGCCCACGCCAATGCCGAAGATACTTTCTCACGAATTTCTTCATAAAACGCAGGTATTAGCACCTGTAACAGATGTAAAACACAACTACGGATGTAATATACAGTCAACTACCAGCACTTACCCTTCGTTAACACCGTTACGTCTGAAACGTCGAACTAACACCCTTTAAAGCGCTATTGTCGAATCTTAATCGCGGTGGAAATAATTAGACAGCTTTTGCAGCACCAAACGGGCCACGCGAACTACATTTTAGTACAGTCTGATAGATGAATATCAATATAACTTACGCTTGACAATATTCGTCGGCATGGAAGCTTGTATCGTGGGTTTAAGCGTTCCACGAACTCACGGAAACCCTGATCTTCAACGATGCGGAATGGCTGTATATCTGTTGCGACGAACTTTGCCAACATTCTGTCCAACTTTTTCTTCTCGTCATCGTAGGGCCCATAAGTATTTATAACCTCCGCCTGTTCCTCCGCAGCAAAATTTTTAGCGCTCTCCAAAGATTGTTTATGAAACTTTTGGATGTGATTTAACATATTTGCAGTTCCTTTACCTATACAATATATATTCTTACATAGCGAGCATCGTGCCCTCTTTTCAAAAAAATTCCATACTATCGAACGTCTTTTGGACATTATACCGACCAAGTTCAACTCTAGCTACGACGACGGTGACATCGCAGCAGACGACGAGGAGGAAGAGGAGCAGACCATCGCCTCGATTACTCTGGACACAGAACTGAAAGATGAGACATGGGCGTCGATCTGTCGACGGACATTGTTGCTATTTCTCCGCCATCCGTCTCCGGTTGGGTTGGGCCATCGTAAAGCATTTCCACTTTCTTCATTTGGTTGTCGGTAATGATGGCGTTGTTTCCTATCGGGACGTTGGCAGGTCTCTTGCAGAATTTCTGTCCGAGTTGCCGTCTGCCTCTTGTCCTATCCGATGGTGGCGTGTTGTTTACTCGCAAATCCAGGGGTCTCTGTCCCCGCTTACGTGGCAATATTTCTCCACTCTGACAGATATACCCCCTATCGTGCCGTCTTCGTTTACATATTCTGTCTCTGTCAAGCACGTTATAGACTTGCCATCGAACTCTACACAATGAGGCTCAACAACCTCATTGTCTATGATGGTGGTGATTTGCCTATTTGGTATAGCGGAAGACGACGAAGAGGAGGGGATGGAGGAAGAGTTGAACAGCACTTCTATTACTTTTGGCATAGAACGGGGATATAAATCGTCTTCGATCGCAGTGTAATTTTTACCGGCGGGCGTTGCTGTCATTTCTCCGCCTTCCATCTCTGGTTCTATCTGGTGGTGGTGTTGATTGCTCATGAGGGGCAGTCTGCTGCATCCTCTATAAAATACCTCTTTATAACAGTCTCCAAATTCGTACAAATCTTCCATTCGCAACCCTTCTTGTAGGCGTATATTAAACACTCATACTTTTTCATTGTTGAAAGCCAAGAAGCACGTATTAGCGTCCCATTCGCAACCTTTCTCATGGGCATATTTCAAACACGCCAAATGTCCATTTCCGGCAGCCGCCGAACACGTATTAGCGTCCCATTCGCAACCTTTCTCATGGGCATATCGCATACACTTTAAATGTCCATTTACGGCGGCTTCGCATCAAGTATACCTGTTCCATGGGCATCAGTGTTCGTGCGCGTATTTCAAAAACTCCAATTGTCCATTTTTAGCTGCCCATGCACAAGTATAATCGTTCCATGGGCATCCGTGTTCGTGCGCGTATTTCAAACACTCCAAATGTCTATTTCTGGCGGCTTCGCTACAAGTATAATCGTTCCATGAGCATCTGTGTTCGTCCGCGTATCTAAGACAGTTTAAACTTCCCGATGCAGCCGCACTAGCACACGTATCGCAGTCCCACTCGCCACCGTTTTCGCGCACGTATCTAAGGCAGTCTAAGCTTCCCGATGCGGCCGCTCTGGAACACGTATAGAAGTTCTAATGGGTACCATTTTCAGGCACATATTTTAAAATCTCTGATCGCCCGCGTTCGGCAGCGATGTCGCAAACGAAATGGTTCAATTCGCGATATTGTCGGGCATATTTAAAACGGTCTAAATGGTTGTGTATAATGGCAATTGATGAAGCATTATAGTTATCACAGTTACAAAAATCCGAATGAAAAAGCTCTTCTGAGCACGTCAAGTATTGTTTGTCGAACGAATTTTTACAACTCAAATGCAAACAACATAATTGCATTTCGAAAATATAAGACTGTAAACATTTAGGCAGATGAGGTAGCAACGAATGCATCTTTTGACCGTTGAAGGGCAAACTATCTATTTTCAAATATTTTACGATACAACGTGTAACCAGTAAGATGCACAAATTTCGCGCAGAGAGCAAAAAGAGTTGCAGGACATTTAAGCGTTTGATTGCTCCAAGTCGCCATATTAAATAAACGAGTAACGTGCAGGAACTGGGATGAAATTCAAAGACTGCTTCAACCTCTGCGTGCGGGCGTAAGTCATATGTGGAATCCACTATAGTCCACAAAGTTATTCCAATATGACAGCCATAAAACCTTTTCACAAAATTTTATACAGACAAATATACAAATGAAAAACATTATTTTTAAAAAGTAGCACTTTTGCCTTATCGTGTGATAAGGCATTCCTTCTTTCGGCGAATATCTGCCCAGCATTCGAAAACATGCTTGCTACCGGTATATACGTGGCCGGTACGCAAAGGTACCGACTGGCAACAACAGGCAGCTCTTTTTCCCTGTCTTCTGTCATCCAATACGCGATGGGGTCGACCGAACTTGGTGCGGCAGCCTTCTCCACATACTGCAGGATGGCGATGGCTGCATCGGACGAAGCCGTGGAAGTGGACCGGCACCGTGCCACTTAAGTGCATAGCAACGTCGACACTTATTTTGTTCTTTGGAATAAGCTATAGGATCTTTCCAATCTTCATACCTGCTGGCGCAATAATTATTCAATTTACACATAATCATTTCGGGAAATGGTAAAACACCACTGTTGACCATATATTATTTGCATTCTTTTGCACATGTCATATTCATTACACATGAATAATATCCAATATTTCCCAAGTCTTCAATTTCTTCAAATTTAACATGGACCAAATATTTATATACTTCAGACGTCAAGTCGAATAAGTAATTTTTATCACAATCTGGCATTCGAACGAATATTTGCATTTGTCGTGGAATTAAACCTAAAAATATTCCGAATTTTTTATTTTTTGATTTATCAGAATACAATTGAAAATCAGGATTACCTGAATCATGGCAGTACTGATTTTCAGGGAAATAATTTTTTGGATTCAGCCAAAAATCAACAGACGGCAAAAAATAATTTTCGACTGCGTCAGACATTTCCTAAAAATATCAAAATTAAAATTCGTTTACTTTTTGTTGATAAAGGTAATAAATAAAAATAATACTACTTACTACTGAGTAATCCTTGTTTCTCGTTTAAGAAAGCTTTCGGTAATTTGCACGATCTCGCGTATTGAGGATGATTTGATTGCTGGGCTGAATTCTTCCTCTCCTTTCTGTTCGTCGCCGTCACGTACTCTTGTATAGAATGCGTTGCTGCTTCAGCATTCGTCGGCCAGGCACTCCCGCGTGTTCGGAATTCTCGGATATTCCTGTTAATAATTAATAATTCGAGAACAGGATTACCACGCAGCGTTCTTTCTGCAAGGCGGGAAAGTGCTTTCGAGGGGAAACAAAACACGCTAGTGGAATGGGAAACCCATTGTGAAATATTATACCCCCTAAACGTTTTAAAAACTTTCTGAAAATACGCTATTATAAATTAACAAAATTATTGCATATAGTAAAAATTATATATTTTTTATTTTTTTATAAAACAAATTTCGCATAATAATTACAGTTTTTATTCCTTTTCATAGTACCTTACCTAAATTTTAAAATTGCAATATTATATTATTGCAATTTAGACGGGAGCTCCGATCCCGCGACCGTTCTGTTGAAATGCCCGCGACCACCCCTCCGCACAGGATATTCATTCAAATATCCTGTCGCGCGGGGGGGGAGGGGAGGTACGTCCGCTCATTCCTTTTGTCCGAAACGGAAAATCCTCTCCTCCATTAGCGTTGTGAAATTGTATCTCCAGCAAAAAAATAGCAGGGAACTAGTCGGAACAGCGGCGGCGAGCGAGGTTGAAAAAAAATATCATTAAATGAAATGCATTTTTTCTTCGAATAAAATTTTTATATTTCATCTTGACGTATATTTATTACATATTCTTGACGACCTATTAAAGTTTTACATGTCATGTTTATGTCCGGTTCGTCGGCGGACCATATTCGTTTTTGATTATAATACGTTCGATACGAATTAGAGTCAGGATTCGCATAAAAAGAAAATTCATTCTTTGCGACATGCGCCATGTTCAATTCACATAATAACATCTTATCTCTTGCGTCGAATACAAAAATTCTGGTCGGCGAATCCACCGTCACATACACCAAAGTAATCTCGATAGTCTCATCCGATGATATTTCCAGATTACTAGCAATTTCCCTCTGCACGGACTGTTGGTTTAGAAAAGGCTTAGCGTAACACAAAAGTATAGGAATTTCGTCGGAAGCAGCCAGTATTTCTGCAAAGTTTTCCAAGTCTTCGGGATTGCAATTAAAACCAAATAGTTGATTCAGCAGAGTCAGAAGCGGTAAGTAGTGGCCTTTTTCTTCTAATTCTTCGGGAAATGGCATCCTTTCGTCTGCGAAAAGATTCATGTTCACACAGCACCACTTTTTCTGCCATGAAACTCAACAAAGTATGGCCTTCCCAATTACTGCATCCGGCACCATCTTGAGAAGTGGAGCCGACGTCATCGTCTCCGTCACCACGCAGATGTTGCTTTACTACGATGTTTCGAACTTCCGCTTCCACCTGCTCCCGAGCGTCGTCGGCTCGTTCTGGAAATCGGAAACCCAAATTTTTGAATCGCGGGTCGAGCAGCGTGGCTGCTCGCGTCACCGAATTCGCCTCATATTGATATAGCCGCATTGGCAGCAAATTAATTAATGAAAGAAGAAATGATTTTCCGACGGCGCTCACGTATTTCTTCATTTCATAAGAGAGGGAGAGGTGCAAACCATGCACAAGAGGGATTATCTGATACGACGCGACGTACAATTCGCCCGATAGCGTCGTGATCATCTGTTCAAATGGTACGAGGACTCAACAAAATCCTGCAGGGTCTGCCATTCGTCATCTGATAACAAATAAACATTTTTCTGTTAGAATAAAAAGGACAATAACATGGTAGATCGGAGAAATTAAAGAAATAAAGGCCTTTATACCACTTGCGTACCAAATCCCGCTAAAAGAGTAAAATGCAGCGCAGCTGTAAGTAGAGTAGTATTTCGTACGCACCGGACAAGGCTCGCGGGATTTGTGTCTGTACAATAATTAACTGGTCTTTAATTTGTAGTAGATGTTGCACCATAGCCAATGTGCTCATCCATCGCATCGATATCTGTTGAATCGGCTGTAATTGGGGCACCTGTGCAGTTATCTGAAGGATTTTTAGTTTATTGGTGGCCATATGCTGCGCCTGTATGATGATACGAATAATGCAATAGAAAACATAAAAGAAAAAGTGAAATAAAAGGTTGTTTAAAATTTACCCATCTTACAACAGAATTTCATACGTACATTAAAAACGCCACCATTTCTTCACAGTGTTCCAAGAGCTCTGACACACCGGGTGTTATTTTTATGGCATCCAAAATGAGTAAACTTAATGTGTGCGCGATACACGGTACTTGCCGGATATTGAGTTTATTGACGGCAGCCACCATATCCGCCGAATTATCGGTCGTAATAGTTGGTACTTTTTCCGTTAATCCCCCTAATCCTCATCACTTCCGACAAGTGGTTCGCAATATTTTCCGGTGTGCGTTGCTTCGGCAAGACCGATGCATCCAGGTATGCAGTTATTAATTGGCCATCCTTCACAAAATGAGCTGTCGTTGCGAGGAACGATTCTTGTCGTTTAGACGTCCACGATTCCGTCGTAAGAGCAACATTTGTTGCCCACGCCAATGCCAAAGATACTTTCTCACGAATTTCTTCATAAAACGCAGGTATTAGCACCTGTAACAGATGTAAAACACAACTATGGATGTAATATACAGTCAACTACCAGCACTTACCCTTCGTTACCACCGTTACCTCTGAAACGTTGAACTAACACCCTTTAAAGCGCTATTGTCGAATCTTAATCGCAGTGGAAATAATTAGACAGCTTTTGCAGCAGCAAATGGGCCACGCGAACTTTATTTTAGTACAGTCTGATAGATGAATATCAATATAACTTACGCTTGACAATATTCGTCGGCATGGAAGCTTGTTTCTTGGGTTTAAGCGTTCCAGGAACTCACGGAAACCCTGATCTTCAACGATGCGGAATGGCTGTATATCTGTTGCGACGAACTTTGCCAACATTCTGTCCAACTTTTTCTTCTCGTCATCGTAGGGCCCATACGTATTTATAACCTCCGCCTGTTCCTCCGCAGTAAAATTTTTAGCGCGCTCCAAAGATTGTTTATGAAACTTTTGGAGGTGATTTAACATATTTGCAGTTCCTTTACCTATACAATATATATTCTTACATAGCGAGCATCGTGCCCTCTTTTCAAAAAAATTCCATACTATCGAACGTCTTTTGGACATTATACCGACCAAGTTCAACTCTAGCTACGACGACGGTGACATCGCAGCAGACGACGAGGAGGAAGAGGAGCGGACCATCGCCTCGATTACTCTGGACACAGAACTGAAAGATGAGACATGGGCGTCGATCTGTCGACGGACATTGTTGCTATTTCTCCGCCGTCCGTCTCCGGTTGGGTTGGGCCATCGTAAAGCATTTCCACTTTCTTCATTTGGTTGTCGGTAATGATGGCGTTGTTTCCTATCGGGCCGTTGGCAGGTCTCTTGCAGAATTTCTGTCTGAGTTGCCGTCTGCCTCTTGTCCTATCCGATGGTGGCGTGTTGTTTACTCGCAAATCCAGGGGTCTCTGTCCTCGCTTACGCGGCAATATTTCTCCACTCTGACAGATATACCAACTATCGTGCCGTCTTCGTTTACATATTTTGTCTCTGTCAAGCACGTTATAGACTTGCCATCGAACTCTTCACAATGAGGCTCAACAACCTCATTGTCTATGATGGTGGTGATTTGCCTATTTGGTATAGCGGACGACGACAAAGAGGAGGGGATGGAGGAAGAGTTGAACAGCACTTCTATTACTTTTGGCATAGAACGGGGATATAAATCGTCTTCGATCGCAGTGTAATTTTTACCGGCGGGCGTTGCTGTCATTTCTCCGCCTTCTATCTGGTGGTGGTGTTGATTGCCTCATGAGGGGCAGTCTGCTGCATCCTCTATAAAATACCTCTTTATAACAGTCTCCAAATTCGTACAAATCTTCCATTCGCAACCCTTCTTGTAGGCGTATATTAAACACTCATACTTTTTCATTGTTGAAAGCCATGAAGCACGTATTAGCGTCCCATTCGCAACCTTTCTCATGGGCATATTTCAAACACGCCAAATGTTCATTTCCGGCAGCCGCCGAACACGTATTAGTGTCCCATTCGCAACCTTTCTCATGGGCATATCGCAAACACTCCAAATGTCCATTTACGGCGGCTTCGCAACAAGTATACCTGTTCCATGGGCATCAGTGTTCGTGCGCGTATTTCAAAAACTCCAATTGTCCATTTTTAGCTGCCCAGGCACAAGTATAATCGTTCCATGGGCATCCGTGTTCGTGCGCGTATTTCAAACACTCCAAATGTCTATTTCTGGCGGCTTTGCTACAAGTATAATCGTTCCATGAGCATCTGTGTTCGTGCGCGTATCTAAGACAGTTTAAACTTCCCGATGCAGCCGCACTAGCACACGTATCGCAGTCCCACTCGCCACCGTTTTCGCGCACGTATCTAAGGCAGTCTAAACTTCCCGATGCGGCCGCTCTGGAACACGTATAGAAGTCCCAATGGATACCATTTTCATGCACATATTTTAAAATCTCGTTCGGCAGCGGTGTCGCAAACGAAATGGTTCAATTCGCCATATTATCGGGCATATTTCAATCAGTCTAAGTGGTTGTGTATAATGGCAATTGATGAAGCATTATAGTTATCAAATAACTTTTTTTGATTAGACTTTACTATACGGTACCTGCAACTAGCGACACTGGAATTCGTGCTATATCTACATTAGTATCTGTAAAAAATCCTTGGACTCGAATCTGTCGCTCACTTGTCTCGTTCTCAGTAGTTTATATCGTGATTGCGTGTACGATATAAATTTATATTTAATTATTACAATGGTGATTAACAATGATATCGTAAAAGAAACATCGAGACTATATATTTGGTACAAATTAACGCAGTTATCGAGTTTTATTTTACGGAAACTTTTACGATATTATTTCGTAAAAGCATGCATAAAACAGGTTCGAAATTTAAACAAGGATTCGTCGAATAATTTGTAAAATGCGTAAAAAATAAACGCCGTAAATAATTCGTGTTATTCTTATCTGATATTCTTTTCATTTCCATAGTACCTTACCTAAATTTTAAAGCAGTGCCGTAATAATTTTCGCTTTCGCGCAATTGCGATAGCATATTATATTATTGAAATTTAGACGGGAGCTCTGATTCTACGTCCGTACTCTTGAAATGTGTGAAACGTTTTCTTGGAAAGTTTGAATGCCCGTGCGGAAAACTCGGATGCGTTTGGCACAGAGCTACCCGCGACGGGTGGCGGCGGTGCCGATGTGGCGCCGACAAGTCGCGGTAGGGAGAATTAGATCTAATCGTTTGGTCCATCAAAATAATTGCGAAACATTTTCTTGGAAAACTCGGATGCACATGTGGAAAATCCGGATCCGCTAGACACCGTCGCTACGACCAAAATGTTTCCAATACGTCGGATCTATGTATTCTGTAGGCAGCGAGGCGTATCTATGATCATTACGATATTCGTTGCTTTCGAAATAATTCAATTTTTGACAACTAGGGCCACCTTTAGACCAAGGCAATGTTTCGTACCCTTGAATGCAATTACAGCGTATATCGTCGAAATCATTCCATTCGGCATTATCGCTAATGTTCGATGCCGGACGTTTATTTCTAAATTTCTACGTTCGTTTTACAACCCGTAAACACCGAGCAATCTCCGAATAAATGCGAAGAAAAAATAGTTCGGGATATTTGCATCGGCATACGAAATGAACAATAATCTCGCCACCGCTGCCTTCGCTTTCTATCAGCATCCATTCGCCACCCCGTTTGGCAGAACAAGTTCTGAATTTGTATTCCGGATTCAATTTTACGCAATAGCCATCGTCGGAAGAGGAATTTGCTGGAACTCGAATAATCGTGCCATCTTTTTTCTTTAATATCGTTTCTCGATCAAAGTGATGTCATCGGACGAAAAAATCATTTTTTTTTCACAGTAAACACGTGTGACCGACGCGACAAGTTTTACTTAGATCTATATTATTATTAGAACAATCATTCTCGATGACGTTGACGTTTTTATTCATGTAGTCGCCGCGTTTCGACCCAAAGTAATCGTAAAAATGCCAATTGTGATTGTCGAATTGTTTGAATTTGTGTTGCATCACGAATTTCTGGTATAGGGCATCGTTTTGAACGACCGCTTTACACACCAAATATATTAGGTAGGCTCCGAGCATGACGGATAGACAAATGATTGCGATTTTATATGTTGTGTGGTAACTATCTGCGTTATCGTAAAATAGATCGATGAATGCAATTTTAGATAATGGCATTTTCTTCTTATTTTGTAAAAATCATTTGGAATTCGAAGCCCAGTTTGAACGCCAAATGCCCATTTATCGGTACTTGCTTGGCCGATTTTGTCATTTGTTTAGCCGTTTGTTCTAAACCGGAAATGTCAAAATCTATCCGTTCGCAATCGTAACGTTCTTCGCCGGTCAACTCGTAATTATCATTTTCCGTTTTATCGAGCAGTTTTAAAATGTTGTCTAAACTTTCTCACGCTTCGCTGAAACAAACAGACAAGAGATTTTTGTCCAACAGAGATTCCGAAGTTAAACAATATTCGTATTTAGTAAACGGTCGATATAATAATAAAGAAGAATTATCACCGCAATCATCATGACGTGCCGTAGGACCCTTTTCGCTTTTTTGTAATAATTTTAAATTGTCTTCTACGTCTTCTGCCATTTCTCATATTTCACGATTTAATTCGTTTGTAAAATCGTTCAGGTCCGTGTTCGCATTCTATCGTGTCTTGCATATGTTCCAAGATTTGTTTCGTTGGATCTACCAACGAATAATTGACCCGTCCCTTGGTTAATTTCATCAGCCGATTTAAATTATTACGATTGGTCTGTGATTGAATCCAAGTGGAAAAGTTGATTAATTTCAATTTTTCGTACATGTTGTAATCAATATTTTCGGGAGATAGAGATCTTGCTACATATACAATCGATGAGTCTCCGTAAATTGAGATCGATAATAGAACGGTATGAAATGATTGAATCTCGGTGACATGGCAAAACGCGCTTCTCTCGCAACAATGGTATTGTCGGCCATGATGTAGACCATCATTTCGTCACCGTCAAAGTCGGCATTTGTGTTGTTTAATATGACTCTGGTCCTATCCGATGGTGGCGTGTTGTTTACTCGCAAATCCAGGGGTCTCTGTCCTCGCTTACGCGGCAATATTTCTCCACTCTGACAGATATACCCACTATCGTCTTCGTTTACATATTCGGTCTCTGTCAAGCACGTTATAGACTTGCCATCGAACTCCTCACAATGAGGCTCAACAACCTCATTGTCTATGATGGTGGTGATTTGCCTATTTGGTATAGCGGAAGACGAAGAGGAGGGGATGGAGGAAGAGTTGAACAGCACTTCTATTACTTTTGGCATAGAACGGGGATATAAATCGTCTTTGATAGTGGTGTAATTTTTACCGGCGGGCGTTGCTGTCATTTCTCCGCCTTCCATATCTGGTTCTATCTGGTGGTGGTGTTGATTGCTAAGAGGCGGTTGGATGTTCTCGTATACGACTTCGATTTCCGAGTCGCTGTCTGCCTCCGGTTCCATAGTATCGTAGAGAAATTGCACTTTCTCCATTTTTTGTTGGTAGTGGTGATTGCTAACAGGCAGTTGAAGGTTCTCGTATACCACTTCGATTTCCGAGTCGCTGTCTGCTTCCGGTTCCTTTCTAGTATCGCAGAGAAATGGCACTTCCTCCATTTTTTGTTGGTAGTGGTGATTGCTAACTATAGAAAAAGTTATTCAAATATTTTCTGATTGGCGATGCAAAGTAGATCATCTTGAAGAGTTTCATAGGAAGCTCGCGAGACAATTGCTTGCGATAACAGGGATAAAGATGTCCTCACTTTATTGATACGACACTTTAAAAGATTTATAGATGAAGGTGTTCTCATGGAGCCCCTCATGAGGGACAGTCTGCTGCATCCTCTATAAAATACCTCTTTATAACAGTCTCCAAATTCGTACAAATCTTCCATTCGCAACCCTTCTTGTAGGCGTATATCAAACACTCGTATTTTTCATTGTTGAAAGCCATCAAGCAAGTATTAGCGTCCCATTCGCAACCTTTCTCATGGGCATATTTAAAACATGCCAAATGTCCATTTCTGGCAGCCGCCGAACACGTCTTAGCGTCCCATTTGCAACCTTTCTCATAGGCATATTCCAAACACGCCAAATGTCCATTTCCGGAGCCGCCGAAGACGTATTAGCGTCCCATTCGCAACCTTTCTCATGGGCATATTTCAAAAATGCCAAATGTCCATTTCCGGCAGCCGCCGAACACGTATTAGCGTCCCATTCGCAACCTTTCTCATGGGCATATTTCAAACATGCCAAATGGCCATTTCCGGCAGCCTCCGAACACGTATTAGCGTCCCATTCGCAACCTTTCTCATGGGCATATTTCAAACACGCCAAATGTCCATTTCCGGCAGCTGCCGAACACGTGTTAGCGTCCCATTCGCAACATTTCTCATGGGCATATTTCAAACATGCCAAATGTCCATTTCCGGCAGCTGCCGAACACGTATTAGCGTCCCATTCGCAACCTTTCTCATGGGCATCTTGCAAACACCCCAAATGTCCATTTACGGCGGCTTCGCAAGAAGTGTACCTGTTCCATGGGCATCCGTGTTCGTGCACGTATTTCAAAAACTCCAATTGTCCATTTTTAGCTGCCCAGGCACAAGTATAATCGTTCCATGGGCATCCGTGTTCGTGCGCGTATTACAAACACTCCAAATGTCTATTTCTGGCGACTTCGCTACAAGTATACCCGTTCCATGGGCATCCGTGTTCGTGCACGTATCTAAGACAGTTTAAACTTCCCGATGCGGCCGCACTAGCACATGTATCGCAGTCCCACTCGCCACCGTTTTCGCGCACGTATCTAAGTCAGTCTAAACTTCCCGATGCGGCCGCTCTGGAACACGTATAGAAGTTCCAATGGATACCATTTTCAAGCACATATTTTAAAATCTCTAATCGCCCGCATTCGGCAGTGATGTCGCAGATGAAAAAGTTCCATTCGCGATATTGTCGGGCATATTTCAAACAGTCTAAATGGTTGTGTATAATGGCAATTAATGAAGCATTATAGTTATCACAGTTACAAAAATCCGAATGAAAAAGCTCTTCTGAGCACGTCAAGTATTGTATGTCGAAAGAATTTTTACAACTCAAATGCAAACAACATAATTGCATTTCGAAAATATAAGAATGTAAACATTTAGGCAGATGAGGTAGCAACGAATGCAACTTTTGACCGTTGAAGGGCAAACTATCTCTAAAAATTTTACGATACAACGTGTAATCAGTAAGATGCACAATTTTCGCGCAGAGAGCAAAAAGAGTTGCAGGACATTTAAGTGTTTGATTGCTTCAAGACGCCATAATAAATAAACGAGTAACGTGCAGGAACTGGGATGAAATCCATAGACTGCTTCAACCTCTGCGTGTGGGCGTAAGCCGTGGAGTCTGGTAGCGTGCAGGAACTGGGATGAAATTCAAGGACTGCTTTAACCTCTGTGCACGACTGGGGATGGGCCCTCCACCTTATAATACCTTCTGCCTCTTCGACGGAGAGAGGTCCTCGGTTAATTCAGTCGCTGGCCACGGACGACGATGCCCATTGCAAGGAAAACAAGTGTTGCCATCTTTGATTTTGCCTGTGATGCCACCTATCGGTAGTAATCGGAACTAAAAACTACAACCGTAACGAAATGCACAAGCGCGTGACCGTATCGTCATAATGGGGAATGCGGAAAGGAAAGGGGAGGGAGAAATAAATAAAATACTTAAAAACGGTTTTGAATTCCATCCAACGAAGGTAGGCTGGCCAAATTATGTTGGTTGCATAGTTCGAGATGATCCGCCCCAGTCAGAGGATGGATCTCAGGCGGCTCCTTTTTGCAACGGGGAGTCGTTATCTTAAAGACTTCGTCTGCTACTCTAGGCCGGAGATGCAGTTCCCGGATTTTATAGATCGAATTTTATACTATTTTCTCGTTTTATAGCACATAATCTTGAGGGCTTTAATATGGGCAAACTGTATCGTCGGTAACATTCCCCACAAATCGGTGCTGCCTTTTTCCGGAGTAGCCTTTCTTGAAGGAGCTGGGAGGGTACGTATTATACCTTATATCTAACGCACATCCACAGAGGTACCTCCTCCATATTTTTAATACTATAAGGGAAATATTAGTTCTCTTTATCAATACGGCAACTGCCAATTCTACTGCTAGAATGTTCGCTCGCAAATCCGCTGGGCTTCTCTGGAGGAGGAAAGTGTCTTTTTCCTAAGTAATTCGGCAAGTCATATTGCAATAATTAATTCCATTCGTCTGCATTCAATGCTATCGAATATCGATTGAATTTCCGCAACAGTTAGTGCCTGTTTGCTGTTAAAAATTCCAAGTCTCGCACATAGCAACAATTTATTCCATTCGTCTGCATTCAATGCTATCGAACATTGATCGAGATTCCGTGCCAGTGACTGCCTGTTTGCTGTTAAACGAGCATCAGTCGGCTTTAATGAGGGGGTTTTTAATTTTCTGTGGTAAATCAATGAATGAAGATCCTCTCATAGGTGTATATTTGTTTATCCTCAGCTCTGTGCCGAGGATCTCACTCAACGACCAGCCTGAACAAGTTTTAACGGGGTGTAAATTCAACTATTTGCAACTTGAGAATATCACCAGTTTTCAGCGAAAGATTAATATCCGGAAAGGTATTGTCTTCTATGGGGTATGCACTCGGTTTACAGTTATTAATCCTCAAGAAGCAGGTAAATTCACCATCGACAAAATATTTGAGGAAATCAAATGTGGGTTCTTCTTCTTTGAAATTAACACATTCGAAGCTCTTCCCAACAGTTTGTGATATATAACCTCTAAATTCTCCAATGCCTTTGGTGACAAATCCTTGTAATATATACAACCTTTAAATTGTGCGTCTAAGTCTTCCAAAACTTCAATAGTAATAGAAGAAAAACTCTTGGGGAAATGATGGCCGCACCCTTTGATGTATAATATGAAAACTAGCTCCTTTGGGCCGCTTAATTCCAAGTCGGTAATTTTAAAATATTTAGTTTCCCCTCCTTCGAAAGAACACTCAGCCATGGCAGGAAGTTAAAGTACAGATGGTTGAGAATAGATTGAAATGAAAATGCTATCTTTTTCCGGGTTATATTAGATTTCCGCGCATGCGTAAAGGAGGAAAAATGAAAGAGAAAGAGATCATATCCTTTTAAAACACTTTATTGGATCCAGATTTCTGTTTTAACAATTTGCATTTACAAAAAAATTTCTTATTTCGGTATCATACATCACCATCTCCTCCTCTGTTATCACATTCAAGAATTTTTTAGATCATATCCTTTTAAAAACACTTCATTGGATAAAGATTTCTGTTTTAACAATTTGCAATGACAAAAAATTCCTCCTTTCCGTGTTATACATCTGCATCTCCTCCTCCGTTATCACGTTCAAAAATTTTTTAGGAAGGAAAATTTTTCCTGACTCATCCGTTGAAACCAAAATAGTGGCAACTAATGCCAACCCAAATTTCGTTGACATCTTCTCCAGATGAGTAATGGTGTATAGCACATTTTCCGTCAAATTCTCCTTCTTGATAAATGAGGTGGTTTTAGACGCGTTTATGAATTTCTGCCTTAGTTTTTCCATCTGTAAGAAAAAAAAAATATATATAAATATAGGTATTATTTTATGTTTATACAAAAATAAGGTAGAAAGTAGAAAAAAATCACAAATAAATTAGACCATTTTATTCGTCTCATGCCTTAACTCTGACAACATTCGGTGTAACTCGATGTCTTCCCCTTCCGAATATGTACCCGTAGCTGAAACAATATTGGAGGGGGCATATTCCTCAATAAAGGAATCAATTATTGCTTTGTGCAAAACACATCGTGCTATCATTTGTAATAATTTTTTCGGAAGCAGCGACGCATCTATTTTATATTTTAATACTGTCTCAATGCAGAGATATTGCAATGTGAAGGGCTCCCATTTACCCATACCTAAAAAAGTTTAAATCGAGTATTTACTATATTTTTTCTATTAAATTTTTTAAAGTAAAGCAAAAAGGTACTTACTTTATTCAGGTGTTTTATTACTTTTGCGGCTTCTTCCTCCCGGATTTTCCTTTGAGGCAACCTCTCTTCTTCTTCTTGATCTTCTTCTTCCTCCTCTACTTCTTTTTCTATCTCTACTCTGCAGCAACACCCGCACTGAGCTGAATATGGCCAACACACCCCACACTGGCAGAGGAGAAGCTCGTGGGGGCAAATCTTATGCAGCCAACACTTTGTTTCCATTGTAATATTTTGCCATAAATACGCATACTTATATACTGAAAGTGTTATTAAAAAATAGCGATATCTACTCAAAGTTGCGGGCCGACATCCGTGAACAGTATGCCTCGGAACTGCTACATCCGTTGGATTATTTTATGACATGGGGGAAAAAATAGCGAGTACGTGCATTCCGGCTTCCATTTTATGGCGCGGGGAAAACAGCATATGTGCTTCAGCACCCGTTTTATGGCGTGGGGAAAACAGCGCATGCAGTCTGGCTTCCGCTGATAGCGCAGCACGTCCCCGCTCAAAGATAAGTATGTAAGCATTAGCTTTAACAAAAGCTAATGCAATATATCCTTATAAGCGAGTAGAACTCAAGACATATACTATAAGCTGCTGGCGCACGTTCAATAAGTTTAGATAATATTATTACCGGAAAAATGCCAAATAGAATAATTTTTGCAATGCTTGATAATAGTGCATACGTTGGCAATAAAACAAAAAATCCATTTGTATTTTATAATCACGACCTGACTACTTTTTCACTATATATCAACGGTGAGCAAATTCCTGCCCAAGGTTTACATACAGATTTTGTCCATTGGCAAATGTTTACTAGTGCATATCGCACTTTATATGCAGGATTAGGTTACCATCGCAGTGACAGAGGAAATCAAATAACAAAAGAAATGTTTATACATGGATATTTTATTTTAGCTTTTGATATAACACCAGATCAATCTGGGCATGAGGATCATATTAGTTTAATGGATCATGGGAATATTAGAATCGAAGCTGAATTTGAATCACCACTTTCTGATACGATTACATGTTTAGTGCACGCAGAATACGACGCTTCTTTAGAAATTGATAAAAACAGAAACGTGTATATCAATTGTTCATAATCATGAATACCACCCAAATTAATACACTTTTAAAAAAAGACTTTCGGACAAGAAAGCATTTCCGCGGAGTTTTTCCTTCAAATAAATTACCGAAAACACCAAAATTTGGCCTCTATGTAATAAATTTAGATCCTTCTTATATGCCTGGCAGCCAATGGGTTGCGGTGCATATTATAAACAAATTTCATGCAGAATATTTTGATTCATACGATTACCCACCTCTCATCCACCTGATATAAAATTTTTTAACCCCATTTAAAATCGTTCAAAATACCATTAGACTCCAAAGCTATCATTCTGATCTGTGTGGGGAATTTTGTTGTCTGTATGCACTTCATAAATCCACTGGTAAAACCATCACCCAATTTCATAACCTCTTTCACCTTCACTTAAACGATTGCCGAGTCGTTCAGCTCTTCCATCAAAGCTTTGCAAAAATAAGAAGACGGCAACACTGTCACCCAAAATCCCAAGGTTGCTGCTCCACTGTCGCTGCCTTATCACATCCTTTATAAATAAATACCCAAATGGGGGCGGGCTTAGTTATCATGTCGCATCTACCGGATAAGCATGTAGAGTGGAATGGTAATTTACGTCGCCGGGCTGTGGAAGAAAACGAGATTGTGGAATGCTGCGTCTTACCTGAGCCCCCACCCCCAAAACGACAACGAAGACTGCTATTTGAACAGCATTTTGGCTGAGGAAGAGAAATGGCATTTGAAACGGCGTTTTGCTGAGGAAGAAGAGGCACCGCCCCCGCGAGGAACCGCCACTGAAACGCCGATTGTTTGAAGAAGAGGAGGAACCTCCCCCAAAACGGTATCGTGAAACAACTTCTCCCCCGCAGCGGTTGACCGAGAACAGGTTACCCCCCAATCAACGTACCCTTAAAAGAATCGCGCAGTGGCAGGAATCAAAAATCCCTTACTTTATCCGCCGTCAAAAAAAGCCAACTGTTCCATATTACTACCCCATCCTCCATCAACTGAAAAAAGAACTTTAGAAGACATTTTCGCCCCTCCTAATTTACAAAAGATCCCAAAAAGTGAACCAGTGAACCAAAACCCTTTAAATTTACAAAAGATCCCAAAAAGTGAACCAAAGCCCCTTAATTTACAAAAGATCCTGAAAAGTGCATCAATGAAAATTCCACTCAGTAAACGTGAACCAAAAAAAATTGACTTAAATCCATTTTTATTAAGCACCTCTTATTGTTTAAATGAAAGTGGGACAAAGTGGATTTGTGTTGGTTGGTACTCTTCAGAAGTGTTAGTGAAATTTATAAATTCGAACAAAGGGGCAGTTTCTTTGGATGTTTCTCAGTGGAATGATATCATTGGCAGGCCACAAGACATTTCAGATTATTTTTTCACAGGAGTGAAACCTACCTATTCAAAATTTATTAATTTTGCAACATATTTTGGTGTCAGACACATAACAATAAAAAATAATTACTCGATTCCCTTAAATGTTGATGAATGGAATCGATTCACATCATTTATTAAACCTTTAAATCATATACTTGAGTTTCTTGTAAACTAATCTTGAAAATATAACTATTTTAAAAATTTTTACCCTCATAATGATATCCCCCCATCTAATCCACCTAAAATAGATTATGAGAGATTAAAGCTGGAAATCCGTGCATTTTCCTCTAATAACCTCTTAAAAGGGCAGTCCCTGGCGTGAGGTAACTCTTCGTAAACTGCCCCTATAAGGCGGTATTGGTCCCTGGCGTAAGGTAACTCTTCGTAAACCAATCTATTCATTAAAAGGAGGTCCCTGGCGTAAGGTAATTCTTCGTAAACCTACCTTTTAAGATGGAACGAAAATGCATTCTCGATTTTCAAGCATACTTTCATAAAAATGTGAGATATA
The DNA here is from genome assembly GCA_036926305.1 of Uropetala carovei. Taxonomy (NCBI): domain Eukaryota; kingdom Metazoa; phylum Arthropoda; class Insecta; order Odonata; family Petaluridae; genus Uropetala; species Uropetala carovei. The sequence goes on from JAXCHB010000164.1 coordinate 1,780,528, forward strand.
TAATTCGAGAACTTGCCATTGTGGACCTCGAAAATGACCGGCGACAGTCGTGGATTTTTAAGTGCCCAAAATGGTATGTTTCGACCAAAGAAAATATTTGGTTATCATTTAATTTTCATGGTATTAAGGAAAATGATGGGGATATCGATTATGAAAATTTTGAATTAATTCTTAAAAAATATACCATCAACTTCAATTTTATTTTCGTTAAAGGTTTAGAAAAATATCAATTTCTTAACATTTTAGGCAATCGAGTAAATTGACTTACAGTCCTTTAATTGTCCATCACTTAAAACATTATCTTATAATGGAGTAAATTGTTTATTACCCATTCATGAAACTAAATATTTCATGTGTGCTTTGAGAAATTGTGAAAAACTAAAAATATGGTGCCTTCAAAATATATCACAAATAAATTTTTACTTAATGATTTCAAAAATAAAAAAATGTAAAATAAAAAAAGTTTTTATATTTTTATCATTTACCCTTTATATAAAAGTGCTTCTAATAAAAATTATCATTGTGCATATAAAATTTTGAGTGGGTGGAACTATGGAGGAGGTTAAAAAAGTTGGAGCTGCTCTACGTGCCCTTCACGAAAAAGGAGTAGCTAATATGGTGGTGGAAGAATTACGATGGCGGAGTTTATGAAATTATATGAGCCCCGTGCAATCCATAAAATATGTGAAATTTATCCTGATTTCTGTAAAGGTGAAAGTGGTATGGAACAGTACATGTTATGTTTCGAACATTATAACAAAGGTTGTATCCACATTGATGGCCTGCCTCCCATGAAAAAAGACTGTTATAATTGTTATAACCTCAATGTACCAATTTTAAAAGATTCTCATAATTATGATAATCTCAATTTATCAATTTCTAAAGATGTACGTATATAAAGCCTGAGCTGTATTATAAAATTCATAAAATTGGCTAAATAAAACTTGTTCAATCAACTTGTTTTTCTTGTTATTTTACCACATTTACCACAATTTTGATAAACATGCGCATTTTATCTTCTGTGGCTCATTCGCAAGCAACTTCGAGTAAAGCTGGATAAATAAAATTTGTTTTTCTGTTATTCTTTTACCACATTTACCACAACTTTGATAAACGCGCATTTTATCTTCTGTGACTCATTCGCAAGCAACTTCGAGTAAAGCTGGATAAATAAAATGGTAACAACCAACCCGGTCTCTACAACAGTGAGATGGAAGTTGCAAGAGAGCTTAACCAAATTAAGCACATGCCTGTGAATCATCCATAGGAATCTATTGAGATTTGTAAGAGTTTAGACTTCTGTCGACACGAAACTTTGAGCACCGTTTACACCTTATTCATTGAAGTTAAAAATATGCACTAGTATAAAAATCATTTAGTGAATTTGCTATTTCTTGATCTTTATTATAGCACTTGCCCCTGAATGATACCTTTGATATCTCAGCTTTTGTATTACTGGGATCTTTTCGTAGTACTTAATTAATGGTATTCCAAGTAACCCTCGGATTTATTATTTCTAAATTTAGTGCCATAATAATTCTTTTTAAACTATTAAGTAGCCTGGCATATACATCATGTTAATCTTTTACATATAGATTATCAGGATACTTTTTTGTTTTAGTGAATAGGGCATTCTTTCTACGGAGCAAGTCCTTATACCGGTTGTTCATCCACGGACAGTCTAAATGGGAATTTTTCTTAGTTTTAACGATTTGAGTTGAATAATCAGTAACCAGTTTTAACACAATTCAGAAAATCTTCATATACAGCATCAATGTTGTCGCTATTGGGAGCAAAAATATTCTCATTAAAATAATTGTTTAAAAGATCATAATTAATCTTAGTGATTAATTGCCTTTGAGAATAATTTACATACTTTTTTGTTGTGGGCAATATGCCCCTTATTTCAACAAGTAATATGTCATGATCGCTAATGTCATTTATTATATTGGTACAAACATAATTATATTTATCATTATGGGTAATAACATGGTCAATAAGTGATGATGATTTAAGGATCTTCCTAGTAGAAAATTTGTTATTACATATGGAGAGATTATAGCATGATAGCAGTCGAAAATATTCTTGAATAGTTTTGGTGTCATTATTAATATCTATGTATATTAAAGTCATTTTTTGTTATTAATAATATGTTCAAAATCAATAAAAAATTGTTTGGCATTGGAAAAATATGGATTGTAAATAGCCACTATATGAAACTCAGCACTTCCATGAGAAATAATAGTATGGATAATTGAATGGAGTTTTTCCACTTTAGTAATAAAATCACATTTCCAGTGATGATGAATAAAAACCACCTTTTTTAAAAGCATGAACTGCAGAGAAATTGGCTATATTATAAAAATTGGCTTCGAGTTCTTTTAGCCAAGTTTCAGAGATAACTAGAACATCAATCTCTTGCATTTGGTAAATTATTTCCTCAATATTATCAAGTTTGTTACGAATACTTCTTGCATTCAGATACAACTAATTCAATAATCTGTTCGGGACGGATTAAGTGAAATACAGTCAAAACTTTGGACGGAATTCAAAGTGCAGGACATAGAACAAATAATATAAATATACAAAACAAACGAAGAAAAAATAAATTTGGTAAAAGCTATTATTAGATTGTGATTCGACAGTTCAGGTTTACCATCTTTTTTCCCAGTATAAATCTGGAAACTAGACACCCCATTTTGTCAGCCCTAAGCCATATTTTGTATCCTCGCTTCACTGATTTTTTGGGCATATACTGCTTGTAACTAATCCTACCCTTGAACTTCACCATACATTCATCAACTGATTGACTTTGTGTTGGGGCATATTTTTCTCTAAATCTTCTCTTCAAATAGTCAATTGCAGGTCTTATTTTGTACAGCTTATCATAATTTTGCTCACCTATTTTTGGTCTTCGAGTATTATCATTCAGATAAATATGGGACAGTATCCACCCAAATCTATTCAGTGACATTAGGGAACTTATATATGGGTTCCTAAGTTCCTCATGTGAAGACCAGCAGTTAAGATAACTACGTGGTCTCTTGATTCCAAGTAGAATGTAGTAGAAGTAGAAGACCACCACTTATTATCACTCCTCAGGTTTTGTTGCAATTAGTCTTTGGATGCACACCTTTTAGAAAGCAGTTTAAAAAGTGTTCATGTATCTTCTCAGATTGAAACTCGATGACACTTCTCGTTATGTCCCCACAATAAAAGATATTACATTATTACAATATGCCGTGGAGTATGGCTTAAGAATACAGAATTGATACTGAATCTTGCCTTAGGTTTACAATTAGGGCAGATTATGTACATGATAATGGATATTATAACAAGATTCATATGATAGTCCCTTCTGGGAAGTATCAAAATTTAACAAAGGATGAATTTGAACTTAATGCATTAAATACTGTTCAGCAGCATTCCTTTGCTGGAAACAGCAAACAAATTATTTTCTAAGGCAAGGCATGTAATTATTATAATATTAATGAGAATTTCACAGCAGTAAAGACAATTGGCTAATTTTAGACAGTTTAGAAGTATTTCAGTTAAGTTAATGGATAGTTTTCCCTAGATTGGCTATTATTACATATGGCATACAATTTATAAACATTTTAAGGTACACTAACCCAATTAGGGATAGTGTACAAGAACGATAGTGGTAATAGTGATAGTATTACCAGATAACATAAGAAACACATGGCTAGGTTAAGTTAAATAATAAAGATTTAGAGCCATGGATACATACATAAAAGTCTAAAAGCATTTTTATGACATCATCTTTGTTTTCACAAAGGCATGGCTACGAGCTGAATATCAATATATTTTACCAGATTTTCATCTGGGGGCTGATTGCAATGATAAGAATCAATGGGCGATGGGATCGCTAACTCCTTATGCCAGAAATACACAATACAATACAATTTATTGATGGTACCTTTATAAATGGGATATGTTGGCAATTCTCTCCTTATTTGGTGACAGCTGTTATCTGACTCGCCGTCTCCAAGGGAAGTTGTGCTCGTGGCAGCCCTCGAACTCCCGGAAGCCCTTCTGCATGCCGCTGATCTTATTACCTGAAACCGACCATGCCAAGATGCGGTCGGCCAGGATGCCGGAATAGAGCTTGGTGATGACGTTGCCAAGCGCCAAGGGCCTCCAGTTGCCGATGTTCTGGCGGTCCCCACCCTTGTGGATGAGGACTGTCCGAGAGGTCTTCCACGAGCACGGAGTCTTTCCTTCCCTTAGGCAACGGTCATAGATCAGGCTAAGTATGCGTCCTTCCGGGTCATTGGCCTTCAGGTCGGCATAAGTCAGTACATCTGGATCTGGGGCCATGTTTTTCGTCCTCGTAAGTCGAGTCCATATTTCTTCGCCAGAGATGCCACGCAGCAGCCTCGCCCTCTCTTCCTTGGGAGATTGGCAGATGTTGTGGCCAACCGGCACCCCCAAGTACTTGTATGTCTCTCCATCCGCTAGGCTGGTGATGGGGCCTCCCTGGATGTAGAATAGAGAGGGCATCACAGGCTGGTTTGTCCCAAAATTAAGGTCTAAAGTCACGCACTTGCTCGGTTTAAATGAGTGCTCGGCTTTGCTGGCCCTCACTCCCACAATGTCGAGGAGTCTTCTAATTATATAATATTCAGCGTCGCTATTATATTTCAGCGTTTTCCTTGGAACAAATTTCTCCAATCCTTCCTGTATAATATCTTTAAAGGAATTCCATATTTCATTAAGGTTAGCCCCTTGACTCGCCCAAGTTGGGAATTTTTCCCTCATCATATTTTTAAACCCTTTCGCATTCCCTCTTTTATAATTCCAACAAAACTTATTTGCTATTTTCTTCAGTTGGGGTGATAGCCATTCAAGCTCGATTATAACCATGGAATGGTCACTCAAACCTGGTATAATCTCGGGACATATGTCCCCCTTATATGGCCTTAAAAGAAAAACATCAAGAATATTTCTTCCTCTCGTAGGCTTTTCTACTAACTGAATAAAGCTTTCTTCTAAAATTAACCTGTTCACAAGGGACTGGGCCCTTCCACTCCCCTCTGAGTCCCCCTTCCACTGTGCGGCCGGGAGGTTAAGATCACCTGCTATGAGGGTATGGCCACCTGGTTTTTCTTAGCACCAGTCAGCCAAGACCTCAAGCGTGCTCACGTCATCACTCAGTTTTCTATACACCCCGATAATATCAACTGCCTTCCTACTTTTTCCCTTGAAAAATTTTAACACAAAGCATTTCATGGTCATCCCATGCCCACTGAAGGTTACTCAAAATCCCACTCTTAACGCAAATGAATGGTGGGTGATGTTGAGGACGAATTCGATTTAGATGTGATCTCTGTCAATGAAACGGATGAAGAAGTGACAGTGGACCGTAACGAAGAAGGAGAAGGAAGGCTTTGGAGGTACGTCGCTTCACAACCTGCAAGAACTACCCGAAAATCTAGTTCAAAATATTAGTAAAGTTACTGACAAAAGCTAAGATGCTACATCACATTTGGAAACTTTTGAGTTATTTCAGATGAAATTATAAATTTGATAGTTGCCAATACAAATATAATAGCAAGAGCACACTTCGCAAACCAACTGCATACAGACCATCAAAAGGTGAGGACTGATGTCGACAGTATTGAACTGAAAGCATTTATTGGCATTTTGTTATTGATAGGACGATTTCGTGGATCCGGTGAAGACGTTCAATTCTTGTGGAACAAAAAAACTGCAATTACAAGACCCGTATAAACAGCTGGCATGTCCCAGATTCGCTTCATTGATATTATGAAGCTCATTCGTTTCGACGGTACCAACACCCAAAATACGCGAAGTCAAGAAGATAAAGTTGCTCCCTTTCGTGAAGTATCCAATATGTTTGGAGAGAATTGTCGAAAAGCTTATGACTTAGCTTTGGGACCATCGACGAGCAGCTTGTGTCCTTCCGTGGACGGTGTCCTTTCAGAGTCTATATGCCAAACAAACCCAAGAAGTATGGCATCAACATCTGGCTACATACATCTACGAAAAAAAAATCGATTCGTTGCGTTTTTTGTTACGGCCAAAAAAGCAATTTCGTTACGTTTCAAAAGGGGAATCTGAAAAGGGGGGTTTCAATGGGAGGATTTCGAATGGGGGGTTTCAAGGAGGAGTTTCAAAGGGGAGGTTTCAAAAGAAGGGGGGGTCTGAAAGACGGGGTTTGAAAGGGAAAGGGAGTGGTTTTAAGGGGGGGTTTCAAAGGGGGGGTTTCAAAGCGGGGGTTTGAGGAGATTTAAAAGGGAGGGTTTCAAAAGGGGGATTTAAAAGGGAGGTGGGTTGCAAAAGGGGGATCTCAAAAGGGGGGTTTCCATGGGAGGATTTCGAATGGGGGTTTGAAAGGGGGGTTTCACAGGGGGGATTTCAAGGAGTTTCAAAGGGGGGGTTTCAAAGGGGGTTTCAAAGAGGGGGTTTAAAAGGAGGGATCTGAAAGACGGGGTTTCAAAATGAGGGGTTTCAAAGGGAGGGGTTCAAAGGGGGGTTTTCAAAGCAGGGGTTTCAAAGGGAGGGGTTCAAAGGGGGGTTTTCAAAGCAGGGGTTTCAAAGAGGAGATTCAAAGGGAGGGTTTCAAAAGGGGTATTTAAAAGGGTTTCAAAAGTGGGGTTTAAAAGGAGGGGGTCTGAAAGACGGGGTTTCAAAGGGAGGGGTTCAAAGGGGGGGGTTTCAAAGCGTGAGTTTCAAAGCGAGGAGCGGGGGTTTCAAAGAGGAGATTTTCAAAAGGGGGATTTAAAAGGGGGTTTCAGAAGGGGGGTTTTCAAAGAGGGGGTTCCAAAGGGGGGGTTTCAAAGGGGGGGTTTGAAAGAGGAGGTTTCAAAGGGGGGTTTCAAAAGGGGTGAGTTTCATGTGCTTTTAGGGTTTAAGCATTGTAATTTCAAATAACCTTCCTGCCCCAAATACAGCGAACCTTCAATACTAGAGATTTTGATTACTCAAGGGTTTGTCTCTTTGTGCAAAAGCGTGATCGTAAGTTGCAATATAAAAATATTCGGTAATATAATCATTACATAATCATTTTGTTATATGGTCAGTGAATGTTTTATTTCTATTTTCTGAAAATATTCAACTGAATATATTTTCAAAAAACAAAACTGAGTAAAATAAGTTTATTTTCCTATTTTAATATATAATTAATATTATTTCATGCCTTTGATATCCAGAGGGGAGGAAAATTTTTACCTTGCTTACACACATTTTTTAACCGAAACCGGCCCTGAATGTGGGTATTCAAATCGCTTCCGTGAGTAAATACCTATTCTAAATTTGAATCAATAAAAAGTTTATTATGAAATTTTTGTGGAATGCTTTCAACAGGATACAACTACGTTCATCGAGGTTTTTTCTGTAAACTACTTAATTGCTCTAAAATTGATAACTATTGATTTTTTTTATAATTAAGACCGGTACTAGCATAAACCACCTAGTCCCGGGTTTAACTGGAAATCTATGAATTCGGCCGGTAGTGTTTGAATCGTAAAAGCACTGATTGTGAGATCTTTCTCCAACAGCTTAAATACTTAGACTGATGAACAAATGACAGTTCAGGATCCAGGAGTGGAGAGGATGAGACAGTAACTTGGAGAGCACCGACCTCTAAAAGAGGAACTTGAGTATAACGAGTAAGTGGAAAACCCCAATCCTAACGAATATTGAAAACAATAGTTTGAAAGGAGGATATACTGGTAGGGAGAACAGCGAATGTGAAAGCGGCACATAGATTTAATATCAATGCTTTATCTTCCTCGTTTCTTCTCTGCTTCATGAAGGAATCCTTTCTTTCATAAATGTGGAAAAACCCAAAAGGACAATGGGTGATGGGCGGGGTAGGCTCCTTGCGCGACAAGGCAGTAGAAATGGCTCAGGGGGTGACAAAGGGTTTTAGCCTACTTTCACTCGCCCAGATGCCGTGTATGAATGTCCCTACAAGCTTTATAGCCAGCTAGAGCAAGTAGTAATGAATCTGTTAATGAAATAACGAAAGTAAATTTTTGGTTTTCGTTATGTTTTTTGTTACAGCTTTTTGAAAAATTTCGTTAACGTTTTTTGTTACGTTAACTCAAAATTATTTCATTTTTTCGTTATTTTGTTACGTTACATGTAACGTTTTCCATCACTGCTTTTTAAATTTCTGCCAAATTTAAAACTTGCACCTACTTGGAAATGATCTTAAATCGAGTCTAAAGAGTGGCTGTAAAAGTGCGTAGACAAGAAAACAAACAATAAAGAAAGAATCTCATGCCTTTTATAATATAGACTAGCTTTTCGTACCCGGCTTCGCCCGGGTGCATTTCGGACTGCAAATAGTTATACTTTTTCCCGCTTAGAAGACAGCTTGAGAAAATGATACATACTAAAACTTCTCCTCTCCTTTCTGTAAACCACATTAGGAGTCTTGAAATAAAGTGGAAAGAACACGAAACGAACCAATACGAAAACTACAAAAACCACCACGAAAAAAGAAATGAATTAAACGCTAACCAATACCCGGTAGAAAAGGATGTAAACCGACAAATAAATAATCGTGGAAGATAAATTAAGAGTACAACCAAAGAATATAAGTTCAATGTAAAAACCACCAAGAAAAAAGAAATGAATTAAACTCTAACCAATAGCCGGCATAAAAGGTGTAAACCGACAAATAGGTAATCAAGGAACAAAAATCAAGAGCACAACCAAAGAATATAAACATAGACTACAAAATGAACAACTAAGAACGAAAACAAAGAAAACAAACAAAGAACACAAAAAATGGACACGAAACGAAAGCAAATGAAAACAACAAACTAACCGAAACCAACCAACGAATAATCTCCTAAAGCTCAATGTATCTGATTATGGCGACTGACACTTTCTATTCAGTTGCTAAATAAACAACCAACAATTACAAAATAGCGTCGTAGTGATGAGTAAATATTGATTACGCGGAATATGATTTTGTATGTGAACATAATAACAGGAGAAACTAAATAAGAATACCTATTATTACTCTAAATAGATATAAAATTATTGATCTTAATTGTGTTTTCCATCGTAATTAATTGAATAATAGATTGAGATATTCGAACGAATCGATTTTAAATAATGTAGTAAAATGTTTTACTTTTCTAACGTAATTAATTACGTGAGTGTATCGGTAGTGTTTACATTTTACCCATGGAACCGCAGACACGAATTCTTAATTTTAGTTCAGAAGACATAATAAAGTTCAACAAAAGTATTATTCAAATAAAATCTTTCGAAATTCACTGCGTTACTTGTTCAAAATGTTAATCTAATTTAGTTCTCGTATTAAAATAACAATTAATTTTAGAAGAAATTGCTAAATATTGGCCACCAGAAATTAAAATGTGATTGTTTTTTCTATTGTTATCTATAACAAATCATTTAAATGTTAATTGGTTTCTTTTAATGTTCTTAAATTTTAAAACATGATTTAAATGGTATTTGTTTCGTATTTATATTTTTAAGTTGGGCTCCCCGTTAATATGTACGTAAGTGACGAAACCATGCCAACGCTGAAATAAATTGTATTGTTATTATTATTATATTATGTATTTACCATCCATCCAATTTACGTAAATGAATATAGGTGTGGCCGCAATTAGTTACAGTGGAGGGGCAGCACTAATTGTACTGTCAAGTGCTGCCATCTACCAGCCAGTTTGCATAACTAACTGATGAGACCATCCGGTCAGGCCGCGACAAAGACCACAAGCGTTTTCTTATAGTAGATAACATAAATACATATAGTAATTCACCAGCATAAACAAATTTACAGTAAACATAGGGACATAATCGGGTTGTGGTATTTCCCTATTTTATGGTACGAGTTAGTTCATAGTACATATATCGTTCAGTTTCATACACTCCATTGCACGAAGGTGCCTGTTTGTGATACATTGTACACTTTCCTAAATTGATGTAAATTTCATTTCATTGTCCTCTCATAGCCTAAAAGAAACTCATGTTTATCTTATAAATATTTTAGAGTGTATGTGTGTATGTTCTTTATACGTTTTTACACCATTGAAGCTATCGAATTCAAAAGTTTCATGGGCCATCCTATCTTCTTCTTATCTTATAAATATTTTAGAACATGCATACGCGTGTATGTTCTTTATAATATAACACCTCTGCTTTCACTACCGCAGGGACAGGTTTAGGCATCCCTGCATTACACATGCAGGGTTTTCGTGCTAAGCGTATTTTTTCTTAGCAAAAGGAAGGAAACACCATCTATGGGCTCTAACCTGTACTAGAAAGACAGCTAGATACCGGAGATGCTTCATGACGGACTATTTCGGCATACCCATAGCGGATGGCCCGAAAAACGGCATAACGGATATATACCGCATACAGATTACGACAGGCCATGACGAATATATACGGCATACCCACTCAACTGGTTAAAGTCAGTGTCTTCTTTTTGCGTCTGCTTTCGGTATTATCACTTGCTTTCCTCTTGGTAGACATTTTCCTAAAACGGGGCCACAGCACGATAAACCTCGCGGACGGGGAAATTCATTTGTTTAGTGTTTTTCTCATCCCTCCAAAGATGGCAGCAGTAGTTGGAAAAACCACGAAACTCACGCGAATTTGGAGGCTCTACTGTACTTATAAAAGGAGTAAATAATTTTGTACCGTTAAAACATTTAAAAAATAAAGCCATTAGGAGATTAAAGAAAAAACTCAGGTATTACAATAAAAAAGTTAAAAGTTTTAATGCATTATACGAGGAAACATCAAAAAATTTAAATGAAATGAAAAAGAATGCGCAGGATGATTTCATGAAAAACTTATCTAGTTCTAATGATTTTTATAAGTATATTAGAAAAAGAAATAAGGAAAGAGGTGTAATTCAGACTTTAAAGAGTAAGGATGGACTAGTTCTAATGGAAATTTAGATAAAGCGAATGAATTCGCTAATTATTTTTCTAATGTATACATTAAATCTAATTTATTAGCTGATAAAAAATTAAAAGATGAAACAGAAGAAATAGTAAATTTAAATTCAGTATCCTTCTGTATAAGCTTTCACGAAATTTATGAAAGGATAAAGAAGCTAAAAAAAAGAAGTCTTGCGGTTTGGATGGTATCCGAGGTGAAACGTTAAGGCTAGGTGGAAAAGTAATTGTACCATATTTACAGCAGTTATTTGATATTGTTATTAATAATAAAGATATTCCTACTGATTGGAGAGAGGCAGTTGTACCAATTTATAAAAGTGGTAGTAGGGAGCTAGTTGAAAATTATAGGCCAATTATTTTAAATAGCGTTTTATGTAAAATGTTTGAGAAATGTGTAGCAGATTATATGAGAATTTTGTAAAATAAATAATTGGATAAGCTCTAGTCAACAGGGTTTTAGGATAGGATATTCATGCAATACTCGAATGATTAGTTTTTTTCAAGATTTAGTGGACGTTTATGATCGCAGGGAACAGGTTGATGCAATAGTTCTTAATTTTGCTAAAGCGTTTGATGTGGTTAATCATAATATTCTACTTCATAAAATAAAACGTATGGGGTTAGATTTAAAAGTAGTACATTGGATAGAAGCCTTTCTTAAGGGCAGAACAAATGAGTAAAAATAGGAGAGCAATTTTCTGAAAAAAAAGTGTTCATTCCGGAGTCCCTTAGGGCAGTGTGATAATTCCGTTACTGTTCTTAATATTTATTAATGACATGCCAGAAGTGGTAAAGTCAAAACTTCGATTATTTGTGGATGATTGTGTGATATACAGGGTAATAAAAACGAAAGAAGACTGTTCATTACTGCAATAAGATTTAAACAAAATTTGTGAGTGGTTGAATGATAATTTATTGAAAGTTAATTGTAAAAAACGTAAATTAATTAATTTTAATAAAAACAAGTACACTTATGTTTACGAAATGGGTGGGGAAAAAATTCCAATAGTTGATAATTGTAAATATCTGGTTATACATTTCTCAAAGGATCTTAACATGTTCACGGACATTCGATGATTGCCGTACGATTCTAGAAACGCACATGGATATTTATATTCTCCAATAGATTTTGAAACTTTTATAAATACAGATATATATGTTAATGCTTTACGAGTAATTATCAGTAATTATAAGACATGACTGCTATAGCCGTCTTGCCCCTGCATAAGGAATAATTTTTTGTGTGCGCAAGATGGCTATGGCCGTCCAGGATCTTTATTTTTATTTTTGGTGGAAAGATAAATATTTTCTTGAGTTTTACACACATTTATTTTATTTAAACATATTAAATTTATTTGGATATATACAGAATACATTTATTGAATTTTATGATATTCCTCGAAACATTTCCCAGGACACAGTGGTGGATGTTCTGGGAATGTCTTGCACCGGAATGCCGTTTCCTTTCTTTTGTTAATTTTTGCGTAGTGTCGGCAACGTAAATAGTGTAGTTTTCTTTTATGTCCTACTTTTGCAACTTATCTGATTTATCAACATTCTCAGAACTTCGGAAACAGCATAAAGCTCTCAACATTTGTTCAAATCGCCTTCCATACATTTTATAAGAAAAACATTGGTGATTGTATAAAGGATCATTTGAGAACATTTTGCGTATAGATGGGAATTTTATATTACCTTGCAGTATACAAAGAGATAAAAATATTTGCATTCTGTGTTAGTTGGTTTCATTTTTTGAATTTTACTGAATTTCTGATGAAGGCGAGCACTGTTATTCAGTTCCATTGCATATTGATTGGTTTATTTTACCAGGAGCTCCATAATTGATGGTTTCCATAATTTCTCAAAAACTTCAACTACAGTCGGTGTTAGTTCAAAATTTAGTTTTACTCCCATTGTGCTATTTTCAAATGAAAAATTTGGAATGGGAATTACAAAGTCACACCAACCTCGATCATTAATTTCAACTTCTTCCCCGTTTTCTCTTTCTCTGATTTCATTTTCGCTGTCTTCTTCGTCACAATGACTCTCATATTCATCTCTATCTACTCGGGAGTCGCCTGTATATATACAGGGCCATAGTGACCACTTTTGGCGCCCCAAAATGATCTAATAAAATGATAAATGCATATTTTTAAAGAGGTACATATTTAACTGAAATAAACAATCATTTCTTTTAAGAGTTATTTTTCAGGTTTTCTTGCGGCAAACATTGATTATGTCATTGAAATCTATATTTTTAACAGTTTATTCAATAGATAAGGCTAGACCTAAAAGTCTTTCTTAGTTCATTGATAACCGTAGGTAATTTTTGATCAATTTCAATTTACTAAAAGAATGCTCTCCACTTGAAATTGATGTGACGAATGTCAATAAAATTCTCAGCATACTTTCCACATTAGGAATAAATTCCAATATTTCTTTCTGCGTAATTTTTACACTTTTTTCGAAGGAAGGTGGTGTTTCAAACTGCAAACTTCTTCGATTAACTCGCGTTCATCCACATTGTTTTTATTACCTACTAGCAGCATTTTCACAGGAATTTATCATTTTATCTTCGGTCATATTATATAAAGCACAACTTAAAATGTTCTGTTGTTTCAGGTATTGAGGGTGCTTCAGTTTCCATCGTGCCATGAAGTTTCCTTTTTCTTTTTCTTATTTTCGAGATCACATCAGGTATTCTTTTTTCATCGCAAAATTTCTTTGTCTCTTCCATATACTCTTCCAGTCATGATGGTGAACTATTTATGTCTGGTACCAAATCACAGATCATGTCATCGGCTATATCCACAGTTACATTGGCACCCCAAAGAGAACTTCTGGAGACAATCGTCCAAAAATAACAAGAAAAATATAAATATCTGTTTTAGCAAACTTTCAGCATTGTGTTGTGCCATGTTTTTCCAACGTCACCTTTAGGACCTCTATAGTACAACCCATCTCGATGTGGAACCAGCGAAATAAAGGAACAGTTTTTGTACCTTTGCAAAAAATTCCCTAATTTGACGGTTAGTTTTTTCAGTGGAATGATAACAAGCTAAATTAAGCGAATGCTCTGTACGTGATATGAAACGTGCAAGAAGGTTATGTTTTCAACCGTTTAATTTACCGGTCATATTAGGAGCATTTTTCATACGATTGAGCTCTCATATTTTGTAAATCTAGTCCATTCTGTTCCAACTTTTGGATTATTCCTGAAGTGATTTCATCTCTCTTTTTCGATTTGACAGCAATAAAATCAATAAAGGCCTCCTCAATAATTACTTTTTTAATGCAACGCAATAGGGCGCACACATTTTTGGGGAAGAGGGTAAATAAAAGAAATTACATTCAGAGCGTAAAGAGTAGAGGCAGCCTAAAAGCCACCAATTAAGTTTGCACACATTCACCTATGACTTGGTACAGTCACGGCCCTTCAGCTGAACCTCAGGTTGACCAATAAAAGTTTCAAAGAGATCAAAAAAACAAAACTGTAACCATATTTTATCAAGTGTATAATAAGACTTCTATTTGGAACCCCATTATGAAGCTGTGCCCTGGGCACGTGCCCCGCCCTCACTACGGCTCTGTATGTATATATGTGTATATATGTACATATATATATACATATATATACACATACATATATATATATTTTTTTTTTAGGGCAACTAGGTGTTGAAACCCAGTCAGCACTTACCGAAAGGAGAGCCACTGGGGTGTTGGAGAGAGACATTTGTAGAAGCTATTGGAGCTTTCGAGATGATCCCTTCGTCAGCATAAGAGAGAGACAACTGATTTGGCAGTGACACTGAGGTGAAGATGTGGGGTGGAAGGGAAGGAAGCGTGGAGCCCCGCCCTCACTACGGCTCTGTATGTATATATGTGTATATATGTACATATATATATACATATATATACACATACATATATATATTTTTTTTTTAGGGCAACTAGGTGTTGAAACCCAGTGAGCACTTACCGAAAGGAGAGCCACTGGGGTGTTGGAGAGAGACATTTGTAGAATCTATTGGAGCTTTCGAGATGATCCCTTCGTCAGCATAAGAGAGAGACAACTGATTTGGCAGTGACACTGGGGTGAAGATGTGGGGTGGAAGGGAAGGGAGCGTGGAAAGGTCGGGGATTGGAGGATACAGGGGAGGGGGTAGAGAGGGTGGAATGTTGGTCTCATGGTGAGGGCCATTCGCACCCTCCCAGATGACGCTTCCGCCCCCCAACTCCGTCAATGGGAACTGGCCCATATCCAAATCTTAAACTCCTTCTCTCCTCCTGGCCTCAATATCCATCAATATTTCCTTCTTTCCACCCTCTCTTCCCCCTCCCTGCATCCTCCATACCCCGACCTTTCCACACTCCCTTCCCTTTCACCCCACACCTTCACCCCAGTGTCACTGCCGAATCAGTTGTCTCTCTCTTATGCTGACGAAGAGATTATCCCGAAAGCTCCAATAACTTCTACAAATGTGTCTCTCCAACACCCCAGCGGCTCTCCTTCCGGTAAGTGCTCACTGGGTTTCCTTCAACACCTAGTTGCCCTAAATATCCTCATTTACCTTTCCTCTTTTGTAAGTTTTTATACCATTTTATCTCACCTTACCTTTCCTTATATGTCATCTCTCTTTTAGTAACTTTCATATCACCTTTATTCTTTTATCGTGTCCTTCTGCTATGGCAAATATCCACAGTTTCTGCTACCTCCTCCGAAAACATATTTCCCTTACCTGCCAAATAGAATTCCTCAATTCCTGCTTGGAATTAGGCCTCCCCTTACTGTAAGAATCCCCCTATCGGGCCTTCATCCCACCATCCGATCACCATTTGCCCTCACCAATCACCTTATGTCCCTTAATGTAATAAAATCAATTTCACGCCACTACCATTCGCTATCCAATATGCAATTTCAAATATGTATCACCATTATTCATATGCTACGAAACTCCCTAACTTTCACAGCCAACCTCCACTCCATCTTTCAAAAAGCTGCAGAAGAACTTGCAGCTAACCAAAACAGACTAATTGGAAAACTTTCACTTTTATGCAGCAAGGGTTACCTCTCCCCTTCATCCCAGATGGTGAATCCAACGCACCTCCCCCGCCCCTCCTCGCCCAAAGATCATGCCTAGCAGACCTTTTGGGAATCCCAAGCCCACCCCCACTGCACACCCTCAACAGGCCCTCCTTTGTTTCTAACCACCAACAGAGGAAATCCCTTTCCTGGCAAACCTCGACCTCCTCAAGCTCCCGAAGGTCTTCCCAGCCAGATGACGTTCTGAGCTTCTCATCCCATACACTCACCCCTGCTGAGAATGCACTTCTCTCTCGCGGCCTTCTGCCCCACCACCAAATTTGACCACATTTCCCTACTCGCCGACATACAAGCCTTTATCCGCATACTTCGCCTCAAGGTCGCCCCACCCAAAACCAACCTCTAATCTTCCACGGACGCACTCCCACAATCTCTTTCCACCTTTAAAATCCCCTCCCAATATATCCCACCCTCTCTCCCTCTCCACCACCCTGTCGAGCAATATTCCAATTATTTAACATATAGAGTCGCCCAGCCCAATTTTCCCGACCTCCTCGACCACCATGACAATTTGACGAAAACAGAAAGACATGCCATCTTGATGCTTAAACGGAATCACAACATTGTAATTCTCCCCACAGACAAAGGGATGACCACAGTAGTAATGGACCACTCCCATTACAACGACGAAGCCCTCTGCCAACTATCCGACCAAACCTTCTACCTCCCTCACCCCTCCAACCCCTCCGACTGCCACTACTCTGAAATAGCCACATATCTGCAATCAGTGGGAAAACAAGAAGGCCTTTCCGATCCCACCATCTCCCTTGATACCTAACAAACCTCGCACCCCAACCTTCTACCTTCTCCAAAAAATCCACAAACCGAATATACCCAGCCGTCCAATAGTTGCCAGCTATAACTCTCCCATGGAACGCATCTCTGCCTTTGTGGACTCCCACCTTCAACCCCTCGTTCATCAAATCCCATCTTTCATCCAAGATACTAACCACTTTCTTCAACGCCTAAAATCTCTCCCCTCCCACCTAACACAATCATGACAACAATAGACATCTGCTCCCTTTATACAAACATCCCTCACCACGATGGACTGTCTGCCCTCAAAAAATCCCTTGACTCGAGACCACCTGACGCAAGACCCTCCTCCCATTTCCTAACAAAGCTGGTGGAAATAGTGCTCCACATGAACAACTTTACCTTCGGATGGCGCCATTACCTACAAATAAAAGGTACTGTGATGGGCACTCGCATGGCGCCCTCATACGCCAATGTCTTCCTAGATGAATGGGAGGAACATATCCTCGACATACACCCCAGACCACTCCTGTGGCTGAGGTATATTGATGACATTTTTCTTCTTTGGACACATGGACCCGACTCACTCCAATCCTTTTTACAGCGCCTCTCTTCCCATCCTACGCTCCCCTTCACCCACCACTCCTCCCCGTCCAGCATCACCTTCTTGGATGTCAACCTCTCCATCCGAGAAAACAAAATCCACACCAAAGTTCACTTAAAACCCTCCAACCGCCTTCAATATCTCCACTTCCATAGCTGCCACCCCCTCCACACCAAAGCCTCAATCCCCAATGCCCTAGCCCGCCGAGAGCGGAGAATCTGCTCAGACAGAGACTCACTCTCAGAGTACTGCTCCGTCCTCGAAAATGCATTCTTCCAACGCGGATACCCACCGGACCTGATCCGGGACCAAATCCGACAGGCAGTCACACCCAGCAGCCCTAACCTACACTCCAACCGCCCCGAAACCTCCGACTCTAACCCCCAACTCACCGTAATCACCACATTTTATCCCGGCATCCGCGATACCCTAAAGAGCATCTTAAAGGCAGCCCACCCAATCCTAACTTTGTCCCCAACCAGGTCTTCTTTCCCACACCCCCAATCCTCTCCTTCCGCAGATCTCCCAAACTAGCCAACATCTTGTGAAGAAAAGAACCTCCATCACCCTGCAGGGACCCACCCCTGCCGCAGACCCCGATGCCTAACATGCCCTATAAACCCAGCCTCCAACTCATTCTCAAACCCCACCACTAACATCACCTACCCCATAACATCCCCTACCAACTGTACCACCCGCAACGTCATCTACCTACTAACCTGCACCCAATGCCCTGCCTTTTACGTTGGCCTTACCAGCAAATCCCTCAACATTCGCATGAACGGCCATCGCAACAGCGTTTGTCTTAAATGACAGCTACCGTGGACGTTCATGCAAATAATCATAATCTTAGTTTCAATGTTTGTTTCACGGTGAGGGCCATTCGCACCCTCCCAGATGACGCTTCCGCCCCCCAACTCCGTCAATGGGAACTGGCCCATATCCAAATCTTAAAACTCTTTCTCTCCTCCCAGCCTCAATATCCGTTAATATTTCCTTCTTTCCACCTTCTCTTTCCCCTTTCCCCCCTGCATCCTCCAATCCCCGACCTTTCCACGTTCCCTTCCCTTCCACCCCCACACCTTCACCCCAGTGTCATTGCCGAATCAGTTGTGTCTCTCTTGTGCTGACGAAGGGATCATCCCAAAAGCTCCAATAACTTCTACAAATGTGTCTCTTCAACACCCCAGTGGCTCTCCTTCCGGTAAGTGCTCACTGGGTTTCCTTCAACACCTAGCTGCCCTAAATATCCTCATTTACGTTTACTCTTGCGTAAGTATATATATAAAGTGCTGCTAATTCTGGTTTGTTCAGATTTTAAAAAATGGCAGTAACTATATAGAATGGAAAGCATTAGTTTTATACATTTGGATTGTAAAAAGAATTTACGACTGCTCTGAATAATATAGTAACTCATTACACACGGAAGAAAATAAATTATTTACAAATAAATAATGTGTAGCAACTTGGATACAGATGGACTTTTACTTAAAGAATTTTGTCTCACTAACTTAGAATGTTTTCTAAATATTGCCACAAATTAAGAATTAAATTACCATTTCCAATGCATGAAATAATAATTTGAGATTATAAATTTTTTAACACGTAGATATTTTCCTTTACATGCTCAGTCTGAATTTACAATGAAAGCTCTCAAAACTAACTGAAATTTTATTCTCATTTATCCCCTTATCTGATTTAGATAATTTGAATACAGAATAGAATTTTTATTGGCGCATAGTTTCTTCTGCCTTAATGAACAAAAAAACCCATGCAATATTTTCTGAATTCAAGCATATTGTACATTTATCTCCAACCTTTAAATTATTAAACAAAACCTGGAATTATTTAACCACTACAAACCCACTTGGTAAAATGTTAAATATAGAACACAGAAAATCCTGATCCAAAAAACCTTTTTTAATGACTGCACCTATTAAGATTAACTTTAATTACTTTCCAACATCCAAGTTGCTGAACGATATTCACTATAAAATGCATGTATTCAAATGTGAGCAAATAAAGTGGTCTCCAAAGTCTATCTAAATAAAAAAAATTTGGCATTTAATAAGTTTTCTAAGGTTTTCAAATTCAGTATATTTTTGTACAGTCTTCTGTAATTCGTAAATAACTTTTACTATATTACTTTCTTTATTAACGCATGTCAAATGTTTGACTAAAGTTTATAGAGGTATGCTAATAAAAATTTACAAACAAAATGGAATACTCTTTATAAAATTTAATGTAAGTTTTTCAAGTTCAAACAGAAAATTGATGCCTTATATTATCAGAAAAAATACTCTTACAAACCATACCAGTTTAACAATTTTTTCAGAGGTACTGTATTTTTCATTTATTTACTTTAAGAGTAAATTGACTTAACAATATTTTAAAGAGCATTCGATTTCTTGGGGTGCAGTTTAATACAATTGTAAATTTTGGCTTTTCTGAATACTAGGGCAAAAACAGCCACTGAAAATTGGAATACCTATAATATGGTATTTTTTCCATTTATTGTGACAAAAAATCATGCCAAATTTCAATGTCTCTAACTCATCTTGAAGACGCAGTTATATATTATAGAAGATATTTGTCGTCTGACATAGTGAACAAACCAGGATTAGCAACATATAGGTAAGTAAATAACCTTTCAATCCCATATATATATATATATGTATATGTGTGTATATATGTCTATATGTATGTGTGTGTGTATATGCATATATATATATATGTATGTATGTATATATATATCAGGTACCTCTCGAAGGGGGGGCACCAACATTTGACAAAAATGAAAGCCTATCAAAATAAATTCATAAGGTCAGGGAGGCAAGGGGGCGCCATATTATATCTCGCCTCAGGCAGCAAAATGTCTGGGCACGGCCCTGTATATATATAAATATATGTGTGTGTGTGTTCGTGTGTATATAGCTGGCGGAAATGGTGCTCGACAAGAACTTTACCTTCGGAGGGCACCACTACCTACAAATAAAAGGTACTGCGATGGGCACTCGCATGGCGCCCTCATAAGCCAATGTCTTCCTAGATGAATGGGAGGAACGTTTCCTCGACATACACTCCAGATCACTCCTGTGGCTGAGGTATATTCATGCATCTTCACGGGCATTTTCGGTGAAGTTATGCCACCCGCACGCATTCTAATGGTAGGCTAACCTTAACAGTGAGGTCCTTTATCGTTGTTATGTTGCTTCGTGAAGAGTAGAATCTTTTTCATATATACAGCTTCAAATTCACAAATACTTGATATAAGTGAAGATTTATGGGCACTTCTTTTCTTGAATTTTATGTATGTACATCTTTGTTTGCGTCTTTTTACAAGGGATGGATTGGAACGAGTTGGACTAAAAGTATCGTAGACGGCGTAACTTTATGTAATTTCGACATCTTGGAAAAAAGAAATTATTTTTGTAATATTCAACAGTCTTTATTGTTTCTTCAATCACACACTGATCGGTTTCCACTACAAAGTCATTCTAAAGGTGTTACGTCGGTTAGTAACATCATTAGAATGATTTTGTAGTGGAAACCGGTCGGTGTGTGATTGAAGAAACAATAAAGACTGTGGAATATTACAAGGTAATTTCTTTTTATCCGTTATCGCTACCTATTAAGTAGATGAGCGAGTGGAACCATTACGTACGCGGAACGTAATCCAGACGTACTAGAATTGTTACGATTTTATTTCATCTTGTGCAATCATGATTCATATCACTTTTTATTAAATGTTTTAGGAGTAAGATACTTAACTTATCCGAATGTTAGTGTACTCGCAAGAAATACTATTTACGACATTTACGGTCTATTCTCGCTAGTAACCATCAAGCTATCGGAACGAAATATACCGACCCCGGTGGAAAGCTGGAGTCGTACTATAAACGAGATATATGATAAAATCAGATTTGTTCACCAAAAAATCAGGGGTCGTACTATACATGGAGTCGGCATATACACGAGTATATACAGTAATTAAAAATATTTCATCATGGTCTCACTAATAGGAATGTGTTTCTGACATTGATCATCTACTCAAAGTTTTAAAAGTTTTAGGAATCACAACACCAAACCTAGGACTGTTTATTGTTGTTATCAAATGACGTGAATTTATCACATCTTCTAGAATTTTCTCCTTTTGTTTCACATAAGTGCTAATAGTTGAACGACACATTCCTAACGATCGTGTGATTTCAGTATGGCTTTCACCTCTCTCAACACGCTTTAAAATTTCTAATTTCAATTCATAACTATGAGTCTTATGCACTCTTATATTTGATTCACTTACATCATCACCATTACATTTCATTTTAGAATCTAAATGGCATCTAAAATTTAGATGCCATGTCAAGTGATACATTTATAAAATATTTTAAAAAGTACTTTAAAAGAAAAAAAATTTTAATTTTATGTAATGAGGATCGACTAACCAGCTTAAAACAAGCTATGTAAGTATGGACTAATGGACAGTAAACAAGCTCCATAGAAAAATCTACATAATCAGGAAAATTTTTTGGACAAATTGATTCAGTTCTCAACGGTCTGTTTATTTTTTACATGATACTTTGCAATTTTGTGAATTTGTCCAAAACATTTTCCTGATTATGTAGATTTTTCTATGGAGCTTGTTTACTGCCCATTAGTCCATACTTACATAGCCTGTTTTAAGCTGGTTAGTCGATCCTCATTACATAAAATTAAAATTTTTTTTCTTATAAAGTACTTTTTAAAATATTTTATTTACAACTTTTTAGTTAAAAATTTATTAAATAAGTGCCCGTTGAATTTCAACAGGTTTAGTGAATCTAAAATGTCGTCTGTGCAACATGCAGACGTCGCAAGAATAAAACAGTGCACTCCTATAAATAATATCTTCAAAAATATAAATGTAATTAAAACCCTCAAGAACAATGATTAACACAAAATGAATGAACAAAAGAAGTTAATTAATTTAACAAAAGACAAAAAGGTAAATACGTAACATTTAAGAAATATTTGGAATTAATGAAACGATTGATCCAATCACAATTTGTGGGCAATCGAAGTCTAATTATTTGAGTTATTTACGTTGTTTTAAAAACGGTTTGCTATGTAGAATACAATGCCATACAAAAATATCACTAAAACGTAGTAATATAAATAGTATAAACGCCCATCAATAATACAGGCAATCTTTAATTAAGGTTATATTGTTGCCTTCCTCCATCTCTCTCCCTCTCACTCTCCTCTCTCCCCCCTATAAGCAACAATAAATCGCAAGAAAGGGCAACTTCCTACACATATGTTTCTCCGCAGCAAAGTAAAGAGTCCGTGCGATTTTGCTGATTTTAAATGCTTTTTTGATTTTTCTCAATTTTTCTGGCCATGCTATCTACAGCTTCTGAAAATAACAGCTCTCCAACCTTAATATTTTCTTTCTTCTAACGGTAAAATTTTTGAAAAAGTTTGAAACAACTAAATAAATAAATAAAACATCTGTCGAAATCATTAAAATTTTTTAAATAAATAATAAAATAAAGAAATTTAAATAAAAGATTAACAGAAAAAAGAGTGAAATCAGCACAAATTCAAACAATCAGAGCAGATATAACTACGTCTACACCAAAACTAAACCTCGCGTGGTTGGTTGGAACCAATTACTCCTTGACAATTATTCAGTGTAAAGTAATTTCCAATTCGATCGGCTGGGTCGAAATCTCAAATTAATCGAATCTCGAATGTTCGAAACTCGGGAGTCACCTGTATTTTAATGGTGTATTTCATGTTGCTTACCAATTACGCTAATTGAAAGTTGAGAATTTAGTTAATATCGTATGATAATGATTAGGATGCCTCTTTTAAATCCTGCTCAGAATTATTATAATCATATCTAAAGTTGTTACAGGGAGAGCTTCCATGGAGGAGATTGGTTCACCATTGTTTAAATCTCCTATTAAACAATGGAAACCACACTCCAAAACAGTTACACAGCTGGACGATTTCCAGAAGGATGTCATGAGGACTGTTTTGGAGTTTTACAATGAGGGCAAATTCCCCAAACTCAAAAATATCCACAAAAGAATTCAAGAAAAAACAAATTCCAAGTGTGCATATCGTCATTGTGGAGGACTCTCAAAGATGTTGGCTTCAAGTACAAACATATGGTGGATGGAAGGAAATTTTTAATGGAGAGAGGAGAGGTTGTGACTGCGAGGACTGCATTCCTCAGGAAAATAAAGAACTTAAGAAACTCAGGGGAAAGAAGACAAATATTTTACCTGGACAAGACTTGGGTGAATCAAAACTATTCGCTGAACACAGCATGGGTTGGCCCTAACAAGGATGGGGGGTTGAAGGTTCCAATTGAAAAAGGGTTCAGGCTAATTATATGCCATGTGGGGTCAGCTGAGACTGTATTCCTTGACGAATGCAAGCTCCTGTTTAGGTCGAAGGGGAAGAAAAATGAAGATTACCACTCCGATATGAATGCAACTGTATTCACGAAATGGTAATTTAAATTACATTTTCAATGTTTTTGGACATTTAGTAATTCTTATCATATGGTATCTGTATTTGAATCGTATTTTATTTTGTTTATGCATTAAATGCATTATGTTTTCAAATTTTCTCTTCAGGTTTGAGAAGTTTCTGGAGGCGCTTAAGACCTCCTACATCAACCAGGAAGGGAGACATAGAAATTGGCTAAATTTAAAAGGAATACCATACACCCGTGACCAGACAAGGGCAGAGCTACTGGCTTTGGTGTAGGCATTTAAGCCTGCCACCAAAAATTATGAGCTCGATAGGAAGGCTGCAGCAGAAGGCCACACAGTGGTGAGGCTACCGCCCTACCATTGCCAATATAATCCTATCAAGCTTATCTGGTCGCAGGTGAGGAGGCATGTGGCAGAGAATAATTCTCATTTAAGATGAATGACTTGGAAATTCTCGTCCACCAGGTATGAATTGCAATGCATTTCCAAAGTTGCGAGATAATTTAATGGCATCACTTCTCGGATGTTTATTTAGTTACAATATGTTTTACAGGCAATCAACCGTGTCACATCGGAACTTTGGGCCTCGTGTGTCCATCATACCGACAGGCTGCAGAATGATGACTTCAGGATAGAAATTGCACGGGAGGATGTCCTGGAGCCCATCATCATGCAGCTTGGGGAGAGCGACACTGAGGACAATGACGACGATGAAGAGGATGATTCACAACCCTTGGCATGCCCATTGTAATAATGTTTATGTAACAATACAATAAATAATAAAATGCTTTATCAAGAATATAGTGGCAAAATTCACTTGTTTGATTATGCATGCATGGTACATGTGTGATACAATAAAAAATATCTCCACTCGCAAATGAGGCATTGAGAACCAGAATGGACCATCCCACATAACATTAAATTTTGGGTAAAGCAGATTTTCATGGTGGTTAGACAAAGAAAAAGAGCCGGAATGGACCATGAGTAGTTCCAATGAATTTTCAAGAGATGGCATGTCCAGTGTGGCTCTATTGTACGACAATAAACTGCCAACATTAGCCTCCCTTAATGTTGGCGCATTCTCTTGTTGTTAGTGTTTACTCTGCTGTTTCTTTTCCTTTTTCGTTCTATAAAAAGAAATTATGGATGATGAAATATTACTAGCGATAAGTTCAGTCTTTCCTGGTAAGTATAGCAATGTTAGTTCATTTAATTTCGTAGTACTTCGTTATCTAAATGAGTTTGGTCTTCTTTAGATGATGAAAGTGAACCTGAGGAGCTACTCTGTACCTCTCCTTCTGAGTACATTCCATCTGATTCTAAAAGAGTGACCATGAGTTCAGGTGACACTGGTAATTATAACAATGTTAGTTCATTGAAAACTATATTATTGCATTATTGCAATTGTCTGTTTTCTTGTTTTCGGTAGATGATGATAACGAACCTCTCAACGATAACAATCCATCAACCTCTGCCATTACTGAACGATTTCAAAGAATACTGAATGGGGACGCCGTTAAATCTAGAAAGCATCAGAGGAATGTCGATACTTGGAAAAAAAGAATAAGAGTGTGTGTGGTATGTCTTATACGAATGTCAACGGCGTTACAATCCCAGAAAAAATTTCTCACCTATCACCAAATGTTGCGTAATTGAATGCTACAAAAAATTTGCCATTGAATTGCAAGAATTGAATTTTAGAAAATTTCTCGACATCGGGAATTTTGTCCTTCAAAATGCATACATTTTTTCGCAAGTCAAGGTGCGTATATACCTTATTGTATGCATTCTTATATGGGTAGGTGATGCATGGTTTAAACTGTTTGAACAAATTATATTATTTTTTAGGTACGACCAGTTGCCAGTCATTACAATTCAAGAGAAACTAACCAAAGCAAACCAAAGCAGAATAGGAGGAAATACTATTTACCTGATGCGGAGGGGATTGATGTGCTCATCTGCAAATTTCTCTTTAAATCAATCCTTTCCATTTTGGATGGACGGATTGACAGAATATAAAAAAAGAAAGACAACTTAACTCCTCCGAGAGTCAAACGGGGTCGACATCCCCCAGGAAACAAAACGTCAGAAGAAAAAGTCCAAGAAGTGTCTCTTTCATTGAAAGTTTTCCCTCTTACAAGTCGCACTACTCAAGGCATAAAAGTGGAAGAAAATATTTAGCTCCTGATCTGAACACAAAAGGTAAGAGTTGTCAAATTATTTATTTATGAAGTATCATTCCTAACTGCATATTATTATTAACTCTCATTCGTGCTTTTAGGTTCAACTTGCACTTCCATCCTCTTATCAAAGATTCATGTAAACCATGTGATTCGCTGAAAACAAGGATAAATTTTGAAACAGACCAAGAAAAACTGAAAGGCCTGAAGAATGAACTTGGGCCGACAGTGCCAGGGACCGCATGAGGAAAGATTCAAAAATTCCTCTCAGTGATGACAACACGACCATCATTTCTTTCAACCTCATGAAGACTTTGCCTACACCGGTATTGTCAACTGGAATTACATATTACAAAAGGCAGTTGTGGACATACTGCCTTGGAACCCACAATCTGAGAGCGAATGAAGCAACAATGTTTGTATGGGACGAGTCAACAGCTTCACGTGGGCCACAAGAAATTGGATCATGTCTTATGTACTATGTGAAGCATTATGTAAAAACAAGTAAGTTAATAATGTATTCAGACGGATGCGGAGGACAGAACCGTAACATTAAAATGGCACTTATTTCTAGGTTAATGGTTCAGTCTCCTGAATTCTCGATAACTGAGTTACAGCACAACTTTTTGGTGAGTGGTCACACCTTTTTACCTTGTGACTCGGATTTCGGATTAATTGAAAAAATCAAGAAATATTACAAAATATTTTTGTACCTACCGATTGGGTGGTAGTCATTTTAACAGCAAAGAAAAGAAACCCTTTTACAGTAATAAAGATGGAAAAGGAAAATTTTTTCAGCACAAAGCCTTTGGAAAAACTTATAACAAACAGAAAGAAAAGTGAGTTAATAACAAAAGTTGAGTGGCTGAAAATATTCTGTTTATTTTATAAAAAAGAAGAGCCATTTAAAATAAAATACAAATATGGAGTTAATGAACTGCAGCCTCTGCAGTGTGTTGACATTAAAAAAAAGAAACTGCAACACTGAGGACCAGCTAAGGCCTCTGCCAACATTGTACCCCGAAGGTAATCTAATCAGCGAAGCCAAGAAAAAAGATCTCCTGGCCCTTTGCGACTTCATACCACCTCATTTTTACCAATTCTATGAAAATCTAAAATGTTCTAAATATTTTTGAGAACAGAGGAGTTAGATGACTGACTTGTTTCAAATCATATTTATGAATCTTTTACTGACACAGGTGGTTAATGCCTTTTTAAGTTGAACTGTACTGTTCCTAAATAAAGAAGTATTTTTAGTGTTTGAAGCATTGCTGAAGCCTATTTTTTTTACCTTACTGGACCAAGCATACCGGTATCAAGTCAGCATATAAAAAACCTCCATGCCATAATGGACCAACCAACATTATTTTCCAAAATCCTGCATCCAGGATATGCAGTAAGAAAAATAAGAATGAAGTTCAAGGCTAAACAAAAAAGGTTAAAAACCAATTAAAAATCGAGACAAACTTCAATCGGCATTTCCTTCTTAAGGGCCTGCAGAAGGATTAGTCCACTCTGGTTCTCAATGCCTCAAATTCCCTTTAAATACCTGCCAAATGTTACGTGTGTTCTGGTGTGGAGTTGGCAACGTCTAGCATGAGCTTTCTGCTAGGATGCACTACCCCCTCCTCCTGGCAGCGGAGAGTTATGAATCATTTGAAAACAACCATAACATTAAATTATGTTAAAAATCAAATATACAGTAATACCTCGATTTACGACGCTTCTATTTACACCGATTCACTTTTACGCCGGTTGCAAAATCAACCCCCCAAAAATTTTTAATTTTGAAAAAAATGTAGAAAAATTGGAAAAAACTATGTATTAAAGTTATCTTGCAGCATGAAGCAGTTTCGGACATTGTTGCATTCAACTGGAATGCAGAGTGCAGTTGTTTGATCACTTGAGTGGAAAGGAGGTAGATTGCTACAATGTACATTAAAGGTCTGCACGGGTCGAAATCCTCTGCTTGATTAAAACATTTTCATGTGATGACAAATTTAAATCTCGAAAAAATTCCTGGGTTCGACTCCAAGGAAGTCATTTCCATTTTACATCAGTTAACAAGTAAAACACGATTTTTTTACGTGCAGGCTTTTATCGTTTTGGAAATTAAAATTAGAGGTAATTAACCTAAGACCTTCGGATATGAACAATTTTGAAGAAAAAAATATAAAGTTTCTTATTCCGTTCATCATTTTTCGCCCACATTTCGAAATCTCCCATGTTAAACGTGTAATTTTGGTACTTATTTTCCTTTGTTTTGCAATCCTATATATTATGCGCGTAGTGAAGCTGCATGCATATGAAGCCTTGCATAATTATATCGGCGTATTTCTCAAGAACCGTTCGTCGTAAAGATATGCGGTAAACAGCGTTTTGTTTCTACTAGCTATGAGGTCCGTGGAAAAATATTTTCGTTTGCTAAAGTGTCCTGGGTTCAAATCCAGGAGGCAATTATATTTTTCCATAAGTTTACACGGGATTTTCGATTTTTCAGAGTGCAAGGTTCTTTTCCTTCGTTCAGTAAAATACGTAAATATGGACCAATTTTCTTCTTTTTTGCTTTATTTGACGGCTAAAGCTCTATACTATCTTATTCTTGCAATGTTTACACGTTATGAGGTCGAATTTTTCAGAAATGCGCATTCTTTTTCTGCGGCATTGTGATCATGTAATTGCTCTAATATATTGCTGTAAAATCGCAGAAAATTTAAAAATGCTAAGGGGTAGACCAGTGAAAAGGAGAGCTATTAGCCCAGCTACAGCTGCCAGAGAAAGGAAGAGGAGCCAGATATCAAACGGAGAGTACTGTAGGAAAGAGAGAGAAAGAGATGCGGAAGCTCATAGGATTGCCTGTGTAGATGAGAAGCAGAGTATAAGAAAGACAAAGAAATAGGGAAACACGTCAAATGAATAGGGAACAAAGAAGATCTAACCTAGGGTCGAACTATTTAGATTATTTGCAAGCATAGCTGCAACGGGCTGCTAGTACATTTATTAAATTTAATAAATTTGTAGTTATTTTGTAATTTCCATTCTCTTGCGATAGATTTATAGTTATTAAATTACGAGTTCTGTTGTATATTTGAGACTGTCTGCCTAATTTAGCACCATATAGCACAATATACATATTTAGGAATAATCATTGATCAGAATATAAATTTAATAACCATGTAATTATGCTTAATAAAAAACTTACGTCTATGAATTATATGTTCTTTCATATTAAGGATCTGGTCCCTTTGTCCGTTATAAGAATGCTGTATTTTTCCTTCGTGGAGAATATATTAAGATATGGTATAATTTTATGCGATACTTCCAGATGTACATTAATCAACTTGCTAGAGAGAAGTCAAAGAAGATTAAGCAAACTGATGTTAGCACCCACTAATAATAATACAACTGATACATTGGAAAACTTTAAGCTGTTAAATATATTGCCTATTCAAAAGTTATTTCTTTATATCATAATTATGGATAATTATTTCTTGCCACAATATAAAAAAGAATGAATAAGGCAAACTAATTTAGCTTTGAGGTCTGATGGAATATACCAAGTACCAAGGTACTATACTGAAAAAGGGGGGAAGCAATTAAAAGTAATTATACCAAAAATATTTAATGCCCTTCCTTATGATTTGAAAAATTTTAATGGCGTTTCAAAGGATAAATATGAAATTAAAAAATGGTTATTAGACGGTTTATAATATAAAAGCATCTATATGTACATGTCTGTATTAGGGTAATTTTATCTCTCTGTATACTTTGAATTAGGTTTTTTTTTCTTCTTGGTTTTGATATCTTATGGTAAATTTAGTGTTATATATGCATTTAATGTAATCTTAATATTTAATTGTAATTTATGCACGTGTTACATCTGTTCTATTGCTATTTTGTTCACTGGTTTGTGGTTATATTAGCATATGATGAAATTATTTTAGGATTTGTATTTTAAAATTTAAACTTATAAGGTATAAAAATTGTAATCTGATGTTCCTAAGTCAACGTTTTACAAGTTATTTATATTTTGTAATTTTATCATGACAAGTTCTATGAAATGGAACTTTGAATTTATTATATGTATATGTATTATGAAATAAAACCATTCTGTATGAACATTGGTAGAATAATTTAGCATGCTAAAATACAGAATTACCGAATTTTATTGGTCACACAGGAAAAGTGAATGAAATCCTCATCCCCGTGCTGTCGCCAAATATCCTATTAATGAGAATGATGGAAGCTAAACGATAAAATTTTCTTTTCGTTTCACAACATTAGACAGTTACAGTATTCACTCACTTTTTGTCAAGAAATTTACGGCAAAAATGTTCTGAAAATGCAAGATTATGCAGGTGTATCTCCTAATCCCAGACAACATTGCTGCAGTTTTTCAAAAAGAAGGAACCTGAACTCAGAGAAGCTATTGACCCAGATGAGCCTTCGCCAGGCCCGTCTCAGTAACGCCGCCCCAGAATGCCACTGTCGAAGAACATCAACGTAGGGGCCAGACAGTGGCGTTGTCGCTCCAGCAGTGGCTCCGAAGTACCAAAGTGACATTTTTATTTTATTATTGCTGTTTTATTATTGTTATTTACTATACTGCAATTGATTACTTGCATAAAAAATATTAATATTTCATTTTTAGCATTTAAATTACCAAAAAGTACTTTTAGCGGTCACTATTCGTATTCTAGGAACATTCTAAGAATCTATCTCATTTAAATACATTATAATTTTACCTCAATTTGTGCCACTTCACTTTGTGACAGTGCCCCCTCGGAACCTAAACCCAGCGTAAAGTGAGATATTACTGTACTTAGAAAACATTTCATTAAGTGCAAAAAATCAAATGATTCATCTTGCGACATAAATACCTACAATCACACACACGTTAGAAAGCTCACAGAACTAAAATAAATCAGTCAAATAATTCCATTGTTTCGATGTTTCCAGTGTTTGGAGGTCCAGATAAACAATCTTCTACTGCATTATTTATCAAGACCTATTTAGAATTTAAAATTCACGATAAGTTTATTAATATAACTAGTGTATAGCCCACCAAAAATGATGGGAGCAAAGATTCAATTGTTCAAGTTATTTATGGAGATCAAAGTGACAAAACATCAATTGTCTTGAAAATCATTTCACTCTCCTTCATTCCCTCTCACTCTCCTCCACTCCCCCTCTCTCTCTCGCATTAAAAGCATTCAAAGCACATTAACACCCATAAGTATTGAAATAACAATATCATATGGAGGTCTAACAATGGAATTCATAGGCAAGGCAACATCCCATTAAAATGGCAAGATTTCCTCAAAACATGTGAATTAAACGTTTAACATAAGCGATTTCAAACAGTATGCAGACAAAGATGAACAGAATAAGAAACTTTACATTATTTTCTTCAAAATGGTTCACATCCAAAAATTGTAGCTCAATTCTTTCTAATTTTAATCTAAAAAAGAATGAAAGTCTGCAAGTCAAAAAGTCAATTTTTGTGTGTTATCATATGAGAAATGGAAATGTCTTCCTCTGAGCCGAACCAAGGACTATGAGATTTTTTCTGCCAGCACCTTAAAATTCCTGCCAAATTTAGAGTTTCTACATCTTTTCTTTATCGAGTTATTCGCATTTTCATATGATCACCAACCAATGAACACTAGTCTATTATTATAAGAGATTATGCTAAATAAAGTACTTAATTCAACAATTTAAAAAATTTTAACTTTCAATTTTGCCCAAATTGACAAACCAAATATATAATTAATTTGTTTAGAAAATAAAGTTTATTTTCGGATGAAATAACAAAGCAATTACATTATATAACAAAATAATCAATTGAAATCTGTTTACTTACTATATTAATTAGACTGCAAAGACAGTGAAGACGTCTGAATTTTGCAGCAGGATATAAAAAATATTATTACACATTTAATACAATCTTTGAATGACATCAACATTAAAAAATCTGTACAACATATATTGTACAAACTTTCTCATATACTAATGCATCGTTTAGTTAACTTTAGAAAATGAAAATCATATCAGCCTGTTTTTAGAAAATCCTATTTTTGTTCAAGTTGCCCAAGAATAAACTAGCCTTATATTCATTCATTAAGAAAAATGAAATAGGTAGTATTATTGCAGTCGTATACTCAAGTAACTGTGAGAAATTTTATCAAAATCATTCGAGCCATTTTTGACGAAATAAAATTATTGTTAAAGTTACCTAGAATAAACTAGCCTTATATTCATTTTTTGAGAAATACGAACTATATAGTATTATTGAAGACATAAACTCAAGTAACTGTACGAAAGTTGATCAAAATCGTTAAGAGCCGTATTTGAGAAAATCAAACTTGTTTAAAATGCATAGAATAAACTTCCCTTAATTATTGAGCAATATCAACCATTTCTTCATATACTCTGCTCAGTATGATAAAATCCTAATTACGAAGTTTCATACATTTTCGCTCTACCGTTTAGGCCCCAGAGTCAGTAACAGCCAGACGGCATTGCGAAAACCACTTTTTCGGATTCAGCGACACCTAAAACGTATATTTCCGTAAAAATCTCGTGGTCGAATTTTTTCATGATAACAATACTTTGTATATGAGAAAGTAAAAAGTCTTCCAAGACTGTTGATCTAATAAAATGACTGAAATTTTCAGTGATAATATCCTGGCATATAATTTAACACATTTGCTGCAGGGGTGGTGAACACAATTTTTCTCGAGAACGACGTTTTTTTTTAATATTTACACAGAATAGGAAAGGAGATGCCGAAAGGCGGCGGTTGGTCCTAAGTAAATACCTGAGCGCCGTCTATCGGCAGTACCTGCACCAAATGTGTTAAGCTTTAAAATATATTGAAAACATTTTCTATGTTCGCACAATGACTTGACATTATGCTGCTTTTAAATTCATTTAATTTTGCTTGATTTGTTAATTGTTAACGTTTTTTGCTTTGACTTATTTAATACTCATTATGCCAATGTTTTTAAATTCTCATCAACTATTCACAAATAAATTATTTACTTCCATGTCTAACAGCACTTAAGTGAAGATCTTGACTGGTCTGAGCATATCAACACTATTATGAGTAAAGTAGCAACAGGTATCTTTATGCTAAATAAATTAGTAAAGCTAGTAAAGCTTTTGCATTACAAAAACAAGACATTAAAACCATGTGTCATGATCCTTACATAACTCATGGTAAACCATTATTCCAAGCCCTTGATATACTTACCCTCCCCTCCATATATATTCTTAACTGTGCAACATTTGTCGAGACATATCCAGTATTTTTTCCCATTAACCAAGATTTTCATTTTCATGATACATGCCACAAAACCGACATTCACATCAATGAATATCGCTTGACGATTGGTCAAAAAGGTCCTCACCGTGCTGTTCCCTTAGTGTATAATAAGCTTCCACCTAGGATTAAGAATTCATGCTCTATGTCTATATTAAAAAAACATCTTAAAAGTTTGCTATTAAGCAAAGCCTATCATTCTTTAAATGATTATATTAACGACACTTTGTAATTATTTTAATTACAAACTACCTTATATGGTAATTAGAATTTTGTATTGTAAATGTATTTTTGACTTCTCTATGTCTGCATTGACCCAAGGAGCAAATAAATTATTATTATTATAAATTATAACCAATTAATTTTTAGCACTTTTCATTTCAATTTACACTTTAAAAAAATCAACAAGATTAGTCAATTAACTTTCTATAAAATCCCACTAATTTCAATAATCAGAAATTAACGAATATCAGCATTTATACTAATTTGAAACATAATGAGTCTAAAACAAGTCCCATTTTGGATAAAAGGAGTCATTACTTTAGCATTTTAAAGCTTTAAAACAGGCAAAGACGATGTATTCAGCTTAGAACATTAAGTCAAAGAATAGTAAAGCAAATATTTCTAATTTTCCAAAATCTTTCAGTGTGACAAGACCAATATGCTGCACTTTGCACAGTAAAAACTGAGTTATTGCTTCTGATTCCATGTCACTTCTTTATTTCCCGCCCTTAATACTTGATAAATAACAGGTTGATAAGATAAAAAAAGCATTATATCAATGCTATAAAATGTTTCCCATTTAAAAAGTACTGGACGCTCTGCCACTCAATGATCTCTCCAAAAGAAAAATCCTTTAGTATACTAATAAATGGCATAATAGATCACATACCTTGCAAATTTCAGCCTTGTATAGTATCATAATGTTATAAACTTTCTAAAAATTTGCATGTATTCCAATACTTCGACTAACTTTCAGTAGGTAATAAAAATCCCAGAAACCGCTTTCCCCCAAATATTTCCACAATTGCTTTAGCAATTTAAATATAGATTATACTTTCCAAACAAAATATTTTAATTTGGGAGCTGTCTCAAAATGTTTCCACAATTTCAACATTAAATCGTTTAAAAGATCATTACACATCACACTTTCAATTCAAAACAAATTCCCTTGTTTCTATCGCTTAAAACATCCAATATAATAAATGCAATATGCAAACTACTTAAAGGAAAAACACAATACTCACCGTTAGCATTTCTTGATATCACATAAGAGAACATGTCAGAACAGTTGTGTGTGACGAACAGCAAACATGCCTCTGAAACGACAAGAGAAACATCTGAAAATTTGTACCGTAAATGCATGCTGAATAATATACCTTATACCTTGAGTACATCACATAATGTCCCTCGTACTAAATCATTCTGCTAATATTCGAAACTATTGTCTTTAACTCAACCTTTAAATCAAAGATTTGTAAAGAAATATATAACTTATATCCCTTAACTTGCTTGGCTAATAATAATGCGTATTTCAAAACCATCCGACTATTATGTACTGATTACATAACTTAATATCAATTTAATAAAATCAATACATCAGCGCTTTGAATGAATTTTTCGATGAAGGGCTGCCTACATTAAATATTACATGACTCGGAGAATTTTTCTTAAAACAGGAGACTTTGGAGGAACCTTATATTTTCATTTATTCATTAAAATATTACTTATTCAGTTAAGCGTACGCTTAAGCGAGATTAAAATATAGAAAGAAAAATTAGATGGAATGCCACGGAATCTCGTCAAATTAACACCGTTGTCAACTCTGATCATATCATTTACGAAATGCTGTAAGAATAAGAAACTGTCAACGACAAAAACTTCACTACTTCAACGATGTGATAGAATATCAACTTTTACCTTCATGCTTACACATCCATTCGACTAATTAATAACCATTTTCATGCCTAATATTTACAGTCTACACAAAATACACGTAGTTAACTTTAACTAATTGCAACACGGAAAAAGAATTGCATAGGTTTCTCCTAAATGATACAAATCTAAGATTATGATGAATTAAACTAATCAAGAGATCAACAATGCATAATTAAGACTTCTGATTACACAAAAAACTACGAAATACGCACCGGAAGAAATAATTAGAACTTGAGACAAAAACTGATTGAAATTCAAAGATATTTACAAATCGACATTAATACGATAGTACAATCCAATGTAGCGTGCCGATTACTAGAAATAAATTTAAGTTTCCGCTTAATTCCAACTCTAAGGAAATTAAAACCGACAATCGATCACAAAAAGATGAAAGAAGGAACACTCACGTAGCACGACGTCAGCGTTGATCTCTTATAAGTATAAACAGAAAGAACGTACCTGTTCACGATGCTTATTACTCAGCAGTAGAATGGGAGAGAACGTGATCAACTTTAGGAAACTCCAACAAACAGTGCTGAACAGTCCTAACCCAGTCTAACCGTGCTAACAGCTAAGGGATGTGCACTCTTCCGTTTTTTTTCATGGCTGTTTCATTTTCGTGACTACATTTTAGCAGTCAAATGAATTACATTTGATGAAAGGGACCAACCACAAAAAAATTACAGGAAGCGCAGCTCCCATAAAGACTATGGTAATACGTTGACGGCAGAGCGATCTAGCGGTCAACACGAACTGAAGCGCGCCTAATTTAAACTCAAGCGGCAGACCAGGTTTTGGCGGTACATTTGAATTAAGAAGCTAGATGACGTATTTAACAAAGTTTAGGACTCAAATTAAAACAAAACAACTGGGTGCAAGATTTTTTATTTACTCACGTAAAGAATAACAATAAAACATTTATAAAACACAACATTCTTTTCATGATAGAAATACATATAAATAACAATAATATTTGTTCCGGCGACTTGTTGGTAAAGACAAGTGGACAGTATAAATTAATAAGGTAGATATAGGTGGATCAATCACCGGATCTACATTTCTTCAATACAATTTAAACAACAGTAAAAAAACTTTTTAAAAAAATGAATCCCTGTTAGCACTGAAACATACAATGTAACTCACATTATTATAATCCTGAACAACATTATAAGTAAAGAAAGTAAAAACTAGAAAGAAAACTATACACTGTAAACGTATCCCTATTTACACATACTTTCTGAATTTGGCAGGGGTTTTAACGTCTTTATAGGTCTCATCTGCTCTTTTTCTGTTAAGGAATTTAACACCCCAAAAAATTCTTATCCTGAGGAATATCCTCACGAAATTTTCTCCCGACTCCTTGCAAGGGAAAGAAATTCCTCCAGATTCCGTCTCTATTAAGCATTTCAAACTCCTGGCCACATTTGGCTTTGCTATTAGGGACTCAAAGTTATTTTGAAAGATTTCCTCCTAACCTTTAACAGCATTAAAGATTTTTGCTGTTGGGAGGAAGAGATGGCCAAAGTATTCTCCAAGCTGTTCATGACCTTTCATGAATGCAAAAAGTTTATAATTTTCATCCAAAGCACGGTCGGGACAGAGCAAGAAACCTTTGCACTTCTCGCAATTGTGAATTTTCGTGAACTTCCTACAAAGGAAGCCACACACATAATATAATATATTGAGCTCCTCAATCTTAGAGACATCAATACAACTAAAATTAATCTCCCCTTCTTTTAAATGTATGACTGAGCTATTCTCATTAGTTACATCTATACTATCAACAAAGTTATTAACCCTAATTAAAATGGAATCTAAATCTACTTCACAATTGCTTTCTTTTGATAGTTTGGAAAGGGAAGTAAGCAATAAATGTTTAAACCCCTTACCAAACTGCATTACTGTAGGGTTGTCATTGCACCCATGTTGCTGTCTGATCACCGAGAACATATTCTCAAGAGCATCTTGATTCAAAACTCTAGTACAGAGTTTGTTGATGCCAAAGTGATCTCTCAAGTCTTTATACAAACCTAATATACTATTTATGCTAATTAGCCACCCATTCAAGGAAGGCGGTTGCCTTCTGCACCCCACAAAATGACTCTTGCTTAGCTGATCAGCAGCCTCCTTCAAGAAAGCCTCATGCTGGCTGTCTTCAGACATAGCAAACCGAAGTTTGAATGGGTGGTTTCTTAATTGACTACTATTGAAACTATCAAATAACTTATCCATAAACTCAAAAAACTTAGCTGTGTGAATGGCACTGCTACATAGTTTACCCATTGCAACAAATGCATAAATAGCAACGCTAACACTTTGGCTGAAGGCCTGAGAGGCCAGTTTCACTTTCATTTTCTTGAAAGCCCTGGCATCGACATGGAACTTTGTTATCTTAGGTATCATTTTTAGCTTGAGTGGATCTTGAAGCTCAAACAAGGTTTTAAAATGACACCATTTTACTAAATTACCATTAAAATTAAAGTCATACTTCACTAAGTTATTTCTTAACGACTTAAGAAGATGTGGGGGATCAAAAAGAAAATAAATATCATTGTCACAGAAGGTGAAATATGGTTTGGAGGGGGAAACACCAAGTTTCCTGCAAAGGCTCTGGTTGTGAGGGCCTTGGTCACAAACCAGAACCTTCACTTTATAACCTACAGAACTAAGACTACTTAAACACTTAAAAACGACATCTATAAAAAAATCTACACTGGTACTCTCATGAGTAACCCAATATCCTATGCACTGTTTCCATTTTTTATTAATGCTCTTTGCCATGGCAACTAAACACTCACTTCCCAACTTTGGTTTTGGAAAGTATTCACTTTCGCAAAATCCCACAATTGAGTCAGCACTAGAGTCATAGTAAAGGTGTTCCTTAATAGCTATTTCATCTATCCCTAAAGACACAGCTAAGTCAGAATCTGTAAGGTTAGTGGACTTATCCTTCAGTGTTGCCAAGACATTATTATCAATGCCTGGCTTCACAATAACCTTCTTCTGCCAGTTTAGTAATGACCTCACTGACGGAAGATGTAATGTTTTCTGTAAGAACCTGTATGATCGAGGTCCATGGTAGTACAAAGATAATGCAAAGTCCTTCATGTGGGATGGCCACCTTCTACCAAACTTATTTACTTTGCTTAACTTTAGTTGGGTCATGAACAGCTTGTAACTTTGTTCTGACATATATTTCTGTGATACTCTAATCACATTTTGCAGTTCCTTACTTCCACTTTTGCCATTATTTACCATTTTTTGTCTAAATAATTGGGACCTAAGACGTGAGATGTTGCTCCTATAAATCACCATTCTTGACAAGGTCCTACAACTTTTATTTGAAACAATTTTCCATAGCAGTTATTGTTTAGGAATTATTTATAAAAAATAATCAGTTTTTTCGGTTTCCGTCAAATATCTCCTTAAAAACGTCGTTATTGGTCACCTTCGTGAGGACCAAAGTTGTAGAGAATAATATTTCTTCCAAGTTTTGTTTGAAACAAATTTTCATAGAACCATCCATTTCGGAGATATTTTGCTTTTTCTTAACTTCCAGTATACAGTGCCACCACCATGTAGCGGTGAATTCTGTAAACATATTCAAAATATACCTTCATAATTTACGGCAATAAGGACGACTGTATTCTTTTACGATACGAAATAATAATTTTTCCTTATAATGCTATTCGTAATAATTTAAATATCTACACCCCAAATATGGAGAAAGTCATGTGTTGGCCACATCAGATTTTTTGTTCTTATGTTTCATAATCTCCTATATTCAGTGTTATTAAATTTGTATTAAAATATATTTTTTGTTCAGTTTGAAGAATATAGGTACTTATTTTATTACTGTATTTTGTGGTGTTTTTTTACAATTGGCTATTAGGGAGGCCCGCTGGTAAAGGGGGGGGGGGGGGGGGGGCAGAAGCTCTGCCAATGTGCGGGGCCCGGTGCAAAGTGTGCGCGCAGGGCCTCTTACACGTCAAAAACTTTTATTAGTAAATTATAATAACTATATGGCATATCGATATTCTTTTCAAAAAGCATGTAATTCAAAAGTACGACAAATATTTTTTACAGAGCACAGGGACTCTTCAAGTACGAAGCCCAGTGGAGTCACACCTCAATGAAGCCGGCTCTGAGTCAAACGGACGGACAGATCTGGGCTATTATTAGTATAATATTACAATAAATTGCTCAACACCCTCTTTCCTTGTGTATCTTTTGGCTTCGCTGGAGACATTTCTGATTGTTTAGTCTTTCTGTCAGTTTCGAGAATTTCAGTCTTCTATTTTTTATATTAATTTCTCACTTCCTCTTTTTTCCTTTATCTTTAATGTTTTTTATTAAATCCTAGGCTCCTTTTTTACAATCATTAAAAGATTTCACTTCTTCACATTTAGCGATGATTAACAAGTTTTTTTAAACAAACAAACATAAATGGATAGTTATGGTGCCATCCTATCGGCCCATGTTATCACTATGTACACGCATACTGCAATCTAAAGTAAGAATGAAATAAAAGATTCGATATTCATTCATATTTAACACAGTGAAACACTTAAAATTAAACCAGTCATAACGATACTATAATTTCACCAATATATCACAAAATGCCAAACTATCAAAAGCAGTAGGTACGAATGGCACAAGGAAAATATTGGATTAGGAGATTCTGTATCAGCCGGGGATGTTTTCGAAACCACAATTTTCAGAATAGTCTTCCAACCCACTAGTTAGTAGTCCATGGCCATATCTATGGGTTGGCAGCAAGCGATCCGTGGTGATTTGTTTGGTAAACATAATTAAAAGTTCTTTATCAATGACCTGATAAAGAAACGGTATTGCAGCCATATTAATTTTATTATTTTTTTGATTAATAAACTTATCCTTAGTTGTAAAATTTTAAAATGCAATTTAATGTAACTACTTCTAAGAATTAATATCAGTAAAGTTATTTCATATAAAACAAATCTATTGATCACCCTACCGAAAATTAAGCAAGATATGGCTCAAGAAGGAAGAAGATGCTATATTAGAACTTAAGAACACAGCAAAAACGTAACTGATACTGGAATAAAATCTAACACAAGTATAATTATCAACTTTATAAAACAAAATCTCACCAGCGGTGAATCCGAACCAAATTTTAAAATTCCGTCATTACACTTTCTTTTCTAAT
Organism: Uropetala carovei; assembly: GCA_036926305.1. NCBI lineage: Eukaryota > Metazoa > Arthropoda > Insecta > Odonata > Petaluridae > Uropetala > Uropetala carovei. The sequence continues at coordinate 1,821,056 of JAXCHB010000164.1, forward strand.
TTACGAATAAATATCATTGTTTTTGTCTTAATACTTTAAAATTTTATATTAATTAAGTAACGTAATTCATTAAAAGGTTCAAGACGATGGAAACGGAAAAATCGAAAGATTTTCCACCTTCCCACTTTCCGAAAAATCTGAGATAACGGCGTAACTTCGAAGCAAAACAACGTAAATACATAGGTACACAGGTACTAAATGATCGACGACTTAACTTCGAATCAACGTAAATAGGGGGCAACGTAAATCGGGGTATGCTGTATAATAAAACTTTCCCTGATAAAAGAACAGGCAGTAAATTCTAATCAAAAAGATTTTATTTACCATATCATGTAAACGAATATATTTTATCGTAAATTATTTGTTTACATAACATAAACAATATCACAAAAATACGTTTAATTTCCCTACGTGTGCTTGCAATGTTGTTTAATAGGACGAAAATGGATTATTTACGTCGAAGAAAAGAACTTTAAAACTCTATTTCCCTTACGTACACGCATATCATTTCTTTCAAATACTCCACTGCACGAAACGTGCCCATTTGTGATACGCTGTACACTTTTTTAACTTGTTTACCTTTAATAATCGCTTCAAACGACAAAATAAAAATATCAGTGCTGACATCATTCCGTAGTTAGGGCAATGGAGATTTTCAAATTCAGCGTAAAATGCAGGGGGAGTAAAGAAGACCCACGTTATATCCGAATCCGCGGTATAAACGACAGCGTCATAAGAGGGAAGCACTGTGTTACTTGTTTTAACTTGACGCACTTCGGAATACACTCGCAAATGATTACTCCCGCCCGCGCCCGTAGGAATGGAGTCGCATGAAAGCTGTCAGCACCATCTACTTTGAATCCAGGAGAACTAATACGTGGAACCAAAATAGGAGTCACTTCAAGAGGATATTGTAGCGCAGCAAGAGGTACTACTGGGGTTTTTCTGAACATCTTCATTCCATACGTAAGTGAAAAATATTTATTAGAAAAAAAGAGCCCCACCTTCCTCATAGTGAAGATCCGATCTGGGGGAAAATATAATTTTAAACGCTCGACCTTTGAAAACGGATATTTATAGATGCGCTCAATTTTTAGGCGTCTGCCAGTTGTTTGGCACCGTTATAACAAGCGGTGACTTAACGTGAAAGTCGCTAAATAGTGTTGCAATAACCGAATCAACAGTATGTTGAGTTAACCACGAGAAAATACCGCACTCCATTATTCGTTGCTTCAAATTCACAATCACGAGAAAAACGCACCTGTTACTCTGAAATTATGGGCGATTAATGCATTATTATTGCTAATATTCTTAATTGCATATCCAGTAGTTGTTTTTTTAACGGTTAAACTTTGAACTGGTACATCAAACCTCTCAAATCAATCGCACCAATGTTTGATTCCGAAAAAACAATGAAAGAACCACAAATTGAAATAACTGATCGCTTATTCAGTGATGTTAACAAATGTTCATTTTAAGGATTAAAGATAATTACGTAACTTTCTTTCTCCCCTATATAAGTATATAATGTCAACATACGCATACAAAAAAATCAGTGTACGACTCTTCTTTCAAAATTAAACTGCTAACGCGAGCAATAATTGAGGTGAATAAAAATGTCAAATAAATAAGACATAGAGCTAATTCGTTGAATTTTTTGTTTCACAATTGATCCACTTGACCTTGATTGGAGTGTAGCCCTTAATTTTTAGACTTTTAATCTTAAAACAAAAGTTGCATTACATACGCCTCAAAACAGTTTTTGTGTACAGATATAAATGGCAAAGTACTTCCACAGATGCTCTTTGCTACAGGTTAAGTGATCCAATAGTTTTATCTTGTAGATGAGATAAGTAGTTGAATTGAATTCTTGACTTAATACCTAGATGTGCATCAGTGAATCATTTATGGCGCAATAAACAGAATATTAATTTATGTGGTTGGGGATAGAAAAATATAATATAGTCAGGTCATTAGTGTTTTCTAATGTGCGTTAAGTGTTTAAAAAAATAACTTTAAGTAATGATCCTGATAGCATTTTGTCTCTTTTTCTAAATTTCTTTTCGAGAAAATAATAAAAACGAATAATCATTTTCCCCCCAGAAATCATCTTAAATTAAAATTATAGAAATCCATTAATTCCGAATGAACGCAGAGCGCTGTGATTTAATCAGCAAGGTGGATGATGAAAAAACTCGAGAAAGATGGTTGAAAGGGGAAACGCACAGACGGCGAGCAGAGCCGCTCTACGTAGATCGTGATTCGCAAAACTTCTTAAAAAGAACCACTTACGACAGATTAGCCTTGTTCTACAATCAACTGACAAGTAATATTAAATAGAAAAAGTAAGCAAAATTACAATTCTACCCATTTTATAGTCACCGCTTCAACGTCCCTCATATCGTTCGTAATTAATAATCGTTGAGTTTTTTGCATTTTAATCTGAACTGCTTCTCCTCGGGGTTCAAAGGGAACGGTTATGCGATCGATTTATTTTATCTTGCCTCTGCTCTCAAACATATATCGTAATCACTACGCGCCTTCTGTCGTTTTCACGATGCAATCGTACTTTATTTACCGATAAAACATACCAAATGATTATAAAATCATAGAGCAACCGGCGATCTTTTATGTTTCCTTCGCAACAATATTTCCTGGAGTCCAAGCTCATTGTCAGTGGTGCAGTGCATTGGGAATCGTACTCTCGAATGGAGAATATCTCGAAATTTTATATTTGAGATTTGATGGCGGGCAAAACTTGAAGTAACGGTAACACAGTTTTCTTCGTGTTTCAGCAAAAGCGCCCAGTATCTTTGTATTCAAGGCGACGTTCTCTTCGTTTCATGTCATAACAAATGTCCGAATCTGAATAGCTATCAACGCAACATTTATAGATATAAACTTTAAAAGATTTTTCAACGTCAATTCTGATCAGCTTTAATACCAAATGTATTGCCTGCAAAGTATTGTTTCTTATCTCTTATAGTTTCCGTGCTAATCATCCTAAAGTGCGTCGCAATTTTTGCTTACTTTCAAGCAAAAATGCGTGAAAATTGATCTACTTATATCAGTATATATTTAATTATAATCGACGAAATATTTTTCTTTGACAGGTTGACCGCCAAGACAAATTTTCTAGTTGCTACTTCTAGATATAACACACTGATTTTGCGGCGCGGTATAATCAGAGGTATTAAAAAATAATAACGTAAAGCAAGAGTTCTCAAACTGCGGCTCGTATGAGATATCTGGAACGAGCTGTGACTTCATCCGGTCCCCTTACTTCATGAATTTCTTTAAGACGTATATTTGGTAGCTGGTGTAATTAGATAAAATGTATGAAATCTTACGTTAGCCATATTTTTCCGTATGTGGATGCAGTAAACTTTTAATATAAGCGCATGGCACATTACGCAATTAAAACAATTCTTAAAACCAAATATTTGAAATTTTCACATCATAATACTAGCTGTCGATACAGCTCTGAAATCGGAGCTCTGTTGGGATGTTATGGTAGGAAGAGCCTTCACTGTCCAACGCGGGCGACCCCGACACCCGCTGCCCTGCGTTGCCGTCCGCGCACTGAGGCTCGAAGCCTTATTCCAGCGACCCGCGTGCCCCTCTCGCGCCCCACGCATCTCCTTCCACTCCACTTCCCCTCAAGCGTGGCTGATGTGAGTGAAAGTGAAGCTTCGGTTCGGGTTGTGACGGACATGACCTTCCCTTACTCAGTTAATATATACGTTGATTCTTGAGCCTAGCCCGATGAACTTTCCTTTCGTTATACAGTTTCTAGCTCAAAAAAACTATATTAGTCAACTTTTATATATCAATTGATAAATATCGGCGCAACAGACATTACACATAATCCCTAATATCTTTACTCTTCTAGCACATACTATAATGTCACTGTTTACATTAATAAGTATTTATGCGCACAAAATATTTTAGCGCAGATTGTCTCGCAGTAATTGCTTAGAGGGCTTGGCGATAATTGAACGTAATACTAATCCAATATGTCACTGGGCGCTTTGTATTTATTTTTTTAGGAATATGGCTTTGGTGATATTATTTATGACAGCAATCGTTATAACTGGATAAATTTTCAATAAAATTCATTGAAGTAATTTTTTGTTAAACCATAAGATAATAATTTTTGCACTATATAGTTCATTTGAACAATGCACACGCAGAGGCGACAGACTATAGACTAGTCTCCAGTCAGTAGTTCTGACTCTGTTTTCATACGAGCCGGTCGAGGTATGTAAAATAATATTTGTTGCTCGCAACTTGCATTGATTTTTTCTTAAAAAGCGTGGCTTTTTAAGATTTGGAAGTTAAGGTAAATAAATAAAACGAGATTTAAAGGAATTTTATCTAAATGCATTGAAATGCACGATTTATTACTAAAAATATGCCCGAAAATATAAACTATTTCCTTACTAAAAAAAGTTGTATGTGCTTGTTACCAAAGCAGCCAACCGGGACAGTCCCGGATTTTGTTCATTTGTCCCGCATGATGATGAGTCCCGGAAAATGTCCCGCATTTCCACAATTTGTCCCACCTGCCCCGCATTTTCAGAATCAAACATGCTTGAAAGCTCAGTGAATCTCATACCCGCTCAAAGGTTTGTCGCAATCTCTCGAGATTAAGCTGACCGGCCTGGACAGTTCAAATTACAATGTATATACGTTTGAAATAAAACATTGTCGCAGGCGATAAGTGACACCCTTTCTCCATAACCTTCGAGACGGATGCGAATCACATGTCTAATTGATGTCCTGCATGCGAAAAGATAAATCAAACGGAGTTTAAGGTTGCACATATGCAGTTTTTGCTCTGAGATAAGCGCAAGATTTGATTTTTGCGAATTGTAATCTCCCGTTTATTTATCTAAATGTGGTGTATAGTGGTGCGATCAGTCTGTCGGAGACCATAACTCGATCGATCTCCTGAACTGGGTGAAATATTCCAGTAATCTTACGTGATTTAAATACCAAAGCATCGTTTACGAGCTTCAGCCAGTTGTTTTTGACACCCCGCACGTTTATATAGCGAGAATTTATCCTATTTCAGTAAAAAAGATTTTTTTTAGTGAGAACCGCCACCGAAGAGATCAGCCAAGACAATCGAACTGCATGTAAGTAAAGAAAACAGCCAATCCTAATTTTAAAACTTTTTTCAAATTTAAAGCCCTTCTCGTTTTAATTTTTTTCTTGTTTTAAAAACTTTCACATTAAAAAAAACCTTTTTATTAGGAAATGCCACCGAAAAGAAGGAACTGTATATGTACAATAAAGAAAATCGAAGGAAGTAAAGTAACGATTTTTTATGTTGTAGAACATATAGCTGACTTAAAAAGACAAGTTTGTGACCAGCCGGAAAATGAGTATATTCCAATAACAATTAGGCATGATCTGGCAAGTTTAGAAGAAAATGGTTATATAAATAGGAATTGGTTTATTTGTCATGTTCAGAATAAAAACAGCAATTTAATGTTCTAGAGAAGTTTAGCTGGGTTAATCTTAAGAAAATTCCTTCGTGGCAAGATATTCAACAGGCTTTGGAATTTGTAAATAGAAACATTTCAAATAATTCAATAAATGAAAATGATTTATTTGATGAAACATCTTTCATAAAAAGTTATGCAACACCAGAGAAAATAAAATAATGGAATATAAAACCTTTGGAGACAAACTCTAGATGGGTAGAAATATTCAGTCGTTTACAATTAAAAGACCTTCCTTACCTAAATGTTCTCAAAATTGTGTAATATGTGCTGTGTTTACCAGGGACAAATACACCAACTGAACGGGTGTTTTCATTAGTGAATAAAATATCGACATCAGTAAACAACAACAATAAAGGTGGATACAATCAAAACTATCACTGTGTTAAAATTTAACATGATATCCCGCAAGGACTTTTATAATGACCTGTGCAACAATCCTATATTACTAAAAACAAATCCATTCGACAGAAAAAGATGGATATTAATATTTTTGAATGTTCCTTTTTCTTAAATTTTAATTGTCACATTAATTTTTCTATGTAACTTAACTGGAACAAATATCTTTTTCTAATATTATATACAAATTTTCTACTAAAACTATGTCTGTAAGAATTAAATTTAGTACAACTTGCTCGCATTCTCAATATCTTGAGCGCTTAGGGCAGGGATGGAGAAACTTTCGACAAGGCATTGTAATTGCTTAGGTGGGCTGCATTAACAGATGAAAATGCTTCGGCAGGACACATTAGGATCCACATCGGAAGTTACTTGAGAGAATCAAAGGTTTCTATCTATGAAAATCGATGATTAATAACATTTTATTGTTAAACTTCACAAGTAATGGCTTTATTGCTGTAATTTTAGTCAAAAAAATACGAAATTATCTGTGTTACATTCATGGTTCACTTTCACAATGCAATCACGGGCAGTATAAAGTGCTCCCGCGGGCCTGATGTGGTCAGCAGGCCGTAGTTTCCACACATCTGGCTCAGTGTATGTTTTTTAAGGATCCCGCATGTCCCACAGTGGCTGCTTAGAAATCTCCTGCATGTCCCACATTGGCTACTTAGAAATCTGGCTGCTTTATTGTTACCACATATAATACGCACCCTAACTTTTTGTCAATTTTTCATGAAAAAAAATTTGTATTATAATCGGAAAATTACGGTAATCATTCCTCAACGATGCCGCAACTCCTGTAATCTCTGAATAGGTAAAAATACTCGGTAACTGATGGTGAAACATTTATGGCACTTGCAGCAATGTGAGTGATAATGCCATGACGTGCAAATGCGTCATGTGGCATACAACCCCTTAATCCATGTCAAACTCGGAGAAGCATCATTGAAGTGATGGATGTTGCAGAAGGGCCGCATTAGGAGTACTGTTGTTTCATCAGGGTCAGACTTGGCAAAACAGACTTTGTCTAGAAGACTGGTCACCTGTTTTGTTATTAAAACAATGAATTATAAACCACGCTCTATTGTAACTCAATAACTAGAAAAAAGATCTCATGTCCTTTTCACAAAAATAAAGTATGTATTTATATAAATCTGAATTTAGCATTTGGACAGGGGCAAGGCAGAGAAAGAGCCACATGCAGTCCACAGGCCGCCAGTTTGACATGCCTGCCTTAGTCGATTAAAAATCAAAATTTGTCAATCGAAAAAAAATATACCACTATATGTATGTGCACACTGAAACTTGTCAACCATCCACTACTCAAAGATTTTTGGAAAAATATGACATACAACGTGTGATATTTAAAATAATTTTGTTTGCTCTCAGTTTTAAAAAATATAATTCATTTTCATTAATAAATTGACGTTTAGACTGAGTTAAGCTAAATCATGAACATTCAGAAAGTAGAGATATGTTAAAGGGACAATATAGCATAAAAATCTTGCCTTAGTTCAAGTTAACTGGGTAGCAGAAGGTTAATCTAAGGATTTTGGTGCATCTAATTCCAGTTTTTGTGCAACAAAAAATATTTATGCAAAGAGCTAGTTTATGTTTGCTGGCTATTTTCCCCAGGAGTTAAGGTTTGTGAAATTTTGCAAAAACAGAAATTTGGTGGTCCTAAAGAATTAATTAATTAATTTCTGAAGTTACCCTAATTATCAATTGGGTCTCAGTTAAAAAGGTGAGCTCATTAGTTCACCACAGAAATTTGCTTGCAATATACAGGGACATTTTTCCAGAAATAAATAAAAATAATGTGTGCTGCATTTTTCCCAGGCATGCAATATAAAAAGATGGAAAGTAGAGATGAGGCTGGAGATGCGAAAATTATCAGGTCACCATTTGTCCAAGTAGCAAAAAAAATAACTGTTCCTGATATCTCTCTAACAAACTTCGCATTCCAATCTCTGAAAATGAATGAAAAGGTGCATGGCGATAAAGCTGTGTTGGTGAGTACATTACTGTAATTAATATACCGTATATTCTGGCATATAAGTCGACCTTTGAAGCTTAAAATAATTTTTCTAAAACTATGAGTCGACTTATACGCCGAACGTAAAATGTGAATCTTAAATTACAGATGAATAACGTTGATATTTATGAAGACCGTTGATCTTTCAGTGGATGTGATTGCTATTATGAATCAGCTGTTCTAGTGTTAACATTTTATATTTATTTTAGAAGATATATAATAATGAAATTTAACACTGTATTTATGTAATGTGTCCTTGTGTACCATGCACACCCCTATTTTTGAACCAGTTTGAGGAGAAAAAAATAAATTCGTGCTTTAATAAGTTGACATCTATGGTGGTGGAAAATTAGAAAAAAAATCAAAAAAGTGTGGGAATTCCCCGTAGGTGTGTTCTCTCCGTGGTTCCCTCTAATGTGCTACTGTGTGACCATGCAGCAGCTTTTGAAGTGCCGCGCACTAAATTTTTCAAGCATGCACGATTGTGTGTATCTTAGACTATATCGGAACAGGACCGCGTCAACCCAGGTGCACGTCTGTGCACTATCGTCATGCAGGCACACATAGCATTATTCATTCTGCCTATGGATGAAAAAAATTAGAGGTAACTATGGTTCTCTTCCGGGTTAAAGGAGCGTCAGAGGTTTACAATGAATTTGGCGAATACAGATACCAGATGCCAACTTATTCTGGCAAATAGTGTAAGTAGAGACTGATAGTAAATTTTTAATGTCAGGACTGCTTTTTTTGAGTAACAATAATAAACTTAAAACTCAATTAAAAGGTACAGCTTTAATATTATAAAAATATTACGTCATCTGAATGTTGAAGATGCACCAACGGCAGTATAAACCACACATTTACACCATAAAAGTTTCTTGATCATGTAGATGTGCATAAACATCATAGAATTCTTCATCTTTTGCGAGTATAAACGTAGACGCAAGCATGTTGCAGTAAATTTACTACTGAAACTCGCAATTTTTAAAACTTGGTCAGAAACCTTCATGTACGACATGCTGTCTCTTTCTTTACCAACATTTTGGGAAAAAAGGTGCGTGGGGTAGACATTTACTATATTTACTGAATTCCACCACAGTAGATAGCAATCACTAGGTGTAGTTCATTTCGATAGTATTATTCACAGCTGACATCAATCAAAATATAGGAAATTTTATTTAGTGGGTCAAGCTCTCCAAGAATAATAGTTTCTTATTGGTTGAAATTAAAACACCTGTCACATAGAATGTTCAAGAAGAATAGCACGGTCTTGAAACAGCATTTATATATATCTTTATTATTATGTTTGTTTCTATTTTTTAAACTTTGATTGTACATGACTTTGATTTTGTCTGAAAACGATTTCATGAGAGGTATTTTTAAGGAAAAAAGTGGGGGTCGACTTATATGGCGAACATATGCCTAATCATGCATTTTCATTCAAAAAAGCAGGTGTCGACTTATAATCAGAATATAGGGTATGTTGAATTATATTATTTGGAAGTATAGACTTTTGATTATACAGGTAAGCCCCGCTTAACGTGGGGGATGCGTTCCTGAGGTCTCGGCGTTAAGCGAAAATCCGCGTTCGCCGGGGCACCATAACCTTTAGGCACCCAGAGGGAAATAACTTCCCAAATGGTATTTTTGGACCCACATTCAATGTAAAACATATTTCTACCGGACTTTTAGAATGTAATTTATTATAATATTACCTAGTAAACAGTAAGATAAAAAAGCTTTTTAGCGGTAGATGTACATAATTTCAAAATATTTTTCAGAACACCTACAAAGTTTTATTTAAAAAAGAGTCCAGGGTCGACTGCTTAGCTTCTTTTCACTTATTACGTAAAACTTGTCGGTAGCATTCAAATAGTCCGTCGCAGCCCCGCTTCACTGCACTCACTCGTGTGAAGTCTTTGTGCTCCTCCAACAAAGTCATGCACTGATCGACGATGCTCTTGCAGCTTCACTAATAGATCAGACCCATACTAGTGCATGTTGGGTTTTCTGCAATTTATATATCATTATATACACTGATGAGCTGAAGCCAGCTCCCGCCGGCTCGCTTGAGCCTGTTGTTAAATTTCTCAGAATTTGCTGTTGTTAAATTTAGAAAATATGAAAATTTACTGATTTTGTCATTTCAAGTAAATTTTGCCGTATCTGACAGTCAATTACCGACAGTGTATTAAATGGAATATATATCGAACTGAACACTTGTTAAGCTAGCGGAATGGTATTACTAAACTAGAGCGATATGGTGCCCCTGGCATATAGGCCTCCTGCCATCATTATCCAAATTTTGTAACCCCCTTTTTTTTTAGAGAGACGGTTCTTAATTTTTTTCAAGCTCATCACTGATTATATATTAATATACATTATATGCATTCAAACATTAAGATCCCTCCCCATGTAGCACATGTTTTTTTCATATGTAGATTAAAATTATATAATTTTTTGATGTGTAGTGTTATTGTTTTATTATTATTTATAATGACAAGTTAATATGGTAAATTAACATTGCAATAAAGTAATTGTCAAAAATTATAGATTATAAAAATATAAATAATCAAAAACATTCTTTACAATCCGATGATGCCAAAGAAACATTAAGAGAGAATCATATTTCTATTTCCGTTTTTCAAATGTTTTCCGCCTTAGGAGATATATTTTTGTGTTAGACCCGTGAAATTTACAGGGAAAAGAGTGAAATTGGCCACCAGATGATGCAATATTATCCAACGGTGCTGAAATATAACAATATTTAGGATACTTTATGAAATTTGATTAGTGCAAAGTTTAAAAATATCATAAAATATTAAACTGGGGTCGCACTCTGCATAATATATTTATATTTAAAAAAAATTAATTTGAAATAAAATCCACGTTATAACGAATTTGCATTGGCCAGGGCCGCGTTAAGCGGGGCTCACCTGTATATAAGTTATACATATCTGTACAGGCATTCTGGAAGAATTAGGATAGAAAATGGATGTGAAATCTTTGAGTTAATAATTGCACCATAGCAATAATATGTGCATTGTGCTAACTATCAATATCTTAAAGTAAATTTAAGGTCAATCTATAAATTTAAATTTTAGTGAATAGTGTCCAAAAGAGCAGAGTCATTTAGTCTACTCTCTGTCTGCATAATTTATGTAAAATAATTGAACAAAATGCATTTAATTTGAAGCTCACTATTTCCATTTATTCGCAGATCGACGCCGTCAGTGGTCAGACGATTCTTTTCAAGGAAATTGAACCATTGTCTAAAAGGTTCGCTGGTGCCTTGGCAAAGAAAGGATTCCAGAAGGGTGACGTTCTGTATTACGTGACGTACAATGCAGCACTCCTGTACGTCCTGCATTTCGGCATCTGGCTCTGTGGTGGTGCTATCCGAGGCTGCTATCAGAGGGAAGAAAAAGGTGAATGTGACTTGCGATTCCAATGCTTTCTTCAAAACATTGAATTATTATATGTAAAATATAATATTATTTCGCAAAATATAGTCAGGAAAGTTAATATTCTATTTCCATATTACTATTTAGTTTAAAAATGATCTTTCACAATTTAAATGACACGTAGCAATTTGAAAAAAAAAATTCCAATATTATTTAAGAGAGAAAATTAAATTACATGGTCATCAAATTGTTTTTAAAAAATGAGTTCTTTGCCTTACTTTGAACTACGTTCCGTGATCTGAGTCACGAGTTTACGATTTTTCCAATATAATTTACATCAAAATCATTACATGTGAGTTCATAAATACAGCTATGGAGATTAATCAATAGTCAATAGGTTCTTATTCATGATGGTTATACACATTCATTTATGTTAATTTTCATTTATCAACTCTGAAGAAATTTTCAAAGAAGCTAAGAATTTCCTCCTTAGAAACAGAGCTGTAAAGTTACCTTCGTAAAGGTCACACTTGCAGAAAATAAATCCATTTCAGCTAAATAGTAATGGTCATCATCTACAATGTTATTATAAAAGATGCCTCATGCCATGGAAGTAATTGGACATTCTTTTTAATTTTACATCTCTGCAACGTTTTGTTAAGATTAGAAATTTCCAAACTTGGATGTGAGAAAACAACCACACTGTTAGTAATTGGTGGTATTTCACCGAATGTCAACTTAACTTTACCCAAATATGCTGAGATTGATGCCTTTTACATGAATGTCCAAGTTATTCTCGCGTTAATTAATCTAATTTTGTACAGTTATTACATAAATAATATTTATTAAGTAGTAATAGTTTTGTAAACTTTATCTTAAAACAAACAACTATTGTTGGTATCACAACTATTTTATCACTATTTCAATTTTATTCCGATATTGTGCACATCACAATAAGACTTTTTCTGAGTTGAAAATGTGTTTGGCTTTCCCTTTAATAAAACTCCAGAGGAAATTGGACGACAAATGAGAGAGACTGGATGTCGATTCGTCCTTTGTGAGAGTGAGACGGCTCCTGCCGTAAAGTGGGCCATTGAGCATTTGGATTGGACAGTCCAACTCCTATCCATCGACGGAGAGGTTGAGGGTGCGATCCCAGTCGAAGACATGGTATACAGAGATGACGGTTCAGGTAAGTATCTCTCAGAATGGAGTTGTGTACCCATAAATACGATATTCCGTTGGACTGCTGTGGCATGAAATCCAACACAGTGCCTTCTGTGGGTTATTTAAGAAAAGCTCAATTTGATTGCATAAATCACAACCTGGAGGACCCATTCTTAACCACACTCGCATGCTCTCAAACACATTCACAATATAGAGAAAAGGGGAACCCATAGTCGGCATTAGTCTACTCATGAGAAAAGCATCAAGAGGGCATTAAGCTTAACCTTCTTACTCATGACATACTGAGCCGAGGTAAGCCCAATTTTAAAAACTCCATCTCCACCAGGGTTCTAACCTAGGTCTGCTATGGGGAAGGCACTCAAGCCACTCAACTGCCATTCCTCTTAAAAATTAAGTTGCAAATATGTAAAAGTATAATTGAGCTTGGTAGAGGGATGACCAGCTTGGCTGACTCCCAAGTAATGGTTCATGGGTTTGAATACTGCCCAGGTAATTGTTGTATGTGCATGTCTTACAGCCTATTATAAAACATGTTTTTGTTGAATAGATTATTATTATAATTAATTTTTGAAATATTCCAAGTTTCTTTTGATTTTAGAAATACTTTACATAGAAAACTATGGCATCACTATTTTATTTGTATTCATCTATTACCAAGAGAATAATTTTCCACTGTATAATTGGGAAATTTATGAACAGTGGAAAAATCTGCTATGCCTGAGAATTGAACCTGGGGAAGAACTGAGTTCAATTCCAGTTTAAGCCTGTCGCATAAGGATCTTATGATAACTATATTCCATCAATTGTAGAATTGGTTTGTTATTATAAGGGGGAATACCAGTTTTTATTTATATAGAAATTACCATCCTTTATGTTGGATATAACAAGTTAGTGGAGCTGTTAAAAATATTTTCCTCATAACTCTCTTTCATACATTTCTTAGATTAATTATTATTTTTCTCTCTCTCAATCATTATCTATGTTTTAGAATGGCCATGTAAATCCATGTCATGTTATTATTCACAGAATATAAAGTTGAAGTTGAAATAAATCCAAAGGAAGACATTGTTTGTATTCCAAGTACTAATGGAAGTACTGGATTACCCAAGGGTGTACTTCACACTCATTATAACATTGTTGCTATGCTGGCTGGAATTGGAGCACCAATAGATTTAGAAAGGTAAGCAAAGATTTGAAGATTTAAGTACATATTTCAGATCCAAGGTTTTCTCAAAAACTTAAATTACAGTTTATAAAAGTCTGGGAAAAATAAAAAGAATTGTGGTGTTTTACAGATTATTCAAATATTGATGGGTGATTTATTAAGTATAAAGAATATATCACCTATAAAAGATTACAGAAGAACTCTGATTATCCAAACTAATTAGGTCTATGGGAGATTTGAATAATTGGACAACATAAAAAAATGTATGTGTAGTGGAAGAGTACCTGTATTTTGAACAATCATTTTGAAATACACTTTATAATCCAAAGCATGCCCATTGCAGCTATGCTTGCATTTAATTTGTAGTTAGAATTTACCAAGTAATAGTAGTGGAATAAAAGTAACTTAGTAACAGAGGAGAATTTTGTTAGGCTGGAGGAAGTTATAGAAAGAGAGGAGGAGAGAAGAGAAGACAGTACCTGTAAAAAAAATTGCTTTCAGTTCGATAAATTATCCAATCACAAAGTTATGCATTTTGCCATAAAAATGCTAAGTAACATTGTATATTTTACTATTAAAATCTAAGAAGTTGTTTAGTAGTTTACTAACATAATATAGTTTTGAGTTGTGTCAGTTAGATGAGAAAAATTTTGCGACAAGCCACATCAGCAGTGCCAGCCAAGGAGGAGGGGAGGGGGGGGGGGGTTTTAGGAGGTTCCAATGCCCAGCATCTGGGCCACCAGATTGTGGGGACTCCCAATATATATTTTTTTAAATTACGATTTTTACTTTCTCATATATGAAGTACCGTATTCACCCGAATCCAAGACGACCCTGAATCTAAGACGACCCCCCATTTTGATGATTCCAAAACAGAAAAAAGCTCAAATTGACCTTCATTACTACAAAAATTATAAATCTTGTGAAATATTTATTTTCTCTTATACTTTTCTTGAATGTCATTGTCTTTTAACATTTTAAAATCATAAGATCACATCACAAATAGAACCATTCAGGTTTTCAAACAAATTAAATGGTAGCATTCATTTTAAGATAACATTAAAAATAAAGTAAATACATTGAAAGAATATACTCATTTCAGGACAACAAAATAACATTTCAATCCAAGTGCTGCATAAAATCATTTTATTGTGTTAGTCATCATCACTGTCTATGCAACCTTCACTATTTTCCTCATGCTCACTATCTTCATCACTCTCAACTTCATCATCAGTCTCCCACAAAACATCATCCTCACTCCCATCCATGGCATTAGATAAGCAGCATTTCTTAAATCCTTTCACTATTACTTTTGCATTTATTTGTTGCCACGATGCTTGATCCATTGGCAGAGCATTGCAACTTCAGGTTTCTTAAGATTTCCTTTTGGTGTTAAAGTGTGAGTTCCACTCTGTAACCACTCAGAATACAAAACCTTTAAATTATTTTTAAAACACTTATTGACAGCAACATCTAAAACCTGAAGTTGCGATGTCATTCCTCCAGGTACTACAATAAGATCAATATTCATCACACTCATTATGTTTTTAATTTCAGGAGATAAGTGTCCTTGAATGCATCCAGTGAAAGCATTGCTCTTTGTTTCAGTAAAGCTCCTGGCCGTCTATTCCACACCACATGTAACCAATCTCTCATTAGTTCTTTAGTCATCCACCCCTTTTCTTGACACCTATTATTCCACTTGGCAAATGTTTCTTAGGCATTGTTTTCCGCTTTAGAATCACATATGGTGGTAATTTAGTCCCATCTGCTAAAACTGCCAACATTACCGTGACTCGCATTTTTTCGTTGCCTGTAGTTTTAATTAGGACGGACTTCGCACCTTTTTCGTTCACAGTATAATTAGATGGCATGTAGAAGAAAACTGGAGTTTCATCGGCATTTCCTATTTTGCTCAAAAGGTAATTATTGGTTTTTCTAAGTCCAATTACGTATTTCTGGTAAGCGAGAAGTTTTTCAACATAGTCTTCTGACAATTTCTGACAAAGCGAAGTTCGTCGCCGTAAAGAAAAATTATTTCGTCGCCGTAAAAAATTATTTCGTCGCATCATTCTCACGCACCAACTTCTGCTGGCCTTGAATTCTTGCAATGATATATTAAGTCCTCTAGTAATTTCATTAGCTTTAAGTATAATACTTTCAGTCGAAACAGGCATACCGTTCTTCCTCATGGTGCGCACAAACTTGACTACTTCTTCAATGCCATGAAATCGGCCTAATTTTGAACCACTGAGCGACTTCCTTGTGGCTTTGGCTTTTTCTAGTTCCTGTTTTGAGAGTTTCCATCGACGCACATTTGCCTCAGATACACCGAACTTTCTACTCGCATCACAGTTATTAGTTTTTTCGGCGTATTTTATCACGATCAGCTTAAAATTTGTATCTTAACTCCGTCTAATTCCTTTGTTAACTTTCCCTTTGCACTCGTGCCACGTACTTCAACATGATCTGTCATTTTAACTTAAGGGTTGTGCATTTAAATCAAGAATGCACAACTCAAAATACTGTCACGCTTAGTGAATCGCGGCGCGTCGTTTGAAAGGGGAATCCCAATGATTTCCGCTCTCATTTGTTTTGACATTTGACATCTGTGTTATGATCGTCGACGATGATTATTAGTCTAAATAATTATTATTCCCGTCATGTTTTTCTTATTGTTATTACTATTTGTTTATTTCACTTCTTTATGTACGTACTTGAATTTGCTGTTGTAAATTGTTTACTCTAATATACCATTTGTTGTAAAAACCATTGATTAAATGCTTAAATATACTTCGTATTCGAATGTAAGACGACTCTTGATATTTACAGCTGAAAATTTGGAAAAAAACGTCGTCTTAGAATCAGGTGAATACGGTATATTGAGAAAGTATTGTAATCACAAAAAAATTCGGCCTCGAGATTTTGATGGAAATACAGTATACGTTTTAGGTGTACCTGTGTCCGAAAAAGTGGTTTTCGCAATGCCGCCTGTCTGTCTGTTACTGGCTCTGGAGCCTAAACGGTAAAGCGAAAATGAATGAAATCTTGTACTTAGGCATTTTATGGTTCTACGACATGACAAATTGACGTGCGACGAGTTGTCTTGCGATGAATTGATGCGCGACGTATTGACGAGCGACAAATTGACTGCGACGAGTTCATGGTATACTGTATTTTGTCATACAGAGCAGAAGCTATGAAGAAATGGTTGACATTGCTCAATAATTTTAACAACAATTTGATTTTCTCAAAAACGGCTATAATGATTTTGATCAAATTACGTACAGTTACTTGAGTTTACATCTTCAATAATACTGTATAGCTCATATTTCTCAAAAAATGAATACAAGGCTAGTTTATTTTAGGCATCTTTAACAATAATTTGATTTTCTCAAAAATGGCTAGAACGATTTTGATAACATTTCGTACAGTTACTTGAGTATACGTCTGCAATAATACTACATACATATTTCATTTTTCTCAATGAATGAATATAAGGCTAGTTTATTCTTGAGCAACTTTAACAAAAATTGGATTAAGGCTTGTTTATTCTAGGCAACTTTAACAATAATTTGATTTTCTCAAAACCTGCTAGAACGATTTTGATAAAATTTCGTACAGTTACTTGAGTATACATCTGCAATAATACTACATATTTCATTTTTCTCAATGAATGAATATAAGGCTAGTTTATTCTTGGGCAACTTTAACAAAAATTGGATTTTCTAAAAACCAGCTCATAAGATTTATATTTTCTAAAGATAACTAAACAACGCATTAGTTTATGGGAAAGTTTGTACAATGTATGTTGTACCGATTTTTTACGTGTTTTGTACCTTTATCTGTCACCATTTGAGACCAAGACAGGGATAGATTAGAAAAGGTATTTATCTCTATGAACCATGAAAGAAGCACAAGCTACATTATCTGTTTACAAAACAGCTTACTATGGATGTTTACAAGGCAATATCTTTAAAATTATTCTTTCAGACATCAGCTATTTTTTAGAGCATTGTATTGAAGGGACAAGAGAGTGGTATAGAGGGAGAGAATATGTCTCTCCTGCACAAACTACGAAAGAATAGACATCAGCATAGATCTGTATACAGAAACGTTCATAAGATTGCACCTTTAAAAAATTACAATGCAATATCATGAGCAGAGAAAGGCTATGTTCATAACTGAAAGTTATGAATAACGAGGTGGCAAGTCAATGGCAGCAGTCTCACTGTGTTTGAGATGAATTCGAGTACACTGAACGGAAAAAAATCATTAGGTGCGATCATAGTTCCCTCTAATTTTTTTCATCCATGGGCGGAATGAATATCACTATGTGCACTTACATGATGCTAATGCGCGGATGTGCTCCCGGGTTGGCACGGCCCTGTTTGGATATATCTTAAGATAGACACAGTTGTGTGTGCTTAAAAAACTGTATTGCGTGGCACCTAAAAAACTGCTGCACAGTCACGCAGCTTAGAGGGAACCATGGGTATGATACATGATGTTAAGATATTTTTTTAAGGTAAATTTCATGCTGAATCCAATTACACATTTATCAAGTTTCTTAAATAACTAGAAAATGTCTTATAAATTAAAAAGGAAACTTATTAAAGTTTTCTTTATTCTGCATATAAAATCATTTCAGACTAAGGGCTCTGCCTCTGACCCCTTATAGGGCCCCACCCTGTCTCTCACACAATTTCTTTTCAAACTAATTTAACATAAAAGTAATATATAATTAATATGTACAAAAAATTAATAGAAATAAATATTATACAATATTTCGTTTTTTAGGATTATGAAGTCATCTTATGTTTACGTCATTGGTATAAATCGACAATATTTTTTTATGGACAATTAATTCCCATCTAAAAGCATTGGACTCATTGCCATGTGATTTAATATTATCCATAATTATATAAGTATAAGTTTAAAATAAAATATTTTTGCCAAATACATATAAAACTTTATTTGTTAATGTTTATTTATTATGGGTGGGGATCCCCAGGTGGAAGTTTGCATCTGGGCCCCCTGAGGTAGATGGCCAGCCCTGCACATAAGACTTTTTCTAATATGTATATCCGAACAAGTCATTGTAGCAGTTAAAATAGGTGGAAATATTGGCTAAGAGGAGCAAATGGACTACTCTGTCATCAGAGCCACTATAGTCCAGGAATATTTTATGTTTTTGTTAGGAAAAATTTGGCAGCTGAAAAACATGCAGGAATTTAAAATTCAGTTTGGATAATTGGATGTTTGTATAATCAGCATCAGTACTGTAAATAGGGTATGGCAAAGTTGGCATTTGCCATAGGCGCTGCTTGCAAAAGGTGCCAACGTTCCCAAAAAAAGTGTGAAAAGTTAATTTTCCCATAAATAAATGTTATTTTAATACTAAAACGTTGATTTGTTTATAATAAAAATGCTGTTATTCTATATTAAAATTAAGAAAAAATTATATTCTACATAACCGAGGTGTTTCCTAAAATTTTGCCATAGACACCATATTCCCAAGGTACACCTTTGATTTGCATTCAGATAATTGGAGTTCTTCTGTACTGACATAAAATTGAAAATAATGAGCGTTTAAAACAACAGCTTTTGTGGAGTTCAAATAAATTATGATAATTTTTTTAAAGTCAACAGACATATCCAGGGAAATAAATCTATAGTTTGAAGTCATTCTGGACCAGAAAAATTATTAACTGACAATATCTTAACCTTTTATATACCTAACCAAATGAGATGTAACTTTGAGGTAACCTATGAATATGATGTCATGAAAGTATAAAAAAAATGAAATCTGTGGCTCCAAAAAAAAGCCAAGTCATTATCATTTGTTTTCATAACAATTTCAGCCTCTACTCAATATTGTAATTCACATTTACTGTAAGAATATAACTGCAGTTTCCACACTGAGGTTTTATTTAATCAAAAAGATAAGTTGTGAAAGACATTCCTTAAAAATATTTATTGATTCATTCTTTTCTCCTTATTAGAGCTAAAGATACTTCAAAGAGAATACTTTCTGTTATGGGGAACTTTAACATTGGGCCATTCATCAGTTTTTATCTCTCTGTCTTCTTTGGCCACACGTATATTAGCATCTCAAAGTTTGACAAAACAAGTTTTTTCAGACACATAGACAAATATAAGGTAAGATGTTTATAATGAAATGAATGGTTTATATGAGAGGCATAACTTCAGCTTTGGGGTCCTAAGGTAAATAATTAAAATGCACCCATAACAGAATAAAATATTTATACATATACATAGTTTAAATTTGTGTTTTACACTTTAGAAATTAAAAAATATAACATTTTCAATTTCTTTCATATTACAATACTATTAAAATAATTTTTTTGCCTTCTTGAGGCCCCCTGGCAATGCCTTGCCCTGCTGTGCCATAGTTATGCCTCTGGTTTATATTTTATCCTTGATGAGTTATTTGAAACTTTCCTCAATAAACACACAACTTATGAATTTATATAATAAAATCAGCTTTATTAAATTAGTTTAGTTTAAATAATATTATTCTGTTCCATTTCCAGCCAGATCTATTGTTTATCTTCCCTTATTTGGCAAATTGGTTTGCTCGCTGTCCAGAATTAGACACTCATGATTTAACATGTATAAGAGAAATTATATCTGGTGGATCTGTTTTTGACAATGCTACATTGTCAATTATCATCAAGCGTTTACCTTTTGTTAAGGTTTCTATGGTAAGGCATCTTCTTTTTCATATTGCATAAAATCCAGTATGACTGGGTAATAAAATGTCTTATGAAGCATCAATAAAACTTGTCCATGCTCACTTTTCCATTTTAAACTAATCACAAAAATGATACCTTTATCTGAAAAACTATAATTTTAATCTTTTTTAATTTCTTTGAATATTTCAAGCTGTATGGGATGACCGAAACATTAATAGTTTCATCCTTAAGTTGGGGTCAGTATTTTCAACTTGAGACATCGGAAAACAAAGTTTCCCTTGAGTTGAAAGTGGAAAAGCTAAATGATGATGGTGAGAATTTGACATATAAAAAATTATAATTATAAATTAATTTAAAATTTTTAAAAACATGTTATATGCAAGGATATTTTAGAGCCTAATTTGAAAATTAATACTGCTCGATTTTTATAGGGCCATTTTGAACACCTAATAGAATATCTGCAATTTTGTAGTATTCATGATGAAATATTATATTAAATATTGCATTGTTCCAAAAGGAAATTTAATGTATATATGGCATAATGTGAAATTGTAGTTAAAGTGCCTAAACAAAAAATCACTCTTTGTATCATTTCTCAGATAGATTATTATTATGGACTTAATTTTTTGTGCAAACCAGCAATTGAATTTTACTCTTAATGGGAACCGTTATACAGTAAGTCCCCAACTTACACTGTTAATTCATTCCGAAGGTCGCCGTGTAAGTTGAAAACTGTGTAAGTCCAACAATGCTTAAATACGATATATTTTTTGACATATACATTTGTTTCGATGGATAGTTAAAGCTAAAAAAGTAGTGCTTATAAAAACAAAATGTTAAGAAAATGAAAATATATTCAGTACAGTACATATATAAAAACGTAATTGTAAGAAAACTTACACCCACAGGATAACAAATCTAAATGGCAAAAGCGACGCTGTCAGCTGTGCGTCAACTCACAGTAATCCCTCGGTTTACGAGCTGAATTTGTTCCTCGAAAACTGCTCATAAGGCGAAAACTCGTAAAACGAAAATTAATTTCCTAATACAACCCATGTTATAAATTTTATAAACAATAGTTACATCATTAAAGTTGGGATGTCGTGACATTCTGCGCATTCGAGAAGATTCGGGAACCGACAAAAGCCAAGAATAGGTGCCGGGAAAAATGATCGGTTTGTGAGACAAAGGAAATCGTATAAGCAAAAATTGGCTCATAAATTGAACAACAGGTATTAATTTGTGCATCTCGTATAATTGAAAACCTGTAAACACATTGCTCGTATACAGAGGGATTACAGTACTAGTAACGCCATCTATTAAGCGGCAGTTTAACTAACAATCGAGCGTGCTGATAAGTTACGTCATGTATCCATGTATCTACGGATCCGTGTAACTCGGACCCGTGTAAGTCGGGGACTTACTGTATATTATATTGGTTTATTAAAACTGAACAAAATGAATGTAACAGGTAACATTTAAAAAATCTTTTTTGGGCAAGAAAACAATTTTGGTATGAATAAAAGAATGAAAAACTTTATAACTTCCACTAAACTTTTCTACTTTAAGTGGAAGATTGTACAGCGTTTCATTCTTTTTATTACGAGTAAATTCCACAAAGTCAAATCTAGTTTCATTAATGTAATTTTGGTATGGTTTTCTAGAAAGTCAGTTTGTCTCTCTCTTGTGGTGACAAAGGTATCATCCCGAAAGTTTCAATTTAGGTGAGTAAATGTGGCTCTCTGACACTTTAGTAGCTATCCCATTGGTAAATGTACACTGGGTTTCCTTCACTCAACATCTAGTTGCCGTTGATATACCCACTTACCTTTCCTCTCCCATAAGCATTTATATATTATATATATATATATATATATATATATATATATATATATCATCATCATCATAGGTAGTCTGTCCATTGACAGGTCCGTGATTATTCTAGGTTAAACTTGGTTCTCCATATACTCCTATTTTCCGCAGTTTTCTTCATGACTTCATAGCTCTCTTTCCCTTTCAAGTCGTCTACTAGCTGAAACCTTTTCCTACCTCTTTCTCTTTTTCCATCCAGTTTTATATATATACACACACACACATATACATATACATATATATATATATATATACACACCGTACCTGCCCGAATAGAAGCTGGCCCCGGATTTAAGCCGACCCCCCAAAAATATCCAATTTTTTGGCAAAAACGTACATTTCGTAGATTTTATGCTGAAGTGTGCCAGGCATTCATGCACATCTTAGAATACATTATTCAAGATCGAAGAAATATGTGGGAAATGGTTTAGTTATTGACATTTTGAAATATTACTCTAATTAATAATTTTGTGTTGCTGAATAATGTTCCACATTCAGTGACAATAATTTCATTCATCTTCATTTTCACAAAAGGTCAAATATAGTAACAGTGATCTCGCCAAGATATTTTTTCATCCAAGTCTTTTTCCAATGAAATTAGCATATACATTGCCTTAAGAAACTGCATTTTTATAATTATACACGTTCCATGTAAAGTTTTGCCGAAATTCAAACAGTTGAGCATCCAAAGCCGTCAACGCATTTTGCATAATCGTCAATTTACGCAAGCGATCTCGCCAAGATATTATATATATAAAATATATTCATCGTAGGTCAAATATTTACATTACGAAAAATATAGTACTATCATTTACACGCGAAGGCAATGAAAGACTTCAAGATTTACCCATTACCCAAATTTTCCTTGGACTCGCATTTAAGCAAGGGGTGATTTTTTCATAATAGATTTCGACAAAAAACATCGGCTTGTATTCGGGCAGATACGGTATATATATCATAGGTAGTCTGTCCATTGACAGGTCCATGATTATTCATGGTTAAACATGGTTCTCCATATACTCCTATTTTCTGTAGTTTTCATCATGTCTTGATAGCTCTTTTTCCCTTTCAAGTTGCCTACCAGCTGAAACCTTTTCCTACCCCTTTCTCTTTTTCCATCCAGTTTTCCTTCTAGCACTTCTTTAATCATGCACTCTCTCCTCAGGTAATGCCCAATCCAGTTCGCCTTCCTCTTTCTGATAGTCTGTATAATCTTTCACTTCTCTCCTATTCTTCGTAGTACTTCCTTATTTCTCACCCTATCTGTCCATTTTATATTCAGCATTCTTCTCCATGTCCACATTTCGAAGCTTTCCAAGTATTTTATATAATTTTTCCTTAGCATCCATGTTTCTGCCTCATACAAAGCTATATATACATATATATATATATATATATATATATATATATATATATATTATATATGTTTATATACAGGGTTATTCATAAAGAAGGTAACACTTTCAATATTTTTTTACGAGAAAACGAATAATGCAATCAAGACATGAGGTATATTGTTGGATGCAGAAACTCTCAAAGTTTAATTTACATGTGGTTTGGTTCCCACCTCACTCACCACTCGGCGACCACGAGAGGCACCAGTGTGGAAAAATGGCTTCTGGACCTGAGAAGGCTTTCTGTGTGCTGCGATTTCATGAAACAAAATGTGCAACTGCTGTTTGTCATGCATTCCGTACTCGATTTTGTAAGGATCCTCAATCTCAGAAGAGCATTTACAAGTGGTACACAGTTTGAAATGACGGGATGTGTCTACAAGGGTAAGTCTCCTGGTCACCCTGCTTCAGACGAGACCATGGAGCAGATCCGACAGACATTTCAGCAGAGACCCCGAAAGTCAACCATGAGAGCTAGCCATGAGCTAGGTGTGTCACAGTCAACTGTATGGCACATCTTATGGAAAAAGTTACTATTGCGGGCATAAAAGCTGCAACTTTTTCAAGCTTTGAATCATGCATGCAAGGAGAATTGGTTCCAATTTTCTTGTGACTTGCAGCAGAAGATCGAAGAGGAAGACGGCGTCATGTCAAGAACTGTGTTTATCGATTAGACCACGTTTCACGTGAATGAAAAAGTGAATTGGCACAATGTCAGTGTGTGGGGAACGGAGCAACCATGTCAAGTCATTGAACACAAAAGGGACAGTCCCAAAGTGAACGTGTTTTGAGCATTGGGCAAAACCAGAATTTACGGACCATTCTTTTTCTCCAAGGCAACTGTCACAGGCATGTTGTACCTGGGCATGCTAATTAACTGGTTATACCCTCAACTTGAGTAGCATGAGGCTGACATCATTTTCCAGCAGGATGGGGCCCCACCTCATTTTCATCTAGATGTATATAGTCATCTGAACAAGACACTGCCAGGCCGTTGGATAGATGGCCCTCAAGATCACCTGACTTGACATCACTAGACTTTTTTCTTTGGGGGTGTGTGAAAGACAAGGTGTGCATACCACCTCTACCTCATGATTTGGGTGAGTTAAAGGAAAGGATGACGAATGCAGTCACATCAATCTCTGCAGACGACCTAGCAAAAGTGTGGAAAGAACTGGAATACAGAATCGACGTGTGCAAAATCACCCACGGGACTCACATAGAGAATTTGTAAGGTAAGATCAAAACTTTGAGAGTTTCTGAATACAGCAATATACCACATGTCTTGATTGCATTATTTCTTTTCTCGTAAAAAATTATTGAAAGTGTTACCTTCTTTATGAATAACCTTTTATATATATACACACACACACTATATACACTATATAGGTATATATATATGTGTGTGTTACTTTAGTCAGAATTTTATTGATATCATCTTATTTTATTACAGAGTATGTTTCCTGTGGACCTCTTTTACCATTAGTGGAAGCAAAGGTAGGCTATCTACATAACATTAAAATGTTTACTTTAACGCTATGTATATTATATTAATTAAAATTTTTAACTTTCCAATGAATCAATATCAATGCAGAAAAAACATATTTTTAATATTATCTTTTTTGTTGGCAATTTAATATACTCATTGCCATAATACTTTTAATATTAACTAGCTGTATCCGCACAATGCTTGTGCGGATTTTTTTCAATTAAATTACTAATAAAAATTTCAATCAATTAATGGTGCAAATAATATCCCAATAGAAAACTATTCTATTAAAGACGTCTTTTACTATATTCTTGCATTATCAAAACACCTTCCTACTCCGTCTCTCTCCCTCCCTCTCTCCCTATCCCCCTCTTTGTCTCTCCCCTTTCCCCTCTCTCCCTTCCACCTCTCCCTTTTTCCCTCTATCCTATTCCCCTCTCTCATTTCCCATTACCCTCTCTTCATTTAAACGGCTTATAAAACACGTTAATTTTACACTTATAAGCTATATACGTTTCTATAACAAGAGGAATTTAAGTACAGCAGTGTCCGACATCATGGTACTTAGTGTTAAAATGGCAAATTATGTGCATTAAACTTAAAATGCGAGCAATTTTAATCATAAATGAAAAAAGATTATAAGAAAAAGAATCCTTGATCATTTTTCTTTAAAATGATCGAGGTCCGAAGCTCGTATACCAATACATCGAGCATATATGCGCAAATGAATGAAAGTCGAGTTTTACATGTTATCTTATAGAAAATATAAATGATTCCTAAGATTTGAATCCAGGACTTTATGAAAATGAAACTAGTTTTCCAGGGACCTCCTAGCTCAGTGGTGCACAACCTTTTACAATCAAAGGGCCGCATTACACATTTTCTCCGAGTCCGCAGGCCACATTATGAAAAAAATTATATTGAATACATAAATTTAAGGCAAATCTGAATTAAAATTTTTTTTATTGCATTTTATGGGATTTTAAAAATTTTTATTAAATGATGGTTTTAAATAATAATAATAATTACAACTTAATTTTCTGCGTAAATTAAACTTTTCATTTAAATAAGAAAGCTCTGACACAAAATTAATAGAAAATACGAACAATCAACCTTTCTATTTTTAAGTGAATTTCATTTGCCTCAATGCGTTTGTTGAGCCTGCATTGCCATTGTTAAACACTTAATATCTGGTGTAATGCTTGTTGTGTTCAGCCACAAGATTGAACACACATTTTCATCCATCAACTGGTTCCGATATTTCGATTTGATCAATTTCATCAATGAAAAAGCCTGTTTGCACATATAAGTGCTTCCAAACAGACTTGTGCAAATAGCTGCCATCTGTCATAGATTTCAATAGGATTCTTTACGAAGGCATTTATAAAAATTTAGCAGAATTTCCTCCTTAAATTTTGACCTCAGTTCATCATTACTCTGAAGATCGATGAGTTCGAGCTGTAAACTGGAGTCAGCATCTTTATATGAGGCATCAAAAAGGTTCACAAGTGTTTTTAACGTTTTGTCCCGCTCAAAGTCTGTAAATCTCTCACTGAATGATTGCTGGATAAGTTCTATATGAGTGGCATATTTGAAACTACGTATTCACATTGTATTTTTTTTATATATTTGTTGGCAGTTAGGAAAGTGACAGGTATTGTTCTTCAACAATTGATCTCAAAATAATGATATTTTAATTTGGAGCGCTGATACATTGTTTGCAAGTTCAAATATCAGGTGGTTTTTACCTTACAATCTCAGATTCAATTTGTTTAAATGTGTAGTAATATCAGTCAAAAATGCCAAGTCACATATCCATGTTGGATGTTCGAGATGATTTACTGCTTGTCCTTTTTCTGTCAGAAACATTTTTATCTCCTCGAAGAGCGATATAAAACGTTGCAAAACCTTGCCTCTGTAAAGTCAATGGACTTCAGAATAGTACAGAACATCGCCATATTCAGCTTCAGTTTCCTCGAGAAAAGCTTTGTCTCTGGTTTAGTACACGTGATCTGATGAAGTTGACTGCATTTAAAACATTACTCATAACTTTACTAAATCCTTGATCCTTCCCAATTAGGTTTTTATGATGAATTATGCAGTGATATTTTATAACCTCATTTTTGAGCCCTAACTTTTGGACATGTTTGGACAGAAAAGATAACATCCCGTTTAGAGCACCTGTAATAGAAGGTGCACCATCAGTAACTATCCTCACAAGTTTATTTAAGTCCATATTATGCTTGTGAAGACTTTTAAGCAATCCCTCAAGCAAATCAGATCCTTTGGTATGATCTTTCAATGGATAGAGCTCTACGAGTTCTTCATATACTTCAAAATCTGATGTTACACCATGTGCGATTATACACATTTGCGAGGTTGATATGACATCTGTCGATTCATCTACTGCCAGTGAAAAGTAAATGCACTTATTGAATAGTTCCGAAAATTCGGTTTCAACATCATAGGAAATATCTTTCAGTCACCGTTGCACGGTCATCTGATTTAAGCTGATGGCTTCAAACTTCTTAATGCAATTTGTACAACATAGCTTTTGTGACACAATACTTAAACATTTTTTTTTCAGAACATCACCATCAGTAAAGGATCTAGAAGATTTAGCAATCAATTAGGATAAACACTTTTTAAAAACATTCTGTTGTGCTCTCAGTGACTGAATCATGGAAGAAACCTTTTGTTTTCAAGTTCCCCAGAAAACTTTTCTTTGAATTCTGGGTGCTTTGTTTCAAAATGCCATTTAAGTTCTACTCTTTTGGTACACTTACAATTTGGTTGCAAATTAAACAAATAATTTTCTTTTTGCACCACAAAACAATATCTTCCAGTCCAACATTCTTGGAACACTTTTTTCTTCTTCTAGGGTTCGTTTATTCATTTTCCATGTACTAGTCATTTTAACAAAGTCAATTGGGGCAACTGCAAAATATTAAATTAAATGAATAAACGAATATAAAATATGGGCCATATTCATAAGCAAATATAGAAGAAAAAGAAAAAAGTAAACCATAAACTGCAAATTCAGCTTTCTGTTATAGATTACATTTTTCATGGAATGTGAGGCTCAAGAAGAGGGAAGACTGACTTCATGTTTGGTAGTTGTATACATACCAAAGCAGTGGGGAGGGTAAAGAAACACTCGAGAGAGCTCAAAAGTCTCAAAATCTTAGTCTTTCCTCTGAGACATGCTTCCAACACTCAGCAGAAAAATGAAGCAAGAAATGAGTTTTTGGGATTTATGAATTTCTTTGGGCTACCTAAACTGAAAAGTTCGGGTTTTTCATACATTCCTCAACTTTATATGTAAACATGAACCCGCATACCAAACTTCAGCCCTGTAACTATTATAGTTATGAGTGAGAGTTTTGAACCTGGTCTAGAGATTCTGATTTTTGTCTGTTTTTCATTTCCTGGGACTCGAGACATACTTTCTGAAAATTCCTGGGACTTGTGAATTTAGTGAGTTTGCAAATTCAATCAAACAGGAAATATAATTTAAGAGTTTTATTTGTTAAACATTTAGTCAAAAGAACTACTATACTATAAACCAGCAATTCCCAAACTATGGTCCGTGGACCATCTGTGGTCCACGAAGGTTTCGTTGGTGGTCCGCAAAGGTTTCATTGGTGGTCCGTGAAGGTTTCCAAAATGTATTTTTTTAGAATGAACCACATATTTAGTTGAATTTTTTTGGGAAAAGTTAATCAATTCTTACACTATCACAGGTATTCAATACTTTAGTAATGTACCTAGTTAGCTTAAAGATTTTTCTACTCCTTCATATTTCCAGATTTCACCTCTCTGCAGTCAAATTAACCCCTTTTCATTAATGTGGTTGCAGTAAGTATGTTTGTGTCAGAAATGAGGTGGTCCGCAAGGCCTGGAGGATTGCTGTAGTGGTCCACGAAGCTCAAAAAAGTTATAAATTATAACATAATATTTTATTTGTTCAACATACCTCAATATTACTACAAAAAATTAAGTCCTCTTCGTAAGGCCGTTAATGACCACTGCAGTTGCAGACTTGCAGAGCATGGACATGAGTAGCGAGTCGCTACTTGTACTAACAATTCTTTACTGAGTTCCCGCCTACTGAATCGCTTAACAGTCCAGAAGAATCATAAGGGTATTTCCCTTACATCCCAAATCATAATGTTAGCCAAAATGCGGCTTTTGTAAGAGAATATTACAGATGACTTGGAGCCTAATGTAGAAAGGTTAGCCATCCCTGTCATAAAGAGGTTTCCCCAGATTCCAGTATTCCACATGTCCCCCATTCTTGAGTAGGAATTGACATCAGTTGTTTGTTTCCACAATGTTTACAGAACTCAAGAGTATCCTCACCTCCAAGGACGGAAACAGAAAATTCTAAAGAGAAAGGCGATAGGTTTTATTCAATAGGAGTAGGGTTGCCGGGATTGTCCCGACTTGACAACATGTTTCCCGTGTCCTGACTTATCTTACAAATATCCCGCTTTTTAAACATTAAATGGGCGAGCATCGCCATATGGCGACAAGGTGTCTCCAATTCTTCATGTGTACATTTTCTGCCTTCAGAGTTATCTTTTTGTTATTAGTGGATGGTACATGTTAGAGTTGCTTACTGCCTAGAGCTGGCCCTGATTAAGGCTTGGTCGACCCGACAATCATTATTTCTACAGTGCAGCATGTATGAATCACACCAGCTTGAGACCCACTTCAATCCAATTTTAAAAAAGTCTCTAACGAAAATTTTCCAAGGCTCAAGACAAGAAATCTCTCACTCTCTTCCCTAGAGTGTAACATAACTTATGGATGATTCCATACAAATTGAGTTAGTTCCCCTAAACTATAAAAAATCTGATGTGGCCAACATACGACTTTCTCCATATTTGGGGTATAGATATTTAAATTATTATGAATATCATTATGAGGCAAAATTATTATTTCGTATCGTAAAAGAATACAGTCGTCCTTATTGCTGTAAATTATATATTGAATATGTTTACAGAATTCACCGCTACATGGTGGTGGCATTGTATACTGGAAATTTACGAATAAGCAAAATATCTCCAAAATGGATGGTTTTACGAAAATTTGTTTCAAACAAAACTTGGAAGAAATATTATTCTCTACAACTTTGGTCCTTACAAAGATTACTAATAATGATGCTTTTAAGGAGATATTTGATGGAAACCGAAAAACCGATTATTTATAAATAATTCCTAAACAATAACTGCTATGGAAAATTGTTTGAAATAAAAGATGTAGGAAATTACATTCTCTATAACCTTTGTATAGGATTGTATATACAATAATGATGTTTTAATGGAGAAATATCGCATAAACTGAATCGGGTATCGAATAAACCTCAACTTCCGGTTAACCGGTATTGTCCAAAAACTAATCAGTTCTTTGTGCTCATGATAAAGTGTTATATATGAAATTTGGTATTAATATGACAAGTACTTTTTGAGTTAGAGCACCCACAATCACATACATCCATCCACACACACACACACATCATTCCAAAAATAGTCTAAACGTGTTCTAGGGACCTCAAAACGTGTATTTCCATTGAAATCTCAAAGTCGATTTTTTTCGTGATCACAATACTTTCCCATTACTACGTATGGAGAAAGTAAAAACCTGTCAATTTTTTAAAATTTTAGAAGTTTACATAAGCAGCCACGGGCTGTGGGTTGTGCACTGCTGTCCTAGCTAGTAGAAACAAAACGCCGTTTATTGCATATCTCTATGACGAACAACAGTTCTTGAGATACAAATGGGGATAGACAGACAGATGGGGAGTTGTAAAATTAGATAAAGGATGTTACACATCCCTTATACACTGATTGTCAGGGCCGGCATGATTATTTGCAGGGCCAGGTTTGATGGTGAGTGGAGTCTATTTATCTATGTATATATACCCAGTGGCAAAAAAAATGACAATTTTTAAAGAATTGCAATTTTTTAAATGTAAAACAGTTATTAAACTTAATTTTAAAAATTATTATTATGTAATAATATTAATATGTAATAAAAAAATGTCTAAATCAAAATACATGATAATTTAGCCTTGTGAGGGGCCCCTAATAAAGTGAGGGGCCCTGTTCGGGAGAACCGAGTGCACATGCCTCATGCCGGCCCTGCTGATTGTATACTCTTATGAATTTATGGAAAGTGCAAAATATTTCATACTAGCAGAACTGCCCATTGAATTTCGATGGATTTAGTGAATCTAAAACTTTGACCGTGTAACATGTAAACATTGTAAGAATAAGGTACTGCACAGTTTCAACCATTGAATAAAGCAAAAATAAAGAAAACCTGTTTTATGTGTAAACTTATGGGAAAATAAATATTGAATTAAGCACCCCCCCTCTCCCCAAATTTTTAATCGCAGTATAGCCTATGTTATCCAGGGGATAAAATTATTTAACTATGCGAAGTTTTGTGACGATATCTTCAAAGGTTTGAAAATCACATTTTGTGGAAAATCTACGTCTAATTAATTATTTAAGTTACGTAAGTATGTAGTTTTAAAAACAGTTTGCTTTGGAGAACTCTATGCCACACTTTGTGTTTCTTTCTTTGCTACTTTAGTTTATATTAGTTTTGTATTCTTTCTTTTAGTTTATATTAGTTATATATTATTTCTTTTAGTTAATATTATGTATTGTTTATAATGGTTGTCATGTAAATTGTTAATCCAACAATATGCTCATTCCAGCGTTAGTTAAATGGGAAAAATTAAAAGAGAAAAACATTTTAAATATAAAAAATGTAGTTCAAATCACTTAAAAAACCCTTCCATTTTGCTTAATTTTATTATTACGGTTAAAATGGCACCTTCTTCTTCCTTCTACGTTTTGTAGTTGCTGCGCTATAAATGCACAAACACACAAACACATTCTTCAAAATATATATAGTAGAGATATAAGGAAATAGCAGCAGTTAAATTCACCAGTAAGTATTTTACTCCCTATTATAATTGGTAGTTACTTATTTTTTTAGTTTGCAGTATGATTTCTCAATGAAACTTGTCTTAAACCTCTACCTGCTACTGACTGATCTATCATTTTATGCCACACAACAAAAAATGATTTTCCTTTGTCAATTTTATACTCACATAATTGGTTTTTTCTAATCCTAACAGGCATATCATGATGCTAACATTGGAATGCCTCAATTTTGTTGTTTTATTAATCTTAATGAAGTGTTATCCACTTTTTCAATAACTATTGTATTTAATTTGAAAGTTGAAGTGTAAAAGTTATGATTTACGTCAATAAAAATGCCATAAAAGTGTAGAAACTTTTACGAAAATATAGAGCTTTATACATAAATAGAAGTTCAGTAGTTTTAAAAGCTTATGGCACCTTTCTGCGTGGACTGCGACATAATGTAGGGGAAAGCGGTTGTGGAGAGGGAAGTTGAGGGGGAAGCGAAGCGAATTGGAACTCGCAGCTTGGCAGGTTGGCCAAACTACCGGATCCAGTTTTAAAAGAGGCGGAAATGTTCTGAACTGTAGATTATCATGTATATATGTAGTTTGATTTTGCACTTATTTAACTTTGAAAGAAGAAACTATTTTCCAAAGCTAATTTTTATTTGGCAATTAAATACAATGTAACCAAACAAAAAACAGAACAGCGATAATAGAAAGGTGAATCTAATAGGACAGTGGCATGGTTGGCAACTAACAAGGCACAAGTGAGCTCTCTCATGATTGTAAACACCGTCACCCCTACCGAGTTCGCGTTTCTAAAGTGGACTCTTCCTTAGCAAAAATCGTCTTCTGCACAGGTGCCGTAAGCTTTTAAAACTACTGTACAGTAATACCCCGCTATACGTCAGAGATACGTTCCTGAAAACTGCAACTTATAACGAAACAACATATAGTGAAACATTTTTTCCAATAAGAACAATGATAAAAGTAGGGGTTACATTACTGGCGGATATTTTGTGACACATTTGTGTCCCAAATGATACAGTACTTTAGAAATACTATGTTAAAACAAATAAATAAAATTAATAACTGTAAAAGACTCACCTGGGATGATTCTGAAGTTTATTTTAGGAGATATTTGTTGGTAGAGTGGTGATCTGGTGCCATCAGTCAGACAAAGGGGCATGCCCTTCATCTGTTGATGGAACTGTATCTTTCAACTTCCTTTCCTTTTCTTTGAAGAAGTGTGTCAGTGATAGTTGGACAGCGTTTTTCTTTTTCTGCTCATAGATCTCTTTGTAGCACTGAAATCCGCTAGAGATTATTCTGTTAGCAGTGCAACTGCATTCTCTGTTTGGATCATCCTCGCTGAAGATGGCCATCGCCGCTTCCAGATGTTGAAAGGCCTCAGGCAATCTTTTGGTTGTCAGTACTTTGGTGGATGGGGTTTCAACAGACGATGAAGCTGCCTCTTCATCAGCTAGTTGCTGCTCCAACTTCATCAGGTCCTCATTGGCTAAATCTTCACCATGGGACTCTGGTAGCTCTACCACATCAATCTCTTCTACTTCTACTTAGGCAACATCACAATTTCTTTTTGAATTATTGGCACCGATTCTTCAATTTCTTCCAATTCAGATGAACGTTCAGGCCAAACTTTATGCCACACTCGATTCATATTTGAGGGTGTAATTCCCCTCCATGACTCGCTAATCTTGTAAATGGCTTTTATGATGTGATAGCCACGCCAAAACTCTCTTATTGATATATTCTCGCCTTCATCTTCCCTGATAAGCTGAGAGAAAGTACGACGTAAATAAAAAACCTTAAACATCGCAATGACCCCTTGGTCCATTGGTTGCAACAATGACGTTGTATTTGGTGGAAGGAAAATTACTTTAACATATTCAGATAAGTCATCAAGGATCAACGGATGGCCAGGTGCGTTGTCCAAGAGCAGCAATGCCTTGTGATCAAGATATTCCTTGAGAGTGAGGCAAAAATAATCACTGAACCACTCTTGAAAAATAACCTTGGTTACCCAGGCTCTTCTGTTGGAACACCAGATAACAGAAAGATATTGTTTCGAATAGCCCTTCATAGCCCTAAGGTTTTCACTGTAATAAACTACTAGGGGCTTGAGCTAGAAATCCCCTGAGGTATTTTCCCCAAGCAAAAGAGTCAGTCGGTCTTTTGCCATTTTGAATCCTGGCACTGTCCTTTCCTCTCTTGATATGAATGTTCTTGATGGCATTCGCTTCCAGTAAAGACCGTTGAACACCTGTTCAGGTGTGTAACCTCCTTCCACAATAACTGCTTTCAATAATGCAGGATAATCTTTAGCTGCGACATGGTCAGCACTCGCAGATTCTCCAGTCACTTTTACATTATATAAATTGCTGTGTTTTACAAAGAGATCGAACCACCCTCTACTAGCAATAGAACTTTCACTTTTGCAGCTCTCACCATGTTCTTTTCTTAGATCTTCAAATAAACTTTTGGCTTTCTCTTGTATAACCATCGTACTAAGTGGCATATTTCTTTGGTTTTGATTCTCTATCCAAATGTTTAAAAGCCTCTCCATAGCTTCCATGGTGTCACTTCTACCACAAGTTATTTTCGTAGCACTTAAAGGGGCAACACCTCTGGCATGCTCACGAATTTTTTCCTTATTCACAGCTATGCTTATGACTGACATAGGGGGTAGGTTAAGAGTGTGACCAATAGCCACAGCTCATTCGCCTGCATCTGCATCCTTAACACATCCAATTTCACTTCTAAACTTATGCTTTTCCTTGCTTTCTTAGGCGCAGGAGCAGCTTTATCACTTGTATGTTTACCACTCATTTCTA
Organism: Uropetala carovei; assembly: GCA_036926305.1. Taxonomy (NCBI): domain Eukaryota; kingdom Metazoa; phylum Arthropoda; class Insecta; order Odonata; family Petaluridae; genus Uropetala; species Uropetala carovei. The sequence goes on from JAXCHB010000164.1 coordinate 1,856,035, forward strand.
CTAGGGTTTAATATACATTTAATCATAACAACGAACAACCACTTGCAATAATAAATTCAGAAATCACTGAAAATAATTCTGTATAGTGTGATGGAGCAGAAAAATTGGTTTTTTACTTACAGAATATGCACACTGATATGCACTTTTGAGCACTTTTCAAGCAGATTTCGTAATCCAAATGATATCCAATATCTCATGAGATATCAATGCAAACGTTAACCGGGATGAAAGGGCAAACAAAACTGTAGACACAACTATTCACAAAGCTCTTATAGCTGACTGCCACTCAGAAATAGGTTTCTACACATTGTCATAAAAGCTGGGATAGTTTCTTTCCATCCCTTGTGTGGCTTGTGAACCACCTACCCCATCGTGCTCACCCAAACATATGACCAGCGCATGTTTATTGGGTAAAATGCTTTCTTTTTTTGCTTCTCAACACTCCCTTGAGTGTTTACTGTCAGCCACCTATGAGCAGAGAAGGGAAGGAAAGAAGGACTCTTTGTGAAATGCTGTCCTCAGTTATTCCTCTAAAATTCTTTCTTCCTAGTTCTCTACATGCAATTCATGAATCACCCTTAGGCTTATATATCTTTTTACATCAAAATCACCATATCGAAGATTCATCTGCTTGTAAACAGACACAAAAATAATTGCAGTTATGAAATTATAATATTGTTATTTTTATAAAAAATGCTGGAAAGGTGCATTTTCTCAAAATGAAGATAAATAATAATACTGAATGACATTTCTATACCTAACATTAGTAAGTGAAGTTGAAGTTGTGTAACATTGCTCACACATATTTGGTTATTCAGTAGGGAGCGACCTAAGATGGGGTCGCAAAATGAAATTAAACACAAAATTAAATTAATTTATATAAATAATGATAAACATGAAAGTAAAAGCAAATAGAGGGATTTTATTGTTATAGTAATAATTTCTGTACTGCAATTGGAATTCCTGAAATTTTGCTTTTAGCATTTCACAAATGACATATACGCTAATCAACGCAACTTATAATGAAACATGTTCCTTAATTGATTGACGACGTATATGCGAAACAACATATAGCGGGGCGACGTATAGCAGGGTATTACAGTAATAAGAGGAAATTTCCATGCCATAATTTTTAGAAAGTATTTTTTACTTCTTTTATAATGCGATTATTTATTTAAGATTACCACTCACCTTTTTTTTTTTTTTTTAAGGTTTTAGACATTGAAACAGGAGAAGCTTTAGGAAGACGAGCTAAAGGGAAATTATTTGTTAAGACTCCATATATCATGAAAGACTATTTAAAAGACAGCCATGGAAAGGTAAGGATTGTAGTAGCATTTATATATAAGTATATATATAAAGGTGGCAACAAGGTGTTGGAGGAAGCCCAGTGGACACTTACCTAGATTGAAGAGCCGCTGGGTGTGCTGAGGACATATATATATAGGGAAACTAGATTTTGAAGGAAACCCAGTGAGTACTTTCTGGAAGGAGAGCCGCTGGGGTGTCAGAGAGACACATTTGTAGATGTTGTTGGAGCTTTCGAGATGATCCAACAACATCTACAAATGTGTCTCTCCGACACCCCAGCGGCTTTCCTCCTTGTAAGTGTTCACTGGGTTTCCTTCAACATATAGTTGCCCTAAATATCCTTATTTACCTTTCCTCTTCTGCAAGTATTTATATATACAAGGACTGTACAAAAATATCCGGAACTGAATCTTTTGTAGGATAACTAAAGTGCTTACAAGTTAGTCGAAGTTATATCCTTCAAAGTACAATCCTGCAGATTGTATGCAGCGATTCCAGTGATCCCTCCACTTTTCAACTCATGTCTGGTAGGCCTTTTTTGGAATGACTTGCAGCTACCATGTCGTATTTTGTTTTATCTCCGCAATGTCTTGAAATCGTTTTCCGTTCTGGGTGCTTTTCAGCCTGGGTAAGAGAAAGAAGTCCCAGGGTGCCAAATCTGGTGGATAAGGTGAGTTGGGAACCATGAGGATTCTGTGCTTGACCAGAAATTCCCTGAGATATAGGATCACGTGGCATGTTGCATTGTCGTGGTGCAGAAGCCAAGTGCCTAATGACCATTTGGGAGGCCATGTCCGACGAACTGCATCTGGAAAGCATTGAAGAACGGTTATGTAAACAGTCTGGTTCATGGTCTGGCCTTGGGGAAGAAATTCATGATGCAGTCTTGTTGGTTCAGCCTATGTGTGGATCATCGTCAATGGAAATGCGGCCATTTTTAAAATGGGAATACCATTCAAATGTCTTGGTCCAACTTAATGCTGTTTCTCCAAATGCTTTTTGTAACATTTCATATGTTTCTGTGACTGTCTTACCAAGTTTCCAACAGAACTTGATGCAATCACATTGCTCCTTCAAAACATCCATTTCACGATACGATGAAGGTAAAAGCACGCTTGCAGTGTAGATCAACCCATTCATGACTGAGTCTAGCTGTTACACCCTCCTCTGCTGTGTGGCATCAGGAGATGTTGCCAAATATGCTATATTATTGCCACTTCGATACTACTGGTAGTTTCTCCACTAAAAATTCAGTCCCGGATATTTTTGAACAACAGTCGTGTATATATATATATATATACATACAGGTGAGCCCAGCTTAATGCAGGGGATGCATTCCTGAGGTTTCCGCGTTAAGCAAAAATCCACATTTGCCGGGGCACCATAACCTATAGGTGCCCAGAGGGAAATAACTTCCCAAATAGTATTTTTGGATCCACATTCAATATAAAACATATTTCTACCTGATTTTTAGAACGTAATTTATTAAACAAACTATAAAATTACCTAGTAAACAGTAACACAAAAAATATTTTTAGCAGTAAACGTACATAATTTCAAAATATTTCTCAGAATACCTACGAAGTTTTATTTAAAAAAGAGTCCAGGGTCGACTGCTTAGCTTCTTTTCACTTATTACGTAAAACTTGTCGGTAGCATTCAAATAGTCCGTCACAGCCCCGCTTCACGGCACTCACTCGTGTGAAGTCTTTGTGCTCCTCCAACAAAGTCATGCACTGATCGACGATGCTCTTGCAGCTTCGCTAATAGATCAAACCCATACTAGCACGTGTTGGGTTTTCTGCAATTTATATATCATTATATACACTGATTAGCTGAAGCCAGCTCCCGCCGGCTCGCTTGAGCCTGTTGTTAAATTTCTCAGAATTTGCTAGCCGGTTGTTAAATTTAGAAAATATGAAAATTTATTGATTTTGTCATTTCAAGTAAATTTTGCCATATCTGATAGTCAATTACCGACAGTGTATGAAATGGAATATATTACAAACTGAACACTTGTTAAGCTAGCAGAACGGTATTACTAAAGTAGAGCGATATGGTGCCCCTGGTATATAGGCCTCTTGCCATCCTTATTTAAATTTGCTATATAATTTTTTTATGTGTAGTGTTATTGTTTTATTATTGTTTATAATGACATTTTTATACGTAAATTAAAATTGTAATAAAGTAATTGTCGAAAATTTTAAATTTTAAAAATTTAAATCATCAAAAATATTCTTTACGATCCAATGATGCCAAAGAAACATTAAGAATGAATCATATTTCTATTTCCGTTTTTCGAATGTTTTCCACCTTAAGAGATATATTTTTTGTGTTAGACCCGTGAAATTTACAGGGAAAAGAGTGAAATTGGCCTCCAGACGATGCAATATTATGCAACACTGCTGAAATATCACAATATTTAGGATACTTTATGAAATTTGATTAGTGCAAAATTTAAAAAAATCATAAGATACTAGACTGAGGTCGCACTCTGCATAATATATTTATATTAAAAAAAAATTAATTTGAAATAAAATCCGCGTTATAACAAATTCGCGTTGGCCGGGGCTGCGTTAAGTGGGGCTCACCTGTGTGTATGTATACTATATATATATATGGATGTAAATTTGGTAAATGATCAGAAAATTTTATAGCTTTCAGAATAGGCAACAAAAGATTCTTGGATGAACCTCTGGAAAATAGTAGGGTGCAAAGAAAGCTTTTCGTAATATGCATGACATTGAATCTAAAAGAAAACATTCTTAACAAAATAAAATCTCTGTAAACATTGTGCAGAAATACCATGTGTATCAATTAGCAAATTTTTGTATCATTCATTAAAGCTGGATCCTAAATAGAACATCCCATTAATTATTTAATATTGTATAATATAATATACTTTTATTATAAGTATAATAATGGAATATAATAGTATTATTATTAAAATATTTAATAATTTTAATAATTATTAGTTTACTATAGCAAATCAAACTATGCACAGAAATTTCTTAAATATTAATAGGAATATATTAGACATTTTTCCATGCTTTGTATATATAGGGATTTATCTCAGGAGTAGATGAAAATGGCTGGATTGACACTGGTGATGCTGGGTTCTTTGATGATGATGGCCACCTTTACATAATAGATCGATTGAAGTCAATATTCAAATATCAAATGTATCAGGTAAGACGTAACTTTAGCTGCTAGTGAGCTGAAATTATATGCTATGTCAAATAAATGATGAAATTAGCTGAATATGCCCTTGTTTTCAATGCACCAATGTTTAGAAAATTTGAAGTCTTATTTATTTCTTCACCAAGAAATAAAAAATATATAAAGAAACACTTAGAATGGGATTATGGGATAGAGGAAGATTATGGATTTGTTAACAAAAAATGATACTTCATTCAAGGTCTCTCCAGCCGAGATTGAAAGGGTAATTGGAGAACACCCAGCTGTATTATCTGTTTGTGTTGTAGGCATACCAGATCCTTTAACTACAGCTGCTGCAAGAGCTTATGTTGTCATTAAGCCTGGATTTAATGTTACTGAAGAAGAGATAAAAAAATATGTGGCAGGTACATATTATAAATTTTACTATCATAATTGATCAGCTTAAGCATTTTAAGTTCATGCCAATGTTTTGCTTGATAGTGCAACAGTTCCGAAATGGCAGGATCAAATGCGATGGAGGGTCATGAAATTTTTGAAGAGGGCTGTGATGATGGAATAATTTGATTTTATTTTTTGTTTCACAGTTGTATATTTAAAAGTAATAATGATTATGCACAAATGAAATAAATATTTTCAATATTTTGGAAAGTCTTAAATTGTATAATAATTGGTAGGGTGATTAGGCTCAGTTGCCTTAAGATGGGATCCCAGATGCTTAAAGTTTGGGAACTGCTTTGAGAGTGTTTATATATTTCATGTCATATACAGTAAGTCCCCAACTTACACTGTTAATTCATTCCGAAGGTCGCCGTGTAAGTTGAAAACCGTGTAAGTCCAACAATGCTTAAATACGATATATTTTTTGACATATACATTCGTTTCAATGGATAGTTAAAGCTAAAAACGTAGTGCTTATAAAAACAAAATGTTAAGAAAATGAAAATATATTCAGTACAGTACATATCTAAAAACGTAATTATAAGAAAACTTACACCCACAGGATAACAAATCTAAATGGCAAAAGCGACGATGTCAGCTGTGTGTCAACGTATGTATGTACAGTAATCTCTCGGTTTACGAGCTTAATTTGTTCCTTGAAAACTGCTCATAAAGCAAAAACTCATAAAACAAAAATTAATTTCCCAATACATCCCATGTTATAAATTTTATAAACAATAGTTAAATCATTAAAGTTGGGATGCCGTGACATTCTGTGTGTTTGAGAAGATTCAGGAACAGACGAAAGCCAAGAATAGGTGCCGGGAAAAATGATCGGTTTGTGAGACAAAGGAAATTGTATAAGCAAAAATTGGCTCATAAATTGAACAACAGGTATTAATTTGTGCATCTCATATAATTGAAAACCTGTAAACACATTGCTCGTATACAGAGGGATTACAGTACTAGTAACGCCATCTATTAAGCGGCAGTTTAACTAACAATCGAGCGTGCTGATAAGTTACGTCATGTATCCATGTATCTACAGATCCGTGTAAATCGAACCCGTGTAAGTCGGGGACTTACTGTATTGAGGAACTTTTTCAATTATTAAAATGAAATTTCTTATTCGGAACTGGACAAGATGCTATTGTTTGGAATAAGTTTCTGTTACCATTCCTTTAAATTATTTAATTAATTGACTCTATGAGTGAAATATTTATTTCATTATTTCTTTATTGAATTTAGATAAAACTGTTTTCTACAAACATCTTCATGGAGGAGTGGCATTTGTGGATAGATTGCCAGAGACACGAGGAGGTAAAATGGACAGAACAAGTCTACTACAGAAGGCAATCAATGAAATGACATCTAAATGTTCTGCTATGCAGTGAACACTTAGTATTTCTTATGGTTGTAAAATGAATGATGTTGATTCTACCAGAATTGATTTGTAATGAATGGATGTGAAAAGGAGAATATATCATCACAGTAGACCTATAAAAGCATGTCAAGTTATACTTCAGATTCCATTAAATGTTACAATTACTTTTTACCATAAAATTTGGATATGAGTTGCATAACTATGAAAGTGAACTGATTGTATCTATCAATTAGTACATTAATACTCACTAAATATATTTTCCTGAAAATGTCTTTATGTAACTATCAAATGTCCTTATATTTATAGAGCTATTTTTAGGTAGCTTCCTGGATGTTATCAGATAAAATTAGTATATTCTCCTAAAACATCAAATGTGTTCATCATCTATATTTTTTTCCTTCTGGTATATTTTTCTCCACCATGTTCCAATAAATTTGTTTCTGCGATTTTCTTTTTGCAAGCATCAAGATCTTATACCATTCTATTCTTAAATAGAAAAAGAATTTTAGTTGATAGTCTCCAAGCACATTTTTGATTTGGAATTTAAAATTCAAATGGTAAAAGATTCAACACAGACTAATTGAATAATGAGAAAATAAATGCAGCAAAGATTTTAAAAAACATTTCTCCAGAAAATTTCTTGGTTAATTCTATTTAGAATGGTCTAATGCATGCCAATATGCAATGGTTTCTTATATAGCTGAAACGTAGCATGCATGAGCTTTTTTGTTACCATTTTAAAACTATTTATAATCATTGTAGAGATTAGGGACTTGAACCAAAGAATGCCAAAAGGAATGAAAATGTATTTTATAACCGTCGATTTTAGAGTGCATGTGGAAACAGTTCACAAATTTGTTTTTAATGCCAAAGGGAAGTGTAGAATTAGAAAATGATATGAGGAAACACTTAAAGAAGGAGACAGAGAAAAAGAGGAATAGCAATGGATTGGGAGAGGAGAGAAGGAGAGAAAAGGAAGGTGAGAGGGGGAGAAAGAGATGGGGAGAGAGGATAACGGAGAGAGATTTATGCAAAAAGACAATATGTGACAAAGAAGACATTATTTATAGATAATATATGAGCTTGGGACAAAAGTCATTGTGAGATAAAACTGAGGCATTAATTTTTTTTATGATTAAAATCCTGTCACTACATACTAGTAATAATATAAATTTCATGGTACACTAATCAATAAAACTTAACTATAAATGGATGGAAAGAACTTATGCGAAGATCACAATGCTGATAAGCATAAGCTTTTAAGTTGAACCAGGAACCGAACCGGGGTCTTCCACTTGTCAGTCCGATAGATTCTACCACTGAACTATCATAACTGGGATTTTCATAGTTGGGCCTGGGCTAGACAAGCTAGTATCAAGCAACGGATGCCCTCCAAGAGAAACAGTGAAGAAATACTCCTTACTACTTAGGTTTACATTATCTCTAACTGTTATTTTAGATATGGACTGCTTCCCATTTACTGATTGGTAATAAAATCCTCGGTCAAAATTATAAAGAAACTAGTGGTTCCTAAAGAGTGGTGAACAGATGAACCAGGGTCCTTGGTGAGATTCATGCATCTCGCCGAAATTTTGCCAAAGAATCCCGTTTTCATGTACAACCTGTCCTCTTTATAAGAGGTTCTGATAACTGAGTACCTGCTTTAAATGACTGTAGAATTAATCGAAAGATAATCGAGTGGATCAGAGACTTTCTTAATGAGCGTGAACAATTAGTATTTATAGATGGATTTAAATCAGATTCAGTCAGCGTAGCCTCAGGCATTCCACAGGGAAGTGTAATCGGCCCCCTACTATTCCTTTTATATGTAAACGACTTAGATAAGGTTATTAAAAGTAAAATCAAGTTATTCGCAGATGATACAGTAGTTTACAGAGAGATTAACAGTCCTAATGATCAATTATTACTTTCTGATGACTTAAATGCAATTCTCAAGTGGTGTAAAGAGTGGCAGTTAGAATTGAACTTAGGAAACTGTTCCTTTATGAGATTCTGGGGAAACAAAAACATTGACACGACGAATTACACTGTTGAAGGCGTCCAGCTAAAACTAGCCGATTCCGTCAAATACTTAGGCGTTACTTTAACAAGCAACCTCTCGTGGGATATGCACATACGAAATATATGCGGGAAGGCTAAACAGAAACTAGGATTCATCAAACGCATAGTAGGTAAAAGTGAGGAAAAAGTCAAAGAGACATGTTACTTCTCGTTAGTAAGACCGCTATTAGAGTACGCGTCGAGCATATGGGATCTGTACGAGAAATGATCAATCTCAGAGTTAGAAAGAGTGCAGCGAAAAGTCACTAGATTCATCAAAAATTGTTACGATAGAAACAAAAGTGTTACAGGCTTGATACAGGACGCTCTAGGTTAAAACTTCTTGAAAGATTTAGAACGCATATATTCTCCAGCGATGTCAAATAATAATAATAGCACCAACTTATATTGGTAGAATGGACCATCCTCGTAAAATAAGAGAGATAGCCTGTAGGACTGAGAGGTATAAAGGCTAATTTTTCCCTAGAACGATAGCTGAGCAGAACAGAAGTTACGATAAGAAATCAGCTGACGTAGAGTGATACTATTCATTATTATGCACTTTCCCTTGGTGCTATTGCACCCCCTGCCAGACACCATTGCGGTGGCTTGCAGGGTGAACTGTAAACATAGATATAGATTTAAGAAGTCCACTTTTTTGTGGAACTCCTCGTAAAATGTTCCTCGCTTTAACGAGGATCATATCTGAGGAAGCGTACCAGTTACAATTTAATGTTAAATTGGATGTAATTCATTAAAAAGAACGAGGTGAACATGTAATAGACATTGCACGTGTTCTCAACATTCCAGAAACAATGATTCACACAATCTTAAAAAAGGCCAAAGAAATTGAAGCTAAAGCTGAACATGTCTCATGGCATTCTGAAGCGAAGATTACACGGCAAAGGAGTGATACTATGGAAATAATTGTGAGACATCTAGCAACGTGGATTGAAGACTTGCACCAGCAACACACTCCGATAAGTTTGGTCCTAATCCACAAAAAAACTTAAAGCTTGTACGAGGCCGTGAAGACAGAGTTGGGGAAGGAGGTGCTGAAGCCAAGCCTTTCGTTGCATCAAGGGGTTGGTTTCATAGATTTCAGAAGTGTCATGGATTCAAAAATGTGAAAACTGTGGGGGAGGCTGCAAGTGAAGATGTGTAGGCTGCTGGGGAATTTCCCACTAAATTACAAAAACTAATTAAAAGCGGCAAATATCTACTAAAGCAGGTCTTCAACACAGACAAGGACAGGTCTCGACTGGAAACATATGCCCTTTCGCATCTACATTTCCACAAAAGAAACAAGTTAGGGAAGTGTACAACATATCACAAATGGGCGCGTTTCATGCAATGGAGTATTAGAAAGAAATTATATACCTGTATGTGAGGGAAATAGTGTTTTAAAGTTCTTATATTCTTCAAAAATAATCCATTTTCTCCCTATTTAATAATATTGCATGCATACGTAAGGAAATTAAACGTTTGTTTGTGAGATTGTTTATGTTAGCAACAATGAAGAAGTAATACAAAAAATTTCAACTCGAATTAAGACATTCTCATTTGATTTTCTCGATAACGGCTACTCCTACCATAAAAATGTATAGAAAAGAAAATACTCTTCTTTACAAGTTCTACAACTTTTGTTTGAAAAATATTTTGATATGAGCAATACTTTACGAGATATGATGAAAATTTCATTTTTTGTTACCAGTAAAGTGGTACCCGATTGGCGTACGTGATTCATTTTTGCGATTTTCTTATTATATTTGATTGAAAGTCCTTAATATCAAATTTCATGAAAATCCGTTCGGTAGAAGCCGAAAACGAACATGCGGACGGACGGACGGACAGACCGACGATAATAGGCGCTCACGCTGGAAGCGAAACGCGCCTAAAAATGGCACCTGGTTTCAAGATTACAATATTTTTTAAATCTTGGACAATGCCCCTGCTCATTTGCTTCATTTTGAATCTTTGTCTGAAAACATTAAGGTAGTGTTTATGCCACCATGGATAACAGCGATAATGCAACCCATGGATCAGGGCGCGATACAGGTTTTAAAGTCGTATTATTTACGGCATACATTTAGGCAATTAATAACGGAGACAGATGCAAGTGATGAAGTTACCGTTCACGAATTTTGGAAGAATTTTGATCTGTGTAAAAATTGTAGGTGAGTCAAATGAATGGTTGCTGGAAAAATGCTTTGCCTGAAGCTGTTCATTCGTTTGAAGGCTTCGAATTTTCCCAAAGTCAAAAGGAAATCGTCGATCTTGCTAAGGAGACAGGCTTCAACGAAGTCAACGAGGATGATGTCACAGATTCGTTGGAATCACATGCTTTGCCATTAACCAATGAAGAATTGGCAGAATAGAACCAACAAACATTAGAAGAAGCAAAGACTGATGATGATGAAGATAGTGTTATTGTAGAAGAAAAAATCTTAACAATTAAAGGTATCAGAGAATTCTTTAAAAAAGCCGAAGAAATGGTGGATTATGTTAAGCAGCATGACCCTCCCTACGATCGTGCTGCCAAGTTTGAGCATGATCTGAATGAAAGAAACAACATTAGACTCATTCTTTGCACGAAGACCAGTCACGGAAGAATCCAAGCCTCAGCCAGGTCCTTCTGGTCTTCAGTCGCCAACCGTGGAAGGCTACATGCATAAGTTAAAATTCATTTTAAAATGTTGACAGTGTACAGATAGAGTATAGGTTTCAGGTGTTTGATTCATGTTTCTGAGGTACTCAACAAATCGTAAAATATTTAACACAATTAATCTTTAGTGTTATTTTATATCAGCATTATTTAAAGAATACTTAAGCATTTGTATTCTGGATTGTTGGGACATTATTCCTCCTTAGTGCACCAAACAAATGAAAACATTGCTACGTACTTTGTCTTATATGAGTTATATGAAAACGGCAACAATATCGTTACATATATTTTTAGTTTACTAATCGGCAATTTAACGGGTGCTCGGGTACCTACCGTTTATAAAGTTCTAGAGCGCGCATACTGTTGCGTGTTTGGCGAATCGCGCATACTGTTGCGTGTTTGGCGAATCGCGCATATTCGAATTTTCCGCGTTCGGCAGATAATTGGTCGCATTTATTTTTGAGCGTGTAAGCGAATTCGCGCTGGAAGAATGCGTGTTGGAGGGTTTGCTGTATTTCAATGAAAATCAACAAATATTTGGTTGCCCAAGGCAAAATCGCACACAGAAATTGAAAAAAAATATTACGTTAAAAATTTTCCCTTATAAATGCATTGGTCTCTCAACTTCGGCGACAACGGGAATTGTCATGGTAGTTTATATTTGGTATATTGTTATAAAACTGATAAAATCACGTATTTTTCTGATTCTAAACTCATTTTTACGATAATTGGATCAGGATTCGGATTCTGTCTTCAATAAAAATAAACTTTATTCTTTCCTGCATAGAACCGTACAAATCTCAAGTTCGTGCCAAGTTTCTAATTCATTTTAAAATTAAATGAAAAATAAGCTGCACTCATCCCTATGTTATTCAAATAGAGAAAATTAAAAAATAAAATATTTTAAAAAATTAGAAAGATCTATCAAATCGGTTTAAAAACCTAACTATATCACTTAAATCTTTATTCCGGTTAAAGTGACACCTTCCTCTTAATTCTACGTGCTGCTGTTGCTGAGTTATAGAGTAACATATATAGAAAATCTTTTTTTTCAAATATTGCTTTAAGTTGGGAAATGTGGGAACAGGTGAAAAAAATCTGCTAAGACCGGGAATCGAAGATATTCCTGTTCTGAAACATGAGAATTTGTCTGTTATGGTAGTTCAGCCGCAGAATATCCGCCCGGAAAGTGGAAGGCCTGTGTTCGATTCACGATCATATCAAAATTTTTCACGTTTCCACATTTCTCTTCAATTATAGTTGTTTATTTCCATGGTTATTATTTGCGGACACACACACGAACAACGAAATTGATATAGGTAATAGATTTTATTTTCTTTGTAAGAATTCTTTGTAATAAATAATTTAAATGTTTCATTTTATTTATTTATTTATTTTCACTTTCTCATATGCGAAGTATATTGAGAAAGTATTGTATATCGCGAAAAAAATCGACCTCGAGATTTTGAAGGAAATGTACCTACGTTTTAGGTGTAGCTGACAATGAGTCCGAAAAAGTGGTTTACGCAATGCCGTCTGTCCGTTACTGACTCTAGAGCAGTGTTTCCCAACCTGGGTGCCGCGAAGTGTTCTGAAGGGTGCCGCAAAAACATATTGTTTTCCCATTTTTAGCCTCATTTTGCATTGTCGGCTCTCAAGAATACAAACCAGAGTTAAGTCGACCTTCATTTCGTCGCAAAGGCACTTCGAAATGAAAGAAGATATGGAGATTGGAGTTAGGGGTTCAACTTCAGCACCATTATTACTGATGGTGGATAGGGAGGGGTGCCGCCAAATTCTGAAAGGTCACTTAAGGGTGCCGCGACTCTAAAAAGGGTGGGAAACACTGCTCTAGAACCTAAACGGTAGAGCGAAAATGAATAAAATCTCGTATTTAGGCATTTTATCATACTGAGCAGAGTATATGAAGAAATGGTTGACATTGCTCAATAATTAAGGGAAGTTTATTATACGCATTTTAACAACAATTTGATTTTCTCAAAAACGGTTCTAACGATTATGATCAAATTTGGCAGTTACTTCAGTTTACGTCCTCAATAATACTACATATTTCATTTTTCTCATTGAATGAATATAAGGTTAGTTTATTCTTGGGCAACTTTAACATCAATTGGACTTTCTACAAAACGGTTCATACGATTTTCGTCAAATTTCGTATAGTTATTTAAGTTGATGTTTATAACTATTCTACATAGTTCATATTTTCCAAAAGATAACTAAACGACGCGTTAGTATATGAGAAAGTTTGTACAGTGTATGTTGCACCGATTTTTTTTTTGAGGTCCCGGACCCTTTATCACCTAAGGCCCTGGTAATTGCCCATCTTCGATGACGAGCTACTAAGACACACTTAAGTTATCAATTTTTACTTTGTATACACACACATAATAATACTTGCTATTTTCTTATTAAACCCAAATAATAATTTGAAATTCAAAGCGTTTCCTTGGAATAATTAAATGATATATTTTCATTTATCGTTCACGTAGGAGGGCCAAAACAGATTCTTGTGCCGGGGCCCACGCACATGCAGCTAGTCCAATTTTCTGTATTTAGAACCTGTTCATCAATATTCATTTTCAAGCAAATATCATTTTTCTATTAAAAATCGTTTGCCTTCGCGATAGTTCTAATTTCATCGAGTGTCTCGCAATTTTTCCCTTCGGCGCCTTTTGTTTTATTCCCACCATTCATTATTGCTGTGGTAATCATCAATTAACTATTTTCCTTAATTATTTTTGATAAATGATTTTTTTTAAATAAGGAAAACCGTTAAATGCAGACTGTGATTCCTTTAAAGTTAACAGTGCCCAAAAAAAGATAAACGAACATTTAACTATTTTGACGATAAGGAATTACTCCAACTTCCTGTTAAGTAACATGTCAAAATATGCTCAAAAGAATCGTTTTTTTGCTGAGCTTGTGATTCGTTTATTTAGTTTTTTCAAGTTGGTTAGCTTTTTGAAGATTAAAATGCACGCCTGGAGTAATCCGAAAATTTTCCTCATGATTGCATGTACGAGGTTAATCGCAAAATAATGTAATAACTTTACTCGGAAAAGAGGCGGATTTCATGCATCAGCGAGAACGTATTTTGTAACGTCATTTCCGCAGAGGTCAACCGCAAACATCCTTCTCTGGCGCGTAGCCTGTAATTTTTACGGTGTAGCCCATAGTCTGCCAAATGGAGTGGAACAGATATTGGAAAGGGGTGGCTCTCTTGTGTAAGTTTTAATAAGTAGAAATATATTATCTAAATATTATTAATTGAGGTGGTAAGGCAGGATTCGGGTTAGACTGCCTACCGGCATAGCGGTTTCTTCCCGTCCCTTTTTGTAATAATTTAACAAATAAATCGTGATAACTCTCTATTCTCGTGTTTTTTTGAAAAATATAAAAAGATAACATTATTTTGTCAATAAAACGTTTTTCAGTATATCATAGCTTTATTTATATCATCAAAAACTACGAGGAGGGCCCCCAAAGTGCCTGTGCCTATGGGCCCAAGAGGGTCTTAATCCGCCACTGGAAGCATGCTTTTATCTTGAATTAAATTTGTTATTATCTATCAGTACAATATCATATCAATGCAATTCATTATTTTTTTCAGTGTCAACGTCCCTCTTCGTTAGCAGTTTCGCTGTACATATAAAGGAAGGTCACGAAAAGATCATTCCTGTGGGACACAGCTTTTCTTTGACATGTGAGGGAAGCGGACAGCCGAAATGGAATTATTCAGTGAGTGGGGATTTTTTATACTTACGCTTTACATGCGCATTCTTTACGACAATAAACAAATTGCACCCATGAAAATTCAAGGTAAAACCATAGCGTCAAACAATATTGTTCGTTTTCAACATTTTTTTCCCCTCATGACGCTCGATGTTCACCTGCAAAGCACAATCTACAATCTGCCGAACTAAATAAAGGAGTAGTTTGTGATGATGAAGAGTTTAAGCCTAAACATTGTTTTCATTGCTGTAAAAATGACGCAAGTGAAAGATAAAAACTCTGCATGGTAAAATTTACTTTATTTAATCAGCTGATCATAAATCTACAGGAATGTTTGACGTTTGGGATGCCAATATTTTTACTTTCTCATATATGAAGTATATTGAGAAAGTACTGTATACCGCGAAAAAAATCGACCTCGAGATTTTGAAGGAAATGTACCTACGTTTTAGGTGTAGCTGAGTCCGAAAAAGTTTTCGCAACGCTGTCTGTATGTTACTGGCTCTAAGAGCCTAAACGGTAGAGCGAAAATGAATAAAATCTCGTATTTAGGCATTTTATCATACTGAGCAGAGTATATGAAGAAATGGTTGACATTGCTCAATAATTAAGGGAAGTTTATTCTACGCATTTTAACAACAATTTGATTTTCTCAAAAACGGTTCTAACGATTATGATCAAATTTCGCAGTTACTTCAGTTTACGTCCTCAATAATACCAACTAGTTCATGTTTCTCAAAAAATGAATACAAGGCTAGTTTATTCTAGGCAACTGCGGATGTAAGGCAGCCACTGGCCGGTGATTCCCCGTGCTGGTGGTGTAGTAGCAAATTAGTGGATGCCTTTTTGGTAAGTTTCAGGAGCGTAACTACCACGCCATCAGGTTCATCGTCGCGAGTGGGGGAGGAGGTGGAGGACAAAGTGTCTGGAGGCCCTGAAGAGTCTGGGGACCCACGACTCTGGCTCCAGTATTTTTTAAAGTCATTTTTGAAATTATTTTTTTCTATGCATTGTAATCAGCGGTTAGTAAGCCCCTTGTCCTTGTGAAGTTAGACATTATTCCTCGATATCCATCTGGATCAATCAGATCCATATGAAAGACAAAAGGGACTTTGGTACTGCATTCATGATGCATGAGGATAATATAGAGACGAAGAGATGGACTGTGGATGTGAATACGTATTCCCCAATCTAATTGGATTGTACCTAACGCTTGATGAGTGAACACGTTACAGCGGTTTCAAAATTTTACGAAGACGTGGCCACCCTCATCTAATAAAACTGTTCTTGCGCCCCCTCTACAGGGATACGTTCCAGGACCAGAGAAGGGGAGATGCAATGAAATACGTACTCACCAAAATAATATCAAATGTGTCTAAAAACGAGAAATAATTAGAGTTAAATTAGGTAATAAATCAATAGGTACCTACTATTGAAGTTCTGCTCACCCGAATTTGCAGCGGTGGGAGCCGATGTGTCAGGAACTACACAGGGAACGGCAATTAAGTGTCGCCTGTAACTAATTAGCAGGTAAAGCACGTTGTACGATGTCAGATATAATAAAATGTTATACTTCTTAATAGCTTTGCACGACGTTTTCGAAGTTTTTGCTTAATTTCTCAATATTTTGCAGTAATTATGGCGACTTCGTTATAAAGGAACTTCGTTCCCAGAGGTATTGCTGTATAGCAAAGCGAAACCGCCTTTACTGATGGTTTCCTCTATTGGAGATAATGTGTATATTGAGAAGAGTGCTGAAAATGAAATATGCGGGAAAAGTAAACAATTTATGCTTAAGAAGAATAGGAGAGAAAAGAAAGATATTGCATGTGATGAAAAACACAAACTAAATGGACCAGGGATTTCTTCAGAAGACACTCCCCGAATAAATATGAAAGAAAAACAAAGTGGTGTTCAGAAATAAAGGAGATTGTGATGGAGGAGACGATGTGAAATAAAAGATTTAGTTTATGACCGGGGAACAGTGTAAGTCTTCCCATTGGTGTACAGAGTTTGAGGTTCAATAGTAGAAAAATATGTAAGGATACTTGAAATGATGTTATTTGATATCACTACGTTAACTTCCAGTAAATTACTAAAAAAATGTGCATTTAAACGATGTTGAAATGCTTTAAGTCGCACGAAGATGCAAAGTTATCTTAAGGAAAAATAAATCTGATGTGGATGTTATGAAGATGCTAAAGAGAGTTCTTTTACGTCAGTTAAAACTGAGACATTTGTCTTAGAAAATAAAGCAGATATTGCTTGTAGTGAATCAGCGTAGGAATGAAGACTATATCTTGAGTCAAATCTGAATAAAATAAATAAATAAACTTTAAGAAGAAAGGGTTCTGTTAACGTTTAGTAATTCTTTGAAATATTTCCGGTTTGTTATTCGTACAGTCTGTGCTACGAGTTGGCCTAGTATTATAGTTAGTGCGATGTTTCCAATGCGAATGGAATAAAACACACAATTTCAATATGAAAAGTGAACGAAAGCTTTAAAATCGTAGAGATATTATTGCTATTAGGAGGAGGAAAAGTTAAATTTCTATCTCACGTTATTCCAGCTTGAAAGCAATTCAAGATAAAGTGAAAACACATAAAGCCGGGAAATCCCTCTTTCCATCGCACCAGTCAAGAGGAAATACGCAACCAAAATCTACTGAATGACAACATTAATCACAAGACAGGAACTTTCCTGAAACTTATTAACTTCTGACGTTTAGCTTTGATGATATATTTGTTATTGCCAGTATCCGTGTCGTCAAATGAGAGATCTTTTTCAAAATTAAAGTTGATAAAAAGTTACCTACGCACTCTTGTACGTAAAATGAAAACTGATTATTTGACAGAAATTTTCAGGGTTGAAATGTAGAAAAAATAATAAAAAATAAAAATCGCATATAAATAATTTTATAACGATTTTTCGCATAGCTGGAGACTCAAGAAACATTACCTGTACAGGGGCCTCAAAATCGTAGTTACGACCCTGCTGAAACCTACTGAAAAATCTTAGAATCAATGAAAATAACTAATTGCATTGAATTAAATAACCTTAGAGATAATGGTACTCTATATTTCTGGGAAAGGCGTTGTTCATATATGAGGTCACGGATACAGTGTAAAATAAGAGCGGTTCAAACAGTTATTACAAGAGACGTCGGGGAGTCGAAAAATGTAAAGACAACAATGCCATGCATACATTAAAAACTCAGTATTTTGACATACTAGTTTACTGTCAGACAAGTAAGGATATTTTTCATAGTTTCTTTACCATGTACATTCATCCCTCACTAAATGAGCAACCGCTTGACGAGATTTCGCTCATACGAGACGCGTATTTACATATGTATGTACTTGTTTTTCACCAAACGAGCTCAATTTTCGCTCTTAGGAGGCTAGCGCTCGTAACCGCTCTTCCGGTATTCGTGTGTTCTAGTATCTTCTCAACACTCGTCAGCAAGACTTGTGGGCGCGTGACGTCAAGCATTGAATAAAGTAGCATAAACCGTGATTTGAGTATCTATTAAGAAGCAGGGGCGGCCCGAGGAATTTTGGCGCCCCAGGCGAGATAGCACTCTAGCGCCCCATTAAGTAAATGTATGTTGAGATAATTACGAAGTACATGTTAATTTATCCATCGCTCTGTAAAAATCACAGATAAATAAAAACAGAATGAGTGCCATAAAGAATCCAGCCTGTTCGGCGATATAAATCGGTATACAATATGTATTCACTTGTAAGTAATGCATATATAGATGGTCGGAATAGGGCCCCCAAGGTTTTGGTGTCCCGGGCAGCCATTCGGTTCGCCGGTACCTCGAGCCGGTGTAGGAGGTAGGGTGGACTCTACCGGCATCTTGCACTCAAGAGTCCACGGTACCTGTAGGTAGGGTGTACTCTAGAGTCCACCGTGCCCAAACAATACGCCAGGTAAAACGTACTCTGCCAGCTAACACGGACTCTATCACTTTAAATCAATGTTTTCACATATCTCTACATAAATATTTTGAAGAGTGTGTTTATTCCGTATAAAGCCATACTTCGCGATAACCTACAGTTAATTTTGCATAAACTATTCTGCTGCTTAAACTAGTCAAATGCGCTATTTTTCACACCGAAATATGCTAGGTGAAAGGTTGAAATAATTATTGTTGTTTTCCATTTGAATATCATGTGAATTCCTCCAATTCTAATACGATGTACTCTAGAGTGAGTGGTACCTAGGTAAGGCGTACTCTAGAGTCTGTCTTGCCTAGAGTACACCGTACCTGCCACACCGGTCCTGTTAATAAGGCATGGGTGGCATTGGCAGTGTTTGTTAACTACGTGATAGGCTACCTTTCACCCAGTGTTGAATCCAGACGTTCTTCCCCAGGGGGGAAACTGCATGGGTCGGGGGGGTATATAATATATCGCTATAAAATTAGTAGGAGTTGTCTTTTTTGTAATTGTTTAAATAATTAAGTAAAATAAAATGCAATTTATTTATTGCAGATTAAGAAATAATTTGTAATATAATTTTATACATCACCATTTAATAACAAAATTAACTAAATTTAATATTTGCAATAATCATAGAAAATTTGATTAGATATGTAACAAATGCTTTAATAAACCTTAGTCTTGATAAGTAATATAATTATAAAACACTAAATATATATTTATTGAAAAGAAGAAATAAATAAACGTGTATTCATCAGTACTCAGAAACATCAAAAAAAACATCAACTAAAACTAAACGAATATACGAAATTATACCTATTTATGCATAGAGTACTTTTAAATAGACATAATGTAACAAAAAAATATTTTATTTCTCAAAAAACTGCCAAATTCCTATGCCTTAATAAAAAATAATAACTATATGAATTTATGGTTTACTCTCAAGGCACTTGGTAAGGAACTTAAACAATTTAAATTAACCTCAGTCTCCTTTGTTGCTTCTTAGCATATGTGTCAATAACATCGTCTAACAAAGTATTTGGTAACTCATCAGGTCCCTCGATAGCGATTTTCATGAGGTCTTGCAATGTTTCTTGTCCCAATCTATTTCTTAATTTTGTCATCAGCCTATTCATTGTACTAAAAGACCGTTCAGCACTCATGGTGGATACTGGAATGCAACATAGTTTTACGCATAAACTCTTTAAGTTCATCATATCCAATATTGGATTTCAATATATTATTCTGACTGTCTTAGGATTGGACGGCATACGTAAAGGAACGGATATCGTTCCACAATGCATTGAAATTTAAATGTAGCAAACCAGATAAGTGTTCAGTCACAGTACGAAATGATTTTGCCGATTCCAACTTCGAGGTAATTTTGATCAACAGTATAGCCTTGTCGTTGAATCGATAACTCATCTGGTTAATCATTTCATTGACGAATTTACTGGCTGTTTTAAAACTTATTTTAGGTTTTTTGTTTTCCTTTACGGGGCATATATTTTCAAGATCTTTAACTATGGGCGTGTAGTTTTTCCAGATTGTGCTTTCTTCATTATTTTCAAAGCAATCATGAGATATAGTTTTAAGGTGTTTAATAGTGGAATTAATAAGTCTGGGTAAAGCGGATAAACATAAATCTTCTTTTTGTAAAATCTTACTTAGATTTGAAACAGTGAGTAGTACTTCATTTAAAACGCAGAGGTTTATTAAAAAATTGGATTTTTCCATTTCTAATAAAATGCCTCCTGCTAAAGAAGCAAGGTCCGCACCATCCTTATGTATCTGTTCATCATTATGGAACTGTAACAAAGCCTGACAGCGTCAATAGATCTAAAATTACTTAGCCAGCGAGTTTCTATGGTTTCTGGAATTTTTAATAGTGGTTCCTCAAGAATGGATTGAATATTGTGTAACATTCTTTCCCATCTAGATGGTCTATGAAACAGTTTGTAAATATCTTTAACAACATGCAGCACTAGTTTAATCGCTGGATATTTGTTTCTATTGCTTGTCAGAGCTAACGATAATACGTGCACTCTGCAGTGTATGTAAGGTATTTCTCGTCCAACTTTTTCTGATAGTCTCTTTTGTACACCGGAAATATTTCCTGAGAAAGTAGTAGCTCCATCAAATGAACATGACACAAAATATTTTAAATCTATTTTCCATTGTTTTAGCTGACATAAAATGGTTTGTGTTATGGTTTCTGCATCCACATTATCTAATTTAATTAAACAGAGGAACATTTCTCTAATATTATTGTTATCTATGAAACGTAATATCGTAAGTTCTGACATATTATTAATATTTGTGGACTCATCAGCCATTAGCGAAGAGTACTTATTTTTTACAATGATGCTGGAATCATGTTTATCTAATATCTCTCCAATGCGTGAAATAAATTCTGACCCAGTCGCTTTGATAATATAAATAGAGCGGCCTTTTAACCAAGTATTGAGGATATCGTCATGCTTAATAAGATTTTTTAAATTAAGTAGGAAGTATTCAGGAATAGAGAGATAGAAGTTCTTCTATCTGTCAAGATTGTTCCAGGCAGTCTGTGTTAGAATGGCGAGAAGATACTATGTGCCTAATTTTAACAGAGAAAATCAAATCATTGTTTTGAATCACAACCTTGAAGCATGAGTCTGCTTCCGTTGCGACGGCATGACCTTTTTTTCTGTACGCCGCACGCGCAACAAAGTATCGACGCTTCAGGATTCAGCATATATATGATGCAGTCTACATGTCAAAATATCTTTAAAATAGATATTTATAACTTATATGTCACAATAAATATTTAAAACCCGATTTTAGTTAAACGTGCTTAAATATTAGTGGAAAATAGAATTAAAATATATATTGTTAAAGTTGCGTAAACTCACTAAAATCCCATAAAAACTGAATTAATTGACCATTTTCTCCGGGGGGGATTTTATATTACCCGGGGGGGATTTTCCCCCCCGGGTACCCCCCTGGATTCAACACTGCTTTCACCCTTCATCGCATCATATTGTTCAAAACACAACCTTGACCACAAGGCACTTCTAAATTTATAATGCTCCTGGCCACCTTATCAACGTTGAAGACTACGCTGATAATATTCGAGTTTTTTTTTTTTTGCCTCCCAACACTACCCCCGCCCTGTAGCCTATGGATGCGCATTGTGTCGATGTCATACAAAGGCTATAATGTTTACGCATTTCTATCCTTGATTGCTGTAGAGTAACAGGTTGAGTAGACAGTACACCATAAATAAGCAGGAGTGTTAATACTTTGATTCTTAAGTGTTAAGTCAAGGTGAAAATTAGTTATATTAAGTGATTTTATAGGCCTCGGGAACGTATCATAAACTTTTACATGTAAATAATGTGAATTTAATTCTCATTATAAGAGATTTCGCTTACTAGCTTATTTTTTGAAAGGATTGAGCTCGTATAGCGAGAGATGAGTGTAAATTGACAGAAGCTGAATAGGCTTAAAATGAATACTCCACAACCATACTATTAGAAAATCGTTCAAATGGCAGTCAAAGAAAGGAATTAGTTGTTTTAAAGGGGGAAATGTTGATGTGTGATTAAATTTTTAGTGATGGAACTGAAAACATGCGGCAGCGTGAGGCAGAGAGAAGAAGAGGGATTTATAGCTTCCATAAAATAATGTGACATCATCCCTGAAGAGCCCCTAAATCCAGGGCCGAACCTAGGGTGTTTCGCGCCCGGGTGCAAGATATCTAGATACTAGCGAAATTTCATGGTTTGATCAAATACGACTTTTTTTCATCGATAGAGAGTGGAGACAAGCTGATGTGTTTCTGTCGATGTATCCCATAACGAATTGATTGAAAAAATTAGTTGCATAATTATTAATATAAACATCATTTAATATCTGCTTGAAGGAAAATTATAAAACTCGCCGCACATATGATTATAATTCAATACTCTGTCCCGTTACATCAATGATCAATCATAAATTCATATATTTTTGTCCATTTACAAGCCAAATTAGATTCGATATTTATTCTGACAATAAGAAAACAAAACTTCAATTATTTATGCATTCCTACGTAAAAGTTCCGACTCCGTAGATATTTTAAAACCCAATGAAGAAGTAGATGCCAATAATTCTCTCATTATTTAGAGAAATTGTTTCGGTATTTGAATTTGGTACTATTTAGTAATGAATATGAACGTTAACGTAGGTGGGAGATCGTGAAGGAGTAAGGAAAGCTAATTTTTGGAAAAGCTATACCAAACCGATTCAAAACAGATTTGGGCTTTCCAAGACTTGATAAGTGTGAGAAAAAGGGTAGGCACCTGGTATTCTTCCAGCAAAAGGATTTGTGGTAAAAGTCGATGGTACTTTACGAAAGGATTGCCGCCTCAGCTGGAGCTCCTCGCTAGGGTCAAGATAGCAATTAGCAGAGTAGCGCCCCCACCCCTTGGCGACTCCTACGGTGAACCCATTTTCGGTCGCCACTGACGTGTTCTAGCGACCCTGAGTCATGCGACCGCGTATCGTATTTTGCCTGGAAGATTTTATGTCATTTTAATATCTCCAACTTTCCCTTTTCACTCGGACAAAGGAAACATTCCCAAGTCGAATTCCAATAATAAATAGATACAAATACCTTGATGGGAAGGCGCCCCGGCAAGTTGGCGCCCGGGTGCATTGCACCCACTGCACCTCGGGTAGGCGCGCCCCAGCCTAAAGTCCTATCCAATCTAAAATAACTTCATCGCAAGTATTGTCGGAAATAAAAGCTAGTCAGCATTAAGTACGCGCGGTTAATAGAATTTTCTCATCCTGATTTATATCAAAATACATATTACAAATTGTCCTTAACATTTTACATGGCTTTTTCAGATGACATACTACGCAGAGGTTGATTTATTGTCAAGAGCCCCAGAGTTAGAGAACCCTAAACTCGGTATTGATAATTTTCGTATATAAATGTATAAGTAAGCTCTAACGGGCTATCAACTTGCAAACACACGAAAAACTGTTTCATACTGTATTAACACGTTACATGCCATTTTATTATCCATATGATTGATTTAAACGGTATTTTTTTTATTTATACCTATGAACTAAAAGAAATATTCTGTACATTAATTGGAGTACATGAAAATATATCTTTCATTTAACCTATATGTTTATATATGTTCACTCAAGTTAAATGAAAGAAATAAATGTTAAGACATTGTTGGTCCAACTTGCTTAAGAACCTAAGCGTGACGTTAGAAATGTTGAACTCCAGCACAAGTCACACACAAAGTAAATCACGATGGCGTTATTATAACTTACAACTCAAATAAAGTTGTTTTCATTTTTACCTTTTCGGTAGGTCCATAAACCAAAGTTTATTACTGATTTCATAAATCCAAAGCTCTTATCATATTTTAACTATCTCCTTCATTAAAACTGACAAGCATATCCATTACTCTATCGCTTCCTTCCTGTATGCTTCTTAAGCCAACATCCTTCCTTAAACAACAACTTTTATGATTCCCTTACTTTTAAAATTAAAACTTTAATAATGTTCACCATACATTCGAATTTTAAAATTTAATAAAAAAATTTTTTGTGTGAATTTCCTTCAACAAATTTTTATTTTCACGTCAAAATGTTAACTGTTGATCAAAGTTTTCACAACTATGACTGCAGCCAATATTTCTGTAGAACGTACAGACTTATTCATCACTATTATACACATCAATTACTATGAAAAATATCTTTTAAACACACGCATTTGTACCAAGTAAGCATAAAGCTCCATGGCGAAGTTTTTTCTAGAATACATGCTCCTCGTTAAGCGAAACGTTTCTCCGGCGATTCTGCCAGATTCTTCAGACGAAGTGGTCCTCAATCCTCTCTTCTGTCCTTAAAATACATACTTCACCGTGTTCCTTTAACTGGTCATTATTCGCTCTTTTCACTTTTAGCCATTGTTGTTTGGATCCTCAAAACATTTTACGTCGCGGAGACCCTCTAATCGTCATCCCTGTTGAGGTTATTTCGTCTTTTAGCAATTTCTATAGTTTCTCTTATTATTCTCAGAAAGTAAAAACACTCCTTGGTTGAGGGTTGTTGTGTTCGCAGACATGACATGTCCTTTTCCTTATCGAGCGACTTGTTTTTTGGAGAAATAAGCTTGTCCACAGCAACATGGTATGTCATACCTTCAGACAGGATCCTTTGAGCCGAAGAGTACGTCAAAGGTTTTGCGCTCAGTTGTATCGGGAGATTGTGCGGTGTTTTCTAATTACCTTTACCTACCGCTCAGAGGTGCCATCGATGGATGGTCGTTTCCAGTGGCGGATCCAGGCATGGCTAATAGGGCTTGAGCCCTGGGTCCCCTCGAGGTCAGGAGCCCCCAAATACCTAACTTGTATTTTTTGTGTAAGGGTATAATTAGTAATTTGTAAAACGTTTTTTATTTATTATTTACTGTACAGACAGACACACTAGACAATCGATTTTTTAAATGATTAACGGTTATTACGACCTTGACGCAGCTTTTCAATTTCAACCGAACTGCTCTACAAATCGCGGGGATGACGGAAATGAGCGAGCAGAACGAACTCGTCCGACGGCTGCCGATGGACCACGTATCGGCTGGAACGATTAGAATGTTAGCGGAATAGAATACTGCACTGGCTCTAACGTGGCCCGGCTAGAACCAAGCTCCCATTTTTCACAGTCTAGCAACGTTTGAACTACTCTCTAACTAAAATATGTTGCCTAAAATATTATGTACCGACACTGTGAACTGGAATATTGGTGAGTGAGGAGATTCTGTGCTGATGAACATTAATTTATTAAAAGATTAAGTTATTAAAGAATTTGTAACATCCGCAATTCTCACACGTGAAATTACATCTGGAGTGTTACTGCGATTTACAACTAGTGGAAAAAATGAGAAGTAAGAAAATAAAATGAATTTTATGAGAGGTGGATGTTCTTGTTTCACCGAAAATCTTTTTATAGTTAGAATATTAAGCTTGTACGCAAAAATTATCTTGCTTGTTTTTTCAATTTTGCATTTTCACTTTCTCATATACGAAGTATATTGAGAAAGAATTGCTTTCGCAAAAAAATTCGACCTCGAGATTTCGATTGAAATATACGATTTAGGTGTACCTGAGTCCGAAAAAGTGGTTTCCGCAATGCCGTCTGTCTGTGGGTCTGTCTGTTCGCGACTCTAGAGCCTAAACGGTAAAGCGAAAATTAATGAAATCTCGTAATTAGGCATTTTATCATACAGAGTAGAAGCTACGAATAAATTGTTGCTATCGCTCAATAATTAAGGGAAGTTTATTGTACGCATTTTTAACAATTTGATTTTCTCAAAAACGGCTAGAACGATTTTGATAAAATTTCGTACAGTTACTTGAATTTACGTCTGCAATAATACTACATACTTCATATTTCTCAAAAAGTGAATATAAGGCTAGTTTATTCTTGGGCAACTTTAACAACAATTGGATTTTCTAAAACACAGCTCATACGATTTTCATCAAATTTCGTCTAGTTATTTAAGTTGATGTTTATAATAATTTTACATAGTTCATATTTTTCGAAAGATAACTGAACGACGCATTAGTATATGAGAAGGTTTGTACAATGTATATTGTACCGATTTTTTAAAATAAAACTTCGTTGGAAATTGTACTTAATACGAATATTCTAAAATAAACTTTCATGATTTTCGTTAAATAGATTGATATCAAAAACCGAGCTGTAGTGAAAGAAACCAACAATAAAGCCATCCTTGAAGTTTACAATTCTACAACAAATGACACCGGCTATTACAAATGTTACGATGAAAGAAATCCTTCTACGGCAGAATTCATCTACATCTATGTGTATGGTAAGTCTAGAATTAAACATTTTAAATGTATTCATACAT
This sequence comes from Uropetala carovei, assembly GCA_036926305.1. Lineage (NCBI taxonomy): Eukaryota > Metazoa > Arthropoda > Insecta > Odonata > Petaluridae > Uropetala > Uropetala carovei. The sequence goes on from JAXCHB010000164.1 coordinate 1,882,696, forward strand.
GTTTAAATATTTGCTTATTTTTATCTATCCAACAAAAGCTTGATGATGATTTAGTAAACATTTTATTACCTTCATGTAGATGAGTAGAGTGTTATCCTATGGGAAGAAGAGGTTTATTCCTACTTTCCAAATTCAAACACCAGTGATAGTCTCGAATTTGTGTAAGAAGGAAAATCACTACTTAGGTCATACACTGTTTACAATGGCTATGCTGGTGGGTTAGTGGGTATTTTCAAGACGACAACAGTAATCCCACAAGGGTATATGTGTAATACATTTCTGAAAATTGCTGAGAACTGCAGATCATAGGAGCAATGGATCAACTTTTGTAAACATATAGCCAATATCAGGACTGCCTAGAAAATTGATACTAGCATAGCCTGTCTCGATATTTCAGTGGTAAAATATCTGTCTGGCAACTGAAAGATCCAAGTACGGTACCCTGCCATGGCAGAATTTTTCTACTGCTTTCCAGAATATGCCTACACTCATGGAATTTAACAACAATGCTTTACTTTGTGGTCAAAATAAGTGACAATTTAGTTTAAGTATTGTGATTTTCTTCATCTATAAAAAATTTGTTAGAACTTCGAACGGTGAAGTAGAACGGGTTCAGGAACAGTCCAAGGTATTTTGGTGCCCAGTGCAAGGAAGCACTCCAGCACCTCCTTCTATTAAACTTTATTTAGATATTTTAAAAGTAAATGTTAATTTCTTCTTTGTTCTGTTAAAATTATTGATAATGAAAAATTAAAGGAATTCCATCAAGAGTACAGCCTCTCCCGGAGTATTTTTCCAGCTTGTATAAGTTTGCAAACTTATCAACAAGTAATCAATGTTTCTCTGATTTCGGCAATTTAAAAATATACAAATTTAAAATACATATGTAACTCAGAGCTTAATAATATGTACTGAAATTAGTTAATCTATTGGCAAAAACCATTAAATACAGCTACCCATAATTTCCAAGGTATTAAGTTTCCACTTACATCACTAAGCTAAGCTAAATTTTATTAATCCATTCTATCAATTGAAAATACTACAGAAATAATAATACAGTTAACTTCTCTAAGGTGACCAACCCAGGTTCCATAAAAAACATCTACTTTGAGAGCTTACTGCCAAAAGAGAGGTTTAACTGTTTTAATGTCAGTAAGAATTAATGGCATTCCAAAATAAATACCATTTAGAAGTGAAATAAAAAATATTTAAATATATTAAGTTTGTTGAAGCATTACATGTTTGTTAATAAAACAATTTAATTAAATAAATTTATATATATATACATACCTATATATATATATTACTGCTTTCACTTCCTGGGATAACTTATGTGACATATTACGATCCTTTTGTTGCAGATGAAGAAGAATTGTTTGTTTTTTCTAACAATACTTTTTTAAAAGCCTTGGTTGGTGATGATATTACTATACCATGTCGTGTCACACATCCAGATATTGAAGTGCTACTAACTCAAGTAAGTATTAGTTAATTTAAAACTAAGCAATGAGCTTACATTATATAATAGATAGATATTATTATTCATTGGGATATTTATCCAACAATTTTTGCCATATATGCCAACAAAAATAATGCAATCATAAATGGTCTTATGAATCTGGCAGTCATAAGTCAAAATTGGAGTAATAATAATAATAATTTCATTTTATAATCATATCTAGGAAATATCTAATTTCTCTACTACCTACTTCATTCTCTAATTTCATCTATACAAGGATGATTTCTAAAATTGAGGCTTTAACTGCTTTAAGATCTTTCCTTATTCCATAGAACAGTTTGTTGTCTGTCAATAACATTAAAATGAATGTATGCACAATAGGTTAAACAATTGCTCTTTTACTTCCAATTTTGAAATTCACAAGATGCCACCTAGTTTGAGAACTGATGACCTAGAAAAACAGTGAGGTTCACCTACACCTCGCTTTATTTACAGATAACATTTTGTTTTGAAGCCGTAATATAAGGGTGGTCTGAAAAGTTTGCCATAACACTTTCAAATAAATACAGATCAATGCTGTTTTTTAAAACATCATAAATGGTAATGAGGCAAGTCCAAGACTAATAAAATACGAAAAAATACTTTTTTAAATAGAACTGTTTCATGTACAGTGGGTCCCCGTTATTTGCGGGGGTTACGTCCAGAAAATGGCCGCAAATATCGGAACAGCAAATACTGGGGACTTTTTCCCCATATAAATACATTATATATCTTTTTTATACACCATATTTTGTAAAACCATCTCTATGTACATACATATGCTAATATTTTTTGTAAGGTGTTTTTTGACAAACGGATAGATGAAAGAAGAGACTCTTTAGTCTCAAGCTTGACCTGAATAAAGCCGTTTGTCTGTCTGTCCATCTCTTTCTCTCCTTAGGGTTAAATGTAAGAATGGACATTATGGTCTAAATTTCACCTGAATAAAGACGTGTATCTATCTATCCCTTCCTTCCACTCCTCCCTTCCTTCTTCCCATCCTTCCTCTCTTCCTCCCCTGCTGGGTTAGATGGTAAAAGGGACAGTCCAGTCTCAATTTTGCCCAGAAATAAAGACTATATCTATCTATCCCTTACCCACTCCCTTCCTCCCTCCCTCCCTCCTTTCCCTCTTCCCTTCTCCCCCCTCTCTCACACGCTCTCGCAGGAGTCAGACGTATGTAAGAACCCTTCTCTACCTGTGACCTTTCCTTTCACCTCCCAGAAGTTTTACTAAGTTTTCGCGATGGCACCAAGAAATCCATCCAAGAAGGAAGTCCTCGATGCGGATGACATTAAATCCCTCATTGATGGCGTCAAGGATTCTTTGTCTTCCTTCAGGGAGGAACTAGATGCCGCCAAAAGGGATAAAGCCATCTCTCCTTCTAAGGCAGATTCCCTCGAGGAGCGGTTCTCCTCCTTCAGCCGCAATATCCTGAAAGACCTTGATACAATTAACCTTCGGCTTAACTCCTTGGAGGACAGGAGTGTGGTTGTGGAGTTAGAACAGTATAGTAGGAGAAATTGTCTCCTTCTCCACGGCATCCCCTTGTCCGAGAAAGAGATTCCTATTCCTGTGGTGATGAAGTTCTGCCAGGACTACCTTAACATCGAGGTGAGTCCTTACTCGATCGATAGAGCTCATAGAATTGGTCTGCGTAATCCTGGGCCTAGCTCTCGTCCACCACCGATGATAGTGAAATTTGTGTCCTATCAAAATCAAGAAAGAGTCTGGATCAAGAAGAAACACTTAAAAGGAACGGGACTCCTTATCACGGAAAGCCTCATATCCCCAAGGAAGAATCCTTTCAGCCGCGAAGGAACTTGCAGGGCCCCACAACGTATGGATGCAGGATGGAAAAATAATAATGAAGAAAGAAGATGGAACCCGCGTCGCCATCGCCACATCGAGGGACCTGGAAAGGGCACGGAACCTGTAGAGGCACCAAGGACAGGAAGAAAAAAGTGAAGAGAGAAGATAAGAAGAAGAATTATAGTGTGTGCGTTTGTGAAGTATCGTTTATATTTCAGTTCAGTGTTAGTTCGTTCCCGCTCAGTGCTAGTGTAGTGAAATTTCCCTTCGTATATCTGCAGTTTAGCCCTCCCCTCGTTTATCAAACTTAGTGTGTACTTTGCATTGCAGTGTTCTTTTTCTTTTTAACTGTATTTATTTTTGTATTTATTTCCTCTTCGCATTTCCTCACTATATTACTTTACCTGCCTCATCCTTTTGCTACTCATTCTTGTAAGCGATCTCAATCCCTCTGCCCCCATGTTCCTTCCTTCCCAACGCGATGTTTCTTCTTTTTCCAACCTTCAAGCAGCTGAATATCTCCCTTTCCTGGGTTCCGCACTCTCTTTTGACGATTATCTCAATCCCAATGCCCCTGAATTCCTCCCCCTCAGCCGTAATTCCCCTCCATCTTTAAACCCACAATCTCTCGCCACGGAACGCAACACCTCTGAAGCCCTTAACTTCTTTCCTGAATCCATTGATCTTCTTGGGCATCATATATCCTCCAATTCATTCTCCGACAACAACGTTAGTTTACACACTGTTTTTAGATTGCATCCCCGTTCACTCAATATTCTCTATATCAACGCACAAAGTCTCACCGCTCATCTTGACGAACTTCGTGCCCTTCTGCCTGATAATATCCACGCAATTTCAATCGCAGAAACATGGCTCAAGCCAAGCATGCCTACCTTATCTGTTGCTATTCCCGGCTACAATTTTTACCGCAACGATCGCATCGGAAAAATGGGCGGTGGTGTTGGAACATTCGTCAGAAACGATATCCCTTGCAAAATTATCGCTAAAAGTGATCCCAACTATTGCAAACGACCTGAATACATTTTCCTCGAAGCCTCTGTCAACCTAAAAAAAACTCTCTTGGGTGTCGTTTATCGGCCTCCCAGGATTGGTCACTTCTCCGATGTTGAGTAGGCTATTTCTAACCACATCCACAACTACGAGCACGTGCTCATAACGGGCGATTTCAATACTAACTTTTTTCCCGGTCCCACGACACAATTTCTCTCAAAAATTCCTTGTCATCGCTTGGTCTGTGTATTCTTCCCTTCGAACCTACCCATCACACCACTACTTCAGCCACATGGATTGATGCCATTATCACTGCCAACCCGGAAAAAGTCCTATCATACGGTCAACTTTCTTCCCCAGGGATATCAATGCATGATGCCTTATTCATAGCTTACTCTTTGAGAAGTCCTAAATTTAAACAGAAATTCATTACCTATCGCGACTATAAATGTATTGTCGACCATGACTTACTGTCCGATGCTGCCCAAATGCCTTGGGAGACTGTTGAACACCTTGAGAACATTGACATAAAATAGATCTATTTAATTCATTTATTTACACATTAACCGACAAACATGCCCCTCTCAAAACTGTACGCATTTCGAAACCGTCTTCACCTTGGATCATTAATGATATTAAGCTCCTTATGCGGCGACGCGACGCTGCCTTTCGCCACTTTAAATCATTAAAAGACACCGCCTCTTTCACACACTATAAAAAACTTCGAAATAAAACGAAACAAGTAATCAGAAATGCTAAAATCAAATATGCTTTCAAACTTTCCAATGAACCTCAGTCAAAAATTTGGAAAAATCTAAAGCATTTTGGAATCGGAAAAGTCAATGACTCTCACAGTTTGCCGCCTCATGTATTGTTAGATCTCCTCAACACTAATTTCACCACTCCACCTACCTCCATTGATGTTGACTTAAAAAATAAAATCTTACTTGAATTATCCACTTCTGCTGAATCTGCTCCTCCTTTCACTTGAAGGTTTAAATTTTCTCCTTTCACTCAATTTGATGTGATGTGCTCTCTTCAGATGGTCAAGTCCCCTGCTGTGATGACATTCCAATATCAATTCTAATCAAGATACTCCCTCACATTCTTCCAATTATCACCCACATCTTTAATTGGTCTATCTCCTCCGGAAAATTTCCCAATGTCTGGAAGCACGCTTTAGTTCGTCCCATCCCTAAGAAATCTGAATCTCCAGAAATTGTTGACTTCAGACCCATTAGCATCCTTCCGTCAATCTCAAAGGCCCTCGAAAGGCTCGTACACGAGCAAATCACTAAGTTCCTCAATGACAACAACTTATTTGATTCCTTTCGATCAGGTTTCCATCCTTCTCATAGTACCTCCACCACCCTCCTTAAGATCACCGATGACATTCGCCTCTCAATGGATCGCAGAGAAGTTACCATTATGGCACTTCTCGACTTTAGTAAAGCCTTTGACTCCATTGACAAAGACGTTCTTCCTGCCAAACTTCGACTCTTAAACTTTACTTCTTCCTCCCTGGAAAGGATCCACTCCTACCTTAATAACCGCTCTCAAAAGGTCATGTCTCATGACTCATCCTCCAAATGGCTTAATGTTAGTAGAGGCATCCCTCAAGGTTCTATTCTTGGCCCCCTGCTGTTCTCTCTATATATTAACGATGTTAGTAAAAACATTTCCTTCTGCAACTATCACCTCTATGCAGATGACCTACAAATCTACCTCCACTCCCGATTGTCCGATCTAGCTGAAAACATAAACATGATGAACACTGATCAACTCTCTCTCTCTGAATGGAGTGCTAATAACTTTCTTAAGATTAACCCCTCCAAAAGTCAAGCAATTATTATTGGATACCACAAACTCAATGCAAAAATTTCGCTTGAAACCCTCCCATCCTTGACCTATCTTGAAACCTCCATACCTTTCCTTAAGTCTGTAAAAATCTTGGCCTGATCATTAACAACACACTCTCCTGGACTGAACATGTTTCGAACATCTGCAAAAAAGTTAACTCGGCTCTTCATTCACTCAAAAGAATTAAATACATTGCCCCTCATTCTCTCAAAAAACTACTTGTCACCTCTCTACTCATTCCCCACCTTGATTATTGTGACGTCGTATTCCAAGACCTCTCGAATGAACTTAAAACCAAACTCCAACGCACACATAATTCCTGTATTCGCTTTATCTACAACCTCAGGAAATTCGACCACATCTCCAATTCCTTCCTTGAACTCGCTTGGCTAAAACTCGACGATCGTAGGCATCTTCACATCCTCACTCTTCTTTACAAGCTCCTGTCTACTGGCAAATCTAGCTACCTCTCCACAAAGTTCTTCCCAATTAATGCAGTTCATAACCTTAACACTAGAGGCAATTGTAAGCTACTGATCCCACACCACCGTACAGATATTTACAATAAGTCCTTTCATGTAACAGCCTGTAGACTTTGGAACAACCTTCATGTCGACATAAAAAACTCTCCATCAGTTAGAACTTTTAAACTTGCTCTCCACAAATCGTTTTTAACTAAGCAAGCCACCACTACCTTAACTGCATAAGAAAGCAAATTCTCCTCCACCATTTTTTTTTCATAGCACTGGGTACACCACCCACACATTCCTGATTCCTAGACAAAGAGTCAATTCCTTTGCTCATTTATCCCAACATCAATCATTCCCAACGCCTTTTTAATGCGTATGATTTTATGACTTTTATAGTGATATGTGTTTATACGTTGTATGTAGGTGTATATATATGTGTAATTTATGTAATGCATTCTGTCTTATTTGTTTAATATGTTTAATTACTTTTGATTTTCAGTTAAACCTTTTCTACATTAACATATATTTTGTATACCATATCTCTTTCCAACAGCAATCATTATTGTATTTCTACTATCTAGGGTTTTCGCAGGTTTTTTCCACCTCCCTTCTCTTCATGGGTGTTTTCCTGCGTGGTTTTTTACTGGGTTGGCCATGCCTGGCCCTACCTGGGTTTTTACCACAAATATCATATCTTTCTTAGAAACCTCTCTAATGTGTAATGTGATATTTATTGTTCTGTTCTTGTTGTATTTATCTGACGCACCTTTTATTGCTCTAGTTCTGTTTGTATATATATTTATGCATGTTATTATATTGTAATCAATAACATAGGGTTAAATGGAAGAGGGGACCTTATGGTCTCAATTTCACCCTGAAAATAAAGCCACTTATCTATCTATCTATCTTTCCTCTCATCACCTATTTCTCTCTCTTTCCCTCCTCTCTCAACTATCGCTATCTTTTTTTTACTGTCTCCCTCTTTAAATCTTTCCTCCCATCATATTCTAATTCTAATTGTTTGGATAAGCAAAAGAATCCATACTAAATGCCAGTCCCATTAGGATTACATAATTTAATGATAAATTCAATGACAACTGCCATGAGTGCGAAAAATTTTTCCTTCAAAAATGTAAACTTTGTGGATCAATTCGAAACGCATTCAAAATGTGACCGTAGTAAAATAAATTTTCATTCTTTTAGACATTTTGGTACTGTCCCATTATGACACTGCAAATTATCATGTCGCTAGGGTCATGATTAACATTTGAGGGATCTACGTTTTATTTGTAGATTGAGTTAGTCAGAAATTATTACATAAATGATATGTAAAGAAACAGTATTGAAAAGAATATGACACCAAAATCTTTATAACGAACAAATAAACTGAAATTTATCTTGTTTTATCCTTTTAAGGCCGCCTATTTTCTAAAGAAAAAAGATTTTATTTTTGGATTTTTTTAAAAATTCTTACTTGTTATAAACTCATTAACTGAATACCTGTTGTTTTCTTATTTATCAACTGTGAAAAATTTTAAGCGATATTTTTTCATTTTAAATTAGTGCTACTTAGTTTTTATAAAATCTTTTATATGCATTCATCTGATTGATATATATATACATACACGTATACATATGTGTGTGTGTGTGTGTATAGAGGTATATATTTTGAGGTAGACTATTTTTTGTTCCCTCATATCTCTTGAATGAATGATCGGATCCTAAAGAATATTACCTTGTTTGAAAACTTATGACTCGCAGATGGTTTTTTAGCCCATAAAAAATTTTGTATCTCATCTAGAAGTTAAATTGTGAATGTTCAAACTTTCCAAAAGTCTATCTCGTTGCGGTGGCTCTGCTGGTGAGTCTGGAGGCGTTTTAGTAGCAAGAAATTGAACTACACAGCATTCTGTGCCCCAACGTTAGAAATGATAATGGGAAATAGGGATTTCAACATGAGTTGTCATTTTGACCAATATATGGCGAGAGAAGTTATAACGCTTACTTATATAAAAATTTTAGCTTATATCTATTATGTTATTTTATACCTCAATAATGTTCAGTATTGGTTTAAAAATTTTGAACTTTTTCATAAAACAATTAACAAATCGTGATCAGCAGATGGTACCTTTGAGAATGTATTTTAATTCCTCACGCTGTGGTAGATGGCTTCCGGATAGAAAATTCTTACTTGTTATGCTATATGATTGAATAAAGAAATGTATATTTAATACAATCAGATTTATCTGCAATAATATTATTTCATTTCAGAATGGCCAGTCAATTGAACATGTAACAAAGTATAACCCAAGGGAAGGATTCATACTCAAGAACGTAAGCATCAGTCACCATGGTTATATGTTCTGTGAGGCCAGTTACAAGGAAAATGAAGGATATGCTCCTTATGTTCTTCATGTAAATGGTATGTATCATAAGAGTCACTTTTAGATAAAACTATCACTATTTTTTCAGTATTAAGAGGAATTTAAATATAATACAAAAGAAGAAGAAATTTTCTATTTTCATTTACCGATAAATTTATCATAAAAATTAAATACAGAAGCTCAATATGTACATACATATTTTTGAATAGAGAAATATTTATTTTTCCATTATTGATGGAATATCAAATTATTGTTTTCTCAATGCAAGTTCAAAAGGCATCTTTGTAAAATTTGTAACATATATTGTGGTATGTATCCTCTGAAAAACATTTTTTTAGTTAAAAGCTTTTTAATGGATCCAGTAAACAAATAAGATTTCTTTAAGGTTGGGTAAAAAGACTCAAAAATTTGACTGGCAAAAAACCCATGCAAGGAATAATGTGCAGATCCTGATAGATGGGGGGTCAGCAGGTCCATTTCGCCTGGGCCCCGGGCCGAGAGGGGCCCCCAAAATTTATTCTAAAGGTTATGTGTTCAATATATTTATTCTAATATATTGATCAAATAACCCTGGCACAAATAAGCACCGATCAACAGTTAAAGGGGAATGGAGGGTTGGACTATGTACAGGTATAGAAAATTTTACAGTCCCTTCGGTGAAAATATTTTGTCGTCCAGGTTAACGCCAGTTATAAGTATAAAGACAATTTTCGAATGATTTATTTTTTTCCTATTTAAATGAATAGGTTCTTATTAAACAAAAATCACCTCTGCTTTAGTTTCATTTTTTATTCATATATTTGTATGGCTTATGGAGTGGGGTGGGGCTATTTCCCCACTCTACCTCTCTCTCCTCCCCTCTCTCTCGTATTAAAAACATACAAAGCACGCTTACACCCATGAGGATTGATATAACAATATGATATACAGGTCTAACAATGGAATTGGTAGCCGAGGCAACATTCTGTTAAAATGGCAATATTTCCACAAAATATGTGAATTAAACGTATAACATGAGCGATTTCCAATTGTATGCGGAAAAAGATGAACAGAATAAGAAACTTCGTAATTTTTTCTTCAAAATGGTTCAGATCCGAAGATGGTAGGTTAATTCCTTCTAATTTTAATTTCCAAAACAATGAAAGTCTGCACATCAAAAAATTTATTTTTACGTTACCTTACGGAAAATGGAAATGTCTTCCTTGGAGTCGAACCCAGGACTTTTTTGTAGATTTATTTTCGTCATTACCTTAAAATATGTTAACCAAGCATCCTTGCCAAATTTCAATCTTCTACCTATTCGGGAAGTTTGTTAAAACGCTCTATATCGGCCATCGTGAAAGAGTGACCAACTAACCAACAGACCTGGGCTATTATATTATTAAATAATAATTGTTCTAATTGTCGACTCATTCATCTCATAAACACGCGCTATGTCAACAAACTTTTCACCTTTGTCATGCCTTTTAATAATTTCTACTGTGGTTTCCAAAGTTATAGTGTGCCTCTTCTTATTAACACTCGCAATATTGTCACCACTCTTACGATTCTCAGCCATAATGAGGGCTTATACCTAGTTCGTTTATCAAATTTGTTTTAATGCAATTACGAGATAACTTTCATGCACTTAAAAGCTCTTTCACAATAAAAACAAATCTAACAAAAGCACTTCTGTCTGCTACTTTCCTGCAGTGTACAAGTAGCGCCATCTATCGAGCAGCTGTCTAACTAACTGTATACGCGCGGCAGTTCAACTACCCTAATGACACATTCTGATAAGTTAAGCCGTGTATCTGCGGATCCGTGTAAGTCGGGGACTTACTGTAATTAGAAATAAGTGATATACATGATGACAGTGTTATAACAACTCAATGACTAGGAGAAAATGATTATCTCATAAAAAAGTAATCAAAGGCTACAGAAAAATCCCTTTAAAAAGTTACTCATTGTCAGATTTTTTATAAACCTACAAGTTATTATTTCAGGATTTACAAGAAGATAAATGCATGCAGAATCTTTTTTACCTAGCTTTATCTGATCAATAATTCATATAAATTCCTTTGTTGAAAGTATAGCACTTTTTGAACAAGAATTTTGCATATATGGTAGACAGGCCAAAGATTTAATGAATGTTTTAGAGCATTTATTGAATTTCATTGGATATACCTATTCATAATTTACATAGTAATGATATCAACTGAAGGGAGTGAGCTCTTAGTACAGGCGACTCCTGAGATTCGACCGTTCAAGATTCGACCAACTTGAGAATTCGACCAGTCGAAACCTGCTTATTCGACCCAGCTGATCGATTGGTCAAATTAGGAACTAGTTTACGTGAAGTAATTTTCGGCCCGCCTGACCACGAGAGGTTTAGTTTCAGTCTACACATCATTATTTCTGCTCTATTTGTTTGAATTTGTGCTGATTCGACATTCGACTGTTCGAGATTCAGTCTCGTTTTCAGGAACGCATCCCCATTGAATCTCGGGAGTCGCCTGTATATTGAGAATTTAAGTAATGAGCAATGAAAAGTATTTTAAGCCAAAGCTTTCAGCACTGTACAAATGTTCGAGATTCGACCAACTCGAGAATTCGGCCGGACGAAACCTGCTTATTCGACCCAGCTGATCGATCGGTCGAATTAGGAACTAGTTTATGCGAAGTAATTTTCGGCCCGCCCGACCACGTGAGGTTTAGTTTCAGTCTAGAGATAGTTATTTCTGCACTAATTGTTTAAATTTGTGCTGATTCGACATTCGACTTTTCAAGATTCGACCACGTTTTCAGGAACGCATCCCGGTCGAATCTTGGGAGTCGCCTGTATATTGTTCACATAAGTGAAATTGAATGACAAGTTGTAGTTGAGCAAGTCATTTTCATACAGGTCAAATGAATGTAAATTTGAAGTATTGTTAATCAGGTTTTGGAGAAGGGAGGACAGTACCAAGTTTAATATAGTGATAAAAAAGGCCTTGGAGTAAGATCACCAATTATCTGAGTTTGACAATATGCAAATAATTGAGCCACTCATTAATGTATCAAGAATTGTAGACTTTAAACTCCTGATGAAGTATATGTATACATATGCATTCTTTGCATTTACCATTGCCTATTGTTTAAGAATTTTATCTTATTAGACCAGCTCTTCAAATTGGCTGTATAAATTTTCAATTTCAAATTCTTTCTTTTTTTTAGCTAATTAGTAAACTTTTATTGAGTGGTACATTGAATATTTCCAAATGAAAAATGAATTTCAGTTCCTTATCTTTTCAAAGATAATTTTGTCTTGCTAATATGTACTATATATACAAACAAAAATTAATATTGGATGGTTTTTAAGTTTATTACTTTTTGTTTTAGTTCCAACTGTTCTACCAAAACCTTCTATAGAAGGAGCTAGTGTATTATATGTGGTTGAAGGAGATAGTGTACATCTATCTTGCTCTGTAAATATCGAAGGAGACCAAAAGTACTCCTTAAGTTGGCTTGGGCCCAACCAAGTAGAAATGAAAAAGGTAAGTAACTGTTTTATTCTTTACATTATGTCACAACAGAGATGATTGGATTGGTAATATTAATCATTCCAGAGTGAATTTTTACTTTTGCACACATAAAGAAATTATTGTGGTCATGAAAAAATCAAATTTCAAATTTTGATGATTATAGGTACTACATATTTTAAAGCTTCTTGAATCTGAAATTATGGTTTTTGGAATTCATTCTGCCTGTCAATTGCTATCTGATAATGGCTTGAGGAGTTAGATATAAGGGAATCTTGTACATAAATAGGATATAACCTGCAATGGAAAATTTTTCAAGAACCTTGTAGTGCAAACATGAAAAGTGGTTTATTATAGCCAATTCTTACAAGTTTAATCAAAAATGGCTATGGGTTTTTTGATTTCTCCTGTTTGATTTGGAGTGTAGTAAAAACTTCATACAAACAGATTTTTATACTTTTTCAAATTTACCCTTATATTGTGTTGCTGTAATATAGCTGTTGTATTTTCCAGAGTCCACGAGTTGATATTACAAGAGAAAATCCCAATCCACTTCTCAGAGGACATTATTTAAAAACTGACACCATAAATCTAACTGTAACTTCCATGAAGAAAAGTGATGAAGGAAATTATTCATGTGTTATTAAAAGTCATCCTCAACTTAATAAAGAAACAGTTCAAATCATAGTAGTTGGTGAGTAGTCTTAATTGATTGAAATGCTTGAAAATACTTAATAATGCAAGTAATAATATATTAACAAAAAGGTACATACTTGTGTATTAACTGGTGACCCTAGTAACCCTAAAATTTGACCAAAAGATGGCAGTATGTTTGCGACCACCTCAGAAGTCACAGAAATTATCCATAAAATTGTTAGGGTCACCCGTAAATATGCCACAATCTAACACAAACCCAACCCAGCCCATATATATGGAACTTAAGTATTAACAGGTGGTGGTTGGTGTTGGTAGGGTATATTAATGAACTTTATGAGCAACTGTGACTTCTGTAACAGGGGCATACAGAGTGCCATCTTATGGCCAAATTTTAAGATTACTTGGGTCGCCTGTTAATACACAAGCACCACAAACAAAAACTTTAAATGTTTTTCTTGTATTTGAAAAACATTTTTTCAGTTTATAAATACTTAGAGCAGTGGTTCTCAACCTTTCTTTGTCTGCGTCACCCTATGTTCAGTTCATTCAGTTATGCATCAACCCGTTTACAGTTCCATTATCTTCAAATCACCTTTAAAGATACAGTGGGCTTTCTATACCACATAAAAATAAAATTCTGGCATTTAAATAAGCACAAGTGTTTATTCTCCTGGTTTTATTTATATTTCTATAAGCCAGAGTATGATACACTGTGAATTTATCAAATATTCGTGTCATCCCTCAATAACTGCGGCATCACTCTGGGGTGTCATGTCACCCCGGTTGAGAACCACTGACTTAGAGAGATTAATACATAATTTATTCAGAGAAAAATATTTTAAATGCTTATGAATCCCTATTCTTGTTTCTAAATTTAATTTTTATTACAGATAAAAATGCAGGTTTCATCAACTTTCATATGGATGGGGGCACAACTACCATTGAAGTTAATGATAAAACCCCATCAGTGAAATGGGCTGTGGGTTATCAGGCAGCTCCAACACCAATCTTTCAATGGCAAGCTCCAGATGGGAGTAAAATAACAAACAGTACCAAGTATCAAATCAGAACAAATCCAATGCAGACGGTTTTGATTATCTCTTCATTGGAACCAAGTGATGCAGGAGTATATGTATTATTGGGTAAAGCAGGCACAAAAGAAAGACAGCAAAATTTAACCTTATTAATACAAGGTAAGAAAGTAATTCTGACTGACAATGACAATATAACAAACTGCATCTATTATTCAGGTGTCATGCATGGCAAAAAAATCCCCATTTACAACCCTCTGAACTCATATTTTCAGACCACATCTGATATGCAGTAAGTCCCTGTTGTTCATCATGGATGAGCAATAGGGCCAACTAATCCATTAACTTCCATGTAATATATAGAAAATACAGAGTCATAAAAACTATGACTTAGTTTGCATTGCCTATATTTATTTCACCTAAGCACTGTCTCTGAAATCAAACCATTCCTGAAGCATGGGAGATTTAATTAACGCTGTAAGTGAAATTCTTAAATAAATATAGGCAATTCAAACTAGAGCATCTTTTTTTATGACCCTGTATAATATAGTGTTTCTATAATAAACTTTTTGATAAAATTTTAATCATTTGTTTTATGATAGTTTCTTACAAAGTACATTAACATGCAGTATTATCTGAATAAAGCACATTACTAATAAGTGCAATTATTAAAATGGATCTTAAACAGATTAATATATATGTAACACTCATCAGTTATAGACAGTGGTGAGCTGCCAACATTTTAACAACCGGTTCTTTCATGTGTAAAGTTTTTCTTTTTGAAAGACAACAATAAGTGTACCTAAGGACAAATGAAGGCTGGTTTCCATTACAGAATAAAGTAGTTATCATTAAGTAAACAAAAAAGTAAAAAAGTAATATTAATCACATCATTCAAGGAATTTAATAAAAAACTTAATTGAAAGAATCTTATTAAATGAGTGGAATACACAAATTAAATTAAAAATCTTAATCAAATTGGAGATAAGCATTTTTTATTCCATATGGTAGCTTTCTTTTCGCTTCATTATTGCACACTAGCTGAAACGCCCAGCTTCGCTCGGGAAAGAGTGGCAAGCAATTTTTATTGCTCGGGGCAAACGTTCCCCATTCCTTATTTATGCAAGCGATGCTTACATTAACATTTACTATTTTATGTATTGTATTGTACGCATTAACGTCTTACTTAATATTCACATGGATAGATGCACTGAAGCCTTTAAAGCGGCAATAAAATTATGCGGATTATGTCAATACTATTAGCCAAAACATAAACAATAAACAACATCTTGGTTACCGAACAAATGTAAGTAGATGTATCGATTTATGCTGCGATAAATCTTTCAATATTAATGGTAAAAGATAAGAATGTTCCAATATTCCTTAAAAATCACTTGACTCACTTTAAAAGTACTCATAGACTATATTTAGGCATATCTTGGCGTTAGCTATTCTTCCTCTACGGCGTGCCACGGCGTGGATTTTCCTTGCATTAATGTTTACGTGTATATCTCCCTTTGAAGAGGACAACAATTAAGAAATTTAGCTTTGTTGCTGCCTGGAAAATGGACATCTAAACCGATAAATTTTGTGCTTAAAGGAAAATTTCAAGCAATTTAGCATGTAATACTAAGAAACAGGAACAGAATTAAAATATTCAGTCTTTCGTGCATAAAATAATCCATTTCCCGTGATCGTAAGTTAATATTTAGGTATATTTATATCCACATCAGTGAAGGACTGCATGGCATTTTGGAGTTTCTCCACACCATTTCCCATGAATTCTTATGGAAATAATAGTTTGTTGACCCCATGGGGTATAACTAACCCCATGGTCGGCAAACCTAAACCAAGTTCTTCCTTTGGTCCATAGGATGGCCCATGAAACTTTTGAATTCGATAGCTTCAACGGTGTAAAAACATATAAAAAACATACACACACACACATACACTCTAAAATATTTATCTTCTTATACATATTTTAGAGTGTATGTGTGTGTGTGTATGTATGTATGTTCTATAATGAAGAAACTAGGAAACATGGAACAACTATAAAGAGTGATGTTTTGGAATGCAGCCCGCGGCTTCGAGAATATGTCGTTATGCAGCCCGTGCAACGCTGAGAGTTTGAGCCCCTGCTCTATACATACTTTTATTATTTATTCGATTGATGATATCACCTTTTTTCACATTACGCCCTTCTATTGGTGATCAATTTGATTCAATTATATTAGCCCTCTCTGAACCAATAAAAGAGTCATCTGACTCTGAAGGCCCGTTTCTTTTTAACAGTGGTCCCAAAGATTTTGCAACTGAGTTAAGAAACGGTACCAGAACATTTTTTAAATTTAACAACCAGTTCTCGAGAACTAGTGCAAACTGGCCCTAGCTCAGCACTGGTTATAGACTCAGAGTTGACTCAATGTGTTGTTGTGACCGTCTTTGCTTTGACATGATAAAGCTTAGAATTAACTTTATCGAATTCATTCAAGGATTGTTGGCTGAATTATCAAATTGGCTCACTGCCTCTTCAATAGCCTGAAAAGGGTAAAAAAAAAACCAATATACATTACAGTTACCAAGCAACCATTGTAGCCAAAATGCAAGTAGAGTATTATAACCTTTTAACGGCTGTGATATATAGTATTTTTTCAAAAAACAGCCCATGCAACTGAAAAGTACCTTTAATTTACTTTCAAATGATGAATGAACACAGCGACAAACAATGGGGGAGCATACAATGGGTCTAGGAAAGTTTACCATTGACTGCCAGCAATTGATCGCCAAGGAAAATTTACTGCCAGCAATTGATCGCCATGGAAAATTCACCATCAGCAATTGATTGCCATGGAAAATTTACCGCCAGCAATTGATTGTTTTATTTCTCATTATACTATTAAAATTAAATTCCTTAGCGATGAATAGTGAATTTTCCTTACCCTTAATTTAAACAAAGGCATCAATACCATAGTATATTTAATCCTTAAATAATTGCTTTATTTCTGATTATAATATAAAATTAAAATTCTTGACAATAAGTGGTGAATTTTCCTTGGCAATAAACTTCTGGTGGTAAATTTTCCATGGCGATCAATTGCTGGCGGTAAATTGTTTGTGGTAAACTTTCTGGATGTCATAGAACAATGGGGATTTACTGTAGTGATTTCTCCATATTTTTGTGTTCTCCCCCTTATTAAACCCCATGCCCTATCAACTTTACTGCACATATTATTATCACACTGTATAATCTTTTGCAATCTAGTGGTTACATTACTGACATGTTTAAACAGCTAAAATTGCTCTAAATACCATTAACTGACCTTTCATTATTATGGTACAGAATCTGAGCACAAAGTTTTCAGAAAATTTCCATTGTGGTTTTTACTGAATGCTTTTATGAAATATCTTATGTGAAACATTATGATTAAGTTAGGTTATAAACTTTTTATTGGTATGAAGAAAAGAAAATATCTTTAATGAAATAGGTTAATAATTCTTACATACTAAATGCTTATATTCACAGCGCTGCCACTAGTTTCATTGTCTGGGGTGCAAAAATTCTTCAAATATGAGAAGAAATATAATATTAACTGCAAAATATACTCTTATCCAATTGCTAATGTGACATGCTCATTTATCAATTGCACAGACTATATGCATTGTGATAAAATGGAAAACATTATTTGGCAGGTAAGCTTTATATTTACCATATACCATAATTTTAAACTTTAATTTTATTAATAAACAGTAACTGAAAACCATGATTAATGACTTTTCCATTATTTTCTTTGATTAGCTATAAAATAAATATTTAAACTCACGCAGCTACTACAAAATGTGGTGTATGGTCATTTTTTACTAAATATATTTTTCTGTTTTTAAAAAAGGGTTGACAAGGGGATTTGTAAGGAGTATTTTTCATAGAATGAATTATATATTTTTTTAATTCTGAAAATATCAATCTCATTATATTTTTGTACCATTATGTTTATTCTCTATTTTTATAGTATGTACATATGTATTTATACCTACATCTTCTCTTTTGTGGTTTTATTGACATGTCCTATGTCATGTTCTGATCTTGGGCTGATGAACTATTATTATTATTATACAATTTTTAATATAACTTGACCTGTATGTCGTGTTTCAAATTCCAATAACTAATACATTTTGAGCACTTCCATGTGAGCTAGAAGTAGGAAATTTTGACTTTTTATATGTTATGGTACACCCCCAACATAAAAATTTGCAAATCTGAGAAAAAAGTCCTGAGCTTGATTCCTGGGGATTATTTCAAATTCCCATACGATAACATGTAAATACGATTTTTTAAAGTGCAAGCTTCTATTCTTTTGCAAATTTAAACAGAAAGAAATTGACCTTATGATCTTTGGACCTGGTCTGTTTTAAAGAAAAATGAATCGGTTTCTTATTCTTATTGTCGATTTCCATCTTCAGTTCGAAATTGCTCAAATTATACGTTTAATTCACATATTTTGGGGAAAAAACTGCTTTTTAGTGGGATGTTGCCTTGACGACCATGACACTGTTTAACTTCAAGCTTATATTGTTGTCTTCTTAAGCATAGGAAAAGTGTGCTTTGAATGCTTTAATACGAGAGAAGGAAGGAGGGAGAGGGATGGAGGGAGAGGGAGGAGGGATAGTAAGGGAGAGAGAAAGAAAGAGAGGGAGTTAAAACTTACAATGAATTGTCTATTAGTGAGACTAAAAACCTAAAAGTAAATAAAATAAAAATCTGATGTGGCCAACACATGATTTTCTCCATATTTGGGTATAGATATTTAAATTATTATGAATAGCATTATGAGGCAAAATTATTATTTCGTATCGTAAAAGAATACAGTCGTCCTTATTGCCGTAAATTACGTAGGTATATTTTGAATATGTTTACAGAATTCACCGCTACATGGCAGTGGCGATGTATACTGGAAATTACGAATAAGTGAAATATCTCCGAAAAGGATGGTTCTACGAAAAATTGTTTCAAACAAAACTTGGAAGAAATATTATTCTCTACAACTATTGGTCCTCACAAAGATTACCAATAATGACATTTTTAAGGAGATATTTGACGGAAACCGAAAAAACCGGTTATTTATAAATAATTCCTAAACAATAACTGCTATGGAAAATTGTTTCAAATAAAATTTGTAGGAAATTACATTCTCTATAATATATGTATGGAGTTGTATATACAACAATGACGTATTATCGGAGAAATATCGCAAAAACCGAATCGGGTTTCGAATAAACCGACTTCCGGTTAACCAGTATTATCCAAAAACTAATCAGCTCTTTTTGCTCATATCAAAGTGTTATATATGAAATTTGGTAATGATATTGCAAGTACTTTTCGAGTTAGAGAGTCCACAATCACATACATACACAGACATCATTCTGAAAATAGTCTAAACGTGTTCTAGGGAACTCAAAACATGTATTTCCATTGAAATCTTGAAGTCGATTTTTTTCGTGATCGCAATACTTTCCCTATACTACGTATGGAGAAAGTAAAAATTACTTTTTTATGTTATACAACTTTTATATTAAGGGCACTAAAAACCTAAAAATAAATTAAATTTTGAAATGGGGTGTCTTCTGTTGTGATAGATACTCAAATTTCCTTATTAATAACATATCTAGTGTTAGGGTACTAATTAACGAAATTTGAACAAATCTTAATATAAAAGTTGTGTGGCTAATCAGCTGATAATAAAGCTATAGGAATGTTTGATGTTTGGTATATTGATGTTTGTTATTAGGTTTTCCATGCTTTAGTATTTAATTTGTAGATCCATCAGATCAGCTTTGCAAAAGCCACACAACTTTTATATTAAGATGCATTCAAATTACTAGATATGTTATTAATATGGAAATTTGAGAATCTATCACAACAGATGACACTCACCCCATGTCGAAATTTAATTTATTTTTAGGTTTTTAGTGCCTTTAATATGAAAGTTATACATATAATGTAAAAAAGTAATTTTTATTTTATTTATTATTAATAGAGAAACTAACAATTTGAGTGCACTAAGTTTTTATCACTTTCTAAACATGTCATATTTTGGCTTCTACTGATCTAACAGTGACTAGCTTTTTATACCTCTTGAAAGATTATGAACAACGGTTTAAGTTGAAGGCTTTCACAGAATTGCCTATAGTGGTTTTTGTTTCACTGCATAGAGATCGTTGATGGCATGCATTCCAGTATGCATCTTCTTCATCCTGGAGATGTATGCTGGAACACATGAAATGTTCGGAACCAACAATGATCTCCATGCAGCGAAAACTGAAAACTACTCTGTAAATGGTAAATGTCTAATATTATGATGCCATTCCTACCAAAACATGTTGGAACTGTGTCGTTCCAAATCCTTCTGGCACCGACTTGATGGTGCCAAAGTGAACTAAAATCCTTCAAACAACCTCTCCTTATAACATTGGTTATTATGTGAAAAACTCCTTCAATTTACATTGCAGTTCTCAGGAATGCATCCTTGAGGAAAATTGGGGTATACCAGTATATAAAATAATGTCACTGCTTTTAATGAATTTATTTACATGCAGTTTGACATATAGCAATAATGCTGCTGTTCTTAGGGGAGAGAGCTTGACAGTAGCTGGGTACAAAACTTAGTATATTATTATGTCCTTAGAAACTGCAGGTGACTCCTGAGATTCAACAGTCCGAGATTCGACCAAATCGAGAATTCAACCGGTCAAATCGACCCAGCTGATCGATCTGTCGAATTAGAAACTAGTTTACGTGACGTAATTTTCGGCCTGCCTGAACACGAGAGGCTTAGTTTCAGTCTAGACATTGTTATTTCTGCTCTAATTTTTTTAATTTGTCCTGATTTGACATTCGACTGTTCAAGATTCGACCACGTTTTCAGGAATGCATCCCCGTCGAATCTCGGGAGTCACCTGTATATTAAATATATATTTTCTCTGTGGGTGTCAGTATTCTCCAATCTGACCTTTACAACTTGATTATAGATTCCTGATCAATCTACTGCCTTTCCAATCCACACCTACCTCCTTCATTATCTTCATCAGCAATACTCAATTTACTTTATCAAAGGTCTTCTGCCTGTCGATGATACATGCACAGCAATCTTGGTTGTATTCTATTGCTCTTTGTGATATTATTCTAATACATTGATAGCATATCTTACTCCTCATCTGCTTCTGAAACCAAA
Source organism: Uropetala carovei (assembly GCA_036926305.1). Classification (NCBI taxonomy): domain Eukaryota; kingdom Metazoa; phylum Arthropoda; class Insecta; order Odonata; family Petaluridae; genus Uropetala; species Uropetala carovei. The sequence continues at coordinate 1,904,145 of JAXCHB010000164.1, forward strand.
CTTGTCTTCCCCTGGCATTTCTTCAACCTTTTTCTCTAGCTCTTTATTAAGGATCCTTGTGATGGTCTTTGAAGGGTGTGACAGTAAGCTTATCATTTTAAATACTAGCTGTATAACTTGAATTCTAATCAAAACCTTTTCAGCTAATTTAGTCTGTTTTATTCAATTATTCTTTTAGAAATTGTTTACTGAAATTATTATTCCCAAATATGGTAACAAAATTTATTTAATGCTAAAGTAATTTCCATCATTTCACTCATTTTATTTAATGTTAAAGTATTTTAATTTTACTATTCTATTAATAGGAAAAGACGCCACAGAAGAATTTATCTGCTGATCTTTCTCTAAAAGCTGTAACTTCTGGAAAACTACAGTGCAAAGCATGTAATACTATAGGCTGCAAAACAGAATCTGCCAATTTTTTTGTTGCAGGTTAGTGTTTGTTTATATTAAAAATATAATTTTCAATTTTAAATTTGTGTTTATGTTTCAAATAATGAAAACTTTGTATAAACGCAACGCAAATGTCATTCAAATGATCATAGTAATGCATGTAAATCTCTTCCAATTTTATACTTATATGCAAAATATTTTAGGACATTAAATATCAAACTAAAAATATAATTAGTAATTTAAGGAGATCCAGAAAATATGTGCATTAAAACAGATACATCAGGGCCATGCTGATAGATAAGGCAGAAATGTGACTGCCTCAGATACCTCTCAAAAGGGGTGACAGAATTTGACTAAAATGAAAATCTATTCAAAACATTCCTAATATGCTGAACCTAGGTTTTTGGCTTATCCCACATATTTATTTTTGTGTTAACTGCCAACGTTACCTCTCCTTTGCCGGAGGTTTCTTCAGGGCAATCTCGCCAGGTGCCATCATGTATACTTTATATATACTAAGGTAAAAAAAAAATTTACACGGGATAACCCAAAAAAACCTAAGTTCAGCATGACAAGCACCCACAAAAGCTTCAACTAATTAATATTCCTAATAGTTTTTTATATGGATCAGTCCTTTATTTAAAAAATTACCAAAGGCCTATCTTAAAAATGTTTATGCTAAGTTGACGTTGAGCTGCATGTTACCATTTTTTAGTGGAATTCCTTAACACACTCACGCAAAGCAGGGTAGAGTAAACAAGTTTGTTACAAAATTAAAGACTTGTCATATTTCACCTCAGGTGACAGAATTTCTGTGCATGATACTGGATACAATGATTGTTCTGGATTCCAAAGTACTAACTTTTATGAAAGAAAAATTACCTTATTTAGTCAAATAATCTTGGTATAAAATTATATTAATTGTTGATTATCTGTTAGGTATAATAATAGACATTTACTTTATACTATTTTTCCCTTCTTATGGCGCATGACCTTGAGTGCACTGGTGAAAGTGCTACTGTTGCAGCCAATCAGACATGAGTGACAAGCAATGCAGGGGTGGGGGATGTTCCGAGAGCTGCAAGCAGTGGTGGAAGGGGAAACCCTCTCATTGGCCATTCGCTCTTCCAAGGTCATGCGCCATAAGACGGGAAAAATAGTATAGTAGTGCAACAGAAAAATATTTTCTGGAGAAAAAAGCTCTGCCAATATAGGTACAAATTTGAGAAATAAATTTCTATGGCAAGAAAAGAAGAAAGAATAAGATTTTAATTAATGTATGCCATCAAAGACAACTTTGGTAAGTGTAGACACTGGTCTTCTTTGTTATGCTTATAGATGTGGTTGTAGTTCCCAGGTGGGACTGTGCCTTTGGAAAGCAGGAATTTGAATATTTTTTTAAGATGGTTTGGGTTTTTTATGTTGGGTCCAATTCATTTGAGTTAGGTTGGTTGTGTTGGGCTGGTTTGTGTTAAAATTCCATGAATACAGTGAATAATGATACCTAAATTTGAAAGAGGATTTCATTACTTGCATTAATCTCTCTTCACTGTATTTGTCACATTTTAATGCTAACCACATCAACCACCCCAACACAACCATCCAAACCTAATACATCTCAACTTCGTTCCAGGACATTTCGTCCAAAGATATTTTGCCCAAAGACATTTCATCCTAAGACATTTCATCCAAGGACATTTTGTCCAATGGGTATTTTGTCCAAAGACAATTCGTCCAATGGATATTTTGTCCAAAGGCAATTCGTCCAATGGATATTTCACCCAAAGACTTTTCGTCCAATGTTTATTTCGTCCAACGACATTTCGTCCAGAGGAATAGGGAGAGGGGAGGACGGGGAGGGAGGACAAGTAAAGTTTATCAGATATAGGCGATATGGGTATCTATCAACTCAGAATTAAACATAGATTTAATAAAATTATAATTTAAAACCGAAAACACATTCATTGAGGGAAAATATACACTAAGACCTGGGGAAGAGTCATAAACCCTTCTCTAAGGGGAGAGAGGGAGAGAAAAAAAGAGAAAAAATCTAAAAAAAATGCTCCCTTATTTCGATTTTTCTTTTATCAGGATTGAAAAAAACAAAACGAATTACTACACTTATTTGTTCTTGATGACTCAAATCAGGAGTGCAGTGCAATTGAACAGAGCAATATTTAGAATTTTTAAGCATATTTGAAATTTTTTCCTTAATTTTGGTTGCAAGGAGCTCAATTATTTCATTCTGAATTTTTTCACCAGTATAATGCGGGACTTGTCCCCCCTCCCCATCCTCCCCCCTACATTGCCAGAATTTTTTTCATTTTAATTTATGATTTTATTAAATCTATGTTTAATTCTGAGTCGATAGATACCCATATCGCCTATATCTCATAAAGTTTACTTGTCCCCCCTTCCCTTTCTTCCCCTCCACCAATTCATCTGGACGAAATGTCTTTGGACGAAATATCCATTGGACGAAATGTCGTTGGATGAAATACTCATTGGACGAATTGTCCCTGGACGAAATACCCATTGGACCAAATGTCCTTGGACGAAATGCCTTTGGACAAAATGTCTGTGAACCCTCAACCCAATCCACCCAAACAACAAACCTAACCAAACTAATGCACACAGTTGAAGTTCCATTATCAAAAGGCACTTTCCCTCATGGAAACTGCTTCTGAGAAAAACAATAGAAGACCATTGTCTGCGCTCACTAAAGATATCTTTAATTGCTAATACACCCACTGCCAGAATGTTTACAAATGAGATTTATTCCTAAAAAACACTTTATAAAACAGAAATTCATAAAATGAAGGCACTTTTTCCATTACTTTATAGCTAAAAATTCGTGTTCCCAGCACAACAACTTTGGTGGAGAAGATTTTGAAAAATAGCAAATAACCCAATTGGACAATAAAGTATTGCTGGCAATTTGAAATTAACCAAATTCATGACTTTTCTCTCAGTCTGCAGTTTTTATTGGCAGATGCCAGCAGTGTGATGATGTGGGAGATATTCATACCCATGTAATACCTATTTGCAAATTGGTGACTTGACAAAAAATTCGTAAAGCCAAAAAAAATTCACAAATTGAAAATTCATGTACCAAAGGTTCAATGGCATTAAAGGGAAAGTTTGTAAAATGAACATTCATAAACTGAGGACTGGGTATATTTTATTAAATCTTCATACTTTTCTATTATCATTCCTATAAATTTGTTTTTCTAATTTTTATACATATTGGAAGATTTTTTTCCCCAGTAGATATTGTTCAGGTATATCTCCAAAGTAAATAATCATTAATAGTGCTCCTACTATGGGTGAATTAAACAAAAACAACGTGACTAAAATCCATTATTATCTTACTAAAAAGCAATAAGAAAACTAATCACTAATTTGAATAAAACTTAGGCTTTTTAATTCTTTGAATGATATGTTTTAATTCGATGATCATACCTGTGAGATTTTATAAATTTGAAAGTTACTGATAATTAGATTATAAAAATGAGTTATCATTGCAGAGGACTTTTCTAAGTTTTCTTCCAAATTCATGTATTGGCATTAGAGATGCACCAAATATGGTTGTTGGCCGAATGCCGAATGGCCAAATATTAAAGTCGACATTCGGTCGAAACCGAAGCCTTAGCATTAATTTTTAAATTACCAAGATAAAACTGAAAATTTATCAACTAACCTTTTAATTTATTTATGTTTTGTTTTTTGCTGCCAGTAGCAATACTCAAATTTCAAAAGTTTTATTTTATGATGCAAAAACAATAATTTCTCTGCATTGTCTTCCACCAGATTGCTTCTGCGGTATTGAACACCCGCGAAGTTAAAAATTCACTCACTTTCCACAGAGGTTGCAGGAAGGGCGAGATATTTCTGTGCAAGCTTTGCCAATGTCGAATACTGCTGGTTTATTCTTTGGAACCAAGTTTTTGGACATTCCTTTTTTTTTTAACAGTGCCTCGCCAAGTTATTGAATAATCTCCTGTTTAACTCCAGACAATACACAATTTCATTAAAACAATCCCATAAACTGACATAACAATAGCACTCTCTTTTGTCTCTTTTGCTTTTATTATTTTGCTTCCACTTGCTGCTTCACTCTATCGTCTGTGAAAAATTTGGGTACTTTCCTGTTAACGGGAATACCTAAAAAAATGAACATGTATTGTTATGATTGTTTGAGAGGATATAACATTGAAAGGATATTTTGACGTATTGTTGGATTTACGATATTTTATTTTAAAAACAACATTAACAGAAACTGATTGGCCAGTCTCGACATTTACAAACCCAATCTCCGGACAACGTGGAGGGTTTCTTTGGTTCTGGGCGAGGTGAAGGGTGCGGTAGCGCCCGGAGACGACTACCCATTACAACAAAGCGAGCCGAAGGCTCGTCGATATATCCTCTCAATTTGCGGCACAACAGTCAAGAGGATATAACATTGAAACACACATAACTGAAGTGTGTGAATATAGCATCTTATAATTGTGTATCCTAGATTGCTCATTACCTTTACCATATCTGTTCCATGTATTTACAGTTTGTATTGCTTTCATTTACAATACTTTTTTATTAGGCAATTTGGCAATAACAGAAAATCTGTGTAAAGCAAAAAAACACGGTTTCCTCCAAAGTCTCTAGGTTTCAGATTAAAATCTCCATGTCACGAAAGTCTTAAAGTTGGCAACCCTAATCTATAACCAAAGCTTTTAATGTTTAAATTTGCACAAGCACTTTATAAACACCCTGCATATTGTTAAATAATAATGAATATTCCATATTCATCTCTTCATTTAAAAAAGTAAAAATATAGAAATAATTAGGTATTTAGATAATATTCAGTTATTCGGCCTTGAATACACCGAGGCCAAAGCAGAAGCCGAATAGTAGATTTAGTAGATATTCGGCCGAATGCCAAAGCCGAATCCGAACTTCGGTGCATCTCTAATTGGCATACAGTATGCCTGAATAAATGACATTCCAAGTTAATGGATGTAGGTGTCAGCAATGATATCAGTAGGTTTCCATGTATGTTTATAATATTCAAATGGTTAGAACTGACTAGAACATGAATACAGAATATAAATGATTATGTCAAACTAGTGTAATGCACGTTGAAATATCAACCTAAGAATTATAGATAGATAGATAGATTATTAATATTTTCATTTAAAATAATTAATATCACACTTTTACATACGAAATATTTTGCCATATACAACATTTCTAGTGAATATTCTGTTGTTGACGGGCTATCTTTAGTTAAACTTAAAATAGTTGCCTCTCTTTCCTTCCCTCTCCCCCCTCTCCCTCCCTCCTCTCTCCCCCATCTTACACCCTCTCTCCCCCCTCCTCATTTCTCCCCTTCCCCCTCCCTCCCCTCCCTCCCCTTCCCCCTCCCCCCCCTCTACTCCCCCACCCTCTCGCTCGCTCCTCTACCTCTCCCCCCCCCCTCTCTCGTATTCAAAGCATTCAAAGCACGTTTATACCCATAAGGATTGAATTAACAATATGATATACAGGTCTAACAATGGAATTGATAGCCAAGGCAACATTCCGTTAAAATTGCAATATTTCCACAAAATATGTGAATTAAACGTATAACATGAGTGATTTCCAATTGTATGCGGGAAAAGATGAACAGAATAAGAAGCTTTGTAATTTTTTCTTCAAAATGGTTCAGATCCAAAGATCGTAGGTTAATTCCTTCTAATTTTAATTTCCAAATAATAAAAGCCTGCACATCAAAAAATTTATTTTTACATGTTAACTTATGGAAAATGGAAATGTCTTCCTTGTAATCGAACCCAAGACTTTTTTGTAGATTTATTTTCATCATTACCTTAAAATATGTTAATCAAGCATCCTTGCCAAATTTCAATGTTTTACCTATTCGGGAAGTTTGTTAAAACGCTCTATATCGGCCATCGTGAAAGAGTGACCAACCAACCAACAGACCTGGGCTATTATAGTATAAAATAATTTATACATAACCATTATACTCATAGAATAAATAACTATTTTTACAATGAAGAACCATCATTTAGTATCTCATTATTAATATTAATTAACTTTTACAAAATAGAAATTGCACATTTGTATAGTGCTGAAAGCTTTGGTTTAAAATACTTTTCATTGCTCATTACTTAAATTCTCAATATACAGGAAATTCCCGAGATTCGACGGGGATGCGTTCCTGAAAACGTGGCCGAATCTTGAATCAGCACAAATTCAAAAAATTAGAGCAGAAATAACGATGTCTAGACTGAAACTAAACCCCTCGTGGTTGGGCGGGACAAAAATTATGTCGCGTAAACTAGTTCCTAATTGGACTGATCGATCAGCTGGGTCAAATAAGTGGGTTTCGACCAATCGAATTCTCGAGTTGGTCGAATCTCGAACGGTCGAATCTCGGGAGTCGCCTGTATTTAATCCAGTGGAAATTGGCATATGAGATCAATCATAATAATAAATTAAATTAAGCTATATTAATCCTCGAATCTTTAATCAAATCTAGATTCTGAAGAAGGAATCCATCTTAGTGGTCCAAGTTCTACCACTGAAGGAAATAATGTAACCTTCGTATGCTCTGCATCAAAATATAATTTCACAAATAAAATAACATGGTGGTGGAGATCCAGAAATAAAAGTGATTTTCATCAAATTGTCTTCCACAAAGGTGAAGTTACATCTATATGATTATACTAGTTAATGTGTGCTTGCATTCTGCAAGCATTTTAAAGGTTTAGCATATTTGCAATTTAAAATTATTCCCAATGAATTTTGAGACTATCAACATATATTTGCCACAGTATCACTACGTTAAATAGAAATTACTTTCTGGGATCAAATGGTTTAAATTTAAAAAATAATGTGCTTGAAAAACTTGACTTGAAATAGGGAAAAACAGCCGTTCAGAAGCTTTATCATGAGCTTCCTACAGTTATGTGGTGAATGTATTTCAAAATGACGGCAAATGAAAATAATGTAAAATTTGTTTTTCCTTATAGGTTTATACCATGTTGATTCTACTTCTCATTTCACATTTGAAAGTAAGCTTTATATATATAATATCTCCTACAAAGAACACAATGGGAAATACCTTTGCAAAGCAAGAAGTTCTACTTCTACGGTATCTTCAGTAGATTCCAATCCAGTAAATTTGGTAATTATAGGTATGTAAAATATATATATATTATAAGTCATTATACTATGCTTCTTAAATGATTATAATATTATTAAACAGTATTACTTAACAGTATAAATTTTATAAAATTTTCACGTTATTTTTCTGAATATCATTTGATATCTGCTAAAAATTTTCATTGTTAGACGACCAAGGTCTAATTTTTTTACTTGATTTCAGAAAAGAAATCCCCATCCTTTATACATCAGATAAAAGATTCTTACTCATGTTATGTTGGTGATGGAACCTGGCTTGACTGCAGAGTTCATGGTATTCCAGAACCTGAAATACACTGGTTTAAGGTTAGCCATTTAACGAAAAATTTATGTAAAGTAGCTAAGTCTGGAAAGAGTACAGAATATGTACAGTATAGAACATTTTAACCAGCATGCTTTGGATTTGGTGATAGCCGGTTAACTAGAATATACCCATAAAAATGCTCGGAAAGTGCTAAAAACCACTGGAACAGTGTTCTGGTCCGTCGCATGTGTCGATAATATTGTTCTGTCTCGCCAAACATCTAGTAATACCATTTTGTTAACTTCATTTAATTAAAAGAATATGAAAAATTTTCTCTACTTTTCTTCATTGTAGTACATAAGCAATAATTTAAAATTTAACTCCATTGTAAATGTTCTATCAGTTATTTCGCATCCACTGCTTTCAGTTCCATCACCAGAAATTGCATTTTGTTTCATAATATTTTCCAATTCGAACACTATTATAATATATACCTGTACTGTAGATAATAAAATAAACTACAGTAAATGGGTACTTTCAAATATAAAGTCCTTTATCCCTTCCAAATTATGTGCTCACTTGTTCACCGGAGGAATGTACCCAACACATATTGGTGAACCGGGTAATTACTAGCAAGGCATTAAACTTAAATTTCTTTCTCTTAACAAATTTTTGAAAAATGCATTATTTTTTAAAATAGCCAGTTTACTGGATTTCCGTATAAGTGGAATCTGGATAAAAGGTTCTATACTGTATATATTTTCATTTCTCCAATATATCATTATTAAATATGAACTGGCTCTTTATGGATTATCTACATTTTATGCCAACACATATGAACTTCAGAGATAATTATCTCCGTAAAATATAACAATATTCTGCATAAAATTTGAAATAGTAAAATATGTATCTTTGAAAACTTCTAAGTAGACTAACTAACTTATTATTATTATTATATAGTTCTCTGACATAAGACATCTTTTATTTAAAATAAAATTGTCCTCTCAATCTATTTCTACCCTGAGCTATATCACATCGAGGTGGTTGGTTTGAACGATACTAATCAAATACTTTTTAATATTACTTTTATATTGACTATTGGAACTTAATTTTCACATTTACTTGTTAAGGAGTGATTGAACCTCGTGGCATAAATTGCTGGAATTTATGATTATTATTATTATAGTTCTCTGTCCTAGGACAGGTCCTTTATTTAAAATAAAACTGTGCTCAAAATCTTTAGATGAGGGAGTAGTTCCTTTGATATGGAAAACAGCCCACGTTACACCAATACATAAAACGGGAAGTAAATTAAAAGTGGAGAACTACCGCCCTATATCGTTGATGTCAATCTTCTGTAAGGTTTTTGAGTACATTATCGGTAGCTCAATAATGCGATTTCTTGAAAGCAAAGAAGCGCTTAATAGAAACCAGCATGGTTTCCGTCGAGGCAGGTCATGCGAGACTCAGTTAGCTCTACTCACACATGATATTGTGAAAGCATCGGATAAAGGAATAGGAGTTGATGCAGTATTTTTTGACTTTAGGAAAGCCTTCGACACCGTTTCTCACGTAAAAATAGTTCAAAAATTAAGGGCTTATTCAATTAACAAGAAAATTGTAAATTGGATCGTCTCATTCCTGTCCGATAGAACCCAGAGTGTAGTTCTCGATGGAGTTGCATCAGACGTCGTCAAAGTGACTTCCGGCGTGCCTCAGGGAAGTGTAATCAGACCTCTGTTATTCTTGATATATATAAATGATTTAGTGGATAATATAAAGTGTAAAGTTAAGACTCTTCGTGGATGACACACCTGTGTATGGAGAAATCAACACAATACACGACCAGGAGAATTTGCAAAGGCACCTTCAGGCTATTACGAAATGGCGTAAAGATTGGCAACTCGACCTGAATATAGAGAAATGCGCCGCAATGAATTTCAACCGTTACCCATACCAAATATCTGAATTAAAGCTAAAATACATCAATAGCTACAAATACCTAGGAGTAACTCTCAGTAGCAATTTGTCTAGTATAGAGCATATCAAAACCATTATAGCATTGGCAAACAGAGTTCAAGGGCTTTCCACCAGAGTCCTGCGGGGATGCCCCTTGAATGTGAAGGAAATTGCATACTTTTCTCTAATCCGACCCATAGTGGAATACTGTTGCGCCATCTGGGACCCTTTCGAGGAGGGCCTAACTAGGGAGCTCGAAATGGTTCAGCGTAGAGTGGCTAGATTTGTAAAAGGAGAATATCGGTATGATGCGAGTGTATCAGAGATATTGAGGGATCTGAAATGGCAGACGTTGAAGAGTAGAAGAATTGAATACAAAAGGAAACTATTTGAAAAATTCGAAAGCTCTGAATTCGTTGAAGATGTATGCGGCATAGTTGTCCCCATCGGTGTTAGAGAACGTAATGTTAGATCAGAGTGCAGGAGAAAATATGTCAAAACAATCGCTAGAACAGAGAAATACTACAGATCCTTTTTCCCAGACGCGATAAGACAGTCCAACAGAGGAATTAGTTACAGTTCACTTGGTGTTGTGACACCCCTTGCCAAACACTTCTGGCAGCTTGCAGGGTATTGATGTAGATGTAGATGAATTAACAAAACAAATTCTGAGGAACCTCTAAAATCACTTAAATGTGTATGTGATACGTTTTTCTTCTAAAAAAGACAGCTTGGAGGGTTTATGATACAGATTCGTTGATGTAATGAAATCCTTAAATGTGTTAAAAATATTACAAGTATTACAGAAATGGCAGACATTCTTCTGATTGATAAGTGAACTAGCTCCTAGTTTTCCAGCTGTTTGCACCATATTCATGCTTTTCCTAACATTGCCAGTAACGAAACTGAAAATAATAAAAAGTTATTTACGAAGTACCATATTCGAAGAACCACTAAATGGCTTAGCAGTTCTTTTAATCTAGAAAGAAACAGTAAGAAAATTGGATACTTCCAAAATTATAGAAGTTTTTGCTAAGGAAAAGGTCAGGAGAAAAAGTATTTAAAGGATTTAAGTAAAACATTTTAATGTAACACTGTAAGTATTTCTAAAAAATCATACAATATTTATGTTAAGCAAAATTTTTCATCTTCATGGAAAGGTTTTGTGTTAAAATTTTTAATAAAGAGATTTTTGCTAATAAACATGAGAAATTTTGTTAAATTTCATAATTACAAAAACTTGTATATTTTGATGTAATTTTGTATTTATGTAATGTTATAAAACATTTATAAAGGCAAATGTGTTCGTTTTTATGAAATTGTTTTGTTTTTAAATTCAATTAGAAACTAATGTGATAGGGGCCCACTTTCTCAAAGGATAGTTATGCCACTGCCTATAATACTTTTAAAACTGTTGATTTATTTATTTAACATTTTTGTGGCATAATATCACCTGCAGCTGCCAGGCTTACTGTGAAACCCAGTTTGAGAAGCAGTGCTCTACTTGGTCTCAATTTTGCTAGTTTGAAATTTTCATACCTTTCACCTAATTTTCATGGTTTCCTGGCTTTCCCATTAAACATGTCTCAAACTAATATTCATGTATATTGTAATTGAGCATTTTAGATTTAAATGCTTTAATAACCCTTTTGTCATTTACATTTTTACCTCTAGGATGGAAAAAGTATGAATTTACTGGGAAACAGCTCTCACCTACAATTCCATGACAGAAGACAAGTAATAGTTATTGAAGGTTGTGAAACTGAAGATACGGGAACTTATGAATGTATTGTTACTAACATCGCTGGGGTAAATGAAAGGAGTTTCGATGTCACAGTCAATCAGTGTGAGAATAACTCCAGTGGTTCTTGACTCCAAAATAAAGTACATAGCAAATTAATTGTTGAAACATACAATGCATGAAACAGTGTTTCTTTTTTACAATTTGGTTACTCTTTTGTTTTCTAGTGACCCAGCAGCCAGATTCAAATTCCGAAATAATTGCTCCTGTCATATCAATAGTGTTTATCATTCTTTTTGCTATAGTGATATACCTTGTGTGGAGGATAAAAAAAGAAAGAGTAAGTAAATGGTGTAAATTTTTTAAGACTTAAGTTATTAGTCTTGTGATAGACCTCACTAATAAATTAAAAGAATTAGGATTTTAGACTGCAGCACTCTTTCCTTCTCCAACCTGTGAGAATTTAATAATTAAACGTGATTACTGTAAATGCTGATTTTGTTGTTACTTACCATATATACTCCTGTATAAGGCACAGTTTGAAGAACAAATTTTTAGGTCATAAAGTAGGGGTGCGCATTATACATGGGTAACACTTCTGTACGCTTAAAACCAAAAATTACAGTGTACCCACTTCGCACCAGATTCTCGCTTTTTGGGTGAATTAAGGGGAAAACCACACTATCGGTATTCCAGGTTATACATGTATTAATTATATGTAGAGAACACCTAATTACTTATATACAGTTATAATTCCATCCTCTCCAACTAATCCACATTTCACTAGCTCATCAGCTGATTGCTGTAATTTTTGAAAAATCGCCAGAGAGACTTCCGGAAAAACCAGCATAAAAAAACATAGAATAAGCAAATTGAAATAATTTTATTTAGCTAATGATTCTAGTATGTACAATTAACAATGTGAGTAATTTAAAATCCATAGAATGTAGAATGACATGTATGAACTTAATCTTACCTGTCACGTTCCCTATTTCCCGATTTGTTTATAAATTTTTGCATTATTCCTTCTATTAAACAGTTTTGGAATGAGTTAGGAAAGAGAGAACCAAAATCCACTATAAATCAAAACTCCATCTATTTTATAGATCCCTTTTTGCCTGATTTAAAAGGATTGGCAGCAGTGGCACTGCAGTTTTCTACGCAGCATCAGTTTGGCAAATCTATTGTATGAAGTTGCTGCCATCTCAAGTCATTTGCTTTCATTGTTGATGAAGTCTCTCTAAGACGTAATGTGGAGCTTATTGAACATAATACTTATGGTCAAGTCCAAGCATTTTAAAATTGTTAACTGGTGATAATTTAATGCTTTGATGTATTTAGTTCTGGTACTTTAGTTAATACTTAACATGATGATATAGTTTTGTTCTTATAGCCAAGGGTGCGCGTTATACATGGGATATAAGAAAAAGACAGGATTTTTTGGCAAAAAGTACCGGTGCGCGTTATACACAAGGATACATTATACACAAGTATATATGGTAGATCTTATGAATTTTTTACAAAGAATGAATTAATTAGAAATATAATAAAATATATAATTTTTTTTCCATTTTAAATTAAAAACAACCTTGTGCACAGTCATCACTCCTTCCTGGAAAACACCATGAACAGTATAGAACCCTTTATCTGGATTCCACTTATCCAGAAAACCAGTTAACCAGCTATTTTTAAAAATAATGTATTTTTCCAAAATTTGTTAGGAGAAAGAAATTTAAATTTAATGCGTTGCTAAAAATTACCCGGCTCATCACCGTGCATAGGGTGTGCATCGGTGAACAAGTGAACATGTAATTTGGAAGTGAACAAGGAATTTATATTGGAAAGTACCCAATTACTGTCATACTTCTATTACTGTATTGTACAGGTATATATTATAATAGTGTTCGAAATGGAAAATAGTATTACCAAACAGAACACAATTTCTGGTAGTGGAACTGAAAGCAGTAGATGCAAAATAACTGATAGAACATTTACAATCGATTTGAGCTTTAAATTATTCCTTATGTACTATGATGAAGAAAAGTAAAGAAAAATTTTTTACATTATTTTTATTAAATGAAGTTAACAAAACGGTATTACTAAATGTTTGATGAGACAGAACCATATTATAAACATGCGACAGACCAGAACACCATTCTGGTGGGTTTTAGCTCTTTCCGAGCATAGTTTATGATTATATTCCAGATAACCGGAAATTCCAGATAATCAGCCAACCCCATATCCCAAGCTTGTTGGATAAATGATTCTATAGTGTAATAGGAAAGTGCATCATAACATAACATAAACCTATGGGAATGAGTGTGATAGGCACCCATTAGACTAATTTTCAATTTTAATACTACTTGTTTTAATATAGTAATAAAAGGATATAAATCTCACAAATTTCACTTTGTATACATGCTGCAATACATTTCATTATTAAACTCAGTACTGAATTAAGAGGCAAAATAAACACTGTAATAGTGTTAGAAGACAAACTGCATTATACTGTTCTGGATCATAAATTCTTTGTTAAAAATAAGATGGACCAACTATATATTAAATTTGTCACCTACCTTCGATAGTATTATACAGTGATGCAATTAAGACCTTTGCAGTGAAATTTGCTCATAATCCTTTTGTTATAAAATCATGAGAATGTAACAGAATAAAATAATCTAGAATCATTGCAAATACCTATAATTTTAATATAAAATGGTTTCCTATTCTGATTTTTCCAAAGCAAAGAGCAAATGGTATCCTACTCTGATTTTTCCAGAGCTAAGAGCACCAAGTATATTCAAGGAAATGCAAAATAGATTTAGGGCATAGATTCCATGGGCCTGTGCCTAGAAATTGCCCTGAGTCTAATTGCATCTCATTGGAATGCTAGCTAACAGTATCCTGTCTGTAAAAAGTGATTTATGAAAAAGCTTCAGATTATGGCAATATTCTCATACATATATGATAATCATTTCAGTGCATTATCATTGAGGGGATTTTGCATTACAACCCACGCCTTGCATTCTTTCTTTGCGCACATACATATAGATTTAGTTCGCGCTCAAACCGCTAATGTAAGCAGAGCAAAATTTTTTTCATACATAATTTATGAGGCCACTTACGTAAGTGCGGGTTTATGTAAGTCGAGGCTTACAAAACCCGGGGAGTGCCTGTATATCCCTGGTAACTGCTTCATGGATTTGTGACTTCATTAAATGAGCTATGAATAAACTTACCGCCTATTATATATAGTCTCACCTCCAGTCACAAACCATCAGTTGAGTATAATATTTCACATAAATGATGTAGGTATTTAGATGAAAGGAGTGATGTTTCTATTATTTTCAAATGATAAAAATCCGTTTAGATAATACGTATAGCCTTTATTACTTATTAGTCATGCTAAGATGTTAAATAACCCTCACTTAAAGCATGAATAATTTGCAAAAGAGGTAATCCATACATGATTTTTTTAAATATACTTCATTTTGAAGCTGCATGATAAGAAGGGTTAACTTTAAATTCTTAGAGTAGCTGAAAATGTCATTATAAAAATTCAAGTTTTTCTTCTCTCATTAGTTATAAAGAAGTCTTAATATATTATTCGGGCAGTAATTGCTGGTGGTTTTAAGCCAATAGAAAAAATAACTATGACATGTAATTATAAGCTTGATCAACTGCACTGCATGGAGTCATGAAATGCAAGTCAGATAGCTGCTGTGTCATTCTTATTCATCCATTGTTTTTGTTAAAAATTACATTTGTGACTTTATATTTTTGTTTCCATTTCATAGAAACATATACAAGCTTTAACTGCTCAAGATGTAACTGCTTTCCATGAGGGAGCATTACTGACAGTTGACCCAGATCTGGGCATTGATGAGCAAGCTGACCTTCTACCATACAATAAAGATTTTGAGTTTCCAAGAGATAAATTAAAATTTGGTGAGTATTATCATAAACTTTAAATATTTAAATGCATCATTAAACCTTTTTTATGACTGGGCCTAATACCAATCTTAATTTTGATGTGAATATTTTTCATAAATTAGCTGTTTTTTTCGTCTATTTGGTATAAATTAATAGTAAAAATGCCAATTATTACTTCATGCGTAATGTGCGATAAAAACCTAAGTGGCCAAGAGATAAATTGCGACAGTTGTAAATGCCCGATCCATGATGAATGCACACGACTTTCTCGCAATGAGCTTCAAAATATTAAATTGGCAAAAAGACGACTATTATTTTATTGTGATAAGTGCTACGGAATTAAAGATCATCGTGATGATATCCTTTCTGAATTACATGGGATTGTGCTCCAGTTAAAGGAAGAAACTGAAAAACTGAAATGTGAATACGCCACACATGTGGACGTTGTGAATTCTCCCGAGTGTATGGAAGACATCATCTCAGAAATTAACGACAGGAATTGGCATCCAAAGAATGTTATCTTACATGGAGTCAGTGAGAATGTTACAGGTAATGGAGTCGGTGACAATGAAAGTGGCCGAGTAGGTGATATACTACGGTCTGTTACCTCTGATGTAAACATTGACAGTGTTTACATATCAAGGATTTGTTCTCCCAACCCCAATAAATGTAGACCAATTAAGATACATTTCAATTCCAAAGAAGATGCTGTATTTTTCTTGCGGAACCAGAGAAAACTACTGATGGGCTATACAATGGACAATGATAGAACTCCTCTGCAACGGCAACATCTGGCGAAATTGAGGAATGAATTGGATGAGAGAAAGAAAAATGGTGAGAATGATATCGCTATTAAGTTCATTAGAGGTCATCCAAAAATTGTGAAACAGCAGCATCCAAAAAACTAGTTAAAAATACAGAATTCTGTATATATTACCAAAATGTAAGAGGTGTCCGAACTAAATTAGATAATATTAACCCTAGATCCACAACGTTGGAATTGAAATCAACCCCAGCGGTGTATATTGTGTTGTGCACAGGCGCCCAACTATCTCAAGGTCGCTGCTCTTTCAGTACCTTTCGCTTCAGTCGTCCTCTAGCCGCTGGAGATATAAGGTGAGTGAACACTGTCTTTTAACGCATGCTTCTGTCCCATTTCTTCGAGCGCCTCCGCAATGGGGTCGTATGCCACCCCATGTTGTGGTAAATGATATAAAATTTTGAAGTACTGTCGATTATTGTACATTTTATTCTTTTCAGTGGCGAGGGAATGGCCCATAATAAGCTATTTAAAAGCGATGAAAACATTAGGGATGAGCTGCTGAGACAACTAGCGGAAGAAGGAAAAGAAGATGGAGGCCTTGATGAATCCTGCAGTGAGTTAGAGGATGCTATTCTTACGAATGATGACGATGAAGATGATGAATTTGATGTGGGTGAAGCCATGGAATGTGATGCTTTTGAGGTTGATGAATCATTATTATTTTCTGATAGAAACTTCGTCCTTGGAAAAGATAATGAGACCATATGGACAAACCAACCTTTACATACCAGAAACTCTAGGACACCTTCAAAAAATATTGTAATTCACCTTCCTGGTCCAAAAGGACAAGCAATTGGACTCATAAAAGAGGTCGATTTATTCTCGTTGTTCGTGACTGATGAAATGATAAAAATGATAGTGCCCCATACTAACGAAGAAATCCAAAGAAAAGCTTCTAAATACACTACAGAACAACGATATGTTTTCCCGACAGATGTCAGAGATAAAAGCTCTGCTAGGGCTACTATACTTCTGTGGAATCCTAAAAAACTCCAGGGCTAACCGTTGCAGATATATTTTCTCCCATTTACGGCCCTCTGATGTTCAGATGCACCATGACGAAAAACCGATTTGAATTTCTGATTAGTGCCCTTCGTTTTGACACCAAAACTACCTGTCAAGAATGAGTTGAAAAAGACATATAGGGAATTTTGGGATTTATTTATAAGTCATTGTCTTGCATATTACATGCCATCTGAATATGTTACTATAGATGAAACTCTACTAAGTTTTAGAGGTAGATGCCCATTCAAGATGTACCTTCCATCAAAACCAGATAAATATGGTTTAAAGATTATTTCAATGTGCGATGCCAAAACATTTTACTTTTGCCGTGGAATTCCGTACATTGGCAAACAGAAGAAAAGAAAGAAAGGTGATTTGCTATTACCAACCCAATATGTATTGAGTCTGACTGAGTCCATCAGAGGATAATTGGTTGTCATCGTGTGAGGTGGCTGAAGAACTAACGAAAACTAAACTAACGAGAGACCAGTGATGACATCTCGTTTCTTGTATGAATCCGATAGAATGTTAGTCTCTTTCATTCCCAAGAAGAATAGAAACGTAATTTTGTTATCTTCTATGCATACTACTGGTGAAATTAATGAAAAAGGAATAAACCAGAGATTACTGAGTTTTATAATAGGACTAAAGATGGGGTGGATGTTTTTGACAAACTGTGCCATGGTAAGACAACCACAAGAAAGACTAGACTTTGGCCCTTGAGGTATTTTTATGGTACCTTGGACACTGCAGGTATAAATGCATATGTCTTATACAACTTCAATGGTGGAATGGAAAAGTGTTCCACATTCCTAAAAAACTCGCCTTTTCTTTGGCAAAACCCCAAATGAGACTGAGGATGCAGAATCTACATTTGCCTCGAGAGCTTCAAGCATGCATACGAAATTTTCTGGGTGAAGAAGAAAGAAGCAATGACGGACAGATACCTCAGCAACCTTCTCAAAAAAATTGAAGATGTGCAACTTGCCCCAGAAGCAGAGACAGAAAAGGAAGTGCACAATGCGGCAAGTGCAATCGAATTTTGTGTGGGGAGCACAAGAACATTATTTGTTCCTATTGTTTTGAATCAGGCTGTGACTCATAACCAGCTGTTACCATTTGCTTTATTATACTTAGATTTGATACTAGATATTACATTGATATTAGATTTTAGACACTAATGTTTTATTTCAGCATTTTTTTCTTTTTTTACTAATTTCAAGTTCCTGAGTTTCAATTTTTTGAATGTGTATTTTTATATGTATTTTTTGAATGGTACCGTTCATGCCTAAAACCATTATTTTTTGTAAAATAAAATATTATAAATAATATATATTATAAATTTTTTGTAAAATAAAATATTGAAATCAATCATATGTTTCTGACCATCTGTTTTGGATCAAACCACAAAAAAATTGCCTGGGGTCGGATGCAACCCCACGTTGTGGTATGCATCCTAAAAGTTCACGTTGTGGGTCTAGGGTTAAATGTTTAGCTCCATCTCTTGATTATGACGTGATTCTACTTACAGAGACCTGGCTCACTGAACATATTGGCAGTAATGAACTTGGACTTTTAAATTACAATATTTATCGATGTGATAGGAGTGTAGAAACTAGTCATAAAGCTGTTGGTGGTGGTGTTTTAATAGCCGTTCATGCCAAATATAACTCAAGTGCAATATCTATCCTCAATAATAGTGTAGAACACATGTTTATGCATTTAAAATATGGTAAGACTGAGTTAGTATTGGGCTGTGTTTATGTTCCTCCAAACTCTACTTGAGATATGTATGAAAAGTGCTGTAAGGTCATTAATAATATCATGCTGAAACTCCTGCAGCTGGAGTTACTTCTCATTGGGGATTATAATATACCTCACACGCACTGGAACACTGAGTCACATCTTATAAATACTTGTTCTAAAATGCAAGCTCTTGTTAATCTTATGAACTATTATGACCTTACTCAAATTAATAACGTTCCTAACACCTCTAATAAGTTGCTAGATTTAGTATTCTCAAGTGTTAAAAATGTCCCTGTGAACAAATCCGATGATCTATTGTTATATTGTGATACTTATCATCCTGCCCTTTTAGTGAATGTTAAAATTAGTAGTGCTGAACAAGAAAGCACAGGAACTCTAGGATATGTCTATAACTTTAAAAAAGGTGATTATCTCAGCATGTCTGATCTGTTTTCAAGTACTGACTGGGATTCTCTATTCAATAGCGGATCTCCTGAGATGTCTGTACAAAAGTTTTACAATCTTGTGGATATGGCAATTGACACATTTGTTCCTAAATATACTCCAGTCAACACTAACTATCCTGTATGGTTTAATTTGGAGCTTAAGCAACTCATGTGTTTAAAAAAAAGGATTGCATGAATGCTATAAAATAACTGGTTCCTTAATGGATTATTCTAACTATTCCTTGCTGAGATCTAGATGTAAGAAACTTTCTAAACAGTATTATCAAAATTATATACAGGATATTGAGGCCTCAGTGGGTGTTAATGTTAAGCATTTTTGGAAATTTATAATTGGGCGTATTTCTGCCCGTGTGATTAAATAAAAAAAGGAGTAATTTTATAACCGAAAAAGTAAAATTTTCATGATTATTATGAAAATGATGTTACAATTTTGCAAACTAGCATGAATGATCAATAACAATAAAGCAACAACAATTATGTGGTATATAAATTTAAATTTCATTAAATACAATCTCTGGTTTATTTTTAACATTTACTGTTTATACAAATAGCATTGCATAAAATTTCAAAAGGACATTTTTCAATTTGTTTAAACGACAGTTGAGTATAACATGAATTCTTTATGATTTGAAAAATATGTTGTACACATTATTTACTATCAAATATAATAATCAAGTGTTCAACTTCATAAATCCCATATATATGAAATAAAATAACATTAACTTTAAAATTGTATTGTTTCCTAATTAATTAAAGCTCTGTCAATCATCTTACTTACTAAATTTATCTTTGCTGGTTCTTCATTGAGATAGGCATATTGTGAAAGTTTTTTCACATTTATTATTTACTAGGCAAACAGCTTGGCAGTGGAGCTTTTGGGAGAGTAGTTAAAGCTGAAGCTGAGGGCCTCAAAGATGAAGAAAAGTTCACAATTGTGGCAGTTAAAATGGTGAAACCCCATTCAGATATCTCTCATCTGAAGGCACTAATGACTGAGCTTAAAATTTTAATCTATATAGGCCATCATCTAAATGTTTTGAACTTGTTAGGAGCATGTACCACAAACCTAATTCACAGTAAGTAATTTTCTATAGAAATTTGAAAGCAACATTAATTGTTGATGACACAATACTCACAAAACAAGAAAAAGTTTGTTCTGCAGTTTTTCCCTCATTTGTTTAAGTATACAAATGCTGATATATTAGAGAGCATAATGAGACAGGTTTTTATATGCAAATTGTGTAACAATCACACCAATGAGGTCTTGTGTTTTTTTTATATCCAGTGTTTAATTTACATCATGAAGATGCAACATTTTAATATTTGTTGAGATTTGTCCATTGATACAATAGGCTATTTATATATTGTAGTATACTTATACAGGAAAAGTAAATTTAAAATTTCATCCAATACCATTCATCATGCTCTTTGATGTGGCAAACAGTTATTTTATGAGTACATTATATGAAATTAAATGTAAATTTTGTTGCATATATAGAACAGTAAAACTATATATAGCACTCAGGTAGGCTTATACTAAAAGTTTTAAAGATGAAAAATTTTGCTTTGTCGAAAAATTAATGATTTTAATCATAAAATAGGACTTTGCAATAAACACATAAATGAAAGAATAATTTTAACATACTAACTTAAATTCGAAAGCTCTATCATTATTACTTCAAAGCATTTTCACATTAACTCTCTCAAAAATACACAGCCTATATTTATTTATCAAAAATTTCATGTATAACCCTGAACAGAGGAACTGTTTGTCATAATGGAATACTGCCGTTACGGGAACCTCCTTAGTTACCTTCAGCGCCATAGGGAGTCATTCATCAATCAGATCAACCCTGTCACTGATGTGATTGATTTCAAAATTGGGGAAGATGCTATTCTGGAACCATCCAGAGAAGAGTAAGTATACAGTCTTTCATGACAATTTATAATTAAAAAATCTAAGTAATCTAACAAGGGGAGGGCCAATTATTGGAATCTCAGATTTTGATGAAACTTGGTAAATGGTAGTAGCCGAAATGAGATTTATGAATCACCCCCTTATGGGCATAGACGGTTAATAGTTTAGCCAGAAAATGAACCATTTACTTTGGGGTTCTTTTAAAGCCTATTATGAACAACATGTACCTCACAGTAGACGTAGCATAGTGGTTATTGTCCCTGCTTGTGAAGTGCTATGGATAGGGTTTGAATCCCAAGCTCAACATTTTCTTTTCACCTACCCGATTTTATTTTTTCTTGTCTATAACTTTATGAAAACTTCACACCGACTCCTTTTCTCTCGGTATTTTATGTTTGAACAAATCTGCTAATTTATTCCAATTACCACCAGCTTTCATTTCACTTCCTAAAAATTACTGTGTATTGTAATGTCACTCATGTGTTGCATGGACAAATGGTTGAAAGGTTTCATTTGAAACAATTGCCGTTGCCAGAGAAAGTTTTCCATGTTCATTGGTAATGGCTAAAAAGTTTTCGATAGATATTTATACATGAGCAGCAATACAATACATTGTAATTTTTAGGAAGTGAAGACGAATCTGGTGGTAATTGGAATAAATTCGCAGATTTGTTCAAACACAAAATATCAAGAGAAAAGGAGTCGGTGTGAAGTTTTTATAAAGTTATAGACAAGAAAAAATAAAAT
This sequence comes from Uropetala carovei, assembly GCA_036926305.1. NCBI lineage: Eukaryota > Metazoa > Arthropoda > Insecta > Odonata > Petaluridae > Uropetala > Uropetala carovei. The sequence continues at coordinate 1,926,324 of JAXCHB010000164.1, forward strand.
CGGGTAGGTGAAAAGAAAATGCCGAGCTCGAGATTCAAACCCTATTCATAGCACTTTGCAAACAGGGACGATAACCACTACATTACATCTACTGTGAGGTACAGGTTGTTTATAATAGGCTTTAAAAGAACCCCAAAGTAAAAAGTTCATTTTCTAGCTTAACTATTAACCATCCACATCCAAAAGGAAGGTGATTCATAAATCTCGTCTCGACTACTATCCATTTATCAAGTTTCATCAAAATTTGAGATTCCAATAAGTGGCCCTCCCCTTGTTAGATAAATAACATAGATTTTTAATTATAAAGTTGCATAATTCATTTATAAGAAAGATACTGCATATGCTTGACAATAAGATGCAACTAGATTTTTAATAAAAATTTTCAATAAAAATGACAATGAACTTTTTTTACACTTTCCTTATTTATGGGAGCAAATGCAGGAAATCAACACATTAAAATTGCCAAATAAAATGAAGTTTATCTTTCATCAAAGTCCACATAATTCCTAAATACACATTGTACATCAAAATACTCTGTCAATTACAAGACATGCACTAATGTGGTGATCTTACAGTTAGGGACATAGTTAATGATATTAAACCAAACACTTGGGCAGTTAATGATGGGGACAGCTCTGATAGCAGCGATACTGAAGATCATCAAATGATCCCATGTGCTGTAAAAATTAGTAAACTTCTTAAAATATTACAGAGTGCATTAGAACTCAAGGGGGGAAACTGTGATGACTACAAACTGTTTTACAAGTTAGAGCAATGCATTGAAAATCTACTTATGAAAGATTTAAATCAACAGAAATACGATATTTATTTAAAACTTAATTTACTTTTCAATTACATGTAGTGTTTTGTGCAATATTTCACATAAAACATAATTGTAATAATGATGTTTCAATTAGTGTCACTTATATTGAATAAATGAGTTACTTCAACATTGTGAATTTTTATTTGCATTAATTAGGTTATATTAGAATAGAATTAGCAACAAATAATATTCAATTGCATGATTAAGTATTGTTTATTATAATGCCATCTCACACTTTGAACCTGCCGTTTATTGTTATCAGCTGCTTAATGTTATCAATTTCCATGGGACCAATGTGAACACTGAGATGACTACATTTTTGAGAAGAGAGTGAGAGAGGATGGGTGAGAGAGAAGGAGCAGAGTGGGAGTGAGAGAAGACAGTGAGTGAAGGAGTATTGGAGAGAGAATAGGATAGAGAGAGAGGGTGTAATTTTTTAAAAATATTCTGATAATATTACATATAACATTATATAATTATGGTGTTCAACAATTCCTTGCTTTGTACTGTAGATGCATTCCAGAAAAAAAAGTTTACATTTGGGCATGTTTTGAGCAAAATTTTCAAAAATTTAGTTATGAGTTATTCTGAATTGCTACCTTTATAATTTCTTATAACCTTTGAGTCAAACTGTAACATTTTATATTTTTCTGATTCATCGATACATATTCAAAGCCATACTAAACAAAATTGATGGCCACTCAATTCAAGATACCTAGTTATCTAAAAATAAAACTGCACAAACCTGAAAATGTGCAGAGCACAACTATCCAAAGCATGATTTTAAAAATTAAGGATGTCCTCATATGGGTATTCTGTAATGGTTTCTTGATCTAATGTATTTTTGTTTTGTAGATATTGATTGGACCATAAACTACTTATTAACAACGGTGCATTACTTTGTATTTTTGTCTATCAACAGCATATAGTTTGCCACTGTTATGCTGTTTCTGAATGTCAGAAAGTAAAGCAGACATTTTTTCAGAAATAAAGTTATAAATAATTATTCCATTCATGAAATATTTCTTTCCTAGGAGCTCTTGTAAGAAAATTATAGATATTTTTAACTGTATTACAGAGTTTCATTGAACCCAACTGGAGAAACAAGCAAAGATTCCAAAGTGATGTTTGACAATTCATCTGGGCAACTTCAATACTTAGACACAACAGGTAATGCAAAACCTAAACAATCAAGTTCAGAAGACCCTTTCTTTTTGTTTTTCGTCTATGGTAAAATCTCTACAATGGGCCATAAGCTATGCAGTTGTATATACATATAAGTATATGTACTGGATTTTTACTTTATTTGTATAATTTATTGAAATGATCCAATAATTCAATAGTGGATAACTTGTTGTTGCTAACATGAATAAGTAATAAATTAACCCATTAGCATTTAAGGATACATTATCAAACCATATATTCTATGCATTACTACTACTGTAGGTTTTTCCTCAAACAGATCACTTGCTTAATTACTAGAGTTAAATGAGAAATAAAGCATGCCAAAAATTCCTGTTTAGCGTAAGTTTTAACATTGAAACATGAATACCATAAACCAGTAGCTTATTTAATCAAGTAAAGAAGTAACTGAAAAATCAATTGTATTATGATTCATGGTAAGATAACTTAATGCTTCTAAATTTTTAACTGGATATGATACTTTATTATTTTTAGGTGAAAACTCAATGTCAACAATGGCAGACAGTAGTGGAAGTTGTAGCACAACTGATCAAAGGTGGAACATAACTTACAAAGCTGATTTCAAAGGAAAACTTGCTGCACCTTTAAATACAAAAGATCTTTTATGTTGGTCTTATCAGGTTGCAATGGGAATGGAATACCTATCAGGTCTTAAGGTAAACAAAAGGAAGGGTTAAGTGAGCAGCTCTGAATCCTTACTTATCTCCAAATTGTTAAGCATGTTGAATTTAAATAATTTTATAATGAGAAAATATTTAAAGGTAATTTCCAGTGCCCTCTCATTAGCATTAATATACATAATTAAATTATGGGTCATCAGCTATTTAGTAATATATTTGGTTCACAAATCTTCAAAGTTTATGGAATAAAAGAAATTTCAATACAAATTCAGGGTAGATTCTGAGTTAATATATAATTCTTTACAGATTGTCCATGCTGACTTAGCTGCAAGAAATGTTTTATTGGCAGACGAAAACATTGTAAAGATCTGTGATTTTGGTTTGGCTCGTAATCTTTATAAAAATATGGATTACAAGAAAAAAGGACAAGTATGGCAGAGTCATTTTAATAGTAATCATATAGTGTATTTTATTAAATTTATAGAAATTTTATGTGTAAATAATTCAAAAAATGTGAATTCATCATTTTAGGATCCTTTACCAGTGAAATGGATGGCAATTGAATCAATTGAAGACAGAATTTTCTCAACAAAATCTGACGTTTGGTCTTTTGGAGTGGTATTATGGGAATTCTTTACTCTTGGAAAAACTCCTTTTCCAGGTAAATCTTATGATACATCAAATTTATTAATATTCACTACACTTCTCCTAGCTCATTTGATTGTTGATTTGTAGTGAAATAAATGACATTCAAACTAAAAAAATTATATTTGATTTGTTATAAATTCATGTATTAAAACTATCACTTACCAAAACATAGTTTTTTGGTGTTGGCATTTTGTTAAACAAATTTCAATTTTACAAATCTACTTAACTGTTAGCGGTAAAATAATTTTCCCAATTTTCAATAGGGATGGAGGTGAATGATGAATTTTTAAAACAACTCATAAAGGGTTATAGAATGACCAAACCTGAATACAGCACACATGACATGTAAGTATTCATCATTCTTGATGTAGCAATCAACTGCTATGATTTAATATTTTCATTAATAAATTGCAAGATATAAAAAAACTGATTTCATTCTAACATTTTTAATGGAAGATATTAGCACATATAAAATTAACAAAATAACCATTGTACTAATATTATCATTTTTTAATGAGATCGTGCGCTCTTGCTATGCGTTGATTAATATAAGGAATAACATGCATGAGTATATGCATGTATTCATATATGCACAGCCATCGTGAGGGCAGGGCAACCGGGGCACATGACCTAGGTGCAGCTTCATAAGGAAGTCTTATTATACACTTGATAAAATGTGGTTACAGTTTTGTTTTTTCGATCTCTTTGCAACTTATAATGGTCTACCTGAGGTTCAGTTAAAGGGCCATGACTGCACCAAATCATAGGTTAATGTGTGCATACTTAATTGGCGGCTTTTAGGTTGCCTCTACTTTTTTCGCTCTTAGTGTAATTCCTTTTATTTATTCTCGTCTCCAAAAATGTGTGTACCCTATTGCATGGCATTATTCAAGCGGAATTTTCATCCAAGTCGTTGATAAAAAAAATAATTATCGAGGTCTTTATCGATTTTATTGCCATCAAATCGAAAAAGGGAGACAAAATTGCATCAGAAATAATCGAAAATTTGGAATGGGATGAACTAGATTTACAAAACATAAGAGCTCAATCATATGAAAATGCTCCTAATATGACCAGTAAATTAAACTGTTTTGGGACGATTGCTACCAGAAGAGGCAAATAAATTTTGTGATGAAAAATGAATACTTGCTGTGCTCCCAAAATAAGAGGAAGAAAGAGTATTTTCAGGACATGTTTGAAACTGAAGCACTGTCAATACCTGAAACAACAGAAAATACTATCTACAGTGCAGCACATCAGGCAAAAAATTCTCTTCAAAGGCATTTACATCTCTATATGAAATTGATGATTTAAAATTTTGAAGTTGTGCTTTATATAATATAACTGAAGATGAAATGATAAATTCCTTTTAAAATGTTGCTACCATATATACTCGTATACAACGCACAGTTTGAAGACCAAATTTTCAGGCCATAAAGTAGGGCTGCATGTTATACATGAGTAACTCTTCTGTACACTTAAAATCAGAAATTACAGTGTACCTACTTCGCACCAGATTCTCGCTTTTTGGGTAAATTAAGGGGAAAATCACACTAATTATAGGTAATCCAAGTTATACATGTATTAATTACATATAGAGAACACCTAATTATTTCTATACAGCTATAATTCCATCCTCTCCAAATAACCTACATTTCACTAGCTCATCAGCTGACTGCTGTAATTTTTGAAAAATTACCTGAGAGACATCCCGAAAAACCAGCATCTAAAAAAGCATAGAATAAGCAAATTGAAATAATTTTATTTAGTTAATGATTCTAGTATGTACAATTAACAATGTAAGTAATTTAAAACCCATAGAATGTAGAATGACATCTATGAACTTAACCTTACCTGTCGCATTTTCTGTTTCCAGATTTGTTTGTTAAATTTTTGCATTATTCCTTCTATTAAACAGTTTTAGAATGAGATAGGAAAGACAGAACCAAAATCCACTATAAATCAAAACTCCATCTATTTATTTATTTATACATAATTTCACATACAACGTGTGCACCATTTTACAGTGAAATGTGAACAGTAGACAAAGACATAAATCAACATATATCACAACATCCGTGACCGAAGTGAGATTCGAAGGTTAGAAGGCAGTCACATTGCCAACCAGTCTAACTATATTATAGATCCCTTTTTCTCAGATTCAAAAGGATTGGCAACAGTGGCACTGCAATTTTCTACGAGGCATCAGTTTGACCAACTTACTGTATTAAGTTGCTGCCATCTCAACTCAATTGCTTTCATTATTGATGATATCTCTCTAACAATAAGACATAATGTGAGGTTTATCGAACATAATACTTATGAGCAAGTCCAAGCATTTTAAAATTTTAAAAATCGAAGGAATTTGGCTGAACTTTGAGGTAATTGATACTCATATTTTCGAAGAAAATAATAACTTTGTTAAATATCACAATAAAAATTATGGAATTTAACCAAGTTATTATTTTCTTCAGAAATGCATTTTAAAATTGTTAACTGGCGATAATTTAATGCTTTGACGTATTTATTTATGGTACTCTAGTTAATACTGTACATGACAATATAATTTTGTTCTTATAGCCCACAAAAATCAAGGGTGTGCATTATACACGGGGTATGAGAAAAAGTATGGATTTTTTGGCAAAAAGTATGGGTGCATGTTATACACGAGTATATACAGTAGTATTTATAAAAACAATGTGGATAAGCACGAGTTAATCAAAGAAGTTCACAGTGACAAATATCACCTGCCTTCGATAAAAATTATGCAGAAAGATATATTGGAATTTCTTCATGAATATAAACATTTAAGTTCATTTCCTAATGTGGAAATTCTGCTAAGAATATTCTTGACATTTACCAAATCAGTTTCAACTGGAGAGCATTCTTTTAGTAAACTGAAATTGATCCAAAATTACCTACGGTCATCAATGAACCAAGAGAGAATATCTGGTCTAGCCATCTTATCTATTGAATATGACACTGCTAAAAATATAGATTTCAATGGCATAATCAATATGTTTGCTGCAAATAAATCCCAAAAAATAAATCTTTAAAGAAATGATTGTTTATATAAGTTAAATACCCCTTTAAAAATATGCACTTATCATTTTAATAGTTCATCTTGGGGCACCAAAAAATCTTTTAGTCATTCTGGGCACTATGGTCCTGCACATACGATATGTAATAACATTTTTACATAAGTATATGTATTATAAGAATAAAATGTTCTATCTATTTAAAAGCATCAGAAGTTTAATTTAATTTTCATCTTTTCCTTCTATTTTTATTAAAGTAATATTTTCATAAGTCCTCTGTTCTTGTACAGAAGGACCCAGGCCATGAAGAGAACATGTATTGTATTTAATCGATTGTAAGCCAACATCGATTGTAAGCTGTCCCCCACTTTTCACAAGGGCACATGAGGAGAATTACATGTTGGGTGTACAGACGTCCTGGTTTTCTGGGATTTATTGCGAAAAAAAATACCAAAAGTATAAATGCTCTGGTTTTTTCAATTTGTAATTAAGTAAAAACGGTATCAAAACTATATAAAAGACAGTGTCACTTTGTCAGTAATGCTTTTTGAAGCTTAATATCTCGCAAACAACAACCGAATTTGATGAAATTTTCAGGATAGCATTATGACTTAATAACAAAACGTTTTAATGTATCAAACTGAAGATCAAAGACCCGAATTTGACTCCAAGTAAGACATTTCCATTTCCCATAAGGTAATACGTAAAAATCGGCTTTTCGACGTGCAGGCTTTCTTCCTTTTTTAGAATTTTTAAAGAATTAACCTACAATCTTTGGATATGAGCCATTTTGAAGAAAACATTATAAAGTTTCTTAATCTGTTCATTGTTTTCTGCATACATTTGGAAATCACTCATGTTACACATTTAATTAACATATTTTGAGAAATCTTGACATTTTAACGTAATGTTGCCTTACCTACAAATTATATTGTTAGACCTCGATATCCTATTGTTATCAATTCTTATGGGTGTAAGCATGCTTTGAATGCTTTTAATAGGAGAGAGGGAGGGGAGAGAGGGAGGAGAGAGAGGGAGGAGAGAGAGGGAGGGGGGAGAGGGGAGGAAGGGAAGAAGGAAGGAGAGGGAAATGATTTTCAAGACAATTGATGTTTATGATGACAATTTGATCTTCATAAATAGCTTGAACTTTGAATCTTTACCCCTGTCATTTAAATCTTAATAATCTATCTATTTATAATTCTTCCATTAATATTTCAACATTACACTAGTTAACTATAATTACAACAACACAAATTACATTATATTCAAGCATTCAATACAATTTTTACTAAAAATGTAATTTGTCCTGGTTATGTCTTACATCCACCAGTAAGTATTGTAACCTCTTTGCTGTCTTTCTGTTCAATGGTGTAATTTACGGGCATGTCAAAATAACCGGAGTTTGTTCAGCATTTCCAATCTGACCAATCAGGTAGTGCTTTTTGAGTCTCAATTTCATAACAAAGTGTTGAAATGAGATAAGCTATTCTTTGTAGTCAGTGAGAAGTTTTTGGGCAATTGATGTACGATGGCAAAGGGTAAATCCCCAATGTTTCATAAACAGCTGTACCCAATGCTGATTAAATTTGCAGTCGCTTATATTCATCTTTAGATCTCTAGCAATTTCACAAGCTTTTGCTTGAATAATTTCATGGTTCACCATCAAACAGTTATTTCATTGATCACGTGCAAACTCATTTAGAATCTCCTCAACTGCATGATGACCTCCAAAAGTTTTTCTTTTGCTTGAGCAGAAAGCATCTCTTTGTCTTCTCTAACATCTCACATTCAACTCATCAATCCTGTAGTGCACTCATGCAGCATGATTTGATGTTTCTTCTGCATATGCTGTCACTTTTCTCTTCAAGTCTGCAGAATAATGTGTTCGTCCCATTATGAGATTATTTGAAAAACTCGCCCAAGTAAATGACAAAAATTTATGCTTGCAAAGGCACAAGAAATGATGGTTGGCTCGGAGAATCCTAGGATTACTCACACTTGCAGAATCCCAGGATTATGCGTATACTAGAGATGACTCAGAAGTGAATGTATTGAAACATTTATTTCTACCTATTCAATCATTGTGATTCTTTTTACATATATTTAAAGTAGATTGTTTACTTATACATTAATACAGTTGTATCTAGAGTTATAATGTAACTACAGGCACTAATGCATTGATTACTTAACTGTTTCGTTCATTAATTTTTAAGACCCTATTCTAAGCTGAGTGACAATTTTTAAGGAGGTAAAAAAGTAAAAAAAACAGTTGGTTTACAATTGATTATATATGGTATACAAATTTTAGAATCACAATAGTGCTTCATAGATGATCCATATCATATCCATATCATCCTCTTTATGCAGAGTCGGCCAAGCACTGAAGGGGACCCAGATGCGAATATCAATGAGGGCCAGTCCTGTGCTTAATATGCCCTGAGCTTGTTATGTCAGTTACTCTATTACATTGCATGAAATTCCCAAATAAAACCATAACAGCTTTATTCAAAATATCAGCCAATACTAAAACTATTATTTGATATTTGACAAAGAATTAATGTTTTTGCAATAGGTATAGAGTGATGCTGGGCTGCTGGAAAGCTAAACCCACTGATCGTCCTAGCTTTACTGATCTTGTGCACAGGATTGGTGACACATTGGATAATGAAGTAAAAGAGGTTAGTAAGGTTTATGAGCATGATAAAAAAATATTGCATCATCAAATAATTTCTGAAAAATGACATCATTTTATAAATTAATATAGAAATAAAATTGGCATAAAAATTTGTGCAACACTGCACAAACATTCTCATATATGCATGTTTCTGGCTTATACAGTGTTAAATGGATACATTAATGTGTAATTATGCATTGAATATATTTTCTTACAATTTATCCCATATTTATTTTCTAATGGTTAATTTACTCCATCAACAAAATAATTTAGCATGCGCGTGCACACATGCACACACATGCACCCATGTGCATGCACACACACACACACACACACATATATATACATTGAGTTCCCGACTAACACAGGTCCAAGCTACACGGATCCGTAGAAACACGGATACATGATGTAACTTATCAGCGTGCTCAATTTTTAGTTCAACTGCCACTCAATAGATGGCATTATTAGTACAGTAATCCCTCAGTATACAAGCAATCGGTTTACGAGTTTTCGCTTATATGAGATGCACAAATTAATACCTGTTTTTCAATTTACAAGCCAATTTTTGCTTATACCATCTCCTTCCTCTCGCAAACTGATCGTTTTTCCCGGCACCTATTCTCGGCTTTCGTCAGTTCCCGAATCTTCTCGAATGCGCAGAACATCACGGTATCCCAACTTTAATGATGTAACTATTGTTTATAAAATTTATAACATGAGATGTATTGGGAAATTAATTTTCGTTTTACGAGTTTTCTCCTTATGAGCAGTTTTCGAGGAACAAATAAAGCCCGTAAACCGAGGGATTACTGTACGTTGACGCACAGCTGACAGTGTCGCTTTTGCCATTTAGATTTGTTATCCCGTGGGTGGTACATACATACATACATACATATATATATATATATATATATATATATATATATATATATATATATATATATATATATATATATATATATATATATATAAACTTATGGCAGAGGAAAGGTTAATGAGGATATTTAGGGCAACTAGGTGTTGAAGGAAACCCAGTGAGCACTTACTGGAAGGAGAGCCACTGGGTTGTTGGAGAGACACATTTGTAGATGATATTGGAGCATTCGGGATGATCCCTTTATCAGCACAAGAGAGACACAACTGAATTGGCAGTGACACTGGGGTGAAGAGAGCATGGAAAGGTCGGGGATTGGAGGATGAAGAGGGGGGGGAAGGGGGAAGGGGAAAGAGAGGGTGGAAAGAAGGAAATATTAACGGATATTGAGGCCGGGAGGAGAGAAAGAGTTTAAGATTTGGATATGGGCCAGTTCCCATTGACGGAGTTGGGGGTTGGAGGCGTCGTCCGGGAGGGCGCGAATGGCCCTCACTGTGAAACAAACATTGAAACTAAGATTGTGATATTTGCATGAATGGCCATGGGTAGCTGTCGTTTAAGACAAACGCTGTTGCGATGGCCGTTCATGCGAATGTTGAGGGAGTTGATGGTGAGGCCGACGTAAAAGGTGGGGCATTGGGTGCAGGTTAGTAGGTAGATGACGTTGCGGGTGGTACAGTTGGTAGGGGAAATTATGGGGTAGGTGATGTTGGTGGTGGGGTTTGTGAATGAGTTGGAAGGTGGGTAAATTGAGCTAATTAATTACTTTCTCCATTTGTTCTCTTACTGGATATTCTAAATTATGCATCAAACTAGATCTTTTTGTTTCATGTTTTATTGTATATTTTAAGTTGATATTGCTTAAAGCATTTTTGTTGAAAATAATTTATAAATGTTCCAAAAGAATATGGGAAGGGATGCTTGATATGCAGAGCATATATACTGATGTTTGTGGAAAGTATTAAAATTTTTCTTAAACGATATGTTATAAAAGCAATTCTATGCTTTCTGATATAAAAATAATTCACAAACCATAAAACTTTTGTCCAGTTGATTTAGACTACACTGTATATTGTAACAAAAATAACAGGATATTAATATTCTTTTTTCAGTATTATTAAATGTTGAAGAGAAAGCTGTAGAGTATTCATAATAAGATTTATTAAAAAAAATGTTTTAGATTTTCCATTTGCCAAAACGTTTTTAAAGCCAGAATTTAATACTATATTATAGAACCAAAGATTTATTAATGCAAAGGCAAATTTTCAATTAAGGAGTAACAGGGTATAATTTTCAAAAGTAATATACATGAATCATAATAATTCATTAACTCAAAAAATTGCAGATCATAAATTAGGCTAGTTTCCCAGAGTTTTTAATTATTTTTTCTTGAATAAGTAATTTCATAAACAATTTCCTGCATGTAAAATCACTCAAAATCTACTGTGATAAGTAAATAATGAATGATGTATTTGATTTTTTCTCTATTAATTAGCACTACTTGGAATTGAATACACCATATGTCAATCAGAATGCCAGACTTATGGGAGCTGGAAACAACTACATCAACTTCAACAATGGAGATAACCCAGACTATATATTACCAGAATTTCCTGAGCATACATATATCAATATGAGACATCCCGATGATGAAGCACACAGGAGGATTGATAGAATTTCTGAAGAAGAATGTGAGAACCCAGCATTTACAGGAGAGCAGGATTATTTACCAATGACAAAAAAAATATGAAAACATCAAAATACATCACATTATTTTCATATGAAACTGTCTGGAGATCTGAGATTTGTTTTAACTGGCTGTATAATGAGATTAATTGCTTTCAATATATTTATCACATGATATATTCTATTATTTAACACAAAGAATAATATATGCACTAATTGAATGATTTTAAGCTAATTATCGAAGCTCGACTCACAAAATTATTATTGGACCCTTTCTTTTTCTCACACTTTGTATCTATAATATACAGTTTTCCTAATGTTACATACACTTCTTTGGACTCTAACCTAGAAGCGGCAGAAAAGTTTAAGTAAATCACAAACATTGGTGAAAGTATCTTCTCATTGTAAGATCACCCATGACAGTAAGTTTAATAGGGCTTATTTGAGCAATACAAGCACCATCTTTACATCATAGAGGTGGCTTCTGAATGTGCTTTACCCAGTGGGTTGGACTATTGAATTGATATGGTTAAGTCCAAAACAACTGAGGGAAAGAGCAGCCAGCTCAACTATTTTCCCAAGCAAACCATACCTAACAAATTAGATGTATACTACATATATATAGAGTGCATATATTTTCCAATTACAGATGCTCCCCGACTTATGCAATCATTCCGTTCTGTAAGGCATCGCGTAACTCAAATTTTGCGTAAGTCGAAAAATTATATATACATCAGTGATGCACCGAAGTTCGGCTTCGGCCTCGGTATTCGGCCAAAATCTGCTATTCGGCTTCGGCCTTTGGATGGCTGAAAAGCCGAATACTACATATTTTTTTTGATAAAACGAAAAATGATAATGACATAATAGAAGAAAGCTGAAAACACTAAATAAAAGCATAATACATTGAGTTGTTGCCAATACAATTCACATATCTCAGATTCAGCTTGACAATTATGTGCTACTCATTTTTATGGCCTACGACGTATAATATATTAGTGTGTTCCAATATGTGGACAATTCGTTTATTTAGAATACTCCTCATTAGTTGGAATTTTTGATGTTTTACAGTACTGTGTAAGTAGCAGACAACCTCTAACATCTGGTTCACGTTTTTGCATGACGTAATATGACGTATAAACAGTAGCGCCATCGTGCCAAAACCAAAATGACACAGTGTCGACTGAGTTTTTGTTCAATTTTTGAATTTCATAAGTGCAGACATTTTTATATAACAGAATATATAATAAACTTAACAGGGCTGCGATTCTTTGTATATATCTTCATATTAACAAAGAATCTCTATAGAAAACATTAGTGTTCATTAGTTGGTACTTCAGGTTGGTAGTGTTTTAAAAACGATTTCGGAAATTCCTTGGGAGGAATATTCTTGCGATTGTAACCAACTTTCACAGTCAACATTGGGGATGTATGCAGATTTTTCGTAAACCCAGAACTTATTAGTAGTATCATTTTAAAAATTAATAGGCGAGGCTCCGTCCCACGTACAAGCGATGCGGGCAGTGCGAGCGACTAAGCAGATAAACAATACAATGTAATGTTATGGCGGTGTTCCAAGTTCTGGCATCAATGCATGTACTCGTTTGAGCGGTGAGCGAGTGTCTTTGAAGCGATCAACACACCTTGTTTTCTAAGCGAGCAACCAGAACCGCCATTGTGGCAAATAGTTTGTATTTCAGCGTTTTCTTTGTAGTTTTATCGCCGTTTAAGTTGTGCTCTTACACTCTTATGGAAATGAACGAAAATTTAATTTCCAAGATCCAAAAGAGTTCCATCTCATAGAATTTAAAAGATAAAAATTATTTTAATCATTTTTGACCGATTACCAAGGCCAAAGCCTATATTCGGTGCATCACTAATTTATGCTAATGGAGATATTCGGCTTCGGCCTTGGCCGAATAGTGATTTTAATATTCGGCCATTCGGTATTCGGCCAAAATGAGTATTCGGTGCATCTCTAATATACATACATAAAATTATATAGACACCTCCCTACTTACACAATAGTTAGGTTCCTGAAGGTCCCATGATGTTATCAATCATCAACTTAATCTGAAGATGTGGAAGGAGAAGAGATAGGCATCACATCATCGGGATCGGCATCGTCTGAATCAACATCAGCGATCAAGGGGGCAGAGGAGGAGGTGGAGGGTTGTAATTATTATCAATTTTGGTGGGCAAATTTTTAAAATGCTGTACGTTTTGCTGTACAGGAGATGCAAATGCTGTACAATACAGCGTAATGCTGTACGTCTGGTCACTTTATGTATAAGTGTCCATCAAAAATGACAGGGAGTGATTTGGTTTATTGGCATGGTACACATTAAATAAAAATGTATATATTAAAGTGTGGATTACAAGGCAATTATCACAAAATATTATTACTTTTATTCTAAACAAATCAAAAGGCTCCAGGTATCTGCGTGCCCTTCTTGCACCCCGAGCATATCCTTCCCCTTCTCTTCCCCTCAAGCGTGGCTGAGTTAAATTGAAGGGAAGATTTTACTTACAAAATTGGTATGGTTTTAGTATTCAAATTTAACTGCTTTGGCCAATACTTTTACCCATATACCTAATAATCATTTAACTTGCTGCCACCGCCGCTCACTGAAGCTCGGCACACTATTACAGGTACCCACAGGCCCTCCTCGCGCTCCACGCATTACTTTCCCCTTGAATATTTTTGCTGTTTCAGATCGTGACAAAGGGACAGAATAAGGCTTTTATATATGACCGATAAGGACAGAGTCCAGTGCTACCACATTCGTGCGTATAACTTTTTCCACTTTGTGCTTGTAAGCGTTTTGAATCCATACTACGATTTTATCCAACAGAATTCACTGCTAGTCGCATAGTTCAGAAAGGAACACACAAAATAAAATGTACCAACAATTCAAAACCAATTTTAACTCTAAAATACAGAAAAATAACTTATGGAGAAACTAAACACTCCATCACAGCTAATTTAGAATATATGGGCGCGAAAAATACGCGAAGGGAATAAAAAATTACTGAAAAATTAGGTTGCGAAAATTACGCAAATGAATATGGTGTATTATTCTTTAATCGAGTCTTAGAAATGAAACTAAAATTTGATAAAACACGATAAGGTAGAATATGATCACATAAGTATCTATCTATGAATTTTACCTAAACTATATTTATAGCTAGTGAAAAATAACATTTAGAACAATGAAAGACGTACCCTTTAGATTCCAGATACTGTACAGCTTCTTATGTACGTGAAGACGGAGATGATGTATTCACTTCAGCTCACAAAATCAAAAAATACTTCTGGTAGAAAAAGTGACCTTACTCTTTCCCTTTTGGATATGACCAAGAACACTGTATACAGACTTGCTTCTTGGAGTAGCTAATTGAGAATGACTGAGAGGCAGTCCTGCAATATTTTCTGAGAATAGAGGGGGTGCAGAACCAGAGTGCGAATGTGGAGCTATCCTGTGGGAACCTTCCTCCATAGATATACTACATAAAAAGAAATAGGATACCCATTGCATTATATGGGTGGAAATACCAAAGGGCAGCCAGGAGCTTTACACTAAGTATGAAAGAAAAGCCACGGAATGCATGCCCTCGTTACCACTAAAGTAAAGATCAGATTAAGAAGAGCGAGCAATAAATGCACACCTTTCTCACGAGACTGCTACGATGCTAAAACTCTGACCGGTATATTCTAGGTCTGTTTCCAAGAAAGGACAATGAGGAAGACAATGGCCGATTCGGACAATGTAATGCATAATATTCACAGTTAAATGATAAATTTGTGACTGAGACAAAAGTTCTAGGAAAATGTGTGCGCTATACTCGGGTATAAAAAACCGCAGAATACAAGGCCGAAAACCTATCTGCGTGTTATATGCAGGTGCACGTTATACGTGGGTGCACATTATACGTGGGTATTTATGTAATACACATAAAACCATGGTAGATGTTAGTAGATTAATGTTTAAATCAAATTTGCAAAACTTATTCAAAGCATGTTACTGGTAGCACAAGTTTGTCCATAAAACCTAATAGGTATTGCAATGAAATTGATTTTTAGCATTTCAAAACAAATTAATTAGATGTAACAAGTTAGGAAAGTGTACAACGTATCACAAATGGGTGCGTTTCGTGCAATGGAGTATTAGAAAGAAATTATATACCTGTGTGTAAGGGAAATTGTGTTTTAAAATTCTTTTCTTCATCATAAATAATCCATTTTCTTCCTATTTAAAATTAGTGCATGCACACGTAAGTAAATTAAATGTTTGTTTGTGAGATTGTTTATGTTAGCAACAATGAAGAAGTAACCATGCAAGAAATTTTCCAAGTTCAACTCGAATTATGACATTCTTGTTTGATTTTCTTGATAACGGCTACTCATGCGACAAAAATGTATAGGAAAAGAAATACTTTAATTTACTAGTTCTACAGGTTTTATTTGAAAAATATTTTGATATGAGCAATACTTTACGAGATATGACGGAAAGTTCATTTTTTGTCACCAGTAAAGTGGTACCCCTGATTGGCGTACGTGATTCATTTTTGCGATTTTCTTGTTTTCTTTGATTGTAAGTCCTTAATACAAAATTTCATGAAAATCCAATCGGTAGAAGCCAAGAACAAACATGCGGACGGACGGACAGACCGACGCTATACCTTGACCGCGTAGAAAACGACCTTCTTGGCGACCAGTGGGCGGAGCTAAGGATACCTACCCCACCTCCACACCTTCCCACCCTGCTATCCCTTCCCCTCACTCTCGAGCGGAGAGTCCTTTGTAAGCAGCTCAGTGTTTTCAGTTTCCCTCAAATGTGGGCCGTAGGCCTGTTTTCCACTTATGAAAAGTAGAGGCGTTTTTAATTTTTCGGAAAAAATAACAAACAGCAAAAGCTGGCAACCGCGAGGGACGCTCGCGAGGGAGGGAGTTATAGCGTGAGTGGGGGTATACCCCTCCTCGGAGGGGATGCGCGGCAATTTCCGCGCAGGACGTTTTCTACGCGGTCAAGCTATAATAGGCGCTCACGCTGGAAGCGAAACGCGCCTAATAAAGACAAAACGCAAATATTTTACGAAAATTTACAAAAACTAGTTCATAAAACGACTAAAAGTGATCATATCATTATAAGTGATGATCTGAATGCAAAAGTAGGGAAATGGCATATACTAGGAATATACGGACGGACGGACGGACAGACAGACAGACAGACGGACAGACGGACAGACAGACGGACAGACAGACGGACGGACAGACAGACGGACAGACCGACGATAATAGGCGCTCACGCTGGAAGCGAAACGCGTCTAAAAAGTTTAAGTGGTGAATATCAGAAGAGGATTATTTTCTAATATTTGGGATCGGAAGTTGTGACAAAAATAGGCGGGAAATGAGTTCACATAAGGAAATGACGTCGCGGAGCGGAAGGAAGCGGTGTGGAGGGCGTAGGAAGCAGAATGAGACGCGGAGGACGTCGCCAAATTTTCTCGGGGAAGGAGAAAAGTGTCTCTGGGCAGTAGCAAACGACAAAAAAAAAAACAAGGGCGAATCAAAAAAACTTTCCTAGGTGAGGCGATAGCCCATATCGACCGTCTTGAATGAACCACTGCCGACGAGCTTTTATTTCGAAAATACCTACTCCTGAAAAAAAATCTTTCACACCACGCCTGTATATTGGTGTAATTTATAATATAAGCCGTTCGAATCTGGAATCGAACCCTTTTTTCCCATATTCCCTTGGTTTTGGGGTCGGCGATTTTACATCCGCGTTGTTTTCCAGAATTCTAACAACCTCTATTAACGAGGGTCAGCTTAATATATAAAGCGCGGGCCTCTATACTTACGAAGAAGAAGATATTATAATTTAATTAATTTCTTTATATATGAATTGAAGTTTATGAGGAACAGGCGTTGTCTATTCGTTGTCATTTATTGCTTCCTTCGTATTGATTCAATAATATAAAATTGCTGTATTTTCCAGGCGGAACAATAACTTACATATAAATTGTATATCATAATTGGTATTCATAAAATAATTGTAGCTAAAGTTTCAACAAGCAAGTGCAGTATTTTACATCCGCTGAATCCTCCCTATTTTTGCGATCGGGTGAACTGGATACTTTAGGCCCAAAAGACGCTGAATAAATACATAAACGACAGTTTTCCTGCTGGTTCAGAATGAATCGCGTTACCTAAATTACCATCCTACAATTCCGTGCAATTCGTTTAACGAAATGATGCGGCGACAGGTTGTGAATGCTCACATGCTTTCCAAAAAAGTTTCACGAGGAATTTTTGAACGTTTCGGTTCGGATCACTCGATATAATTAGTATCGAACTTCTAGAATCGGCAAATAAGGAATAATGATAATAATAAGGATAATCATTTACGAGTAGTGAGAGGCGTGCGGTTTGCCATAAACATCCTCTTAAAGAGGGACGATTTTTTAAAAATGCGTCTCATATGACTAGCGCGATAGGTTGGAACAGGATGGGGAGAATGACTTTCTACTGCCGTAAGTACTTTTATTTAAATTTCTAAGTGCATTGGTATTTTATAATCATTAAACGCCGAAATGCAATGTATTATTTTGAAACTTTAAAAATTGAAAAGAACCATTTTTAAATTATTTTTCTGACCTAGTTATCCACGTGAGCAATTTTGAAGTACAAACTTCTAAAAATTCTCGCCGATGCAAAGGGACAAAGATGAACTAATGTTGCCAATTCTGTCAATATCTAATAATAATTTTTGATAGCTGATGATCTCTTATGGCATTAAGACTATTTGGTTGGATTGGATCAAAGACCGTTGATTTATCGCTAATAGAATCTGCCTTTTTACTTTATCATATATGAAGTAGGTATATTAAGAAAGTACTGTTATCGCGAAAAAATTCGACCTCGAGATTTTTACGGAAATATACGTTTTAGGTCCGAAAAAGTGGTTTTCGCAATGCCGTCTCTCTGTCTGCCTGTTACTGGCTCCCAACCTGGGTGCCGCGAAGTGTTCTGAAGGGTGCCGCAAAAAATATTGTTTTCCCATTTTTAGCCTCATTTTGCATTGTCGGCTTTCAAGAATGCAAACCAGAGTTAAGTCGACCTTCATTCCGTCGCAAAGGCACTTCGAAATGAAAGGAGATATGGAGACTGGAGTTAGGGGTTCAACTTCAGCACCATTATTAGTGATGGTGGATAGAGAGGGGTGCCGCCAAATTCTGAAATGTCTTAAGGGTGCCGCGACTCTAAAAAGGTTGGGAAACACTGCTCTAGAGCCTAAACGGTAGAGGGAAAATGAATGAAATCTCGTAGTTAGGCATTTTATCACAAGTTTATTCTACGCATTTTTAACAACAATTTGATTTTCTCAAAAACGGCTCCAACGATTTTGATCAAATTTGTACAGTTACTTGAGTTTACGTCTTCAATTATACCAAATAGTTCATATTTCTCAAAAAAATTAATATAAGGTTAATTTATTCTAGGCAACTTTAACAATTATTTGATTTTCTCAGAAACGACTCGAACGATTTTGATAAAATTTCGTACATTTACTTGAATATACGTCTACAATAATACTACATATTTCATATTTCTCAAAAAATGAATGTAAGGCTAGTTAATCTTGGGCAACTTTAACAAAAATTGGATTTTCTGAAAACCGGCTGATACGGATTTCATTTTCTAAAGATAACTAAATGACGCATTAGTATATGAGAAAGTTTGTACAATGTATGTTGTACCGATTTTTTCTGAAGTGCGCTAATAGAATAACCAACAATTCAATTTCCTAAGGAAGTCTGTAGGAATTCAAAGAAATATAACCAAAAGGTGAGCTATTTAATAGATCAATTTTGGATCTGGTCCTCTTGGTAGCAATTAGAAAATCCAATGAAGAAATGGTTAAAAATCAGCGCTTAACCAGTTGGATTAGTGTTGGTCTTAGGTTGGGTTAGATTGGTGTTGGACTGGGTTGGTGTTGGGTTATGGTGTATTAATGGGTGATCCTAACAATTTTATGGACAACTTCTGTTGCCAATGTGTACATGTTGCCGTCTTGCAGCCAAGATATGAATTTCCTGTCGTTCGCCCTCTACCATACATATTTACTCGCATAATTGCCTCCATTGCATAATGCCCCATCCTGATTTTTGAGGAGGGAATAAAAGGTTATTTTTTGTACTACATGATTGCCTCTCATCTACTTTGATACAATGATTATCATTGTTTAAGCTGCAGTCTCTCTTTTGTTTCCATTATACCTCCTAGCAGACTGATAGATTGATCCGATTCCATGAAAAAAACAGCCTTTGCGCAACTTAGTATTTAAAAATGTTATAGCTATTGGAGCCACCGATATCATTCACTTATCTTTGCATTGTTTACATTCAGCATTGCTTCCATTTTCCCTCCCCATATCAATAGACTGGTGAATGAATCTGTGTAGTGGATCAAGTCGCCAGTTTGTCAACTTACTGTTGTTACTATTATTATTAAAGGTAAATTTGTTACGTCTGAATTTTGTGTAGGTGTAAGATTTTATGAACTTGTGTATTCATTATACTCTCTTGATTGTAAGAAAGTTGTGTCGGCAATATCACATAGCTAAGTGGAAGCCAAAATACAGAAAGACAATTTCAGGATCCGAGAAAATAAATAGTGTTCTCATATACCTACATGTTTGTACAGAGACAAAACACCAGTAAATATTTTTAAATTCCATTATTGCTTGACAAAATTCTTATATGGTCCACATAACTGCCCCAACCATGTTTTACTGTAACAAAAATTGTGCAAAAAAGTGGAGCAATTACACGAGTAAATATGGTAATATCCAATTACCGATCTCTTTTTATAACAGTTATGATTAGATTGTTACTAATGATGATGTAATCCTTTATGTTTTGCAGTGATACTGTCCTTAATCTCAATGTGTGCTGCAGTATATATTAAAGAAGGAAAAACATTAGATGTTTTAACAGGACAAAGCTTTTCATTGACATGCTTTGGGGAAGGAAGCTTAATATGGTATTATAACGTGAGTATATATATTTTTATTATAATTCCCCAATGCTAGCAAATAAAATAAATTCTAGATTTGAATAAAATTCAAAATATTTCAGTATTGTTATAGACTATGTGAGTTAATGTTGATTATCTCACTGTTAACATATTCTTGTCCAGTGGCACACAGAATGCTTTCAAGGGAGGGGTCCGAAATATTTGGAAAGCACAAAAGTTGTACGCAAGTTACATATATCATTACCTACATGTCGCATATTGCATTACTAATTTATTAGAAAAATGGTACCAAAAACGAAATTGACTATATACTAGTTAATAAGAAGCAATTGGCTGAAGACTGTTCCATCCTCAACCAGTTTAAAACTGGAAGCAACCATCGCTTGGTAAGATGCAGAATAAAGTTCAACTCAAGGTTGGAATGATAGGAGCTTATAAGGAAGAAGCCTAAGTCTATTGTTAATGTGCAAGTGCTAAAAGAACAAAAAGAAGAATCAATTCAGTGCACTGGAAGACGAAGAAGTTGAATCACAATTAATAGAGATACTCAAGGAAACAGCTCAAGAAATAGGCGGAACAGTTAAAACAAAGCCAGAGAAAAAGTTTACCGAAAAAACAAGACTGCTGATGGAAAAAAGAAGGAAAATGAAAATTACTAACGATCCTAAAGAAATGATCCATTTTGCAGAACTAAACAAAACTATAAGGAAGTGCATCAAGGAAGACGTAAAGAAATATAATTATGAGCTAATCGAGAAAACGATATAAAACAATAGAAGCTACAAGAAAATGAAGCAACATCTCTTGATTGGAAAGAGACAGCTGGTGGCCTTGATGCTAGAAGAGGGCTCCATAACCCATAGTAGGAAATTAATCCTAAAACGGGTACAAGACTTTTACACCAAGTTGTATGAGGATCCTCTAGCAAATGGTGAAGTATATGATGAAGGAAATATGCCCACCGAAGAGGTCCCAGATATTCTTTCAACAACATTATTAATGGCCAGAAATTTAGGACTAAATAGTTTACATTCAAAATTATTCATAAAGATATCAGCCAGGAGAGTTGTGTTGTTGGTTGGTACCATTATGTGGATGATATATTTTGTATTTGGAAAGGTTCCCTCAGGCAATTGGACCTATTTTTATCTATCCTCAATAGCTTACATCCATCCATTAAATTCACCCAAGAGATTGAAGTAAATAACTCCCTCAACTTCCTTGATTTAACCATATATAGACACACACAGCTTACAATTTGCAATTTTCAGGAAACCGATTTATACAGATCACACCATTCACTCTTCTTCTTTCCACCCCACTCCACACAAACACGTGGATTATCACGCTCTAATACACCAGTTAACCCACATCCCTCTCTCACTGGTAGAATTCGTTAAAGAATTAAATGTCATTAAACAAACAGCCACCGCCAACGGTTTTCCACATAAATTAATCGACACAATCCTGTATAGAAAACAGAGGAAACTAACTCTTGAACGTTGTTATAATACTCCGCCTTCAGTTAACAAACCCTGTTGGTGTAAATTACCATATATCCACCACATTTCCCGGCAAATTGCAAATTGATTTCCCAAAGATAAATTACTTACAGCTTTCTACACCCTCAATAATCTAGGAAAAATTATATCTAACAATAAAGATAAGGTTGACCATTTACTCAGGAGTGGTGTCTATAAACTCTCATGTAATGACTGTAACACCATTTACATAGGACAAACAGGGAGAAATTTCCACATTAGGACAACTGAACATAGAAAATCTGTCTTACAGGGCTCATTCAAATCACACTTTGCCAAACACTTACTCAAAAACAACTATTCTTCCAACTTTAACCAGGAGGTAATTCATTTCACAACTAAAGGCCCCAATTTAAATCTTTTAGAACAGTTGGAAATACTTTTACACGACAATGATAACACACTCAACCTCATTAACGAACATACCATATATACCTGAATATAAGATGAGGTTTTGTTCCAATTTTTATGACCGAAAAATCGCTAGTCGTCTTATAATCACACGGTGCATAATAGTTTGACTGACAAAGGAACCGAATGCAGAGTATAATCGAAATATTTGATTCTTCAAATCAGTCGAAACAATCAATTATTAAAAGTAGTAGTAGAAAATGAATCGATTCAAATGTATTCAAATACAAATACTCTCTTGAATTTTATCCTATATATTACGCGCGTAGTGAAGCTGCGTGCATCTGTGAGTATGGAGTCTCGCGTAATTATATCGGCGTATTTCTCGAGAACCATTCATCGTAAAAGATATGCGGTAAATGGCATTTTGTTTCTACTGGCTATGAGGTCCCTGGAAAAATTTTTCGTTTGCTAAAGTGTCCCGGGTTCGAATCCAGGAGACAATTATATTTTACCATAAGTTTACATGGGATTTTCGATTTTTCAGAGTGCAAGGTTTTTTTCCTTCATTCATTAAAATATGGACCGATTTTCTTCTTTTTCGTTTTATTCGACGACTAAAGCTCTATACTATATTATTCTTGTGGTGTTTACACGTTACATGGTCAAATTTTTCAGAAATACGCATTCTTTTTCGAAATTTTGCGGATTTTTCGTACTCATTCCAGGCATTGCCAAGGAGACTCTCATTGTTGCCTCCGATTCATTTAAGTCCAATTAAACCTTCAAATAGACGAAAGAAAAGCGTTATTGTTATCTTCTCTTCATTGATAATCTAAATAAATGCTTGCATTGACGTCGTCTTTATAGTAGGTCCTGTAAGAAGTTAAAATCAGTCGTTGATAGACACTTGAAGGAAAGCAACTGTATATGCCAACTAACACTACAAAATTGCTTATTTCAATTGGTTCAATGTTTATTAGTAAATGGTATAATAAATCTCTGTCACTGTGTGCATAATAAATTTTTTCTTTTTATTAGGAGTTCAAAATGGGGGGTCGTCTTATAATCAGAGTCGTCTTATATTCGGGTATATACGGTATTTTCCCCACCCACTCTCCCTTGCTTACTTTGTGTCTTCCTGACACCCACCACACCACAATACCTTGACTCAGCATTCCTCTCCCCCCTTGCCCTCCCATTCATTGGTACGCTCTACACATTTTCCTCCCCCACTCCCCTCCGATTCCGTATGTGTTGCTTCTTGTTTTTGTACCTGATGATGATTAGATATTAGTCAAAACCGGTCGTTTCTTTTTTAATAAAAGTGGAACTTTTACTAAGTTATCCTTCTCATTTTATTTTTAATTCTTTTAGCTATGAAAATGTTTATATCCAGAGTTTCTATATAAATTTTCACGAATTTAAAAAGGTGATTTTATGAAGCTCTGCACTGATCTCCACGCTTTTCAAGGTGAGAGAATGGAATAATGGGGACGGAAATTATTTCCTAAAATTAAATTTTCGGAATTTTTCCGTTAGTTTTAACAAGTAATCTATCTTGTGTCAACTTTGAGATCTTGTAGAATCATTTGAGGTTTTTAAACCTATATCCTCCTATACATGTAAGATGAAGGAATTATTTCAAAAAATTTTTAACCCTATTTAGAATTTTAAAAAGTAACCTGTTCGTCAAGTATTTGAATAACAATCTATTACTAAAATATACATATTAATACTTATTTAAAGGTGTGCACCACACTTTCTAAAAAATAATATTATTTTTGAGATAGGGTAACTACATGACTAAAAAGGAATTTAAAAATCAAACAGCTGTCTTTGAAGTAGAATCTCCCACAGTAGAAACTTCAGGAAGATATATGTGCATCGATCAAGGAGATAAATACAAATATGCTGAAATTACTGTCTCCGTCAGTCGTAAGTACTATTATGATAAATTACAAATTGATCCAAAATCTGATTTAATGCATTCATAATCATCAGCAAGGTTGAAAACATGTTTTTTCAATAAAAACATAAAAATAGAAATGAAAATTACTAGATATACTATTGGTCCCTTACCTTACAATTAATACAGAAAAATTACCATGGGAACAATATACTGATTTACTCTATTTATGTTAATAAGATACTTTCATACTTAAAGTCAATATTTTCCTTTTATTTTGTTGTGTGTTAGATGATCATGATCAAGAAAACACATGGGAATTACAATTTCTCCCAATAAATATCAGCAACTAAATTATTTCCTCATTTTACTTCATAAGATATATTTTCCCTCTTTAGAAAAACACCATAGTTTAATACTGTTATTCTCATTGCAGCATATAATGAAAGTTTTATCATTTTCGAGAGAGAGGTTAATATCATCGAAGTGGATAATAACAATAAATCTATAACATTTGAAGCTACATATAATTCAACCCCAAATCGAATGTTTTTATGGTTTGGACCCAAAGGCGAAGAAATAAATCCGGTGAATAATAAGAAGTACCTTATAAGTGCCTCTGAAAAAAAAATTACTCTAAAAATTTTTAATTTAACTGAAGATGATGAGGGAGATTACATCATATTGGGAACAGCTGGCCATAAAAAAGCTACAGCAAATTTTACCGTTTTATATGCAGGTAAGTTTGAATTCATGTTTTTATTAAATGTTTAGGAGTCGAGAAGATGAATCCTATCTTTATTTAGAATGCAGAATTTTGAAAACTGAATCTGAGACTGTGATAAAGAAATTTTGTTCATTCTATTTAACCATATGTACCACATTTTTTGGGTTATAAGACACAATTTTTCCCAGAAATGTTACTCACAAAATCTTATACGTGACTCTAAAAAAATCTACAATTTAACTCTGAAGATGATGGAGTTTATGTTCTACAAGGAAGTGTTGGCAATTAAGAAGCTTAAGAAAATTTTACCCTGACATTTGTAAGTTGGAAAACATCCATACGAAGAGCTGAGGAGATCATTAACTGCGTCCTTTTGTAGAAAACAGATTATTACAACATTTTTAATGCTAAACCTTGGACTATGACGAAATAATCCTGAGGATTTCATTTTAAAAGGGTTTGTATACTACTCTAATGTAGAGAAGTTGATGATGTTCCATGTTTTTAATGATTGTTGGGTTGTTACACCGTGTTTCGTTGAAATAGCGGAAAATTTTTTGCCAAGAATGCCGCTGCATTTTTAAGATCCAAGTTACGAGTCTTCCTCGGTTCTTAGTATTTATAAGTCAATGCCTTTCACCTGCCGTAGTCCATTCGCTGGTCCCACCTAGGGTGGCCAGAATTGCAAAATGAAAAGTTTGATGTGTACAGCACATTACTTTCTCCATGCAGAGTAATGAATATGATTGCTCTAAGCATCAGCGTCCTCAAGAATAATTATTTACAATTACACTTGTGAGTAATTTAAAAACACTTTCAATAATCTCCTATAATATATTTTGAAGGGTATGTTTGTGGGTTTGTTGATTTGTTCATGGAACTCCCCCTAAACGATAAAAGGTAGAATAACCAAATTTGGTATGATTCTTCCTTACATCCTAACTTAGTGAATGGTCAACATTTTGTATCTGTCTGTCACTTTGATTCAAAATGGCGAATGATTTAATTATCAAACATCATGTATTTTGCCGCGTCCTGCAACTGAAATTCATGGATGAGTGTAGACTACTTTAAAGTTGCACTTTAAAATTACTTAAAATCATAGTTCCAACTTGAGACTTGGATACTTCTTTGTGGGAAAGAACAAAGTTTATTTTTATTGAAGACAGATTCCAAATTCTGGTCGAATTCACGTAGAAATGCAGTTAGAATAAATAAAATACGTGATTTTATCAGTTTTATTACAATACCAATTATAATCTACCATGACAACTCCCACTGTCACCAAAATTGAGAGTTCAATGCATTTATATTGAGACTATATAGTTCCTTCTTACATTTAAGAGAAAGAGAGAGAGGGAGAGAGAGGGAGGGAGAGAGAGGGAGGGAGAGAGAGGGAGGGAGAGAGAGGGAGGGAGAGAGGGAGGGAGGGAGAGAGAGAGAGGGAGAGAGAGAGAGAGGGAGAGAGAGAGAGAGGGAGGGAGGTGGAGGGAGCCAGGGGGAGGGAGTGAGGGGGAAGGAGCGAGAGGAAGGGAGGGCAGAGGGAGTGAGGGGGAGAGAGAGGGAGTGAGGGGGAGGGAGTGAGGGAGAGGGAGTGTAAGATTTTCTTCCTTCATTCATCTAAATAGGAAAATGCGGAGCGGTTTTCTTCATTTTTGCTTTATTTAAGGTTATAACTGTGTACTATCTTATTCTTGAGATGCTTACATGTTGCACGGTTGAAGTTTTAGATTCACTAAATACGTTGAAATTCAATGAGCGCTCCAGCTATTATTTATACAAAGAAAACAATAAGTAAACAAAATTGCTAGCTGTTGCTATGGATAATAAAATGTTGATGAGAAAGTAAAATTACCCCTTTATCACTTACCGACGTAATTAACAATTTCTGATGAAAAATCAAAATATCTCTTAACCACTCATCTGGGTATGCCGTGTATAGACGTCATGGCCGGACGCACCGGTGTTGGGTATGACGGATTTAGACGTCATGGCATTTTTCATGCTGATTGCTATGGGTATGCCATGATTTTCCGTCCCGTAGCTTCTCGCACTTATAGCTTGGTTCTTCTAGTTCATCCTACCTACCAAAGATGGCCTTGTCTTCCTTTTTCTTTGAGAAGCAGGTCTTCATAAGGGAGCTCTGTATATGCGTTGCGGGTTGCATTTCCGTTTACGCCACTTCTTGAATGACCGTTTATGACACTCGGGGTTTTTTCTCACTCCCTTGCGCAAACTCACACTTTTCTCTGCATGCACTTTTGTCTAAAGGATAATCCTGCTATTTATTAATGTTTTTCCTGCTAGTAATCCTAACCGTACATGTGAAAAACAAATATATATGGAAAGTTCAGTTTGCTTCTGAGATTTAAAAGAGACATTTCGTTTCTAAGAGAAGCATTTTTATCAGTTATGCTGTTTTATATTTGCGGAAACTGGGTGATATTTAACTTTATTTATTTAATTACCCACTGAGGGTGGGACTTGAAAAAAAATTACCCAGTTGAGTGGTTAAGCAAACGCTTTATGAAGAAAAATTTCGGACCAAGCTTGTAGAAAATTACCTTCCCAACAAATCTGATTATGACAAATATTTGCATAAATTGAGTTTTAAAGTTTTATTTTGAAAAAACTACGTATGGAGAAAGTAAAAAAGAGGATATTACCCTAAAAAAGGAGGATACAGTACGTTCATGCACTTGATTTTTCATTGAAAATTGCAATATTCAGATTAAACCAGATGTCGAAAACCTTTCACAGGTGGATTGACAAATTCATGTCAATGTACATATGTTCACGCGTACTAGTAACAAATTTTAAATTAATGAAATGATATTTTCTATTATTTGATCAACTCCACTTTACTTAAAGAAGGATCACATTGTAAACCGCATGCATTTGTACCTAATGGTCTGAATTTCTGCAATTTGCTTTCATTAGTCACAAAGGCAGCGAGAGAGAACACGAGACGGCAGGCACATGAACTATATAAGAAAAGTGTTACAGATTTAGAATTCAGATTGCATTCAATGATTTCAATGGTGATTTAAATTACAGTTCGCAGCACTGGTGATGCTACGAACAATTCAAAAATTTTATCAAAGCAATGGAAAGAAAGCTATCAGTCAATGACTTACAACTTAGCGAATACAAGTTCAAACGAACGATCGAAATATTATATTTCTAATGCACTCCGTTCCTTAAAGAAATATTTTTCAAAGAAAAGTTATAGGGTGTTACATTGTTAAACAAATGTCACATAAAATGCAATTCTTTTGACATAAAGTAGTCATTCGTGAAACTACTTGTACCAAAGCAGACCATCAATATATGATATTTCAGTAAGTTGGAAGATGATGGCACTGTGCAGCTACAAAACATGTCATCTGCTAGATGTTATTTCGCAGGTCTTCTTCTATTAAAAGACAGTTTATTTTTTATGATTTAAAATGTAGTATGTCAAAGCAACCCTCTTCTAAAATAAGAGCTGAAGGAAAGTATTTGTCAAACAGTTTCAATCATCATGATAAAAGAGCCGAGATGTCTTGGTATTTATTTAAAATATGAATAGAGAACTTGAAAACTTGGGCAAACCTCATAACTGCAATTGAAGCCTGAAACAAGAATGGGCACACAGTAAGCTTTCTAATAGGCTAAGTGCACTTAGCTGCAGATACGTTGTCTTAAGGCAGTCAGTAGAGCAAGACTTTCAATAAGATTAACACTTGAACATCAAGAAAATAAAATGATTAATACAAAAAATAACTTATTTATGAAATCCAAACTTTCAAAATATCTTATAGTTGTCAAGCATATTACAGTTAATAAAATTTTTTTCTAGATTTTTTATCAATGAATTTATCTACTGCCTGTTTTCTTATTTTGTTGTTATCAAGGAATCCCTGTTCTATTGTAATCAGCACCAATGAGTTCATCCATTGCTGAAGCATTGTAGACCTTAAAAATGTTTTGATCAATTTAAGTTAAAACAATCTTTCGCCACTAGCAACAGTAACAGATATGGTTAAAAAGATACTGAGTGCATTCCATACGTTTGTTAAGGTACATTGTAGATGGTGATCTCTAATAAAATTGAGAACATTTAAAGGACACAAAGTTAATTTTTCATTTAGGAGAATGAGATTTTTTATATTTTTTATTTCATATCTGAGTCTGATTTATTTTCCAAATGTTTACATTTTTCCATTAACTCTTCGTCATTTGGTACTTTTTTCAAATCAATGAGAAATGAAAATTTTCCATAAAAGTTTTGTATTTGCAAAAAGCGCTCATTAAGAGTGTCTAGAACAAATGATAAAATTTCATCAAATAGTTTCTCTTTAAAATATCCTTTGGGATCATCATTTTGGTACTCATGTAGTTCAACATTCAGATCTTGATGGTTCCTGTCTCTCTTTCTCCCCCTCATTTTTTTAAACTCAGTTTTTCCACCAATATCATCAGCAACAGTTTTAGCTAAGTTAAAATATTTTTCAAAACTTTCTTCATTCTTAATATATTCAACAAAATATTTACAGTTGGCTAAAGTTTCCTTTGCACATCCTATATCAAACCTTTCTCTTTGAAGCATCATGCTACAAATATTGATTTGGAAGAGTAAATCATACCAAAATCCTAGCAGGAAAATGAATTCCAATTTACAAATTTTATCTGCCAAAGATTTTTCCAAAAATTGAACAGAAGATTCTAAATTTGTATTTCCAGACAAATCTTCAAGAGCAGTTAAAACTCCTTTCAACTCAAATTTAAGAGCTTTTACCGCATCAATATGACATTCCCATCTGGTTGTTCAAAGTGGTTTTAATGAGTAAACGTGAATGTGTTTTTTTTTAATTTTCCATTAGGCTGGAGGGAAAAAAATATTGTATAGAGATTTCAACATCAAAGAAGTTTACTGATTCGTTCACACAACTGACTGCGTCTCCAATGACCAAATATAATGACTGGCATCCACAGTTAATGAAGAATGTCTGCTTATATTTATCAAGAATTCTTTACTGTACACCCTCCTTTTTTCAGATCATTTTTGTACCTTTATCATAGCCTTGGCCCCGGCAGTTGTTTAAATGTTTTGCTTTTTCTAGATCGCTAATGATTTGTTATTTTTTGGTTCTTTTTTGGGTTTTTGTATATGACATTTGTAGTTAATCATAAAGCTTTCTTAAATCCAATAAAACAACTAGAATTACAAATGTGTGTATGGGAATCAAACAGAGAGAGAGAATTAGCCGAAGTCTTAAGTTTATATTTATAAGTTTACAATGGTTAAAATTCATGCCAAATTTTGATTATTCATATATAGGGGCATAACACTGCTCGCGAGCACCAGGTTGAGATCCCCTGGGCTAGACGTATCGCTCTGCAGTGAAGAATTAAGTTTTACCCATAACCATATATGACTATTGTTTTGGGAATCCGCATCTTTTGCATATATCTAAATATACATATAAATAGTAAAATGTATGGTTTTTATATGATGATAAATGTTACATACTCGTATCCTAACCCAAGGTAACATACGCTTCTGGTTGCGCTAAATGATAATATTCTTTGATAAGAGAAATAAGCTTAAAGTGCACTATCAGGTTTCGCATTATAAAACATTCAAATATAACAAAATAAACATTAAAAATATAAAAATCTAAAAAAGAACTGCAAAAGTGGATTCAATGAACTTCAAATTTAGCGATCGAATTGCTTTATTATAATTATTACTTTTTTACAAAAAGATGCTAAAATTTTTTAAGAGAATTGAGCAGGTAATGCTCGCAAACTCGATTAAAAGGGTTTTTTAATGACATTCATTACATGACACGTATTTCTACTTGAAATAATAAAGGAAATAATTCTAACAGTGCTAGATTAAATATTAATTATTAATATTTTTGCAGTGATTTGGTATAAACTTCAAAATTCCAATAACCTATTTATGTTTCATGACTATGCAGAAAAACCTTCGGTGACATTAAGTGAAACAGAAAAATTATTCATGTACGATAACAGCTATGACATCAAATGTGGAATAAAATCGAAACCATTGGCAAATATTACTTGGACATTTGTTAATTGCTCAAACTACAACAACTGCATTGAGAATGAACATTTTCTGAAGGTAAGTGTGACATATAAAATAATTGCTATTAAATGATATTTAAGGCAATTTAATCAATAAATGAAGCAATCCACCATTTAAGCAGGGTAAATTATGAACTGAATTTTTTATCTTATGGTCGATGCACTATTTAATATTAAAAGTATAACTTTCATGCCTACTACATAGAACTAATTATAATTTTCCTAATTCTCTTCAATCTTAATTATCCTCAAACTTTCCAAGTATATGTAGCTCTTCTGAATTGATCTAACCATGAAGATGTTAAAAAACTATAATAATATATTCCAATAATACGAATTTTATAAAATTAACTATCAATATTAGCAACTTAACAGTTCATTAGACTCAAAGTAACATGCTTCAATATATTTTGAATTAGTATAATTGCCCATCAAAAATAACGGTTTGGCATGAATGAAATATAAAATTCAATAGAGTTAAAAATGTTGACCATAGCTAAGCGTTAATTCAAAATAGCTAGACAAATGAAGAAATATATGGCTTCCTGCCAACATGTAATATAATAACAGTAATGTATTAACGGTTGCATCATTATTATTATACTTTGATCATTTAAAACATCGATTAACGTAACTGACAAAATAATCCAGGCCGTTTCTTTAGAATAACTGCTATTAACAGCGTAAAATTGAAGCATCACAAAGAGTTGTGTATTGAAACATTTTTTCGCCTTTGCGTAATCTACCAGATTCCATTTCTCATACAACAATCTGAGCTCAAATTTGAGCTTGTGGAAAGACTAGTCCATTGTAATATTTCCTTAAATCTATGTGTCACGAATATTTAAAACACTTTGAGTCGAGAGCCATATTTCGTATTTGATTCTTACTCTAAGCATTTACCTGTTTCAAATTTTAGACTGTTCAATGTATACAGTAACTATCAAAATTGTAAGAGAAAATTGATTATGTTCTAAACTTAAATGTCATTTTGGAAGTATAGAAATGTGTATTTTTATGAAAAGTATACATATCTGTAGAATGATGATGTGTGACTAACTAACTAAGGTATTAAGCCTCTCTCATTTTAACAATAACTCCATCTTCATGTGCTAACTCCGTTATAATTAAAAGAGGCTCTATTGACCGAAAATGTGGCGGTGTACCCATGTCAAAAATAAAAAAAGCTAATTTTATCGATGTTCAAGTACTACTTGTTTGAAGGAAAAAATCGTTCGCCGTCATGGCAAACCTCATTTTGCATTTTCATGAAATTACCTAATCTTAATGGGGATGGCATTTAGTATGGATTCTTTCGCTTATCTAAATGACTATACAGGTTTAGAGAAAGAGGTGGGTGTGGAAAGGGAGAGACATAGGCTGGAGGGTAAATAGGGAATAGGGAGGAAGGGAGAGAAAATTAGAAAAGTGCTGGAGGGAGGAGATAAAGACGGAGACAGAGAAAATGAGGAAGAGCGATGGGTTGGGGGCGGAGGGAGTATAAATAGATTTATTCATTTTGTTTCATTTCACAGCTCACTATATGTACATATTTCATAAATCACTCTGTAAAAATATGGAGAGAGTTTTATACTTATTCAGGGATTTATTTATTTATTTATTTTCACTCTTGAATATTGGTGATGTTTATATGCAGGGATGGCTTATATGTATGCGAGTAAAACAGTTTATGTATTACGATAACTAGATTTTTACAATCAATAAATAACTGTTTATTAGAGGTTAACATTAATTTTACTGAGAAGAAAATGATCCCCACATGTCCTAAGTTTCCTAATGTTTAATATTTTTTTCAGAACGACCATATGCAACAAAATGACTGCACTTTTAACATTACCTTAAAAGCCCTTTCTTCAGGAGAACTACGATGCAAAGCATGCAATAGAAAAGGTTGCGATACAAAATCATTGCGTTTTT
Source organism: Uropetala carovei (assembly GCA_036926305.1). Lineage (NCBI taxonomy): Eukaryota > Metazoa > Arthropoda > Insecta > Odonata > Petaluridae > Uropetala > Uropetala carovei. The sequence continues at coordinate 1,959,498 of JAXCHB010000164.1, forward strand.
TTATTACAGGTTTGTATTTAATGTTACATGTGAAATTACACAACTTTCGAATACTGAATAGCTATTTATTTATTTGATTATTACGTTTTAAATGTTTTCCAAGGTAAGAAGATGGATTATGGTATAATTTCTCGTTTTTGGTACATTTTATTTTATAAACTCGGTTACGTTTTCACTGTCTATCCGTCCGTGCAATCAGTTAAATTAAAATACATAGAAAGTAAAAGGTAAGAGATACAATACTGAGATTTGCAGGGTGCATGTGAACTATGATGCCATTTATTGCGCTGCCAAAGAATATTTTTGGAGAAATTAGTGCCTTTAAAATTTTCAAATTAAAATTCTGAGCAAATGTTTAAAGATAGAAAATTAAAATTGTCACTATTTGTGTTACCTTTAATGCCATATATTATAATAAGAATAGCAATATTTGCATTGTTTTATTTTATCGATTTCCATAAATGGTATATAATAAATGTTTTTTACGGGTACTTTTGTGTTTAGCTTATAGTTACAATAACCTAATGTATATCTTAAAAAATTTAGTAGCTCGGATGGCAATTTATAAATTGAAAATAGCCCTTGGCATAAAAGAGTTTGGGCCTCTCTGATATATGCTATTAGAGCAATCTTTCAGAAAAAGGTGAAGCCACTACTACCCTTGCTTTTATAACAAAGAAACAATCTCTGTGTATGACAGGTTACCTGAATGCATGGCACAAATACCCTCTTGTGAAACTGAGAAGAGAATAAGTTTGGGGAAAATCCGGGCAAGATATTATATGCAAAGACCAGGTTTACCACCAGAAATTTATCAGTGACCCTGAAATTTCCTAATCTGACAATAACGAATATAATTAAAATTTGTCGTTCATTTGATAAGCTCCATGTTTCCAAAAATCTTACCTTTCTAACAGCGTTATTGGCTATAATATCAGAAAATCTGAATTATAATTATGATGGGTTTCAAAATGGGGCAAAATGGCTTTGTTGATCAAAACGATGGGATGGTTGAGAAATGGCTAAAAATCGGACTGTCCCAGTAAAAATGGGAGGTATGGTTATCCTAAATGTAACAATTAGAAAATTAAGGGGACCGAAATAAAATGGCATAAAAACATGAATTCTGATAATGTAAATATGGGGTTTTACTGTATTTCTTGCTACCTCATTTGTAACATTTCAGAAAATGCAGCTGTAATCAATCTCACAGGCCCAAATTTAGCTATTGAAGGAGAGAATGTAACATTCCAATGCTCGGCATCAATTTACAACTTTGCAAGCATTGAATGGTGGTGGAAGCCAATTAATGGGACAATTTTTACGAAAATTGAAAATGAAGAAGGTAATCTTAATAAATGTTTGTTTGGTAATGTGTTCATGTTGGTTTAATAACTGTAATCCTTTTTCTGCTTTCTTCATATATGTATGCTCATCTCACCTTCAACACTGTATTATTACCAAGCATGGGCGTTGGCAGGGGGTGGGGGGGGGGGGGGGGGGGAGAGGCAGTTGCCCTCCCTGGAAATCTGGAAATTTGTAAAAACCCAAATATTATATTAGATACTAGCGGAAGTGCCTATTGAATTTCAACAGATTTAGTGAATCTAAAACTTCGACCGTGTAACATCTAAACATAGAAAGAATAAAATAGTACATAGCTGTAACTTCACGGCAGCCCATGTGCAAGTTTCTCATTGGCCACCCCTGTGCAAGTCTCTCATTGGCTGCCCCTGTGCAAGTCTCTCATTTGCCGCCATTTTTAGGTGTTCTTTACAAAAATAAAAAAACGCCTTATGGTTTGATAAATTTCCGTAGCCAATAAATATGAAAGAATATACAGCATAATATAATACAATCCGCATTACTGTTAAAAATACTGTACGTGTCTGATAATAAATCGGCCGCCTCCATCATTTGGCCACCCGTGTGCATCATACACATCACATATATGGGTACCCCCAGCTTTTTTAACTTAAGTTCTTTCCTTTTACCTATAGGAATGGAAAAAATCTAACAGGAAGAGAACTTGTAAGTTTAATGAACTTTTTCCTTTTCTGAAAAGAACTAAAATAGAAGATACTGTTCATTGCGATAAATTTAATGGTGAGTTTTCCCTCTCCCATGGTGGCAGATATGATATCACAAAACATTTAGCAACAGAAAAGCATGAGAGAGCCTTACGCAATGTCGCTTCCTGCTCTAACTTAGAAGATTTCTTCCGAAAAACTAATTTCGCTGAATAGGAAAGACAATTAGCAACAGCTGAAGGACGTTTTTTGTCCCACGTAATTAACCATAATCAAAGTTATTGGTCAATTGACTGTACATCCAAAATCATCCAAAAATTGTTCGAAAAAAAGCATCTGCCCCTGGGTAATAGGCATTTTTGTATTCCCCCCCTGCAAAATTTTCTGCCGACACCCTTGTTACCTAGATATTTCATGCTTACAAACACATCCATCTAAAATAGTTTTTCTCATAGAAAATATTTTTTTTTAATTTCCTCTACATAGCTTAATTGTAAGCAATTATAGTTTAATTAAATTGACCAAATATACATGGTGTAATTTTATCTTATTTACTTTTATTACTCAATATGTGGAAAGTCATGTGCTGGACACAAGATTTTTTTGATTTGTTATGCAAAAGAATTCTCATTAAAAAATATATGTAATTTCTCATACACAAAGTATAAAGAGAAAGTATTATGATAGTGAAAAAATTTGACTTCAAGAATTAGGTGAATATGGATGTTTTAAGAGCCTGTGATCACAACAATTGAAATTTGCCATTAATTCTGGTTATTGAATGTTGTCTGTGGATGGCTTTGGGAGCTGAATTGTTAAACACCATCTGATGAAATCTCATTATTGGGTGTTAATGGAATAGATGTTTGATTGACATTGAGCCAAGATATATGCAAGTTTATTGTTGTTGAGTATCCTTAACTATTCATCCAGGTCAATCCAAATTCATTATATTGATGTGGGAAAATCTAACACAGATATTGGGCTAAACTCTTTTATCTAAACATCCCAGCTTCAACTTCAACCTTGAATCTCTATAAGTCCTAGAAAATACCTGGGAATATTTACAAGCCACTTTTTGTTATCATTTTACAATAGGTATGTCAAAATCGACCAATAAGCATAGGACTTTAACTTTTGAATCTGTAAAAGAATGAGGTTTATTTTTCTTGCTGAGAAAATCTAAATTTATTTCCAAATAACACTATTAGCTATTAGCCAGAAATAATAACTCTGAACTATGAGGACTTATATGTAGAAGACCAGAAACCTGAACACCTACTGATGATGAGAGCTTGGCTCTCGAAATACATATCTAGCATTCTGGTCTTCCATAAGTCTTCACCTATACCTCGGAGCTATTATTTCTAGCTATAAGTTATCTTCACCAGAGTCTCCTCTTCTATTTATTAGCACAACTGATACCAACTCCATATGGTCACTGATTTGCTTTCACACTGATACTGTCAAATATATCGAAAAACACTTCTCGTAATAAGAATTGTGTATAAGCAAAAACACATGATGAACATACTTAAATCAGTGGTTGATTGTCTGTACAGTCCAATATAGTTATAATGTGCTACAACTATACACTTCCAACCATTGAGCAGCTACAATCAAGTAAAAATGAATGCATATTATTGTATGGATTATTTTACTGAGTAGAAATAAAAACAAATGAGACAGCTTGAGCAATCCATACTTCTAGAAATAAACTTTCCTCTCAATGTCATCATAGGGAATAGAAGAAATTGTTTTTCATAACATTTGTAAGTTTTGTTAATATCCACCCTTGCATATGTTAGCAAAATTCTTCTCGAGAAGCATTTTTATAAAAAAAATATTTTATAGAATTTACATAATTCTAAATAAAAATACTTTTCAGCTCTAGAATTACTATTGTGAACTATTTTATTTAAATCTTCATTTGTATCACACAAGAAACTGAAATGTTCCTGTATTTTGTGAGCATATGAGAATTGGTAATTAATTCAATAAAATAATTTTTATTTTATTCTAAAATAATTTTAAAATTTCATGATTTTTCTGCATAGGTTTGTTCATCACTGAAAGAAATTCTACTTTCACAATCATAAGTGAACTGAATATAACCAATATATCTTATAAGAATCACAGTGGAGAATTATATTGCAGAGCAAAGAGTAATGCAGCCCAAACGTCTGTGAATTCCAATTCAACATATTTGTCAATTAAACGTAAGTATGATGTTGCATATCTGAAATTCAAGTGGTGTCTTATCCCCTCCATTTTTTTGGAACATTGTCATCCAATGACTTTACCAACGTAAGTTCTTTATCTATCAGATTGTTACAAACAAAAAATTGAAATTTGTGCAAAGGTCTCCGTGGTGTATGGATGATGAAGACTCCATGGTTTTCAGGTTTCACCATGTGTGTAGTCTTTCATTGGTCGAATAAGCCTGCTGGAATGCTGGCAAAACTGTCATCAATAAAAGAATACTCACTCGGTGAAACCTGAAAGCCATGGAGTCTTCAAATAATTGAAATTACCAGAGATTTATTGCCTAAAGCATAAATAATCACTTTACTGAAATCCATATTATTATGATAATATCATAATTATATGTAAGTACAACTAATTCTGACCAATTTCAGAGAAAATTAAGCCATTTTTTAAACACAATTCGGACAAATCTTATGGATTACCTCTAAGAGGAACACTAGAGCTTGATTGTGTATTTGATGGCTTCCCAAAACCTGAAATACGCTGGTATAAGGTAAGTCTTGACATCTAATTCTCCCTTGTGTCTTGATAATAATAATGAGAAACGATTGTTCTGAGTAATTATTTTTTAATCCCTTGTGAAATTAGTGTGGTAACTGATTTTATTAGGTACACATTTAAGGTATCAATAACAAAGGATTTTATTTTTATAACAAGCTATGATTAAATACATGTATTTTACAACATTAGCCATTAATAATAGCTTTATTTTCTATCAAAACTATGCTCACAAATAATTATAATTAACACATTATACCAGTTTCTCAACTGGTGTGTTGCAACACACTAGTGTGTCGTGGATGAGGTCCAGGTGTGTCGCGAAAATTTAGAAAAAAAGGCTCAAATTTCACATTAATTTTTTTAAAATTGTTATTCAACAGATTTTTATTTCTTTTTGTTTATTTTGTTAAATAATGAATTTTATTTACATACTCTGAAATGATCTTGGTCATATTTGTACTAATTTGATGTTAACAAACAAACATTTTCTTAATTTTTTGTTATATTTATGATGTTTTATTGTTGAATAATGAATTTTAAGTATTTTTGTTATGTTTTAACCAAAAAAATTGACTTTTTATATCATGGTGTGTCGCGAGAGCTGGATCATTTAAAAAGTGTGTCGCCAAAGCAAAAAGGTTGAAAAACACTGCATTATACTATCATACATTATTTCTATGCAAAATTGAAATTGAAATTCACCGTTTGTTTGCAGTATTCTCAAAAGCAATGTATGTACTTAATAAAAATCACTTTTCTACAAAGCATGTTTAAAAGTATGCTTGAACTTGTTGCTTATATTTCATTTGAAACACTGAATTTTATTTCCAGTCTGCCTTGCTGTATAAGCACAGGAAGCATTTTGATGCTTCCATGTCCCTGCCTTACATAGCATACATACGTATACATTCTGCTTCTTCTGAACACCATTTTTTAAAGCACTTAAACTTATTCTGCATTTCTATGGTAAATTTGCATTTTCTCTTAATCAGTTTTATCTCTAAGGTATATAAATATAGAATCAAATGAAATTAACATTAAAGAACAAATACATTCACTTGGAAGTTTATTTATTATACAGGTATATCCCGATTTATGTCAGGGATGTGTTTCTTAAAACTGGGATGTAAATCAAAGCAGTATGTCCCGTAAGAATCAATTATATGAGGGGAGTACATGCAGGAGTTAAGGATTTTGGAACAACCAATTGCAGTAACCCCTCAGTGTTGGCACTAGATACTCGACAAACAATGTCCGAGATTGGACAGGAAAAAACAGCAGGTTAAAGTTGCTTAGAATAAACTAGCCTTATATTCATTTTTTGATAAATATGAACTATATAGTATTATCGGAGATGTAAACTCATGTAACTGTACAAAATTTGATCAAAATCGTTAGAACTGTTTTTGAGAAAATCAAATTGTTGTTATAAAGGCGTAGAATATACTTCCCTTAATTATTAAGCAATGTCAACCATTTCTTCATAGCTTTTACTCTGTATGATAAAATACCTAAGTACAAGATGTCATTCATTTTCACTCTATCGTTTAGGCTGTAGAGCCAGTAACAGAGAGGCAGGCAGCATTGCAAAAACCACTTTTTCAGACTCAGCTACACCTAAAACGTATATTTCCATCAAAATCTTGAGGTCGAATTTTTTCGCAATTACTATACTTTCTCAATATACTTTATACATGAGAAAGTAAAAATATTTGTCGTACTTATAAAGTACATGTATTTTTAAAGAAAATCTGAAAAAATATCAATGTGTCATAGGGAGAGAGACCATTTTATTTATTAAAATTTACTATTAGAAATGTTTGACGCACCTTTTGCACTGGGCTCTGCGATTTTCCTATCAGGCTCTGGTAATCGGGTACTTTCCAATATAAATTCCTTGTTCTCTTCCAAATTACATGTTCATTTGTTCACCAGAGCACACCCAAACTACTAGCAAAGCTTTAAATTTAAGTTTCTTTCTCCTAACAAATTTTGGAAAAATGCATTTTTTAAAAATAGCCGGTTAACTGGATTTCTGGATAAAAGGTTCTATACTGTACTTCAAATAAAGATAGGCACAGTCTATAGTTTTCTCTCTCAAAAATTAAGATTTTTTTAAGATTTCTTTTGGTGCCCATGTTTTATTGAAGAATTTGGTAGTCTGTCCTGTATCTACAAAACAGAAATCTGGCAATCTTTGGTACACCTACATCACAATCAATTTAATTCATTCAGCCACAGTAGAATGTTTAAGTCATGAGAAACCTTTCCAAACATATCAAGAAAAGTTTTTGCAAAAGATTTCTTAACTGGTAAAATGACAATATTTTGCAATTACTTTTTTATATTATATGTATTCTATTGTACTGACAATGAGACCCAGAGTAATATCATTTTTCCACTTTGAAAGTGATGTTCATTTTTTTCTTTTATCTTTTTTAGGGTGGAAAGGAACTTCTTCCTGGAAACAACTATTCACACATCACCTTCATTGATGAAAACCAAAAAATAGAAATAACAGGTTTTACAAATAAAAATTCAGGCATTTATAAGTGCATTGTTAATAACAGTGAAGGAGCAACTGAAAGGAGTGTCCATATCTTTCTAATTCGGAGTAAGAACTATTCACTATTTACATTTATGAAAATTGTATTTGTTTTAAATAAAGCAAAATTCTTTTATTTGAGATATTTTTCCACTTCTTGGCCAAAATGAATTTAACGTAAAATATCTACTTAATAATTATAACTATAGCAACTGCCCATCTAAAACATGGAAGGACATCAAATTCAATGTATTTATCTATTCTTTGCCTGGAAATCAACCTTAAGAAGTGCTTTTATGAATTCCTGGAATGGTAGGAATCAATTGATAGATTTCTCACATGAGACCTCTTGTCTGTGCAGAATTTGCCACGCGCAGTGCACCGGCTGTCGTCCCGGGTAGGCTCTCGCCACCCCTTGTGATTAGAATGTCTTGCAGATTGTGCGTCTATGTCCGTTTTAGTTTGATGTACTCGTAGAGACTGTGTACCTAGAAGGTGTTGTGTTGAAACAAGGAAAGGATTGAACTCTCTAGCGGAGTTGGTAAAATAACATATAGTCAGGGAATAAGAACACTTAATGGCTAACTACAGAGATAAATAAAAGTTTTACTGTTTTCGACGGTATGTAAATAAAATAATATAAAATAAAAGAACGTAGTAAACAAAACAGGGAGATTTTTAAAACCAAAAGGAGAAGGGAAGGAGAGGGGGAAAAGGTTTCAAGGCAACATGCCTTGGGTTATCACTCAACCCATCTTGGGTCTAGTGAGGGAAAGGGTGGCTGGCCAGCGGGTGGTTTTCTTGCAGGACATGGTCGTGCTTGTTTACAACACGATAGACTGGCAATTTCTTTTCCTTTTCCATGTACATATGTATATTTATTTAGTTTTATATACTTATTATGTTTTTCTTTTCCTGTTTTTATTAATAATTTTGAACAGTGTACTTTCTGTTATATTGCATTTTCATTTTTTGTATCTATTTTTTGTATCAATTTTTTTCAGTAACTTTATTCTAAAACCAAAACAATGATTTTTTAATGTGAAACTCCAAGGTATAGGAAAGTTTGTGCCTTAGTTAAATAAAGAGTATTTCTTTGCATTCTTTGGTCACGTCCCATTGCCAAATTCGGTTAGTATGAGTGTTGTGTTGAAGGGACTGTTCGAAGCCTGCGGCTCGCTCGCGAATGAAGTCATGAATGGCTGGAATGTTGTGTGGTTCCTAATCTCATATGCCAGGATGTCGTGAGTTGTCGTTTTTTAATGTTTCTTGCTTGTTACGATTGGTTTTGGCTGTGGTGCCAAATAACTCTTAACTGTACAGCAGGGTTGGCTGAATAAGTGAGGTCTAAAGTAGAACTTTTTCACCACGTTTTAATTTAGAATTCTTATTTAAGAGTGGCATGAGTAATTTTCTCACGCTTTTCTGATTGCCTGCTGTACGTGGACATCCCATGTCAATTTCGTGTCAAGGTGTAATCCCAAGAATTTATTTCTAGAACCAATTGGTATCTCTGATCCCCTCAGTTGAAGGCGGCAAGAGAGTTGAAACTTTGGCCTTTTATAAAATTGACATGAATGCTTCTATCGGCGTTGATGTCAATTTTCCAGTCCAGCACCCATTTATTAAGAACGTTAAGGTGGTCTTGAATACATCTAACTGCCACGTCGATGAATCTCTATTGGGATGAGATTGCAGTGTCATCTGCGAACATGAAGATTTGGGTGTGTTGAGAAGGAAGGCCATTGACACAGAGGGTAAAGAGGGTAGGACTCAAAATGGATCCCTGTGGGACACCACACATAATCTTTCTGGTAGAGGAAAGCTGGCCTTCTACTCTGACTCGCACAGATCTTCCTAAGAGGAAGATCCTGCTTAGCTTTTGCAGATATAATGGACAATCCATCACAGCAAGTGAGAGATCTTCGTGCCACACCTGGTCGAAGGCCTTGGCGACACCTAAGAACAGAACCTCGGATCGTTTTCGGGCGTTAAATCCGTCAGTTATGTTTTCCACAAACATAATATTTGGTGGCCTGTTGATGTCTTTTGTCTGAACACTATCTGATCCGGTAGGTTGAGGTCGTTAGCCCAGATATGTTGATTGATGCAGGCGAGGATAACGCTTTCGAATAATTTCGAAAAGTTGGAGAGGTGGGTGATTGGGTGGTAGCTGGAGGGGGTGGAAGGATCTTTCCCTGGTTTGGAGATCATGGCCACTCAACCCTGTTTGCAAGACCAGGGGAAGTGGGAGATGGTAAGACAGGCATCGAAAAGATTTGTTATTGATGAGACAGCTTTGGGAGAGAGATTCATGATCATACTGTTGCTGATATCATCCAATCCGGAGGTCTTTCGGGGGGTAGCTCTTTGATGAGCTGTCTTAAGCCTTGGTCCGTCATGAATTCTGAGGGTAGGTTGCGGGACAGTCGGAGAGAAGTTAAGTTCTCTTCTGCCACTTCCTCCGTCTTGATTCTCACCCAGTGCGCAGTAATTAACCGGGCAGTCATGTGGGCAGCACTGTTTCCTGTTTCAGAACGGGAATATTTTCTATTCCAGTTTGTAGCAGATTTTTTCACCTGTTTCCACATTTCCTATCAATCCAGTTTATGCCTTTGCATAATGATCTTCAGATCATCCATTCCATCAATTTAATCACCTACAAAGCAATATCTATAAAGCAAAGCGTTTGTTTAATTGATGTCGGCAGAGGCAACCTCACCAGTCATTTTAATGTTGTGGAAATTGTATCTTTTTGTAAAGTTGGCAAACCGACCTGAACTCGCATTGAATACTTTGACATCCTCTTCATCCTTCGCTAAGTCTTCGTAGATTGAACGAGCCTTTGCTTGGGCAAAGAACATGCTGATAGGCACATTCCGCTGGTTTTGATCCTCGATCCATGTACTCAGCATCCTCTCCATCTCCTCCATTATATTACTTCTCGTGTACAATGTCTTCATGGGACTTGTCGAAGTTCCAGATTTAGCACATGGTACTCTCTCTAAGCCCAAGAACACGTGCAATGTGTACTATGCGATCTCCTTTCTTGATGCGGTTTATTACGTCCATTTTCATACCAATAGTTATTGGCTTTTGCTGTTTCTTGAGCTCGGTGGCACCCTGCGATGTAAATAGGCATTTTCCAGACATCATGAGGGCAAAAATTTCAAGCAATAACAAACAGTGCACGTTAATAATTACAAGAGAAAAGTTTTCACTGTCACTACGACAACGGTTGCAAGTGAACTGAATAAGACGTGTGGATACGTATAAAGACGAGGACAGGATCAGTCGAGACTACCAGCATAAATTAAAAAAGATACAATGTAACTCCTCCAGCGTGTGCTATGCGCCGTTTGCATCCAATATTTTTTCACGGATCTGATTTATGAGCTTTGAAGCAGAGAGAAAAATTAGCTGATTCTGCTTTCATTCTGTGGTTCCTTATTGCCTGTGTTTATATGTTAGAATTTTTTTTCTATCTTGGGTCTGACCTTGTTAGAGCTTACTCAGGCTTCTATAACCTCTTATCTGTCTCTTCTTTATGAGCTTTCAAGGCAGAGTTTTCTTATTGACTGTATTTACATCTTAGACTTTTTTATATGTGCATTGTATGTATTGTATATTTCCTTTTATACATGGTATATTTATGTATTATATTATTTCTTTGGGCCCCTCCTTCAGCTGAACCCAATGCAGTTCACCATGATTTCTACACCTCTTGCGGTGACTGCCGAAAACACTTGCTCAGCGCTTTCTGATGGCCTGACGGCTGGCTCGCTATTCAGACTGCGTTATTCCAAAAAATTCGTGTAAATTAAAAAAATGGTATAAATTCAGCGCCCGCGTAATTCCAAAAATGCGTAAATTAAACCCGCATAAATCAAGAGTTTACTGTACCTAGTTTTAATACAGATATATTCTACCAGTGTCTAAAAGAAATTTTTCAAAATCTGAAATATTGATTTTGCTCCACCCCCTATGAAGTGGCACCTGTATGTGATTACTTACATTCCTTATGTATGAATCTGACCCTGCATGTCAGTATTTGGGACTGGTAGAAAAGATAAGGAATTGCACAGAAATTTGCTCACTCGATTTCCAGTCATAATTGCAACAAATTGAGTAATTTCCGTGTTTGATCAGCGCTGGGCTTTTCCGTAAAATGTTTTTGTGGTACTCATGCATCTCCAGCTGTCCTGGTTCTGACAATTAAGAAAACTGTACCTTTTCTTTCTTAGTCTTGGCATTATCCCAGAATTCCGTGACATTTTTGGTAATGAGTTATTTTCAACTTGTATGATTTTATATCTTGAATAGAATTATTTGACAATTAATGTTAATTCATGGTTACTCCTTCACCCAGTATGAAGTTTTCTATTCTGGGCCATAAAAATTAATAAATAAATACCATCATTTTTAATGTTATTAAAATAAGATTTCTGCATTCTTCTTATGCTGATTGTAAAATTTTACATATTACAGGTGAAGTCATAATCACTGGTCCAAATGATGCTATTGAGGGAGAAAGTATAGTTCTGCAATGCTCAGCTTCAATTGACAAAAACATAAAATGGTTTTGGAAGCATAACAATAATTTTGTCTCAATTGATAATAAAACAGGTGATCTATAACAAGTTTTTTCATGTCGTTCTCTGAAGTTGATAAATCTTTAATTTCTCTGCAGTTTTATTGATAGATACCCCTCCCTCTGTTTCCATACCCTCTTTTATTCTGCATTATCTGTGTCCAAAAATGTCTGTCTACAATCATTGCTGATTTTCCTGAGATTAGCTCTACGTAGTTAATATCAAATATCTAACTTTAATAAAATAGCAACCTCATCAAGTATGCCTCTGTATGTTCTTCTGAAATCTGTCTTTTATAAAATAAAATACTTAGTACTTGAATCTGTCAATACGAGGTACGAGGATAGCATATAAATCATTTTTAAATTACTTGGAATTATCGTATGAGTTCGATACTGAAGGAAATATATGTGAAAATCAAAGACAAGTTCTGAGTTTGAAAAGGCAGTGGCACAAGTGATGCAATAGGGGTGGGTGATGTGGAAATTGACAGAAAGAAACATAGAATACAACTAGGATGAATATGTGTGCTTTGTAGATTTTGAAAAGGTTTCTGACCGAATTTTAATGGCTTAACCTAATGAAGGTGTTGAGGAAAATAGGGGTGGATAGAAGAGAAAAGTATTTAATCAGAAATCTGTGTATGAATCAAACTGAGCAAGTAAGGGTAGAAGAGGGAGAGTCAGATTGACCAACAGTAGAAAGTCATGAGACAATCAGCACTGTTTAATATTTATGATGAAGGAATAATAATTGAGGCATGGAAAGATGTAGAAACAGGGATAAAAGTGAGAGGCAGACAGGTGAAATCGGTTAGATATACAGGTGACAAAGCATTGGTGAGTAACTCTGAAAGAGGCCTTCAGATTCTAGTTGGCTGTTAAATGATAAGCAAAAGCATTTGAGATGAAAATGAATAGAAAAAAAAAGAAAGACATGAAATTTTCTAAGAGCAGAGATTCACTGGTCAATGTTACAGTAAGTGAGAAAAGGCCTGAAAAAGTGGTTTATTTTAGTTATTTAGGTAGCATTCAGGATAAAATAATTATAAAAGAGATCACAGTCAAGAGACGCCATTTCCATTAATCCAACAATAAGAAATCCATATTTTACTTTCCCTTGCCCTGATATGATCTTTAAGGCATCAATTAATAAATTTAGTGAGATAGAGGACAACATTTGCAAAAAAGAAGTCCAAGATTCTCTCATCCATAGAGCTTACAGATATCTGTGATACATGGAATAAACTCAATTCATAAAGGATAATTAAGCAGTACAGGATAATATACTGATGGAATAAAGTTATCTTAAGATCCTATGCAGACAGGAAGGATAATAGGTATATGTCGCCACATATGATTAGGGGTTTAATGCATAAAAAAGGAACAATTGTTTCTCTTAAACCAAGAATACATTTTTAAATGGCTATTTCTAAAAATGCTGCATTTGTAAGTTATGTGATTCTATCAGCATTAGGTTAAATAGTTTATAACTATTTTACATTCAATTTCTTCAACCTGAGTCTGGAATGCATACTCTGTGAGCATTAGAAGTTAGTCAAAGAATATATTTATTTAAATCTCCCATAATAATAATGACATTTTTATTTTTCCTATATAGGTTTCTTCATCATTGAAAGCAAAAATTCTGTGGAAATCCAAAGTAAATTGAATATAACCAATATATCACACAAGGAACATATTGGGCCTTACTTTTGCAGTGCAGATAAAATTGCAGGCTATGATTCAGTTTATTCCAAACACCATCATTTGTCAATTAAGGGTATGTATGCCATATCTTTTCTGAAATTCAATGTATTCTTATATCCCTTATTACTGGAGCAACAAAGGTCCCATGGTAACTATTTAATTTTATGTATCATATTTATGATAGTACCAGATGTCAAAATTCAGCTTAGGAGAAATGTTCTAGTAGCATAAAATAATAAGATATTATAATCAACAATGATATTATAATTGCTAAGCAATCGGTGGCCCCGGGCAAACTTATTTTTGGTGACCCCCTTTATCATTATTAAATGCACGATATTGTGAGAAACAGCTGCAAACTGATACAAACAAAAAGGGTAAAAGCTAGATGAAAATTTTTATCTCAAAACAAAGAAATCTTTATAAGGTACAATATTTTTTAAGTTTAATGTATTTATAATCAACTTCTATCAATAAAAGGTTCATTTTTCTTGCTTTACGAATTGCAAAATCAGCAATTAATGTGGAATAATCAAGCGATGATGCTAAAGAATTTTCAAATGGTATAATAGCAAGATCAACCAGTCTTTCTTGTGTCATCGTTGAACGCAAGTATGTTTTCATTAATTTTAGCTTTGAGAAACTACGTTCACCACTAGCTACAATGACCGGTATAGTCAATAAAATTTTAAGTGCAATATAAAAATTTGGCATTTTATATAATAATTCTCTAGTGTCAGTCTGTCTGTCTGTTCCAAAGAAACATTAAAAAGTATAATTTGCAAGAGCATAAAACTGGATTTGATTATCCATTCTGATATGTGGCGAGGTTACTCAAATATTGGAAACATAACTGGAATGAACTACACTCACAAGACAGTGAATCATTCGAAAAACTTCGTAAATCCCCAGACAAGGGTGCACACTGAAAACATTGAAAGATTGTGGGGATTGGTGAAAATGAGAAACAAACATAAGTGTGGGGCCTCTAGAGCTTTATAAGACTCTTATATGTGCAAATCATGTGGCGCAAAAGAATACAAGGCATGGACCCATTACAAAATAAATTAGGGGATATTCTAGAATTTTGGCCACCAGAATGACTGTTACAATCCATACTTTTGTTTGAATACAGTTTTATTGAAATACTGATTTTCTGTTTGAGTTAATTTCCCTAAAGATTCCTGGTGGGGCTTTTAGAGGGATTTAAGAGTGGCAGGGCTATTACACAAAAGAACCTATCAATTTGCTATTCATGAAGTAATGTTAAAAATGCTAATAACTCAATAATGAATCGAGATAGAAACTCTAAATTTAGTAAGAATGCTCAACTCCTATATTGTATGGTGGCGACGAAAAAAATGTTGGAAAAAGTCCTGGGTTCGACTCCAAGGTAGGCATTTCTATTTCCCATAAGGTGAGAGGGAGGGAAGGAGAGGGAGGGAGGGTGAGAGAGAGAGAGATAGAAAGAAGGTCAGAAAGCGAGGAAAGAAGCAATTATTTTTTTAAGTTTAACTAAAGAGAAGTAGCCGCACGGAGTGTGGCAAGGGGTCGGGCGCCGGAGGTGCCAGGGGCGGAGCCCCTAGTAAATTTTGTAATTTATAAATATTTATAAAATGTGGGAGTATTTGGTAAATCCCAGTCTCACTAGCACGTCGCCTTACAGATTTTTTTGGTGATCATGTGAATTGCTGTAACACCATAGCAGAATTTTCCCCATTCATCGGTGAGCGAGGTATCAGAGACTGTTGCTTGTACACATCTTGCACAGTACCATCAGACTCAAATTTATCACGAATTCTTGAAATTGTTAATCGTGTTGGAGGCTCAATTGCAAACTCACGTCTCCACTGTCTTACTCACATTCTCAAATTTCCAGTACCTCTTCAAAATTAATTTGTGTTGCTTGATAGCGAACCTCTGCCATTTTGTATTATACTCTGAATCATGGGTAAGGTATTGCAGTTTTTAACTGTGACTAATGCCATTTGTTAAGTGAATGCCACACTACTTAGAGGCACATTAAATTTTGGCTCCACCATGAATACGTGAATAGATATTATTTATTAAAAAGTGTATACATTTTTTTGAGACATCCTGTATTGAGTAAATGATTTGATACAAATTAAAATTAATCATTGTTTTATGTTGTGCTGTAGTAGATTCACTAAATCTGCTGAAATTAAACAGGCACACTGGATTTGATTTTCGTCATTTCTTCTTTGATGAATGGCACTTAACTGATATGATTTCTTTATATTTTACCAAACTGTTATCGGTTAGAGCAGTCGTGTCCAATCTAAGGCATATGAAAGGTTTTGTGCAGTTATGATAAAAAAGCAATCTGAAATATTTAACACAAATTAATACATTTTTACGAAAATTTTTATAATAAAATTTCTAATATTGAGATGGAAACTCTTAAACCCTCATTAAGAGTTTATTTGGACTTATATGGCACATTAGAACATGTATAGGTAACTTCAGATTTAAATAGGTAAATATTGTCCAATGCCTTCTGCCATGTACAATATGTTAGGCGCCACTAGGTTGGAGCATTGAGAAACCAATATTAAATAAATTTGTATGATTATATAAGTAAAGTATGTACAAGTATTAATAATTTTGATTCAATTTCAGAAAAGATAAAGCCTTCCTTCATTGCGCAATATAAACAACCTGATGATAAGTATGTGGGAAGTACGATTGAGCTTAACTGTGACTTCAATGGCTTCCCTAAACCTGAAATATACTGGTTCAAGGTATGTCTATCAATGAAAATTTGTCTTGTAGCATTTATTGAGATGATCAAAGGTAAGTGATACTTTTACATATACAATTCTATAACCATGGCCAATATTATTATATTGGTATATTTTTAGGGACAGAATTCCTTAAACCATCTACACTTCTGAGAAGTGGTTTTGAGTGGCATGTGGTTCTGTTATACCAGATTTCTATCCCATGGGTCTGACTGTAATATACATGTGAATATCTCAAATTTAAGCATTAGTTTTCAAAAAGGGGATCAGATTGAAAAATATTACAGCATTGTAGTAAAACCATGACATCAAATGTGGTTAAAGTCATAAAAGAAGTCATAGTATACTATGAGAAATATTGAAAATATGATGGTGATATCTTCCTAAAACTGCCAAAAACATTACAGGAATTTCTTTACAAGCTGGAAAAAGTCCATATTTCATAATGATACATGAGAAAAAGTAAGATACTTTTGATTGAAGGTTTTCGCAGTGTGGCTGTTCGATGATATTGTCAGCTTTCAGTTTCAGCTGCGTCCGGAACATGATGGAACCGACATTTCACGATCGTTGCAGGTAGCTTCTTCAGGGCGAAGTAAATTGCAAGAAATTGGCCACATAATATATAGCCAAAAGCTACCTGAAACGGTCACGAAACGTCGATTCCATCATGTTCCGGAGGAAGCTGAAACCGAAAAGCCGACAATATCATCAAAAGTAAGATACCCTTGCTAAAGTTAGAGGCAAAAGCACGTTTCTTAAAAAATTCAGGTTTTTTCTTGTTTTCCTCTCTTTGGGACCTGCCACACCATGGAATTCAAATCCTCACTACAGTCTGGACGATATTACTTTGGGATTGACGGTTGAGGCAGCTCGGGTGTGATGTTGCCAGCATGTGCATAACAGATGCCCCCAGACCCACGCGAAAACCATGTTTCAAATCTCTTTGCGACTGAGTGAGAGAGAAGAGAAAGCGTCCCAAAACATGACCAACGAGAACCAATAGGAATGAAGGAGGTGGGGCGTCACTGGGCTCAATTTCATTCTCTCTCAAGCCTCCGTCGTGTCCACTTCCAGTCTCTCTGTCCTGTGTTGCCTTTTGCTTCGCGAGTCCACCAAAAGGTGCATCCCAGTGTAGTAGATATGGCAACGCCGTTTGAGTTCTCTCACCAGAAGACGTCCTCCCACCTCCTAGCAGCAGAGACACACGAGCGGTCTCGAGTAAGTATTTTGTTTGCAGGGAACATAGCGGCAACGCAGCGTGGTTGCTCTTAGAAACACTTCCCTCCCCTCCGCCTGTGATTGGCTGTGAGGGAGGGGAGTCTTTCCCGCCAAGCCCCTACCCCTCCCCTTCCCCGATGTTTCAATACCAAAGAAATTTCGTCCAGACTGTAGACCTTCCCATGGGTTAAACTTCACTCTTTAGCTACAGTGTTTTGGCTATAATATTATTTCAAAGTTTTTAATTTTTTAAATTTGAAGCCAGCCAGCAAAAAATCTTTGACTATATGGAAAATCCAATCATTGGAAAATTTCTCAGATCGATAAGAGCTATTTAAATAAAAATGAATTGTAAAAATATACCTTAAAGCTAAAGAGATGATTGTCCACACACAGATGGACGGACAGAGTGATCAAATAGGCATGTTTCTTCATTTAAGAAAAGGTGCTGAAAGCATGATTCAAAGGATGACATAAAATACATGTATATGAAAATACATCCTATAAAAACTAAAGTTATAACAGTGCATAATCAGGCTCACTCACATACACACTCATACATATATTCAAGAGGGAGCATTGAAACCATACTGTAATGCACACAAACTCACATTATACGAAATACATTTACTGCATATTGGACAATTAATATTTTTATCATCTATCTAATACAGGGGTTGGCTACCTTTCAAAGAAAAGGACTATTTTTTTTGGTCTCATTCAAAATAAATTGGATCTGCACCTTATGACCTTTTTAGTTGCATATTGCTTCCAGTATGAGCATCCGTCCGCATGTTTGTTTTTGGCTTCTACCAAACAATTTCATGAAATTTTATATAAAGGACACAGTAAAATATAATAACAAAATCATATAAATGAAACATGTAAGTCAATCAGCGGTACCATTTTGCCTGATGACAAAAAATGAACTTTCCGTCATATCTCATAAAGTACCAGTCATATCAAAATACTTTTCAAATAAAACTTGTAGACCAGTAAAATAAAGTATTTCTTTTCCTAAACATTTTTATCATAGAAGTAGCCGTTATCAAGAATGTCTGAATTTGAGTTGAATTTTGAAAATTTCTTGCATGGTTACTTCATCATTGTTACTAACATAAACAATCTCACAAATATACGTTTACTTTCCTTATGTGTGTATGCAATATTTTAAAATTGGAAGAAAATGGATTATTTATGAAGAAGAAAAGAACTTTAAAATGCTATTTCCCTTATGTGCATGTATATCATGTCTTTCAAATACTCCATTGCACGAAATGCACCCATTTGTGATATGCTGTACACTTTCCTAACTTGTTTTTAATTAGATTGGAGTGACTGTAATAAGCATTTCCATGACTGATGAAGGTTATACTTCTAAAGAGCAATAAATATGTACTTAAGGAGTTGCAGGTTGCTGACACCTGGTCAAATATGCATAGTTTTTAAGGAAGTTTCCCATGTTTGAAAGAACAAACAATTTATTTTTAGCGATGATGAATGTGATTTTTGATCATTTTTACTTTTTCCATATATGTAATATACAGGAACTATTGTTTTCATGAAAAAAATCGACTTCGAGATTTCAATGGAAATACATGTTTTGAGGTCCCTAGAACACGTTTAGACTATTTTCGGAATGATGTCTGTGTGTGATGTGATTGTGGGTGCTCTAACTCGAAAAGTACTTGCCATATCGTTACCAAGTTTCATATATAACACTTTGGTAAGAGCACAAAGAGCTGATTAGTTTTTGGACAATACCTACCGGTTAACAGGAAGTCTAGGCTTATTCGAAAACAGATTCGGTTTTTGTGATATTTCTCCGTTAAAACATAACTGTTGTATATACAACTTGATTTATATATATTACAGAATGTAATTTCCTACAACTTTTATTTGAAACGATTTTCCATAGCAGTTATTGTTTTGGAATTATTTATAAATAATCGATTTTTTTGGTTTCCGTCAAATATCTCCTTAAAAACGTCATTATTGGTAATCTTCGTGAGGACCAAATTTGTAGAGAATTATATTTCTTCCAAGTTTTGTTTGAAACAAATTTTCATAGAACCATCCATTTCGGAGATATTTTGCTTTTTTGTAATTTCCAGTATACAGCGCTACCACCATGTAGCGGTGAATTTTGTAAACATATTCAACATATAATTTATGGCAATAAGGACGACTATCCTTCTACAATATGAAATAATAATTTTGCCTTATAATGCTATTCATAATAATTTAAATATCTATACCCCAAATATGGAGAAAGTCATGTGTTGCCACATCAGATTTTTCTAATATACTTTTCCTCTTACCTTTACTAGGATGATGAGGTACTTAACCCACAATTACAAGATTCTCACATCTCCTTCTATATGGAAAATAAAACAATGCTAATCAAAGACACTAAAGCTGAAGACACAGGAATATATAAATGCGTTGTTAATAACACCGTAGGATCAATCGACTGGAGTTTTACCATAAGTGTTGTTCACCGTGAGTGCTATCTCAGTTACTTCACCTCATAATGAAATAAATAGAAACTGTATAGAAACAATGCAAATATAATTATGTTTAATTGATATACGTTTTCACTTTTTGTCTCATCAGCATTCAATGCAGAGACTGTTGTTATACCCATTATCCTACTCATCCTATTAATATTAGTTGCTTATATCATTTGGAGGATCAGAAAAGATAAGGTAAGTTATTAGAGATAAAATAACAATTTGAAAACTCTTAATTTTGTTTCATTGATAAATATATGTCAGATTTTAGTAATGCTATATAATTTCTTCCTTTACAATCTCAGTAAAACAATGTGATACTTCCAGTCTACAATATGTTCTTTTATTCCCAGAAATCGAAGAAGCTTTTAAATAGTGATGTGACAGCATTTCATGAGGGATTATTGCTCAATGCTGATCCTGTTCTTGGCATTGCTGAACAAGCTGAACTTCTACCATTCAAAAAGGACTTTGAGTTTCCAAAAGAAAAATTAAAATTTGGTACTGTGATAAATTTTAGTGTTAGATGCCACAATTTTGTTTCTTTATATTAGTGTAATCTAGGGTTGCCAGATTTCGGTTTGGAAGATACGGGACATATAACCAAATTCTTAATTAAAATATGGGACAAATACGGGATGCTTAAAAAAATCCAAAACTATCTCTTTTCTTGTGTGTTAAAACTATTCTTAGTGCCAATGTTTATTTTAAGTAATAAAAAATCAAGAAAAACACCATCTGAAATTGTAGGTCTATACTGTAAAATTAATCTCTGGCTTCAAAATACGAAACACAATTTTGAAAGGGGATAATAAAAAGATAAATTATTAATTCATGTTGGCTTATATTTAGAAAATTTATATTGACATTCATCATTGTAAGATTAATTAGAAAGTTGGAAAATTATTAATACTAGTTGGCTTACGTTTAGGAAATTTTTATTGGCATTTAACATTATAATACTAATTAAAAAATTAGCTGGCATATTTATTTTAAAAGTTTGCAAATTAAGATTTTTCTGATGATTCTGTATCTATCTACAACTGTTTGATTTAAAGTATATAATGATAAAACTAGTTGTACGACATATTTAAGTTTACAAAGCACTGTAAAATGGACTCCACTGTAGATATGTGCAGTTGGTTCCTCTACTTGCTCTATTGCAGGGGCATGCAACCTATGGCCTGCAGGCTGCATCTGGCTCAGTAGAGCATTTTATGTGGCCCACGAAACTTTGGTGAATATATGGTCTGCGATATTTATTACAGACAATTTTGTATATTTTAAGAAATACTGTTGTCATAACACATATCCTGGAGAAGTTTTTACTGTAAAAATGGTTCAAGCTTTATTTACATATTTTAAATCTCTTGAGTAAGTTCCTATGTAAACTCTCATCTGGCCCAACAAGGTACTTGCAACTTCTAATCCGGCCCGCCAAAGCACTCACATGCATGAATGCGGCCCACCATGTAAAAAGGTTGCACGTCCCTGCTCTATTGGCTGGTCATTAAGTAAAAAATGCATTCTACATGTGCACTGTGCACCATAATACTGAATACAAACTTGCATATAAGTAGTACCTCAGAGAATTGTTCGTGGGATTCAATTTTCTGGAGAGACCTGACTACTTCACATGGTAAAGTTTCTTATTCCAATCTTCACCATTTGGCTGGAGCTCTTATTCTGTGATTTTCTTCAGAATGGTCCACTGACTAAACAACTGAGTATCATTCACTCCTAATCCTCTTTTGTTGAGATATATGCAGGTTTATACGAGTTCTTTCCATGTTGGAACTCTGATAAGTGACATTCATGCAAAAGTGTTAAAGTGCTTGAGAGGTGAAATCCATTTCATTAGATAATCATAACAGGTTTGATAGAACAATTCTACTTCTGAAAAGAACTTCTTTTTCATGGATTCAGAAACATTATCCCTACAAATAATAGATTTTACACTTAAAAATATTTGCTTCACACAATCTGCAGCCTCCTGTAAAATTGATAATACTTCGATAACATTTTTTTCTCCTTCAATTTGCATGATCTTTCTGTTGAAAATGCTCATGAAACTGTAAACCAAGTGGAGATACGCTACACTTAAAATGGATCATTAAAAATATTTCTAGGATTTTAGGAGTGATTATTTCAGATAGAAAGAATGTTT
Organism: Uropetala carovei; assembly: GCA_036926305.1. Lineage (NCBI taxonomy): Eukaryota > Metazoa > Arthropoda > Insecta > Odonata > Petaluridae > Uropetala > Uropetala carovei. The sequence goes on from JAXCHB010000164.1 coordinate 1,981,806, forward strand.
TCAGCGCATCATACAGATTTATAGTCCTGTCCACTGCATTGGCTAATGAAAGCGTTTTTTTGAGTATGAGAGGATTGCTTGATAATCTACACAGAAAATATGACAAAAGTCCTTAAGACTCTCTGTTCCCACAGTGAAGGTGCTGGAATGCAAAAATAGTTTCACAGCAATCACTTCATTATCAGTAGAGAGTACGTCAAATACGGACTGCATTGTATTGTGTAACACGTGAAGGCATAATTCGTGAATTAAGCCTGCATTATTAAAATGTTTGTTAAATCATGTAAACTCTGAGTAATAATTTTATATATTCATTTACCAGGAAAACAGATTGGCAGTGGAGCTTATGGCAAGGTAGTTAAAGCTGAAGCTGAGGGTATTCGAGAAGAAGAGAAGTTCACAACTGTAGCAGTGAAGATGCCGAAGCCTCATCCAGATAGCTCACATCTGAAAGCACTAATGAAAGAGGTCAAGATTTTAATTTATATTGGACAGCATATAAATGTTTTGAACTTGTTAGGAGCATGTACCACAAATCTTATTCACGGTGAGTGCTTCATTATTTAAATTTAAAAGCAACAATCTACTACAGTGAGTACATTTTAATGATTACCAAATACAGTAAACCCTCGACATTTGCGGGGGATACGTTCCTGGAAATCACTGCGAATGTTAAGTCCACAGCCTTATGGAAAAAAGGGGTTAGGTGGACCTTTTTCGAGGTGAATATTAATGATCAATAAGGATCAACTTTTAATATATGTAAAAAGCATGCTTATTATAACAAAAATAAATAAATATAAATGCTATGAATATTTTATATGAAGAATAAATAAAAACAGAATATAATTTAAAAAATTTAACTCAACAATGATGGCGGTATTGAAAAGATGATGAGGGTGGCGGTGATGTAAGAGGATAGAAAGATGTGTGGTCCACCTGCGGATCTTACAGGGAAGGTGACTTGCAAGAGTCTTTAGAGGAAAAAGGTGCAGTTGGGATGTTCTTAAATAAACTCATTATGGATGTTTGCTTTGTTTTCCGTTGTAAATCCCTATATGTCTCCCTGTAAGGGACTGTAAGAGCCTCCAATCCCCTCTTAAATTTTATTATACAAAGGGTCTATTTCAATCACCTTGGCAGCCAGAGCCTTATACATGTCCAAAATCTCTGCCAGTGCCTTAAGCGACAGCTGAGGCTTGGGAGTCACATCACTGTCTTCTTCCTCACTGCTTTCACTTAATTGCATAAGTTCCACAAGATCCTCTTCAGTAAACTCATCTATATGAGAGTCGTGAAGTTCCTCCACCTCGCTTTCTTTGAGATCGTTGAAACCCTCTCCTCTGACATCATGTGCCAAACTAACAATCCTCCGCACCTCCTCTTCTACCAATGAGATGCCTTTGAGGTCTTTCACCACATCAGGAAACAGCTTCCCCCAGCATATGTTCCAAGTCGATGGCCTGATTTCATCAAGAGATTCCTTTATATTTGTGATACAGTCAGCGACGGTATACTTTTTCCAACAATCGCTGACTGGCATAGAGGAATCGCTCTATATCTGGTCAAGAATTCTCACAAATGTGCGGCGGGTATAATATGACTTAAATGTCATGATGAGACCCTGATCCATAGGTTAGAGAAAGGTGGTATTGGGTGGTAGGAAGACTACCTCCACATTCAGGTGAGCGAACTGCAGGCTTTCAGAATGTCCTGGAGCATTGTCTATTATCAGAAGCACCTTGAATGCTAGGTTCTTGGGTGCAAGGTACTTCTTCACTTCATGTACGAAGCATTTGTTAAATCATTCCAAAAACAGCTCAGCAGTCATCCATGCCATCCTGTTAGCATGCCAGAACACTGGGAGATGATCCTTATTTTTCCCTTTGTGGGCCCTGGGGTCATTAGATCTATATATCACCATCGACTTTATCATGAATTTGCCTGATGCATTTCCACAGATGAGAAGAGTAAGCCGGTCCTTACCCACCTTAAATCCAGAGGCAGATCTCTCCTCCTTGGATAAGAAAGTGCGAGAGGGCATTCTTTTCCAAAATATTCCTATTTTATCAGCATTGAAGATCTGATGCATGCTATATCCCTTTTTCTCTACGAATAGTTTAAGTTAGGGTGGGTAATTTTCTGCTGCAACATGGTCAGCCAATGCCGCTTCTCCCGCTAGTTTTACATTGTGGAGATTAAAGTGTATTTTGGAAATTGTAATGATTACAATCATCTCCATTTTTCCAATGAGAAACCATGGGATGGGATAAAATATCTTGTGTGTCCAACACAAGACTTTCTCCCAAATTACAAAAATATATATTTTAAGTTATCAAATGAAATCAATGGAATGATAATTTGTGCAGTTAAGCTATGTTTAAACATGTCAAATAAATATCATTACAATATAGATAATTCAGTCCTATATAAAAGCTTAGGTTGTGTAGTGAAGCCAATAATTCCTATCTCCCCATGGTGATGAATATGTTAAAAAGTTTGCCTACGACTACTATCACAGTAATACAATTAAAGATAAAAGAATAACAACGTTCACTACACATTTGCATGAATATATAGACAAAAAAATTAACTACAACTCTGCGGCATAACTACAGAGGGACAAGCATATATGCTAGAAATGTAATATAGGGTTGCAGAGAAACTATCCTCGATTAATCGAAACTGTTAGACTGGTAGGTAGTGTGCCTGCCTTCTAATCCAAAGGTCGCGGGTTCGAATCCCGCTTCGGGCATGGATGTTGTGATTCATCTTGGGGTTTTTCGCCTACCTGCAGACAAGCCTAAAATTGGCTTTGCGGGGAAGGCATCATTAAAAAATAAATAAATAAATTGGTATACAAAGTCACAATCTGCGAGTAATCAAAATCGTGATTGTTAAATCCGTGAATGTCGAGGGTTTACTGTAATTAGATAAAATTTCTTTTGTAGTGAATCAGGTTACAAGCAGTGAGAAATTATATTGTTTGCCATATTTATTTATTTATTCATTCACAGGCAGATGCCTATTACAAAGTAATTAAAATCTGATGTATCCAGCACATGACTTTCTCCATACAGAGTAATGAATATTATTTCTCTCAATAGCAGTATCCTCAAGAAAAACTATGGGCAATTAAACTCGTGAACAGTTTTTCATCCTTTTTGAATCTCTTTTCACATTGAAACAAGTTAGGAAAGTGTACAACGTATCACAAATGTTTTGTGCAATGGAGTATTAGAAAAAAATTACAGTAAAACTTGTTTAATACGTATTTGATGGGACCGACTCATTGCTTCGTTATAAGCGTGACTTCGTTATATATGAGAAACATGGTTTATGGCCTATACATCTCATATAACATGTATACACACACAGTAAAATCTGTGCTATCCGGCTATTTAGAACTGGCCAGCCTTAGATACCGGCAATTACACAAATACAATTGATTCTGTATCTCTTTTTCTTTTTTTTTATGAATTTTTGTGTCAACTGTATTTGTGTAATACCACAACTTCCACTTTAACATTTCCTAAAATATAAGATGTATATATTACGTATTTACTCCGTATACTTCTGTGGCTGCCGAGTAAGCATGGCGTTTTTGGTTACGTAAGCCATTTGCATTGTCTAGATGTTTTGGTGTACTTCTACAATTTCCAGTTTTATCACTTTTTATTATGTAAAAAATTACCCATCCATTGAATATGGCATCAAAATAAATACCTAAAAGCAAGGAACAGGAGAGAAAAGGTTGGTTTAACGCTAACATAGAAGCTGGAGCTGATCAAACGAATTAAAAAAGGAAAAAATAGAGCAGCCATAGCAAAAGAATTCAACATCGGATCTTCCACGCTCTACGATATCAAGGCTCATAATGCTAAATTAATGAAATCTGTGTCATCTTCTGAGACGAGTAAATCAATTAATAAACTTCATAAGCCAAAAACTGAGGAACTGGATAAAATATTATATGACTGGTTTTCACAGAAATGTTCAGAAGAATTAAATAATTTCTTCCTTTTCTAATAGAGTAAATAAAGATAATTAATAAAGATAAATAAGAAAGATATAATCCAATAAATTCAATTTTGGGAACAGGTTCACTGCCTTAATCCCCAAACTTCCCGGACGCCCTAAACTTTTCAATAGTCTTTTTGTTTTGCATGTAAGCGTATTAAATAAGAATGGGTAAAGAGTGTCTATATCTAACTATGTGTGGAAGAATTAAAATGGAAAATGCAAACCCCATGCATAGTTATGTTTGGGGAGTACGATAGTGAACCTAAGCCCAATTTTGTTTGGTTATTGTTAAATTTGCGATGTCAAAATCGAAAATCGCTCCCTTAACCGGATATTTCTCCTAATCGGCTTTCCACAATCCCCAAGATAGCCGAATAACACAGCTTTTACTGTATTTGCAGTGAGTCGACTTCAGTGCCGTACTTACATATGCAAAGAGATGCTTATCAACTTCGCGGCATGTAAAATGTTCGACTGCTATTACATACGATTTTTTAAATGGTCAATTAATATAAATATTATGGTCATTAATTTACATAAACATTTCAGATTTTTAATATCTATTTCAAAACAAAGGGAGCGTGGAAATTCATATGGAAGGGGTAGATGGAGGAAGGGGACCTCTACGAACAAGTGCGCGGTAAACGGGCGGAAACTATTCATTAGTTATCGCTCTGCTCGCCAAAATTCGTTATATATGGGGCATTTTTTGCCACGGGACCAAACATTTGTTCGTTACAGCCGAGAATTCGTAAAATGCGTGTTCGTTACATCCGAGAAATTTAACCAATGCCCTTATGGAGAAGTTCAAGGGACCAAGACATTTCTTCGTTATAGCCGAGATTTCATTTTAGGCATGATCGTTATAAACGAGTTTTACTGTATATACCTGTACATAAGGGAAATTGCGTTTTAAAGTTCTTTTCTTCATCATAAATAATCCATTTTCTTCCGATTTAAAAATATTGCATACATACATAAGGAAATTAAATGTTTGTTTGTAAGATTGTTTATGTTAGCAACAATGAAGTAACCATGCAAGAAATTTTCTAAGTTCAACTCGATTTAAGACGTTTTTGTTTGATTTTCTCGATAACGGCTACTTCTACGATAAAAATGTATAGGAAAGGAAATACTCTTCTTTACCAGTTCTACAACTTTTATTTGAAAAATATTTTGATATGAGCAATACTTTACGAGATATGACGAAAATTTCATTTTTGTCATCAGTAAAGTGGTACCCCTGATTGGCATACGTGATCATTTTTTCGATTTTCGTATTATCTTTAATGGTGAGTCCTTAATATGAAATTTCATGACAATCCGTTAAGTAGAAGCTGAGAACGAACATGCGGACGGACGGACCGACCGATGATAATAGGCGCTCACGCTGTAAGCGAAACGTGCCTAAAAACAATAAGTAAATGGTAAATTGTAATCACTGAACATAATTTAATTGTTAATTGTAACATGGTGGAATTACTTGGTAATTTCACATTTTGATTTCACCTTGGTTTCTTTGCTGTGCAACATCATCAGGTGAAGTAAGTCCATATCCGGTAGCAATTTGTAGTTATAGGTACCATGGGTGGGTGATTTAGGGGAGGGTAGTTAAAGGGACGATTGAGTGAGCGATCATTGGAGGAAACGTGTTTATGTGGAATTACCAAGTAAGTTTTTTTATTTCTACAACACCATACATAATTCAATGGACGTTAAGATACAAATAAATATGATGCTCCACTTCTTCACAGGGTTTTAGTATAAACTGGTCAGATTTGGGAGGAATGTAAACACTTCCAATAATTAATTAAAGAGATGGAGTTGACATCATGACAAAATTGTGCTCAATGTCACACAAGGATGTAACTTCAAGTTGAAAAGATTTCAAATTAACACCAACTGGCCCCCTCTAACTCCTTTTTTCCTAATACTAGTACATCAACCGCGATCAGTCCTATAAATTTTATGATTAAAAAGTCCCAATTGGGAATCACATACATCTGCTGTAAGCCAAGTCTCAGAGAATAATATAATATCACAATCAATGTTAACACCTGAAATTTGCATGTCCTTTCATTTAGTCCACAAATTGCAGACATTCTGGTAGTATGCCAAAATATTAGTTACTAGTTTTTTTAATGTTTATCTTTCACTATTTTGGGTACACCATTAAAATACTTGATAATTCAGTCTGGACATGCAATCCTTCTCTGCCTGAGTACAATCCCTTTAGGCTGAGATAATAGTGGCACCATTCTTCTTGGCTGCCAAGACTTTGTTGATTACATTGAAGTACGTAGACATGCATGTCACTACAAATTACCTTCAAATGCCTAGATTTACTTCTGTTTGATTTTCTTCAAAGTCAAAATACATGTATTTATATTCGAAGTAGGCAATTCTGGTGGCATAACATTTATAAGTTCAATCACTTTACTTTTATCATGCGTTATGCTGTCAGAAGCATTTTTATAGAATCATATTCCTGGACATTATCAAAATCACATTTTTTTCTCTGAAGATACAGTCATTGATCTCTTGTATACAGTTCTTAACATACTGAACAAAAATAACAAAAAATCCTGAATGGTTTTATGATTTATTAATTGAATGAAAAATTTTGTACAGGAAAAAAAAGAATTATTCCACCAAGGACCTATTCTATCACCAAGTAGCTTAAGCGTAGCGTGCAAGCCTTTTCGGCTACCATTTTAAAATTATTACTTATAATCGCTGTTCAAACTTGGAACTCGAATCAAAGAATGCTTAAAAGAACAAAATTTCACTTTCCTGACGTCAAATTTCGAATATGAATCAAATCAGTTTTTAACGTGATTATTCGACGCATATTTAGGTGAAAATCTTTCGTCGTGTAGGTTCTAGGTGATTTTCATTGTTGCTAGTTTCATCTAATTATGTATGTAAGTATGTTTGATTGGGATTATGAATTTACTTAGCATCTATTCACATATTTACATATGTTTCAATGTTATTTTGAGGTTTAAATAATACCTTGGTTACGATATACAATATGATTGTAATGAAAATAAAGAAATAAATATTCCATAGGTGTTCAATATTTTGTTAATGAGTGTTCCTAAGTCAGATATACTAATTATTTGCTGAAACTTTTAAAGAATTTAAGTAAGTATATTTTCTGCGAAATATGAGTAAGTTTTAATGTTTTACTAAAAACAAAAATAAAAATTTATAAATATTTTTTCATGAAACAAGATTTTATATTCACGAAAAATCAAACAATATAAAACTCTCATAAAAGTACGTTCCATAAAGTCAAAATAATTTTGAGCATGTAAACATTGCCTAGAGTAATGTTTAAAAATAATTATTTATTGTTTCCTTTCCAAAAACAATTTTCAGGCCCAATGCTGTTTACTTTCTGAAACATGAATTTTATATTTATTGTTTACTTTTGAATGCATGAAAGGGTTGACTTCATTAGTTGATTATTTACATAAATTATATATAAATTTAATATTTAAGTCATGTGTATTAGTCATTTTTGAAGGGAATTTATTATTTATTAATAAAAGAATGCAATAGTTTTCATACTTTGCAAAGATAAGGTCCTAACTTTCATGACTGTATTTGTCATATTTGTAAAATTTTAATGAAATTTCTAGTATTACACCTATTTATATAACAGAAGTATATTATTTCTTAGGAGAACTTTTTGTCATTCTGGAATTCTGCCGTTATGGGAACCTCCACAGTTACCTTCAGCGTCACAGGGAATCGTTCATTAATCAAGTCAACCCGATTACTGGTGTGTTAGATTTTAACCTGGGAGAGGAAATGCATCGGGAAACATTGGCAAATGAGTAAGTATTGGTACATTATGGAACTATATTGAAGGTATATGTGATTTTGTTTTTTTATCATTTTCTACAGAAAACCACTTGAAAAAGTAATTTAAAAAATAAATTCATACTGATATTATGAATTACAACTCTTATGTACATACTCTGGTGCCCCAGGCTCAAAACAGTGATAAAAAATCTTCAATATCAATACATTACATTACAAATTCAGTAGACACCTTACAGATATTATTTCCAGCAGAATTACTGATACTTGCAGTTGGAAATGGTCCAACATCTATTTACATAAATACAGTATATTTGACATCTGATCAAGAATTTAACAAAACGTTTTTGGAAAGCATATAATAACTGTGCATAATCAGTTTTAAAATAAATTAGTGTATTTTTCGGGCTATAAGATGCACCCCGATTTTTTAAGAGATTTTAGAAAAGGCCACATTGTGTATCATTCCTAGCTGTGATTAGGTCTTTATCTGGTAACATTTAAAGAACATTTTTGGTGTAATAACAATTAAATTTAACATTTTAGGTAAACTTTAATCGCGAAAGTAAATAAGGATTACCTAACTAAAATGTAAACAAGAAGGAAATTTATAGTCTATAAATGGAATACACAGATTTCAATGTTCTTTATTGGATTTATGTGCAAAACGATATTGAAAGATTGGGCATTTTGCAGATTTTTAAATCCGAAGCTATAAGTCGTAATTATGTGGTAAAGCGGAAGTTCTAATCATAATTCGACGATAAATTTTAATAAGAATCACTCATACTTAATTTGATCAAAGGCTGTCCAGCAGTTCAGGAGATGCAAATCGCGACAAAGGGCAAGAAGTTCCCATAAGGTGTCCCGCTACTATCGCTTTGTTGGTGAATAATACACAATAATAGCTTTGAATCTTGTATAGCTAAATGTGACCTGCATGCACATGGTAGTCCTATTAACGAAGCTATCAGATGTGCCCCACACACTGCAAGTGTGTTCTTGCATATTAAATCACCTGAAGCTTATAGATAATAGTTGAGGCATATTTTTCACTCCTGTAGACATTGCGATCTCAATACACGTAACGGTAATTATTAAACATTGACACCCACCAGAGGTATAATGTTACGTGGCATTAATCTCGCTATTCAATGGGCTCATTAGGAACTAAAACATATGACTAATATCGAAAACTTACCGAAATTATAATCCCTTTGAGTGAAATAAAATAAAGCGGAATAATGAAAACGCATCCTTGGAATTCACATTGCATCAGGATTTACTGAATATACTAACAATTTCTTCTCTATTAATTAATATTGCTGTATAATTTAATGTTTCCTCTAAGAAAGATCCCCAATTATTTCATTTTGGGGAAATACTGGATTCCTGAGTGCCGGTATTGAATATACATAGTAATAATCTTACCTTTGTCTATAAGACGCAGACTGACTTTTGTAGCAATATTTCTGGAAAAAATGCAACTTATAGCCCGAAAAATATGGTATATAGCTAAGGTTACCACCTTATGATGGGTTAATTCTGGGAGATTTCCACCTTAGAAGCAGTAAATTCCAGGGGGATTTTTCTTGGCCGGAAACCAACTAATCTGAACAATAAAAATTTGGTTATTTATATATTATTAAATATATAATGAGGATTTAACCTGAATTTTGTGGTGATAATACTGTATATCGGCTTGTCAGAAGATAAATTGACTTTGCTTATGATAACCAAAACGAGAGAGTGCTAACTGCACAAACTGGACACATCAGGAATTGCCTATTCTGGGAGATATCCAATGTGTCTGTTCTCTTGGCATATTATAAATAAAACTTAATCAATAGCAGCTCAATGGAATACTTACTGCATAAACTTTTATTTATGCTAAAATATATATTCACTCTATTTATGACACTGGAATGAGGAGTTCAACCAGGGACGGATAGGGAGCAAAAATCGGCCCGGGCAAATACTCGGATGTCGGCCCACCTAACAACTAAAATAATGTTGCGGCCCCCTTGGAGGCCGAGGCCCATAGTTTGAGAAACACTACTTTAGAATACGGAAAAGCAACAGTTCCTGGCCGAGGCAGCAACCACTCAGGCAGCCCCGGCCCAGGAGCAGCATCGGCCCACCGGGACTTTGCCCGGTGTCCCGGCGGCCCAATCCGCCCCTGAGTACAACATCTTTCTGTGATTTCTCATGGAAAGCTGCTTTCTAGTGGCCACACCCACAGTGAAAAAGAACACAATATATTTGCAGGTACAGCTAGGTTAATTGAATTTTCTGCCAGATCTGTATAAGCAGGATATTCCCAAGCCAACCTGTCATCTGTCGCAAGAGAAAACACGACTTTAATTTACAAAATTTTTTATAATAAGCAGGCTCAAAAAGTTCTGCTGCACTGGTGGGACTCACATAAAGGTGGCAGCTCATGATAAAGATTAAAAAGAAACTTATCTTTATCAGTGATTAAGAAGAATCAAGAAATAAAATAAAAAAATGATTGTAGGTAGGTTTAAATCCAGCACCCCTGTTGAGAGTCTCCTGAGCTATCACATGTACAATGTTGTGTAATAGTATACAGTTTTACTTTCTCCATACCTAGTACAGGAGAAATTATTGTATTTGTGAAAAAAATCGAATTTGAGATTTTAACGGATGCACATGTTGAGGTCCCCTGAGTACATTTTGACTATTTTTGCGATGATGTATGTGTATGTGTGTGACAAACATGAAAACTAATACAGTATGTCCTCGATTAACGTCGTTAATTCATTCCTGAAATCTGCAACGTTGAACGAAACAACGTTAAATGCATCAATGTTTCCCATAAGAACCTATATTATACAGTAAAATCGGTTCCAAAAACTCGAGCTCAAAATCTCTCGAAATACAATAACACATCATATATTGTATTTTATGAAGCTATATGTTGCCTTGTATGATATAAACAGTATCTAAACATAAATAAAACAACAAAAATCAAAAATGAATATATAAATGGCATTAAATAAACAATTAATACTACATACCTTTATTTTAACGCACCTGACATAGGAAAATGCTATATTTCAAATGTGCCTCCAGTGACAAAAAGATGAACTACATAGCACCGACCTGGGGAAATGTCATACGAACGATAGAAAGCGACTGGGATGCGTTTTTAAAAATTTACAGAGAGCAACGAACACTTTTATGGATGCATATTCATGTGAATTGACAACGCTTTAAATGAAAGTAACTGTCTTGCACGATTTTTTCGCTGGTAACATATCGCCATTATGGCCACTTGCCTTTGAACCCATTGCTAAAATGATATTCTACTAAATTAATGCAAATCAATTAGAACACCTTCTACGTTCATTTATGGCGATCCTATGCAGCTGATAGGACGCTGCACAATTGTTGCACATGAACGGTTTTTTTTTCGTGCGTCATTTCATCGTCGAATCGGGGCAACGTGAACTCGAATCATCAACAATGTATTTTCGAATATGGGTAGCAATTTTTGAACAACATTAACGCGAATCAACGTTAATTGAGGCAACGTTAAACTGAGGACACACTTTATTCAAATCAGCACAAAACTTTCTACTTACGATTTTTTTAAGGAAATAAAGATCTGAAAAGGTTTTGGCTGAAACTACTCAACCAGAAGTGGAGGTTATTCTTGTCATTTTTCCTTTGTTTCCAAATATCCTCTTTAAAACTCAATGTAAGTCATTATTTGTAATTATAAAAATTGTAGACAATGTAATTTTCTACGTTTTTAAAATATTTTCATAAAACCGATTGTTTAAGACATACTTTGATTTTTTTCTTCCAAATTTATGTTAAATACGTCGCTAAGTGACAATTTTTTCTGTTATGATTCAATTTTCTAATTTTTGATAGCCTTTCATACACTTCCAAGTGTAATTTTAACACCGCATTGACATTTTATTATCTACATAAAAACAGCTAAAAATTTTCTTTATTTATTCAATTTTTAAATAAAGACTTGAATATATTTTTAAATTATTCACGAGTGTAATTGCTCATAATTATTCCTGAGGAAGTTGATATAGTGAGCAATCATATTCATTGCTCTGTATGGAGAAAGTCATGTGCTGGACACATCAGATTTTTACATTAAATTTCCATTCATTTCAATTAAATGTAATAGCCATATCAAATTTTAAAATATTATTTACATAAATAGACCAATTAATCTGCAGATTACTAATTTCCGGGAGATTTCGGCCTCCTGAGAGACAGGAGAAACATATCTACGCTTGATTCTGGGAGAGGTGGCAACCCTATATATATATAGCAAAGGATACATTTAATATTAATGTGCTCATACATTTTGAACCTGAAAATTTAGTAAAATTTAGAATCTTATCATCAGCTAGAGTGTTAGCAGTGCTCATACTTCAAATTTCCACAAGCAGTGTTCTTACACAGACTCTTTTAGCAGTCTCCAAAGTTCTGTAGTACACAATTCATACATCTTTTGTTCTTGTGAAATTCACCACATCAAACTCAGGGATGACATGCAGAAAGTGTTAAAAATTTATTTAAACTCTAACTTTCATCCTATAAGGTAAATCGACTCATACAATGGATCTTGATTTGGACAAACTTTTCAGAAAATATTTTAGTGCTCATATTTATGCTTAATTTTTTAAGTGAACATAATTAGTTAAGTACCACACCGAAATAACTACTTAAAGCAAAGTTTATCATCCAAAAAACTTGACATAATTCCCATACTCACATGAAGTGAACAATTACTAGGGGTAACGGGAAAGAACGGGACATCTTTCCAAATTGATTGTCTATATTAATCAATACTTACAGAGAAAAAATATTATTTGAAATGCTTTTCAGATTACCAATGAGCCAAACTGGTGACACAAGAAAAGACTACAGGGTGATGTTTGACAATTCCTCGGGTGAATTACAAAACTTAGATGAAACAGGTATGACTTGTTTATTGCCAAGTGTTTATAAGTGGTCCAATGTGATTTATGAAATTCAAGAATAGAAGATAATTGAGAGTTGATCCTCAGATGCCAAACCAACTAACTCCACTTTTTGTCAATTTCTCAATTTCAGTACCTGAGCACATTTGAAATATGTAATTAACTGCAGAAATGAATAGGATTTGTTGCATGGATAGCTGTTTTATCCATGCAACAAAGCCTATTCATTTCTGCAGTTAATTACATATTTCAAATGTGCTCAGGTACTGAAATTGAGACATTGACAAAAAGTGGAGTTAGTCGGTCTGGCATCTGAGAGGCTCAGTTCTTAATAGGGTAACTTACAAGCAGTGAAACATGGCTTTTTGATTAAACTTGATATTAATCTTGAACTTAGGGGAGACCTCAACTTCAATGACAGCAGAAAACAGCAAATGTAGCAGCACATGTGATCAAAGATGGAATATTACGTACAAAGCTGACCTCAATGAAAAAATTTCTTCCCCTATAAATACTAAAGATCTCTTATGCTGGTCATACCAGACAGCAATGGGAATGGAGTACCTATCTGATGCTAAGGTGAGTACCACAATGCCTCAGGTCAAAAGCTATGAAACATAAATTAACTGTTGTTTTTAAATATTTGCAATAAATACCAAAAACCCATAGGCCATATAACATGAACCAATATTTATCATCACTTCCCATTCATATTATGCATTCATACCTATTCAGAAAATGGCATCTTTCTCTTTTTAGACAATGAAAAGAATTACACTCCTCACATTCAGTAGGATATGATATTATACAAATAAAGAGTACATGTAGCAAAAGAAGATGGTGCAATGTGGCTAGTTGCCTATAACAAAAATAAAGATATTCAACTGAAGTGGTAGCATAATCACAGTGGTTCTCAACCGAAAATCTGTCGGGGGCTGATAAATGTTATGAAATTCCACCAAGGACCAGTAAAATTTTGCAAACTACCGTAATTTTCCGATTATAATACGCAACCTATATAATACGCAGCCATGTTTTTACAAGTGAAATGTGAAAATTGTCTTATCACCATGTATAATACACACCTCGTAAACATCTGGGGAAAAGGGTATTCGTGTAACGCCCGCACTTTAAAAATTCCAATTTTGTTATTTAACGGCAACATAGGTAAACTAATTTATCTGAAGTCGAGTCTGATGATGCGTAAGTGGCAAAAATCACATATTTAAGACATAAATATTAAAACAACTTTTAATGCCTATTCTAATGTAATCAATCGCAAAAAAATGACATTCAACAATAGTATATTATAAGGAAAAAAGTAGGAAGCGTATTTTGAAGACCAGTGCATTAATATCACCAAAAGGTTCCGTTTTGAGTCACTGCACAGTGTACATGCTTTATTTTCACTAAATGTTCGGAATCACGACGGATATGCTACCATCACTGAAAAGAGTGCACCTCTCATAAAAGAAAACTTAAAATTATGTGCACAAACTAAATCACAACATCCAATAGAACGATTTTTAATTCTTTCTTAACATACTAATTATAAATCAATTTAGGTCTTAAGGCTCCATGTGATCTCATTATCTTTCGATTATTAAATTGTATGTAAATACCCGTAAAAATTACAATGAAAACAAGAAATATCGTAAAATCCCAAATTTTTAAACAAAGAATTTATTCAACTCACATTTCAAGGTCTTCTTTAGGAATTCCATGTTCGTTTTTTTTTAAATATCTAATCACTGCTCTGGTCTTCATCTGCAACATAATAACCCCATAAGTAATGGTCCTCAGTTTCATCCAATGAATTCGAAATTCCAGTCACTTTAAAGCCTTTGATCACAGTTTCTTCACTTACACCGCGCCATGCTGCGAGCACCCATCGGCACACCTCGGAGAGCAGAGCGCATTTCAGCCTGCCCGTTGCTGTTGTGTTCTTCAAATTTAAGCATGAATCACGTCAAATTAAAGACAAAATCCGCGGTGTATGGCACCTTCCAGGAAACACTGAATTCATTCCTTGCCACGAAACACGGCAGGTGTCTCGCGGGTTGCCTACTGTTGAAAGGTAAAGGGGCGTATCTCATGTAATGTCCGCACCCCCTTTTTTGGGTCTAGTTTTAGGGAAAAAAGTGCGGGTATTACACGAGTAAATAGCCAAAGTGGATAGTGAGGATGAAGATGATGTTCTCGGCGACGCCATTTATGTAGACGATGAGAGAGAACACAAAATCGCCGATGAACTATTTGAGGACAGCAATAACGAATTCAGAGGCTAAGATTCGGACAGCTAAAAGTAAATAAATAATTATTCTTGTTTTTGTTTTGAAAAACGATTTTTAAAGGAATGTTATCAAAATGCATTGAAATGTGTGACTTACTGGTAAAAATGTCCGCAAATATAAATTATTTCCTTACAAAAAAAGTTGTATGCGCTTGTTACCATATATAATATGCACCCTAATTTTTGTCAATTTTTCGTGAAAGAAATGCATATTATAATTGGAAAATTACGGTACTTTCAATTAAAATTTTCGTTTTATTATTTCTTCAATGAAAATTCATTACAACATAGAAAACATAAGAATAAAAGACTTTAATTACTATTTTATTTTTAAAAATAAAGTCATAGTTCTTTCAGGTAATCAATGAGATTGCTGCTGCTCCTTTTCACTAGTTATTTTTTCTATACTTGGGCTAAGAGAGGTAAACTGCAAAACAAAGTGCACGGGTAATAACAAGCTGATTTCTCTCATGTGTCTTTATGACAGTCAAAGCTGAAATGGCAGTTTCGCACAGGTTGTTGAAAATGGCAAAAAAAATTTTACTGCATTTTCATACCATGTTGGATACTCAGCCTTGACATTTATTCGAAATTTAGTCACACTCATCGAGTTAAAGGCTGATTTTAATCCTAAATCTGAAGATAGTTCAATTAGTTGTTCCTCTTCAATGTTTTCCAGCCTGTTGTTTTGGTGCACTACAAACGGGTCAATATTTATAAATTTTACTGATTGTGGTTCTTATTCTGGTGGTAATAGACATCAAATGTTCAAGAAAGTGTTTCAAGATATTCGCAAATAATACTCATGGTGTCTTCAGTATCCAATTCTGCTGAACCCACCAAATCAGAAAACAAGGGAAACATTTAGTAATTTCTGTCACGTACTTGCTTGCACCAAAGCTTTAGCTTTTTTTAAATGCATCCATTTTATTGATTAAATTTAAAAGTTGTCCTATGCTCTTGAAGACTCAAATTCAATTCCTTCACAAGGGAAAATATATCAGCTAAATATGATAGTTTTGCTGTCCATTCTTTGCAGCAAAAGCAATCAGCAAATGCTGATTTTTTCACGTAAAATAATTCACCTTCTTCTTCTAATTATCGGGATTTCCAGGGACGCCAGAACTCAGCAAATATCCCCCCCCGAGCCCCTGTTCTCTTAGTTAAAAAATGGAACCAGGCCCCTCGGCAGACCCAGGCCAGTGAAATCTCCCTCCCCCTTCTCTACGGTCTTTGTTCGCAGTATTATAAGCAGAAGTTGTCAAATTACATTCCCTTAAAAAAATTATCAACAATACATACTAAATATATGTTGGCACTATATATATCATAGCATAATTACACTTGGTATGATTCAATTTATCTCGATAAAGAACAAATTTGTAAAAATCAAATATATCGCACCGACCAGCTAAAATGTGCATTAAATTTAATTTTCAGGAAACGTTCGATGTTCTATATAAACAAAATCTTCATGTGTAAAAATAAAGGCACTAACTTAAGCAAACACTAACAAGAAATACACGAGGCAAACTATTTGTCAGTAAATTCCACAATGATGACACGACCCACCACCACCAGTACAGTAAGTCCCCAACTTACACTGTTAATTCGTTCCGAAGGTCACCATGTAAGTTGAAAACTGTGTAAGTACAACAATGCTTAAATACGATATATTTTTTGACATATACGTTCGTTTCAATGGATAGTTAAAGCTAAAAAAGTAGTGCTTATAAAAACAAAATGTTAAGAAAATGAAAATATATTCAGGACAGTACATATATAAAAACATAATTGTAAGAAAACTTACACCCACGGGATAACAAATCTAAATGGCGAAAGCGATGCTGTCAGCTGTGCGTCAACGTACAGCAATCCCTCGGTTTACGAGCTTAATTTGTTCCTTGAAAACTGCTCATAAGGTGAAAACTAGTAAAACGAAAATTAATTTCCCAATACACCCCATGTTATAAATTTTATAAACAATAGTTACATCATTAAAGTTGGGATGCCGTGACGTTCTGCGCATTCGAGAAGATTCGGGAACCGACGAAAGACGAGAATAGATGCCGGGAAAAACGATCGGTATGCGAGACGAAGGAGATCGTATAGGCGAAAATTGACTTGTAAATTGAAAAACATATGGTGGACAAGACATTGGACCCCTCATTGTATGTCGCCGCCTGATTCGGGAAAAATGTCGCGCCTCCCCTGGCAACTCACCGCTCCTCCCTCTTTGAGAACCACTGACCTAATGTATTTTAGAAGTGTAAAAGAAAATCAGGACCTGTCATAACAGACAACCATATTTGAATCTGGATTTGCTACACGTTGCATTGTGAGGTCCCCAATGACATTTTTAAGAAACTGCATATCTTGTGTGGCAACAGAGTCCAAAGTATGATTACAGGAGAGTAGATCTTAGAATGAATGAGTACCAATCGCCAGATGTCTCTGTAGTACATATTTTTCACTAACAAATTCTCATAAAATTTACATTCCTAGGAGTCATACTGATAATCCATCCTCCTAAGGAGAATTTCCCATTCTCTCGAACTGATGTCGAAGAAGCATCATTCAGTCTTTGCGTTCTAAGCTTTTTTCTAGACTCCTGATATTTTACCAACAAGGCAATTTTTTCCTTTGTAATATTTACGTATAAACTTGGTTGTATATTATAATAGTATAGCATTAACTTTGTTATTGAATGGTCGCGATTTCGTAGGGGTACAATTCAATGAATAAAATTTAGTTTCTCATTTATTTCCGGATAAATAGTTATCACATTTACTGTAAATTACAGAATAGCAGACATAAAGTAAGTCTTATATTTATATGTTTTAGTAAAGTTTAATTCGATGGAATTCATTGTCGTGTCAGCCTTACATGCGATACTAACTGTACATACTTAAATATTCCAACCTCAAAATTATAAAATATGGTCAATAAAGAAAGAAAAGCTACCAAATTTCTACAACAAATTGGGGTAAACAATAGTGTTCTGTAGAACTGACTGTACGATGACACTTCAATTGCTTGGTCATCGAGAAAATAGTAAAACGTGTCTTAGGTTCCTCAAAACGTGTATTTCCGTTGAGATCTCGATATCAATTTTTTTCATGAAAACAATACTTTCTCTATACTATGTATATGGAGAAAGTAAAAATTGAAAAAATAAATTTTAGGAAGGTATTTTAGATTGAGTTAAAATATTGTTCTTTGCAGATTGTCCATGCTGACTTAGCAACAAGAAATATTCTATTGGCAGACAACAACATTGTTAAGATCTGTGATTTTGGATTGGCACGTAAGCTTTATGAAACGATGGACTACAAGAAAAATGCAAAAGTATGACAGATTCTACACCAAAATAATCATTGTGCATACTTGAGTTTGTACTTGAACTGATAAAAAAATATATTGACCTATCATTTAAGGATCCTTTACCAGTAAAATGGATGGCCATTGAATCACTTGAAGATCTAATTTTCTCATCAAAATCTGATGTTTGGTCTTTTGGAGTAGTGTTATGGGAAATATTTACTCTTGGAAAAACTCCATATCCAGGTGTGTGTTACATAAAGTATATCATTTATAATGGAAATTAGGTATATCATTAATTCCAAAAAAACTTATTATGCTATCCACAAAGAAGACTTTCAAAGTAGACATAAGATTTAAGCATAAATGTTTAATTTTGTACTTGGTTATAATGCTTTCCGAGAATCAATTCATAATGTATCTTATTATTCAAACTCTATTCTTCATACCCCTTGTACATTATTTTCACTTCTTGCTACCCATATTCCTTTTTTAGGCACCTATTTTCGTCCATCTGTCCATCCATCCATCAGTCCGCATGTTCGTTCTTGGCTTCTACACAACGGATTTTCATGAAATTTGATATTAAGGACTTACAATCAAATATAATAAGAAAATCGCAAAAATGAATCACGTACGAAAATCAAGGGTACCACTTTACTAGTGATAAAAAATTAAATTTTCGTCATATCTCATAAAGTACTGCTCATATCAAAATATTTTTCAAATAAAAGTTGTAGAACTAGTAAATTAAAGTATTTCTTTTCCTATACATTTTTGTCACATGAGTAGCCATTATCAAGAAAATCAAATGAGAATGTCTTAATTCGAGTTGAAATTTTTTGTATGATTACTTCTTCATTGTTGCTAACATAATCAATCTCACAAACAAACGTTTAATTTACTTACGTGTGCATGCACTATTTTTAAATAGGAAGAAAATGGATTATTTATGATGAAGAAAAGAACTTTAAAATGCTATTTCCCTTACACACAGGTATATAATTTCTTTCTAATACTCCATTGCATGAAACGCACCCATTTGTGATACGTTGTACACTTTCCTAACTTGTTACATCTAATTAATTTGTCTTGAAATGCTAAAAATCAATTTCATTGCAATACCTATTAGGTTTTATGGACAAACTTGTGCTACCAGTAACATGCTTTAAATAAGTTTTGCAAATTTGATTTAAACATTAATCTACTAACATCTACCATTGTTTTATGTGTATTACGTAAATACCCACGTATAATGTGCACCCACGTATAACGTGCACCTGCATATAATACGCAGATAGGTTTTCGGCCTTGTATTCTGCGGTTTTTTATACCCGAGTATAGCGCACACATTTTCCTAGAACTTTTGTCTCAGTCACAAATTTATCATTTAACTGTGAATATTATGCATTACATTCTCAGTATCAGCATAATATGATACAGCAATGAAATAAAACTGATGTTAGAGATGGCCAGGAAAATCGCGTGACCTGGTGCAAAGTGTGCATGTGGGGCCTTTTACGCGTAAAAGATTTTTAGTGGTAAATTATAATAATTAATGCAATCTCCCTCACAATGACACCGATATTTTTTCAAAAATGCATGTACTTTATAAACACGACAAATATTTATTTAAGTGATCTTCACGTTTGTATATAGTGCTTACAAATATTTTATTCGCGTAGATTAAAGTTAATATCATATATATAGCCAATATGAATATTAAATTAACCTTTCTTCTCTTTATCTGCGCAAGTAATTAATTTATTTAAATATCCCGATACATATATAACCTCATATAACAAACCCAGCTTTTCAGTGACAAAATATCAGGAAAAATCTGATGTGGCAAATGCGACTTTCTCCATACTTATGGTATTTTTATTTTTTATTATCTACGTCCCAATATTTTGTTATCTTAGATTCGCGGGCCATAAGAAGAGTTCCCGTTGGCTGTATTCGGCCCTCTGGCCTATTCATTACGCACACGATCGTAATGTAGTTTGGCATTTTTCCCGTTTCGAACTTGTGGTGCTGCAATCGAACAAGGTAGCGATGTATTTAACATAAATTCTGACAAAAAATTAAAATCTCAGTGAAACTATCCGGTTTATGAAAAAATGTTTCAAACAAAATTTGTAGAAAATTCTATTGTCTGCAACTTTTATAATAGCAACTATTTGCAAACATGGAGTTTTAAAGGAGATATGTTTTAAAAACCGAAAAACGACTAGAATGAACACCCACTTCTGGTGGACCACTTTCAGCCAAAACCTTTTCAAATCTTCATTTGTTAATAAAAATCTTAAATATAAAGTTTTGTGCTGATCTGATTATTAGTTTTTGAGTTAGAGCGCCCACAAAATTCCTATCACATATACAGACATCATAGAGAAAACTGACAAAACGTGTTCAGGGGACCTCAAAATGTGTATTTCCGTTGAAATCTCAAAATCGATTTTTTGTTTGAAAGCAATACTTTCTCTATACTACATACATATATGGAGAAAGTAAAAAGTGCAGGTATTTGGGGTTTATGCATTTATTTGCAAAAGTATGACTAAAATGTTAGGGTGTACATTATGCATGTTACCAAGTACAAACTTTTTTTATCAGTCCACATTGGTTATTTCTGGGCTCATTGTAAAATTATAATAGTAATTGATCTTTCATTTTGATGGAATTTATTTTTAAATTTAAATTTAAAATTAAACAAGAATGACCTTTTGTTTTATCTTTATGATATTTGGAAGAAATCATAAATAAGATAAATTTTTTATTTAATTATTTTAAATTTATTTTATGTATGTAGCATAATCAGTACTTTATTGTAAATTTAATGAACTTGCATTTTATATCATATTAAAAGTTAAGTGTCATCTTTACTAAAATATGCCCAAGTTACACTGATTTCATTATTATTTAACTTTATATGCATATTATGCATGATGATAAGACAATTCTGATATATAACTCATGAAAATCTGAGTGCATATTATATGGCATTTGCCTTAATGTTCATATTTCAAAATTTACTTTCAGTTTTTCAAAGAAATAATTGTTATTAATAATAACATGATAACTTTCTTGAAATATTGATAGGCATTCAGTTGGAAGAAGAATTTTTGAAACGATTGAATAAGGGATATAGGATGCCAAAACCTGAATACAGTACACATGAAATGTAAGTATTTACAAAACATCCTAATACTTCATAAAATATAATTAATTTAGTGCACCAATAACATTATATTAATTAACTAGAGAATTATCTAGCTCATCCTATGGCTGAAAAGAAATTAAAGAAGAAGTACTTCATTATAAAAAAATCGGTACAACATACATTGTACAAACTTTCTCATATACTAAAGCATCATTTAGTTATCTTTAGAAAATGAAAATCGTATGAGCCTGTTTTTAGAAAATTCTATTTTTGTTCAAGTTGCCCATGAATAAACTAGTCTTATATTCATTCATTGAGAAAAATAAAATATGTAGTATTATTGCAGCCATATACTCAAGTAACTGCACAAAAGTTTTACAAAATCGTTTGAGCCGTTTTTAAGAAAATCAAATTATTGTTACAGTTGCATAGAATAAACTAGCCTTATATTCATTTTTTGAGAAATATGAACCATGTAGTATTATTGAAGATGTAAACTCAAGTAACTGTATGAAATTTGATCAAAATCATTAGAGCCCTTGCAAAAATGAAATTGTTGTTAAAAATGCATAGAATTAATTACTGAGCAATGTCAACCATTTCTTCATAGCTTCTGCTTTGTATGATAAAATGCCTAAGTACGAGATTTCATTCATTTTTGCCCTACTGTTTAGGCTCTAGAGCCAGTAACAGACAGACAGCATTGAGAAAACCACTTTTTCGGACTCAGCTACACCTAAAACGTATATTTCCACCAAAATCAAATTTTTTGCGATTATAATACTTTCTCAATATACTTTGTATATGAGAAAGTAAAAATTGTAAGAGTAAGTACTTATCTTATGTATCTCCAATAGCCATAAAAATTTTATGAAAAGCCAAATGCACATTTTGGCTACAAAGAAGAGGGCTTCAGTGATGATTCACCAAAAATAGATACTTCTTGCTTCTTTTTAGAATCTACATTTAGTGAATCATTACTGAAGACTGCTACATTTTAAATTTCTGTATTTTTCATGAAAAAACATTTCAAGATTTTAAGAAAATCAATATCAATTAAATTACCAATAGAAGTTATAATGTTACAAGTCTGTGTTCAGGTAAAAAATTTCAGCACAACCATAATGAATATACAGTAAAACCACGATAATTTAAACACAATTATTTCAAAATTACCATATTTCCCGCCATATAAGACACCTTTTTTTCCAGAAATCTATCTCAAAAAATCACCCTGCGTCTTATAAGGTGATGGTCATGATTTTTCTTCGATGATTCCTTGCGGAAACGATATGTATGTATATGTAGGTATATAAAGGTCAAAGATTGAACGTTATTTTTAGAGGAGAACAAAGATCACCCAAAGCTTTGTTTAAAATTTCTAATCTTCGAACATACAAAACAGCAATGCATCCCAAGGTTAAAAAATAACAAACAAATATCACTAAAAACTATTAAAACTTAAATGAACGAATTAGAAAGGAAACAGAAGAGAAAAATCCAAAAAAAAATGTCCAAATAGAAGAAAAATAAATAAAAGATGAAAATACTTACCAATATACCGGTAATTTTATGAAACTCTTGTTAAAATGTTAAAAACGTCCAAATAAATTACCGGTAAATTTGACCATTGGGAAAAAAAACTTGCTGGATCTGTTAAGGTATCGTAACGAATATTACGTAGTCACTGCGCATGCACACCAACTTTGAACTGCGCAAGGAGCAGCAGCTGGCTTTTTTCCGCCATTTCAGATACAGAACTTCTTGGCATATTTTTTTACTAAATAATCTTTGCTAAATTATGGGTCTTATATGGCGGGAAATACGGTATATAATTGCAAGTCTAACTCATCCATGACAGAAGATGATTTAATTTCACAATAAAATATATGTGTAATTTGATAACCTCAACAATTCAGAATATGAAGGACTGTTAGCACTGTATGCAAAATACTAATGCATGTACACCTAGATAACTCAAAATAAAGATATTTCTGCAAAATCTGTATTCCGCTATGCTTGAAGGTGTTGGAAAGCATTATGTGGAGGCAAAACCAGATTTGCTGGTATGGGTAATTTTAATTGGACTTCGATATTTTGTTATGCATAGCAATAACTAACAATGTTGTTTACTTATCACTTTTTCAATGTAAAGATTATTGAAAGTTTTTAAAAATTATTCACAAGTGTATTTGTTGATAAAATTGAGGATGCTGATGTCAAGAGCAATCATATTCATTAATTTGTATAAGGAAAGTCAAAAGCTGGACACATCCAATTTTTTGCATTGATTACAAAAAGTCACTTTTAATTATAAACACAATTTCATACAAAAAGTACTTCATTGATATCATTATGGTACATTAGTAATTATTTGTTGAATTTGAAATGTTAGTGGGTCTGCTGTTTTTTCAATGAAAATTACTCTAATTGGGAGACTGGAGAAATTCAGATGAGATAGTTCAATTCCAGGAGAGTTGGCAAGCCTACTTCTGATATATCATTTGCAGAGCTTGGACATTAGTCTATTCCATTAATATTTATCTGTTTTTGGCGTGATAACATAAGTTACAAAGAATGTCTTTGGAAACTATGTTCTTTAACATGAAGTACACCTTTCCAATCTTCTTCTGATTGATAAAATATACCGGACTTTATGGTGCACCTAATTTAGCAGACATACTTCTTCGAAAATATTTCCAAAGTAGTATATAATTTAACTTAGGTTATCAATAGGTACAAAAGCAGTAATATAGTGCTCTCAAATAAACCAGTACATTTAAGTTTACTTTAAGTTGGAAACTGATTGAGTTTGATTGCTTGCGTGGAACAGCAATTCACAGTATTAACTACAACACAAACACCAAGGATGCATCCAATGATGTGATTTTGAGAGGGGACTCATCTTAGGGCAATATAGGTTGTTCACATATGTTGAAAAATGAATGAATGCAAGAAATTTATGCAATGATTATAACTTTTTAGATAATGTAAAAATCGCTTCATACATAAATTGATTGAAAATTAATATCAAATTCCCTCACCATGATGCTTGCTGCTTTTTTTGGTCAAAATATGTAGCGTTAGTTCTATCAAACAATTTTAACCCCTCAAGTCGAAAGAATATTTTAAAAAACTGGAAATGCATGTGCATCATTTGCAAAAATTATATAAATACTCATAACTTTTCACTTTTTATTGGATTTTTATAAATATCATACAGCCTATATCACATTTTTAGTTGTTCGATAAAGTGAATGATTCTTAAACAGGTATAAAATGATGCTGGACTGTTGGAAGGCTAACCCCACCATCCGTCCCAGTTTCGCTGACCTCGTGCACAGGATTGGTGGAATGTTAGATGATGAAGTGAAAGAGGTTAGTCCAACCAATGACTGAATGAGGTATAATAGAAGATAAAAGTTTTGAGGACGGGAAAAGCTTAATCTAAGAATAATAACGAAAATGTATCTCCCTATGAAGAGTAAGAGAAAAATTCTTTCATGCATATGACTTGAACCCAAGTCTTCTAATTGCAGAGAGTATCTGCTGCCACTGAACTATCAAGATGGAGCATGTCTTATAGAGGACAGGTATTGCAGAAGGTTGTTCAAGCATTTCTAGTCATGCCTCAATCAGAAATAACCCATTCTGAAATATAAGAATAATTCTGTTTCAGTATTTCAGTGGTGGAATATCTGTTTCACAAATGGAAGGCTTGGAATGAAGTCTGCATCAAGGCAGAACTTTCTCCTGTCCTCCATTAAGTATAGTGGTCTAGTCTTCATGCATAATTAGTAATGTTTACACTGTTATATTATTACTAACTAGAATAATAACCTGTCATATGAAGGGTAACATTAAGAATTATAACATACTGAAAACACTAAAATTAATTTTCATATAATATTTGTTATATCGTAATAATAGATGACACTTTGTGCACTTTACCTTTCGTTAAATGCTTTAATTAGGTTATTCTAATTGATAACACTGAATACTTAATATCATGATGTAAAGGCCAGAAATGGTTAACCTAATACTGTATTTAAAATATTTTTTTTAAAGATTTATTTTCACTAAAACTAATTTACAAAATACTAGAAGTGTTCTCAAAAGTAGCAACAAATGAAATATTTATGCCAGATTCTTAGACTTTAAGATCAATTTAGCTCTCAAATGAGGAACCTTGAATTAATTTGCCAGTGAAGTTTAGGCATTATAGAAAGGTATTTCTGACAAGTGAAAAAGGAATAATATGTTATTATAATCCATATTATCTGCCATTTCACTAATTAGCACTACATGGAAATGAGCCAACCATACATCACTCACAATGCTTGGATGATGACTAGTGATAGAAACTATGTCAACCTCAGTAAAGGACGTTCTTCAGCATATATTCTCCCAAATTTCCCAGGACATGTAGATGCCAATTTGGGACACTCATCTGCTGAGGAACATGCAGCTGAAAGAAATCCTGAGGAGCATTATAAGATTCCAGTATCTTTAGAAGAAACAGATTATTTGAAAATGACAAAATAGACATGAAGTCCTAAGTAAATGTTGCATGCTATGTTCATATGAAGTATCTTAACGCTTCTTTTTTATTTGACTGATGAAAAAAGAACTGTATATATCCTTTAAACAAAATGATTGTGTAACATGTATCATTATCTGTAATAAAGAATACACACCAGAGTTGCAATTCATCAATACTATTGGAACTGCCCATGCTATTCTGAAGGGCTCAACTTCATCTGACTGGGCCTTCTTTGCACATATATTATTTTCAAACTAAGTCATTAATTAACTTTCAATGAATTTAACAATATATGTGTGTCCTCGATTAACGTTGTTAATCCATTCTTAAAATTCACGACATTGAATGAAGCAACGTTGAACAAATCAATAATTGCAATAAGAACCCATGTTGTACAATATAGTCAGTTCCAAAACCTACGACTCGAAAAACAAAAAGACATAATGTACAGTTAATCCTCGATTTACATCACGGTTGCGTTCCCAGAAAACGTGACTAAAAGCTAAAGAATATACCTGGTAGGTCGTAAGACGTAACTTCATTTTAAGCCATCCAAAATCAGAAGTACCTCTTGTGAAAAAATCTGATGTGGCCAACACACGACTTTCTCAATATTGGGGTATAGATATTTAAATTATTATGAATAGCATTATAAGGCAAAATTATTATTTCGTATAGTAAAAGAATACAATCATCCTTATTGCCGTAAATTATTTTGAATATATTTACAGAATTCACCTCTACAAGGTGGTGGCGCTGTATACTAGAAATTTACGAAAAAGCAAAATATCTCCGAAATGGATGGTTCTATGAAATATAAGTCATAAATAGAGTAAACCGCTACTTCCGGTTGACCGATTGTTATCAAAATCTTTTCAAATCTTAAGAATATATATAAAATCACAAATATAGAATTTCATGCTGATATGATGAATAGTTTTTGAGTTAGAACGCACGCAAAATTTGTCACACACACACAGCATCATCGAGAAAACGGTCGAAACGTGTTCAGGGGACCTCAAAACGTGCATTTCCGTTGACATCTCGAATTCGATTTTTTTCATAAAAACAATACTTGCTCTACTATACTACGTATATGGAGAAAGTAAAAAATGAATTTTCGGTTTATGTGGCCCCATGTTTCGGAAGGCTACCTGCTCTTTGCATTCGACAGATATTTTCATATTTTGCGCTTCAGCTCGTTAAATAGATATCCGTAAAAATGACTCAAATTGGGAAGAAAAGGAAACGTATCGTCCGTATGATAAGTCTTTTCCTTGTACGGATCATGCGGTCTACCATAAACATCCTCTTAAGGAAGGCATATTTTTTTGTTTCATACGACTAGCACGATGGATATGATCAGGATATGGAGAGTGGCCTTACATTTATGTGAGTACTTTTAATGAAATTTCCTGAGAGGCAGCGTTATAATACTAAAAGTAGAAGGGCGTTTCCTTTTTAATAGGTACCTAAATACGTAGTGTAAGAGTCAGTATTGTATTCCTGAAAGAAATCGAATTAGAGATTTCAATGAAAATACACGTTTTCATGACCCGTGAGTACGTTTTGACTATTTTCTCGATGATGTATGCGCGTGCGTGAGATAGGAATTATGCGTGCTCTCTAAATGAAAAATTACGTATCAGCACTAATATTTATATATACTCGTGAGGTCTTTACTTAGTAATTCAAGTTCTAAATAGGTTTTTTCCTGTAACTGTTCAACCGGAAGTGTATCGGTCATTTTTTATTTTTTAAATATCTCCTTAAGGAGATATTTGTTATTGTCAACATCATAGAAAATGCAATGTTCTAATAGGTTTGTTTGAAACATTTTTTCGTAAAATGTATTATTTAAGATATTTCGATTTTTCGTCTAAATTCGTAAAGTACAGCATGAAGTGATACCAACGTTTCCGTTGTTATGGTAAAATTTTCTAATTGTTGATAACGATGCGTACGTTGCCAAGGTTAATTAAAATTGCATGTAGATGTTTTGCTATCCTTAGCAACAGCTTATAACTTTTTTTACTTAACGTTTTCTCAATGTTAAAAGTGGTTCGAAAATTATTGCTTGAAAATTATTTAGTGCAGTTGTAGATCATTATTCTTGAGGACGCTGCCGTCGATTGCAATAATATTTATTGCTACTCCGTTGGATACTTTCGTTTTAGTAGTTTATCCCAATTTCAAGGGAGGATATTTTCTCGAGTACCTCCTTTCTCATTCTACTCTCAGCAAGCTATTCTTACCAATGCTCATATTCATTTGCAACGATATTTTTCTCAATATAACTTCAATGTTTGAATAATTTATAAACTTACTCTGGGATAACTTATTGGTCGATATTTTATAAAGTAAATTTTTATTAACTTCGTTTATCCGATTTATACTACTCATATGATGTACGTCTTTTTACCCGTTATAACATCTATTCTTTTAATGACTGACTAATAAAGAAAACTTGTTTTTAAAAAATTTTGAGAATATATATTTTTGCAAGCCACTTTATCATCCTAATAATATTTTCAATTTGACTAATTATAAAACTAATGCAATCCCTTACATCTTACAGTGTTAATGTCCTTAATTTCAAGATATGGTGCGGTATATATTAAAGAAGGAAGACGACTGAATGTTTTAACGGGACAAAACTTTTCACTTACATGTGTTGGGAAAGGACCGTTGATTTGGACTCATAATGTACGTATTAACATTTATATTCTAATGTAAGCGGAGCATCAACTACTGCCTTTAAATTTGAAATAATTTCGAAATATTAAAATCGTACTGCAAATTCCATAAGAAAATTCTTATTATATTTTTGTTAACAAAGATGACGGACATATCGGTAAATTTATGAGATTTAAAAAAATCAACCTTAATTCAAGTTTCAGATTAATAGTAATTTTTACACCTTTGGCTATTTCAGCTCCATTAATCCCTGAAATTCAGTTAACTCTTTTAATTTAATTTAAATGAAGATTTTATTTTGGTAAATTTGAAAGCAATAAAGATGCTTCTATTCTCTTATAAAAGTATGGCAATAAGGATCGTTATCCGTCAGAAAACCGCAATGACCTTAAGTTCATATTTCTCACAAAATAAAATCACGTACGTAGCATTTGGGAGGAAAACGCATTCTGGCAAACAAATTCGTTAGTGAAAAACTATCACTTCACTAATATCTAAATCGACAATTTCTAACAACTGGGGAAAATCTGTGACTACAAACGACGACCAGAGCTAGTAAGGCTTCTCACAATCAGTCTAAATCACAAACCAGGTGCCGGCATTAGCCTACTCTTAACGAGAAACACTTAGGGGACCAACGGCTTTACGTCCCTTCCGAAGGACGGAGCTCTGATTCGCGTGCTCTCCTCTAAACACGCAAATAGGGGGCCGCAAGATCTCTCTTGAAAAATCTTACATTCCTTTTGAAAAATCCTACTTTCGCACCGGGTATGCTCAGCGTAGCAGGCCAACGCCCTCGCCACTACGCCACGGGACTCCCTGATAATCTCTAAATCTCCAAAAAAATTGTGTGTGAAGTTTGATTCCAAAATAACATACGGTTAACAGAACTTTAACGAGCATTCGTCATGATGAAGGCTACAGCAATAGAGAAAAATGAAAGCCAAATCAAAGGGAAATTTATGTCTCAACTGTTACTAGCGTTTTACGAGAGATGTTACGCGAAGTGGGCCTCCAACTCCAAAAGGTGTTTCCTTATACTCTTGTAGAAACTGACCAGTTCCTAACTCTCTCTTCTTCCTTTCCCCTCTCATTCCGTACTTTCCGTCTTAAGTATTTGTTTGTTTTACATTCGTTCCCTGATGGAGATAGTAAAATTGGTTGAGCCGAAAAATTATTGCGGAATTTTACCGTATTTTATTTTTACCTCGACGCTTTGAATATTAACAGATGTAGGAACTATTTAAAACAAATTTTAATTCTATAAAATTCTATTTTTGAAGAATTATATTTTAAAATACCATAATTTTTACCTAAATGCACTTTTTCAGTATCGGCATCTAATTGTAATAGAATATTAATATGCTATCTAGATGTATATGAAAATTTCCTTGGGGCTTCATTAACATGTTAACATTATTTAAAACATTACCTTGAAATTTCTTAATCTTAATCCTATCATATAAGTAACGTAGGCATTTTTCGGATTTTACCAGATTGTTGCCAGATTTACGACATCAGAACGATTGTTTTCAAATTCGTTTTATACGCGAAAAAAACCAAATTAGGTATTTATTTATTTAACGCCTTTACTGCTCAAACAAATTGATGTCGTTTTAGAGCATGGTTTCCTAATCTAATTTTTTTTAAACTCCGAGGTAATTTATTTATTTAACGTCTTTACTGCTCAAACAAATTGATGTCGTTTTAGAGCATGGTTTCCTAATCTAATTTTTTTTTAAACTCCGAGGTAGCTGATGGTAAAAAAATAGTAGAAATCAATTACGTCATTGAATTTTTTGTGAAAATGGACAATTATAAATTTTACTCTTATAAAAGAACGATTGGCACCCATTATTAATTTACCAACATAACTAGAAAGTAAAGCCTAATAAAACCTTTAACTGGGGACGTTGCCAACATACATTTAAAAAAGCAAATGGAAATTCCCTGGAATTAGCTATAAATAGCTGTATATGCCGATGTCATGAAAACATTACATTGTACAACGGCGATTATTTCTGCGATAAATATTTTACGCATGTACTTTCTTCAAATTGGTTTGTTACAATTAATAGAAATCTTCATATCCGTTATAACTTTCTAGAAGAAGGCATCCGTATTAGATAATTTTAATAAATGTATGCATGTTCCAGACGTTGTTGCTCACGTGGAATTTTGGGCATATATGAAGATGCGAATGTGCATATTAAATTAGTACTTGCGACCTATTTATTAGGGCCCTCTTCTATAAACAATGAGTTAGAAAATGTTAAGTTTTGGATTGGGGCTGGAGTCCGATATCTAAATTAATTAAATT
Organism: Uropetala carovei; assembly: GCA_036926305.1. Classification (NCBI taxonomy): domain Eukaryota; kingdom Metazoa; phylum Arthropoda; class Insecta; order Odonata; family Petaluridae; genus Uropetala; species Uropetala carovei. Next base: position 2,012,973 of record JAXCHB010000164.1, read on the forward strand.
CTCGATAACATTTATGTGTATGCCAATAGGTAGATATGATATAGAGTAGGGATTCCCGAACTTCTTTATGCCACGGAACCCTTATATTCAAATATTTTTTCTGGCGGAACCCTTATTAAGAGCCGATAAACCAAATCGCAATAAATTTAACTTCAAAATAATTATTATGTTTATTTATATAGCTTATGTTCTTACAGTATACATTTTACGAGTAAGGCTCATGTTTCCTGCTGTAAATAACAGATGTAAGAGAGTATCGGGTCTCTTTCTCTGTCTATCACGGAATCCCATTTAGCTCCTGCGGAACCCTTTGGTTCCGCGGAACACGGTACCTATGGAAAATCCTGATGGAGAGCGTTCATTTAGATATTTGCGTCATTTCCAAACGCCGGAAAGGAATAATATTACCGAAGAGACTTTGGACATGCAGATATTGTTGTGTGTGAATCATAAAAGCTTCAATGAAATCCGAAAATTTTTAAATAAATAAATAAACTTTTTTAAACCCGAAACATCCATGCATTACATATAACTAGCCCTAAATTCTGTGTTCATAAACATTCCCAAATCATAGAATATTTCCGCGTTCAACTTCTACTTCTTAAAATGATTAAACTTTGCTGAATTTTTTTACTTATAGCACAAAAATGAACATTCTAGATTTGAGCAGGTTTCCGCTGTGGCTTTTATCATATCTAACAGGAAATTCTCTCTCGAATTGAATCATTTTCAAACTGCTTTATCAAGAGTTCTATATATAGTTTCCGCGATCTGTTGGTTGGTTGGTTTGTCTGGTGTAACGCTACACCCGCTCGCTAGAAAAAGTGCGTAAAATGATATTTATTATTACACGCCCTCGGTATGATTCGAAACCGCGAGCCTAGCATTGAGAGCTAGACAGGCTTACCACCCCTCTACCGTTAGTTAATTCAACAAAGAATCGAGATAGAAACTCTAAATTTGCAGGAATGCTCGATTTACATATTTTAAGGTGATGACGAAAAATTCCTGGGTTCGACTCCAAAGGAGACATTTCCATTTTCCATAAGGTAACACGTAAAAATCGACTTTTCGACGTGCAGACTTTCATTCTTTTTTAAATTAAAATTAGAAATAATTAACCTACGATCTTCCGATTTGAACCACTTTAAAGACAAAATATAAAGTTTCTTATTCTGTTCATCTTTTACCGACAACATTTTAAAGGGATGCTGTCTTGCCTATCAATTACATTGTTAGACCTAGAAATCCTATTGTTATTTAATCTTTTATGGGTGTAAGCGTGCTTTGAATGCTTTTAATATGAGAGATAGAGAGGGAGAGAAGAAGAAAATTTCTTTTGAACAGAATAAAAATTATCTTTTGAAATTTTTATTTCTTATATCATTATATATATATATATATATATATATATATATATATATAGGCAACTCCCAAGATTTGACCATGACGCGTTCCAGAAAACATGGTGGAATCTCGAAGTCGAATGTCAAACGCCGTTTCTCCATAGCAGTGTTTCGCAACCTTTTTAGAGTCGCAGCACCCTTAAGTGACTTTTCAGAATTTGGCAGCACCCCTCCCTATCCACCATCAGTAATAATGGTGCTGAAGTTGAACCCCTAACTCCAATCTCCATATCTCCTTTCATTTCGAAGTGCTTTTGCGATGAAATGAAGGTCGACTTAACTCTGGTTTGCATTTTTGAAAGCCATCGATGCAAAATGAGTCTAAAAATGGGAAAACATAATATTTTTTGCGGCACCCTTCATAACACTTCACGGCACCCCAGATGGGAAACACTGCTCCATAGACTTGTATGTTATAATCGAGGGATACTTTCCAACATCTCAGGAAAAAATTATTTAGTCTCCCCTTATAGAAAGATAAAATAACATTACTAATGTGTTAATACAGCAATATTAAATTATGAATAAATTAAATAAAGATATTTTAAATATATAACTTATTCTTTGCACTAAAAAGAAAAAAAAAATTTTTGTTTGTATGACTATTTTATGTAATTTTAAAATCCAAATTAAATCAAATCCGCCTCATCCATTTCCATGTTATTCAAACGGAGGAATGAGTAGTATTAGTATTTTACCAACAAAGTTAACGGAAGAGTGACGTGTAACATTCGACTTGTCGAGCTTCAAATATTTTAACAAACGACTTGTGTGAGCCGGATCAGGCCGGTTGCAGCACATCCCTGCATACATCTATCTATCTCAGTGAAATAAATAACTTGAGGCAGCATCAGTATTTGCACTTGCAGCTTCGCCAGTTAATTTAAGGCTATGTAAACCTGCCCTTCTCTTAAATCCGTCAAACCAGCCATGACTTGCACTAAATGGAGGCTCATCAACAGAAATTTCATCCATCCTTTCCTTCAAATCATCATACAGATCCTTAGCCTTTGCTCTAATCATGGCCTCACTAATAGGAATGTGTTTCTGACACTGATCATCTACCCAAAGTTTTCAAAGATTTTCCATTTTAGGAATCACAACACCGTGCCAAGGACTGTTTATTGTTGTTATCAAATTACCTGAATTTGTCACATCATCTAGAATTTTCTCCTTCTGTTTCACATAAGTGATAATAGTTGAAGGACACATTCCCAATGATCGTGAGATTTCAGCTTGGCTTTCACCTTTCTCAACACGCTTTAAAATTTCTAATTTCAATTAATAACTATGAGACTTATGCACTCTTTTATTTGATTCACTTGCATTATGACTATTATATTTCCTTTTACATGCCATGTCAAGTGATAAATTTATAAATAAATAAAATAAATACATTAAAATAAAAGATTTACAGAAAAAATAAGTGAAATCAGCACAAATTCAAACAATTACAGCAGAAATAACGATATCTAGACTGAAACTAAACATCATGTGGTAGGATCGGCCCAAAATTACTTCGTGTAAACTACTTCCTAATTCAGCTGACCGATCAGCTGTGTTGAATAAGCGGACTTCGACCAGTCGAATTCTTGAGTTGGTCGAATCTCAGGAGTCGCCTGTATTATATTATTATATTACATTCTTCCGTCCTCCCCTCTTTCCCTCGCCCTCCTCCTACCCCCTGTATTTTCCTATTTTGCTGCTTATTCATAATTGTTATAACATTGTTAGTTGATTGATTTTAATATCGACTGTGTTTCCTTAAGATTTCATCCTCCCCCCCCTTCTAGCCCCCTTTATTTTACTTTTTGTGTAAGCTATCTTATTTTTAGAATTCTAATGAAACTCCCCAAGTCATCTGAAATTGTAAAACAAAACCCATATTTGTGGAGAAACATTTTTTAAACATACTGGCAACTAAGTTGACATTGGGCTTTACTTGGCTAAAAATGGAAATATTAATACTTATTTAAAGATGTGCATCATACTTTCTAAAAAATAATATTATTTTTGAGATAGGGTAACTACATGACTAGAAAGGAATTTAAAAATAAAACAGCTGTCTTTGAAGTAGAATCTCCCACAGTAGAAACTTCAGGAAGCTATATGTGCATTGATAAAGGATATTATCGCAAATATGCTGAAATTACTGTCTCCGTCAGTCGTAAGTACTAGTATGATAAATTACAAATTGATCCAAAATCTGATTTAATGCATTCATAACCATCAGTAAGGTTGAAAACATGTTTTTTCAATAAAAACATAAAAATAGAAATGAAAATTACTAGATATACTATTAGTCCCTTACCTTACAATTAATTCAGAAAAATTACCATGGGAACAATATATTGATTTACTCTATTTATGTTAATAAGATACTTTCATACTTAAATTCAATATTTTCCTTTTATTTTGTTTTGTGTTAGATGATCATGATCAAGAAAACACATGGGAATTACAATTTCTCCCAATAAATATCAGCAACTAAATTATTTCCTCATTTTATTTCATAAGGCATATTTTCCCTCTTTAGAAAAACACCATAGTTTAACACTGTTATTCTCATTGCAGCATATAATGAAAGCTTTATCATTTTCGAGAGAGAGCTTAATATCATTGAAGTGAATAATAACAACAAATCTGTAACATTTGAAGCTACATATAATTCAACCCCAAATCGAATGTTTTTCTGGTTTGGACCCAAAGGCGAAGAAATAAATTCGGTGAACAATAAGAAGTACCTTATAAGCGCCTCTGAAAAAAAAATTACTCTAAAAATTTTTAATTTAACTGAAGATGATGAGGGAGATTACATCATATTGGGAACAGCTGGCAATAAAGAAGCTAAAGAAAATTTTACCGTGTTATATGCAGGTAAGTTTGAATTCATGTTTTTATTAAATGTTTAGGAGTCGAAAAAATGAATCCAATATTTATTTTGAATGTAGAATTTTTAATATAGAACCTGGGACGATGATAAATGAGTTTTCTATTTTTAAAAACTTACCGTTTTTACTTTCTCCATATATGTACTATAGAGAAAGTACTGTTTTCATGAAAAAAATTGACTGAGATTTCAACGGAAATACGTTTTGAGGTCCCTAGAACACGTTTAGACTATTTTCGGAATGATGTCTATGTGTGTGTGTGTGTGATTGTGGGCGCCCTAACTCAAAAAGTACTTGCCATATCATTACCAAATTGCATATATAACACTTAGGTATGATCACAAAGAGCTGATTAGTTTTTGGACAGTACCGGTTACCCAGAAGTCGAGGTTTATTCAAAACCCAATTCGGTTTTGGCAAAATATCTCCGTTAAAACATCATTATTGTATATACAATTCTAGGCAAAGGTTATAGAGAATGTAATTTCCTACAACTTTCATTTGAAACAATTTTCCATAGGTTATTGTTTAGGAATTATTTATAAATAATCGGTTTTTTCGGTTCCCATCAAATATCTCCTTAAAAACGTCGTTATTGGTAATCTTTGTAAGGATCAAAGTTGTAGAAAATAATATTTCTTCCAACTTTTGTTTGAAACAAATTTTCGTAGAACCATCCATTTTGGTGATATTTAACTTATTCGTAAATTTCCAGTATAAAGCACCACCAACTAGCAGTGAATTTTGTAAACATATTCAACATATAATTTATGGCAATAAGGATGACTATCCTTCTACAATACGAAATAATAATTTTGCCTTATAATGCTATTCATAATAATTTAAATATCTATACCCCAAATATGGAGAAAGTCATTTGTTGGCCATATCAGATTTTTTGGGCTATAAGATGCACTTATTCCCAGAAAAATTACTCCCAAAAACAGCCATGAGTGTTGGCAGGGCCGTGTTTACGACAATCGTGGCCCTAGGCAAAGCAATGTTTTTGGATCCCCTCTTCTCATTACAAAAAGAAAAGTAGGGTAATGGGTATAGTTATTGGCAGTTTAAGCAGCTTTCTAAGTTTGAAATTATATACAAAATATATAGAACCTCTGTTTGCCTGAAGAAAAACAAGTTTTATTTATTAATATCTACATCATCAAGGAATTTGCCAAAAAAACATCCATATTCAGTATTTTATTGCAAAACCAAATTCTTGAGTTAATATTATTTTGATTCTGCTGTAAAACAATGTTATCTTTTAACTGTAAAATAAATATAAAGTACAGGGGAACCGTGCTGAGTTGACTAGCGTTGCGAGGATTCGGGGGTTATCCTTTAGGGAAAGTGACAGTTCGGCACAACCGACTCGGCACGACCGGTTTGGCGATGGGATTATTCAGCACCGGACAGTTCGGTGTCAGCCGTGTTCAGCACAGCACAATTCCAATATATTTTGGAGGGAATAGCGTCATGATAATATTAAGCTTTGTAATGTATTTGTAGTATTTCTATAAATGACAACATTTAAAAGTAATTTTCTATATATAATAATAATAAAATACAATCATAAACGATAAAACTATTTAAACACAGTATACATCCAAAGTTAAACTTGCAGCTACAAAATCTAACTTTAAATTTAATGTCCTCTGTAGATATTTATAATTTTATATAAAACTTTAAATATGAACTAGCCCTTTTTATAAGGCATAAAAATCTCCATAAAGAAATACACGCTGAGATATGCTGAGCTCCTCCGTCGCTCCGACTAAAGTTGAGAGGAAATATTTTACAGAAAAATAGCAGAAATGAAAGAGCCGATGGTTCTTAGATATGCGAATAGTTGACGTTTCTCACTTCCGATATCTAAGAACAAAATTCTGCAGGGAAAAACCTTCCTTATTTTTTGCAACCAGAATTAAGAATATTGCAGCTTATATGAAGCTTCTTCGATGAAAGTTCAAAAGAAGTGATCAAAAAAAACCACAACTATTTCCATAGGAATAAAACAGCAGAGCAGAAAGAAGAACAGTGAAGACAGGCCCATTGGAACAATTCTTCAGAAGATCTGTATTGAGGAATAAAATCTTTATGGTTACATATGGCTGAATTTCGGTGATTTTTCATCATATAATTGTTATCGTGTACTTATTCTCATGAAAGTTAATAATTTACATCCATTTTCCTTTAAATATAGTTATTTTTGTTTCTATGTAACAGATTTGGTAACTTAATAGTTGCAAAATTAATATTGTCATGATTCCATTCCCTCCAAAATATAATGGAACTGTGCCATGCAGAACACAGCTGGTGCCGGACTGTCCGGTGATGAATAGTCTCATCACCGAATAATCCATCGCCAAACTGGTCATGCCGAATCGGTCGTGCCGAACTGTCCTAAACCCTATCCTTTAGGCCTCAAGAGTGAGAGTTGAGATGATTATCTGCATTGAGGATGGTTCGAAAGGGTGGAGCAGGTATGCAAGAAAAGTGTGTCTGTATGAGATGAGCTAAACCCCACAATAATTGACACACATGAATACAGTTATCGGCATATTAAGCTATAGCTTTTTGGCACCCAGTTATCTAATGAAATTTATTGCTTAAATAACATGGAAACATTTGTAGCTTACATATAAATTAGAATCTACCTCATTATTTCTTTTTCTATTATATAAAAAAATCAAAGAAGGTAAAAATAACAAAATATAAATTTGCTAAGATAAATGAAAGGTGAAAATATTTTAACTGTATTCGTAAAAATCACTCTCACTCCAATTTCTTTCCCAACATTATGACATACGTGAAAAACATATATATCATAGATATCATATTCATCATCAGGTGGTTCAAAATTCTGATCAGTTATAGGTTTAGGTTTATATTATATAAACCCATTCTGAACAACAGCAGCCATAAATGACAACGTATTATTTATCTTTATCCTTCAATTAACACAGTTCATAATTATGGAAAGTAATAATACTCAAGATGAAAGGAAAGGAAGACTTAACCCTCTGGTGATATCACCGAATGGAAATATTGCTAAAGCTAGGAGAAGAGAAACTAACAGGATAGACAGAAAAGATTGAACGATCAGAATAAACAAAAGGCGAGGCATAGAGCTAATGAGTCACTAGAAGCAAAAGTAAATCAATTAACAAGAAACAGATTTATAGATGCACGAAAACGAGCAAAAGAAAATTACAGTCTGAGTAATGATTATTGTAGATAAGGCCATTTGTATTTATGTAACAAAATTCTTATAGCATTATTTAGTACTAGTGTAATTCCAGTTGAAATATCAATGGAAGAATTATAGATTGATTGATTATTAATATTTGCATTTCAAATAATTAATAGCACACTATTACATATGTAATATTTTGTCATATATTACATTTCTAGTGAATATTCTGTTGCCGTTTAGTAAATGCCTTTGGTATTCATTTTTGGCTATATACCTTGTTCTCGTCAATGCTACATATAATTGTCGGTGCGCAAAGACAGGGAAATAATTATATGTATACATATATAACGTAGGGAAAATAATTAAATTTTGTGCACATAACGTTATGATTGTTTTAAAATTGTACTCTGTACTTACGAAGAAAGAAAGCTTACTCGAATCCTCAATAATGTTCTCCGTCGTTATGTAAATAAAACTTTAAAAGATTTAAATTAAAAATTAATTAATTAATCAATCAGCAGAATAATTTCTTTGAATACTATCTGAACAAAAACATATCACCAATTTATTTCAACATTGTAAACTGTTCTCTTGACGAATGAAAGGATCATTGTATTGGAGATCCTTATTGACAAAAAAATAAACTAATTGTTTATCGTAGAAACCGTTACATAAACAAATATAACTGCTTGTTATACATTTCTGCGTTTTCACTGAAAGAAAGGTGAGTTGTTGACGTACATGTGGTGCCGACCTATCGGGCAGAATGAGAACTACATTTTGCTGTCGGCCATCTTGCGTTCCTTACAGAACAACGTTTTTATTATAGAGAATGTTTAACATAGAAATATTCATTAACATATATCTTTGCCAAACAACTTTTATATGCCCATGACTATTGTTACTTTCTGGAACATTGTGGATTTTATATTAATTTTTCACGTTTTAGTGCACAAAATTTGGTGTATTTAATTTTTATTTTATTTTAACGTAATACTTCATTTATGCATACCTGTCATATTTGACAGGCAATTACGCTAGTACAAAAATAGTTTTCCAGGGTCCTCTTAGCTAGTAGAAACGGAATGCCATTTACCGCATATCTCTATGACAAACAATTTTTGAGATACAGTGGGGGATGGACGGACACTTCTAAAATTATATATAAGATGCATGGAAATGAATCTTATATGAATTTAAAAGGTATTTACCTTGGTAATGCTAAATACTCAATTAACTCAACTGCTAAAAGCCATATTTCTAAGAGCTAATTATTTTTCAAGGTAATGATTTATTTGATTACGATAAATTAATCATCAAAACTATCTCTGAATGTACACTAGAGTCAGATAACATTGAACATGCCTGGAATTTGGACACTTTTGATTCCAACAGCGAGGCATATGTTAACTATAAATAGTATTAATACATCCAAAATTATCAATTCTGCAGAAAACAATATTTAAAATACCTGTTCAAGTCACATTTTTGTGAACTTATTTGGTAATGTTTAATGAGTTTGTATTTTTGCTTCAGAAAATGGACAAAAATTTTCTAAAGATTCAAGGTTAAATTCAAATTATTTATACTTTCACAGAGATTTTATTAAAGTTTGAAAATTCTAACTGCCTATTCTATGTTTTACTACATTCACATGCAGCACCACCTGTGGTGTCTTTAACAGAAGAAAAGAAATATTTCAAATACGAAGAGAGCTATAATTTCAACTGCACAGTAAAATCTTATCCATTCGCTAATATTACCTGGATGTTCACCAATTGCACCAATTATTCAAATTGTAGTAAGGATGAAATTCCTCTCAAGGTAAGTCTGACATAGAAAAGAACTTGTTTATTTCAGGTGCTACAAAGATTGATTTCCTTGACATGAAACGATAAATCCGTGTAGGAAATTTTCTAATTTCAAAATAACGACTTTCTCGTTGGGTTCTTAAACTTTTCGGAGATATAAGTAAAACAATAGAAATTTCTTAAAAAACATACCTCACTTGGTTAATGGAAACAATCCTTCCGTTAAAGTTCATTTATTCATCTTAAAGTATCCATTATTTTTCATTTACAAAGCACTTTGTCCACATGAAAGGAAAAATAACATTTATAGTCCATTTCCCTTCATTTATAACTCTTTGTGTGCACAAGAAGGGAAATAAAACATATTCACGTATTTGTAGTAGACATTGTTTACTTCAGTTGCTACGAAGATTGTTTTCCTTCACAACGATTGATAACTCCACATAAGAAATTTTTCAAATTAAAAATAAATTACGACTTTCTCATTGGATTTTTCTCAAACATTTACAGAATAAGTGGCGTTAATGTGGAAATTTAACATGAATTTATCAGCTTTCTGTCATATACTTTTGTAGATATTCAAATAATAAAATTTTAAATGGGCCTCAATCCAAAATTGTATATATTTCAAAATTCAAATTTAAAGGAAAACAAATGGCAGCATTATAGAAATCCACCCTCTAAGTTTCAGCACTTATCTTTTACGGTTCCGTCATCATTTAAATATAAGAAAGTGCACAGATAGACAGATGCCAAAGTGAAAATATAACCACATTTTAAAAACCCACTAAAAATGTTCAGATAAATAAAAATACAAAAGAAAATTATGATTTAAAAAATTAAATTAAAAGGTTTTGCACTAAAGCAAATTTTTCTTTCTCTTCTCATTTACCTTTCATTTTTAATCATGGGTACATTGGAAAACCTTGTTAATTCAAAACCCGAGGGACCAATAATTTATATTTTCGAATTACACAGGTTCGAATTATCTGATATTTCACTTTGGTATCAAAATTTCAAATTTAAAGTCCTTTTTCACTCACGTGGTAACGAATACCATTATCGTTATTTAGCAGGTGCTGACTGGGTAGGATTGGGTTGTTAATCACAAAACCTTATGCAAGACTCCAGTAATTATCAAGCTTGCCTTACAACAAATATGAAATTGATAAATCAGAATTCTCCAAAGTCATTAAATGGTTCTTAAAACCAAATGGGCATTTCACTTACAAGCAGCCATCAATATCTACTATCGATGAAATGCCACAGACGATGGCTGCCTTGTAGCCTAAATGCACATTTGGTTTCCACAAGCATTTTATGACTTTTGGAGGATTCCAATTTATCAGTTCAATGCACAACATGCGGAGGATCACTCACATGTTCAATGAACAAAAGGTTATATATTAAGATGGAGAGACTATAACATAACAAATTAATTAAAACAGTAACACATGAAAATGAAAAATTAATGTAAAATGAAACATGAGTCATCAATATGTTAATTTGATGGGAAATTAACTTGTAAATTATATTCTGATTGTATTCAACCAATACAATACTTAAAAAATACTTGAATTGCAGAAAAAAGTCATGTTTCAGACATTAAATTATTCACACCCTACCTATTACCATACAGTAATCAAAAATCAAATTTACCCATTTAGCATGGTTTTCACTCAAAGTCACATGCATCTTTCTTTTTGATATCATTATATTATTTGCACAGTCTAGGTATCATTTTAGCAGTTCCTATTTTCAAAATTCGTTATATAAGTAAGGACGGTGCTTTTTTTGTAAAAAAAAAAGAGGTGCCGGTACTTCCACTCCTCTCCACCTCTACCTGCACCCTCTCCCCCTTCTCCATTGACTTTGTCATGAACTTTCAATAACAAAGTTGACAGTAAAAATTAAAATGTTTAGCATTTATAGAATCCATTTATTACTTTAAGTTTTAAACAATTATAAAAATGAAAATGTACCGAAATTAGTCATAGGTCAGCATTGCTCTGAAAAAAGGTAATGTTATGCCATACCGGTGCGTATCATAACAAAAAAAGCACTGAGTAAGGATAATTATTTTCAAATGTTAAAAACCAAGGGTTCCGTAAGAATTAATATTATTGTATTTGAGAACAAAATGGTTCTCATAATTCCTATTTTTTGTTGTTTCATTACTTTTTAGAAGGAAGAAATGCAAGAAAAGAATGTCGTGTCGAATGTTACTCTAAAGGCTTTTTCTTCAGGAAAGCTATATTGCAAAGCCTGCAACAGAGAAGGTTGTGAAAAAAAACCATTGTGGTTAATTATTAAAGGTTCGTACATAATGCTAAGGTTAGATCTATGAACAGGGTAACAGATTTATTAGCCACTATAGTCAAGAGTACTCTATTTCACATCGAAAGTTTTAAAATGCAAAATTTATTATTACTGTTAAATATGGAAATAAACAATATTTATTACAAATTGATAAAATCAATTCATAATAAGATTCTATATATTCTGACTCAAGAGAACTACTCGGACATGATAGTTCATTGGTAGAACATCTACCCAGCAAGTGAAATATGTATCTGGGTTCCATTTCCTGTCATGACAGAATAGTTCTCTTATTACAAAATTATTTCCAATATTTATTATGCTAATATACAAGTTTTATACAAATTTATCTTTTGTATGTTAAGTTTATTTAAATAAAGGCTCTCCCAAATTCTGTATTAGTCACTTAATGCTATACATGAATGTTTGCATCTTATGAATATTGTTTTGTAATTTTTAGCTTGATTTGTATGAATGTAAATTCAATTCCTATAATTATTTTTTAGCATAAAAATTTCATACACATTCCAAATCAATAATTTTATTATTTGTTTACATGAACATGCAGCAGTTAAGCAGCCATTTAATGTTATTTGAGGTATATACAATAAGTAATTATAAATCGTTACATGCATTAAAAGACTGAATAAACAACAATTATAATGAATCTATCATTATTATTACTATTTACATTCGCGTTTCCCACACAATGCAAATGCACACTTAGTGAGCCATGTGACCAGTTGCGTGAAATTTTGATGCGCCCAGTTAAGGGTTAACACAATATAAAACTTAAACTGGAGGTGCTGTCTACCTGTAAATTATCAACTGAAATCAAGTTTTAAAATAATTTAAAATTAATTACTTTTCACTCTCATGCATACCATAAAATCTATCAATTTGGCTACCAAAAAAACATTCATCTCATGTTTAAAAAATTGTCCATTGATTCTGCATGTGAATTCTTATTAATTTATGCTAAACAATTCTTTTAACAATTCACTAAATATCTAAGTTGAAAGGTCATTGAAATTCAACACAAGAATTTACCACTATGGAACTAAAGCCGGCATAGGATACTCTGCTCATCTTTGTAATGAAATACATCTACTCACAGGAAATTTCCTCTGTATTTTTATAGCCTATCAGAAAACTGTTAGTAAAATTGTACAGAGATGATGTTTAAGAAAAAATCCAAACAATTTCAAAAGTTTATATTATTTAGATTAAATAGAAAGGTTTCTTAACTGAATTCATTAAGTGTTTCTTGCAAACACAACAAACTTGATCGACAAATTTGTGGGTGTCAGCCATGAAACAACTATATTTGCCAGTAAGAATTCTATTGCTAAGATGTGGAGATCGATTTAATCTTAACTGATTTAGACGTTTACCTCACTCACTATCAGTTTCTTTAGCCAAACATCATGATTGATTTTCCCCTAGGTTAACTAAATGTTCTTCTTGTTGTTCTTGTGTTTCTTTATTTACATGAAATTCATAATTTGCTTTGAACGTTTCGAATTGTTCCAGACACTTTATTTATTTTCATTTTCCCTTCCTGTACTTGCTTTTTTTATTCGTTCCAGTCTATTCTTCCTCTATACTCCCTATTCTATTCTCTTATTTCCTGTGAAATTCTTTTTGCCTTGTTAATCTCACTATCCTTCCTTTCTCCATTTCACGGAGTTTTTATGAATAACAATACAATTACGATCTTAAAATCAAACTCAATATGGCTTGGTTTGTTTTCAAACGTATTTCATTTTCTTGCCACCTGGTGTCTGGTGCGTGATAAGTACAGCAATCGATCTGTTCTACAATTACAAAATAAAATGAAAATACAAAGAATTTAATGATGGGACATCTTAATATTTATTACTAGCAGAATTTCCTGTTGAATTTCAACGGATTTAGTGAAGCTACTACAGCACAACATATAAACTCTTTAAAATATATAGTAGATACTTTTTAACTTACAATATGCTTTTCTTAACAATTAATCATATTTGCTTGTAACAATCCGTTTCTGAACGTATTGCATTAAAATATAACGATAATTGTATTTCCTATGATATCACTTTTGTCAAATCTAGCTTCATTTCCTGTGTAATTATGCCTATGAAATGTTTACATTTATGCCTTGTAAGCAAGAAACCCATGAAAAAGTAACGTACAGTTGTCCATGATTGAACACTGACTGGTAAATGTACACCACATACGTGAGCCTATTTTCGTTAATTAACATTATAATGTAGAATATAATGATTTTACTTACAAAAAATGTAAGTATGCAGTATTCAATAGATGAAAGAAGGTTCAATTACTTTCATCAATCATTATAAACGTTTCCTGAATAATATTCAGTATCTATTTACGTTGCTATCCATAAAAAACAATTGTTTCGTTGCTTACAAAAGTGTGAAGCGAATAACGCTAAACTTTCGTCTATTTATAAGCTTCATTGAAGCTAACTGAATTGGAGGCAAAAATGACGGTCGCCTTGACAACGTCCGGAAAGAGTACAAAATATCCGTAAAATTTCGAAAACAATTGCGTATTTCAGAATGATTCGACCGTGTAACACGTAAACATTGCAAGAATAAGATAGTATAGAGTTTTAGCCGTCGAATAAATCAAAAGTGAAGAAAATCGGTCCATATTTATGTGTTTTAATGGAAAGAAGGAAAAAAACCTTGCACTCTGAAAAATCATAAATCCCTTGTATACTTATGGAAAAATATAATTGTCTCCTGGATTCGAACCCAGGACTTTACGAAAATGAGAATAGTATTTGAGAGCCTTCCTAGCTTGTAGAAACAAAACGCAGTTTGCTGCATATCTCTACGACAAATGGCTTTTGAGATACAGGGTGGGCAGACGGACAGACAGTCGGCTATTATAGATAGGAGAATGAGAAGGAAGAGGATGAGGATAAACTATTGGAAAGATCAAAAATTGTAGTTTCTAATTTTTGAAGATTAAATTCAAATCCTTGTAGAATTAGCATAAATTTTTATTTTTATCAGAAAAAGTGGAAATTTTACTGGGACTGACAATAGACTGTCACTGCTTTTGTACAGGTAAGCTTTTAATGGGAATCAGATCTCTATATCATAATGCCATTGACATTAAACTGATTGTGAGACCAATGGAGGAAATCCGAAGTTGAAAAAATTGGGAAGTTTTAGGTGCTGTTTTGTCCCATTTTGGTCCCATACGAAGATAATAATTATAAGGCACTTCTAGATGAACTAGAGACTTGAAAATTGGCAGGATTATAGGAATTTGGTCACAACCAATGGAAATAATCTCAAATTGTAAAATTTCTAATTTTTAGTGGTGGTTTTGCCCCATTATTGCCCCATTCGATAATAAAAATTATCAGGCATTTTCAGATGAGCTAGAGACAAAATTTGTAATGATTGTAGGTTTTTGGTAGCAACTGTTGAAAAAATTCTTTATTATAAGAAATCAAATTTTTTGGGGTTGTTTTGTCCCAATAATGCCCCATATGAGAATACAAATTATAAGGCATTTCTAGATGAGCTAAAGACTTGAAATTTGACACGATTATAGGTTTTTAGTCACAACCAATATAAAGAATCTGGTATTATAAAAAATCCAATTTTTAGAGGAATAATTTGCCCGTCCCATAAGAAATGAATGTAAATCATTGCCGAGACTTCCAGATGAGCTAGAAGCACGATTATAAGTTTTGCGTCACAATCACTGTAAATATAGGTAATTGTTAAAATTTTATATTTAGTACAAAGTTGTTTTTCCCCGTTCTTCAGAAAGTCTGAAATGCTTGCAGAATGCAAGCACCATCAACTTCATACATAAGATATAGGATATAGGAGGATACCAATTATGAGGCACTTCCAGATGTGCTAGAAACTAGAAATTTGGCAAGAGTATAGGTATTTGGTCACAGTCTATGGAAGAAATCCGATATTATAAAACTTTAAATTTTTAGGGGGTTGTTTTGTCTTATTATTGCCCCATTCGAGGTTTCAAATTATAAGGCGTTTCCAGATGAGCTAGAGACTGATGGAAAAAATCTGACATTAAGAGAAATCCAACTTTTAGGGGCTGTTTTGCCCCATGTGAGGACCCAAATTATGATGCAGTTCCATATGAGCTACACACTTGAAATTTGGCATGATTATAGGTTTTTGGTTACTACAGATGAAAAAAATCCAATATTATAAGAATTACAGTTTTTAGGGGCTGTTTTTCCCCATTATTACACCATACGAGGATAAAAATTATAAGGCACTTTCAGACGAGCTTGAAATTTGGTACAATTATATGTTTTTGGAGAAAACCGGTAGGAAAAATACAACATTGTAAAAATTCCAAAGTATAAAAATGGTTGCAGAATTCAAGCACTGTCTACTATACCTCGTTTCAAATATCTTTGTCACTGACATTTCGTATGTACTCGGGACCGCTCGTGTGTCTCCGCTGCTAGGAGGTGGGAGGACGTCTTCTGGTGAGAGAACTCAAACTCGGCATTGCTATATCTACTACACTGGAATGCACTTTGCAGTGGGCTCACGAGGCAAAGGGCAACATAGCACAGAGAGAGACTCGAAGTTGACGCGATGAAGACCTGAGAGAGAATGAAGTTGAGCCCAGTGACGCTCTGCCTCCTTCATTCCTATTGGTTCTCCCATGGTCATGTTTTGGGAAGTTTTCTCTTCTCTCTCTCAGTCGCAAAGATATCTGAAACCGATAATAGCCTTTAATATATGGATACTTCTGACATAGGATATAGGAGGAAGATACAAAATTATAAGGCACTTCCAGATGAGCTAGGAACTTGAAATTTGGCACGATTATAAGTTTTTGTGGAAATTCTGATTTTGAAGGGCCATTTTGGCTCCATTATTGCCGTATAAGAAAAGCACATAAATCGGTGTAGAGGTTCATACATTTGCTCTTTAAAATCATTTCTCGTGAAGATTCGAACTTGTGACTTAAACCATTGGAAAGTATACAAATTGTAGTTTCTTATTTTTGAAGACAGAATTCAAATCAGAGTAGAATTATTGTAAATTTATAGTTTTTATCAGAAAAAAGTGGTAATTTCTCTGGGTTCCAACAATCGGCTGCCATGGTAATGCAGCTAATATTAAACTACGACCAATGACATAAATCCGACATTGATATAATCTCCATTTTTGAATTGTTTTGCCCCATTAATGTCCCATACAGGGACAAAATTTATGAGGCAGTTCCATATGAGACACAGGCTTGAAATTCGGCACTATTGGAGGTTTTCAGTTACAACCGATGGATAAAATCGGTTATTATATGAATTCCAATTTTTCGGGGCTATTTTTTCCCCATTTTTGCCCCGTATGAGGATACAAGTTATGAGGCACTTTCAGATGAGATAGAGACTTGAAATTTGGCAAGACTATAGGTTTTTGGTCACAAGCTATGGAGAAAATCCCATATTATAAAACTTTCAATATTTAAGGGGCTGTTTTGCCCCATCATTGCCCCATACAAGGTTTAAAATTATAAGGCGCTTCCAGATGAGCTAGGGACTTGAAATTTGACAAGACTATATGTTTGTCCGTATTTCCCCTCAGACAAAGTAGATTCCAATAGTTTTCTACTCAGATAAAAAGTTACAACATAAACGAAATCTGAGATTGAGTTGCAAGTGCCTAAAACCAAGCATAAGGTGAAATTACGAAGAATTAATGAATACATCCTACATATATCCCTCTTAAAAAATTATTTATGAGATTATGTGCAAAACTATAGCTGTTTTAAATTTTTTAACTTGATTCATAATTAATCATTAAAATTTTATTTAATTTTATTTCTTGGAGGTTGGTGTCAGTTTGAAAAAATGTCTTGGTTGACTGTTTGCAGAATAGCTATGCTGAAAAACTAATCTGTAAAATTTAACACAATTTCAAATTACATACTTATCTTCACATATTATTTATCATTTAAAAAGGTATTCTTAACTGCAATTTTTGTTTCCCATCCTAGAGGTTATTAACACCTGACCTAATGTTATAATTACCATCTTTGCCATGTTTATAATTCTGAATAAAAAAATTTTATAAGTAAATATACATATTTAACAGTAATGTTAAGCATATTTTATAATATAATGTTTCTTGCTGTCTTACTATATCATTTTTTAACATTTTTAGAGACTGAAAATGTTGTCGATCTCTATGGTCCAAAAGAATCTATCGAAGGAGAAAATGTAACATTCCAATGCTTGGCACCAATTTTCAACTTTACAAGCATAAAATGGTGGCGGAAACCAATTAATGGAAGTGATTATAAGGAAATCAAGCATAAAGAGGGTAATCTTCAAAAATTTTTTGTTTAGAAATTTGTTCATATTGGTTTGGTAAGTTTATATTTTGTTTTTGTTTTCTTCAAATGCTTTCTTCTCCATTCTCTTGCACACAAAACTTAATCGCTGCCAGCTGCTCTAACTTAGTAACTACATGTCTACACATGACAGTTTCTGCACAAGCACTAAAGCAAGTCAGGTGCACATGTTTATACATTCATCAAAGTCCAAGACGGCTAGGAAAATGGCAGGGCCTTGTGCAAAGTACACATCAAAAAATTTTAATAGTAAATTTTAATAACTAAACAATCTCTCTCATAGTGACACAGATTTCAGATTTTTAAAAAATGCGTCTACTTTATAAGAAAGACAAATGTTTATAGAGAGTACAGGGCCTCTTTAAGTGCAGAGCCTGATATAGTCGCACTGTTTGCACCACCATCAGTCTGGCTCTTGTAAGTCATAGCTATCACTGAATGGAGGCATGAGTTAAGTTAGGACAGTATGATATGATGTATACTAGGGCACTGGAGTTAGAAGATAAGAAGACTAATGGTGGTAAAGGAATTATGAATACAGATGGAAAAATAGTCACAGAACCAAAGGATGTAGCAAAGGTATGATAAGAATTCATTAAGGAACTATACAACAAGCAGGCAGAATTGGCAAAAATAGAACTGGAAGAAGAGGATGACATTGAAGAAGACAACTTGGGACCAAGTATTATGAAAAGCAAAGTAGAAAAGGCGATACAGGAACTAAAGAAAGGAAAAGCTACAGGCAGCGATGGAATACCGGCAGAGGTACTTAAAGTCATGGGATCGGAAGGACTAAAAGTGATTACAAAATTAATTAACATGATTTACAACTCGGGAGAGTGGCCTCAGGATTTCTTAGATGTAACAATGAACCCTCTAAAGAAGAAGCCGAAGGCAATGCAGTGTAAAGATTACAGAACAATAAACCTACAGTCATATACTTCGAAGATCATCATGAGGATTCTTAATAAAAGACTACAGAAAAAGGCCAAAGAAATGCTAGGGGAAGATCAATTCGGCTTCAGAAAAGGATGAGGAACCAGAGATGCTATCGGTGTAGTGAGAATCATATCAGAAAGGCCAATAGAGTACATCCAAGATTGCTGCATATGTTTTGTCGACTGGCAGAAGGCTTTGATAGATAAATTGGGTATTGCTGATTAGGATATTAAAGGATATAGGTGTAGATTGGAAAGACAGGAGACTGATCAGGAATCTATATTTGAATCAAGTTGTAAAGGTCAGGTTGGAGAATGCAGACACCAGCAGAGTAAATATCGGTAGAGGAGTAAGACAGAGCTGTTGTCTATTGCCGATCCTATTCAACATATACGGAGAGAGGCTAATGCAGGAAGCGTTAGAAGGCACGGGAGATTTCAAAATCGGAGGAGGGATTATAAGAACAGTGAAATACATGGATGATCAACAACTTCTAGCAGGAAAGGAAAATGAACTCCAGAAAATGATAAATAGACACCTAGTGATAACAGGTAGAAAACACGGTATGGAAATAAATACAGAAAAATCCAAGATCATGCGAATATCAAATAAAGAAGAAGAAAATTTGAATATAAGTATTGGAGGAAAGCCATTAGAACAAGTTGGAAGCATCATAACGAGAGAAGCAAAATGTACCGATGAAATCAGGACTAGAACAATGAAAGCAAAAGCCCCTTTCAGAAGAAAGAAACTCCTACTAATGGGTAATATAAAGCAGGATATCTGCAAGAAGTTGATAAAATGCTATGTATGGAGTATAACTCTGTATGGGGCAGAAACATGGACGCTAAGGAAAAATGATATAAAATACTTGGAAAGCTTCGAAATGTGGACACAGAGAAGAATGCTGAAGATAAAATGGACAGATAGGGTGAAAAACGAGGAAGTACTATGAAGAATAGGAGAGAAGCGAATGATTATACAGACTATCAAAAAGAGGAAGGCAAACTGGATTGGACATTACCTGAGAAGAGAGAGAATGATTAAAAATAAGTGCTAAAAGGAAAACTGGATGGAAAAAGAGAAAGAGGTAGGAAAAGGTTTCAGCTGGTAGACAACTTGAAAGGGAAATAGGGCTATCAAGAGATGAAGAAGACTGTGGAAAATAGGAGTACAGTAGTCCCTCGCCATTCGCGAGGGTTAGGTTCCTGAAAACCCTCGAGAATAGCAAATTCTAGAATGGTAAATAATGGGGTATATGGAAAAAATAGGGTTTGGATCTTAGAGTCCCTATTCCACTATGTAACTTGCATATTAACCCTTAAAAATATAATAGTACGGTACATACATTCATAAAATAGTAATAGAAGCAGATTCACTATGTGCAAGCCTATATAAACCTCAATTTTCTTCTCCAAACTCCACACTTTTTTGTCCTTTTTACCGACTTTTCTTTCATTTAACTCATCACTATCTTTGGGGCCATGATTAAGCAATATTACTAATAAAAAATTATGAAAATGACACACTGAATTCATGAAATAGGCGAGGAACTGCGACAATCCTTATCCTCTTTGTCTGCACGGAATTTGCCGTGTGGTTATACCGGTTGCCATTCTGGGCAAGCTTCCGCTGCCCGTTTCGGCATTAATGACTTTGCAAACTGTGTGTCTTTCTCTGAATTAATTTGTTTGGATACCGTATACCTAGAAGGTGTAATGGCGAAAGAGAAAGAGCGACACTAGTGAGAGCACTACTTAAGCAACTGGTGGCACTTTGCGGCATTTGGAGGAAATGGAGAAGTTTCGAAAAAAATGTTGCGGAGTAACAAATACTTAAGCGATCATATGCGGATATGCAAATTTCGGTCTCAAGAATGAAAAAACAGGTACTCAAAATGAAAATTGCGGATATGCAAATTTTGCGAATGGCAAATTCATGAATGGCAAGGGATTACTGTATATGGAGAATCAGGTTTAACCATGAATAAACACGGCCCTGTCTACGGACAGACTACCTGTGATGATGATTGTTTTCAGTGGAATGTGATGATTTAATTATCGATTAAATTCACTCGCATGATTTGCCATTTGCATTGGACAACTTAAAAAAAGGCAGAAATACAGAATAAAATAAAATACACAATTTATTTGTTGCTATCTAAATAAAACAAAAACTTAGTATGTACAGTAATGGAGAAACTGAATTACAATAAATATTTCCTTTATAAACATATTTTTCAGATTCAAAACCGATTATATGGCAAATTCAGAACAAATCACTCCTACCACATGTTTGAAAATGGATTCTTGCTGGTGACTTAATTTTCTTTTTATAACAAATTTTATTTCTGTATGATTGTTTACTTATACAGAACAGACTCCAGTTCTAACTGTATGTGGTTATTATACATTATATTAAACCTATGGTTAAGGTGACCAGATTTCAGATCGGACAAACAGGGACAAATTCTGTTTTCCCCTGGTGTGTAGGCAATTTTCTGTGTCCCTCAATAATTCAGCTGCTCTTTCGATAAATGAAAAAACAAATATTTTTACTTTCTCCATACATAGTGATGGGAAAGTACTGTTTAATATGAAATTAGAAGAACTTGAAGGTAAAGAAGGTAATGGGAAATGTTTTATTATTTACATTTATTTTTAATAGCATATTTTAAGTGGTTTTATTAAATGCAAATCAAAATCTAGTAACATATAATTGGATGGGTACAAATTATCTTTTAATTATTATACTTTTCAGAGGAATGAATATTTTAAGGAAATTTTTATCATTAGTATCATTTGAGTAACAATAATAAACTTAAAACTCAATGAAGAGGTACGGTTTTAATATTATAAAAATATCATATCTCAATCTTGTAGATGCACCACTGGCAGTATAAAACGTGCATTTAAACATTTGCTTGGTCGTACAGATATGCGTATACTTCGTAGAACTCTTCGTCTTCTGCGAGTATTAATGTAGATGCATGTGTGTTGCAGTAAATTTACTATCAAAACTTGCAATTTTGAAAACTTGGTCAGAAATATTCATTAATGATGCGCAGTCCCTTTTTTACCGACATTTTGGGTAAAAAGGTGCATGGGGTACACGGGTGAAAACAGTAAATAGAAAATAGTGCTGGTTTATTGCTGCTGAGTACATTTACTTATTTCCATTCAATTTTAAATTCATTTCCTGGGTTCTCTAGTGTGGTATTATGGAATTGCCGAAATCTTTGCAGCAAACATCTCAAAACCAGTACAAAAGAGGTGTTTTGTGCAGTCTTTCAGGGCATCGGGATAAGCACTCCCAAAGCAGTACCATCCCGGCCAAACCAGTACATATGGTCACCTTGCCTATAGTTCTTTTCTGCTTCTATTGATAGTTTTGTTCATTATTATAATAATATCCTAATTCTGTTGGTTGGTTGGTCTCTTCATTGGAACGCTGTATTTTGGTTGGTATTAGTTGAATTTAAGATACTTTTGGACTAGGTAGAAGATTGAAACTTGGTAGGAATTCTTCAATAATATATTAAAAGACAATAATGAAAAAAAATCCAGAATGAAGCACCAGGTTAGGCTCCAGAAGAAAATTTCTATTTCCCATAACAAAACACATAAAAATAAGTTCATCAACATGCAATCTTTCATTCTTTTGCTCATAAAAATTAGACATATTGACCCTTGATCTTCAAATTGAGACTGTTTTGAAGAAAAATTAACAAAGTTTGTTATTCTTATTGTCAATTGTCTCACTCAGTTCAGAAATGCTCAAATTTGGCATTTAAATAATTTATTTTGGTAAAATTTAGCAATTTTATGAGGATTTTCCTTGACAACCATGCCATTCTCGAAGTTGAGACAGCATTATTATCTCAATTCTCATATGAGTAATATATATATATGTATTGAGTGCCTTAATATGACCCATCAAGCATTTAATGTGTTGTCCAGAGGGAGGAGGGAATTGTGAATTTTATCATCACATCTATTTTAAACAATACAGTATAGTATAGGATTCCAATAAAGTGAACTTAATTTTGCTAAGCTGATTGTATCAGTTAAAGTGTGAATGTTGATAAGTGGGCTTAGCTTGACAACTATTATTTGACAACTGTTAAAATTATATTCACATTTTAATTTTAAGCTAATTTTTATTTAAATAATTAATAATATTTTCCTTCCCATCATATTGATGGCCTTTTATACTAGTATTATATATGCCTTGTTTTTTGTATCTTACGAGGGTGAGTCAATAAATAAGGTGAGTTTACATTTTTCACAGACATATGTACCCATTATGTACTCATGAACTCAGTGCTGCATTACTGCATGTCTGAACATGTAGTACACATAGTTTCTGTATAAAGTTGGCAATATTGTTACTGACAGTCAGTTGTCAAAATGGCAGCCCCTCTGTCAGATTAAATTCACCTTATTTATTGACTCGCCCTCGTATATCTACTAAACGTCCATTTTATTTGTTGATATTTTTTAGAATTTTATTCATAAATATTATCATTTTGATTTATTTTTTCTACTATAATCATCCATCAAAAAGAATAATTTTAATCTAAGAATTCAAATATAAATTTTTAAAGTAAGATTTTTCCCAATTTTTTCCTTCCTTACTGGTGTGACTATATTGGCTTTAGGAGAAGTTTAGAAATTTTTATATAGATTTCTAAATTGTATCATGTATGAGTCTGGAAAGGACCTATAATTAAAGAGTGACAGAAGTTATTTTAAGAAAATAATTTTTCCTTTCTTTGTCTCATTAAAATCAATAATTTTCTTATATTTAATGTACAGGTTTGAACTTTACTGAAAGTTATTCTTCTTTCTCAATCAAAAGTGAACTGAATGTAAATAATATATCTTACATGGAACATAGTGGATGCTATAAATGTGAAGCATGGTCTATTGTAGACACTGATTCTTCCACTGTGATAAATTTGTCAATTAAAGGTACGTGTGGAATTATATTTCTGGATTTCAAATTACTTTTTTCTCTCCATTGTTGTTGGAGCAATAAAGGTCACCAAGCAGCTCTATCAATTCAAAGTACCATATTTATCAGATAATTACATACAAATAATGAATATACTGTATTTAATCGATTGTAATCCGACATCGAATGTAAAAAATTCCATGTTGGGTGTACAGATGTCCTGGTTTTCCGGAATTTGTCACAAAAAATACCGAAAAGTATAAATACCCCAGTTTTTAAAATTCATAATTAAATAAAAAAGGCATCAACTAAAATTACAACAACACAAATTACTTTATATTCAAGCATTCAGGACAATTTTTACTAAAATGTAAATTATCCTGATTATGTCCCAGATCTCGCAACAAAAATATCCCAGTTTCTCTCTAGTCTTCTCTAACGTCTCACATTTGACTCATAAATCCTGTACTGCCATTGTGCAGCAAGTTTAGATGTTTCTTCCACATATGCCAATGTCACACTCAGAAATTAAGGGAGGGGGGGGGGGGCAAAAACCTGAAAATTTACTGTTATTCTTTGTTTTTTTAATATCTATCATTTTAACTGTGTAATAGAACATTTTAATTAATAAACATATAAATTCTAATTTGTACCTGTTCAATCTTCAATATTCTCTATGGAATATAAAAAAATGTTTTTATTCAATTTTTTTGCAATATAGTGGCTCTGTCTTGGGGTGGGAGGTCAAATTCCTGGTTGTCCCCCTCCCACCTGGGTGCACCACTAGCATATACTATCACTTTTCTCTTGAAGTGCCCAGAATAATGTGTTTGTCCCATTATGGGATTATTAAAAAAACTGAAAAACTCACCAAAGTAAATACAAAAATTTACGCTTGCAAAGGCATGAGGAAATGATGATTGGCTCGAGGAATCCTGGGATTACTCTCACATGCATACTAGAGATGGCTTGGGGAATCTCAATATTGTGCACGCACTAGAGAGTGAATTTATTGAAACATTTATTTCTTCCTATTCAATTATTGTGATTCTTTTTAAATACATATAAAGTAGATTGTTTACTTATATAGTAATACATTTATATCTAGAGTTACAATTTAACTACAGGCAGTAATGCATTGATTACTTTACTTTTTCGTTCATTGATTTTGAAGACCTGATTCTAAGCCGAGCGGCAATTTTTAAGTCAATAAAAAAGTAAAAAAAGGTTGGCTTACAATCGATTAAATACGGTACCCAAGACATTCTTTTAGTTCACAATAAGAACTTTTCATCAATTACAAACTTAAACAAACAAAATAACTGCAATGCTTCCAAAGAAGTGATCAGATCACAAAGTTTCTTCATTTTATTACAAATTATCTAAACCTTAATTTCTTTATCCCTTCTTTGATATTAATTTTATAGTATCATATACTACCTGCTCTTTATTAGTGAAAGCATTGGGAAAGCCAACTTTCAATAAACCCTTGTCATATGATAAATAAATTATATAAAGCTTGACGAATTTTTGTTCCATTTCAGAGAGGATAATGCCATCATTTAATTATTCATATGAAAAACCTCATGATAAACGTGTAGGAAATACAATCCAGCTTGAATGTGTATTTTATGGCTTGCCAAAACCTGAAATACACTGGTTTAAGGTATGTCTATTGCATTTCTTGACCTGATCATTGTAAGTTATGCTTTTGAATACATATTATTTATTACTGATTTTGTATCCTCGTGGATAAGGAAATTGATCAGACTGTGGAGTTCTGATTTAAGAGATCCCTATGTAAGGATTAGGGTTTGTTTTTTGTGGTCTCAATTAGTATCAGCTGTGAGAAGTATTTAATGTCTTTTTCTAACCCTTTGTTTCATTTATACCTCCATACGAAAAGTATGAAATCGGCGCAGGAGCTTGGGACATAAACAGTTCTATAGCTGAACGGCTGAAGTTTATATTTTTTGGAAAGAGAATTCAAATCTATGGTGAATGAGAGTGACCAATTCTTTCAATACAAAAAAGAGGGAAAACTTTCTAATTTATAACAATGGGAAATAAAACTACCAAAGCAACGAGTCCATTGCTTTTAAATGGAAAACATATTATTGCATAGATTTGATATAATGCTTTTAAAAGGTACTGTATATACTTGTGTATAGTGCGCAGTTTGAAGATCAAATTTTCAGGTCATAAAGTAGGGGTGTGCGTTATACACGGGTAACACTTTCGTGCACTTAAAATCGGAAATTAAAGTGAACCTACCTCGTACCAGATTCTCGTTTTGGGTGAATTAAGGGGAAAACCACAATAATCCCGGTTATACATATATTAAGTATACATATAGAACACCTAATTACTTCTATACAGTTATAATTCATCCTCTCCAAATATTCTGCATTTCACTAGCTCATAAGCTGATTGCTGTAATTTTTGCCAGATAGACTTCCTGCAAAACACACATCAAAAACAAAGAAAAATAGAATAAGCAAATTGAAATAATTAATAGTTAATGATTCTAGTATGTACGATTAACAATGTAAGTAATTTAAAACCTGTAAAATGACATGAACTTAATCTTACCTGTCGCATATCGTTTCCAGATTTGTTTGCTACATTTTTGCATTATTCCTTCTATTAAACAGTTTTAGAATGAGACAGGAAAGAGAGAACCAACATCCACTATACATCAAAACTATCTATTTTATACAGACGATGCCCGGTTTACGCCATAGATACGTTCCGAGGGTTATGGCATAAATCAAAATTGGTGTAAATCGAAAGTAATTTTTTGACAGAATTTGATCATGAACAGTGGTGGCGTTTATCAAATACGCATTAAGTTAGGGGGTAGAAACACAATTTTAATGTTATTACGTAAGTCAAAATGTTAGGAGGATGACCAGGAGCACTGTCGAGGAGAAGAAGAATCTTGAATGGCAATTTCTTCCTTTTGCAGTAGGCCTTCAATTCTGGTTCAAGATGGGACAGAAAATAATCATTAAAAATGGCCGAAGTCATCCAAGCCTTCCTGTTGGAGCGCCAAATAACTGGTAAATGTTCCTTGGCATAATTCTTTAGAGTTCTGGGATTCTCCGAGCGGTAAATCATTAACGGCTTAATCTTATAATCACCTGATGCATTTCTACCCAAGAGCAGCGTACAATGATCCTTTGATGCTTTGAATCCCGGCGCTGACTTCTCTTCCATTGATATGCAGGTTCGGTTCGGTAAATCATTAACAGCTTAATCTTATAATCACCTGATGCATTTCTACCCAAGAGCAGCGTACAATGATCCTTTGATGCTTTGAATCCCGGTGCTGACTTCTCTTCCATTCATATGCAGGTTCGGTTCGGCATTCACTTCCAAAACGGCCGTTTCGTCAAGGTTGAAAACCTGTTGTGGTGTGTAGCCACCTTCTTCAATCAGTGCTTTTATGACTATTGGAAATTTGTCTGCAGCAATGGAATCAGCTCCAGCAGCTTCTCCGGTGAATTTCAGATTATGGAACGTATAGCGTTTCTTAAAATGACCAAACCAGCCATTACAAGCAGCAAAATGAACTGCATCTGTCTCATTCTTCGTTGATTCTTCGTATAAACTTCATGCTTTCTTTTGAATGATGGCCATGGATAAAGGACAGCTTTGCTGGTTTTGGTGTTCAGTCCATGTGGCCAAAAACCGTTCCATTTTCTCTAAAGCATCCGAACGAGCTTTCATAATTATCGTAGCACTGATATCCGCTGATGTTCGAGCCATTTTACGAATACTTTTAGCATTGTCACAGATTGTTCTTATTGTAGAATCACTGAGTCCCAATGCTTTCCAAATGTCAATGTTTCTTTCACCACGCTCAAACCTTTTAAGCACCTCTACTTTAATTTCTAAGGAAAGAGACTTTCTAGCTTTTTTCACATCCTTCCTTCCCATATTAGAATCACTTCTAACTCTTTTGAAGCTCATTTTAATACAGGGAGATAAATTAAAGAATATTAAGAATTAAAATCACAGAGATAAACAAGAGCTAAATGGATAATGTTAGCACTACCAAAGACAACAACAGCTAAACTGCCTACCTATTTATACTTTTGCGGTGAAAGAAAATGAACGCGAGACTTCACAATGTAACAGTATGTATACTTTGTCGGCGAGCAATAGGATGCGAGTGAGACTTCATAATGTAACATTCAAAGGTAGCGAAGGCGTAGAAATGAGCACGGTGGCACAAATATAATTTTATTTGTACATACTGTAGGGCTGCTACTGTTGATGATTGATAATTTACATTAAATTTAGTGTACAATCAAATTGTCGACGAATAAATGCCTGTTTTTTATAAAAAGTATTTTTTAGTTCAAAAATATTTTTTTCGCATTATGGCGGGTTGCATATTTATTTACTGGAAATGGCGTTAAAATGAAAGTGCGTAAATCGAATTGGCGTAAGTCGGGCATCACCTGTATATCCTTTTTCTGACTCCTGTCTTAATTTCTAGTATTCAAGATTTCATCAAAGACGACAAATTGCAAAAGGCAGATAAAGGAAACTGCATTGTGGTAATGGACCAAGACCTTTATCTGAATAATATATTTCACCCACAATAGAATTTCTGTTGTTAAAAATGACCCCACTCTGGTTTACCAATCTTCTACTCAAAAAGCTTTTTCTTCCATTTCTCTTCTTTTTTGCAGCTAAAGACAAACTGAACATAGTAGTTATGAACCCCTTTGGCTTTATGGTTTACAAACATATTCACAAAAAGGACTGCCTAATAAGGCCTGTTATCTCCAGTATCTCTGCACCTGCCTATAAACACGCCTTTAAACTTAATACACTTCCTTGTAATTATTTTCAATCTATTTCTAAATTAGGTATAAAAAATTCTATAGGTTTAAACAAAAACCTTAAATAAAGAAAATTTTCCTCAAAAATTCAAAATTTGCTTCATTTGATGTACGTAATATTTTCACTTCAGTACCAGTAAAAGAAGCTATATAGGTAACAAGCTGTGGATATGCTTTCCAAAGTTGGTGTCAATCAATGTTTGTTAATGATATTTGCCAACTTATTTAAAGGTGACATTGAGACAAAATGTCTTTATAAATCGTAGCAATCTTTAATGGGAGAGTCGGAACGTAATGTGATATTTTTGTAAACTTTCTCACACATATCTAGTTTGGCAGCAAAGGGCGAACTCATATTCCAACTGACCAGATTAATATTAAAGGCGACAGTGACAGAAAATGTTTTTATACAGCGTAGCGATCTTTAATGGGAGAGTCAGAACGTAACATGATATTCTTGTAAACTATCTCACACGTATCTCATTTCGCGGCAAGGCGAGAAATGTCCCGATACTACACATAGTCAAGTAAAATTACGTTGATCTTTTACAAAATATGGGTTCGTATTATACATAGTGATAAGAGAATTTTCACATTTTACTCGTGAAAACATCTTTTACAAAAAAATAGGTGCATATTATATAGGCTGTGTATTATAGTCAGCAAATTATGGTAACTTCTCCATTTACACCATAATAGGATTCTGCTTCACAAAAGTAATCTGAGAAGCAGTTAAAGACATAGTAATTTTGCACATTCATTTATCTTCTCACTACATTTCAATATTAGGCACATTATTAATATAATAGCCCACGTATGTCCGTTGGTTGGTTGGTCACGCCATTGCATAGGTAGTATCTCACCTATGCAATTCTTATTTAGATTAAAATTCGCAAGTATTAACCTACGATGTTCGGATCTGAACCATTTTGAAGAAAAATTTATAGTTTCTTACTCTGTTCATTTTTTCTCCTAGTTTGAAATTGCTCATGATAAACGTTTAATTTATGTGCTTTGAATGCTTTTAATATGGGAGAGGGGGGGGGGAGGGAGCGAGGGGGAGAGATGGAGGGAGATTAGATTAGATATGGTTTTTATTTGGAGTGAGATTGAGACTAAGAAGTCCCATCTTCCACCTAAGGAGAGGGAGAGAGGGAAGTAGAGGAGAGAGAGAGGAAGGTGAGAGAGGGATGGAGAGAGGGTGCAAAAATGGGAGAGGGAGGGAGGGAGAGAGTGAGAGGAAGGGAGGGAGAGAGAGAGTGAGGGGAAGGGTGGGAGGAGGCAGGGAGAGAGAGGGGGGGGAAAAGGGAGGGAGAGAGTAAGAGGGGAACTATTTTAAGTTAACTAAAGATAACCCATAATATTGACGGGCTTTTATACTAGTATTAATAATGATATCTTGTGGTAAAGTATTAAGTGTGTTTCATTATGAACAGTATCAAAGACTTCCATAAAATCAAGTCTGAGAGTTTTATTGTGCAATATTCATTCCACATTGTCTTTTTTCAAAGTGATTCAAAATGTTGGGTTTTGTTTTAAGGGAAATAGCTTGTTTTCTCCTAGATGCAAGTTTAGTCTTGTTTTTGGACGAGGGATATTATTCATTGCATAAAAATAGTTATCACTACAAAACGAAGAAACTAAGGGGAACCCAAACCAATCAACGTAACACAACCTGATGAATATGGTTGGCATCAATTTATTAGCTTTTGCTATTTTAAAGTTGGGATTGATTTGATATCCCTGCATACTGGTTTACTTTAATGTACTAAGGCAATTCTAATGTTTTCTGAACCTGTATAGGGAATTTCTTTTACATATGGAAGGTATTTTGATGTTAAATTTTTTTATTTTTTTAATATTCCACCAAATCATATTAATTTCAGAAGATTATTTTTTACAGTTCAATTCATTTTTGCTGTTGGGTCAGAACCTCCAGACTTTGATAAATGTTATATTAAGTACATCATAAAGATTTGTACATTGATCAAGTATAAAAATAGCATAAATGCTGAGCATTTAGTCTTAGGTAGCTCATAAACTTCCTTTTTCATTGAATTCAAAACTAGGCCCTTATTTTTTTATTTCCTAGTTTTCTTTACCATACCCAAATTGAAAGAAAAATTTATATGCCATACTTATTCTATCGATGTTATACTGTATATCCTATAAATATACTAAAAAGATACAAGCACTGCCAAAAAACAAGCATGCACACACACACACATGCATATATACATAAACAAGTAGGAGTTTTTATGCAGATTTACACTGTATGAAAGTAATTGACTTTGTATTTTATGATGAACTTTTTTATCATTTGAAATACAAAAGTTGCTTTTAGGTAACATTCATTTGAAAACTGTAAAAGCATTGCATTTTTGAAGCTTTAAATATAATGTTTAGTCACTTATCTAGATTTTCTTGCATCTATTTTAGAATGGGAATAAACTTAATGAAAAAGTAAACAATTCCCACACTTTCTTCAAGCAAGAAAATCAAATTATAACAATCACAGATGCTAAGATTGAAGACACAGGGATTTATAATTGCAATGTTACAAACAGTGCAGGATCAATCAAAAGGGATTTTAATATCAACATCATACAGGGTGAGTACTAAGTTAGCTACTCTACATCTCTAAATGAAATGATCAAAAATTCCATAAAATCTAATTATGCATTTTTATGTTAAACTTAGATTATCTATCAATTTCTGGTGATATAAAAGCAGCAGCATCAAATACAAAAGTAATTGTGATAGCAGTTATAACAGTGTTTGTCATCCTATCAACAATAGTTGCTTATCTAATTTGGAGGATCAGTAAAGAAAGGGTAAGTTATTAGAGATAAAAATTCATTGTAATACCTCATTTGCATGCACAATTCCGTCATTAACAATTTTCCTCAATCTAAGTTTTGCATAGAAAATAAATTATTTTTCTCTGCATAATTTCGCAACTTTTAATGTTATTTAATATAATCATATGACATATATAACAAGTATCTTCCACTAATTTGTAAAATGATGATATTGTTTGGTTTTTGTTTGTACATCTTGCCTTAGTAATGAGCTTCTTTCATAATTGAACATTATACTATCCCAAATTTTCTCTTTATATATCTCACTGTCAAAACACTGGCAATAAAAAAGAAAGAACTAACATCAGTAAATATGCTAAGTAGTTTAATTCCTTTAAGATAAGATAATCACATTAGATTTCATTTCTTTTTCATTGTAATTAACACAATTATTAATAAACTTCCATGCTTTGATAATATTTGTTCCTTATGTTTTCAGAAATCTGTAAAAATGTTAAAAGCTGATTTGACTACTTTCTATGAAGGAATATTGCTCACTATTGATTCAGATCTGGCCATAGATGAACAAGCCAACCTCCTACCATACATTAAGGACTTTGAATTTCCAAAGGAAAATCTGAAATTTGGTATAATGATGAATTTTACTTGTTGATTTATTAAATATTTAAGAATCCTATAGGAATATATAAGAAGAAGTAGAAGAACAGAAATTAATATTACACTTTACTTATACAGTCTTCCCTCGACTGCAAAATTTGTGGCATAATCTTTAACAAATAAATCATCGCTAATATTTCTTTGCCATACAAATTTCTATATACCCAAAGCAATGTTTACTTTCTGGAACATTCAATCAGGTGAATTCTGTACTTATTTTTCACTTTTAAGTGTATATCCAGGGTGGTTTCATTAATTTTTTTATAAAAATTTCATTTTGATTTAATACCGTAATTTTCCGATTATAATATGCAACCTATATAATACGCACCCATGTTTTCACAAGTGAAATGTGAAAATTCTCTTATCACTATATATAATATGCACCTTTTTTTTGTAAAAGATGTTTTCACGAGCGAAATGTGAAAATTCTCTTATCACTATGTATAATACGCATCTATTTTTTTGTAAAAGATCAATCTAATTCTACTTGACTATGTGTAGTATCGGGACAGTTCTCACCTTGCTGCCAAATGAGATACGTGTGAGAGAGTTTACAAGAATATCATGTTACGTTCTGACTCTCCCATTAAAGATCGCTACGCTGTATAAAAACATTTTGTCTCAATGTCGCCTTTTGTATTAATCTGGTCGGTTGGAATACGAGTTCGCGCTTTGCTGCCAAACTAGATATGTGTGAGAGAGTTTACGAAAATATCACGTTACGCTACACTATGCTGTATAAAAACATTTTGTCTCAATGTTGCCTTTTGTATTAATCTGATCAGTTGGAGTATGAGTTCGCGCTTTGCTGCCAAACTAGATATGTTTGAGAGACTTTACGAAAATATCACGTTATGTTCTGACTCCCATTAAAGATCGATACAATGTATAAAAACCTGCCTCAATGTTGCCTTTTGTATTAACCTGGTCCGTTGGAATAACGGTTCGACCTTTGCCGCCCAGCGACATCATTTGCATGAACATGAAGTCCAATTCATACAAGTCAATTGAGGTGTGTAAAATGTTCTCGGCGACGCAATTTATGTAGACAATGAATGATCGCCAAGGAATTGTTTGAGGATACTGAGGGGAGTGGTAATGAATCCCTAGGCTTTAGTAATTCTGACAGCTAAAGTAAATAAATAAATATTCTTATATTTGTTTTTAAAAACAATATTTAAAGGAATGTTATCGAGATGCATTGAAATGTACGATTTATTTGTAAAAACATCTTCGTTATCGAAATGCATTGAAATATACGATTTATTGGTAAAAACGTTCAAAAATATAAATTATTTCCATACTGAAAAAAGTTGTATGCATTTATAACCATATATAATACACACCCTAACTTTTTGTCAACTATTTCGAGAGAAAAATGGATATAATAATCAGAAAATTATGGTAATCTTTAACAAATAAATCATCGCTAATATTTCTTTGCCATACAGATTTCTATATACCCAAAGCAGTTTTTACTTTCCAGAACATTCAATCAGGAGAATTCTGTACTTATTTTTCACTTTTAAGTGCATCTCCAGAGTGGTTTCATTAAATTTTTATAAAAATTTCATTTTGATTTAATATGTACTTAATTCATTTTAGACAGGCAATTGTTTTAGCGAAATAAAAAATGCATAGAATATAATTATTCATTTTGCAACAAAAGGCTTAAGATTAAAATTTAAATCTTAAGTTTTTAATCTTATAAAAGTTGAATAGCACATTTTTCAATGGTTTTAAATGATAAAAATAATTTTTGAATAGATAGTGCATAAATACTATATTGCCTTGCAATTTTCATATAACAAATAAAATTAATTTGTAATTTACCTCAAACCTTTCAATGCAAAATATAAAATTTTTGCCCAATTTATTAATATTTTTAAAACTTTTATTCTGTAACATGCAAAATTTGAAATAATTAAAGAAAATTGTCCATAACCAAATAATTTATCTAAAATTGATGATGCTCTTACCAAAAGCAAAGTTTATCCTACTACCATTATTTTCTATGTTGTGGATTTACATTTTATATATTCTTCTTCTAAACTATAAAATAGTATTTCACTTATCTATGTATATGATATTTATTATATACATTTTAAATTTATTAAACACTTAATGCCATTGGTTCCCGAACTGGAGTTGGCAAAATGTTTCAGTGGAGAATAAAATAGCCGTGATGAAATTTTCTCGGGTTTCTAGCAGGGTTACAGCACACCTAATGGCTGACGTTTTGGCGACTATCTCTGTCGCTATCATCAGGGGACCTGAGTGCTGAGGGGAATCTGGGTCGGATTTATATATCTGCCATGGGATGGCAGCTCATCGGTGATTGGCGGTTGGGTGGGTCAATTGTCGTGCGTCCTTTAGTCAGACGGGCGATCATGGGATCCCACGCCTTGCTCAAGATGAATCCTTCATCTCTGTTAAAGTTGTCCTTGTCCATCCGGATTTCCATGGCTTTTTTTACGAGGTGGTCCCAATAGCCATTGGCTCTCGAAAGTAACTTCATCTTCTCAAACCTTATGCGGTGGTCTGAACCCAGGCTGTGCTCAGCCACTGCGGTAGGTTGCCTAGCCCTTTTCAGGACCGTATTGATGTCTCGGTCTTTGTGTCCGTTTTGGTGGAAGGTCTGTCCGCCAGGAAAGTTTCAAATCTTTCAATAAAATAGCTTTCAATGACATTTTGAAATTAATGTTGCTTTTTGTATTCCTTGGTAGACTGATGCAGTTAAGGTAGCCACAATAATGTATGCTGCCTTAAGAGGGGGTTGAAAATGCATTAAGTTTGGGAACCATTACTTTAGTCCATATTTCGCAAAAATCATACCAACAAATTTAACACAAAGTAAAATGCCAAATTATGGCTTGCTCAAAAATGAGATAAAAGCAGACTTCAAATGCTAATACTCATTGTGACAAAATTATACAATTAGTTTTTCTAATAGATAACACTTTCTTGTACATTATATAATGAAAGTAAACTATTATTGATGGAGATCCATATGCTTACATTTCAGGCAAACAACTTGCCTCTGGTGCATTTAGAAATGTGGTGAGGGCTGAGGCAGTAGGTCTGAGAGGTGATGAGAATTCTACAACTGTAGCAGTGAAAATGGTGAAGTCTCATTCAGATATTACGCATTTAAAAGCACTAATGACTGAGCTTAAGATATTGATTTATGTTGGGCAGCACCTCAATATTTTGAACTTGTTGGGGGCATGCACCACACATCTCATTGACAGTGAGTTCACTAACCTGTTATTTTAATTTTAAATGTCATTTCTCTCTATAATTAACTATTTTAAGCATTTAGGAATAGCTTTTGGCCACTGCAGATCTTCATTTATACCATATAGATCCTTGATACAAAAACTTGTTAACTCTGCAAGATAATTGCTATCAATATGAAGCTAATCTTCATGAACACAAATGTTTGCAAATCACTTTTCTTTATGAAAAGTATATTCACTAACTAGGACTCAGTTATCCTGTTAATTCTTTTAATAATGCTATGATGATATTTTCTATCGATGTAAAATCACTTGATAAAGTTCCCGTAATTAATCCCAAAGAAAATAACAGAATACCAACTGTGTAGCTCAATACCTCTCGTCTTGTATCGAAGTTTAATTTTTTAAATTTCCTCTGGTGTTATTTAAACTTTCAAAAGTGAGGTATGAAAGCCTTCATTTATACAGAACTAGGTGAAATGCCCGGCTTTGCTCTGGAAAGTTTTCTTTTAAGTAGCAAACGATTTTTATTCCTTTATACTTTAAAAGTATTCATAGACTATATTTAGGCATGAATCCATTTGTACCCTTTATCTTGGCGTTAGCTATTCTTCCTCTACAGTATGCCATGGCATGGATTTTCCTTGCATTAATCTTTATGTGGCTATCTCCCTTTGAAGAGACAACAATTAAGAAATTTAGCTTTGTTGCCGCCTGGAAAATCTAAACCGATAAATTTTGCGCTTAAAGGAAAATTTTTGAGTGATTTAGCATGTAATATGACAAAACATGAACAGAATTGAAATATTCTGTCTTTCGTGTGTAAAATAATCCATTTCCCGTGATCGTAAGTTAATATTTAGGTATATTTATATCCACATCTTTTGGGGTTTCTCCACACAATTTCTCATACATTCTTATGGAAATAGTATTTTGTTGACCCCAGGGGGTATAAGAGACCCCACGGTCTGCAAACCTAGACCAAGTTCTTCCTTTGGTCCATAGGATGGCCCATGAAACTTTTGAATTCGATAGCCTCAATGGTGTAAAAACATATAAAGAACATACATGCATACACTCTAAAATATTTATAAGATAAGAAGAAGATAGGATGGCCCATGAAACTTTTGAATTCGATAGTTTCAATGGTGTAAAAACGTATAAAGAACATACACACACACACACTAAAATATTTATAAGATAAGATAAACATGAGTTTCTTTTAGGCTATGAGAGGACAATGAAATTAAATTTACATCAATTTAGGAAAGTGTATAATGTATCACAAACAGGCACATTTCGTGCAATGGAGTGTATGAAACTGAACGATATATGTACTATGAACTAACTCGTACCATAAAATAGGGAAATACCACAACTCGATTATGTCCCTATGTTTACTGTAAATTTGTTTATGCTGGTGCATTATTATATGTATTTATGATATCTATATTATAAAAGGCATGAGATTCTTTCTTTATTGTTTGTTTTCTTGTCTACGCACTTTTACAGCCACTCTTTAGACTCGATTTAAGATCATTTCCAAGTAGGTGCAAGTTTTAAATTTGGCAGAAATGCATGAATCATGCAATTAAAAGCAGTGCTGGAAAACGTTACATGTAACGTAACAAAATAACGAAAAAATGAAATAATTTTGAGTTAACGTAACAAAAAACGTTAACGAAATTTTTCAAAAAGCTGTAACAAAAAACATAACGAAAACCAAAAATTTAATTTCGTTAACAGATTCATTAGTACTTGCTCTAGCTGGCTATAAAGCTTGTAGGGACATTCATACATGGCATCTGAGCAAGTGAAAGTGGGCTAAAACACTTTGTCACCCGCTGAGCCATTTCCATTCCATTCAAAATACCCCCTTTTAAACCCTCCCTCCTTTTAAACCCTCCCCTTTTAAACCTCCACTTTTAAACCCCCCTCTTTTAAATCCCCCTCTTTTAAATCCCCCTTTCGAAACCCCCCATTCGAAATCCCCCCTTTTAAACCCCCCCTTTGAAACCCACTTTTGAAATCTCCCCTTTGAAACCCTCCCTTTTAAAACCCCCTTTGAAACCCTCCCTTTTAAACCCCCCCTTTGAAACCCACCTTTTGAAACCACCCTTTTAAATCTCCCTTTTGAAACCCCCCCCCTTGGAAACCCTCCATTTTGAAAACCCCTTTTTTAACCCCCCCTTCTGAAACCCCCATTTTAAACCCCCCTTTTTAAACCTCCCTTTTCCACTTTAGACCGTTGTTTTACATAATGCAGTGGTTGAACAAAATCATAGTTTGTTAGGATAGAGCAGACATTGTTGTCCTTCCACTTTACACAAAATATGTGACTATGTCATTATTCTCGTCAAAACGGTAATCATAAGTTCCTTGGTTCTTTTTTTTCATATCCTTTGAAGGCAAAATAGGACAATTATGAACTCGATTGTCTCTTACAGTTCCCATTGCTCTGATTATTTTCCTTTTGAGGTATACCAGTAACACATAAGTGCTGAAATAATTATTAAAGAAAACCGCATAATTTCAGCGATTTGGTACGAGGTTCAACAAATCGATCACGACTCTAGATTTGGAATGTCAAGGTTGATTATGATTTTTTTCCACAGTAAACATCAAAGACATAACAATACCCAGAAGAACTGCTCAACATCCAGTTTTTGTACCCAAACCTTACAGGTTTTCCTTTTATAAATTGTTTTGCTGGACTGTGTCCGAAATACTTTACCATGGATTCATCTACTGATAAGTCTTTTTGGAAGAAACCTCATTGGCAAAAACTTTTTATAAGCATATTCATAAGTGGCCTAATTTTGAACATTCGGTGTTGAAATTTCCCTATTTCGCTATTATTAGCCATGTGCAAAAACAGTTTGATTTCTAAATATCGATCTCGTGAGATGCTATTGTGAATAGTGAAACTCCCAGGTCCTCGTCATGAGACCAATACATTCACTCTTGTGGTAAACAATTATAACCTGTCAGCTATAAAACGGCAAAAAATGTTTGCATTTCATTCACACAAATGTTGAAGGCATGATGGTTTTTCTGTTGTGCATATAAAATAGTTTGGTCACAAACATATTGTACGATTTCATCACTAAGAAGATTTTCAAATATACCTCTCGGAGATAAATCTTTCAGTTCATTCAATGGAACCAGGAATATCGTGTGGAAATGAAATAGGTCCACATAAAATG
Organism: Uropetala carovei; assembly: GCA_036926305.1. Taxonomy (NCBI): domain Eukaryota; kingdom Metazoa; phylum Arthropoda; class Insecta; order Odonata; family Petaluridae; genus Uropetala; species Uropetala carovei. The sequence continues at coordinate 2,051,649 of JAXCHB010000164.1, forward strand.
TCATCATCAAATTCCTCATAGTCCGTCAGTTCATCTAAATTTGGTGGAATAATATTGACTTGAAACTCTTCAGCATTTTCATAGTCACTTGATTCTTCATTCATTATAGCAAGAACGGCCTCTTCCAGTCATCAAAGTTTTATTCTCGAGAAAAAACCCTTCTATCCATCGTAAATTGTATATAGTTTATTAAAATATTGTAGTTACAATTCAAAACCAATTATATATATAAGCACCTAATATCCTCATATGAGGACGGCATAAAATAACTTGAAAAATACCACAGAAATTATACAAATAAATATAAAACGATTTTTACTTATGGTAAATTAAAGTATTTATAACCAAATGCACTTTACATAATTTATAAAATACTTTGATTAATTTTAATTATGAACAAATTTCTTTGTAGCTGCACATAACATTTTTTTCATGCTTTTTGGTTGGTGGTCATCCACAGACTAAACATTTCTAGCGAAGTAATGTCCGTGTAAATAGTCTCTGAGACTTCTCTCATTCGTATAAAAATATAAACGGAAAGACATTGTAATATATTTCGGCCCAATAGTAGTTCAACTAGCCGTCCTCAAACAAGGATGGCTGGCGCTGATGGGTTAAAGAAGAATGTACAAGGTTTCTTATTCTTATTGTCGATTTTCGCCTTCCATTCGAAATTACTCATATTTAACGAATATGTGACAAATTTTGACCAAATATCGTGCTTTTATTGATAACTTTTCTGGACAACAAATATTATTGTTGAGACTCAAGATTCCTATCATTGCCTCAATAATGATACCTCATACAATAGAAATATGAAGCATTTACATAGATGTATCAAGCACGAGGGACGCAGAGGGAGTTAGAGGAAGGAGAAGGAGGGAGGAAGGAAGGGAGGGGGATATGGCAATATAATTTTATTTCCCGTCATATTGGCAGGCATTTTCACTAAGTACTTAAGTATTGTAGATATGAAATTTAAAAAATGATATTCAATAAACTTTCAAGCTTCTCTGTGCTTATTATTAAAAATGCTGGCAACATTTCAAATTTGAAATGAGGGCTTCTCTAGTTTTAATATAATGACTAAATACTGCAAAATGACATTAGAAATTATGCCAGGGAAATTCTAAATTTATATTTACCAGTTTATTTTCTAATCAGTTGTAGACAATCAATGTCCTTCCCTTTATAAAATGCTGCATGCACGTGTAACGATATTATTTTTGCAATTATAGCAGATATTATTTACTTAAGTTATTGTGCCGATTCTTTATGTTGACAACAATTACATATCCATGCATTATTATATTTATTTCAAAGCGAATAACGACTTTATTGAATTTTATTGATAACGGCTACTCCTATGATAAAAATGTACTGAACAGAAAATATTCTAGTATTTGACTAGTTCTACAAATTTTACTTGACTTTCGATATGACAAATATTTCACGAGATATTAGAAAAAGTTTGTTTTTTGTTTCCAATGAGGTGACACCCCTGATTGGGTAACAGGAACCACTTATGCCATTTTATTAGTGTCCTTGGTCATAAGTCCTAAATACCAAGTTTTATGAAAATCCATTCAATAGAAGCAGATAAGGAACATGCATGCGTAAGGGTGGACAGACTGAAGTTAATAGATACTTAGGCTAAAATCAAAACGTACCTAAAAATGGACACAAAGACAAGCATAAATATGCAATTAAGGGTAACTAGCATGAACTTTAAGATACATTTTCTGATATTACTCTTCTCTTATTTAAAATTAACATGTAATTTTCCTTAAATTAATCAAAATGTTCAATTTTTCTAACTGTGATTATATAAAGAAAACTTTCATCTGTCATACAAATGGCCTATGCCATTATTTGACAATTTTGACTTAAGAACTGTGTGCATGATAGAGTCTTTTATAACTTTTAAATTATAATTTTGTTGTTAAAGATGCAATTCTGAGTGTATGATAATTGGCTTTCATTTTACTTGTCTCCTATCTAATCATTGTATGATATTTAGATGAATATTTAATATTTTATTTGTCAAACTACAGATTGCTAATTTTTTATTTATATTTCGGACAAATTAAAACCGAAAAATAATTTCCAATAAAATTTAACTTTAAATCTTCTTTCATTAATTCTCTTTTTATTTTTATTCAGAGGAACTTTTCCTTATTTTTGAATACTGCCATTTTGGGAATCTTCATAGTTATCTTCGGCTTCATCAAAAAACATTCATCAACCAGGTGGATCCAATTACTGATGAAATTGATTTCACAACAGGCAGTGATAATAGTACACAGTCAACTAAGAAAATGTAAGAATAAATGTTTTCTAGGTACTACTATTAAACACAAGTCCAGGAAGTTAATTTTCATTAAATTTTAGATGAAGACTGACTGGAGTATCATACACATAAACTCATAGCTATATAAGCAAACTAATACAAAATGAAAGCTGCTATAGTACTTTTGAATTACATTAATATAAATATGTTCTGCATTTAAGAATCTAAAAAATTTAATTAAAATCATAAATGCAACCCTATTATTGTTTAACATCAGTCATTTCATACTATAGTCATGTGTGAAACAATCTACTACTTTAATAATAAATCCTTCATTGAGTTTTTTTTGTAACATTCTTAAATTTCTTTAAAGAAAAAAATAATCTAATATTATCAACTTCATTGCAGGGATCCATTAAGACTACATGGAGAGCCTAAAGTGAGATTTGACAACTCCACTACGCAACTGCTAATGTTAGACAAAACAGGTATTCCCAATGTTAAACTGCTTTCTTATTTATATAAATAGTTGCTCTTCCAAGAACACATATTTCATGACATCCATTTTTGAGTATTTCACCATTTCGTTTTATTCATTACTTGAGGTGGGAAAACTACATGAAAGCAAATATACCACAACCAGCAGCAACACTCTCTTTAAGGAAAATATGAAGAATTTTATAGGCTACTCCTTTTTTACTTTCTCGTATACAAAGTATATTGCGAAAGTATTGTTATCGCAAAAAAATTCGACCTCGAGATTTTGATGGAAATATGTTTTAGGTGTAGCTGAGTCCAAAAAAGTGGTTTTTGCAATGCCGTCTGTCTGTTCGTGTCTCTAGAGCAGGGGTCTCAAACTCACATCGGTGTGCGGGCCGCATGACGACTCTCTGCCGATCCACGGGCCACATTCCTTTCCCAGTCTTCACACCTTTTCGTGTTCTTTGTATTATATTCACTCTCCCTTTCCACAAGAGAGGAATCGCTCTATTATGCATCTTACATATAGTCATTACAAAAATGCTAGATTTGGCATCGAGGGTTAAGTCCTTCTGATATGCAAGAAACTCGCTGACAGTGGGATATACATTCTTCAGTAACTCAACCGTGCAGACTGATATACTTCTTATTGTTAGATTATTTAGAAATATTTGCGTTAAATATTTTATAAGAAATAGATTTGTAGTATAAAGTAAATAGTATAAAGTAAATTGCTTCGCGGGCTGCACAAATGCATCCCGCGGGCCGCGAGTTTGAGGCACCTGCTCTAGAGCCTAAATGGTAGAGCAAAAATGAATGAAATCATGTAATTAGGCATTTTATAATACATAGTACAAGCTATGAGGAAATGGTTAACATTGCTGACGTGGAGGTAGATGCAACAATATCTACAGCAAAAACGGAATGAATTTCATAGGAGCCGAAAGAGAACTTCGAGAACTACAAGCGCTCTTCCAAGCAGAAGACCACCAGTTACAAGTTAACTGATGAAGTGCCATGTAATGCCCAACAAGAGGGCATTACATGGCACTTCATTCCACCCTGAACACTACATTTTGGTGGCATATGGGAAGCTGGAGTAAAATCATTCAAGTATCATCTATGGCGAGCTATGGGAACTGTGTGTTTAACCTTTGAGGAAATGACGATGCTAACAACCCAGATTGAAGTCTGTCTTAATTCTAGACTCTTGATTACTCTCACAAATGATCGTAAAGACCCTTCTGTTCTCACCCCATGTCATTTTCTGATTGGCACTGCTATCACTAGTTTCCCTGAACCAGACTTAGGTGATGTCAAGATTAGCTTACTTTCCAGATGGCAGTTCATAGAGCAGCAGCTCCAGCAATTCTGGCACAAATGATCGACTGACTACCTCAGTCACTTACAGCAGTGGAACAAGTGAACCTCATTCTGCACAAATGTGCAACCTGGTACCCTTTGCAACCTGAAGGAAGACAACAACTCTGCTGGAAGCTAGCAGTAATTAAAGAAGTTCACCCAGGCACCAACGGATTATTACGAGTGGCAACTATCCATACTCCCTCTGGTATTTTCAAGAGACCAATTACTAAGTTATGCCCACTCCCGCTGGCACCAGAATTTAATTTTTGTGTTTCTAGAATTTGTTGTATTTCACTGTTAGAAAAAGAGATTGTGATTCTTTTTCAGCGGCCGGTATGTTCGGGATCAGTGAGTTGCTTTGTGTGTGTTTTTGTGGTCCTATTGGGGTGAGTTACATTGTGCATGTTTCATAGTTATATTAGAGTGAGTTACATTGTGTGTGGTTCACAGTTACATTACAGTGAGTTATATTGTGCGTGTTTCATAGTTACCTCAGAGTGAGTTACACTGTATTAAAAGGGTAGGCAACGCTGTTGGTTGCCTTTGTGAATGACAATCAGTTCAGACATGATCATTCTCACTAAGAGACATGTTGGTAGGCAGCAGAGACCAAGTGTGGTGGTGTTTGTCCCCTCCATGGGATGTGATTAAAACACTGATAACTAGCATGCTTGGAGGATACTTGCGTATGTATGGTGCTATCGGGGAGTCGTTTGAGTGTTTGTGTTTTATGTTATTTAAGAGTAAAGAGGAAATATAGATCCAGTGATTGAGCCACCTATGTCTGCCGTCAATAATTTATACAGTCCACTTCCCTTTAATCTTCAACCGAGTCACCGAAACAATGTCTGCCACACCTTTTCCAGATAATGAAGACCATTAAGATTTGAAATTTTTTTACAAAGACAATTAGATGTAATGTCACACAAAAACTAATACATTGAACAAGAAGTTTTTGTTTTGATTGCAGGATTGTGTTTTGGTATTAGATTAAAACTGGATCAAGTTCCAAAAATTTCTTTTGTTCATCTAAAAAGTAGTTCTGATCATAATACAGTAAACTTGTCATTATCCAGCACTCATGCAAGCAGAATTCTCAAGCAACCGGCATCTCTTTCATCTTGATTTTTTTTATTACTTCTAGTTCGGAATGTTCCCTCTAAAATTGGCATTTTCGGGAATTTTTTATTTATATCTAATGCTTGCACTCTGTGTTTATGTTAAATAAAATATTTTGCATGCCCTTTTTAAATGCCTCCTAAAACTCCAATATGTGCTAAAGGTAACAAAAGGAAACTGGTTGTCCTAACCTTAACCCAGAAACTTGATATAATAAAACGTTTAGAGAAAGTTGAGAACTGCAATGTTTTAATGAAAGAGTTCAATGTTGGTTCTTCCATTATTTATAATATTAAGACACAGAAATCACAGTTAATGAAATTAGTTACATCTTCTGAGACAACTAGAGAAAATGAATATTGGCGCTTGAGCTATTGGATATTGCTATTTGAGCCTCTCAGATGCCAAACCGACCTACTCCACTTTTTGTCAATTTCAGTACCTGAGCACATTTGAAATATGTAATTAACTGCAGAAATGAATAGGATTTGTTGCATGGCTGGCTGTTTTATCCATGCAACAAAGCCTATTCATTTCTGCAGTTAATTACATATTTCAAATGTGCTCAGGTACTGAAATTGAGACATTGACAAAAAGTGGAGTTAGTCAGTATGGCATCTGAGAGGCTCATTTATGAATGGTTTTCTATAAAGCATTCTGAGAAAGCACCTATTTCTGAACCAATGTTGATTGAAAAGGCCCAAGATTTTTATAAACAAATGGAGATTAGCGAACCCTGTGCATTTTCAGATGGATGGCTAACATGTTTTAAGATTAGGCATAGGATCAGACGCCTAGATGTTTCGGGTGATAAGAAATCAGCTGACCAAGGAGCTGCCGACAAATTTTGTTACTTTCTTGAAACATTAATTAAGGAACATGGCCTAACTCCTGATCAAATTTATAATGCCGAAGAAACCAGTTTATTTTGGCGATGTTTACCACATTCAACTCTGGCTAGTTTAAGTGAGACTTGCGCTGAAGGTTTTAAAGAAAATAAAGACCGCTTAACTGTGTTTATCTGTGTATCAATTTGCCTCAAGAATTTCTACTAGTACATTGTGTTGGGTGTGGATAATTTCTCTCCTTTTCTCGGACAAGGAAAGTAAGTATTAAAATATTCCAATTAAACGTGTTGAATACAGGCGACTCCCGAGATTTGACAGGAATGCATTCCTGAAAATGTGGTCGAATCTCGAACCGTCAAATGTCGAAACAGCACAAATTCAAACAATTACAGCAGAAATAACAATGTCTAGACTGTAACTAAACCTCTCATGGTCGGGCGGGCCAAAAATTACTTCGTGTAAACTAGTTTCTAATTCGACCGATCGATTGGCTGGGTCGATTCAGCCGGTCAAATTCTCAAGTTGATCGAATCTCAATTGTTTGAATCTCGGGAGTCGCCTGTACTTGTATATTTCGGTTTCATTACTTCCTTGAATGTCAAGGAATTATTTAAGAACAATTGTGAGTAGAATACCTAGTCTACAGGTTAGCAATTCCAAGGTAAATGTACAATTCTGCATCTGTTCCTAATGTTGGTATCCAAATGCTTTATTGAGGCCTATCCAATAAAACTCTCAAGCAACCAGAATATTCACTTAACCAGGAAACCCAATTCCCTGAGCATTCCTGATAACTGGGAGTTTACTGTATAACTAAACAGTAGATGGGCTTCACGAAAAAGGATCTCCTTAATAATGCCATTGATAACATTTAAATCCATTCCAAAATTGGCTTAATATTAGACTTTTATTTTTTTAAACATTGACTTAAAGCTTGAAATAATGAGATAAATTTATTTACCATTAAATTTCCCACATTGTTGCAAAAAGGGTTAGTTTGGATTGAAATGATATTTTCATTATTTATTTATATGGTCAGCAGTTTAGGTTAAGGTTTTTAGTTTTAGATTAGGCCATATATTACATGAGCAATTTTAAAAATAGTTAGGTTTTCCTTGCTAAATATCTTTTTAAATTTCAGTTCACATTTTTCTAGATATGCAGTCTTGGATTGTTTAATTGCTGTTTAGTTCCATTTCTTATCTTTAACATAAAATGGTTTTTGTATTCCTCTTTTCTGACAGATTTTAAATAATTTTAAAAAACTTTTGTTAAATGACAGACACTATTATAGAATTAATAATAATAAATTATAAACATATAAATGTAATATAACATGAGATGGAAACCATAACATGCATTTATAAGATATATGTATAGTATTTCCTGGCAGGTTTTAGACATAGTTCATGGTTACTTTTTCAGAGGGGTCAAGTTCAAGACTAGAACATAACAGAAATATTGACACAGTCCATCAAAGGTGGAGTGTAACTTACAAACCAAACTCCATGGAAGAACTTCCAATTCTTTTAAATACTAAAACCCTTCTATGTTGGTCATATCAGGTTGCAATGGGAATGGAATATCTCACAAATCTTAAGGTCAGCATGAGAAAAGTTTACGTAAGGTCATCCATCTATTTTTACACATTGTTAATTAACAGCCATATTTTTTAAGGCTAACCTTGGAGTCACAATTTCTCCTAAAGGACAATATTTTCAAAATTTGAACTTTCAATAACACAGTTTTAAATTTGATGCTTGGAAATTCTCTAACTAAATGCAATAATTCTGTAACTGCACAACACATTTATTTATTGAAAAAATTAACCATTGAATGAACATTTCTATTGAATCAATTTAAATTCAGGATTAAGCAAATGTGTAATAATGATCAAAAGATTAAATAACTATTCTTAAAATTTTTATTAATTAAAAATATCTACAGATATACCTTATTTGTCAACTTTATGTGAATAATTTAACCCTGAAAGAAAGCTTAATGTGCATTTTTCAGGTTGTGCATGGAGACTTAGCAGCTAGAAATATTCTTTTGTCAGAAAACAATGTTGTTAAGATTTCTGATTTTGGCTTGGCACGTAACCTTTATAAAAATGTGGATTGCAAAAGTGGAAAAGTATGAGTAATTCTAATCCTCTCTACCATTAACTTAGATAATATTTTATTGCATTTTAAAGACCACTATTAAAGTTTATGCTATATTTTAATTTTCTCTGAATTATTTCATCAATACTTTAGGATTATAAATCAATCAAATGGATGGCAATCGAGTCTATTGAAGATGGAATTTACTCAACAAAATCTGATGTATGGTCATTTGGAATTATGCTGTGGGAATTCTTTACTCTTGGGAATACTCCCTACCCAGGTAAATTCCATTAACTGATAATTATTTATCTTCAAAACATTTTTGTATAACCACTTAGTAGTAATGATAAAAATAAAAATCGTTTTGGTTCAAGTTTACACAACAAAACAGGCTGCTGCTTCCAAATTTCTGCATATAAGTCGATCCAGTGTAAAGCTGTACCTCTTAATTGAGTTTTAAGTTTATTATTGTTACTCAAAATACGTAGTTCTGTTGTAAAAAATTTACTCTCAATTTCTACCTAAACTTTTGTTGAAATGAGTTAGCATCTGGTACCTGTGTTCGCCGAATTCATCGTAAACTGCTGACGCACCTTTAACCTGGAAGAGAACACACCTTCTGGGAATACCTGCACTATTTTAATTCTTTTTTCTGTTGCCGTAGATGTCAACTTATTCCAGCACGAATTTATTTTTTTCCCTCTGAAATGGCTCAAAAATGCGGCACACAAGGGCGTGGGTTACTCAAGTAAATACAGTATTAAAATTGATTATTTTAAATTTTCTTAAAATTAATGTTACAAAATGTAAACATTGGAGCAGCTGATTCAAAATGGCGATCACTTACACCGAAAGATCAACCATCTTAGTAAATATCGATGTCATTCATCTGTAATTTATGGTTCACATTTTATTTTCTGCGTATAAGTCGACTTTAAGTTTTAGGAAAGTTTTTTTAAAGCTTCAAAGGTCGACTTATACACCATGATATACACTGTAACTCTCATTCTGCAAGGATATTTTTTTGTTTAGAAGTAACCTGAGGCACAAATTCAAGATAATTTGTATGGAATACATCTATAGTGCATTTTGCTCAGCACATAGGACGAGGTTCAGGGGTTAATTTTCCCTAGTGTTCAGATATTTTATGGGGAGGGATAATTACCTTCTTTACCCCCCCCCCTGTATATACTCTTGTACATTAAGACATATTCTGGATCTGCCACTGAATCATGACCACTCATTAAGTTAAGATGTAAGAACCATACCGAATTTGGTCATTCTAGGTCTTATAGTCTGAGCGTGCATAATGATTGTGGAAAAATGTTAATTCCCTGTAATGGCAGCACTGACTAATTACAATACACTAAAGCTTGATGAAAACCTGGCTCGAAGTATAAACTTCCTTCATTTAAAATTTGGTGGCTTTATCTGTAGCCATTCTCGAGTTTTAACCGGACATACAAACAGACAGACCAAAACTCGATATCTTATTATACAGTAGAACCTCATAAACCCAGCAAACTTGGGACCTAACATATGCCGGGTTTATGAAAATGCCGGGTTTTTGAAGATTTATAAAATATCCTTAAGTAATGTACATTTTTGGTAATTGATTATATAATTCAAATGATGAATAACAATTAAAAGGGAACCCATTATCAATCAAGACTACTGCTTATATATGCATTAAAACGAGGCATTATAAAAGAACCATTAAAAATTAAATAACACGTGAAACAAAGTGTATATCCTATATGCATTTACAACATTATTTTCATCACACATTATTCTGAGAATTTTTTTTTAAAACAGATCAGACAAGCTAGCTTGCTTCATGCATTTTGATTTTTCCTTCATAAGTTTATCTTGTATTTGATACATACACGTAATCTCTTGAAAATCAATGCAAGAGCATTGTTCTGAAACAGATATTGTAACTGTGATCAACTGTATACAGCAATCTATTGAAGGTTTGTCCTTAACTATCTCTTGATCATCGTCACTTTCATTTTCTTCATCTTTTTCATGCTCAGGTTTAAAAACCATGTCCACTATTTCACATCAGCTGAAGTACGACAGGCACATCATTGTCAATATCAACCCACTTTTCATTGTCATCTTCTACCACTCTTTTTGCTATTGTGAAAAATTTTTGCTTGCTGTATTAGCATTAGGCCTGAAATAGGTACACCTTCACTTCTTCGCTGATGAAACCACTCCAACAATACCATATCAACAATATTTACCCGGGACGTGTAGTGTTTCACGGCTACACATAGCTTTAGGTGTATCACTCTCTGCATAAAACAACAATATTCTTTGCAAAGTCTCTTCATTGAAGTACCTTGTTCGAGTTTTCTTAGTAATTCCACTTTTTTTTTAAATCGTGAGATTTTTCTGTTTACATTTCGTAACACCACTTATGGGTTGTATTCTTTTTACTTTCTCCATACGTAGTAATGGGAAAGTATTGTAATCATGAAAAAAATCGACTTCGAGATTTCAACGGAAATACATGTTTTGAGGTCCCTAGTACACGTTTAGACTATTTTTGGAATGATGTCTGTGTGTGTGATTGTGGGCGCTCTAACTCAAAAAGTACTTGCCATATCATTACTGCATATGATTACTGCATAGTATACATAATTTAAGAAAAGCTGATGTGGCCAACACATGACTTTCTCCATATTTGGGGTATAGATATTTAAATTATTATGAATAGCATTATAAGGCAAAATTATTATTTCGTATCATAAAAGAAGACTTGTCCTTATTGCCATAAATTACATATATTTTGAATGTCTTTACAAAATTCACCGCTACATGGTATTGGTGCTGTATACTGAAAATTACAAAAAAAGTTGAATATCTCCGAAATGGATGGTTTTATGAAAATTTGTTTCAAACACAAGTTGGAAGAAATATTATTCTCTACAACTTTGGTCCTCACGAAGATTACCAATAACGAAGTTTTTAAGATTTTTGAGGGAAACTGATGAACCTGTTATTTGTAAATAATTCCTAAACAATAATGGCTATAGAAAATTGTTTCAAATGAAAGTTGTAGGAAATTACATTCTATATAAGCTTTGTATAGAATTGTATATACAATAATGATGTTTTAATGGAGAAATATAAAAAAAACCGAATCGGGTTTCAAATAAACCCCGACTTCCGGTTAACCGTTACTGTCCGAAAACTAATCAGTTCTTTGTGCTCATGTTAAAGTGTTATATATGAAGTTTGGTAATGATATGGCACGTACTTTTTGAGTAAGACCGCCCACAATCACATACACATGTGCACACTCATACATCATTCCGAAAATAGTCTAAACGTGTTCTAGAGACCTCAAAACGTGTATTTCCGTTGAAATCGCGAAGTCGATTTTTTTCGTGTACACTACTTTCCCATTACTACATATAGAGAAAGTAAAAATTTGATGTGGCCAACATGACTTTCTCCATATTTGGGGTATAGTTATTTAAATTATTATGAATAGCATTATAAGGCAAAATTATTATTTCCTATCATAAAAGAATAGTCGTCCTTATTGCCATAAATTAGGTATATTTTGAATATGTTTACAGAATTCACCGCTAAATGGTGGTGGCGCTGTATACTAGAAAAAGCAAAATATCTCTGAAATGGATGGTTCTACGAAAATTTGTTTCAAACAAAACTTGAAAGAAATATTATTCTCTACAACTTTGGTCCTCACGAAGATGACCAATTACGACATTTTTAAGGAGATATTTGACGGAAACCGAAAAAACTGATTATTTATAAATAATTTCTAAACAAAAACTGCTATGAAAAATTGTTTCAAATGAAAGTTGTAGGAAATTATATTTTCTATAACCTTTGCATAGAATTGTATATACAATAATGATGTTTTAACGGAGATATTTCACCAAAACTGAATCGGGTTTCGAATAAACCTTGACTTCCGGTTAACCGGTATTGTCCAAAAACTAATCAGCTCTTTGTGCCCTTACCAAAGTGTTATGTATGAAATTTGGTAATGATATGGTAAGTACTTTTCGAGTTAAGAGTGCCCACAATCAAATGCACACATATATACACACAGACATCATTCCAAAAATAGTCTAAACATGTTCTATGGACCTCAAAACATGTATTACTGTTGAAATCTCAAAGTCAATTTTTTTCATGAAACAATACTTTCTCTATATTACGTATATGGAGAATGTAATAAGCAGCAATTCCCCCAACCCTTAAAATCTTGAAGTTACATTCCAAAAAGCTAATAAATAAATAATATGAAGTTACACTGGAGTAGGTGAAAACAAATTTGAAATAGAATGCTGAATTATTCTACATCAAATAAATAAAGTTATATTTTAGAGAAGATTGATTTAAATTTTTCAATAAAAGCTCTTTTCCAGTAAAAATTTGAGTACTAGTCTTTAATCAGTAATCTTAAGTATATTCTAGTTCATATATATATGAGAGAAAAATATAACAGCTGTACTAAAATTTCAGGGATGGGAGTTGATGAAGAATTTATAAAAAAACTGATTAACGGCTATCGAATGTCAAAACCTGAATTCAGCACACATGACATGTAAGTAAAAATATTTCATAATAATAAATGTAGATAGAGAAGACTGCACTTATAAAGAATTAAACATATCATACTGTACAATTAACAATTGGAACACAATCCAAGGGAACCAATTTTCATATTTAAAAAAATTAATAACAGCCACCTTTTTAAAACCAAAGTCCTTGAAAATTTAAACCAATGCTGAATAAGGGTAACAAATATTTTAGTAAAACTAAACCCATAATTTAGTCAACAGACTCTGCACAGCAAAATTGATAAATATTCTGCTTTTTTAACCCTTAACTGGGTGCATCAAAAAATGTCACGCAACTGGGTACATGGAGTACTGAGTGCGCTGCTGCACTGTGTGGAAAATGCGAACGTAAACAGTAATAATAACAATAGATTCATTCTAAATTTTGTTTATTAGCCTTTTAATGCATGTTATGATTTATAATTCTCATTATTGAAGTTATTGTTAGGATTTTCTACATTATATACGAACTAAATTTTCAAGATATATTAAGTACCATATGATATTATATCATTAAAATTTTTAATCATAATATATTTACATAAGCGTCATTTAAAGCACAAAGATGTAAAAATAGAAGAAATAATGCTAAAAAAATTACGTAGAAATATTTAAACTTTTACAGGCAAATCGCAATGCGTGTTTAACACAGCAGAAGCGACGCACATAGCTTTGCGTCTGTTTTACTCCTCAAGAACAATAGCTAAACGGTTGATAACAACTTGTTCGATTAGTCAAGCAATAAAGATAGGATAGGTAAGAGAACAATGTATATGACCCATTCTTTACAAATTGACAGCATTTTAAAAATATTTGGCACACTCCGTATGCCAGCACGCCCACTTAAGGGTTAAATGTGCAATAATGGAGCATCATACATAAATATTTTATGAAATAGAGTAAAAAATACTTTTTATAACATTTTGTTTTGATGAAAAATTAATTTCTGTAAAACAGGTATAGGATAATGCAGGGATGTTGGAAGGCTAATCCCACTGCCCGCCCACACTTTACAGACCTTGTGCACAGAATTGGAGAGAAAATAGATGATGAATTGAAAAAAGTAAGTAAAATTTATGTTTGTAATGTCTGATTCTAAAATGTAAACTATAAACTGTGATAGGTTTAAATTAAAGGAAACAGAAGGCCACTTAAGTAATCAAATAATACTTCCTTTTCATTTAAATATATTACTAAAATGATGTCAATACCTTCTACAAAGTAGTGATCCTGAATGTCTTACATTAATCAAGGAAGCAAATATTTTTATTTTTGAAAGGATGAAGCTTAACAGAATACAGCAGATGTTCTTGTAACCACTACTCAATTAACAACAGTGCTTGAAATGAGCCGGAACACACCAGAATGCCGCTCTGGCTCGTAACACGAGTCGATGATACCATTCCATTTCATCAGACATTTAGAAATACCGTCCCTTATAACAAGCATTCCATTTTGTAAAAATTTCCATTTCACTACCAATATAAGCATTCCGTTTCCTAACATTTTCTATTTCAACATTTTCTATTTAACATACTCTTTGACTCAACCACCATCTTTCCAGGAACCCTCTCCTTGTAACAATGATAGGAACATCTTCATCTGAAACTTTCTTAGATAGCAGTTTTTTATTGTTACAATAAAATTATTTCATAAAGTTGCACCAATTACTACTAATATTCTCTTGCACTGGCACAGCCTCTGTGCAAGGGAAACAATATTGGTACTAAACCCATCCAATTTTGTTCATCTGATAAATATAACTCTTATAGTTAGGGCTGTCATCTCATCAGATTTATTGTAATTTGTCATTTGAAGTTTCCAACAGAGAAGTATTGAGCTTGTCTTATGGCCCTTGTTGTGACTATTGGAGATACCTGAGGCAACTACCTAATTTTTAAGTGCTTGTTCTTGAATTTGAAATATGTTTAAGAGGCAAAAATTACGAAAGCCAGCAACTTATTAATCCCAAAAGTGCTGGTGTTGAAAGAATTTAACAGTACATATAGACTTATAAAGTTCATTTATTCCCAGCCCCTTTGAAAATTTTTAGAATTTCACTAGCTTGCAAAAATTCAGCTATTACCCAGTGACAGTACATGGACCAATAGTTGTTAGGATACGTAATATGATGCAAATCCGATATTCTTTAACTGATCCCTTTGTTTATTTTTTCCTTAAACTAGCATTACATGGAGATGAACAGCCCTCATATGGAACATAATGAGACAATTAAAAATAATATAAACAAGTTCATTGAAATAATTAATGAGAATAGCCAAAATCACAACTAACTGAGAACCAAAAGTGGAACTATCATGACAGAATAAGTGGATGATAGGAAGCAAGAAAAAATGAAAGTTTCTAACCATGGCCAAGAATACCAAGTTATCTCCAGCAAAATTGTTAGAATACATTAATATTTATCATCATGTTTATTAAAGAAAAATATTTCTTAACGTGAAGTGCAAGTAGTACTTGCTTTTAAGCTAATGGTTAAAATAGATAAATATGTATCCTGTTCTTTAAATAGATGGCATTCATGGATCATATGATCACTATGCTACAGGAATAAACTGGATTGTAGGGAAATTTGGAAATTGGAGAAAAAATCTGCTATGACGGAATGGAACCAGGACCCTTTATACTAGCTTAAATTGCCTGGTCTTAACCAAAGAAATCATCCTCATACTGAAATATGATATTTTGTCTGGTATGGTAGTTCAGTAGTAGAATAGCTGCCCATCAAGTGGAAGACCTGGATTCGATTCCTGGTCATAGCTAATTTTTTCTCGTTTCCAAATGTTCTTTTAAGAAAAATATGTCATGAATATTTGCTAAAGTGCTTTTAATCTAATCCTGGTAGGAAAATCTTATGGTTCTATGCTACTTCTGATTTACTCAAGCCAGACAATTCAGATCCCAGGTTCTAGTTGTTGCACCTTAGGTCACAAAAACTTCACTTGCTCTACTATGAAATATTCTTCAGTAGGTAAAAAGATTTATTTGAAAGTATGAATGACTATTTGAACTGTTTTCCTCAGTTCACTCAAGAAATATTTTTTTTAATCGATAACTTAGAAGAAACTTGGATAAAATTTTTAAATTAAATTCCAAGTTAAAAAATTCTAGGCAATAGTAAAGTGAACAAAATCAATGAAAAACTGGTATTTACCTCTACTGAGCATGGACCTGGGAATTATGTAATCAATTTTTGAATTTGTCGTGAAAAGGCAAGAAAGTGATCAAGCTTAGAATAATTGACTGTATTTGCTAAATTGTATTTTTTCTGGAATAAAACTTGTGATGTATTAATCATGTTTTTATTAACAGATGCTAAGTATTCATTTAGGATTATCAGTAAAAATGAACATTTAATGTGTGACATTTTTCCCTGCCCTCGGGACTTTGTCCCCAATCCCGAGGGACTTAGTCCACAATCCCGAGAAGTGTCGATCGACAAAGACTGGCGAGAGAGACTAAGCCCTAACTAATCGCCCCTCCGCTGGACGCCGCTCCGCTGAGATGTCACCGACTTTTCTGGGTGTCTAAATATATACCCTAAAAAGTGTGTCCTCCCTCCAGTCCCCTTCCAGCTCAACGAACTTTAAGACGAGAATTGCAAATCCACAAACTCCTCTTCAAATGTCCACCAACCACGACTCGCCACCTCGAAATTCCAGAGTCACCTGTGAAACCCTCCCCTCTTCCCCTGGGACTCTGTTCGAGGCAGTGAGCGGGCTTTTGCTTTCTCTCATTCTCTTCCTAACCACAGCAGGAGAACAACCCCTCACTACATCAGATGAGCTAACCTCACCTGAACTTTCCAGTGAAGTCCATAGTGCCTGAACCACACAGTGAATTATAAGTTGTGAGAATTGTTATTTTGTTATTTAATTTTGGTAAGGTTAATAAATTGTTAACTATTAACCAAGGTTATTTTGTGTAAATTGTAATCTATGTCGCATACCCAATTGGTATCGCTTCAAATTTTAATATACTGTTAAGAGTGATATAAAACTTGAAGATTATCATTTCTTTTTCCTGGTTGGCATAACTTGGAAACAAAATATGTAGAAACATGACTAACAAAAATGAAAGAAACTTATGACCCCTATACAATAATGGATTTACCTTATGGTATGTATAGGTAGTGTAAGGACGCAAACAATTATGGGGATGTATACTTTATATTTTTATATTTAGTATTTGAGTTATTCAAAAGCGGTAATTAAAAATTATTAATGTATTAATGTGATGTTTCTTCAGAAATATTAGAAAATGAATTATAAATTTGAATAAAAACAGGTGTTTTAATTTAATTAATATAGAGGGCAAAAGGGATGCAAGGAGAGAGCAAATCTCCAAATGCCTAATGGTGCAAGATTTGTAAATTTACTACTGTCCCTATATATATCAAGCTAATGAAAACCAGCAAAATTTGAAATAATTCCTCAACGAACAAGAAAAAATTAGGCAAAAACCCTCTGGCTGCATGTTAGATTATTAGATATACAGTTCAAGAAAGTATTTGTGTTAGTTCTTTTATAATACCATACAATCAAAGTTTAGTCAATTTTTAAACTATGAACTAAACAACTCAGAAACTGTTTAAACTTAAGAAAGAAGAACTTGAGAGGAATGCTTAATGATTGCATTATGCATATTTATGAACTCATAGTATTCAAAATCCAACAGAAAAATTTGATCAATATAAAATTGTTACTGTATTTCTCAGGCTATTTTTCCCAAAAACTTGATGTGTCCAGCACATGACTGTCTCGACATCAGCCTACTCAGGAATAATTAACAGCAATTAAACTTGTGAAAGTTTTTAAAACATTTATAAACGACCTTATTTAAAAAAAAAATAAGTAAAGAAAATCGTTAGGTGTTTCTATGGATAACGAAATGTCAATGCAAAATTAAAATTACCCTTGCATACACAATGCCATCAACAATTATAAAATGTTATCACAGCTACGGAAACAATGGTATCACAGCTGTGTATCTCTTATAATAATAGACAAGAATTGGTTTATTGGTTGGTGATCATATAAAAATGTGAATAACTTGATAAAGAATCGAGACAGAAACTCGAAATTTGGCAGGAATACTCAATTCACGTATTTTAAGGCGATGGCAAAAAAATATCTTGAAAAAAGTCCTGGGTTTGACTCCGGGGAAGAAATTTCCATTTACCATAAGGTAACACATAAAAATGGACTATTTGACGTGCAGGCTAAACGTTTTCTATAAATATCATCGAATTTTTCTTTACTCTCATACTAAATATCTTTGATAGGCATGTCATGCATCT
The DNA here is from genome assembly GCA_036926305.1 of Uropetala carovei. Classification (NCBI taxonomy): domain Eukaryota; kingdom Metazoa; phylum Arthropoda; class Insecta; order Odonata; family Petaluridae; genus Uropetala; species Uropetala carovei. Next base: position 2,069,786 of record JAXCHB010000164.1, read on the forward strand.
GCTTTCTATAATTTAGGAACACGTTTACTGCATATAAATTCTGAAAAAACTCCGATTAGGTTAAATAACGTTTTTCTGATAAATCTGAAATTTATATCCCTCGTTATACAAACAAAAAGCTTGTATGCTGTCACTTAGTCAGATATGACAATTGGTTAAAATAAATAATTGGAGCTCGGAAAGGAACTACATAAAATCTGCTCCAAAGAGGGCTGTGCGGGGTTAAAGATCATAAAAATCGTAAATGTAGATATGACAGCCATGGCAAGTGTGCAACCAGGGAGTTGGCAACCGAGCATATGCCCCATCATATCGCAGAAGATCTTAACAAAAGAATTGTGCAGAGGTACCCAAACTACGCCCTACTGGCCACATCAGGCCCACATTGAGTTTAACAGTTAAAGGATAAAATGTAACATAAAAGGAAAAGAGAAAAAAAGCGGATGTGTTCAGCTCATGACTTTCTCCATACAGAGTAATGAATATGATAGTTGTCAACATCATCATCCACAAGAATAAATTTCAGCAATTACAATCGTTAATATTTAAAACAAACTTTTTGAACGATTTTCAGAATTAAAAATACTATGAATCGTTTTTAACATTGAAAAACAATAAGTAAATAAAACTGTTAGCGGTATCAATGGTTAACAAAATATCGATGCGAAATTAAAATTGTCCTTGGCAACGTACGCATCGCTATCGAACATTAGAAAATTTTATCATAGCAACGGAAACAATGTATTAAACACAAATTCAGAAAAAAAATCAAAATATCTCTTAAACAATCGGATTTATAAAAATATGTTTCAATCAAAACTTGTAGAAAATTAAATTGCTTACTACTTTGACAACGACAAATATTTACGTAAATTGAGTTTTAAAGGAGATATTGGAAAAAAATGGAAAAAGCAATGAGAGTAAACCTTCACTTCTGGTTGCACAGTTTCAGATCTTCGATTACTAATATTTTTCTTAATATAACGTTTTCTGTTGATCTGATTATTAGTTTTTGAGTTAGAACGTCCACAAAACTGTATAACATACACCAACATCATCGCGAAAATAGTCAAAAAGTTCTCAAGGGATCTCAAAACGTATCAGCCGCTTTTTAGAAAATCCAATTTTTAAGTTGTACAAGAATAAACTAGCCTTATATTCATTCACTGAGAAAAATGAAATATGTAGTATTATTGCAAAAGTATACTCAAGTAACTGTACAAAATTTTATCAAAATCGTTTGAGCCGTTTTTGAGAAAATCAAATTACAGAAAAACTCGTTTATAACGATCACGCCTAAAACGAAATCTCGGCTAAAACGAAGAAATGTCTCGGTCCCTTGAACTTCTCCATAAGGGCATTGGTTAAATTTATCGGATGTAACGAACATGCATTTTACGAATTCTCGGCTGTAACGAACAAATGTTTGGTCCCGTGGCAAAAAATGCCCCATATATAACGAATTTTGGCGAGCAGAGCGATAAGTAATGAATAGTTTCCGCCTGTTTACCGCGCACTTGTTCGTAGAGGTCCCCTTCCTCCATATGAATTTCCACGCTCCCTTTGTTTTGAAATAGATATTAAAAATCTGAAATGTTTATGTAAATTAATGACCATAATATTTATATTATTTGACCATTTAAAAAATCGTATGTAATAGCAGTCGAACATTTTACATGCCGCGAAGTTGATAAGCATCTCTTTGCATATGTAAGTACGGCACTGAAGTCGACTCACTGCAAATACAGTAAAAGCTGTGTTATTCGGCTATCTTGGGGATTGTGGAAAGCCGATTAGGAGAAATATCCGGTTAAGGGAGCGATTTTCGATTTTGACATCGGAAATTTAGCAATAACCAAACAAAATTGGGCTTAGGTTCACTATCGTACTCACCAAACATAACTAGGCATGGGGTTTGCATTTTCCATTTTAATTCTTCCACACGTAGTTAGATATAGACATTATTTACCCATTCTTATTTAATACGTTGCTACGCTTACATGCAAAACAAAAAGACTACTGAAAAGTTTAGGGCGCCCAGGAAGTTTGGGGATTACTGCAGTGAACCTGTTCCCAAAATTGAATTTATTGGATTATATCTTTCTTATTTATTTTTATTATTTATCTTTATTTACTCTATTAGAAAAGGACGAAATTATTTAATTCTTCTGAACATTTCTGTGAAAACCAGTCATATAATATTTTATCCGTTCCTCAATTTTTGGCTTATGAAGCGTATGATGTTTATTAATTGATTTACTCGTCTCAGAAGATGACACAAATTTCATTAATTTAGCCTTATGAGTCTTGATATCGTAGAGCGTGGAAGATCCGATGTTGAATTCTTTTGCTATGGCTGCTCTATTTTTTCCTTTTTCAATTCGTTTGATCAGCTCCAGCTTTTGTGTTAGCGTTAAACCAACCTTTTCTCTCCTGTTCCTTGCTTTTAGGTATTTATTTTGATGCAATATTCAATGGATGGGTAATTTTTTAAATAATAAAAAGCGATAAAACTGGAAATTGTAGAAGTACACCAAAACATCTAGACAATGCAAATAGCTTACGTAACCAAAAATGCCATGCTTACTCGGCAGCCACAGAAGTATACGGAGTAAATACGTAATATATACATATTATATTTTAAGAAATTTTAAAGTGGAAGTTGTGGTATTACACATATACTATTCACACAAAAATTCATAAAAAAAAGAAAAAGAAATGAATTATATTTGTGTAACTGCCGGTATCTAAGGCTGGCCGGTTCTAAATAGCCGGATAGCACAGCTTTTACTGTATGTGTATACGTGTTATATGGGTTGTATAGGTCAAAAATCATGTTTCTCGTATATAATGTAGTCACGCTTATAACGAAGCAATGAGTCGGTCCCCTCAAATACGTATTAAACGAGTTTTACTGTATTGTTAAAGTTGCCTAGAATAAACTAGCCTTATATTCATTTTTTTGAGAAATATGAACTACACAGTATTATTGAAGACATAAACTCAAGTAACTGTAAGAAATCTGATCAAAATTGTTAGAGCCGTTTTTAAGAAAATCAAATTGTTAAAAATGCATAGAATAAACTTGCCTTAATTATTGAGCAATATCAACCATTTCTACATATACTCTGCTCAATATGATAAAATTCCTAAGTACGAGATTTCATTCATTTTCGCTCTACATTTTAGGCTCTAGAGCCAGTGACAGACAGACGGCATTGCGAAAACCACTTTTTCGGACTCGGCTAACCTATAACGTATATTTCCGTAAAAATCTCGAGGTCGAATTTTTTCGCGATAACAATACTTTCTCAATATACTTCGTATATGAGAAAGTAAAATTTCTGAAGGTTAATTGGTATTTGGAATATTAAAGTAATTGAATTTTCAAAAGGAAAGTGCCGGGTGAATATGTGAGGCGACCGCCATAGTCCTAGGCGCAGGTCGGTTTTTGTCGTATAGTGCAGTGTTTCTCAAAGTGTGGAGACCGTGAAGCATTTCTCCGGGGTGACGCCAAAAATGGGCGGATAACAAAGATGCTGAATTAATTTTAATCCTAAATCAACAATAAGCTGATAAATATATGTTGACTTAATTGAATGACTAGCTGGCCGTAAAGCTCCGAAATCGGAGCTCTGTTGGGACCGCGTCGAAGTGTTAGCTGCCTTCTAGAGACCTGAGACTGGAACTGTGCGAGTGTTGTGGTAAGCAGGCCCTCCGCTCCCCAAGCCGCGCGCCCCGTACGCCTGCCGCCTTGCGCTACCTCCGACGCACACCGACGCTCGCAAGCAAAGATGTTATAATTTATAATAGTGCTGTCCAGCTTATTTGGTGTGCGGGCCAAATATGCTGAAAGCCACTGACTGGCGGGCCGGACTCGGATTGGGGGAGGGGGTTAGAAGAAATTTTGTTCGAGCGAAGATCGGAGATAGTCCGGAAAACGTTCCCTTTACTTATTGTTAATCGGTTTGGGGGAATTTCCAAGAGAAATATAGAACCATAGTGGATACCCTTGTTAGCGGGTGTAATTATACAGACGTGGGCTAATCAAATGATGCGACGACACTATGAGACGGTATACACGGTTTGTGAAAAAGTTACGGCAGAAATTTTCCAATGTTGCCCTTCAGCTCACTCAAAACATTTCCTCAAATATTCCTGTAATCGGAAAGGAAAGGAAACCTGTCGTTAAGGAAGTTGACCGCCTATGATAACGCATTCCCTTCCTTTGCGTCGAGCTTGCGGTTTAACATAAAAGTCTACTGAGGACTGCTCACATTTTTAGTGTCCCATGTGATGGATAGGATCAGGATGTGTAGAGTGGCAGTATACTGCTGTGAGTACTTCAATTAAATTTCTGGCGAAGTAAACTTCTAGTTTTGTGATTTTTAAATCCTAAAACCAGAGGAGCAATGTATATATATTGTTTAACATTATCCACCTCTTCTGATCTACAACTCTGTATGTTACGCACTAAACATCGCAAAATTCTATCATTCACTTGTAGTATTCACTCCATACTTGATAACTAAGATAACTCTTGTTGCTATAAAATAAAAAATCGGTACAACATACATTGTACAAACTTTCTCATATATGGGTACTAATGCGTCGTTTAGTTATCTTTAGAAAATGAAAAACCTATCAGACGGCTTTTAGAAAATCGAATTATTGCTAAAGTTGCCTAGAATAAACTAGCCTTATATTCATTTTTTGAGAAATATGAGCTATACAGTATTATTGAAGACGTAAACTTAAGTAGCTGTACGAAATTTGATCAAAATCGTTAGAGCCGTTTTTGAGAAAATCGAATTATTGTTAAAAATGCGTAGAATAAACTATTCTTAATTATTGAGCAATGTCAACCATTTCTACATATATTCTGATACTTCGTAAGAGAAAGTAAAAATGAATAACCAACCGTTCGATTGCCTTAGAAACTATTTTCTCCTTCAATTGAAAGTCTTATGGATAACTACATAATAGTTCAAATTTGGAATAAATCATTGTTTGTTTTAATTGTTATTATTCTGATTAATATGGTATAATCCTGTTCCTCAGTGTATGCTGGGAAATATATTAAGGAAAACGGAAAGTCGAGTTATTTTATATCAAAAGATTGTCAGGATAGAAAATCTAACGGAGAAAAGGGTAAAAGTTTGTACATGAACTGGACTCCATCCAATTTCTATGCCCGGTCGCGATTTTGAGTTATTTTTTCCTTACTCCGCTGGATATTATCGGATGTATTCGTAGTCTATCCCAATTTCAAGGGACTATATTTTCTCGAGTACCTTCTCTCTCGATAGACTGTCGGTAAGCCATCCTTACTACTGATCATATTTATTATTTCTGTAAATAACTTTTATAGATAAACATATAAGCATTTATTGAAATGCCTTATTCCTTGGCGTTTAAATAGGGATTTTTTTAAATTCGATGTTTTATTATTGTTTTCAATTTATTGGTTATGTATGCCAATGAAAACGCAATTTTTTCCAATAACATATTTTGGCAAGATAAATTATCGTCTCTCCTTATAATAATTTGTATTTTGATAAACTATAAAAGCAATGCCATTCATTACATTTTTCAGTGTCAATGTTCCTGATATCAAGATGTGCTGCCGTGAATATTGAAGAAGGGGAAAACTTAAAAGTTTTAACGGGGAAAACCATTACAATAACATGTGTTGGAAATGGACCTTTCGCATGGGAACTTCCGGTGGGTATGAAACCATAAATTGAATATTTTTTTCACCGCCATATTTCCAATTACGTTTAAAATAAAAATTAAATATTTATTATAATTTTAAATTTAAAATTCATTAAGTGCAACATATTTAGCTCCTATTGCAAATTACGCACGGTAATGCTTATTATTTTAGGTACTGGTCGGTTATCCCCCCGCAAATTATTGGTCGGTTATCCCCCACAAATTACATTGGTTCCATTTGCGGCGCAACAGTCAAGAGAATATAACATAGAAAGGATATATTGACGAGCCTTCGGCTCGCTTTGTTTTAATGGGTAGTCGTCTCCGGGCGCTAACGCGTCCTTCGCCTCGCCCGGAACCAAACTATCCCTCCCCGTTGTCCGGTGATTGGGTTTGTAAATGTCGAGACCGGGCGGTCAGTTTCTGTTAATGTTGTCTAAAATTTCCCCCCGCAAATAACATTCCATAATAAAGACACTAAAAATAACTCAAATGTTTTATTTTTCGAAAATTTTAGACAACATTAATAGAAACTGATTGGAATACGATTTTCATTTTCTAAAGATAAATAAACGACGCATTAGTAAATGAGAAAGTTTGTACAATGTATGCTGTACCGATTTTTTAAAACTGAAACCGGCCCTGCCTATAAGCCAGAAATTCTGAGTTTTGTAAACATGCAATTGTAGGTTTCCGCAGCGAACTGCGTTGTTAGAAGTCGTTTTCTGGGAGGGATGCGTTGTGAGAACTTTTAACTCGACGTTTCACCCACGTTGTAGTGAGCATTTCAAAGTTTGAAGAAATTTTCCGCACACAACAAAACTTCCTAAAAAGATATTAAGATAAATTTCAATGATATACTATTAAGTGGACATTCTAAAGGGGAATCGGTTTCCGCTGTCGCTCCGTTTGATGATTACATTTCCTTCTCAGAATGAATCACTTATCAAGAATATTTTCTAATTTTCCTTAAAGCAACAACAAAATACTCAGTCCCGAAGCAAAATAAACCTACTGGAGGTAATGGCTTTAATTCATATATTCTGTAGTTTAAATATATTGTAGCAGCAAATGAAGTAATTTTTTTAGGCCATGGTGTAAAAAGATTTCCGCAGTCAAAGACAATGATGCGGATATCGGATGTTGTCGACCTATGCACCAAAACCATTAAATAACTAACAATTATTTTTGAATAATCAATTTCAGCAAGTATTGTGATATATGACATTAATTCTTTATGGCTTTCCTAACATCCGTCGCCATTCATTGGAATGGAATCTTGACGATGTGGAAAGGTTTTGGTATATGCAAGACTTTCGTTTGATCATCGGGTCCTTGTAATGTGAGCCACCCCAGTAAGCTTAAGATGTTGGGAAATAGTGCAGTGCATCATAACAGGCGCGTTTCGTTGTATGGAATACTTGAAACTAAACGGTATAGTTTAAAAGAAAGCACGCCATAAAACAACGAAACACCACGGCTTGTCTCTTTGTATACTAAAAATTTATTTATTACACAAATAAAACGATTATTTTGTGAATCCGTCATGCTGCGATATAAGCATTGGCGCACCCGGGGGGGGGACCGGGAATTTGCCCTCCTCCCCTCCCCAAGACAGCCGACGCAAAAAAGGAGGGGCGGGAGCTTGGTGCACATAATTCATTGGCAAGAACTCTTATGTTTGTGTATATATGGAGAGCTTGTGTTTCGTAGATTTCGATTTTTCGCGGTAGAAAATTGAATAAAGGCTCATGAAGTTTATTTCCGCTACTGTGAATTTTAAATAAACGAACGCTTTGAATATAAACGAAAATGAACATTTCTGCTCCAATGAAGGCAAGATATTTTTATCAACAGCGAATAATCTACATTAGATGCTATCAACTTCATTTTAATACATATTTTTCAGAAACGGAGTTTATAAGCGAAATGTGATTGATACTGTACGAAGTCCAAAATCCGGAAATCTCAGGACTTTTAGGTTGCCGGATTCTGGATTTTTCCCCCGATTTTGGGTCATACACACACACTATATATATATATATATCAACAAATCAGGAAGTTGCGCAAAAACCATCCTCTTCTGAAAGTGAAATAGCTGAGAGCTCAACCTATGACATCGAGAAGTAAATTATCATAAATTGCCATTTCCTGCGTATTTATATATATATATATATATATATATATATACACACACACACACACACACACACATACAGGTGAGCCCTGCTTAACGCGGGGGATGCGTTCCTGAGGACTCCGCATTAAGCGAAAATCCGTGTTCGCCGGGGGACTATAACGTTTAGGCGCCCAGAGGTCAATAACTTCCCAAATAGTATCTTTGGACCCACATTCAATACAAAACATATTTCTGCCGGACTTTTAGAAAGTAAAATTATATATAATTAAACTTTAAAATTACCTATTAAACAGTAAGACAAAAAAGCATTTAGCGGTAGACGTACATAATTTCAAAATATAAATATTCCTCAGAACACCTACGAAGTTTTATTTTAAAAAGGTTCCAGGGTCGACTGCTTTGATTTTTCCACTTATTACGTAAAACTTGTCGGTAGCACTCAAATAGTCCGTCGCAGCCCCACTTCACGACACTCACTCTTGTGAAGTCATTGTGCTCCAACCAAGTCATGCACTGATCGACGATGCTCTTGCAGCTCCGCTTATAGATCAAACCCATACTTTCTCTATAGTACGTATATTGGAGAAAGTAAAAACTAATTCTGAGATATCTCTGATACCTATGAATTGGGCCGGGAGGGTCCATATAGGTCCGGAGAGAATGTGAGCATACGTGAGGGTAATAGGATTTCGAGTTTAACAATGTAATCGGTTGGCAAGGCAACTTCACGTTAAAAACACTAAATTGTGTCAAAATATATTAAAACGTTACATTCGAAAGATTTCGATTCGAAAGCGATAAAAGATGATAAGAATAAGAAACTGAATTTATTTTTCTTTAATACAGTCCAAGTCCGATAATCGTACGACAAATATGTGAATTTTAATAAGGAAAATAAAATAAGGTTGCAGGTCAAAATATTGATTTTTCCATGTTATCTTATGAGGAATGGAAACCATTCTCGGGAATCGAACCTGAGTCGATTTTGGAAATTCTTTTTGTAAATGGCTTCTACTTTAAGAACCGAACATTCCTACCAAATGTCAATCTTCTAGCTGCTCGGAAAGTTTGTTAAAAATAGCATTACTGAGTTCCGATTTCACACAGACGACGACGAAGTCAATTTTATATATTAGATATATGTATATAATATATAGATACACAATGAAGTAAAATACACAGGAAATGGTAATCTGATGATAATTTACTTCTCGGTGTCATAGGTTGAACTATCAGCAATTTCACTTTCAGGAGAGGATGCTTTTGGGCAATTATGATTTGTTTTTGGAAATGTCATATAATTTTAGTTGTTTCATACATTTATGCTTTGCTGAAATAAGCTTTTCTTGAATTTTATAAATATACATAATCTCCTGTTCAGTAATATAGTTTTTTCCTTAAGATCCTTAATGAAATTTTTGTTGCCATCATTAACATCAATCTTTTTTGTCGTGTTCGGAATTTAATACCATTTCACAGATTTTGCCATAACTTAGTTTAAAAACCACCGGTTTATCGCTAGCAACATTCAGACATTCTTCGATGTCACTTTCCTTCGTGTTTTTATCCTGATCAGAAGACATTTCTGCCATTAATAGCTCTCAGCATGTCTCATAAACTCGTTCTTGTAACAGCACTTCAACGTTCGTAAAACATCCTGATCCATTGGTTGTAAGAGAGAGGTACAGTTTGGTGGTAAAAATACAGCAAACCAAAACTTTAGCATTGGGATGTGCACAGCAGTTCTCAAACTAGTCAATGGTAATTTCTCTAGTTATCCAGGAACTCTTGTTAGCATGATAATGGACAGGAAATATCATAACTCCCTTAAAAGTCTGAGGATGAGCGCTTTTGTCTATGATGAGTAACTTGCATTTATGAGTTCCAGATGCATTCACACAAGTGAGCACAGTTAGCCTATCTTGCACTCTATATTCAGGTTTAGGCTACCATCACGGTGACAGAGGAAATCAAATAACAAAAGAAATGTTTATGCATGGATATTTTATTTTAGCTTTTGACATAACACCGTATCATTCAGGGCATGAGGACCACATTAGTTTAATGGATCATGGGAGTATTAGAATCGAAGCTAAATTTGAAGGGGCTCTTTATGATACGATTACATGCGTAGTTTACGCAGAATACGACGCTTCTTTGGAAATTGATAAAAACAGAAACGTATATATCAATTGTTCATAATCATGAATACCATCCAAATTAATACACTTTTAAAAAAAGACTTTCGGACAAGAAAGCATTTTCGCGGAGTTTTTCATTCAAATAAATTACCGAAAAGTCCAAAATTTGGGCTTTACGTGATAAATTTAGATCCTTCTCATATGCCAGGTAGCCACTGGGTTGCGGTGCATATTATAAACAAATTTCATGCAGAATATTTTGATTCGTACGGTTATCCACCTTTCACCCACCTGATATCGAAATTTTTGACCCCATTTAAAATCGTTCAAAATAACATTAGACTCCAGAGCTATCGTTCTTATCTGTGTGGGAAATTTTGCTGTCTGTATACACTTCATAAATCCACTGGTAAAACCATCACCCAATTTCTCAACCTCTTTTACCCTCACCGCCCTGACCTAAACGATTGCCGAGTCGTCTGACTCTTCCATCAGAACTTTACAAAAATAAGAAGAAGGCAGCACTGCCATCCAAAATCACAAAGTTGCTGCTCCACTGTCGCTGCCTTATCACACCCTTTATAAATAAATACCCAAGTGAAGCGACCTCAGTCATCATGTCGCAACCGCTGAATGAACATGTGCGGTGGAATGGTGATTTGCTGCTCCCACCATTGAAACGGCGATTGTCTGAGGAAGAAGAGGGTGGAGATTTGCTGCCCCCAAAATGTCAGCGGAGACCGTCACTGAAACGACGATTGTTTGAGGAAGAAGAAGAGGTGCCACCCCCCAAACGACATCACGAGACAGCCTCTCCCCCGCAGTGGTTGTCTGAGAACAACAATTTGTTACCCCCCAATCAGCACTCCCTCAAAAGAATCGCGCGGTGGTGGGAACCAGAAGAAAAACCCCCACTTAATCCGAGAAGAAGAGTCAAAGAAGTTAAATATATTCATCCCACACCACCCCATCCTACACCAACCAAAAAAAGAACTTTGGAAGACATTTTTGCTCCACCTACTTTACAAAAGATTCCAAAACGTGAACCAAAGAAGACTCCACTCAGTAAAGGTGAACCAAAAAAAATTTACTTAAATCCATTTTTATTAAACACCTCCTATTGCTTGAATGAAAGTGGAGCAAAGTGGGTTTGTGTTGGTTGGCGCTCTTCGGAAGTGTTAGTGAAATTTATAAATTCGAACAAAGGGTCAGTTTCTTTGAGTGCTTCTCAGTGGAATGATCTCATTGACAGACCACAAGACATTACAGATTATTTTTCCTCGGGAGTGAAACCTACCTTTTCAAGATCTACATTTAATTTTGCAACATATTTTGGTGTTAGAAATGTAGCAATAAAAGGAAATTACTCGATTCCCTTACATGTTGATGAATGGAATCAATTTGCATCATTTATTAAACCTTTGAATCATATACAGTAAAACTCGTTTATAATGATCACGCCTAAAACGAAATCTCGGCTATAACGAAGACATGTCTCGGTCCCTTGAACTTCTCCATAAGGGCATTGGTTAAATTTCTCGGATGTAACGAACAAGCATTTTACGAATTCTCGGCTGTAATGAACAAATGTTTGGTCCCGTGGCAAAAAATGCCCCATATATAACGAATTTTGGCGAGCAGAGCCATAAGTAATGAATAGTTTCTACCCGTTTTTGTTCATAGAGGTCCCCTTCCATACGAATTTCCATGCTCCCATAGTTTTGAAATTGATATTAAAAATGTGAAATGTTTACGTAAATTAATGACCATAATAATAATATTAATTGACCAATTAAAAAATCGTATGTAACAGCAGTCGAACATTTTACATGCCGCGAAGTTGATAAGCATCTCTTTGCATATGTAAATGCGGCATTGCAGTCGACTCACTGCAAATACAGTAAAAGCTGTGTTATCCGGCTATCTTGGGGATTGTGGAAAGCCGATTAGGAGAAACATCCGGTTAGGGGAGCGATTTTCGATTTTGACATCGCAAATTTAGCAATAACCAAACAAAATTGGGCTTAGGTTCACTTTCGTACTCCCCAAACATAACTATGCATGTGGTTTGCATTTTCCATTTTAATTCTTCCACACGTAGTTAGATATAGACATTATTTACCCATTCTTATTTAATAGTTTGCTACACTTACATGCAAAACAAAAAGACTATTGAAAAGTGTATGGCGTCCGGGAAGTTTGGGGATTACGGCAGTGAACCTGTTCCCAAAATTGAATTTATTGGATTATATCTTTCTTATTTATTTTTATTATTTATCTTTATTTACTCTATTAGAAAAGGACGAAATTATTTAATTCTTCTGAATATTTCTGTGAAAACTAGTCATATAATATTTTATCCAGTTCCTCAATTTTTGGCTTATAAAGCAGATGATGTTTATTAATTGATTTACTCGTCTCAGAAGATGACACAAATTTCATTAATTTAGCCTTAAGAGCCTTGATATCGTAGAGCGTGGAAGATCCGATGTTGAATTCTTTTCCTATGGCTGCTCTATTTTTTCCTTGTTCAATTCGTTTGATCAGCTCCAGCTTTTGTGTTAGCGTTAAACCAACCTTTTCTCTCCTGTTCCTTGCTTTTAGGTATTTATTTTGCTGCAATATTCAATGGATGGGTAATTTTTTAAATAATAAAAAGCGATAAAACTGGAAATTGTAGCAGTACACCAAAACATCTAGACAATGCAAATAGCTTACGTAACCAAAAATGCCATGCTTACTTGGCAGCCACAGAAGTATACGGAGTAAATACGTAATATATACATCTTATATTTTAAGAAATTTTAAAGTGGAAGTTACACATATACAATTCACACAAAAATTCATAAAAAAAGAAAAAGAAATACAAAATGAATCGTATTTGTGTAATTGCCGGTATCTAAGGCTGGCCGATTCTAAATAGCCAGATAGCACAGCTTTTACTTTATGCGTATACGTGTTATATGGGATGTACAAGCCGAAAACCATGTTTCTCGTATATAACGTAGTCACGCTTATAACGAAGCAATGAGTCGGTCCCCTCAAATACGTATTAAACGAGTTTTACTGTACTTGAACTTCTCATAATTATCTCGAAAATATTAATAACTATTTTGAAAATTTACACCTTCATGATGATGTTTATCCACCTAAAATAGACTATGAGAGATTAAAGCTGGAAATCCATGCATTTTCCTCTAATAACCTCTTAGAGGGGCTGTCCCTGGTGCAAGGTAACTCTTCCTAAACTAACCTCTAAGACGGTGATGGTCCCTGGCGTAAGGTAACTCTTCGTAAACCAATCTCTTCATCTTAGAAGGGTGGTCCCTGGCGTAAGGTAATTCTTCCTAAACCACCTTCTAAGATGGATCGAAAATGCATTCTCGATTTCCAAGCATACATTCACAACAATGTGAAACATATAATTCGAGAACTCACCATTGTAGACCTCAAAAATGACCGACATCAGTCATGGGTTTTCAAGTGTCCAAAATGGTACGTCTCGAACAAAGAAAACATTTGGTTGTCATTTAATTTTCATGGTATTAAGGAAAACGATGGCGATATCGAATATGAAAAATTTGAAATAATTCTTAAAGAATATACCAACAACTTCAATTTTATTTGCGTTAAAGGTTTAGAAAAATATCAGTTCCTTAAAAACATTTTAGGGGACCGAGTAATTGACTTACAACTCTTTGATTGTCCATCACTTAAAAAATTATCTTGCAATGGTGTAAGTTGTTTATTACCTATTCACGAAACTAAATATTTCATGTGTGCTTTGAGAAACTGTGAAAAACTGAAAACGTGGTACCTTCAAAATACACCACGAATGAATTGTAATTTACTTTCATGATTCAAAAAAAAAGTTTTACATTCTATCACTTACTCTTCATGTAAAAGTGTCTATGGTGAAAAATTATCATTATACATATAAAATTCTGAGTGGGCGGAACTATGGAGAAGGTTAAAAAATTGGAGATGCTATACGTTCCTTTCATGAAAAAGGTGTAGCTAATATGACGGTGGAAGAGTTACGTTGGCTGCCTGTGGTTTATGAAGCTATACGAACCACGTGGAATCCATAAAATACGTGAAATTTACCCTGATTTCTGTAAAGGTGAAAGTGATATAGAACAGTACATGTTATGTTTTGAACATTATAACAAAGGATATATCCACATTGATGGCCCACTCCCCATGAAAAAGGACTGTCACAGTTGTGATAACCTCAATGTATCAATTTTAAAGGACTATCATAGTAATGATAACCTCAATGTATCAATTTTCTAAAGATGTGAGCATATAAAGCACAAACATTGATGACTGTATTATAAAATTCATAAGATTGTGTAAATAAAACTTGTTCAACCAGCTCGATTTCTTGATATTTTTTTTACCACAACTTTGATAAATATGCTTAATATATGCACACTATTCAACCTCTGCACCTCATTTGCAAACAACTCCGAGTGAAGTTAACACTGAAACAAGTAAGCAACTTATACTTTTCCAAATAATTCCTTTTTTAAAAAACGTGTTAAAACATTTTCTTTCTAGAAATATGTTTTCTAATAATTTCTTCACATTTTCTTTCTAGAAATATGATCGTTAAAATTATAAAATGTCATCCGGATGCAGTCACCCCCAAAAGCGCATACGGGAAGTCCGCAGGGTATGATCTGAAAAGTGTTGAGGAGGTATTTCTCCCAAAAAGGAGCAGATGCCTCATCGCCACCGGCCTGAAAATGGAATTTTCGGGGAAAACTTATGGGAGACTTGCATCCAAGTCCGGACTCTCCATGAACCATGGCGTAGAAATGGGTGCAGGGGTAATAGATCAGGATTATAGAGGGGAAATAAAAGTCCTCTTATACAATCACAGCGATAAAGACTTTAAAGTTATTAAAGGACAGAAGATATGTCAAATAATATTCGAGAGATGTCATCCTAATGTCTATTTCATCGACTCCATAGATCTTTCACCAACTGAAAGAGATTGTAAAGGTTTTGGGAATTCTGGACAATAAATTTATTTAAAAAAAAGATTTTGTTTACTTGTTCCTTAATCCTTAACGAACCAAAATGGTGAACCTTTCCCGAACCAAAATGGCGAACATTTTCGCTAAATATTCCCCCGTGAACCTTTTCGCTAACGATTCCCAGCAAACCAAAATGGTGAACCTTTTTGCTAATGATTCCCGGCGAACCAAAATGGCGGCTGGAGGGGATGTTGATGGCTTGTTACTTCCAGCGCCCCTTCCCACTTTTTTACCTCCCCTCCACCCCAGCAAAGCTGAACCAAAATGGCGGGCATTTTCAGAACCAAAATGGCGGACACTTCCCGAAGCGTAGTTACTCCTTCCCCTGCGATGGCGCTTCAATCGAAACAAAACGGCAATGCTGCAAAAAAACAAAACGGCAACGTCGCACTATTTTTTCTCTCTTATCTTATCTGATAAGATAACCCTTATCTTATCTTAGATCTGATAAGATCCAAGATGGTGGCTAGATCGTTATCTGCGCCAGAACCGCCATTTCCCTACTACTAATAGTTGATTGTGCCCCGTATGGTGGTTCTACAAATATTTAAAAAAAGGAATGCGTAGGTCATGTTCAAAAATGCATGGGCACAAGACTTCGAGCTTGTAAAAAAAATACAAAAGGTCTTGGTGGCAAAGGTAAACTAACGGGCAAATTAATTGATGAACTAAGTGTTTATTACGGCCTTGCCATACGAAGAAATTCAGATTCCGTGGAAAAAATGAAAAAGCTATATGGGCTACCTTATACCATAAGAGCTCCACCGACGAACAACCTCAACACCGCTACTGCCTGGCATTTAAAGTTTTCTTCATCATAAATAATCCATTTTATTCCTAATTAAAAATACTGCAATGCACATGTAAGGAAATTAAACGTATTTTTGTCAGACTGTTTATGTTAGCAACAATGATAAAGTAACCATGCAAGAAATGTTCACAGTTCAATTCCAATTAAGACATTCTTGTTTGATTTTCTTGATAAAGGCTACTCCTATGATAAAAATGTGCAGGAAAAGAAATACTCTAATTTACCAGTTCTACAAGTTTTATTTGAAAAATATTTTGATATGAGCAATATTTTTCGAGACATGACAGAAAGTTCATTTTTTGTCACCAGTAAAGTGGTACCCCTGATTGGTTTACGTGATTCATTTATGCAATTTTCTTATTATCTTTGATTGTAAGTCCTTAATATCAAACTTCATGAAAATCCATTTGGTAGAAGCTAAGAACGAACATGCAGACGGACGGACAGAGACAGACAGATGGACAGGCAGACCAATGATAATAGGCGCTCATGCTATAAGCAAAATGCACCAAAAAAAAAAGAATTGTAATTAAAGTCTTTTATTCTTATGTATTTTATGTTTAATAAAATTTCATTAGAGAAAATAAAAGAAATTTTTATTGAAAGTAGTTTGCAAAATTTTACTGGTCCTTCGTGGAATGTTCATAGCATATACCAGTCCGCGACAGATTTTTGATTGAGAACCACTGCTGTAGACGACATCATCATCACCGAGATGAATAGCAAGGATGAAGACAATGTTCACGGCGATGCCATTTATGCAGACTGTGAGAGAAAACACAGTTGCAGATGAACTATATGAGGGCAGTGATAAAGAATTCAGTGACTTTACTGATGAGGACAAATTGAAGTAATTAAGTGATTATTATTATTTTGGTTAACTGTAAGATATTTTAAAGCAATGCTATCATAGTTCAATGTGGAAAGCAGAAGCTTAAATGTCATAAAAAAGAAATGAAGACCTCTATTTTTTAAAATACTATTACCTTTGATTAATGAAGCAAAACTATTGTTTTCTATTGTTCCAAAAAGTACATTCAGTGTTGTTTAAACATGATAAAACGTTTATAAAAATGGCAAATTAATTAACAAATATTGAACATTTCATGTATCTAAACAGGAATATTTTAATCAAACAGTAGTCTACACAAGTAAGAATTGGTTTCACAGAGATCTTTATTATTGCTCATTTAAAAAGTTTTATATTATTCTTTTGCATAATGCTGTTCATGAAATAGGATGGCTCAAGAGGGGATCCCACTGAGACAATATCAGAGAAATCAATTTATAGAGTGGAAGCTGCAACCGAAAAACACAAAGGAACATACAAATGTATTGACAATGGGGATGGTTATAAATTTGTTGAAATTTATGTTTTCGTCAGCCGTAAGTACAAATATGACAAATTTCATCTTCTAATTAACTCAATAATGGTTTTATAAATTCCTAGTTACCTATATGAATGAAAAAACTACTTAAAAATTACAAACTATCCATTTTTGCATAGCAGTTATTACAATTTTAAAAAATGGATTTTAATTTCTCATAGTGATATGACACATTGATACTGTGGCAGTTTATTTATTTCATCGAAACATTCTCAATTTTTTATTGAATTTCCTTATGAAAACACAACAATGTCGCATTTCCTTATTAGCTTCAGTAATTATTAGATAATATCATGCAGAACTATAAATTTAATATATTTTCTTATTAAAAAAATGTATATGCTCTAATATAATTGTTTCCTTTACAGCCCATAATGAAAGCTATATAAATTTTAACATGCATAGAGAGTCAAATATCATTGAAGTGGATCATGAAATTAGCACTTTGAATTTCAAAGTTGATTATGATTCAATCCCAGATGCAGAATTTTTATGGTTTGGGCCCAAAACAAATAGAATAAATCTGGATGACAAGTTTAGAATGGAAAATCATTCAGATTATATTTTATTAATAATCCGCAATTTTACTGCAGAAGATGAGGGACATTATGTCCTATCGGGAAGAGCTGACAACAAAGAAGCTCTTAAAAATTTTACTGTGGTATTAACAGGTAAGTGAAAAATCATGTCTATGACGTGTAAAAGAATCAAAATCATAACCTCAGTCCTTAATTTTGAAATCAAATTTATGATACAAGAATCTTTGTCGCATGGACAAACGGTTGAAATGGTTTCGTTTGGAAACATTGTCGTCGCCAGAGAAAGTTTTGCCATCTTCATCCGTAATGGCTAAAAAGTTTTCGATAGATATTTATACACATGAGCGACAATACAATACATAGTAATTTTTAGGAAGTGAAGGCAAAGCTGGTGGTAATCAAAATAAATTTGCCGATTTGTTCAAACACAAAATATTGAGAGAAAAGGAGTCGGTGTGAAGTTCTCGTAAAGTTATAGACAAGAAAAAAATAAAATCGGGTAGGTGAAAAGAAAATGTCAAGCTCGGTATTTGAACCCTATGCATAGAGCTTTGCAAGTCGGGATGATAACCACTACACTACATCTACTGTGGGTTACTAGTTGTTCATAATACGCTTTAAAGGAAGCCCAAAGTAAAAAGTTCATTTTCTTGCTAAACTACTAACTGTCTACACCCAAAAGGGGGGGGTGATTTGTAAATCTCGTCTCGACTACTATCCATTTACCAAGTTTCATCAAAATCTGAATTCCAATAAGTGGCCCTCCCCTTGTCAGATGGTTTGATGGCCTATGTCAGACTTTAACCCTTTAGAGATCGCATGGTATTTTGCAATGTAAGAGTGGTGCGATCACTTTGACTGTGTTGGATAAAATTTTACCTCTTTAAAAAATAAAATAAGTAAGAGTTCGCGAGTAGGTTTCGTAAATGAATTACTGGTTTGTACATAATTACAGAAGTACTTTTCATCTCCGACTTTACTAGGAATTGCAAGCCAAAATCAAGGCACATTGCGGTCCTAACTGGAGCAAATAGGGAGGGGTTGATGAGCATAGCACGTAGAGCGAGCGAAAATGCTTTGCGAAGGGAGGCACAGGACTGGGCACCTAGTGCAGAGCCCCTAGTATTTATCAAAAAAAAGAAACGTGCAGGTTATATGATTGTGAACTTGTCTAGAAATGTTTAATAGCATTTTTACATCATATTATTTCTGCTTGAAATAATAAAGTAAAATTTTCTTCCAGTGCTAGATTAAACTTGAGTTATTAATACTTTTAAAGGATTTCAAAAAAGCTGTAAATTCTAATAACATAATGTTTCATGACATTCTTATGCAGGACCACCTATAGTGTCCTTAACTGAAAAAGAGAAATTCTTCATATATAGAGAGAACTACAACATAAACTGTGAAGTAAAATCTTATCCACTGGCAACTGTTACCTGGACATTCATTAATTGCACAAATGATTCAAACTGTAATGAGAATAACATTACTCTCAAGGTAAGTCTATCATATAAACTTATTACAAATGGGATGTTAATTAATACAATTAAATAAATGCATCAATCTACCACTTTAAACTGCCTTCATAAAGTATTGTTTTTGGCTTTTTGTGATGAAAATGAAATTACTCTGATGGTAAGTAGTACAATACCGTATATACTAGTGTATAACATGCTCTCGTGTATTACTCGCACCCTTACTTTTTGCCAAAAAATTCCGTTTATAATGCGCACCCTTGATTTTTGTGAGATACAAGAACAAAATTATATCATCATGTTAAGTATTAACTATTACTAGAGTACCGTATATAAGTATGTTAAAACATTAAATTATTGCCATTTAACAATTTTAAAATGCTTGGACTTACCACTAAGTATTACATTCAATAAGCTCTACACTACATCTTAGACAGACATCATCAATAATGAAAGCGATTGAGTTGAGATGGCAGCAACTTCATACAGTAAGTTGGCCAAACTGATACTGTATAGAAAAAAGAAGCGCCACTGCTGCCAATCCTTTTAAATCAGACAAAAATAGATAAGAGTTTTGATTTATAGTGGATTTTGGTTCTTTCTTTCCCACCTCATTCTAAAACTGTTTAATGGAAGGAATAACAAGAAAAATTAATAATCAAATCTGGAAACAGGAAACGCGACAGGTAAGATTAAGTTATGTACGTAATTCTACATTCTATGGGTTTTTAATTAATTATATTGTTAATTATACATACTATAATCTTTAAGTAAATAAAATTATTTCAATTTGTTTATTCTGTCTTTTGTTTTCAATGCGTGTTTTGTGGGAAGTCATCCTGGCAATTTTGAAAGGACTACAGCATTCAGCTTATGAGCTAGTGAAATGCAGAATACTTGGAGAGGATGGAATTATAACTGTGTAGAAATAATTAAGTGTTCTATACATATAATTAATATATAGTATAATAATATATTGTTGTTTTCACCTTAATTTGCCTAAAAAGCAAGAATCTGGTGCGAGGTAGGTACACTTTAATTTCCGATTTTAAGTGCACAGAAGTGTTACCTGCATATAACACGCACCTCTACTTGATGACCTAAAAATTTGGTCTTCAAACTGCACGTTATACACGAGTATATATGGTATATAAACCTCTTACAACAATATATTCAATAGAATTGAATGAATAAAAGCATTGAGTGACTGAAGCCACAGAATATGTTCATTTAAAGAGAGACCATGAAAAATTTAGTCCAAGAACCTGTGGTAGCATAAATAGTAAAAACAAAATAGTTCTCGTTTCTCAGTTACTTACATAATTTTTCCACTTCTTTCAGACAGATTATATGAAAGAAAAGTACTTCACATGGAATATAACTTTAGAAGCCCTCTCTTCAGGAATTCTACAGTGCAGCGCATGTAATAGTAAGGGTTGTGGAAATAAAAAAGTGCCATTTTTTATTACAGGTATCTAATCTAATGCTTGAGTTCATATGTATAATGAATTTTGAATGTAAGTAAATTTTAAATTAAATGAACTGACATACAGTTCTTTGCTAAGAGTGAACTAATCTTAATGGAATTAAAATTAAGCATATTCATCCCTCATCCCACCTGGCAGACTATCATGATTCTTTACTCCAGATGGAGAGTTCATCTGGCAGGCTCTCTGTTAGAAGAATACCATGCCGACATTTTGTTTTTCATGTAATAGGAGCTCGACTCTCAGGGTTCTTCTATGGGAAAAACAAACATTTCTGATTCCTCACTGTTGTCCTCATTATATTTAAGGTGAATCATTATTTTCTACAAAGAAGAAGACAGATATATCAGGACTGAAACTTTTTTGAAGTGTTTACAATTTTGTCACTCATGACTGTAAAGAACATTTATTATTGCTCAGAAATTTTAGTCCCACTTTGAGGCCCTTAACTATGTATATATATAGTCACCAATAATTTTAACATGATTTACATTGGTGAATTCGGTATACAGGCGACTCCCGAGATTCGACCAATTCGAGAATTCGACCGGTCAAAGCCTGCTTATTCGACCCAGCTGATCGGTCGGTCGAATTAGGAACTAGTTTATGCAAAGTAATTTTCGGCCCACCCAACCACGCGAGGTTTAGTTTCAGTCTAGACATCATTATTTCTGCTGTTTGAATTTGTGCTGATCTCACTAGTTTTTAGGCACGTTCGACATTCGACTGTACGAGATTCGACCGCATTTTCAGGAACGCATCCCGGTCGAATCTCGGGAGTCGCTTGTATATTTAATATTATCTTTATTCTGTTTTCAACATTTTTTTATATTGCAGATGAAATCATTCTTTCTGGCCCGAATGCATCGATTGAGGGAGAAAGTGTTATGTTGCAATGCTTAGGGTCAATTTACAACTTCAAAACAATAACATGGTTGTGGAAGCCAGTTAACGAGAGCGACTTTAAGGAAATTGAATATATAGAAGGTAATCTCAATTAGTTTTTGTTCAGAAATGTGTTCCTTTTGCACTGAAAAATTTACTCAGCTTTCTTTGTATGTACTCTCTTCTGTTTCTATATATGTACCATTTTTGTGTACGTTATGCATGTTTCCAAAGATATCTACCTACAATCTTAGCTGTTATTGAAAATCTTTTGCGTAGTTAACTCTAAATACTCTGCTTAAATGAATCAGCAGTCTCATTAATTGTGCCTATTTTCTTCCTAAATAAACTTACCTAGCAGTAATCTATTCTTTGATTATCAAACAAACTAGCTTCTTAATTTGCATTGAGTATTCTTCAAATGACAACAAGATTTTGGGTGCATAAATCTGGATTATGCATCGAAACAGGTGTTAGTTATGATGAGGAGTATTACTGGTTCAGATGCATAATGGGGCAGGTTGGCTACTCTGTATGCAAAGACAATGATGCATAACAACAGAGCCAATATGGAATTCACAGTAATAGGAATGTTCAACTTTTCTCAATGGTGTGCTGTTAAGTTTTTGGCAGAGGAGGGTAGCTTACCAGTGGAAATTCACTGGCATATAGAAAAGGACAACAGTATGTCTTGACTGTATGATGCCATGTAGAACAAATAACTCTGGAGGATGATGCTTGGTCAGATGACTTTTTAAAATTTTACAGTTTGAAAACAGAAGTATCGATACTTGATAGAAATGTTCCATCAATTTGTTAAGCACATAAACTTTCAATATAAAAAATATTTTAAATCAATATTTAAAGTGTAAAAGTTTTCTGACATCATAAAAGCAAGGCAATTTCATTCATAGTACAGTAAACTCCCAGTTATCCGGAATGCCCAGGGAATTGGGTTTTCTGGTTAAGTGAATATTCCAGTTGCTTGACAGTTTTATTTCCTAGCCCTCAATAAAGCATTTGGATATCAAAATAAGGAGCAGACGCAAAATTATATATTCACCTTGCAACTGCTAACCTGTAGACTGGGTATTCTACTCACAACTGTTCTTAAATAATTTCTTGACGTTCAAGGAAGTAATGAAACTCAAATATACAAGTATTCAACACATTTAATTGCAATATTTTAATACTTGCTAACTACAGTACATCCTACGGAGTTTCTCATATGCCTATCGCCAGTGCTTTTTTTGTGACGGTACATGCCGGTACGGTGTACCGGCACCTTTTTTCAGAGCGATGTTGACCCACGTCTAATTTTGGTACATTTTCATTTTTTTAATTCTTTAAAACTTACAGTAATAAACGGCTTCTATAAATGTAAAACATTTTGATTTTATTATCAACTTTGTTATTAAAAGTTCATCACAAATTCAATAGAGAATGGGGAGAGGGTGCAGGAAGAGGTGGAAGGTGGGAATACCGGCACCTATTTCTTTTACAAAAAAAGCACTGCCTATCACTATTAGCTTCTCTTTTGCTCAAATAACAACTTGAGGAAACGGTTAACTTATTCTAACCTTTAGTATTTTATGACCAAAAAAATTGTTTCCTTGTCTGAGAAAAGGAGAGAAATTATCCACACCCAACACTATATTAGAAATAGCAGAAATTCATGTGGCAAATTGATATTAAACAAAAGAGAAGCGAATAGTGACATGCAATCATGACACCATTACATACAGTGTATTTAGTAAATATTAAAATAATGCAATTAAATATGTTGGATAGTTATATATTCCTTAACTAATGTTTCAAAAAAGTCACAAAATTTATCGGCAGCTTCTTGGTCAGCCGATTTTTTATCACCCGAAACATATAGACATCTGATCCAATGCCTAATCTTAAAACATGTTAGCCATCCATCTGAAAATGCACATGGTTCACTAATCTCCATTTGTTCATAAAAATCTTTGGGCTTTACAATCAACATTGGTCCAGAAATAGGGGCTCCCTCAGAATGCTTTATAGAAAACCATTCATAAATAGCAATATCCAATTGCCCAAGTTTTGGCTTATGAAGAGTGCGCTGATATTCAATTCTTCTAGTTGTCTCAGAAGACGTAACAAATTTCTCATTTTTCTCTAAACATTTTATTGATCAAGTTCCTGGGTTAAGGTTAGTATAACCCGTTTCCTTTAGCGTATATTGGAATTTTAAGAGGTATTTAAAAAGGGTGAGCGAAATATTTTATTTAACACAAACACCGAGTCCAAGCAACATCCACAATTGCATATTGCAACTGCTAAAAATGACAATTTTAGTGGTAACATTCCTAATTAGATGTAAACAAAAAATTGCCAAAAGTGTTAATTTTAGCGGTAACATTCCGAACTAGATATAATAAAAAAACTGAGAGGAAGGAGATGCCAGTTGCTTCAGAATGCCAGTTGCATGAGTGCTGGAAAACTGGGATTAGTTTATGAACTGTAATCCCTGTTCCATCAAATATTAGGTTGAAAGAGCATCCTTCATCCACTTCTGGAACTTGTTAAAAATGAGGAATTTGCTAACCAGGTTCTGCTGCAATTCTAAAAATTCACAGAATAATCTAGTCGTGGCAAAATGGTATCTTTCTGGTAACTACATTTTTTATGAAAAAAATTTTTTTTAATTTTCATTCTAGCAAAAAATACTCCATTGTAACATACAAATATATCTAAACTTAAAATTTTAAGCATAGTTCCCTATTCTTTCTATTGAACTGCATGATCATTATATGTATGCCTTATTATTTTTCATTCATTATGTCTAAATCTCTATTTACCATTTGAGGTTATTTTGTTTGTATTCATAGGAATAATCTTTTTGCCTTGCTGGCTGTCTCTCTCTCCCTTTCTGCAGTTACTAAAGTAATGATTCTTTTTTTGAACTGTTAGCAAACATTGCATTATCCTATTCTCTTACATATTTTACCAGATATTAACTTTAGGAAGATTATATGATTAAATGAGTTTTCTTGGTGAAGACAAGTAATTATTAATTCCTTAACTGTAATTATCTATAAAATGGCAACTATTTTCAATAAAAAATTTGAAATAGTGTTTGATATAATAACACTAGATTCTGCTTGATGTACAAGAGGCAATTAGCTTAAGAAAATAATTTATGATTTAATTCTCGCACTTAAATATTACTAATTTGCTTATTTTTCCTGCATAGGTATCTCCATCATTGAAATCAATTCTTCTTTGTCAATCAAAAGTGAACTGAATATAAAAAATGTATCTTACAAGGAGCACAGTGGAGAATACCGATGTAAAGCACAGTTGGTTGAAAAGTATTCATATGTATTATCCAATGTGACACAGTTATCAATAGAAAGTATGTATGGATTTTCACATCTGATATTTAAATTTTTTTATTCTCTCCTTTGTTTGGGGTGCAATGAAGGTACCCATTTATCAGACTATTAGATAGAAAAAATAAGTTAATCTAAGCTTCTCTAATATATCACAATAAACAGTTTTCATCTATTTCAACCACTGATGAATTTTCAATGTTAAAATAACAATACATATAAAAAAACCTTTTTCATCTATAATCTTTCTTTTATAAAATGCACTGAAAAGTATAAAATAAATTTCTGGTTTCATGAAAATATCTGGGCCTTAAGGAAAATTTTCATTGTATACGATCATGAATTCATTGACAATGATTGATAAATCTACATAAGAAATTTTCTAATTTCAAAATAAATTCCAATTCCTAGTTGGATTTTTCTCAAACTTTTACAGAATAAGTGGCATTAATGTGGAAATTGGCGCTCAATTTTTCAGCTTATCATATTTTATATTTCCGGAGATATTAAAAAACAACATTTTAAAAGGGCCTCAATCCGAACTTGTATATTTTTCAAAACTCAAATTTAAATAAAACCAAATGGCAGTAGTACAGAAATCTACCCTCCAAGTTTCAGCTCTTTATATTTTACGGTTTTGACACAATTTCAATTTAAGCAAGTGAGCAGACATGCCAAAGTGAAACCATAAGTGCATTTAAAAGTTAGAAAAGTGTACAACGTATTACAAATGGGCGCGTTTCATGTAATGTAGTATTAGAAAGAAATTATATACCTGTATGTAAGGGAAATAGCATTTTAAAGTTCTTTTCTTCATCATAAATAATCCATTTTCTTCCTATTTAAAAATAGTGCATGCACACATAAATTAAACGTTTCTTTGTGAGATTGTTTATGTTAGCAACAATGAAGTAACCATGCAAGAAATTTGCGAAGTTCAACTCGAATTATGACATTTTTGTTTGATTTTTCTCGATAACGGCTACTCTTACGATAGAAATGTTTAGGAAAGGAAATACTCTTCTTTACTAGTACTACAACTTTTATTTGAAAAATATTTTGATATGAGCAATACTTTATGAGATATGACGAAAATTTAATTTTTTATCATGTGAAGTGGTACCCCTGATGGGCATACGTGATTCATTTTGCAATTTTCTTATTATATTTGATTGTACGTCCTTAATATCAAATTTCATGAAAATCCGTTCTGTAGAAGCCGAGAACGAACATGCAGGCGGACAGACAGACAGACCGACAATAATAGGCACTCACTCTGGAAGCACCTAAAAATGTGCACTTCCTGGTATTAAAATTATTCCCGGAAAATAAATTTTTAAAAAAGTTTTCTACGTTTAGGTGTCTAATTTGAATGCGGCAATGTCTAATTTGAATGGAAAACCCTGTAGGATCAGCGTTCAGCAAACTTGATGGAACACCTGCTTTCCCAACAATTTTTTAACTTAAGCCCATGTATTGACTCCTAGTTGGTGTATCTGGAATTTGATAAGAAATGCGGGACATAATTATACTTTTGAACGCACTGCTTGCTGGAGGAATGCCTTCTAGTGTGAAGACACCTCATGACATTTACCTTTACAGCTCGCAGGGTATAAATGTAAATGTGAATCAAAATTGAACTGAACCACTATTGTGAAAAAAAATATGGTTTGTGATTCAGTAAAAACTTAGTCATTGGTTTCGGTTCGGTGTGCAGTTCAGCAAAATAATAGTGGCTCAGTTCAGTGGTTCGGTTCAGTTTGCAGCTCTGGACTAAACACAAATCCTTCATTGCTCCTTTGGCATTATAGGTGGTAGGATATACGAACATAGTAGAGTTTTTTTAGATTAGAGAGTAGGTTAGTGAGCAGGTCATATACGGGGAAATTAAAGACTTGCGCTAATTATCATAATAAATTTATTAACTCTGACCGTAGATCAATATGTAGGTCGGCCTTAGGGCACAATAAACCATGCGATAATACTATCAGTAATAAAGCCGCTATTGGAAATGAGGGATGCACCCTCCAAATCGCTGAAAAAATTCCGAAGCAGCACATAAGTGACTCCCTAAAAATTTTAACTCTAAATTGCCGGAGTATCAGGAATAAGGCTGTGGAACTTCAGAGTTTACTAGAACAAACAGAGGCAGATATAGTGATAGGCACAGAGAGTTGGCTAACCTCGGATATTCACGACCGTGAAATTTTCCCCTTACGATATATTATTCGTAGACGAGATAGGACAAATAGGAGCGGTGGAGGGGTGTTTATAGCAGTGAATAATACACTAATAAGTCCTCCAGTCAAGTTTGCTGAAAACAATATTGAAAGCACTTGGTGTACTATAAACAGTGAAGGTTTGGGAAACATTCATGTATGTGCATATTATAGGCTGCCAGCTTCAAACGCAGAAGAAATACATGATCTAGAGGATCAAATAAACTCACTAATGAAGAAGAATAGTAAAAGCATTATCATAGTAGGAGGAGACTTCAATCTACCCTCGATAAATTGGCAGAGTTGTAGCTTCATACCATCCGGTAGGAATCGCGAGTCATGCGAAGCGCTAATAGACATCTTCAATAAACATTCCCTTATCCAGGTAGTCAAAAAACCTACAAGAGCGAACAATATATTAGATTTACTAGCAGTTAAAATCCCCAAGTGTGTTTCCGAAGTAACTGTTGAAGAAGGAATCAGTGATCACCCAGCAGTTCCAGTACTTTTGGATATAGCTGTCGCAAAACATCGCAAGCCTAAGCGAAAAGTGTACATGTATAAAAATGCTAACTTTGAGGATTTCAAAGAGAAACTCATCAAGGATTGCGGCGATTTCAGCAAATCGACAAGCACAAAAAACATTGAGGAAATTTGGAATGCATTTCTATCAGAAATTATAATGGGTATTAATACGTATATACCAAGTAAATTTATTAGCGATAATGGGGAACCAAGGTGGTATAATCGGCAGGTTAGGTGTGCCCTCAGACACCAAAGAAAGCTTCACTCCAAATTTAAATGCATCAATAACTGTAAGTCACAGGAGGAAGTAATTTCAATTTCACTTAAGTACAGAGATTGTCGGACTAAGACCAAAAAGGTTATGCGCAAAGCACTAATGGACTTCAAGAAAAAAACTCTTAGTGAACATCTAAGTGAAAATCCCAAATGCTTTTGGTCATATGTTAGAGAAGTTCAAGGTCGACGCCCAACCGTAGCCCCGTTAATAAACGACCAAGGAGAGGGAGTTAGCGATAGCACAGATAAAGGAAATTTGTTAAATATATTTTTTCAGAGAGTATTTACTACCGAAGACATGAGAGCGAAGGTCGTGGTGCCCGAACCAGCCAAGGAAAAAATGAACGATATAGTCATATTAGCGAAAGGGATAGCTCAACAGCTTAAAAATATCAATTCAAATAAATCTCTGGGTCCAGAAGAGATACCAGCTACAGTATTCAAAGAGTTAGCACTGGAAATAGCACCTTATCTCGAAATAGTTTTCAGTAAGTCACTTAGTCATGCCGTCGTACCTAAGGAATGGAAATTAGCCTTTATAATGCCGTTACACAAAGGTTGGAAAAAAGACGACAGAGAAAATTACAGGCCAATCTCGCTTACCTCCCTATCTTGCAAGGTTCTCGAGCACATTATCGTTAGCTCTGTGATGGACTTCTTAGATAGTCAGAACTTGCTAAGTAAATATCAGCATGGCTTCAGGAAGACGAGATCTTGTGAAACACAGCTCGCTCTGTTCGTTCACAATATACTAAGATCAGGAGACCGTAAGACTCAGTTAGATGCAGTTTTCCTCGACTTCAAGAAGGCTTTCGATAAAGTTCCACACAGTAAGTTAGTGAAGAAATTAAATGACTGTGGAATAAATCGAAAGATAATCAAGTGGATCAGGGACTTTCTTAATGACCGTGAACAAATAGTAGTTATAGATGGATTTAAATCAGATTCAGTCAGCGTAGCCTCAGGCTTTCCACAGGCAAGTGTAATCGGCCCCCTATTATTCCTTTTATATATAAACGACTTAGATAAGGTTATTAAAAGTAAAATCAAGTTATTCGCGGATGATACAGTAGTTTACAGAGAGATTAACAGTCCTAATGATCAATTATTACTTTCTGACGACTTAAATGCAATTCTCGAGTGGTGTAAAGAGTGGCAGTTAGAATTGAACTTAGGAAAGTGTTCCTTTATGGGATTCTGGGGAAACAAAAACATTGACACGACGAATTATACTGTTGAAGGCGTCCAGCTAAAACTAGCCGATTCCGTCAAATACTTAGGCGTTACTTTAACAAGCAACCTCTCGTGGGATATGCACATACGAAATATATGCGGGAAGGCTAAACAGAAACTAGGATTCATCAAACGTATAGTAGGTAAAAGTGAGGAAAAAGTCAAAGAGACGTTACTTCTCATTAATAAGACCGCTATTAGAGTATGCGTCGAGCATATGGGATCCGTAAGAGAAAGGATCAATCTCAGAGCTAGAAAGAGAGCTGCGAAAAACCGCTAAATTCGTCAAAAATTTTTACAATAGAAACAAAAGTGTTACAGGCTTGATACAGGACTTAGGATGGGAATCACTAACTGAGCGCCGATCACGCTCTAGGTTAAAAATTCTTGAAAGATTTAGAACGCATATATTCTCCAGCGATGTTGAAGAAATAATAAGAGCGCCAACTTATATTGGGAGAATGGACCATCCTCGTAAAATAAGAGAGATAGCGATAGCCTGTAGGACTGAGAGGTATAAAGGCTCGTTTTTCCCTAGAACGATAGCTGAGCAGAACAGAAGTTACGAAAAGAAATCAGCCGATGCAGAGTGATAGTATACGTTATTATGCGCTTTACCTTGGTGCTATTGCACCCCCTGCCACACACCATTGCGGTGGCTTGCAAGGTGAACTGTAGACGTAGATAATGAGGTTATATTACTATCTTCTTATACTAATCAATCTTTATTGGTTGAAGCATTACGTAAACCAACTTCTGTTAAACATATTCCATATTATAAATAAGTAATAAACAAGCAGAAATATTTTTTATTTAATTTCAGAGGGAATAATGCCAATCTTTATCAATTCTGGCCAAGTACCTGATGCTATATATGTAGGAAATAAAACTGAGCTTGACTGTAAATTTGATGGCTTACCAAAACCCAAAATAACCTGGTTTAAGGTAAGTCCATATATGATAATGTGGCATGAGTAGCATTTCTTAAGATGATCAAACATTGGGATACTTTTGAATACTCATTTTCTTTAACATACGTTGTATCCCAAGGGATGAGGGAATTGATATATTCACTTTCAGGTTTGGATAACCAAGGATTTTCATTCTATGACAATCACTTGTTAAGCTAGCATAGTTTTCAACTTTATATGTTCATAGCTGCCTTAAGGCCACCACACACCGAAAGCTACGCCATGCTATGCTATGCCCCGCTAGGTATGATTTGCATCGCTTGCCTACAGCACGCACCAGGCACTATGCTACCCTATGGATATGTCACCACGCCTCGACAAGTCCAACGGCAATCACACCTCGTGCAATTTTTGTGGCATGTCTTTGGTGATGCATGTGCACTCCACTCATTTTCTGCTACTGCTATGGTGCAATGTTGCTTTATGATAGTTTGTATCTTGGTTAGTAATGTCCTCTCTGATGAAAGTGGGTACTTCTTGGAACTGCCTCGAGGTTAACTGGAAATATTTTTAAATTTTTCTTCATCTCCTTTCAACTCTTGAATGAGGTGATGGAACTCTCCGAACAACTCCCTCTTACTATTAATTTCATGAACCCACAGCCTACACCCACTCTCCTCAAAGCTGAGTGCTAACAACAATAATTTTTCCACTTTGCATTTCCTCTTCAACTAGGATTGACGCCACCGAGGCACGTAATTACTGGCTGCCATCTTAATGCAATCTCAACAACTTAGCATATTTCAAAGTTTTCCACTAGATGCAGAGCCATTGCATTGCGAGGTGTGGCTTTCGATTTGTGAGGGTCTATAGCATGGCACAGTGTGGCACCCCATGGCACAGCTTTCAGTGTGTGGTGGCCTTTACATCCCTCCAAAAACTAAATTCTCCAAATGAAAGTACATACTGGTTATGTCATCTCATTATAAAATTTTTTGTCTTCTTCTTTGGCTTCTTTCCATTCTCCATTTTTCAACTGCCTAATTAGCATATCTCTTCCCACAAATTCTTCCTCCATCTTCTTGAGAGACCTCTTCTTTTTCTTCTACATAGGAATCTCTTAAATATTCTTTGGATCCATCTCTCATCTTACATTCTCCGCATACTATCCATACTATCTCAACCTCTTATCTTTCCTCTATGTTACTGGCTGTATATAGCTCCTGCTCAATGTCTCATTATGAAGCTAATGTAAATGTCTCTCATAAATACCCTATCTCTAAAAGCCCATTTTTATTGCATTAATTCTTTTCCATATATGAACAAGCACTCTTCATTTTCTGAAAGTTGGAATGTAATATTTAGTTCATTTTATATGTATAATTTTTTCTTTCTTTTCTAGGATGGAAAGGAACTCAAACCAAATGTAGAAAATTCCCAGATCTTCTTCAACAATGAAAATCAAATTATAGTAATCACAGATACTAAAACTGATGACACAGGGATTTATGAGTGCAAGGTTAAAAATAGTGTAGGATCAATCAAAAGGAGTTTTCATGTCAATGCCATTCAGGGTGAGGACTAACTCAGCTATCCTATATCCCTAAATGCAATGAATAAAAACCACGTAGAATATGTGCTGTTTTTGGTGTTTAACTGAGATACTTTAACACTTTTTAGTGGGAATAACGTCAGCAGCAAATACTCATGTAAATATGACAGCTGGTATGATAATGTTCGTCCTAGGTTTAATTATAACTGCTTAACTCACTTGGATGTTCAGAAAAAAAGGGTGAGTAACATTTGAATGTTTATAAGATCTTGATATGAAGTACATATAATAAATCATGTTTATCATCCTTTGATAAATTAAATGAATATTTCCAAAAACAGGTACAGAGTTAAGTTGGATTGATGGAAGATTAAGCTCTCTGAGCATCCCAGTTTCCCCGAGTCTCTGTATATAACTGATGAGAAGTTGAATGATGGAGTGAAAAAATTCAGTATAGGTACTTAATAATTGAAGAACCTACACTGATAGGTAAAATTTGTTGTATTGAGAATGACTATTCTATGAATGTACAAATTGATCTGAATCAATCTTATTGTATACTCTGATCTTAAACAGTGATTGATGCCTACTGCAATCTTTAGTGTTATTACACATAAGGCATGTTTTCTTTAAAATTTCATACTTTAGAGGACTAATGAGAGAAAAAGAGATATTTAGTATACTTATTCTGGACTCCATTTACACTACATCTAAGGCAGCTGATCCTCTCACTCTGCACATACCGCATTTTTTACATTACGGTTTCAGTTATATGTCTCATTATTCAAGAGTGTAATGCTAAAAAGTAATTAAAATAAGAACTACTGTATTAATAAAAAGTTTGTTTGCATAAGATGTTTTTCAATAAAACAAAGTTTCATAATAATCCTTTAGTTACAGCAAATAACAGGTTTATGCTACCTTATAAGACTTTCACAACATTTTGTTATGGATAAGTAACTACAATGACTGTGTTACGCAGAGACCTTAATACAGGCGACTCCTGAGATTTGACCAACTCGAGAATTCGACCGGTCGAAGCCCACTTATTCGACCCAGCCGATTGATCGATCGAATTAGGAACTAGTTTACGTGAAGTAATTTTCAGCCCGCCCAACCACGCAAGGTTTAGTTTCAGTCTAGACATCGTTATTTCTGCTCTAATTGATTTTATGCTGATTTCACTCATTTTTAGGCACGCTCGACATTCGACTGCGTTTTCAGGAATACATCCCGGTCGAATCTCAGGAGTCGCCTGTACAGGGGTGCTCAACCTTTGGCCTACCATGAGCCACTTTAATGATTCAATACATCTCATGAGCTACTGTGGGCTTAATAGATATAGAAGAAAAGTGTGAAATTACAAGTGATTGACAAAATAATACTAAAATGTTTTTCTCAAATAATTTGAAAGTGTATTATTATTTTAGTACAATAATAACATTTAACATTATTACAAAAATCTTTTTAAATATTCAACAAAATTTGGCACTGCATGCTGTCTGCCAGTTTGTTATACTCCAGGTATAGGGAGTTACAGCCAGTGCCATGCAGTCATCGAGATGACTATCGATTAATTGCGATCTGTAATTATATTTCAAAATTTTCATCGTTGATTTGTTTCATGCATAAATTGGTGGAATTTCTTCATATTGTAGAAATAAAAAGACTTACTTGGTAAATTGTTGAGAAATAAGTTGATCCAAAACATGCAATAATTTGTTGGAAAGCTTCTTTCAACAAAGGGTATTTTTCCTCTTACACCAGTGTCCAAAAATCCTTTTGTGAAGCTCTTGCCTTCAAATGCAAATCAGATTGGAGTAATAATTTCCATTTATTACATTTGCTATTTATGCTGGTATTTCACTAATGTCAGTATCAACAAATGGATTTTTAATGAATGTGACCGTTGGTTGATTTGTAAAAAAAATCAGAAAATCGAGCTTCGAAATTATTTTTAATCTCTTCAAGGTTTTCAGAGTATATATGTCAATTTCCTTAAATTCTTGTGCTATTTTCTCTAAATTGGGAAAGTGACTGAATATTCTTCTTTTAATTTGGGATAACCATAAAATTAATTTGGATTTAAATGCATTTACAGCTTAAATTAGTTGAGCTATGGTTTTTTCTTTTCAAGATTGGGATGATTTAGTTTGGATATTAAATCTTTATGAAATGCCATGTCAGATAACCATCAAGGTTTAGTAAGTTCTTTATAATGCTCATTCCTTGATTCAAAATATTGCTTTTTTCTGGAATCGTTGCAGCACTTTATCTTTACGGAGCCATCTAACTTCTAACCGTATTGTACATTGAGTTCATCTGTGTTTTAAAGAGTGTTGCAATAGCTTGGCACAAATAGAATTCACAGTTTTCAGAATTACAATCATAACATGTACAAAATGCTACCCACTCCCAACCCTCCATCAACTGCAGGATCTCAACCCTGCGGCAAACCCCATTGCCTCACATGCCCCATCCACCCACCCTAATTTTCTTTCACCAGTCCCTCCAACATCATCTACCCCATCCCCTCCAGAAGTAATTGCACCATGAGGAATGTCATTTACCTTCTAACTTGCACCCTCTGTCCTGCTTCTTATGTTGGCCTCACCAGTAACCCCCTCAACATCAGAATTAATGGCCACCAGAACAGCGTAAATACCAAATGTCCCCTTCTGGTGGCTTCCCACGCTAATTCACACAAGGTAATTTTTAATGACTGCTTTAATGTAAGGATTATCCATGCCCTACCAGACAACACCCCTACCCACCTACTTCAACGGTGGGAGTTAGCCCACATCTTTCTCCTTGACTTTCTCCCCCCCCCCTCCCCTGGTCTCAACCTCCGATAACACTATTGGCCATCTCTCCTCCCCGAACTCCTCTCATTACCCCTCCGCCTCCCCATATCCTGTCCAGTGTATCACTTCAAACAGTACATGTCTCTCCATCGCTGAAGAAGGGCATCAGCACGAAAGTTCCATATTTGTGTTGTTTTTGAGTTTTTCGTATGTCTTCAGCACTCCCAGCAGCTCTCCAATCTAGGTAAGTGTCCACTGAAGACCTATTTAACACTAATGATAACAAACCGCCCAGATGAATGATTTTTAGGCACGTTTCGCTTCCAGGATGAGCGCCTTTTGTCATCCGTCTGTCTCTGTCCTCATGCTCGTTTTCGGCTTCTACCAAACGGATTTTCATGAAATTTGATATTAAGGACTTAAAATCAAAGATAATAAGAAAAACAAAAATGAATCACGTAAGTCAATCAGGGGTACCACTTTACTGGTGACAAAGAATGAACTTTCCATCATATCTCATAAAATATTACTCATATCAAAATATTTTTCAATTAAAACTTGTAGAACTGGTAAATTACAGTATTTCTTTTCCTGCACATTTTTATCGTAGGAGTAGCCGTTATCAAGAAAATCAAACAAGAATGTCTTAATTCGAATTGAACTGTGAACATTTCTTGCATGGTTTCTTTATCATTGTTGCTAACATAAAGTCTAACAAAAATACGTTTAATTTCCTTACGTGTGCATGCAAAGTTTTTAAATAGGAGGAAAACGGATTATTTATGATGAAGAAAAGAGCTTTAAAATGCTATTTCCCTTACATACAGGTATATAATTTCTTTCTAATACTCCACTGCATGAAACATTCCCATTTGTGATATGCTGTACACTTTCCTAACTTGTTTGAAAAAAGATTTTGATCTAAAGCTTGCAATGGACAAGTATGATCTCAAGTATTCTCTCAAATTGTAACCTAATGAGTGCTGAAGTGGATATACTTCAGTCTTGACTGATATTATTCAAGTATTTATTATCCAAAAGGTCGCTAAGGCATGTCATTAAAATGAATTTTATAAAAGTATCAAGTTACTCTATTAGAAAGATTTGAGGAAGCTAAATGTGGAAATAGGTATAAAAAATGGCACATCCGCAAAGGTTTGCCCAAAAATAAGTGATTAAATTTACAGAAAAGAACATTTTATGTGGGGTTTTATTTAAACAACATTAGTGTACTTGATATGAAAATTAATTTCACAGTTGGTAATATTCTTAAAATTAAGCATGATTAAATCCAAACTGATGCAATCCTGAATTCTGTTAGGGAGGGATAAAACTTAGTTGCTACAGAGATATGCAAAACATCGCTATATCTAAACAAAATTTATTTAGCCTTTGCTAAAGTTTAAAGCAAACCACATTTAGGGATGGAAATGTTTTAATAATTGGGATTGTGCTCCAAAAAAAGATACGTTTATGTAAACCATAACACTGGCCTTCAAGATCTTGACATATGCTGTACTCTTGCATAACTGTATTTCCATCCACAAATACAAATCTCCTTATCACCCAGTGGCATTGCATACCAATAGTGAACTGGTGCAATGAACTGGTCCTCCCACAACAATTTTGGACTGGGGCCACCACAAAATTTGCTTTGCCACTGATATAACCTATACTTTAATTGCAAAAAGCCCATCCGTCACAACTTTTTTAGACACAAAGGTTTGAAATAGCTGACGTTGCTAGTTATGAAACAAAAATCAATACTTTGGAAAAGAAATCTAGGTTTGATTACAGGAACATTTTCTTTGCCATTTATATTAGAAAAAGTATTTCTAACTTGAACTTTTAATGGAGAAAGAATCATGACATCAACATTTAAAAGACCGCAAGAAAAAAGAACAAACCTTAATTTTACTATTGTCAAGATTTAAAACCATTCTAAGATTGATTTAAATACTTTTTTTAAATGGAGAAATGCTGAAATAATTTGAACATTCTCAATACTGTCTACTGCAAGGCAACAGACACTCCAATTCTAATTAAAAATCTGATGTGGCCAACACATGACTTTCTCCATATTTGGGGTATAGATATTTAAATTATTATGAATAGCATTATAAGGCAAAATTATTATTTCATATAGTAAAAGAATACAGTCATCCTTATTGCCGTAAATTATATTTTGAATATGGTTACAGAATTCACAGCTAGTTGGTGGCGCTGTATACCGGAAATTTACAAATAAGTTAAATATCTCCGAAATGGATGGTTCTACAAAAATTTGTTTCAAACAAAACTTGAAAGAAATATTATTCTCTACAACTTTGGTCCTCATCAATATTACCAAGAACGACATTTTTAAGGAGATATTTGACAGAAACCGAAAACACCGATTATTTATAAATAATTCCTAAACAATAACTGCTATGGAAAATTGTTTCAAATAAAAGTTGTAGGAAATTACATTCTCTTTAATATTTGTATTGAGTAGTATATACAATAATGATGTTTTAACAGAGAAAAATTGAAAAAACTGAATTGGGTTTTGAATAAACTTTGACTTCCTGCTATATTTTAATACAATTGTCCTTCCAGTTATAACCTATTGTTCTCCCATATGGTCCATATAAGCTATTTCCAATGTCTCTTCTCTCAACCATGTTTTTAACTTTTTTTTTAAAAATTATAAAGACCCGTGAACCCTCTCTTCGCCATGCTTCTACCAATGCTATATTATCATCTCTCTCTCAATCATCTAAAAGCTACCCTGACTAAAATCGATCTCTCTCTTATTTATAACACTGTTAACTCTATTTCGGACAATCCCAAATTAGTCACCCAATTCAATCTCCGAGTTCCACCGAAAGTTACTGGGTCCACTTCCCTATTTCACATTCCTACTTTCAAAATTACCCTTGCGCAACATTCCATGCTCTCTAGACTGCTCTCCCTTTTAAATTCATTACCACACATTATTAATCCGTACTTTTTATCTTACGAATCTTTCCTAAAAGAAGCTATGGCATATTTACTTAAATAGATGAATCAATATCTCTGGTCAATGTTTCTGTTAGCCTATGTAAAGTGTTTTATGTTTGCTTTGCCTTTGTCAATTGCCCAACTATTTATGTTTTTCTTTTTTACCTAATTTTATTTCATTTACTGTTGTTGTGTTCACTTTAAATTGGCGCCAACGCTGTATGTGAACCTATTAAATAAATAAATAAATAACTGGTACTGTCCAAAAACTAATCAGCTCTTTGTGCTCCTACCAAAGTGTTATATATGAAATTTGGTAACTATATGGGAAGTACATTTCGAGTTAGACCGCCCACAATCACATACATACACACACACACAGACATCATTCCGAAAATAGTCTAAACATGTTCTAGGGACCTCAAAACATGTATTTCCGTTAAAATCTCGAAGTCGATTTCTTTCATGAAAACAATACTTTCTCTATACTATGTTTATGAAGAAAGTAAAAATGTGATAATATATTATGAACACAAAAATCTGATAAAATGTTAAATGAAAACTAATAAATGCAATTATAAACATGTAACTGTAAAAAATAACAGTAAAACTGCAAGCCAGAATAACACAACTTTAAGAGATAATATTTTCAATGTACACCTTAGCATAACTTATTATGTTCAGCAACTTCAAGAACAGCACCTCATCACAGAAATGCTGACTCAGTTAATCAAAGGTGGTGTAACTTACACTCCTGACTTTGAGGAAGAACATCCTATTCTTTTAAATACTAAAACCCTTCTGTTCTGGTCATATCAGGTTGCAATGGGAATGGAATATCTTTCTAATCTTAAGGTAAGCATGGGGAAAGTTTATTATTGTAGATCATTTAATTGTTCTTACTGTAATTTTTATGCATTAAAATGACTCACGACTTTTTGTGAGCAAACTTTTGATTCACAATTTAAAGGATGATTTTTCTAAAAGTATAATTTTCAATAGCATATAGTATTAAATTTTAATGCAAAGGCATTTTGCAATAAACAACCTAATTCATTAATTACACAATATATTAGTTTAGTCATAAAAATTGTCAAATAAATACTTCTACTGATTTTGTTAAGATAAATAACTAAGCAATTGATACTAATCAAGTGATTACGTCCCATAACTATAGTAATATTACTCCTGAAAATTTTATTGAGTAATATTATTTATATACTCACTGCTTGCCAATATTATTTGAATAATATCACGATGGTCAAAATATACTTTTTCAGATTGTTCATGCAGATTTAGCAGCAAGAAATATTCTTTTGGCAGAAAACAATATTGTTAACATTTCTGATTTTAGCTTGGAACGTAATGTATAAAAGTGTGGATAACAAAAGTGGAAAAGTATGTGTAATTCTAATCCTTATCACCATTATCTTAGATAATATATTATTACATTTCTGAAGACTTCATTATTAAAATTTTTATTACAACTTTCCATGGATTATTTCATCGATAATTTAGGATTTTAAGCCAACCAAATGGATGACAATTAAGTCTACTGAAGAGAGAATTTACTCAACAAAATCTGATTATGGTCATTTGGAATTGTGCTATGGGAATTCTTTACTCTTGAAAATACCCCCTACCCAGGTAAACATTAAATATATGTTAATATATTAATAACAAGACATCAAACCATAATTTTTTCACTCTGGTTCACTCAAAACATAAGGTTTAAGCTCAGTTCCAGTCTCGCTCAAGAAACTATCAGCGAACCAGTTCAAAGTGGATTTTTTAGCTCTGACCTTAAAATATTTTTAGGAAAATTTCATGAACTGATCTATTAATTTATATAATTTAAAAAAATAGACCTTCACTATAACATTTGTGCTATTAAAATAAAGTAATAATAAAAATTGGGGAGGGATACTTTGGTTCTGGGCGAGGCAAAGGGCACGGTAGCATCCGGAGACAACTACCCATTAAAACAAAGCGAGGCGAAGGCTCGTCAATATATCCTTCCATTTGTGGCGCAACAGTCAAGATTATATAACATTGGAAGGATATATTGACGAGCCTTCGGCTCACTTTGTTTTAATGGGTAGTCGTCTCTGGGCACTACCTCACCCTTCGCCTCACCCGGAACCAAAGTATCCCTCCCCGTTGTCCGGTGATTGGTTTTGTAAATGTCGAGACCAGTCAATCAGGTCTGATATTAACTCGATCTACAAATAAAGCATAGTTCCCTCAATTGTTAATCGTGACCTTAGAAACGTGATGTTTTTATGGGAGTTATTTGTGGGGGTATAACAGGACAGTATCCAAAAAATTCCCCTCTGGAATGCCAGAAGTCGGTAGATATTATATTACATATGCCCTGATTCATAACCATCACTACAAACAATACAAAATAATGAAAATTAAGTTAATGAATAACATACAGTAACTTTTCATCTACACTCAAAAAAGCAAAGCGATGACAGAAAGATTGTGGCCAGTTTGTTTATAAATACAGTGCTTAGGTGGGACAGTATATAGCATACCAGTTCCTCTTAAGACAGAAACAATCCCGTCACCTTTTAGTAAATGTTAAATCATACCACTACCTTGTGATTTCATTAACACAAGTGCCCTAGCACTGGAAACTTTCACGTTTGATTTCCAGTCACAATAGGAAGACGTACAGTGAAGTGCCTTTGGCCTATAATATTTTTCAAGGTACTGAAAAATATCAAATCTGAAATAGTTTTCAGCCACATAAAACAGGTGTGCAAAAGATGGTGCTTTCCCATTGGTATATTAGTAAAGGGCTCTATATCAGGTTAGTCGTTAGCCTACCATGGTATATTTTAACACACAGCATATTAACTTCAATAAGCAAATAAATTATAGTCCATATTTTACCACTATATTTATAAAACCAACCTAAAGTTACATATATATAAAACTAGCAGAAATACTCGACGTTGCCCGGAGAAATTTGGTTCAAATTCGATCAAATTCTAGATGACACATGGTGTTTAAGAATTCAATCAGTCACCGTTTTGAATAAAATAAGCAGAGATAAACAAAAACCATTAGCACTAGATATTTAATTACTAATTGCAGAAATGGCTGAAAATGCTTCCCTAAAGGAAGCCATGGGGATTTCAGTATACTCCTCTGAAACTTAATGTCTTCTGCATTTTCCTATAAATAATTATCGACAACATCAATTCACTGAATTTTAGATGCTACTACCTTCGAGTCAATTTTAACAAATTCAGCAAATAAACCGGTCTGAAGCTGATCCCTAATAGCACCCTCTTCCACATTTTCTCCAGGTATAACATCAACATTATATAAGAAAATGCCAGCTTTCTTGAAAGTTTCTAATAGTAGATTCCTTTACCTGCTTCCAAGCTAAATAAATGTAATGTACATACGTCATCTAACACCTTCAGCTTATCTGATTCCTTACCACCATCCAGCAGAAATACTACTTTCTGCACAAGAATATTTCGGTTGTTCACTGTAAAAGTGAATTATTCCTAAATCCAAAGGCTGGGACTCACTAGTGCAATTAGTAGGTAAGAAGATTAATTTTGTCCCTCAAATGCAAAGCAGAGGAATGTGTACGGCTATGACCAAGTAAAAGAAGGATTTTTCCTATTTTAAGCGCCTATCTTAGCATCCATAGCATGGAGATGATCTTAAATATCATCCAAGCTTTAGAATTCGATACATACTTTATCGATAGAGATATTCGTAAAACATCGTGGGCTTTACCAATAACTAGTGGTTGTAGCTTTTCACCGCCATCAGCATTCGTCAACAACAGTTGTAAGTCGTTAACTTTGTTTTCAGCCATGGCAGTTTTCTCCCCTGAAGCAGTTTTACCTGTAAGTACACTGAAAAATAACCCAGTTTAGTCCAATTTAAAAATATTTCTTAGTTTATATCCTCCAAAAAGTTTTAATAACGAATCCTTCCAGCCTGCTACTGCAACAGCATCCACACTCTCACCACATGAAATCTTATAAACAAGTATTTTCATGAATCTATCTATCCAGCCATTAGATGCTGTGAAGTCGTCAATTCCTAAACTCATTGAAATATGCAACTTTCTCCCGTAACACAACACCATTGATGGGCAAATTAAAATATCTTGCATTTTTGAACCACTTTCAGCATTTCCTACGTTTCTTCGCATCTTGAATTTTTCACGTACATACGTTTTCTTGCCAAAGGGCCACACTGCTCTGCATTTCTTTTAATCATTTCACGGTTTCTCACTATCGTATTTAATGTTGAGATAGTTTTTTTGCCAACGAAACGTTCGTTCCAACATGTCTATCAACTTCATCTAAAATTCGTAATTTCTCCTCAACAGAAAGTCTTTCTTACTTTTTGTTTCCATTTTCGACTTACAGAATTACTGATTTACTAAAAATTCTACGGTAAATTTGCAGT
Source organism: Uropetala carovei (assembly GCA_036926305.1). Lineage (NCBI taxonomy): Eukaryota > Metazoa > Arthropoda > Insecta > Odonata > Petaluridae > Uropetala > Uropetala carovei. The sequence continues at coordinate 2,111,728 of JAXCHB010000164.1, forward strand.
TTTTGAAATCCACAATATACTCAAAGCTTTGTTTATGACTTAGCGCGAAACCACTAAGAAAGATCAAAATGGCTGCCTATACCGGTTTCAAATGGCGGGAAATGCAAATGTATTTTGCGGAAAAATTAACAGTAATTAACAGAAAAATTAAAGGGACCAAAAAATATGGTGTTAAATGGAGGAAAACGTAAATTACGATAACATAAATACGAGGTTTCACTGTAATGCATATGTAAAATTTACGAAGCTCATGAACTATTCTACATTCAAAATCACGGCATACCATACCACTTATTTTTTCTTCCACCTCAAGCACTGTGCATATATATTTATAGCCCTGTGGACACCAGAATTTGGAGAGTCGATGGGGATGTCGTTTCTTCAACACCCCCACTGGCTTTCCGCAAAACCTTGTTGCCATCATTATACACACATCTTCATAACATTTTTATAGCCACCACTTAGAAGTGATGATACATATAATTATCCTGGTTCTATTTTAAACTGAAAATCAGGCTCCTGTTTTAAAATTATGCATATATATTTAATGCGACAAAGGATTTTGTTTGTTAATATTTTGAAAAGAAATTTCATTAGAGTGGAACTGAAAAATGAATTCCAGAAGTAAAAAACTATTAAATGCCAAATTCAAACAAAGAACTAGGTGAGATTTTATTCTTCCCTGGTACAAAAATTGAAATTCAGCCAGACATTCCTTTAAAATATCATAATAGATGTGTTTGAACACAGTATTCCATAAGTTAGCTATGAAAATAAAATTTCAATGAACCCTTTATAAGAAGTTTTCCATGTGACCTGGTGTTACAAACTTCTTATTAGGGATATCTTCTCAAGAGAACAATTTTCCTTGAGAAGTTCATAATAAACAGAAATATCAAATATATGGAACTTGAGGAGTAAAAATAAATATAAAATAAAGAGTAAATGAACCAGAAAAAAGTGCTCACACAACTAACCATAGGGAACACGTAAAAAGTATGCACCGTTCACAGTAAATGCATCTGCACTACTAACTCAATAACTAAGAGAAGTGAGGAATGTCATGTATTCCCTTACGTCAAGATATTGAGCCGTAGGACTCTTTGAAGTGGCCTTTCTCATTCTACGTATTGTGAACAGATCTCTTTCAATATACACTGACTCATAAATCCAAACTTTTGGTTGAAAGGCCCAAATAAAATACACAGGCTAAAGCAAACATCTGATATTCTTTTCATTAAGAAATGCATTCACTCAAAGATAGGAGTTGCCTCAGCATATCTTTGGGATTTTCCAAAGGAAGGAACAACACTAATTGCATGGCAAAAAAATGTATTTACAAAATTTCAACTCATTAGAAAAAATAAGAAATACAATAAAACTTGACAAATAAAAATAATTATTAAGCCCAAAACTTTCTCTTTTAAAATATACCAAGGTTTTTAAGATAGAAGAAATTTCAGTAAAAAATAAAGAAAGCTAGAGATGACACACGCCTTATATATACATCGGATGGCAGCATACAGTTTTTTCATTCAACATATGTATAGGGTAATGGCCAGTGGCAAGTTTCCAAAAATTTAACAACCAGTTCTCTCACATAATATAGAACTGCCAAAAATTTAACAAAGGGTTCTCTCTTTTTATTCTTTCTTAATGAGAAAACAAAAAATATTTTTGAAAATGTACACATTTTAAATTGTTTATTACTGTTATTTTTACAGTCGTCTATTTACATATAAAAATACAAATTTCACAATAAGTTGTGGGTCTTGTACAATAAATATATAATTTTATTTAATATACATAACATAATTTTAAATTTGGGTTTAATTGCAAAATTTAGTGCACAAAAAGGTAAAAATGACTATTATAATTTTTTCACATAAATCACTTAATGTATATACTATATCACTTTTATTTAAAACAAAGATACAAAAAGTATTTGTAAAAAATGTTATGATAAGTATACTGCAAGAAATTAACATCTTTCTATATTAACCTGAGATATTTTAGGAGAGCTTATCGTTTCAAATAATGTCCTTAGAATGAGTCGGCAATTGTAAATTAACCATAGTAAACACGAAATAAAATGAAAAGCAATCACGGAATAGCTAAGTAATATCGCTATATTACAGGGTTTTATAAATCATATTCAGATAATTGATGAAAACAATAACTTTCTTAAGACTTAAAAGCAATTAAGTAAATTGTAAATGTTTTTCAAAACCATCTATCGAAAAGCGTACGTTATAGGACTAAGAATTCAATTTCCAAATTGCCTCTTGGTTTTCATCGTGAATTTTATATTTTGAATAGCGAACTTGAGTATCTTCACAACCATGATCAAATATATGGTTCGGGATTCCATAAATTTTGTGGTTTACCTAGCAAAGTAATGGATATAAAGTCCGAAATATGTTCGCGTGATAAACTTGCTCTTTTAAAACTGCAAATATTATTCAAGGAAAATGCTCTTTCAGCTTCTGCGGTACTAATTGCTATCGTTTTCGCAATATTTTTTGCTTTCTTAATTGTTATAGGGTCGGGATGATTATTAAATTTGATATTATTTTCCACATAATCAGGAAAATCGTTTATATTGATCTCAAATTTCAATAATGAGTTTAAACGATGAAGTTTTTCCTCTCCTGACATCCAGGGTAACATTATTTCTCTTATATTCCATGAATTAGGATCCACAATGTAGAAAATCAACAAAACACTGGAACTAGATATCTCTTCCCGTATTCCAAAATCCTCAATCTTTGCACTAAAAGACACATCCACTCCTTAAATTTTTGCATGTGAACTGTTCCTTAACAATACATAATAAGCTAGTATACAAAGCTAGTATACATTGGGGAATTCTCTCCATTCCAAAACTGAATAATTTGTCGACATTGCCTAATAATTTGAGTTGGATGGAAGCAGCTACATTTTACTCTCAATCTCGTGCTAAGAAAAACGTTAATTAATAAATTAATGAATCAATAATAGCAATTGAGTTGTTTTATGATCATACTTGCTGTTCTTTATTGAATAGAATTTGTACACAACAATTAGAAGATTGTATGCAACGCGTTCTACATAAATCGAATTAAACACGCTCCTCCAAAAGCCAAATGTTACAGAAAAAATTATTTAAAAACAATGAGTATTATATAACTAATTCCATAAAATCGATTAAAATGTTTCATTTGTCATTTATTTGGGCCTTCAATTTTCTTTAGAGCCTTTTAAACGTCATAAGCTTCAGGCACACGAACATTTTTGGGATGCAGCAAAAACGTGGAAAAAGAACTCCACGAAGACAGCATTATATGGTGTTATTTTCGCGTAACCTCACAGGAATTTCTTTAAATAATTCATTACAAATGTTTAATATGAATGTAGAGAAATATTTTCCAATATAAAATGTCTTTTATACCGCATTAATTAATTTAAAAAATGTTTCTGAAGCCCTAGTTAACAAACGGTTCACTAAGTTGACATTAAATCTAACAACCGGTTCTCACGAACCGGTCCCAACTCACCACTGGTAATGGCACATTAAGCAGCTTTACAAATTTGAAATTATATAGAAAATATATAGAACCTCTGTTTCTCTGAAGAAAAAGTTTTATTTATTAATATCTACATCATCAAGGAACATGTAAAAAGGTTACAAAGAACAATATTTTCATTATTATTTTTAAGGTTAATTAAAAAAATACAAAAAAATTAGTAATTGGCATACATGAATCCAGTTCTCGGTATATTAACCTCCAGTTTTTTGGCACCCAGTTATCTAATGAAATTTATTGATTAAATAGCATGGAAACATCTGTAGCATACATATAAACTAGAATCTACCTCATAACTTTTTTTCTATCATATAAAAGAATCAAAGAACTTAAAAATAACATAACATACATTTGTTAATATAAGTGAAAGGTGAAAATGTTTGAACTTGAATCGTAAATATCACTCTCCAATTTCTTTCCCAACATTAAGACATATATGACAAACATATATAATATTTATCATCAGGTGGTACAAGATTCTGAGTTTTAGGAACAAATTTATGGTGAAATTTTCTTTCACATATGGAGCATCAGAGAATAAAGTTAGGAGCTTGAAATTTTACCAGCAGCTTCAGGTTGATCATAGGAGTTGCAGTGCGAAATATAATTCTAATCGGCCCACGGGGTCGTGACCCCAGAGGTCACGTATCGGTCGGTCAAAATTTCAGTTTCTTGAGGATATCTCAGCAACCATTGGACCGATTTTGATGAATCCTACACCAATATCAATGTTTTGATGATATACATTTTCTAGCTGAAAATGGACAAAATCAGTACACTGGGTCAAAAGGTCTTAATGTAATGGCCGGATCAAAGTTTGGTTTTTTGAGTATATCTCAGCAACGAATTGAAAAATATAAATTTTTCATCAGTTATTTCTGTAAAACATAATTTTAGCATTTATGGCATTATTGAAGTATAGACATTTACTAACATTGAATATCTTACGTAAAAATTGTTGTTTAAATTGGTGTTTATTTCATTGAAATATTTGTTTTTAATTATTATCTTCTAATCTAACATAGAAAGGAGAATGTTTGTAAGTTTGTTCGCTTTGAATGCTTTTAATACAAGATAGGGAGGGAGAGAGATGGATGGTAACAGAGGGGGGAGATGGAGAGAGGGAATTAGAGGGAAGGGGTGGGGATAGGGAGGGTGGGAGATGGAGGGGGAGGGAGGAGGGTGGGAGATGGAGGGGGAGGGAGGGAGAGGGAGGAGGGAGGGGAGAAGGGAAGGAGAGGGTGGAAAGGAGGGGGAGGGAGTTTATATGTTATTTTCCTAAGATTTTCTTCCTTCATTAGTCTAAATAGGAAAATGCGGAGCAGTTTTCTTCATTTTTGCTTTATTCGATGGGTATAACTGTGTACTATCTTATTCTTGCAATCCAAGAAGGTGATGCTGGAGGGGGAGGAGTGGTGGGTGAAGGAGAGCATAGGGTGGGAAGAGAGGTGCTGTAAAAAGGACTGGAGTGAGTCAGGTCCATGTGTCCAAAGAAGAAAAATGTCATCAATATACCTTAGCCACAGGAGTGGTCTAGGGTGTACGTCAAGGAAACGTTCCTCCCATTCACCTAGAAAGACACGCATATGAGGATGCCATGCATGTACCCATCGCAGTACTACCTTTTATTTGTAGGTAGTGGCACCCTCCAAAGGTAAAGTTGTTCTTGTGGAGTACTATTTCCGCCAGCTTCATTAGGAAATGGGAGGAGGGTCTTGCATCGGTGGTCGCGAGTCAAGTGATTTTTTCAGGGCGGACAGTCCATCATGGTGGGGGATATTTGTATAAAGGGAGCAGATGACTATAGTTGTCATGATTGTGTTAGGTGGGAGGGGGGAAGGGAGAGATTTTAGGCATTGAAGAAAGTGGTTAGTATCTTGGATGAAAGATGGGATTTGACAAACGAAGGGTTTAAGGTGGGAGTCCACAAAGGCAAAGATGCGTTCTGTCAGAGAGTTATAACTGGCAACTATTGGACAGCCGGGGATATTTGGTTTGTGGTTTTTTGGGAGAAGGTAGAAGGTTGGGGTGCGGGGTTTGTTGGGAATCATAAGGGAGATGGTGGGATCGGGAAGGCCTTCTTGTTTTCCCATGGATGGCAGATATGTGGCTATTTCAGTGGCGGTCGGTGGGGTTGGAGGGGAGAGGGAGGTAGAAGGTTCGGTCGGATAGTTGGCAGAGGGCTTCATCGTTGTAATGGGAGCGGTCCATTACTACCGTGGTCGTCTGTTTGTCCACGGGGAGAATTACAATGTTGTGGTTCCGTTTAAGTGTCAAGATGGCGTGTCTTTCTGCTTTTGTCAAATTGTCATGGTGGTCGAGGAGGTCGGGAAAATCGGGCTGGGCGACTGAATATATATATATATATCATCATCATAGGTAGTCTGTCCGTTGACAGGTCCATGATTATTCTAGGTTAAACTTGGTTCTCCATATACTCCTATTTTCTGCAGTTTTCTTCATGTCTTGATAGCTCTCTTTCCCTTTCAAGTCATCTACTAGCTGAAACCTTTTCCTACCTCTTTCTCTTTTTCCATCCAGTTTTCCTTCTAGCACTTCTTTAATCATGCACTCTCTCCTCTAGTAATGCCCAATCCAGTTCGCCTTCCTCTTTCTGATAGTCTGTATAATCATTCGCTTCTCTCCTATTCTTCGTAGTACTTCCTCATTTTTCACCCTATCTGTCCATTTTATCTTCAGCATTCTTCTCCAGGTCCACATTTCGAAGCTTTCCAAGTATTTAATATCATTTTTCCTTAGCGTCCATGTTTCTGCTCTGTACAAAGCTATACTCCATACATAGCATTTTATCAACCTCTTGCGGATTTCCTGCTTTATATTTCCTGTTAGCAGGAGTTTCTTTCTTCTGAAAGCGGCTTTTGCTTTTGTTATTCTAGTCCTGATTTCATCTGTACATTTTTCTTCCCTCGTTATGATGCTTCCAAGGTATTTATAATCTGAAACTTGTTCTAATGGCTTTCCTCCAATACTTATGTTCAAATTTTCTTCTTCTTTACTTGATATTCGCATAACCTTGGATTTTTCTGTATTAATTTCCATACCGTATTTTCTACCTGTTATCACTAGTCTATTTATCACTTTCTGGAGTTCCTTTTCCTTTCTTGCTAGAAGTACTTGATCATCCGCATATTTCACTGTTCTTATAATCCTTCCTCCGATTTTGAAATCTCCCGTGCCTTCTAATGCTTCCTGAATTAGTCTCTCTCCATATATATTGAATAGAATGGGCGATAGACAGCAGCCCTGTCTTACTCCTCTACCGATATGTACTCCGCTGGTGTCTGTATTCTCCAACCTGACCTTTACAACTTGATTCAGATATAGATTCCTGATCAGTCTCCTGTCTTTCCAGTCTACACCTATATCCTTTAATATCCTCATCAGCAGTACCCAATTTACTCTATCAAAGGCCTTCTGCCAGTCAACGAAACATATGCAGCAATCTTGACTGTACTCTTTTGCCCTTTCTGATATGATTCTCACTACACCGATAGCATCTCTGGTTCCACGTCCTTTTCTGAAGCCGAATTGATCTTCCCCTAGCATTTCTTCGGCCTTTTTCTCTAGTCTTTTATTAAGAATCCTCGTCATGATCTTCGAAGTGTGTGACAGTAGGGATATCGTTCTGTAGTCCTTACACTGCATTGCCTTTGGCTTCTTCTTTAGAGGGATCATTGTTACATCTAAGAAATCCTGAGGCCACTCTCCCAAGTCGTAAATCTTGTTAATTAGTTTCGTAATCACTTTTAGTCCTTCCAATCCCATGACTTTAAGTACCTCTACCGGTATTCCATCGCTGCCTGTAGCTTTTCCTTTCTTTAGTTCCTGTATCGCCTTTTCTACTTTGCTTTTCATAATACTTGGTCCCAAGTTGTCTTTTGCAATGCAATTCTCTTCTTCCAGTTCCATTTGTACCGATCCTGTCTGCTTTTTGTATAGTTCCTTAATGTATTCTTCCCATACCTGTGCTACAATCTTTGGTTCTGTGACTATTTTCCCATCTGTATTAATAATTCCAAATATATGTATATATACAGACACACGTACATATATATTAGAAATGTAATTACCCTCACATTTTTAGTATCAAATAAGTACACTTAACAGCCAATATAAATAACAATTTTCTCCTGAATAACAGGAACTGCAAATGTTAGTCAAATCTGTTTCATGCTAATGTAGTATATAGGACATGTACAGCACAATCAATAATATATGCTTCTTTTCTTAAACATGCTATTTCAAAACATAAATTAATTTTTTCTAAAACACAGTTAAATACATTCTTTAAATCATTTAACCATTTGAAAATCTATTTCTTTACAACAGGATAGTCAAGCAGGGATGTTGGAAAGCTGAACCAAAAGCCCGCCCACACTTCACAGATTGGAGAAACATTAGATCAGGGCTCCAGAAATCCGCTCGTCCACTCGCCATGGGTGAGTTAACGGAGACCAGTGTCGAGTAAATTTTCAGCCTCTTTCAAGATGCATTTTAAATGTATTATGTTATTTCTTTGCATAATTCACACAACATCATGCAGCCAAGAAAAGACACACTGGAGGGCATAAGAAGCCCTCACGGAAATAAACTATATGTTATCTGTGTACATCCTAAATCCATCTAAAGCAAAGAGTGTTACTGTTAAGGTGTTGTACGAATTAAATAATACATTGTTTTTGTTTCACCATCATAACATTTAATATTGAGGTTTTTTAAACATCACCTATAAAATACTTATATAAAACAGGCTGCAATACTATGAGCGAGTAAATATTTTTTGTGTCGAGTGGATTTCATTTGTATTTTTGGAGCCCTGCATTAGATGACGAATTAAAAAAAGTACGCAAAATTTGCAATGCCATCTTCTAAGATGTAGCATGTAAATTGAGACGGATTAATGTAAATGGAAACAGGAGGGTATTTCAGTTATCAAAGACTAAAAGAGTGCTTATATTTTTAAGTTTTCATTTAAAAATTATACTAAAAAGATGAAAATGTTTTTCATAAGTTGTGTGATGATGATGCTTATTTCCAAGTTTTATTCAAAACTTTGATCATATGGAATCTTGATTCCAGGGAAAAATTTTAAGGAAACTATTTGTTAAATAAAAGAATTGGGTAGACTTACATGGTGAGTAAATGTGTAAAAATACATTTCCAAGCTGAAAAAACATAGTTGCCTTATACAGAGTTCACTTGTGGTAAGTCAAGAAGTTCCCAGACTGTCCGACATAGATATCTATATCTACAATTCACTCTGCGAGCCACCGCAATGGTGTGTAGCAGGGGGTGCAATAGCACCAAGGGAAAGCGCATAATAATGAATAGTATCACTCTATGTCGGCTGATTTCTTATCGTAACTTCTGTTCTGCTCAGCTATCGTTCTAGGGAAAAACGAGCCTTTATACCTCTCAGTCCTACAGGCTATATCTCTTATTTCACAAGGATGGTCCATTCTCCCAATATAAGTTGGCGCTCTTATTATTTCTTCAACATCGCTGGAGAATATATGCGTTCTAAATCTTTCAAGAATTTTTAACCTAGAGCGTGATCGGCGCTCAGTTAGTGATTCCCATCCTAAGTCCTGTATCAAGCCTGTAACACTTTTGTTTCTATCGTAACAATTTTTGACAAATCTAGCGACTTTTCGCTGCACTCTTTCTAACTTTGAGATTGATCCTTTCTTGTACGGATCCCATATGCTCAACACGTACTCTAATATCAGTCTTACTAACGTGAAGTAACATGTCTCTGACTTTTTCCTCACTTTTACCTACTATGAGTTTGATGAATCCTAGTTTCTGTTTAGCCTTCCTGCAAATACTTTGTATGTGCATATCCCATGAGAGGTTGCTTGTTAAAGTAACGCCTAAGTATTTTATGGAATCGGCTAGTTTTAGCTGGATGCCTTCAACAGTGTAATTTGTCGTGTCAATGTTTTTGTTTCCCCAGAATCTCATAAAGGAACATTTTCCTAAGTTCAATTCTAACTGCCACTCTTTACACCACTCGAGAATTGCATTTAAGTCGTTAGAAAGTAATAATTGATCATTAGGACTGTTAATCTCTCTGTAAGCTACTGTATCATCTGCGAATAACTTGATTTTACTTTTAATAACCTTATCTAAGTCGTTTATATATAAAAGGAATAATAGGGGGCCGATTACACTTCCCTGTGGAACACCTGAGGCTACGCTGACTGAATCTGATTTAAATCCATCTATAACTACTATTTGTTCACGGTCATTAAGAAAGTCCCTGATCTACTCGATTATCTTTCAATTTATTCCACAGTCATTTAATTTCTTCACTAACTTAATGTGTGGAACTTTATCGAAAGCCTTCTTGAAGTCGAGGAAAACTGCATCTGAGTCTTACGGTCTCCTGATCTTAGCATATCGTGAACGAACATATCATATGTACTTTATTATCAAGTACTAACCTTTAACTATACAAGGCAGTGGCGTAGCAAGACGAAGCCGGGCCCTGGTTTGAGAATTCTTTACGGGCCCCCCCCCTCTCCTCCAATATATATGTTTTGTTTATTTTATTTTTAAGGGGAAAATTTTTATGAAATGTTTCATGATCTCGAATTCTTTTAATTGTATTTAGCAATTCTTGTGGTTTAAAATGACACAAAAAGTAAAATTTTGTATACGTCGACCACGGGCCTTCTGGCCCCCTCGAGCTCCGGGCCCTGGATCGACTGATCCATCGGATCCATGGTCACTACACCACTGATACAAGGCAACATAATCCATTCTTATTTTATTACTAGTTTCTTTGTTATAAGCTGTTGAGTATTGTCGGTATTCATGAAATTTTGAAGTTACCTTTGGCAGTGAGGGAAAATTTATTGCAGCAACACAGAAGGTGCTGCATACCAATCCAAAAGAAGCGTCTCACATACTCTAGAAACAAAAAACTGACATCAATTCCTACTCAAGAATGGGAGACACGTGAATACTGGAAGCTGGGGAAATCCCTCTATGACAGCGCTGGCCAACCTCCCTGTTTTTTTTTCTTTTTACGATTGAATCACAACGTTAAAAAATGTTTAAAATTTCAAAACAATAAAAAACTACTAATGGTAAAACCAAATTCATAGGCTATTTTCATTCCACCTGGGGTGAAAAATCACTAAAAGGAAAAAAAACATTATTTTTTTACGTTCTCATTTTTTGTCTTAACTATATGGCCACCTTATGTAGGAGGCGCTGAGATTTTTTAAGTTTGAGGTAAAGAATGCAATAAATAGTCTGGAAATACTGGTGGCCACATGCACTTATTCTCAGTAAGATCTGGAGAGAAGTAGGTTAGATCAGCAGGATTTATGGAAATTCCTTTATTCGTTGAAGAAGCTTTTAAAAATTGTGATCAGGACATATATTTTTTAGTAAACCAACTCTTAAAAATTCTTTTGATGTTGCCAATAGGTGCTGCATCTACCGAGAGAAGCTTTTCTTCATTGCGACGTTTAAAAACCTATTTTAGTGAGTACTTGAACCGTACAAGTGATATTGAAGAAGAAGAGCAAGTGCCAGAACCGAGTTTTTATCATGAGAGTGAAATCAACTGAAATGCGGGTGTATGGTTGGAAAACATCATTTTTTATAGTTTACAACCAATATTTTTTTTAATTATTCAGTTGATTCCTAATTCGACTGCTGTAGGAACCAATGACGAAGAAAAAAACAAGAATTTTCAGAACTTGAAAAAAAATATTCTAAACCCTCAGTCAATTTTGAGTTTTTTCAGTACACATTTGTATTCATTTATCGATAAAAAAACTTCCTCACATTGTTGAGTGTCTGTTCTAATAAATGGCCAAAATTGAAATCCAAAAATGAAAAGGATATTACGGTAATATCCTAACAGTTTAAGACTCAAGAGAATAGATAGTCATCAAAAACGCTTCTGGAAACTGGTCCAAGTTGCAATGAATCACCCTCATATTTATCTTTAGGATATAGTGATACCATAGCTTATATATATTTAGATGGTCCCTGAGACTTAAGAAATGGTAATCGTAAGTGGGCCAGAGAAAAATAATTACAAAACCATCTATCTCTCTGTCTATCCAAAATAAGTGTGAAGTCCTGCTTCGGGTTGCCAGATCTTCATGTCTCACCCGAAGTCTTTGTGGTTATCGCTCATTCTTCGGGTTACACTTTTGTTTTGCCAGTATATTTGCTTAGACTGGATCTCACTTGCAAATGATATTTTGCCTACGGGCCAGGAGGGTTTGCAATTGAGTTGAAGTATCTCCTGCAATCTAGCCTTACTCGAACCAATTTCCAATTCAAATATATTTGTTGCATGCTTGAGTTTTCCAGAGTCACCCTAATGGGGTAGCAAAACAGGGAATTGCCCCCCCTCCCTCCAAAATGCTAAATTGAGTACAGAAGACCATGTAAACCTCTCCTCCATGGAACTTGGCAGCAATAAAAAAGGTCATATGCCCCAGACTGGGGATGTTACCCCCCCCCCCCCCCCCTTAGGGGCAACAAGATCCCCTGCCCCCAGGCACCAAAGACCCTAGCTACACCACTGGATACTTGACATGCTCTAGAATTAAATTAATTTTTAATTACATTCCAAATTTTAAAAATTCTGTATATTAATAGGACAAAGAAGAAATTAGTATTGACTCTGAACATAGTAATGATGAATCTGAGATAGTCAATCTATGAATATGTTGTGGGAGGAATGCTGTTTTCATAGAAAGGTGAGAGAGTGATCAAGTTTGGAATGTGCACTGTCTAAGTAGCTAATTATTTTTCATGACTAAAACTAACAATATTGTGGTATTTTATTTATAGATGCTACGTATTATGGCTTATCTCTTGCCTCTAGTAAATGATAATTAGCTATTGATAGCAATAACTCTAAAATACAAATTCTAGTAACACTGTTCAAAAGAAATTGACCAAAATTGATTGTGAAGTTAGCTATGAACAGAAATTAACTTTTCTTAAATAGAGCAACCAATATTCTACCACTGGACATTAATGATAAATCTAACTGGAAAAACATGGTATCATTTACAAGTTTTCTTAAAAATTACGAAATCCAAAAGAATCTCACTTAGTTTTCATTTTTCGTACCACAATAAACATTGATAAATTTAAATCATTCAAATATAAAAGTCTAAAATTTAAAATAGCTCCATAAAAGTCAACAAATGAGGATATAACATTTCCTGTGGAATAAAGATGAAAATAATTTCGGAGGCAACAGTGTCATAGAAACCTCATATCCTGCACCGAATTTCCTTGAAATCGGCCGGAAGCCAACATTTCCCATTTTAGAACCGGGTATTTATACAGTATCTGAATACGCGGAGCTATTTAGTAGTGTTTCACGAAACTGCGACCTGACTGCAAAGGTAAACTATAGTAATAAGGCAGATATCAAATATGTATGCATATTTGATTTTATCATCTTCCTACACTTTAAACAATGAAAATAACACGCTTTTTAATGGCTATTTAACAATGACAGAAATGTGTAGAGAAAATTTTTAACTTGAGCGAAACACGAACCCGGGTCTCCCACTTGCCGGGTAGGTAGACAACTTGCATGTTTTCAACTAAAATCTCTGGAGAGAGAAAAATTTTGAAGTTACACGTAAAATGCGAGACCACTAGAATGAAACTTTATACAGCGATTTAAAACGCCCCTCTTTCAATTTGTTAACAAAAACATAATAAACTCATGTGTACATTTCTTCTTGCCTTAATCACTTTTAAGTTTCCGCCTGATCCCATCTCCAATAAGTTTCGCGCTGTCACACTTTCCTATACCATGGAAGAATAATAATGATAATAATATTCTTCCATGCCTGTACCTTTGCCTGCATAATTCCAGCGCATGCCGTAATTCACTTTTCTAGGATGTAATCATGTAATGCAGTTTAAAGTACATTTCCATATCTTGGTTTTTTCTTTCATTTCTTTACTATATCACTAAAAACTGCCAATTCTCAACCGTGCATAGTTAAATAGAAAATAATCCCATAACTAATAGTAAAAAAAAGTGACTTCAAACGATTGTTTATCAATTTTCTTCATCGGCTTTTTTCTGCAAATTTTTCTAACAGCATCAGTATAATTATCATTTATTGAAATTTTATCTTACGTTTTTCCTGTGAAATTGTTATAGTAAATAGTATGTATTTTAAACTTAAAAGCAATTTTTCATCAGGACTTCGTTACATTTTTTGGCAGAACTTCATTTTAAGGTAAGATTTTACGCATGATATTCTTTTGCATTTCGATCATTATTTCCCTCTGAGTATGTAAGTAGTTCCACTGTGCATTATAAAATTGTTATCACCGTTGTTTTTTGTCGAAGAGTAATGACTTCGGTAAAGAATTAGATATTGAATTGTCGTCTTCTTTGAAAATATGCACACTCGATGTTAATTTTAGTGGAAATTTTCTCTACGCCCAAATTTTAAAGATTAGTTTTAAGCTAACCGCTATTCACCGGTGTAATTACCCGTTGACGCTCACTTTTTAAGCCAAAATTATGCTGTTGGCAACTTGGTATTTCATTCCCAACTGTAATTAAGTTTAAGCGTTAATGGTCGTGTTTTTATTTTTGAATTTCAATTCCATTATTGTAGACTGATATTATATTATTATATTTTAGGAATTTTAAATGTTTTACATTGGATATTTTTTCAGTATAAGTATAATATTATGAGAAAAATTTTGAGAGAAATAATATTTATTAAGCATACGTCACAAAGGCACCAACTTACCTATTAGTTTTTTACTCCAGGAAGAACTTGAGAGATCGAAGTAATAGTTGGCAACATAAATTGACAAAGAACTTCGATATGCGAATAAATGTGTAAGAAATACTAACCTATGAATCCACTGACAGACATTATCTCGGTAATATTTCAAGTTACGTGTACAGATATATTTTTTGTACATGCTCATCCTGCAAATAAAAGTACCCTTTTAAAACTTAACACTTGTTATATTAATTCATGGCCTTTTTCTTTCGTGTCTTTTTAGCTTAAATGAGCTTTACAGGCAAAGATGAGACAACCAAGCTCTTGGGTGAAGTTGAAATGGATGAAGGAAATTGGTATGATGAATCTCAAAAGGATGGAACTGTTGATGGGACACAAACCTTCCCTCACACTTACGTTGTTCTCAAGTTTTCCATAAAGGCAACTGGTGAATGCATTGAATGGTTAGCAAGAAGGATTCAGGGGCCAAGGGATGAAGGTGGCGCAGAACTTTTAGTTAGGAGACAGCCTTCATATTGTGATAAAGTGAGTTTTATGTCAAGGTATGGTATATATTTATTCATCTTTTAAACTATTTTCTTGTAAATACACAATTTATATCATATTTAAATAAATATAACTTTATTATCGACACTACTTAAACACAACGTAAAGTGTTGGTGTAAGTTCTATGGATGCCAGCATATGTTGGACTATAAGAAATCCTGGAAAGCAGGAGAAAAATTCTGCCTTGACAGGAATCAAACCCTGGTCTCCCACTTGCCGGGTATATATTTGGCCACTGAGCTACCAAGGCAGCCTAATCCTGTTTCAGAATTGGTTATTTCTCTCATTTGGAGGTTGGGCTAGCCATGCTAGTGTAAAATTTCCCCATCAGATACCCTCAATGAGGAATGAGTAAAGAAAGAAAGAATTTACATCAACTTTCCTTAGTGGCTATCTCAAAATTCTGATGTAATTGGATTTTCTTTGGCATTTGTTAGGGGAATTTGACACTAGCATGGCTAGCTCAACCTCAATGTGAGAAAAATATTCAGTACTTTTCTATTAACGGGGAGCCCAAATTAAAATCATTTAAACAATATTAAATTATTAAAGAAAGGTACTGTTGCTAACCCATGACTGATTGGCCGGTCTCTACATTTACAAACCCATTCACCGGACAATGTGGAGGGTTTCTTTGGTTCCGGGCGAGGCGAAGGGCACGGTAGCGCCCTGAGACGACTACCCATTACAACAAAGCAAGCTGAAGGCTCATCATTATATCCTTTCAATGTTGTATCCTCTTGATTGTTGTGCTGCAAATTGAGAGGATGTATTGACGAGCCTTCGCCTCGCTTTGTTGTAATGGGTAGTCGTCTCCGGACGCTACCACGCCCTTCGCCTCGCCCAGGACCAAAGAAACCCTCCACGTTGTCTGGAGATTGGGTTTGTAACTGTAGAGACCGGCCAATCAGTCATGGGTTAGCCACAGTCAAACAAGATATAATAAATGACCTTATTTAAGTCATTGTTGTATTTGTAAATAACTACAAAACATAAACATTAACAATAAGCGTAGAGAATTTGGGCTCCCCGTTAATAGAAAAGTACCAAATATTCTATTAGTCTGCTTCAGTAGTTCAGTGGTAGAATATCTGCCTGGCAAGTGGAAGAACCCGGTTTGATTTCCAGTTAAGGCAGAATTTTTCTTCTGCTTTCCAGAATTTCATCAAAACTTGTATTATTGTAAATATGATATTTCATTCTGAAATAAGATTATTTATAATATAATTTATTCTCTCAAGTGAGTCTTGATAAATGCTACTTTAGCCGTTTCCATATGCTTTAAAACAAGGATGCATTAATTCGTTGAAGATTGAATCAATAAGTTATATTTTTAGAGACTCGGAAGTTTTAGGTGGTTCAGTTATTCTTTGTTTCCTGTATTTTCCTCCCATATCCCTAAGAGAATTCTTGTTTTATTAGAAAATGAAGATATTATGCAAAATCCAGTAGGGAGGTATAGTTTGGGAAAACCAGCCATGAAAGGCAGGCCTACAAATGATCTACCATGAATACTAGAGGCACAAACTTGGTCATATCCTATCTAAAAATACTGAACATGACAAAATATGTAGTATATACAAAATACAACCTGTGAAAGTAATCAAGATTTTAATGTAATCTTTATTAAGTATCATTTCCTTAAACTTAGTGCTACATCAGGTGTTTTGTACTGGAATAACAGTGATATGTGTAGAATTTCAACCCATTGTGATAAACCTTCTGCATAATATGATTACTTACTTAATCTCTTATATGCAAAAAATGTTTGTTAGGATGTTCTTAGTTAGTTGAAGTAGGTTAGTGAATGTGCTAATTTATATATTTTCCATCATCATTGTATACCCTAAAGAAAAATTCTTAAAAGACTGGCTTGGAAAAATATTGATCATTATGAAAAAATTAATATGTCCTATTGGGCAAGCATTAAGTACTGTCCGATTCAAAAAGACGTGCAATCGGGATGGTTTGTTTCTTTCCCAACTTGTTAGCATTGCAGTCCCTATGTATAATATATCATTTCAAAGATCCATTATTGTACTTTTCTGTAGTATAAATATATATTTTGTAATAATTGATCAGAATTTTTTTGAACGTGAAATGTTTTGAAAAACGTTTTTTTTTTGGGCCCTTCGGCCCATTCTGCCACTTTTGACTTACTCTGTAAAAAAACTAATAATGCTATGATAACCAAATTTCATTTTAATATTAGGTGGACTCTTAGGAGCAATCTTGCGACGTTTTATTACATTAGCATATTTAGTTTATTATAAACAATAGAAAACATAAAAAATTGAACTTCTCACTCAATTTTTATTTTTTGGCTATGAAAATTATATCATCCTCTTTGCAAAAAAATATCTACATTTCTATGATCCAAGAATAATGAAAATATATGTTACGCATTAAAAACTGCTTTTTATCTGCGAGGTATTAATTTAGTTGAAAGCATTGTTGCCAAGCATCTCCTCTCATGCCCGCACATGTTCAAATCGTATGAGATATTGTCCATTGCCTGTTGCAGAGGAGCAACGATACATAGAGAGAGCACAGCAGCGACGTTTGGGACTGGGCGGCGAGCATGGAGTACCCGATGTGGCAATGCGGCAATGAAATTAACCACCATTAAATTAAAAAATTAACTTTAAGCAAAATTTAAGATCATAGAAATATAGGCAATTTTTTTTACAAAGAGGATGATACAATTTTCATAGCCAAAAAATAAAAATTGAGTGAGAAGTCAATTTTTTCTTTATGTTTTCTATTGTTTATAATAAACTAAATATGCTAATGTAATAAAACAGTGCAAGATTGCTCCTAAGAGTCCACCTGATATTAAAATGAAATTTGGTTATCATAGCATTATTAGTTTTTTTACAGAGTAAGTCAAAAGTGACAGAATGGGCCGAAGGGCCCAAAAAAACGTTTTTCAAAACATTTCACATTCAAAAAAATTCTGATCAATTATTAGAAAATATATATTTATGCTACAGAAAAGTACAATAATGGGTCTTTGAAATGATATATTATACATAGGGGTTGTATTGCTAACAAGTTGGGAAAGAAACAAAACATCCCGACTGCAAGTATTTTTGAAACGGACAGTAGATAAAAATTATTTGTAAACTGGTAGTAAAATTAAAGAAATGAATCAAAAACACTCATCTTTGTGTGATTAGATCTTCATAAGAATTTTTTAAAACCAAGCAAAAATAGAGCTCCGTGCATAAAATGAAAAGGTTTTTGTATTCTTCTGGCATTTCAGGGGGGCCCAGTGATACTCCATGTATCTGCCTCCAGGCTCAAGCTTCTTGAAGTAGCTGAGGAAATGGAAGTAAGAGTCAAGGACCTCATGGGGAGAGAGAAAGAATTCATGATTGCAGATATTGAAGACTACATTCCCTCAGGAAAAAGGTTTGTGTGTAATGTAATAAATGTTTGTAATAATATTTGGCACTGTTTATCCTTTAATTTTCAGAGAAGTTCACCTTAATGTCAAAAGTTGGCTATAAAATAATTCCCTGTGAATATTTTAGAAAACTCACAAAATTATTATACTGCTGAGTACTTTGTTCAGTGCTGATTAAATTAAAATTAGAGAAAAAGTATGTATGTATTTGCATTATTTATTAAAATTAATAAATGTATTACTAAATGATGATGGTTGCAAATTGACCCAAAATCTTAATTTTCTACTTTTTAACCTTACCCCTGATTGTCACAATATTTTAGCACAACTTTGATTTGTGTTTGTTGTTGTATTTATTTTAACTTTCCTCTTGTAATTTTTTTGCCTACTATTAAAACTATTTTGTAGTAAGATTTTGATATAATTTGTATGTTATTGCAATAGATGAGTTAATTTTAGACTTCAAAATTTAAATGACTGTAATTTGTTTTAGTGGTGCCATAGAAGATTTATTTCCCATGTCTGAAAGACAAAGACTTGTTCATAGACAACTTCACATCGCAATGCGTGCTTTGTCGTCTGAACTTCATGTTCCAGGACATCCTAAAATGAAGTTAAAATTAGGAGAATCTATTGGTAATTATTGGAGTCTATATTGGATTGATGAAAATTCAGAATAGTTGTAAATATGACACAGAAATTCCAGCTGCATTAATATGTTAGAATGTATTTATTATGCATGCAAAAAACTTTGCATTAAGATTTTTGAAAATGAGCTATATTTCTATTATTAATGCATGTCTTATGGCTAGAGTTAAAAGTAAAACAATTGGTGATGTAATAGAATACATATTCGTTTATTGCTAGGCATCCTACTACAGTGAGATCCCGATTTAGTTCATTGTATGTCCATCACTGATATTGGTGATATATCAAGGGTGTTGGTAAATTGAAGTACAGTAGAGTCGAGATTATCTGAGTCTCAATTATCGTAGGTTCCGTATTATCCAAGGTGTATGAGAAAAAAGTAGCAAAGTATCATTTTGAAAATTTGCAATCGAGATATATCATATTTGATGTAAGTGTATAAAAGTGGCAACACTAAACGATTGGGGTATTTTGATAATAATTTCAATTTATATCACAGTAATTTGTACTTTTATTTATTTCAACAGATAGTGCAACTAAGGTATGTAGAGTATATATGCCTACATAATGAATGTAGATACCAGGAAGATATGTGACGGCTTTTGTCAATGATATATTGCATGAAAGCTTCATATATTTCTGATATGCAACGTTTCATATTATCTGAGTTTTTGATTATCTGAGGTCCGTGCGATCCTGTCAATCTTGGATAATTAAGACTCTACTGTATATGCTTGCTCTATGTAATCACAAGATTGAAATTCTGTTCATAATGATTCATAGGGAAGGAAGGCACTAAATTAGGGACTGACTGCACTGAGGTCAAATTGTTGAGTAAAATGTTTTTACAGGTCTCCCTCACTTTAAATGGGGGATGTGTTCCTAGAAAAAGGTGTTTACATTGAAATCATTTAAAGCAAACCATTTTTACTTTCTCCATACGTAGTAATGGGAAAGTATTGTATTCACGAAAAAAATCGACTTTGAGATTTCAATGGAAATACATGTTTTGAGGTCCCTAGAACACGTTTAGACTATTTTCGGAATGATGTCTGTGTGTGTATGTTAGTGTGGGCGCTCTAACTCAAAAAGTACATACCATATCGTTACCAAACTTCATATATAACACTTTAACATGAGCACAAAGAACTGATTAGTTTTTGGACAATAACGGTTAACCGGAAGTTGAGGTTTATTCGAAACCGATTTGGTTTTTGCCATATTTCTCTGTTAATACATCATTATTGTATATACAGTTCTATACAAATGTTATAGAGAATGTAATTTCCTTCAACATTCATTTGAAACAATTTTCCATAGCAGTTATTGTTTAGGAATTATTTATAAATAATCGGTTTTCTCGGTTTCCGTCAAATATCTCCTTAAAAATGTCGTTATTGGTAATCTTCATGAGGACCAAAGTTGTAGAGAATAATATTTATTCCAGGTTTTGTTTGAAACAAATTTTTGTAAAACCATCGATTTCGGAGATATTCAACTTTTTTTCGTAATATCCAGTTTATAGTGCCAAAACCAGGTAGTGGTGAATTCTGGAAACATAATCAAAATATAATTTATGGCAATACGGACGGTATATCTATATCCCAAATATGGAGAAAGTCATGTGTTGGTCACACAGATTTTTAACATATTAATAAGGGAGACATGTTCCATATTTTGATATGCACCACTTTCTTGGCAGCTGACTTAGCGAACCCAATAATACGTCAATATAAAATGAATATGAACTCACCAAAATAAGTCCGGTTTTCCTGTACACCAAAAAATGATTGCAGTTAGGGTGAGGTGAAATATTACTTTGAGTTGGGTAGTGGATTGTCTGAATCATCTAGGAAAAAGAGACTCGTGTTGCGCGAGAAAGAGGGCTCCCCTATGTTTAACTTCTGGAAATACCTTGTTAAGGTGATCTGTTTTACTGCATGTTTTTACTTACTCCATACGTAGTAATGGGAAAGTATTGTGATTACGAAAAAAATCGACTTTGAGATTTCAACGGAAATACACATTTTGAGATCCCTAGAACACGTTTAGACTATTTTCGGAATGATGTCTGAGTATGTGTCTGTGTATGTGTGTGTGTGTGGATGAATGTATGTGGATGGATGTATGTGATTGTGGGCGATCTAACTAAAAAAGTACTTGTCATATTAATACCAAATTTCATATATAACACTTTAGCATGAGCACAAAGAACTGATTAGTTTTTGGACAATAACGGTTTACCGGAAGTCGAGGTTTATTCGAAACCCGATTCGGTTTTTGCCATATTTCTCCGATAATACATCATTATTGTATACATTGACCATTACAAAAAATGTAGAAAATATAATTTCCTACATCTTTTATTTAAAACAATTTTCCATAGCAGTTATTGTTTAGGAATTATTTATAAAAAATCTGGTGGCCAACACGACTTTCGCCATATTTGGGGTATAGATATTTAAATTATTATGACTAGCATTATGAGGCAAAATTATCATTTCGTATCATAAAAGAATACAGTCGTCCTTATTGCTGTAAATTATATTTTGAATATGTTTCCAGAATTCACCTCTACATGGTGGTTGCGTTGTATACTGAAAATTACGAAAAAGTTGAATATCTCTGAAATGGATGGTTTACCGAAAATTTGTTTCAAACGAACCCTGGAAGAAATATTATTCTCTACAACTTTGGTCCTCACGAAGATTACCAATAATGGCGTTTTTAAGGAGATATTTGACGGAAACCGAAAAAACCGATTATTTATAAATAATTCCTAAACAACTGCTATGAAAAATTGTTTCAAATGAAAGTTGTAGGAAATTACATTCTCTATAACACTTGTATAGAATTGTATATACAATAATGATGTTTTAATGAAGAAATTGCAAAAACCGAATTGGGTTTCGAATAAACCTCGACTTCCGGCTAACCGTTATTGTCCAAAAACTAATCAGTTCTTTGTGCTCATGCTAAAGTGTTATATATGAAATTTGGTATTAGTATGAGAAGAGGTGAATTCTGTAAACGTATTCAGAATATACCTAATTTAATTTTAGTATGAGGCACTTTATTTGCATTATACAAATTGTTCAACTCTGAAGTGTACCGTTTATATCGGTTTTTTGTTTTAAGATGCAACTTGTTTAACTTTGAAATCATTTAAAGTGAGCTTGTTTAAAGCGAGGGAGACATGTAATTAATATTACTGTTGGTGGTTCTGGCATTGCTGTCAACATTTACAAGAAAATTTGTGCATAAAATATGGCACTAGATGATATTGGAACACTTTTGGTCATGAATAAACTTATTATTGGCAGCTCTGGCATCACTATCAACAATTTGAAATTTTTATCATAGCAACAGAAGCAAAGCTATCAACTAGCGATATTCAGTGTACTGAACATACATAAATTGAATTATTATATCTCTAAAACAATCCATTCTGTGAAAAAATGTTTCAAACATTAGTTACAGAAAATTATATGGTTTACAACTTTGATAATATAAAATTCAGTGATGGCATACGAGGCAGCATGGTTGCAACAAGACAATCTCTTAACATCTGTAAATAATTATTAACATACCAGTTACTTCATAATGTGATAACTAAACATGATATATGGTTATTCCTTTTATACTTGTTTTTATTAGAAGTTCACTTTTTAAGTAACATTTCTTTGACTTTCACAACACGTTTTTGTTTTTATTTTCAGTGCAAGCTTTGCTAAGAGAGGGTTTATTGAAGAGTCAATACATTTTACATGATGAAGAGGCTTTGAAAAAGCTGGGTCCAAAGTGGTATGGTACAATCTTTGGAAAACAGCCCCTAGGTAAGTGATTTTCCTGTATGGCTTTTAGTTGATTATACAATGTAAGAGTTTGTAATTCGAGTGCAAGTCAAATTGGCAAGTTCCAGGAAAGTAGGTGGTACTAAAGAGCAAGTAAGAAAAGTGTAGAGAGAAAAAATAGCAATTTTATGAAGAGATGAAGTTATAGCAGGGCATTTTTGAAGCAAATTTATTTGAGTATTTCAAACTTGCAAATACATAACATAATTTATGTACATAACTAATAGTTTAATCCTTTCAGTAACAGGTTTTTATATTCATATGGCATGCTCAGAGAAGGTTAGGAATGGTGGACAAAGTTTACTCAAAATAAAAGAATTCTTTATTTAATTAACAACAAAAACTATTTAATCTCTGGCCTATGTAAATGCATATTTATGTGCATGCTGATAAAATAAGTTGTATATCGTAATCAGGGCTGGCATTACCATGGGTGCAAAACATGCACTTGCACAGGACGGCAAAAACGAGTGTCAAATGCAATGCATAGAAAAAGTTTTATAGGCATTATGCTACGGATTCGAATAAAACTGAACGATCTGTGACTCCTAGTTTGGATCTTTCTCTGATCTTTTAAAACTCCAAATTAAAATCGGCATTGGCCAGAGAGTGTAATAAATGACTTCTGTCAAAAATCACTTCAGTGTGCTATAATTTTGAGATTATTATTTGCTTGCTAAGGTACATGTCCGTCATCAACGACTCCATAGAACACACAAGGTGCCTCTTCTGTTGAGTGATGGATGATTTCTTTCATTAATTTTTTGTTAAAAGAAACAGCTTTAAAGACATGGCAGACACATGCGTTGTTTATGCTTTCTGTAAACGTGCTGAGAAGAAAGCTTGGCCATAGTTTCACTTAAAGGGTAACCCTACTACCTCACACTTAGGTCAAATTTAAGATATAATGTCTGCAATGATGCCTGTTTCTTCATTGACAAAGGTAAAATTTTAAATATTGCTTTATACTGCATGTTTCTCGAGCGTACTTCATTATTAATATTATTTAAATACGTAGTACTATAAAAACGGGATTGGGGTAGGGAGCAGCAAAATCAGCATTTTCACAGGATGCCAAAACTCCTAGTGATTGTAGTGTCATATTTTGGGTTGGTCCTAAGAGATTTCATTAGTAATAACTTCCAATAAATTTTGCATTTAGTCTATTTCTTTATCTTCACTGAAGGAAATTTTGGGAATGAAATCACTGTTGTCCAAAAGATGTTTTCCAAAAATATAATGTACAGGTCAACTTCTCATTATTGTGCATTATATTGAATGAGTATCTTGCTTTTTTGGACCTTTCATTTGTTTACATCTTACAATTAGTGTTATAGATTCATGAAGAGGCATGACCTAAGCATGCATACTTGAACCAAGTTAGCACAAAAGATGCTGGCCTAGTATTAGTATTATTAAGATTTTGGAGTTTCACAAATTTGTGATTAATGTAAGGAGAAAAACATGTTTTGAACTTGGACAGATAACAATATGGGCAAAGCTCCCTTGACTTTCGATGTTCCATCAAATAAGACTGTGAATATCAAAGGTGCGAAAACGATCATGATAAAAATTAATGAGAAGACTCATTACATTGTTGTTTTATCACGTTGTGCTGATGTAACAAAGCTGTATACCATACAGTCATGCCTCGTTTAGCACAAAGGATATGTTCTGAATGGTCTTTGCGCTAACCAAATTTGCTCTAAACAAACCGATTATAACATGTACTTAGTAGTGATCAGTTCGTGAAATTGCAAGGTTCACTAATGTTACTTTTTTATTCATTTAATATTAATTATCATTAAAAATCAATTTTAATACAATTTTAAATATTTCGCAGCGGTGCTCGCATTTATGCATAGATCGCTAGGTTCTGTGAGTAATTATTTTCATCACTGCAGCATTCAAATCTGCGCATAAATTACTTATTGTATGTATGTGTGGGGGTATTCACCATTTTCAACAATTGCTTGAAATTCATCAGGAAACTATATAGCTGCATCTTTATCAGCACTTGCTGATTCTCCTGTAAAACGATAGGTATGTATATTTGCACAGCGTTTAAAATTTTGAAACCATCTGGAACTGGCATGAAATGTTTCTGAAGAATCTCCACCCTCTTCCTGCTTTACATATTCAAACAGGGAAAGTACTTTACTGCAAATGATTGCTTGACTAAGGGGCATGTGTTCATTAGAACGCTTAGAATCAGTCCACAACACTAGCAGTTTACTTAAGAAGTAGTGGGGTTTATGCTGTTATTTTATGGAAAATTACCCAAATAAATTGGCATGCACATTCCAAATCCTTACTAATGAAATCTGATGTGGCCAACACATGACTTTCTCCATTTTTGGGGTATAATATTTAAATTATTATGAATGGTATTATAAGGGAAAATTATTATTTCATATCGTAAAAGAATACAGTCGTCCTTATTGCCATAAATTATATTTTGAATATGTTTACAGAATTCACCGCTACATGGTGGTGGCGCTGTATACTGGAAATTTACGAATAAGCAAAATATCTCTGAAATGGATGGTTCTACGAAAATTTGTTTCAAACAAAACTTGGAAGAAATATTATTCTCTACAGCTTTGGTACTCACAAAGATTACCAATAACGACGTTTTTAAGGAGATATTTGAATTTCTTTGGACATACATGACTCTAAGCATTCATCTTAGTTTCAATGAAATGCCCTTAAAAAAGGAATGCTTAATTTCTACCTGGAAATCTTCCATGTCTTTATCAGTGAATCTTTATGTGAATAAGTAGATATATGCTTTATTATTCTTCATAAACTGGATTACAGTGATTGGTATTTTACATGATAAGCATATACAAACCGTACTACCATACTTAAGTCTTTTGTTGAACTTTCACTGGTACATCTATTGCATTTATTGCTTTGTTATGTCAAAGAAAATCTGTGACTTCAATAAATACAATCTTCAATTTTCTTCCTACTTTGTCAATTTATTGAAGCAATTAAAACTTATCATTGAGTAGCATTGTACATTTCCATAAGTACCTTCTGCTTTTATGCTTTTATAATTGCTGGCAGAACTGAAGGCTGTGAATTTCCATTTAGTGCAGTCATATTGGTGAATAATTGGTTGGGTGTCAGTTAATTCCATTAATCTAGATATATATTGATCTCCAAATAATAAAAAATCACCTTCATTTGAAAATTTTTTCAATAGATATGGTATGGATACAAGTGATTTTAAGAAATGCCAGTATTATACTCTTTTAAAATCTCCTGAAGAAATCAAGAAACTGATAGGAGCATAATCTCATGTACCTTATATCTTCGAGTATAAGTCGAGAAATTTCTTGCTTTTTTAGGCCAATCAAACCCTACCTTCGACTTATATTCGAGTCGCAAACTAGATGGACATTTTTCTGGGTCAATAATTAAACATGACTGGCGAAAAACAACATTTGACTGACCTTGAAGCGCATTAGAATGAAAAATTTACACTAATTCTCGTGAGTTCTTCATTTTATTTACTAATTAGCAGAAAACGCAAAGACTAATGATAAAATAATACAGCATCGCCATACTTAGTTTCAAAGGAAAACTTAAAATTTGTATTTTATCTTTAAAAAACTTACCCAAATGAGTGAATTGAAGAGAAGAGTCAATTCAGTACTCAAGTGTTGTTTTTTAATTTTGATCCTGAATTCAAATTGTTAAACACTGTTCCATTTCTTCAATGGCGGCATTTCGTTTTTTACTTATAATCACGGACTGAACAGAGCCTGCATTGCAAATATGATCACCAATTTTTCCTTTTTCTTTTAAAATGGTTGCAGTTGTTGAATGGTTGAGATCATAAATATGAGCAATCACAAGCAGCTCCTCTTTTTCTGATCTATGTATTATGTCCATTTTAGTTTCCATCCATAGCACTTGACGTTTTTACCACTCATTAGCACTTTCACAAACACTACATTTACAGTTATTTTCCATATTTCAATGGTAATAAAAAACAATATGTACATAAAGATGCGCCCGTACAATTTTGAATACAAACGGCAAATGACAAGTGTTGACAAGTTTACGTGTCCTTAATGTGACTGATGTTCGTAAGTGTGGGTGTGTTCGTATATGAAGTGCGAGGTGTTTTCTTTGCTTCGACTTATACTCAAGTCTTGGATTTTAGATGCTGTTTTAGGCTAAAAAGTACACTTCGACTTATACTCGAATCACCTTATACTCAAAGATATACGGTAATTAATCTAATGTATCCCATCCATTTTCTATACAGTAGAATTGGTTTACATTTATTTCATTTTTATAGACTAAAAATGTATTATTCATAAATTATCAAAGTTTTCAATTTTTCCAATAAGGCACAGTGAAATTATTGTATGAGCTTCATGGGGATATTAAGGATAGGTTGCTTATTTACCACTAAACCAAACTGTTTAAAATAAACTCACCACAGCTCTTTTGCTATCCCTTGAATGGTGTTCATTTGCATGTGGCTGTGTTTGGTCCTTGTTGATGGCTATAATTTATCAGTTCGCAAAGCGAATCTGCTCTTAAGAACATCACAGTTAGTGACAATGAGCTTCTTTGTCATATAAGCTGTGCGTTGGATGGTGGTGGTAACAATTCATTGTGATTGAAACCTGTAATTAATTGTATTGTTTTTTGCAGAAGTTTCAATTATTATGTAGAGCACATTTTTATCTTCTTATGTAAGAGGAAATTCACACCTACTTTGGAGAAGCAGTGACGCTGTATTTCACATTCCTGGGCTACTACACCAAGGCTCTATGCATCCCAATGTTGTTGGGCTTCCTGCAGATAATCTTTGCAACTACTGTTAATCAGACATTCTTCTTGCCGTTCTTCTGTCTCTTCAATGTGCTATGGGTCACCATATTCCTAGAGGCAGGTCGACAGAAAGAAAGATTTAATATAACATCCTTTACTTGCCATTAACAAATTGGCATGCTCACTCTGCATTTTTCTTTACATTAATTTTCTTGTTCTGACTTTTAATTCCTGTTTTGGTTCAATATATAATTGTTTTTAGTCCTTTTATTATAATTTACCTGCATATACTTCAATTATTTGGAATTTATAATGATTAAATTTTTTACTTTCAATTACCATAAAGTTTCTCTCTGGATAGTATACCTTAGATTCAAGATAAAGTTGAAGGAGTTTTTCTCATTAAAATTTCAAACAATTCAATATTTTTATTTCTAATATGTTTTTAAAAATATTTCTGTCAATGAATATTTTAAAGATCTCTCTCTATTCCTTATGTAAATTACAACGTGAGAGCAGTAAAAATAATCTATCTTTTAAAGTAAGTTTTAATGTGTCACTGTTTGATTCAATGATAGCTATGGAAGCAAAAATGCAGCGAGCTTGCTTTTGCTTGGGGTACTATTGGAATGACGAGTTTAGATGAGCCACGTCCTGGTTTCAGAGGTGAAATGAAAGAAGATCCTATAACAATGCAATTATTGCCACAATATCCCCGGTGGAAGACTAACATGAAGGTACTTTTTTCCACCTTGTTCACATTTTCTTGATGCTTGAAATCTGTTACTCAATTCCAAAACTTAGTTTTTTTTCTGCCTGATTTTAATGATTGTAAATCATGCAAAAACAAGTTATCTTTTTGTGATTTATATTACCAGTGATGGGTTTACATTGCACAGTAAATTTGATCTAATCAACATATTAAACTATGTTGTATGATTCCTGAATGTGAAAATCATACTTGTAAAAAAGAATTGTACTCTTCATCTTCTATGTTTTTGTGATAATTTTATTTTTATCTGAATGATAGCGATCAAGTATTGCTCTTAAAAATATCCTTTCAATTACTTGCAGGACTATTTTTACATAGACCCAGTGTTGCCAATGAAATATAAATTTTGTTAAAATAAACGTAAATTAAGCTTTAATGTTAAGCATTTGATGAAAATGCTTTTCTTCGATGAGCAGAGTGTACTTTATTTGATAAATAAATCCAAATGTTGAACTCTTGTGGTTGTTTTCAGATGTACTTGGTATCAATTCCTATTGTGCTGATATGCTTAGTAGTTGCTTTCTACATTATGTTGCTGTCCTTCTGGGTGGATGACTACCTATGCAGAACTCATTGGCTTGGAATTCTGGCGCCAGTGGAAGAATTTGATGAAGGGAATGAAGAGGAGCAGTCACTTTTAATGGCCTTCCTTCATCAAGTTCTGCCCCTTTTACCTAGCACTGTCTATGCAATTCTTATTTATACAATGAATTGGATATATCGTCACTTTGCAACAGCACTGACTGAATGGGGTATGTCTTAATTTGTTCTCTGTTATGTTTTCTAATTCATTTTCAGTGCTTGTCTTATGCATATACCATATATTCCGGCATATAAGTCAATCTTTGAAGCCTAAAAAAATTTTCCTAAAACTTAAGGTCGACTTATATGCCGAACATAAAATGTGAACCTTAAATTACAGATGAATAACACCAATATTTACGAAGACCGCAGATATTTCGGTGGAGGTGATTGCTATTTTGAATCAGCTGTTCCAGTGTTTACATTTTATGACATTTATTTTGGAAGATTTATAATAGTTAATTTTAATAATGTATTTTTACTCACGTAATCCGTGTCCTCGTGTACCATGCGCACCCCTATTTTTGGACCAGTTTGAGGAGAAAAAATAAATTCGTGCTTTAATAAGTTGACGTCTACGGCGGTGGAAAATTAGAAAAAAATCAAAAAATGTGGGGATTCCCCATAGGTGTGTTCTCTCTACGGTTTCCTCTACACTGCATGATTGCGCAGATGCGCAACAGTTTTTGAAGTGCCGCACACTAAATTGTTTAAGCGTGCACGATTATATCTTAGAATATATCGGAACAGGGCCACGTCAACCCCGGTGCACATCCGCGCACTAACGTCATGCAGGCACGTGAAGGGATATTCATTCTGCCCATGGATGAAAAAAATTAGAGGGAACTATGGTTCTCTCCAGGGTTAAAGGAGCATCAGCGGCTCACGATGAATTCAGCAAATACAGATACCAGATGCCAACTTATTCTGGCAAAAAGTGTAGGCAGAAACTGATAGTAAATTTTTAATGACAGAACTGCTTTTTTAGAGTAACAGTAATAAACTTAAAACTCAATTAAAAGGTACAGCTTTAATATTATAAAAATATTACGTCATCTCAATGTTGAAGATGTACCAACGGTAACAGGGCCGGTTCTGGCTCCTTGGCCGCCCGCGTGCAGCAAATATTTGGTCGCCCCTTTAAATTGTATTTTAAAAGGAAAAAACTTTTACTAAAAAAACTTTTATTTTTTGTTAGTAATATGAACACAACACAAATTTAAATTAAATTTTTTTTAAATCGAAACAAAACTACATAGAAATATAAATAAATATATAAAAATATTGCATTTTAAATTTTTTATTAAAACTGCATCCTTCTAGCTTTCTTATTGGCTAATTTGTCAATGATGTTAGATAACTGTAAACTTTCACACAATTCATTTTCGATTGATAGGAGTCCCAAATCACTTAGCCTCTCTTGACTCATAGAGGATCTTAAATAGTTTTTTATTAGTTTTAATTTTGAGAAATTTCTTTCACCGGATGCTACAGTAATCAGTATTGTCAAAAATATTCTCAACGCTATAAATAGATTTAGAAATGATGATTTTAAATTATTTTTTGCAATATATTCCAAGTTTTTCAGTGGATCTATTATGTCGTTTTGTAATATTGTATATGACATTAACTCATTAAACAACCCAATACCATCAATATCCTTGGAAATCGTATTTTTTTAGCAACTTGCAGAGCAACATCTAAATCAAAACAAGCTCTTTTTATTTCGTCTTCAGACATTCCATGAAATTCACATAGAAATCAAAATATATTATTACATCCATTTAGATTTTGAAACCTTTCTTGGATGGCAGTTAAAGCTGTGGATACAATTGTTAGATAAAATTCAATTCTACACATTTCTTTTGGATTTGTAATAGATTCATCAACACCTTCATAACTAAAATGACGAACTTTGGTTCTACTTCGTGTGGTCGGAAATTCTGCTTCTAAATTTACTTCTGCAGCTAAAGCTTCAGCATCACTGACGTATTTATTGAAAGCCTTATTGGATCTATCGTCGTTTAAAAATTTAATCAATTCGTCCAAAACTTTAACACATTCATTTATATTGGATTGTGGGCATTGCAATATTTTGCTTACAATATCTACTTTTGATAAAATATCATTCCACATTATTACAGAACATAAAAACTTAAAAGACACAACTTGATTTAATAATAAATTACCTGTATGTTTCGTTTTCATGTCTCTGGAATTGTCTTCTAGTAGGTCATTTAAACTTTTAATAACCTCCTTTAGCTGCAATCTGAGAGGTCGAACTGCTTTTATTCTACTCTCCCATCTTGTATCACTTAAAGATTTTAATGTTAATCTGGAGACATTACGTTTTAGTATATCCCATCTGTAAGGGGATACAGAAAAAAATGTATATAATTCTTGAACAATGCTAAAGAAATTAACGGTTTCAAATATTATCTTGGCAGCATCATTTACGATTAAATTTAGTGAGTGAGCAGCGCAAGGTACAAATAAAGCTCTCTGATTTATATTTTTAATTCTATTTTGTAGGCCAAAATGTTTACCGCGCATGTTCGATCCGTTATCATAACCCTGTCCACGGATATTTTGAATATCTAAATCATAATCTTTTAAAAGTTCATTTAAAAGGTAATTACATAAACCTTCCCCGGTGGTGTCTAATATTGAATAAAACCCTAGAAACAATTCCTGAGCAGCAACATCAGAAGTGCTGACATTGACAATTCTAATAACAAATGCTATCTGTTCAGTGTGGCTGATGTCTAGCGTACAATCGAGAATTACAGAAAAATATTTAACTTGTTTTGCAAAATTCTTAGTTTTTGATTTTATACCACTTGCTAATACAGATATAATTTTGTTTTGAAACGTACGACCTATATAATGAGGCATATGACTTTTAAGATACTGAGATTATTTTATGTTATTAACATGATCTGAAATAAATTGATCAAATTTTGCTAACATTTCTACAGCCTTCAAGAAATTCCTATTATTCGCCTGATATAATTTATCATTTTCACCCCTAAAAGCTAAACATTGGCCTGCTAAAAACTGAACAATTGATATCATTCTTTCAATAATGACTCGCCATCGTCTTTTTTCAGAGTCAAAATAACGTTGTTGTTCTTTATCAATTGTACAGTTTTTGTCCAGTCGTGTTTTTAATTCAATCCATTTTTATTTTACACTTTTATTGATTTTCACTTGCATCTTGTTTGTCACCAACATTTAGGGTTGCCAACTCACTTCTTTCTAAATTGAAAATTTTCAAAACAAACCGAATTTTGGCTATATATGTATTAGATAATTTTGATAAAAAGACTAAAAAGTATAAAATAAAACAAATTAAAAAAAAATTTTAGGGAATACACTTCTATGTGAATTAAAATGCACTCAAAAGCAACAAATAATAATCATTTTTTTTCTAGATAAATATGTATTGTTATTGAAAAATTTGTATGCTTCATAAAAGTGGATGGCTTTTTTTTATCAACCAACTAATTTCTTCTATTATACCAGTATCATTTCCCACAATAAGCCATCCACTCTTATGAAGCATACAAATTTTTCAATAACAATATTTATCTAGAAAAAAATTATTTTTTGCTTTTGAGTGCATTTTAATTCATATAAAAGTGTATTCCCTAAAAAAGTTTTTTTTAATTTGTTTTATTACAGTTTTGCATATGTTCCATACTTATTTCGTGTCTTGATAAATGCGAGGCAAAATGTTGCCAGTCAGAAAATCCCAAACTATCTGTTAGTTTGTTTTGTTTTCGACTGAACAATTTACAGCAAAAGCAAAAGACTATTAGATTTTTTGGGGTAGACTGACCAATTTCTTTGTACTTTTTCACCATTAAGTAAAATTCTCATATATTGCGACACAGAAAATGATCTTCCACTGTCATCTGTAGGAAATTTCATATTTTGAACCATTACAGGACCTTTCTGAATTATAATTTCTATTGTTCGGTTATTAATTATAATTGGCCAATGACAAGGATCCTCTATGTCAAATTCTGTTGTCATTTTAGAACAGTTATCCACAAAATTATCTATATTATCACTTGATTCAACGTCGCTAGCAGGTGGCACCATTTCTTGAACATCCAAACGAACTTCAGTCTCATTATTTAATTGTCAAACCTCGTAAATGCAGTGCGGCTGCCCTTAAAATTTGGCCGCCTGCGTGCACGTACGCACAGCACACCTGCCAGAACCGGCCCTGAACGGTAATATAAACTGTGCATTTAAACCCTAAATGTTTCTTGGTCATGTAGATACACGTAAACTTCGTAGAATTCTTCATCTTTTGCAAGTATAAACATAGACGCAAGCGTGTTGCAGTAAATTTACTATCGAAACTCACAATTTTTAAAACTTGGTCAGAAATCTTTATATATGATGCGGTCTCTTTTTTTACCGACATTTTGGGAAAAAAGGTGCGCGGGGTACACATTTGCGATATTTTTTTGAATTTCATCACTGTAGAGATCGATCGCGATCACTAGGTATAGTTCATTTTGATAGTATCATTAGCCGTTGACATCAATCAAATTATAGGAAACTATTTAGTTGTTCAAGCTCTCCAAGAATAGCAGTTTCTTATTGGTTGAAATCAAAACATCTGTCACATGGAATGCTCAAGAAGAATAGCACGGGCTCTAAACAGTATTTATATATATTTTTATTATTGTTTATTTCTGTTTTGTTAAAACTTGGTTTGTACATGACTTTGATTTTATCAGAAAACAATTTCATGAGAAGATTTTAAGTGAAAAGGTGGGGGTCGACTTATATGGCTAACATATGCTGAATTATCTATTTTCATTCAAAAAAGCAGGGGTCGACTTATACGCTACAGTATACGGTAAATATATTCATTAAGTATCTACTGTGACTGTCACTGCTTAACATTGCTCTCAAGGAAACTTTAGAATTAGGATTATGTGAAATATAATATTTTCCGCTTTTAAAATGGCATTATAATTTGATATATCAAAATTTACAATCATCTAATCATGTTATTAAACTTGATGTCATTTATCATTTCTTTAGAAAATCATCGAACTCAGTCCCAGTTTGATCGGCATAGAGTTTCAAAGTTGATACTTTTTGAGTTTGTCAACAATTTCATGGCATTGTTCTACATAGCCTTTTATCTGCATGATATGGCAATGCTTAAATTTGTAAGTATAATTCTTGATTATTTATTTTAACGATATTAACTTGATAATGATGAAATTTGTTCTCCATGTTTTGCCTGTTTTTCTTATTTACAGTAAAATTCCTTTAATCTGGCATGTTTGGAATCATATAGGTGCCATATTAGATGATATGACAGTTGCAGGGCGACACTTAGAATGTCAGTAACTATGTTGCTTAGAAATTACTGTTCCAAAACGAGGCCTAATTATTACAATTTTTAATACTTTTATACTTATTAAATTTAGTTTTTTAATGCAAGAAAATTCACAAATTACCGTATTCACCCGAATCCAAGACGACCCTGAATCTAAGACGACCTCCCATTTTGATGATTCCAAAAGAGAAAAAAGCTCAAATTGACCTTCATGACTACAAAAATTATAAATCTTGTCAAATATTTATTTTCTCTTATACTTTTCTTGAATGTCATTGTCTTTTAACATTTTAAAATCATAAGATCACATCACAAATAGAACCATTCAGGTTTTCAAACAAATTAAATGGTAGCATTCATTTTAAGATAACATTAAAAATAAAGTAAATACATTGAAAGAATATACTCATTTCAGGACAAAAAAAACATTTCAATCCAAGTGCTGCATAAAATCATTTTATTGTGTTAGTCATCATCACTGTCTATGCAACCTTCACTATTTTCCTCATGCTCACTATCTTTATCACTCTCAACTTCATCATCAGTCTCCCACAAAACATCATCCTCACTCCCATCCATGACATTAGATAAGCAGCATTTCTTAAATCCTTTCACTATTACTTTTGCATTTATTTGTTGCCACGATGCCTTGATCCATTGGCAGAGCATTGTAACTTCAGGTTTCTTAAGATTTCCTTTTGGTGTTAAAGTGTGAGTTCCACTCTGTAACCACTCAGAATACAAAACCTTTAAATTATTTTTAAAACACTTATTGACAGCAACATCTAAAACTTGAAGTTGCAATGTCATTCCTCCAGGTATTACAATAAGATCAATATTCATCGCACTCATTATGTTTTTAATTTCAGGAGATAAGTGTCCTTGAATGCATCCAGTGAAAGCATTGCTCTTTGTTTCAGTAAAGCTCCTGGCCGTCTATTCCACACCACATGTAACCAATCTCTCATTAGTTCTTTAGTCATCCACCCCTTTTCTTGACACCTATTATTCCAC
Source organism: Uropetala carovei (assembly GCA_036926305.1). NCBI lineage: Eukaryota > Metazoa > Arthropoda > Insecta > Odonata > Petaluridae > Uropetala > Uropetala carovei. Next base: position 2,147,080 of record JAXCHB010000164.1, read on the forward strand.
TTGGCAAATGTTCCTTAGGCATTGTTTTCCGCTTTAGAATCACATATGGTGGTAATTTAGTCCCATCTGCTAAAACCGCCAACATTACCGCGACTCGCATTTTTTCGTTGCCTGTAGTTTTAATTAGGACGGACTTCGCACCTTTTTCGTTCACAGTATAATTAGATGGCATGTAGAAGAAAACCGGAGTTTCATTGGCATTTCCTATTTGGCTCAAAAGGTAATTATTGGTTTTTCTAAGTCCAATTACGTATTTCTGGTAAGCGAGAAGTTTTTCAACATAGTCTTCTGACAATTTCTGACACAGCGAAGTTCGTCGCCGTAAAGAAAAATTATTTCGTCGCATCATTCTCACGCACCAACTTCTGCTGGCCTTGAATTCTTGCAATGATATATTAAGTCCTCTAGTAATTTCATTAGCTTTAAGTATAATACTTTAAGTCGAAACAGGCGTACCGTTCTTCCTCATGGTGCGCACAAACTTGACTACTTCTTCTTCAATGCCATGAAATCGGCCTAATTTTGGACCACTGAGCGACTTCCTTGTGGCTTTGGCTTTTTCTAGTTCCTGTTTTGAGAGTTTCCATCGACGCACATTTGCCTCAGATACACCGAACTTTCTACTCGCATCACAGTTATTAGTTTTTTCAGCGTAATTTATCACGATCAGCTTAAAATTTGTATCTTAGCTCCGTCTAATTCCTTTGTTAACTTTCCCTTTGCACTCGTGCCACGTACTTCAACATGATCTGTCATTTTAACTTAAGGGTTGTGCATTTAAATCAAGAATGCACAACTCAAAATTACTGTCACACTTAGTGAATCGCGGTGCGTCATTTGAAAGGGGAATCCCAATGATTTCCACTCTCATTTGTTTTGACTTGCGGTTGTCATTACGTGCAAGATGAAAGTACGTCATCTGTGTTATGATCGTCGACGATGATTATTAGTCTAAATAATTATTATTCCCGTCATGTTTTTCTTATTGTTATTACTATTTGTTTATTTCACTTGTTTATGTACGTACTTGAATTTGCTGTTGTGAATTGTTTACTCTAATATACCATTTGTTGTAAAAACCATTGATTAAATGCTTAAATATACTTCGTATTCGAATGTAAGACGACTCTTGATATTTACAGGTGAAAATTTGGAAAAAAAGGTCGTCTTAGATTCAGGTGAATACGGTATATTCATAGTAGAAGGGCAAATATTTGACATCATTATAAAATAAAACATTTTTAACAGCACTGAATCATAAAATACATCAACAATACTTGCACGTGTAAACAGATTATTATTCGTTTACAGCACAGCGTATTTGATAATACATTTATGATCCACTGCATATCTTGCAGATACATATCACAGAATTTCCTGGTAAAAATTCTATCCTTGAATTTGCACTGCTGTTGCAGTCATTAATACTCATTTTTAGGCGCGTTTTACTTCCAGTGTGAGTGCCTATTATCGTCTGTCCATCCGTCCGTCCGTCCGCATGTTCGTTCTCGGCTTCTACCAAACGGATTTTCATGAAATTTGATATTAAGGACTTACAATCAAACATAATAAGAAAATCGCAAAAATGAATCACATATGCCAATCAGGGATACCGCTTTACTGATGACAAAAAATTAAATTTTCTTCATATCTTGTAAAGTATTGCTCACATCAAAATATTTTTCAAATACAAGTTGTAGAACTGGTAAAGGAGAGTATTTCTTTTCCTATACATATTTATCGTAGGAGTAGCCGTTATCGAGAAAATCAAACAAAAATGTCTTAATTCGGGTTGAACTTAAAATTTCTTGCATGGTTACTTCTTCATTGTTGCTAACATAAACAATCTCACAAACAAACCTTTAATTTCCTTACGTGTGCATGTAATATTATTAAATAAAATGGATTATTTATAATGAAGAAAAGAACTTTAAAATGCTATTTCCCTTACATACAGGTATATAATTTCTTTCTACTACTCCATTAAACGAAACAGCCCATTTGTGGTACGTTGTACACTTTCCTAACTTGTTTCATATTAATCTTCACTTTGGCATCAAAAGCGCAAACAGTTCATATGTCATATGCATTACTTGCACCAACCCATAAATTAATGATATACTGTCAGTAGAAGAAATAACTGGGCAGGAAAAGAAGTTACAATGTTTACATTGAGGATTCACACATTAAGATATATTAGTTAAGCTTGTTGGCTACTAAGCCAGTATAAACATTGTTATATAAAACTACTGATGAGTACCTCTGTAATTATATGATTATCTTCTTCCTTTATAATGGGGGTGGTTATTTTGTAACTGAAATATGTATCGTTAGTTTCATAAAACACTCAAGTATTGACTTAGAGATACTTCTTTTTCCCTCAAATTCAACGAATTCTGCATATATCAGCATCTTCAATATATTGTATTATTTTTATAAAACTGAGGTGCCCTCGGCCTATCAACCAAAAGTAGTCTACCACCATGAAAAGGTTGGCGACCCCTGCTCTATAATATATTGATGCTTCTTACATAGGATTTAGGATACAAACTATGAGGCACTTCCAGATGAGCTATAAACTTGAAATTTGGTAGGATTATAATTTTTTTGTCACAACCGAAGGAAAAAATCCAAAATTGTTAAAATTTCAACATTCTGGGGCTATTTTTGCCTTATTAGAAAAGCATGTACCTATTGCATAAAATGCAATGTAACATTGTGTATCAATTGTTTTTTGAAATTTCATACAAAATAGTGATAAATAATAAATGATTACTTAATTATTGCTTTCATTTGGTTTATAAGAAATAGTAAGTTAGAATCTTGTTTATAAAAGCAAAAATATCAACAAATAATAAACTAAATTTATATTGTTGTGGTTGTTATCTACATTAGTATATTATTTATTTATATTAGTATATTATTTGTGAAGTGTTCTCATATTCCTTATACAGTGTGTCCTTGGTTTAGCGTTGCCTCAATTAACGTTGATTCGCATTAACGTCGTTCAAAAATTACTACCATATTCGAATTTACGTTGTTGATGATACGAGTTAATGTTGCCCCGATTTGACGATGAAATGATGCACGAAAAAAAAACTGCGTTCATGCGCAATAGTTGTGCAGCATCCTGTCAGCTGCATAGGATCGCCGTAATTGAACGCGGAAAGTGTTCTAATTGATTTACATTAATTTAGTAGAATATTATTTTAGCAATGGGTTCAAAGACTAGTGGCTGTAATGGCGATATGTTACCAGCGAAAAAATCGCGCAAGACAATTACTTTCATTTACAGCATAGTCAATTCACATGAATATGCGTCCATAAAAGTGTTCGTGGTTCTCTGTAAATTTTTAAAAACACGCATCCCAGTCAGTTTCTATCATTTGTATGACATTTCCCCAGGTCGGTGCTACGTAGTTCATCTTTTTGTCATTGGAGGCACTTATTTGAAATAGCATTTTCCGATTTCAGGCGCATTAAAATAAAAGTATGTAGTATTAATTGTTTATTTAATGTCATTTATACATTCATTTTTGATTTTTATTGTTTTATTTATGTTTAGATACCGTTTATATCATACAAGTCACCATATAGCTTCATAAAATACAATGTATGATGTGTTATTGTATTTCGAGAGATTTTGAGCTCGAGTTTTTGGAATCGATTTTACTGTATAACATAGGTTCTTATGAGAAACATTGATTCATTTAATGTTGTTTCATTCAACATCACAAATTTCACAAAGAATCCTTCCTCAGCAATGGATCTTTGGAGGCATAAGCCAAGAAACCAAGGAATGCTTCCTGGAGCCCGTGCTAAATCCCAGTGCCAAAACATTCATGCCAATTATATATTCTAGAATACGACCTGGCACTAGGATCATATCTGACTGCTGGCATGTCTACAACGAAGTTGATACAGGAAGATATCAGCATCAAACAGTCAATCACAGATACAACTTCGTCGACCCTGAGACGCAGGCCCACATTCAAACAATAGAGAATACATGCTGCCCGATGGAGCTGGATAACAAGATCCATTTTGGGACTAAACAAGACTTCATACACTCTAATATGGCTGAGTTTATGTGTTGGAGTAAGCTCCAAGGCCAGGATCCGTTCAAACCCATTCTGGCCGCCGAAACATTCATGAGATTATTGTTATTTGAAACTGTTTTATATTGTTGTTAACAGGTGATCAGTTTGTTCATTTTTTAATTAAAATAGCTTATTATTTGTTGATATTTTTGCTTTTATAAATGGGGTGGATAACAAACAAGATCCATAAGCTATTCTAAATAATTATTTTTGTTACATAAACAACTACATCGATAAGCCACTGTAAGGCTGTTGTCTGTATTCTCCAATGCCCAGTGCCCTCATTTGAGGATGGCCTATATCTCATTAATTACAAGTTAGAAATATTACATTTTAATAGTATTATGCTTATTACGTCTTAACAAGTTAATAATGTTTATTCCATCTTGAAATCAGTTGATACTTTGAATAAAATAGTACTGACCTTTTCATTCTTATTTACTTTATTAGGCTATGTATATTTACAATTTCAAAAGTAAATTACCTTTATGCTTGTTCATATAATTTGTGTAATATTTATTTAAATTCTTATTGCATTCATCTCAACTAGATCTGTCCACATTTATGTTGGATATTCAATACTCTGCTGTTTTGATCATTGACTTCTTTTATATTATTTTTTTGGTCTGTTGATGTTACCATTGTAGTTTTACTTCTTTAGAACTTAAACATTGTAGTCTTTTCTCTGAAAATCATCTTTACAAATGTTTTAGTTAAAAAATTATGCTCTCTAAATAGGGCTGTCATATGTTCAAGGATCAAAACCGGGACAAAATGATTTTTGAAGAAGAAAAACCAGGACATAATCTAACATGACTGGGACAAAATCTGGGACGGCTAGTTTTTTCTTTTTTATTGTTTAAATATACATTATTTCTATTCATTTCCATTTTTTATGTTTTCAAAAACTAAAAAAGATTATTATGGGGATATGTGGAGACAGAAAGAGGGTTGCCAAAAGATGTCTAAAAGAAAAACACGAAAGATTTTTAATATTTCAATATTAAATACATCAATACAATATATAAAAATCTTACTGTTTATTAAACCAGTTATATTTGTAGCTGCCGGCCCCGGTGGTAGAAGGGCTAGCACGTTGGCCTACCATCACTAAGGTCGCGGGTTCAAATCCTGCCAAGGGCATGGATGTTTGTGTTGTTTTCATAATTTCATACTTCATCAATCATGTGTGTATGTCTGATGTGGAAGACAACGGGAAACCACCACATCATATGTGTTAATTCCCTAGTCATTTAAAACCAATCTTAGGATTGAAAAACCACGAATGAATAAATTTGTCGCTAGACATAACTTTATCCAAAAACATTTTATCATTTTTGATTGCTGAAAAAAAAATACAATTCAAATCAATATTGATTTTACACTAATATTGCTCGTACTGTAATTTAATTCATGCAACTTCAGTCTAGGGACCACACGTTATTGATATAGAGAAAAGTCGCTCTACAGGAGCTGATGTTCCGGGTAAACAGAATACATATTCAATAACTTTCGTTAGATTGGCAATTGAAATATTTTGTTCACAAAAATGTCTAAAAAGTTCAATCCACCTATCTTCGAATTTCGTCTAATCCTCATTATGAAACATAAATTGCTTTGCTAAACTTACTTCATCGAAAAGATTTCCATATCTTTGATTGATGGTTTGCGCTGTTTTTTCAACCTCATGCCAATTGAATGTACTATTTACCCAATAAAATGATTCTGCTTCTTCAAAACTTTTCTCACAACGGTATGTATGATAAGCATCTAACATAAAAAGCAGCAACTTCCTTCATGAACGTTTTAGAAATCGCATTTCCAGATTCGTCGAATTTTGTTAACAAAACTTAAGCCCCTTGTGGGATGAAACAGTTATCCTTGCGTTCTTGCAAAATAAATTTTGATTTTCATAGTTCACAAGCTACGTTTTTTGAACTAGCACTGGTTTTTTCTATGTTCAGTATTGCTTTATTTAAAAAACTGAGTTGTCTGAGAACAAATCGCAAATACATTTCTCTATTTGGGTCTTCAAAACATTTTTTATTATTTGTGGGCATCATTCTTGTGAATCAAAATAGTTTTTTAGAGATATATCAAGAAATCTTTCTAAAGCCGGTAAAAGGTAAATAAATCTCGTGTTGCCATGTTTTAAAACCTGTTTGTATTCAATTTCTGCAAAGTTGCAAAAATATTTTAGTTGAGTAACACGAATAGTGTATATGTGGAAATATTTATATATCTTGACTGCGATGTCTTCTATATCAATTGGTAGAACATCAACCACATTTTGGATGCAGTTGTATACTATGTGTGCTGCACAGCCAATTCCAATATCGATAAAACATTTTCACCCTTTCTTTTCACCCATCCAAAATTCGTTTTGCAATTATCACCACAAAATCCTATTCATAAGATGATGTTTTTTATTGAAGAAACAGGGTAATCAGTCAATATTTCTGATGTTTCTCCAGAGACTCCATTAAAGTCAAGCAATTTTACCTTTAAAGCAGCCTGTGGAAGAAAATAGCACACTATCATTGGGGGACGATTTTTATGTCCTTTCTGATGGAAGCGTCACACTCACAAAGTTGGATTTATCTAACTCTTCATGTAACTCTTGAATACGCATTGGTGTGATTACATTTAAAACTATAGCTTCACATTTTGTTTGAGCAATACCAAATTCAGAAAGCACACGTTTACGAATAGCACCAACATTGATTCATACTTATTTTCCGGGACAAAACAGTAAACCGGCTGGGACAAGACCTAAAAACTGGGACAATCCCAGTCAAACCAGGACGTATGGTAACCCTATGTCTAAAACTACCTTAAACATGCATTTACTATATAAGATCAAAGTACCAGAAATTCCGAATAACGTCTTTTATAAGTGTTGGCACAGCAGCAGTTTCTGTTTTTTAAATAATTACTATAAATGTAAATTTACCAGGATGCAATGTTTAAACATTCATATGTGTTGAAATAGATGATTCACAAACATTTTAATGTCGGAGTCAGCATAGAATCAAAAAATTGCATGCATGCATTTACATGAGAATTTGTTATTTTTTGTTTGTTATTGAGTTAATAGTCAGTGCAATATTGGATATGATTTCTAAAATAGTTTCCATTTTTTTTCAGCAATTAGCAATTATGCTGATCTTCTTGCAAGTAATTAATAACATTCAAGAGGCATTGCTCCCAATATGCATGTTAAAAGTAAGTACATTTTGAATCATTTCTAAATTATTTTTTTAGAAACTAATATGAGTTCTATTTGATTGAAATAGATAGTTATCTGAAGAATAAATTTTACTGCTTTAACTATAACTACTGTATTTATCAAAATGCAGATTAATAAATCTATTTATCATATTAGCCTGAATATAACACATCCCCCTAAGGTTTTGAAATTTTTTCAAGAAAATACTGGGGAAAAACAACAAGAAAACCATGAAATTTTTCTGTATTTTCACCTTTAAATAATTAATAAACATTTTTAGGGTAATTCTGTGCTTATAATTAGGCTTTGGCCAACGTTTCACCTTCTTTCTGGAGTCTTCTTCATTCACTCGAAAACATATAATGCATTATAATAATAACCATGAAGTTTTGCATGAACCTTTCTTCTCAACATGATCAGCAGCACTCCTACCTTGATCATCATCCGCAATAAAAAATTGAATGAGCAAAATCTCATAAAAGCAGGCAGAAAGAATATGCCGACTAACTGATAGCTATAGTTCACAGATTACTCAAGGTTTGCTGGCTGGAGAATAAGTAGGTGCAAGTTTGGTCCTTTTCCTTCATCCACTTCAAGGTATTCAGAGTAGTGACATTTTGATGCGAATGAAAGATTTCATCACTCAAAAGAAAGATGGAAATCCTCATCTCAAGTGTTTGGACTTGCTTGTTCCTAACCTTCCAATATTTACTCAAGAGACGCTATGCGGAAAATCTCCCCATCTTCATAGGGAAGTTCCCATTCACAGAAGACTGGAGTTAAAGTGTTTTGGGCTCCGTGCATGACTAGGTTTGCCACCTCTGCAGGTTTCATCCAGTCTTTAGGTTTAACACTCAATATTCATGTTGTGAGTAACAGTAAGTAAACTTACGGGTTGAAATTAATGGTGAAAACAGTGAAAATTAACTTTAACCGCATTTTGCAATGAGATGCGTTGCATTTAATTAAAAATTAAAGTGATTATAAATTAATCTTATATAACTTTTTTATACAGATAGGATTGTAGTTATACCCCTATGTACCTCTTATACAAATGGGCAGAGATTTAACTGCCTTTACAATTTTTTTAAATCATTAGTCCTTGAAAATAACACGATTGCTACTTTTACAATGTCGTTACAGAAAAAAAACATTACGTTATATTTGGGCTATACCTTAGGCCTAGAATATAGTGCAACTGGTACTTTTAGTATTATTTCAAGAAAACAAACATTGTGTTATATTCAGACCAATACGGTACTATCTGAAAATGTTTGTCATTAAAGTGTGATAATTATTTTCAGGTGAAATCTTCCTTGGGGCCTAAGGTTAATTCTTCTGACAATTTTCCCAAGAGCAGATCTTCAAGCTCATTGCATAATGCCAAATCCATAAACAAAGGTTTGAGACAAAGGAAGCCTTATCACTCTGAAGAACATCAATCAGACAACATATCGTCAATAGAAGAGGAGGATCCTTTTCTGTGTAGTATTCCATGTCTTAATCCAGATGACCCACGAATAGAACAAGCAATTTTGGAAGGTCAAAAATATCCATATGAGGTAATATATGCTGTAATTCTAGAATTAAATTCTGTCTTAATGGCTAATTTACTGTAAGTTAAAAAATTTCCATAGTTATATAATCATATAATTTGCTGAAACTAATTTTAGACAATGGATTACAGCTGAATATTGTATCCACCCTATACCTAGTTTTTAAAAATAAACTGGAAAATAAAATACAATTTAGTTTAGTAGAAACTTGGTGTGCTTGTTACATTACATATTCAGATGTATTTTCTATTTACTTTTTTATTAAGGGAACCTATGATGATTATTTGGAGCTGTTCATGCAGTTTGGATATGTCTTCCTATTTGCATCTGCTTATCCTGCAGCAGCATTTTGGGCTATCCTTAACAACATCTTTGAGATACGTACTGATGCCTTCAAACTCTGCCATATTCTGCAGAGGCCTTTAGCAAAGCGTGTTAAAGATACAGGTGCCTGGCAGGTAAGAATATATTTGCTGTCTTTCAAAATACCATATTTAATTTAATATTTCACACTTAAAAATCCAAGAGTTTTCTTATATTAACCTTTAATCGCCATACAATACAGTGTATGTGCTTGCAAGTCTTACCCCTAGAACACTGTGCTGCACTGAATAATTTTCAGAGTGAAAAATACTTTAACTCACTTTTCACATTGTAAAATAATATGTAAACAAAATTGTTATCTGTTGCTATGGATAACAAAAAGTCAATGCACAATTAAAATTACACTTGGCAGCATAGGCATCACCATCAGCAATTGGAAAATTTTATCATAGCAATGGGAACATCACTTAGCAATGTACTTAACATAAATTCAGACAAATAACTGTAATATCTCTCAAACAATCCATTTTATGAAAAAAAAAGTTTAAAACTAAATTTGTAGAAAATTTTATTTTCTATAACTTTGATAGTAACTACAGTAAAACCTCTACCTTACAGACTCCCTTAGAATGAAGAACTCCATATAATGAAAGTTATCGCCGGTCCAAAAAAATTCACTAATAAAACTATATAGAAAAACTATATTACGAACCTCCGATAATTACAAAACCTCCCAATTATAAAATAAAAATCGCACCCGTTCCACTAAAAACAAACCTCCATATAGGGAAATTAAAAAAAAGAATATTGTATGTGCTGTTGTAAAGCAGAAATCAATGCCATCTATGCAGATGTTAACGCTGTTATTACGACCTTACCTGAATGATTTGAAGCGTAGTATTTGTTGTAATTTCAAGCATTTTGAAAGATAAGGTAGACTGGAGACCACATAAATCAAAGAAAAAATGTCATTTCTGAGATGATGAGCCTTTAAGCTGGCTCATCTATATCGTTTTGTTCATCGTTTGAAATAACAGGCCATCTCATGACAGCATCCTCCAGTAGCACTTTATCCACTAGGCCAAGTAGGCAACTGCCTATGGGTGCCGAATTTTAAGGGGTATGGGGACGCCAAATTTCAAAAAACAAGTGCTTAATTTTTAAAGTTTTTGGCAAAAAGTATGAGTTTGAGAGGGTGCAAAAATTTACTCTGCCTACGGGTGTACAGTGTCTTAAAGCACCCCTGACATCCTCACTCATCTCAGCCGTGTTCCCAGCTGAGTGCAGTCATCGGAAGAAAAGATATTTTTTTGGCACTCAGCATATTGATACGTGAGGAGGTTTGTTTACAAATGATATACCACCACAATCACCAAATATACCTCATATATCCGAGATGGTAATAGCCTTTTAGATGGCTCATGTATGTTGTTTCTTTGCTTCGTGTATCGGTTGCAATAACAGACTGCGATTAGAAAATTATTTTTTTCCGAGTGTCTATAGGAGAAGGAAATGAATACGTGAGACAAAAGAAATGCATACAGTGAGAAGAAACAGTCCCAACACAAAGAAGTCATTCGTAACACCCCAGAAGAGAAAGGAAAAATCTTGTTATCTGGATGCGCTTTCAAGTGCCTTGTGCCGTAAGGTCAGTTTAGGTTCAGACACTTCTTGCTGGAAAGGGTTAATCCACTAGGATATTACGTTATTTTACGACCTCTTAGTGAATCTGCTCTCACCAATAAAAATTGGTCCATGAGTTTGCGCTCCTTAAGTCCTGTGCACCCAGGGGCAACTGCCCCCTCTGCCCACCCCCTCGCTACGCCGCTGAAACTATCCCTCCCCATTGTCCAGTGATCGGGTTTGTAAATGTCACGACAGGCCGATCAGTCATTGGTTAGCAAGCTCTAGGGTACTTTTGTATTATTATGGCGTCACCAATTTACCCTTCACAAATAAATAAAGAGTAGTGGAAAATGCAGTGGCGCATGCACTCAGGGAATTCTCATACCGCCGGGAATGATAACGTAGAAACATCGCTGATACATCAAGTAATGCACACAGTGCCATGTACTGGTGTAAATTGGAAGTTCTAATTAGGCAGATCATGGCGCATAATCTAGCGGGGAAACGTAGAACTCGGTAGTGTGGCCATATAAATGCAAAAGTACCCAGTGTAAATCTTAAAATAGCAATAATTTTTTCTGTATTGACTGATTAGAACAAGTTGACACCTATAATAATACTCAAGGAAAATCTGTCAGGTGATGCCATTTTATTAATAACTTTTATATTAACCTCACTCACTCTCTCTCTCTCTCTATATACACACACACGCACACACACACATATATACACACACATCATCAATTGGGAGGACCTTGTGACTTCAAACGACTCCAGCGCTAGAAGGCTTCTCAGTCTAAATCACAAAGCAAGGGAGGAGTGAAACCCGGTGCCGGCATTAGCCTACTCTTAACGAGAAACACCAAGGGGACCAACGGCTTTACGTCCCTTCCGAAGGACGGGGCGCTGATTTGCGTGTTCTCCTCTAAACACGCAAATGGGGAGCCGGGCAACCCGGTTCGCACAGAATTTGCTAAGCGTAGCAGGCCAGCACCCGCACCACTACGCCACGACTCCCCCCGAACAACACACACACATATATATACACACACATATATATATATATATTTATATATAGCGGTTTGTGACCACTTCATTAAGGCTTATATCACCCTAGCAGCCCACGGGAACGGTGCAAATACATCTGGTGACGCTTCCGACATGACTAATGAGATAAAGATTAATTATTTATTATTTTATTAACTCAGAATCAGTAATATATCCTATTAAAATGACAATTACTTGTAATTTTTACTTTTCCTCTTTGTCTGACATCTAGCGGATATCCGAAAAATCTGAACTTCCTCAGATGGGCGATAGATGGCGAAGTACACACATTGTAGTTGAACTATGAAAACACTGAGGAAATGTTTGTTTATTATATCGTATATTTCTACAGAGTAAACTATTTCATAGTTTGACACTTTTTCTAATATAATTAATAACTGAGAACCAGTAAGGGATAGAGCAACGATTTCTTATGTATAATTAAGTATACCGACACTCGTAAATGTAGTTATTCGGTTGTCTTCATCTGTTTGTTTCGGGTTGTTATAGAGCTTTTAACTTACGTATACTTTTAATTATGCTATGTCATACTCATACTGGTTTAGAGGGCTTGAATGGTGAATTTTAACATTTTTAGTTACATCAACAATTAGTTAGAGATAAAATTTGTAATTTAACACCCTTAACTATAGAAACCATGGAAGAATGTGAAATTTCATTGCTTGAGACCAAAAAGAAAAAATTAATTAATTAAAAATAGGTTTTTTAAAAAATAATTTTTATATTATGCACTAAAAAGGAAAAAATAAATTTTTATTTATTTATCGATCGTGAGTTCGGCTGGTAAGGAGGGACAAAATTTACAACAATTTCAGTGGAATAAATTCCTTCTTGCTCAACAATGTTGATTTACTAAACTTTATTTAGAACTTTTGTAAAAGTTATATGGCGCAAGATAATAAAACCTGTAAGGCGCCATATAACTTTTACAAAAGTTGTAAATAAAGTTTAGTAAATCAACATTGTTGAGCAAGAAGGAATTTATTCCACTGAAATTGTTGTAAATTTTGTTCCTCCTTACCAGCCGAACTCACAATCGATAAATAAATAAAAATTTATTTTTTCCTTTTTAGTGCAAAATATTAGTTATTTTTTAAAAAACCTTTTTTTAATTAATTTATTTTATTAAGGCTGGAGGACAATGATCTTGTGGCAAGTGAAATTTAGGAGAAAGAACCAAGTACATACATACTCTTTTGGAGAAATAAGGAATACTAGTGCTGGATGGTTTTCTAGCAAATCTTGCAGACATTTTGAAATCCAGAATTTCTCTGCATAAGTCTTTTGGTCATATTTCTTTATTAAAGGTTCTTGACCTGAGTGTCAACAACTCATTCAGTGATTGTGTAAGCCACTTTTATTTAGGACTGGTTGTTGTCAGGGAATTGTCCATTTGAACCTTCAGGAAAACTAAAAAAGAAAACACCTAATTGGTTACTAAGACAAATTTTGTTGGATTCTATTTTAACAGCATCAGTTGTTTGGGAATTTAAGAAGTCTTTTGAATAGTGTAGTGTACTGTGTAGGGAATGAGGTGAATGGTTGATGACTATTCCAATCATGGGAGTGATAAATATTGTGACTACATAGACAACAGTTTTGTGCAGAAAATTTATACAATATAAAATTATTTTCTTTTTTTAGTACAAGTTGAATTGTTTCTCTGAATGGAAAGTTAATATCAGTTACATCAAGAGTCATTTTATAAACATGTATTAACTTTATAAATGAATTCTTATTCTGGAGTATTTTCAGTAATTATCATTTATGCTTTAGTGTTCTAGATTAAGTTTCACGATATAAAAGATGGTAAATTATTAAAACATAATTCAAAGGAATGTTACATTTGAATTTTGTAATATTCTAGAATTAATAACTTAGTTGCATGTAATTACTTTTCACAAGTGGAAATCTTCATAAAAAATAATCATGCCTTAGTTTGCTATAAATATTCTCTGAGTACAAATGCTTGGATAGAATATGAAAAATATGTTTTTTACTTTTTCAAAAATGGGAAATTTTATTGCAATAGTAAAAATTATGGCAGCATTTAATTTACCAGTCATCATAAAGTAGCTGTAACATACCAGATTTCAACAAATTTATGGAGTTTTGCTGTTAGACTTTATGACGTATGAAAGAAATTTAAGTTTAAATCATTTAATTTTTTTATATCTTGAATATTTTATATTCTCTTTTGACTGTTTTTGTCTTATCTCAGTAATTCTTTTGGAAGCATTTAAATGCTATAAATTCTCAATTGTTTTAATATAGCGTGCCTTTGAAGCAATGGGGTCCTTATCTGTGATGACTAATTGTGCCTTCCTTGGGATCTCCATGTGGAGAGCTTATGCCATTGACTCACTCTCCCAATATGAAGAGCTTAATCAGGTTTGTCCATAACACATGAGTTTAATTTAGTATTTTGTATGCAGTTGCAATATCAAATAGAAAAATTTTTGTTTTTAATTGTATGAATTTATTTTCAAATTGTTAATAACAACTTCACACCTATGAAATTAGGTTCCACTTTGTGAAATTTACTCATCACATTCACAGAAAAAAATAACTGTGTTACTCCCACATAAATGTTTTGATAAAAAACCATTTTCACTGGTAATGATGCTACTTATCTACTACAATATATTTTGAAGTGTGTGTTTGTGTATTTGTGTTTGTTCATGGAACTCCTCCTAAACGGTGAAACGACAGTACATACAATTTGAAGGCTTTTTGCACTCACCTGACCTACCCAACACATCCCCCCAGGGGGGTGTGCCCCACAGTTTGGAAACCACTGGGTTAGCCTATAAACTATATAGTTTAGCTTTTAAATAGCATTAAAGAGCACATTAGACATCCATGTAAAGTACAAAATTAATACATCATGCCAATATCCACTTTCATTTCAAAAATGATTGATTTTCTTTTTCTGGGATTCGATATGTCTTTGTCACTTTTCTTTTTTCAGCCATTTTGAAAGGATATTAACACTCAAAATAACCGAAACACATAGAGCAAAAGTTGGACGAAGCTATCACAAGCAAGATCATGAGGCTACTGAGATAGATTTATTGATGGTTTATTGTAAGCATTCACATTTGTTGACATTTACATAGGAACCCTGCAATCTGCCATAAGTATGGGGCAGGGGAGAATCATGAGTCATTTCCATACACATCAGTGTCAGCATTTCATTCGTATGTTCAGGGCGTGTTCGCTATCTGGCAGTACGTATGTACGGGTGTTCGGAAGTTGAGCATTTGTAAGTCGAGGACTGACTGTATACCTATGGGGAGGGATTGGAGGAAGGAGGGTTATGGGGGGAGGGGGAAGCACTGACATGAGTAAAGGGGAATAGGAGAGGAACTGGTGTTCTTTGACTAAAAGAAAATCTGGGTTGTGTTTCACATATAAAATTTCCATTTTTTCCAAAATGTTTAGCCTAAAACCTTCATCGGCTATGTGAAGAATTTTGGGAGTAAAAGAGGAGGATTGGTCGCAAACTAAAATATGTTTGGTGAAATGAGAAACAAAAGAATCTGCTTTAAATAAACTACGTAAAATGTTCATATGCTCTGATTTGAAAGTTTTGTCCCATTTGGCCTATATAAATAGTATTACAGTCATTACATTGTAATTGATAAACTCCCAATTTCTTCAAAGTAACAGTTTTGTTGTTATTTTTACAGAGGAGTCATTTGAGGTTTCGTTAAAGTTGTTTTGTTATACAAATTATTTGTATTAATAATTCACCCCATCCTCTTATGGTGGAATTCCACCAAGTCTCAACCTCGTCTATTACTTATATTTTAAATATTCATTGACTTAAAAAATTTTCTAATTAGTCTTTCAAATGCAACTGTGAATCTATCTATATTTTCTTTTTTGGTAGACAGTGGCAATTTATTAAATAAATAGCTGAAACGCCCGACTTCGCTCGGGGAAAGAATGGCAAACAATTTTTATTGCTTGGGGCAAACGTTCCCCATTCCTTAATTACGCAACCGATGCTTACATTAACATTTACTATTTTATGTATTGTATTGTACGCGTTAACGTCTTACTTAATATTCACATGGATAGATGCACCAAAGCCTTTAAAGCGGCAATAAAATTATGTGGATTATGTCAATACTATTAGCCAAAACGTAAGCAGTAAACAACATCTTGGTTACCGAACAAATGTAAGTAGATGTATCGATTTATGTTGCGATAAATCTTTCAATGTTAAGAGTAAAAGATAACAATGTTCTAATATTCCTTAAAAATCATTTGACTCACTTTAAAGGTATTCATAGACTATATTTAGGCATATCTTGGTATTACCTATTCTTCCTCTACGGTGTGGATTTTTCTTTCATTAATCTTTACGTGTATATCTCACTTTGAATAGGATAACAATTAAGAAATTTAGCTTTATTGCCGCCTGGAAAATGGACATTAAACTGATAAATTTTGCGCTTAAAGGAAAATTTCGAGCGATTTAGCATGTAAAACGACAGAACATGAACAGAATTAAAATATTCAGTCTTTCGTGCGTAAAATAAGCCATTTCCTGTGATCGTAAGTTAATATTTAGGTATATTTATATCCATATCAGTGAAGGGCTGCATGGCATTTTGGGGTTCCTCTACACAATTTCACAAGCATTCTTATGGAAATAATATTTTGTTGACCCCATGGGGTATAAGAGACCCCACGGTCTGCAAACTTAGAACAAGTTCTTCCTTTTGTCCATAAGGTGACCCATGAAACTTTTGAGTTCGATAGCTTCAACGCTGTAAAAACGTATAAAGAACATACATACACACACATATACACTCTAAAATATTAATAAGATGTTTCTATTGTAAAAGAGCCTCTGTGTGTCATTAAACATTTATGATGTTCTGTGTATGTTGTGTTGACCTCTTGTGCAAGAACAGTAGAAATGTCTATACATAGAAAAATATTTTTACAGTATAGCTTGAAATAAGATTTATTGAAGATATGAAGGTATCATTTTGTAGCATTTGGATTGAACAACACATTATTAGATGTAAGTTATGTTTTAATTTTGTGCCAATGAGATATTTATGTCCTTAAAGCATAGCTAATAGATATACCATCTTGAGAGTGTAAGGGCTAAAGTAATCATGTTAAAACCTCTGATAGCCAATTATAGTTTTTTATAACTTTTGTTAAACGTGGCTTTCAAACTGCAGTATGAGTCCAGTGCTGTTTCTTGTAATTTTTTTCTTTCTATCTAGGATAGTGATGGTGAAATTGAATCCATGGCTGGGATTAATAGCGATTCCTATGGGCCAATGGGTTTAAGCCTTATACATTGGGCTTTAATTGTAGTGGCAGTAGAGCATTTGTTACTCTTGCTTCAATGCCTTGTAAACTATGGGATACCTGATCGACCAGAGCATGTAAGAGTATCGCTTGCTCGTGAAGCATACCGCTCCAGACAAGCCCTTAAACAGCAGGTAACCAAAATTATTATTTTTTTTAGGATAAGGTCCAAGAATTATCATTAATATCAATTTTTGTGTTTTCCTTTTTGATTTGAGAAGCAATTCATTGGTGGGACAAGTTTTAAAAGTGTGAATAAATACTTGAGGATTATGCAGAATATTCAGTTCTCCATTTTTCTGACCTTAACCCTTGAGTACTCATGTTAAAAATTATCATGTAAGTACTTGCATGGAGTGGAAACGACCAAATATATTTTGAAGCTCAAAAAGAATAATACTTCCAGAATATTTTTTAAAATTATTAGAAATGTTAACATTATGTATCAATAGAGAAAATACTAACAATTCAAATAATTTAAAATAATATATTGATCATTTTAAATGCAAAATAAATTGATGTGTTCAACACATGACTTTCTCCATACGTAAGTTGTCAACTAAAATCAAATAAATACAGCTATAGGAACAGTTCAACTTACATGCTTCAGCGCTAGCAGTTCAGTTGTTTTGTAAATTCACCTTTGTGTCACTACCACGGGCGCGAGCTGCCCACTAACCATCAATTTCGAAGAAAATTGAATATCTCTTTAAATATTCCTCATATGAAAATTTATTTCAAAGAAGAGTTCTAGAAAAAAATAATATCTACAACTTTTATATATACGATGTCTGACAATTAATGAGACTGACAACACTGTAGAGCATGTGGCAACACTGGGCTGATGACGATTGTTGCAGATAATAAGTACATGTCTGAACGCTACACAGTAATAAACTTGTCATGACAAGTCTAGCGAGTGCAGAGCTATTGTGCTTTAACTGAAGTATTGTTTGGATAGCTTGTCACTAAAATGGGTGATAAATATTTTGAGCAAAGAATCAACATGAAATTTTTGAATTCTTTGAAATGTTAAAGCAAGTGTATAGAGAAGGGGTTATGTCAAGAGCACATTTTTTAATGGTGTAAACGGTTTTCTGAAGGAAGGGATGAAGTTGAGTTTGACAGCCGACCTAGACATCCGTCAACATCAAAATCAGATGAAAACGTCAAAAAGGTGAGAACTCTGGCACAGAATGTTTGACATCTTAGTGTCAGAATGATTTCAGAAGAACTGAATATCAATATAGAGACTACGATTGATTTTGACAGAAAATTTGGGGATGAAGAAAGTTTGTGCGAAGATGATGTCCATCCGTGTGACTTCTCCCTCTTCCCTACACTGAAGAATCACTTCAAGGGATCACATTTTGATAATGTGGAAGAGATTCAGATGGTTACGATGGCCATTCTAAACAACTTGCGGGAGAATGACTTCCAGAAGTCCTTCGACAGTTGGAAACAATGCTGGAATTCATGTATAGCTGCAGGGGGGAACTACTTTGAAGGAGACCACTGCAGTTCAGAATAAAATTTAATACAATGCTGACTGTGAGTACAGTCTTGTTATTTTATTGTCAGACCTCATATATATATATATATATATATATATATACTAGGGGGCAAGCTCCATGCTTGCTGATGCTCGCCAACAAAAACGATATTACCACAACTACAATTATTTCTACATAAACAAAATTATGCCATTATTAGATGAAAAAATTTAAAATAATGTACTTTGTGGTTAATTAACATTAAAATAATAATAGTAACAACTAATATGTAGAACATGGGACAAAAAATTGTCACCAACGGAGATTCAGACCCCTGACCCCGGTGCAGTATCCCTGTATCTTACAACCTCGGCTACCAGGCTTGATCGTGGAAGCTTGCAGGAACAATTCTTAAACTGTTTGTGACTTTGAAAAAGCCTTTTTTCTCCAGAATGCTTGAGAGACGGGTCATACTACTTGCACAATTTCTATTATACATCGAATACTAAAGGCTCGCAAAAGAAGAACATAATCAGCTACCCGAATGTCGCGTATTACCCTTGTGAGATAAAATTATGTGAATATGCTCAAGTATCCCTAATTTTCAATGAAAAAGTATGAATTTTATAGAACTTTATATTTTGAATTATTATCCCTAGTATTGATAATTTAAAGTGAATATTTTGTAATATTATTGTCAAACTTAATTTTGGTGTTTCATAGAGTACTATTGTATTGAACCATTACACATCAGTGAAGTGATTAGATGACCAATTTTTACTTTCTTCATATGTAGTATGGGAAAGTGATCACGAAAAAAATCGACTTCGAGATTTCAACGGAAATACACGTTTTGAGGTCCCTAGAACACGTTTAGCCTATTTTCGGAATGATGTCTGTGTGGATGTGATTGTGGGCGCTCTAACTCAAAAAGTACTTGCCATATTGTTACCAAATTTCATATATAACACTTTAGTATGAACACAAAGAACTGATCAGTTTTTGGACAATACCTGTTAACCGGAAGTCGAGGTTTATTCAAAACCGATTCAGTTTTTGCGATATTTCTCTGTTAAAACATCATTATTTTATATACAATTCTATACAAAGGTTATAGAGAATGTAATTTACTACAACTTTCATTTGAAACAATTTTCCATAGCAGTTATTGTTTAGGAATTATTTATAAATAATCGGTTTTTTCTGTTTCTGTCAAATATCTCCTTAAAAACATCGTTATTGGTAATCTTCATAAGGACCAAAGTTGTAGAGAATAATATTTCTTTCAAGTTTAGTTTGAAATAAATTTTCGTAGACCCATCCATTTTGTCAGCAGAAAATAACTAAATGGTATCCTTGGAGTGCTTTAAATTATAATGAAGAGAAATATTTATTTGGCAGTACAAGCCTTCGATATAATAATCCAGCAGTTCTCAACCTTTTTCCCATCGCGACACACTTGACGGTTGTTGCTCACGTGCGCAACACACTGTGCAATACAATCCACCAAACTAAAAAAAAGCTATAAAAGCATGTAATGAGGAAGAGTTGAAGACTAAACACTGCTTATGTTGTTGTTAAAAATGATCCACGGGAGAGACAAGAACTTGGCTCGACAAAATTTACTTTATTTTTTACAATTTGTTATTAAAATTTTTGGCAACACATCTCCCAGCTATTTGCAACACACCATTGTGTCATGACACACCGGTTGAAGACTGCTGTAATAATACTTAATGTTTGCTATGGTGTCTTTTGTAACAACTTCATTGAAAGAAATATAATACACGTACTATGAACCAGGCTTGTGATTAAGCGTTGAAATAAAAAAAATCTGCCTTTCCTGCCAAAGAATTTTCCTTTGGAAAGTTTTTAGTTATTGGCCTGTTGAAATGTTCATTAACAAGGTTTTACTATCTAGGGCAGGAATGGCAAATGATTTCTGTGTCGCATGCCATGAAAGTAATGTGAATTATCAGACTTTTTTCACTTGCCACTAATTTAGTTTTTCTCTAGAAACTTCAAATTTTATACAGAAAATACAAGCTTACACTTGCCAAGTAAAATCATGCACATGCCACATATTTGCCATCCCTTATCTAGGATCTGGAGTATTTTTTACATCCAAGTAAAGTTCATTTATAGATTTATCTATTAAAAAGTAAGCAAATAGTGTGTTAAATTAATTTGAAATAGAATAATCTTATTAAGCTGCAAAAAGATATGAAATGAGTACATTTTTATTCTAGTTGAAGGACTGTGTGGGGAACTATGGACTTCATTTTTCTGTTACTTAATTTGCGATTTTATTTATTCTGTAGAATTAAAGCATTCATAGAATTCTTTGTTCATTTGGCATTTAATGAGCCTTATTTTTATTTAGAAATCACTTCACTCAAAGAAGAAACTTCGGAGGAACAAAACTGTTCATGTGGCCCACTGACATAACTCGTCGGGAAAGTGGTCCAGTGAAGATGATGGCACACATTGTCTCTAATCTACAAGAAATTTGGTTTAGTTGTTACTTTATTTATTTTAATAGGATATTTTTATTTCTCTAGGAATTGTACTTAAAATTTTAAAGAAATAAAAAAGTGAGGGATGGCTCCTTCATCATGAAGACTTGGAAGACTTGTTGCTGCTCAACTTTCAAGTCTT
Organism: Uropetala carovei; assembly: GCA_036926305.1. Lineage (NCBI taxonomy): Eukaryota > Metazoa > Arthropoda > Insecta > Odonata > Petaluridae > Uropetala > Uropetala carovei. The sequence goes on from JAXCHB010000164.1 coordinate 2,168,474, forward strand.
TTTTTATGTTGATGAGGCATTTGATTTCTGAAATACTCAGTGAAAAACTGGTGGGTTTTTTTGTGATTAATTTTGTCACTCTATGATTTTTATTGTTTTTTTGGTTTTTGTGTGAAAGTGTAAATAAATTGTTATTGAAGGAAACAGTTGGTGGTTTTCTCTATTTAATTAATCATTTTTATGCATGAATTTCAAAAATTAGAAAATTTTAATTTTTAAATCAGACAAATAAATTTTTTTAAATGTTTTCCCCTGGATATTTTCCAGGTATATTTTTGGGAACACAATGATATATTTGCATATTAAATTTATATGACTCATTGCCCTGGTAGGAATGATGATATTTTTTTTACGTCCATCATTAGCTATAAAATAATAATGTTATAAACTGCTCAAAATCTGTAAATTCCTAATGCAGTATCATTTTGTATTGATAATAGAAAAAATATTATTAGTGTATTAAGTACAGGAACCTTTAATGTCAATAAATTACCCTACCTCACTCAACATAAATTTTATTTGCTTTGCAGTTTCTAATCAAATTTAAAACTTCGTTTTAGCAGATTTTCTTAATAACAAAAATGTGAATATGTAATCACCTTGTATGTTTGTGGAGTCTTTTTAGGTGCGTTTCGCTTTCAGCGTGAGCGCCTATTATTGTCAGTCTGTCCGTTCGTCCATCTGTCTGTCCATTCGTCTGTCTGTCCGTCCATCCGCATGTTCGTTCTCGACTTCTACTGAACAGATTTTCATGAAATTTGATGTTAAGGACTTACAATCAAATATAATAAGAAAATCGCAAAAATGAGTCACGTATGCCAATCAGGGGTACAACTTTACTGGTGACAAAAAATTAAATTTTAGTCATATCAAAATATTTTTCAAATAAAAGTTGTAGAAATAATAAAGAAGAGTATTTCCTTTTCTATGCATTTTTATTGTAGGAGTAGCCATTATCAAGAAAATCAAACAAGAATGTCTTAATTCGAGTTGAACTTAGAAAGTTTCTTGCATGGTTACTTCTTCATTGTTGCTAACATAAACAATCTCACAAAAGTACATTTAATTTTCTTATGTGTGCATGTAATATTATTAAATAGGAAGAAAATGGATTATTTATGATGAAGAAAAAACTTTAAAATGCTATTTCCCTTACATACAGGTATATCAGTTCTTTCTAATACTACATTGCACAAAACGTGCCCATTTGTGATACGTTGTACACTTTCCTAACTTGTTTTTTTGGAGATATTTGGGAAATTAATTTTGAATTTTCCACTGATAGGATTTCCCAAGGAATTCATGGCTTCAAAATTGTAAAATTCAAAAGTTTAAAATTTGTAGCCAAACCACTGAAGCTAGAGGAGTGAAGTTTTCATGGTTGTCTATTGACAGTCTACATTCCAATGGTGCTGGTTGCCCCTCCCCCTCCAAAGGGGAAGAAAAAATTTATTTTTTGTATTTGACAAGGTTTTTCAAAATTTTCTTCTGAAGGGGATTTGTTTCAGTAAAATATACCTTTAAAGTGTTTAAATTCCCCAAACATTCCAATTATTTGAAAATTTTTAAAACTAAGAAATAGTAAATGCTCTGTAATTTTCTACTTGAATTTTCTGGGACTTATTATCTCTCATACTATCATAGATAAAAATTTGAAATAAAAAGCATCTTACAAAACAAAATAAAATTTTTATTTAACTTTTTTACACAAAAACAAAAATATTGTAATTTATAAAATGATATAAGGATTTATTCTCGTTTACATGTCGATTTGGTGATCATCCGTATACTCAAATTAATGTAAACTTTCATCAATGTCATTAAAATTCTGTCTTTGTATGGTCTCCAAAAACCAGGTAAACCCAATCCAACATTGCACTTTCATCAGTGATATACTGTACGACTCTCTATTCTGCTCGCCAAGCACACGTGGTATCTGCCATCAATTATCTTCCCTTATCTTTCTCGTTTCGTTTTTATTTCATGGGAAATTTACTCTTGATGGCCTTTATACAACATGAAAATAATGAAGATTAACATAATTGAAAAATAAAATGTGTGAGCAGTACACAAGTGAGTCATAGAGTTTTACCCCTTGAATGCACTACACAAACAACAGTGTGTTGTTACAATAAATTACTCTAAGAAAAGTGTTTGCATGCACTTATCATAAAATACACACTAAATCAAACTGTATGTGCTTTTCTTGTCTCCAAAATCGGTGAAAAACTGAATGATTATGACAGAGACAAGAAAATCCAGCTGAGTGAGAAAAAAGAGGAAGAGAATTCCTACAATGACTTGTTTGTTCTTCACCAAAACTATGACTGATTCCACTCAGAGAACTCTTGAGCAAAGTTAGAAGTAGCGATTGACTTGAAACCTGAGTTTGACGACTTTTAGGATCAAAAATATATGAGAAGCCGAAACTCATGGGAACTTAAGTTCCCTTTTGTCCCTTGACCCTACTTTTTAATGGGAACTTAAGTTCTCTTTCATAGGATAAAGGTTAAAATGCTGAGAACAATTTGTAGAAAATTCTAGAATTTTTGACAGCATCCAAAAATGAAGAGAAATTTCAAAAGTCTTTGCTGGTTAATGTTGCAAAAGAAATTCCAAAGTTCAAACCAAAACAGGACTTGTTGAATTTTTCTATCGTATCCTCCGAAACTGTGCAGGCCTTTGTTATTTATATATCAATCACTACTATGTAAAATAATGTTTTAAAATATAAAATAGCACAAGAAGTGATCTATAACAGTGGTGCTTAAACTTTGTGGCCCAAGGGTCACATAATGCAGTACTGAACTCATTGCAGGCTGTATAGCTCAATTCCACCCTCTTCGCAGCCCACTTCCAGTAGAAAATAGAGCTTAAGAATAACTTAAGAAAATTAAGGATTTTGTTGTGAGTCAGAATTACCAGATTTATTTTAAATGCATTTATTTATTATATGAGTTGAGAGGTAATGACAAATTATATTGTTCTTTATAATTTTCTATTTTCCTTTTATGTTACATTGTGTCCTTGAATTGTTTAACTCATGGCGTGCTGGATAAGGATGCTCTGCGGACTGGATGTGGCCTGCAGGCCATAGTTTGGGCACCAGTGATCTATAACATCCAACTGAGAGCCAGAGCAAACAATGTCTGAAAAGTTTTACACTTTAACTCTCAGGGAGTAATTCTATTGGAACCACAGCTGTTCTAAGAAATATTTTTTTTTTATCTTTCCTGTTAGCGGTAGAGGAAAAATCTCAAATTACCTAGCTGAAAATTTGCTAGGATGGAGAGTGCAATTAGGGCAGTGCCCCATCTCCCCTGTTGACTCTGAGCTCCGATTTTCGGTCACCTCTAATAATATGTCCTTTCCGAGAATAGAACAATGCGAATGCATACTGTGAGGGTTCGGAGGTAAATTTTGACAGAAATTTTGTATCACTCCGCTATTTCTGCCTTTCCCTTCTTGCTTGAAGGGGAAAAAGATCTGGAGTGAAAGGGTAAAAATCACTGCACATTCATCGCATTCCAATAATATCTCAATACAAATATCTTGATGGGAAGGCGCCCCCGACTAGTTGGCACCCAGGTGCATTGCACCCTGGGATGGCACGGCCCTATTTGTAATACTATATCTCTTTCTTATTTACTCAATAGGCAATGCAATATATGATAACAGAAATAGATTCATGGCATTTATTTAATTGGAAGCCATGAGAGTCAAAGTTACAACATGCAGTGTCATTTGGTTACACTTGCTTATTTGACTCCAATTGGTTTTAGCAGAAAATGTTTCCCTTGGGGGAAAATACAGTATAGGACCTCATATTCAGCAAGCTCAGGACCAGAAGTTTGCCAGATTGAGGAATTTTCCAGATTTTGGGTCCTTAGCTTAGTGCATACTTATAATATGTTAAAGAAGCATTAAAAGTAAAGAATTTTATTTGTTTCCAAAATCACTGTACACTTTTATATTTACAAATGAAGACTTATTATATTTATTTTCTCAAAAGTGAAGTCACAACTGCATTTTTATCCTTTTCTCATAAAACCTACTACAAATAATGTATTTCCCCATCAATCATATGCACCTAGTAGATAAAGTGCATCTTAATATTTTTAACTCTGGTTAAAATGCATAGATACTGCGCAGTCAAAAATATTGGTTCATTATTTCATGGGACCAAACAACCACCAAAATTAAAAAAAAATCAATAGCTCCTGATTTTTAAAAATTTTAGTGAAAGTAACACCAGATTAGAGATCCGGTACTGTAGTCAATTACAATTTTGTTGCTACAAAAGCAACAATCACAAAGGGTTCATTAATAAACAGATAATCATACCAAATTTAGGATATGAATTTTATTTCTATAGTGTGAATATAATTGATTTTTGATAGATTAAAAAAAACTTGATGGAATTGAATATTGATGTTAGTACAATGGTGTAATTTTATGTGATTGAGTTGTTTTAATCACACTATGGTTTAAGTCCATGACAGACACAAACAGTATGAAAATTCATGTCACAAAATAATTGGCAAATAATGATATTGTTACCTTTCTGAGAATTTTTGAGTATTTGTATTTTCTCGATTGTTGTTAAGCTAATCCAATTCTAGTTGGCTTTGGTGGACCTGGTGGCTGATTCACGTGAAGTTTTTCCTTCATCACCCTCTGTCCTGTATGGCTGATTCCATCCATGTACTCTGTGTGCCATGGTTTTGCCATCCCAATCCTCTCAACCACTAAAATGTTAAAAGTTTTAAATAATAAGTAGTTATTGTTCAATTTTGACAAGAAATTAGAACTTTTTAAAATAACAACTGTTACAGTGGTTGCTAGCAAAAATGAAGTTTTTCGTATTCTTACCATTATCTTTCTTCTTTATTTTTTGACCTAATATAGGGTTATTTCCCAGTGAGGTTATCCTGTATGAAAGGGGATTGCGTGGCTTAGGAAATTCCATAGTATCTTGAATAGGGTAGCACAGCTCCTCATCTTTCACTGTCTCTCTCAGATCATAGCTCTCATAAAAAGGACAGCCATCTATCATGTATTAGCATGGTGCCCTTAATTAATATGCATTCACTCATTTCAATTTATCTACATATTTCATTAGAAAATTTTATATAATTATACAGCAGAAATTTAATTAACATAGGTTTAGATGGTGTTTTTATCAGTAAGTGCTTTTCATGTATCAATTTTTAATGTAATAATGTTCAATAAAAGAGAAAATACTCATCATTGGATAACATTGTCATTAGTCATTTATAGAAATTAGCCAGAGCATACCAGTTTCATGTCATATTGAGTATTCTTTGTACTTACATCTTCTGCAATAATTTTTTTGATAAACTGTATTAAATCTATCTTGTTGGACTGTAGCCATCATGTTGTTGAGAAGTGCCAAATTTCTGTCTTCTGGTTTATAGACATAATGATATCTCTCTTGTAGCTGAAGATGAAAAAATCAAGAAATTTTCATGTTTTCTCCAAAAAATACTTCATAATTACAATAATTGCAGTAATGCTTTACCGTATTTATTTTTTGTGTAGATTATGTCTGATGTTGTGTTATAGTAATCAGACATTACAATGAATAGATATAATCAAGGAATTGGAATATTTTTCTGCAGAATCTGTTTAGAATGTTTTATTATTATATTTAGAATAATTTTCAACTAACGCCATGTAAGCAATCACCTTGTGGTTGTTATAAGTGACATTTCTTTTTCGAATGAGCACAATTGAATTCTAAAGTAAACATGACTACAGAAACCTACAATCACTGCATCATAATCCTTTCACCTTCAATTTATTAAGTGCCCTAAACAAAAAACTAATATTGACATTGCATTAGTTTCCCTAGATATTGCATGCTTTGGCAGAGCTGAAGCAGTGCCTGATGAATGGTGAACTTTTTCGTCAATTAATTTATATTTTTTCATCTAAAATTAAGAAATCTATTTAAAACTCACGTTAAGATTGACATTGGCACATTTCATATGCCGTTGGCACTCATGGCAAACACAATGAAGGTTATTGTATGGACTGTTAACATTTGCAGATTGAGGAGAACTGAAAACTTTTTTCGTGATTAAATAATAATCAACTATAATGAAATATTAATCAAACTATGTTTGTGTTTCAGTAATCTTAAATGTATACCCATAAGTTAGTGAGCCAACGCTAGGCCATTTGTAGTCCTTCATATAAGTGGTAATCATATTTTTCTGGTAAAGCACTTAAAAAATTAATGACATGTAATTTAAAACTTGTTTATAAAACATTGAAGAATAAAGTACACTACTTGCGAATTTGAGCAAACCAGATTTAGTACAATTTAGTATAACATAAATAAAACTTCCTTAGAGGTGGTACCATAGAAACTCAACAATGCGTTTATTAAGAATTAATATGGCAGATATTAAATTACATATCTTTTCTGAATTTGAACATTAATTGTTGGTTTATCTTTATGTCCATTGAGATGCTGTTTTCAATTTTTGAAGCTAGGGCTTGAACAATAGATGCTCATCAATTATAATATCTCCTGTTTGGCAAATACCATACTGGTACTCACTCATACCAGTTTCAGTATTCAATGCAAGTTTTGCCACTTCTGCAAATGAAAAACAGATGTACCATAGTTAATAATGCCAAATATTCATTGAATTTCTTCCTGGCCCTCCAGCTCAATTAAAAAGGCAAATTATCTGCTAATTTACTATACCTAATGCAGATGTGCACTAAGAAACCATGCCTATTCTATTAGTACAGGCATACCCCGATTTACATTGATTCGAAGTTGTCGCAAATCCATGATAGCTTTGTATCGATTTACGTCATTTTAAATCGAGGTTATGGTTAGAAGTTATGGTACCGTAGAACGGGGTCAAGTCTGACAATATTTTAGGTTTATCAGGGATGATGATATGAAGATACTTTTGAATTGACTTGAAATTTCGCATTTAACATGTCTCACTATTGATAGTTTTTGTCACAGATGGAGAAAAATAATTGTTCTTACGGATTTTATAAAAAGAAATAATTTATAGTGTCTGACTTTACCCCACTTGGTGGGGTAAAGTCGGACACTTGTTGAATTACCTGCTTGTCCTACTTTCTAAACAGTTTGGTGTAAAGTCGGACATTGAAACTCACTGAAGCAATTACAGAGTTAAGCAATGATTATTTTTACATGCATATATACTCCATGCTCAGGCCAATGCTCTCTAGGTGACTGCTTAATATGTTGCCTTTGAAGGGTTTTGTAACAAGGGAACCTAGCAATTGAAAAAATGGTAAATTCAGACGTGACACACTCGGAGCAACCGAACACCAAAGCGATTTCTTTCACGTCCGAGCTGACGGAACTCTCACAACGTTCAACTACTTCCTTCCCTCTCTAGAATTTGATTATGGTTAAATTGCCATTTAAATGAAATTATGACACTCAATCGTAGTCATTTCACGCTTGATCTAATTAGGTACATTATAATTTTCTACAAATTCAGTAAACGTATTTAGTATTAGAGAAACTAAAAATATCGGTACGGTAACAATATTAATAATTCTAATTCACTTTATTATGTCTCTATATTCTTAAACACTATTATCCTAAATAATAGGAATTTTTACTTCACGAAACAACGCCTGCGCAATTAGAATCGTCTCGTGCGGCCAAGCGGCTACGTCCGAAATTCGTATTAGGAACGAAAGTGTTGCGATCTTATTGCGGGTGATTCTTATACCCAGCACTATTGTTTACTCATACGTGGAATTCTCGACCGCTTGGCTGCCTATGTAATACAGTTTCCATAGGATGTAGGTATTACCTGCGTTCTGCTCCTCCAAATTTTGGACTCAGTTTGTCGGCTATCAAGTGCCATATTGAGAGATTATTGTAATCGGTTGTTCCCTCATGTGATTGATTTTTATTGGAAAAACTGCATCGATTTATGCCGATTCGATGTACGTCGCATTTTTCAGTAAAACATGCCCGACGTAAACCGGAGTATATCTGTATTTATTTTTAATTAACGAACTATATTATAATAAGTTTTTCGTCAAACATGGATGATATTTAATGTGACTTACTTAATTCGTCAGTAGGTTTGCAGTTATGTTTCAATCTTAAAAGTAATCGGAACATAAAAGTATTACCATTACATATATTGAAATTGTCATTTAAAACATGTTTATGTTTTCATAGATATTCGTTTACTGAAAAATAACTTTTATACTTGTAATTCATGTTGTTTATCATCTTTTTTTTAGATTTAAATGGCATAAGCAGTGAAATGGTTGAAATTGTAAACATAATCATTTACTTCTCTTGCACCCATGCAGTAGCTACTGAGCCGTTATTATTTCTATTACTCTCTCGATAAACTTCATCATGAACATGAACAGTTTCATATTATTTAAAGATGCCAAAAACTTACGATTTGTTCTTAAATTATCATTTGGTTTGATAAATTTAGAGGGACGAATATCAAAACCCATAGCTGTAGCAATTCTTGGGTCCCTATAAGATGACTTATGTGATGTTTCAGGTACTTTATAATCTTCTGGAATCTTAATTCTCCTTTTTCTTAAAGTTCTGGCAGAGACAATATCAGATCCTGCATAATAAAAAACATTACTTTGCTGTAGCGTAAAATAAATTGAAGGATGATGTGCAGGCATTAAATTAAATCCAATTAACTAGAATTGATTATTGTTTTTCTTTAATAGGTATACGTAATAGGATCATTTTCATCTATAGGTACACAAATATTTCCCAGTACTAATGCTCACCAAATATAATATTTAAATAAATGTTGTCAATTCTGAGGTGGTATGTACTGTATAGCAACATGAGTAAAGAAACTGGATTAATTTACTTGGATACATTTTGAAAGCAAACTTTATTGTAGGCTCACAACTACCAGATTGTATAACATTTTTATTTTTTTAACAGAAAACTTATATGTAACACAGTTTAAAGTTGAACTTGACAAAGAGAATTCTCCTTCAGTACCTGGTTTGCAGTAATCAATAAAATAAACTGTTTTGTGACGGTTCTTTTTGTCTCGAAGAATTTCATCATCATCAGGAATTCCAAATTTTAGGGAAATTACGGTATTTGGGTATTCTTTTAAAACCTGCAACACAGATATTGCAATATTGTCTAGTAAATTTTCTGAAAATGCTCTTAAACAAATAGTGTTTAGAACCTTGTTAATACCAAAATAGTTTCAGTTTTGTCATTTAATCAAGTTCTCTTATTGACAGAATCTTTCAATAACATTACTTGCATGAATATTTGAACTTCATAAGATACATTATTTTCTATAAGCATTTCTCTTATACATAGTCAAACTTGAAAATAACTTCAAATTTGTATTAATACATATAAAATTTTAAAATAATGACTAATTTGTTAGTAGTAATTGCTGAAATACATTACTCTTGCCATGAACCCTTGAGGATGTTCATATTTTGATGGATCAGGTTGTTTATCAATTTCAGATGGCAATTGAAGTGGCTCCTCATATTCCAAAGGGTTTGAATAAACTGACTTGGGCCAAATTATGGGCACGCTTCTCAAAATTATACATAAACTAATTAATCCTTAAGCCAAAATAAAAGTAACATCTACACAGGGCCATATTTTTTGCATAAATTTTTTAAAATGTTGGGTTGTATTTCATCAGCATTAACTGGTTACATAATTTATTAAGGTAATGGTGATAGAATTTTAATTTAGATAATTCTATATATGGTTGCATTAACATTAAAACTTAGTAAGCAGAAGTTAATTGTTCACCATTTTATTGGATGAGAATGATAATCTCTCTTGTAAGTGGTTAAAAATTCATCCATTATTATACCAAAACACTCAAACAGTTGGTACAAACTTATTGATCCTGAATTTAATAGCATCAAAACTACAAATTTTCTCTCTATATCTATGGCAACCAAAAGGGAAATAAAATCTTATTCATAGATGACATGAAAACAATATACCCAGAATGGGTACTAGAATTACCAAAACATACAAAATTAACATGTTGATATATGTTATGTCTTGTCAATTATTTATACACTATTGTTTGGAAATTATATTCTATTGAGACAATTATTTACAGTGCCGGTCACTCAAGTTTTGGGGCCCTAGGCTAATAATTTTTAGGAGCCCCTATAAAGTTATAAAAATATAAACAAAATGTAATATTGATATATATTTTATTACAACAAAAGAATTACAATACATAAAGAAAAGAGCCGGTACATTATATTAATATCTAATTACAAACCAACAATTAACATTTGTACTTATTTGTACAAATATTTTAAAAATCACTACATTTTAATTAATCTCATGCATTTTACAGTGGCATATTCTCTAATTACGTTATCATATGTTAGCGATTTTGTTATATCACTTTCAGTTGATAATATGGTTATATAACTTAATCTCTCTTCTGTCACGGTGGTCCTATATTTATTTTTAATGTAGCTAATTGTATTTTAAATATTTTAGTTTTTTTATTTACAATTTACTATAAGTCGCTAAACAAACTAAACTGGGAGATGTGAGGGTGTAGGTGTTTGTTATAGACTTAATAAATTAAATCATTTTAGTAATATTGATTTATTTAGCAAGTGAAATACCAATACATTATCATATATACAAAATAGATAAAAAAAAGTATCAATCTTTACACTAAACACAGACGCACAGAGTAATTACTGTATTCAGTGATGTTTGAGTAACCATGCAATCAACACAAATGGACCGTCAAAAGAAAATTCTGGCACACCAGTATTTAAAAAAATGAAATGAATCACAAAAAATTTTTTTTCTTTAATGAGCGGGGCTTTGAGACTTTCAGGGCCCTAAGAAGCAGAGTCTAAGGAATTGTCAAGACTGAAGAATTATGGGCCTCTAAGAATTGCGGGGTTTTGGACTGAAGCCCATATAGCCCATGCCTATGTCCGGCCTTGATCATTTATCATTTGAATTATTTATGATAATTTTTAAAAATCATAAATGGTGCCAATGTTATCATTAGTATACCCAGTTAAGGTGACATTTGTAAATTATTTATCTATTTTCTATTCATCAAAATGTCAACAGTACAAGTTGAATAGGACATATCAAAAAAAGAAGCACAAAACATGATAGTTACATATGAGTAAAAAGAATTAAAGCATACACAATAAATAACAAAAGTGGCATATTTTTTTTAATGATGCCTTCCCTACAAAGCCAAAGGCTTGTCTGCAGGTAGGGGAAAAACCCCAAGAACATTCATGGCTGAAGCGGGATTTGAACCAACCTTTCAGTTAGAAGGCAGGCACACAGCCTACCAGTTAAACCAGCCGGCATAAACATATACTTCATATAAATTATTCCAATCTGTAATTAAGACTATCCTGTATGAATAATATTGTTTAGTAACAGACCATTGTTTTTCTTCTTGAAACCTACTGTTAGTATAGATATAGATTTCAGAGATGGAAGAAGCTTTTTAAAAAATCTTTTGGTCCCTGAGCTGAAAAACTGAGTTTTATTTTTTGTAGGTGTAGATCATTTTGATTTCTGGTGAAGTATAAATGGATGTTAAGATTTTTAAGAAAGGAGTTAGTATTGTTTTAAATATAAACTAAAAGATATTAATGAATGGAAGAGGGAGGATATTTAGTCCCTTAAAAATGGGACAGCATGGGGTGTTGTAAGATTTCCATGCGACGATGTGGACAGCGTGCTTTGGGAGTTTAAATATTTTGTTTTAAAAATAGATGTGGAGCTCCAGAAGATTAGGCGATAAGTTAGGGCTGTCCAACTTCTTTGGTGTAGCAGGGCAAATATGCTGAAAGCCACTGACTGGATGTCATTTTCCCTGATAGAAAAGTCGAATGTGTAACATATTTTTTAATCTTAGCTGGATTCCTACAGATAGCTCATACATTTGACTTACTTAAGTTAAATATGCAGTCAACCATAGTCGGGTCAACTCATCGAAGCACCTCCAACTTGGTTTCGGATGTTGCATTTTCTTTTGCTTTATCATAGAAGACAATTAAATAAATCAGTTGTAATACAAATGTGAAGTTAGAGAAGGAGAAAAATTCTGAACTTGGCCAGGAATCGAATCCGGGTTTGATTCCCAGTCAAGTTCAGAATTTGTCTCCTCTAACTTCACATTTGTTTAGTCATATGCATTCACCCATAAAAGTTATCCCTCCATCATGTCAGTTGTAGAACATTTATGGACTGCCATTATAAAAGAATACATAATCTATAGAAGCAAGGGTCAGAAAACTTTCAATGACGAACAGCTATGTAAGAAAACGTATTGTGATGTACTCGAAGGGAGCACTTCCACTGTCATAAAATTAATCTGTAACAAATTGGTGTGCGCAGAGTTAATTTTGGAATGAAATACTCGTTTTGTCCTTGCCATATTGTTTAACTCTGAAATGGATCTCGCTTCTTATTCTCATCAAATAAACGTTAATTTGTAAATAAAGTATGCGCTCAGCGCTGATTTAAAAATGAGGCACTTTATTTGCATGAGGCAAATTGTTTAACTCAGAAGTGTACCATTTATATCGATTTTTTTGTTTTAAAAATCAATTCGTTTAACTTTGAAATCATTTAAAGTGAACTCGTTCAAAGCGAGGGAAACCTGTATTGAAATGTATTTTTCTTCTAATTTCAAAAAATCTTCAAATTTGCTTCTTTATTTAATCTTGCTTCATTAATACCTTGATTTTGCATTTTGGTTTAGTATATCATGGCAGCAATACATTGTGGTTGATTGGATCAGAAAGATCCATGCCTTAGAGAAATGAAAGTAAAGTTGCAGATAATTTACACCATTTGTTTATTTGATAAAAGCAGGTCCAAATTGTCCAAAATGTTGTCTCTTTTAAAAATATGCAATTACCCTAGTGACAAAAATTTTTCAACTGTGTGTGTGCACAGGAAACCACCTATCATTTGTATTAAATACATTAGCTACAGACCGTGTATATCCAGGCTGTCCTCTTATTGCAGATTTCCTGATAGATCTGCAATTTTACATAAAAGAAGTTGCTTGTCTATCCTGCAACCACCTTCTATAATGAGAAATGCATTTCACAAGCATATGCAGAAGGGAAAAGGAAAACCATGGTGTGGTGTTAGTATTATCCTACTCTTACGAAGATCAGCAAGGGGACCAAATGCTTAATGCTCCTTCAGAAGGCTTGTGTGCTTTTCTCAGACTGTACAAATAGAGGAAATGGTGGCCCCAGATTGAAAACTCTGATCTCTGCTGGATTTGAACCAGGGACTGCTGCACAAAGGTCAGCACTTTCCAATCTACCACTGCAGCCCCAACAAGGTACTGATAATTTTTTGCCAATATAAAATTTATGAGTGATCGATAAAAATTCTTTATTGTTTACAAAAACTTTGTACGTATGCAACTTGTCTTTTAAAGCAGGTAATTACATTACAAAACAAATCACGTGATCAAAGTTGCTTCCATAAAAAAAGCAAAAATATTTCATGATCAACATTCCTGCTAAATAAAATAAAAATTTACATGGAAATGAATGTACATACTTAAATGCATCAAAAAAATGTTGAGATAAAAACTGCTTTCTTTTACAAAAGTGGAATAAAGTTTATTCAACTTTGGTCCTTAGCTTCCAAGCTCCTAATCTGTATCGCAACCAAATCAGGAAGAGATCTTTCCCCATTTGTAACCAGCTAAGCACAGGTACAATTTTTGATCCTGAAATAAAATTTAATGTCAGAGTTACAATTTTTCCAAAACAAAAAAACAAGCTCCACAGTCACACTGCAGTAAGTCCTGCAATTAATTAGATTAAAGCTAATTTGCCCTCATAATCAATTTTGCAAAAGCAAAGGCAGGAAACAATACAAAGCTAACCTTCGATTTCAGTCCAATTTACAGCAATTTCTGCAATTGGGATTTTCAAGCATCCAGCTATATACAACAATTCCACATCAAATGCCCTGAGAAAGGATCAAAATATGGGAGTGAGCATCAGGCTAAAATAGGCTGTAGAAAAATAGACATTAATTAACAAAACCTTTTCAAGAAGTGCCACAGTGATAAGAATATCTCTTATCTATTTCACAAAGATCCACCTCTAGTACAAACCATCTCTCGACGTGAAGTGAACGAAACATTAATCGTGCAGCCCTTCTAGTAAACAGCTTGAATCCACACTGGGTGTCTGCTATGTCTCGCACACCAAATGTCTTCACTAACAAGTGGAAACCCCACATGAGGAGCGTACGAAATAATGAGCGTTTGGCCACTGATTCTGCCTCCAAATGTGCTCGGGAACCACAAACCACAGCCAAGCTGTCTGACACCATTGACGGATCCTTCATATAATCACCTTTGTAAATAAAAATAAAATAAATTAGTCTATGTTTAACATGAACTCAATTTTGTGAACTCTTACATGTTAACCCTTTGCCTGTTTTTCCCATGTCATGTATGGGCACTGCTTCATGTGTAGTCTCTATTTTGATATGGCAGTGTTTTCCTCAGATTATAATTTCTCAAGGAATTTGTATTACATTGAAAATTCCATAATATTAATTACTGCTTTTATCATCATTTTATAGAAAAATATCAACTGAAACAGAAGTTTTGGTCAAAAATTTAAAAGAAGGTTAAGGGGTTAATTATGAAGAGAATATTACATACATATTCTCAATATTTATATATTTTAGACAAATTAGTGCTACAGTGTGTTAAATATAATGAAAACAACCAAGAGAAATTGAATTACATATATATATATATGTTCGCAACATCGTGTACCACCAGCGGTACATACGCATCTTTTCTTGCAGCCATCGTGTACTACCAGTGGTACATGCATCCGAAAATTTATTTCTTGTGGCTGTCTGCATAAAACAAAAGACTCCCAGCTTTCCATTTAGGTTAGGGAAGGATATAAAAGGAAAAGGTGGCATGTACCACTGGTGGTACATGATGATCACGAGAAAAGATGCAAGTGTACCATCGGTGGTACACGACGTCGCGAACGTGTTAATGTGATGAACTTATTTGATTTTCAGCTTGTACAAGCAAATGTTGATGGCTTAGGCAGATAAACCTGTCCCTAATTTTCTCATATCGTGTACAGGCACTACTTCATACTTTCTCTCTTTTGATATACCAAATGTTTTTTCCCAATTATAATATGTAATTTTTTGTATTAATGCATTGAGAATATACATATTTAAAATAAATCAGTGACAATTATATTTATCATAATTTCTACAGCAAAATATGTTTGAAATTAAATTTTTGGTCAAAAAAAATTAAATTACTGTTAAGGGGTTAAAAAATGATTTATAATAATAATGATTAACCTTTAACAAGTTCCTGCAAACAACCTTCAAGCTTGGTCAAATCTGAGAACAAAGTAGCGCCATCAGCATCTGCAAACAATATCAGAGCTCCTCTGCAACTCTCCACTCCCTGGACAATGAAACAAAATTTGTGTAATTATGCTGTAAGAAATAAAAAATTAAATAATTCCAATGTAACAGAAATGTATTTAATAACATGAAATGAATTCTAATCATTTTAAAAGCTACAAAAATGAAATAAATGATAAATAAAATGAGAAAGATTACTTGGTAAAAGTTCCACTTTATCAAAAAAGAAACGACCGATTTCGACTAATATTTAGTCATCATCATGATGACTAGATATTAGTGGAACTTTTACCAAGTAATCTTTCTCATTTTATTTATGATGGAGTTCCACCAAGTAAAGGCTTCTTCCGTTGAAATAAATGATATTTTAAGTCCTACATGTTGGTTAGAATGTAATTAATTGAAATTTATTTCTATCTTTATCTGAAGAATACAACTTAATTTACACATTTAAATATTCTTACTTGACATTTTCTCTTTCATAATTTATTATTTCAAAGTTTGTTAAAATATAAAAAAATATTACATAGTACTTGAACGAGAAAAAATATGCAAATAAAACCCTTCATGTGATTGGAGGCAAATAGTGAGCAAAGGGGCTTACAGATATGTCTAGCCCTTCATGATGAATAAGTACATCACAGATAAGACAATATTTGGTCTTGAAACATCTTTTTTATTAACAATTTAGTACACGCAGTCCTTGACTTATGACTCTCCAACTTACGATGCTCCGGGCTTATGACATTTACTAATTAAGGAACGTGCACTGGACTTAAGGCACCGCTCCACAGTTATGACGCTCAGTTGGCCAGCTGGGCCAAAATGACATTTAAAGCCTTAAGGTCAATTCAGGCTACAATATATATGGCAAGTAACGACACACCACACAAAATGTGCTACAATGTTATTTAATGTGACTTCACATGAAAACCCGTCAAGTCATTGTCTTCGTAAATCCTTTATACGAGTTAATAGATTTCAGACAAAGGACTTTCAGAGGATTCCATGTGCGATTGAAATTTACAGAGGTAGAAGAGAAGGAAATAGCATCAATGAAACCGTTTTTTAAGCACTGTGGCAAATCCGATTTTCGCAGGTTAAAAATGTCTGATAAGAGAAATTCAAGTGCTGGAGATGTTTCTGTTTCTAAGGAACATAGAAACATAAGAATGGTAATGAAGACTGATGTAATTAACAGCTTTGAAAAAGGTGCGACACCTGCCAACATTGGTTGGGCCTTCGATATCCCTCGTACATCGGTGGTGACAATCACCTAAAATGGCAACATTATAACCGCCAATTTTTACAAGTACATACTTTATACCTTCAGTAATTTTTTCTACTTTTTGACGATGTTTTTAAAGTCATTATTGTATCCCGATTAGAATAAAGAGATTTGTCTAGCCTTTAATAAGTTATATTTATGTTTATCTTTGCCTGAGTACAATATTACGGGTCATTTTATAAAAATATATTATCTGGCTGTTGGGACAGGAATGTATCCCAAATTTTTAACATTGCTCTTATGGGAAAATGTGCTTCGACTTTCAGGAGCGAATTGTGTTGTAAGTGCAGGGACTGCCTGTATAAGTAGCATTGATTATGTCTTAGCAAACTGCACAATGAAAACATTAACATTCAAGTTGCCAATTATTGTATCCCCTTTCATATATGATTTTTTTCTCTTTTTATTTCTTGTAGCATCTACTGACAGGATTACCACATTCCATTAACTTAGAGATTTTAAACCCTGACCGGTAGCTTTCATATCTTTACTTGGAAAATATATACATACATACGTACGTACGATTGTACGTACACACACACATATATATGCATTTCAAAAGAGCAAATATGCATGAAGATAACAAAGTGTCATCTACATTTGAATTTATTTGAGATTAAGAAGGAAGTAATTATTAAAGCTTTACCCATTACAACAAGTTAGGAATCTGTACAACGTATCACAAATGGGCACGTTTTGTGCAATGTAGTATTAGAAAGAACTGATATACCTGTATGTAAGGGAAATAGCATTTTAAAGTTTTTTCTTCATCATAAATAATCCATTTTCTTCCTATTTAATAATATTACATGCACACATAAGAAAATTAAATGTACTTTTGTGAGATTGTTTATGTTAGCAACAATGAAGAAGTAACCATGCAAGAAACTTTCTAAGTTCAACTCGAATTAAGACATTCTTGTTTGATTTTCTTGATAATGGCTACTCCTACAATAAAAATGCATAGAAAAGGAAATACTCTTCTTTATTATTTCTACAACTTTTATTTGAAAAATATTTTGATATGACTAATACTTTACGAGATATAACGAATATTTATTTTTTGTCATCAGTAAAGTGGTATCCCTGATTGGCGTGTGATTTATTTTTGCGATTTTCTTATTATCTTTTATTGTAAGTCCTTAATATCAAATTTCATGAAAATCTGTTTGGTAGAAGCCGAGAACGAACATGCAGACAGCCGGGCAGACAGACAGACTGACGATAATAGGCGCTCACGCTGGAAGTGAAACATGCCTAATAAAAGGCTTCATGATCTGAATGCTTAAACACATTTTTTCCCAATAAGATGTTAAGTAGTTAAAACATTGTTAAATTATTAAGGCTCTATTCTCAAAAGAAATTCAGGAAGCTGATAGAAAATGAAGTTTTGTGGACACAATCTATAGTATAACTGACAAAAATTCTACTGTTTGAATACATATATAGAACTGTGGCCAGATGAAGTTTATGAAGCCACAATTACAGCAATGTTATCATTTATTGAATTGATACAACAGGAAATCTGTCTGCTCGAAGTACAATTTTACAAGAGGTAGTAGATAGTGGCTAGCAAGACTTCATAAAACATTTAAAAATGAATTTAAATGAATGGAACACTCATCAATTTACACCGTCAACATTAAATATGATATCAATTGCATAAATAAAAATGTGATAAAATAGCTGATATTCTGAAAGATTACACTGAGAAAATGAAACTACAAGAGTTAGTCTCAAGCATGAGTTTGGCTGTGTAACAGCATGCTTGGATAAGTGATTCTACCATTTTCAGATAATAACCTTAACATTTTCCTAATGCAACAACATCAATCTGGGAAAATAAAATTAGATTAAAGACTTAAAAATGAGACCAAGATGAGGTAAATGCCAGAGAATATCTGTGGTTATAGCCATTGTTTCACAAAATGTATAGAAAACATTTAGAAACATGGACGTTAAATTTTTTATCTCAAGATCATTTATTATTTGCATTTGAAATTATGCATTACATTATACATTATAAAACTTCACTAATTGCCAATTTTCAGGTTTGACTAAAATCCTTCTTTATTTTAAGAATATCACCTGCATGATTGTTACTCACAAGACGCACAGCACCACCTTTTCCTCGGTTTTGCTTTAGGTCCAACACTCTAATGTGAGGATTTCCAGACATTGAAGCTACTTTCACTGTACAATCATGACTTCCATCACTCACCACAATCACTTCATATAAGAAACCTGGTTCTCTTGCAGACAGGAATGATAAACATTCCTCCAACATAGGAGGAACTGTAAACAAATCGTAAATACATTAATGATTAACACACACGTGATGACAGTTTTAAAACTTTGTCGAAGAAAATGCACGCGTCTTACGCCTTATTTCTTCGTTGTATGCTGGGATTATCACCGACAAATGTACACTCCATGGTTCATCGAGAGAGGGAAATTTGGTTCGCTTTCTTGAAATTGGATCTTTGAAGAATTTTTCTTCATCCAACCGTAAAACAGTGGGGTAAGGTGATGTTATTTTACAAAGAATGGTACAGAACTGAAAAAAGTACGCAAAATGAATTTTTCCGTGGTTGCATGTTTACCTAAAAATACTGTTTTTAATTTCTACGATGGAAATATAGTCCACTTACGAAACTTACTAGAATTGTTAACACAAAAACTGACACGGTGGCATAAAATAATGCTGTACATATGTCGTAATCCATTTTGTACCTATCCTTCAGCACTTATTTCACCAATGATTGGACATAAAATGACAACCTAAACTATATAAAAACAAAAACTAATACAGTTAAACTTAAACCGCAAATATTTATAATGTATTTTAAATAAAAAGTATCAAAATATTAAAACAATACTCAGTAGTGATAAGCACGAAGAGTTAATACAAAACATGTATCATAACAGCCTTATTATTAATTCATACTGTACCAACCATTTGCTTAAGAGCTATCGAGAATTTCAAGATGTGTTACCGTACCGGCATCATCATTAAAGATTCTTAAAAATAATTTATGCTCCATTCAAATGCTGTAACGTAAGCAAATACACCATTCGATATATCGTTCGAATGGTAATTCAAAGCATTCATGATTTGGTTCTTCTTCTGATGTTTTTTCTCAAGTATGCCGCGAGAGGCGCTAAAAGCTAGCAGGCGGGAACGTACCTAGGAGTTCGAATGTTTAGATTGGTTGGGTAGTGTACTTTTTGGGCGGTCTATCCGAAAAAAAACGCAAGAAGATGAATGTCTGATCTTACAAAAGGTATCTTTAGCAGAAAATATTAATGGGAGTGTTGACGTACTCCTGTAAACCGGCTACTTGGAGGCTTGGTAAGAAATTAAAACTGAAGAAATAAACCTAACTGGCTTGCCGTCACTCCAGCTTTCTAGTTGAGTGAAAAATTTCCTGTTTTAGGGAAAAGTAGTTTTGGTTTTGCCAAAAGATCATAAATTTTAACTAGCATAAAGTAGATTATGATAAATTTAGATACTATAGATTTTTATACACTTTTTAAATTAGCTTTAATTCGTATATTTTGTTGTCTAAAAATCGTTTTCTTTTGCATATCTTATTGTTAGTCATAAATATTCTTTTAGATTATTTTAACTCTCTTAGCAATAAAAAAATATTCATATATTTATATAAGCACTTAAGTATCAAACGTCGACAAAATAAATATTTATCTTGTGTATCTTCAATAACAATAATAATATTATGAAAAAACAGATGCGCATTTAGGCTACAATGCAGTCGTCTTCGGTGGTGTTTCTCTGCAAGTAGATTATCTACTTTGCTTTCACTGTAAGACGAGCTCGATTATTCTCCGCAGTGGCGGATTACCGCACAGGCGCTCGCCTGGGGCCTTGACACTCATGGGGGCCTCTAAATAGTCAAAACTCGAATTTTTCAATATTTTGTTTAGTATAATATTTTACAATCTACTACTTACGTACACATCTCGTGTTTTTACTTAGGTTTGTTACAATGTAACATCCCTTGCGTCATTCGAAAACATTTCACAGTTATAATTAATTTTTTGTTATTTTTCAATATGTACAAATTTATATGATAAATATTAAAATTTCTATTCATGCATTTCTGTAATTCAATTTATTTAACCTGCTGCAGTGGAAAACATCTCACAGTTATAATTAATTTTTTGTTTATTTTTCAATACGTACAAGTTTATATGATAAATATTAACATTTCTATTCATGCATTTCTGTAATTCAATTTATTTAACCTGCTGCAGTGGAGCATGATTCATGAAAATATTATTAATCGACCAAAATTCCTAGATCAATAATCTCCGGTTTAGGATTACGTGTCAGCGTTTAAAATATGTCTAAGGTGATAAGTAAATTATCGCTACAATAAATTTATAGAATAGAGGTGAAAATTGGATTAGAGAAAATATCGTAATGGGTAACTTGAACGTTAGCTTTATAGCAATGCAATTTTTTATATTATTCCCAACGGTATAATCATTTTAATTTAATGCACAGGAAACCTTTTCCGAAAAATAACATATCTACGCTTGTGCCACCATCCCTATCATAATGAAACGTGTTACAATTGGTGGATTCTAAACGTACTCTTTCATTGGCTACACCAGCAAACTGTGACCAACCTTGAAAATTTAATCCTATACAAGTTTTCACTTGTGCTAATGCTACTTCCGGTATAAGACGTGAAATGTCTTTTAAGTTGCCTACCCTAACATAAAATCTGTCGTTGTCTATTAAGCTGTTAAGTAACAGCCTGGACATTAACCTTATTAAGGTTATTTTAATAGATTTGTACCAAATGGATAATTAGTAATGGCGTTTGAAAGAATACGCTTAAATCATATATAAGGTTCGCCCTTTACAATAACGTAGGTATCTCTAATTCTTTCGTTACTTGAAAATGTATTCTGTTGATATTTGTACACGAAGAAAAGTAAACAATGATTTTTCATCAGTCGAGTGTAATTTCTTGTTTTTATTATAAAAAGAAATAATGCATACTTTAAACCACATTTTTATTATTATTGAAAGTAGTTGTATATATATTTTTTATTACGTGACACTTTGTTTCAGACTAAGCAGTAACTCCAAAGTTGAACTTGTCATCATGTCAATGAGAGGGCGGAAATTCGGAAATGAGACATTAGATGTTGTAAAAAAGAGTTGTTTTGACACTTTCGATATTATAGCTTGCGTGAGAACAAGTTTGTTGCTTGCAACTGTGATAATTACTCTAATCCTAGTCATATTGAAAATTGTAAAGTATCATGTCCAACGTTATCCACAAGTTCATCACTATGCGATATTTTATGTGTCAGCCATTGAATGTATGGTTTGGTGAGTCTTTCGAGTATCTTTTGTGTGTTGTTCTGTAGCTATTATATTTGCCAAAAAATTATTTTTTTTACCTGATAACAACTATCTCATAACTTAAGTTTAAATTATAACACAGTAGAGTCATACATAAAAATTTTGCTGAAGACCCGATAATGATCATTTACGTACTATCTAAAGCTTTCATTAGTTTATACTCCACACTTTATATAACTGACGTTTTGATGGTACAGTATGCGCTTTCGATATTAGTGCATATAAATTATACTATTTTTTTTATTAGCGGCACTACATTCATGGTTGGTAGCAAGTACCCACAGCTGGAATTCACAGCTACATACCTTCGACTGCTGCAGCTTATTGTCATATGTCACTTTCACTGGTCATTATCAGCACGCCTCTTCCATCGAGAGATGCTAGTGCAGCATGTGATTAACCCTGTAATTTGCTTGTACATTCTTTACTGCACCACTGTTGCTCTTATGGGCATGGTGGATGTCTCAGGTAGCTGGACTGAATGCCTCCGTAAGTGTTATAGGCAAATTTTTAAAAGGCTGTTGAATGTCAACAATCTGAAATTTTTTAGATTAAAAATTTTATAAAATATTCATAAATTAAGTAGCAACTTGTAAATTATTGTTAATACTTATGTTTGTACATGTTTCAGGCCCCTATTGGCTGATGCTGTCCTCAGCAGACTTCATTGTTGTTCAGCTATTCATGGTGGCTGGTATATATATAACTAAGAGAATCAAGTCTGTTTCTCCAATTGAAAATGTCAAAATGACTGCTCATAAGAGAGATTTTTGGATTATTGTGGCAGCTTATGAACTCTCAGCATTTGTCTCAGTTATTTATGATGCTGTAATGAAGTTAGGTGAGATGTTTGTTTATTTCAATTTTCTCAATACTTTGTATTTATTGAAAAATAATTTTGTTGTTTACCACTAACAATAAGATTTTTTCCGTGAAACTGGTCATTCTCTTTGAATTTAATAGCATGTTAATATTGGTTTATTGATTCTGTTAGTGCAGCTATAAGAACTCTTAAACTCTGGCTCTTCATGGTTACTTCATTTATAGTAGTTGATCAAAGATGGTGGTAATTGTTTTAGATTTCATTATCATTCTCTATTTTTAGCCAAATAAATAAAATTAAGAAGACCTACACATTTCATACAAATGTTGATATATATTAAAAGCAATGTTTATAGCTGGAAAATAAGTCATGTGGCCATCTTTCTGAAGAAGTAGAATTATATGTAGTTGGTTATCTCCTTGGTTAAATTATAACAAAAATTGACGTGTTTCTAAGGTATTATTAGGAAAAGAGTTTGGAATGATGCTGGATTGAAAAGAAAAAGAAAGTACATGACCAAGTATGTGGAAAACATTAATTTTTATCTGGCCTACTTGCAGTATATTAGTAATAATAAGAGGAGTCAACAAATATATAGCTTTACTTTTAAAGTAGAGGGTTTGGAAAGAGGGTGTTTGTACTCTTGCAGAAAGTTATTCTAAACTATTACCTTTACTGGGATTCTTCTATGCATATTATAACATCACATTTAATATTTCCAAATAATTTCTAAAAATTGTCACGATGGAAGTTTATTGATCTGAAGCAGCTTCTTCTCTTTTACAGGTGTTTGGGAATCTGCAAAATTGGAGCATCCATTAATGTTTTAATATTTTTGCAGTCATATAAGACATACAGTCAGCCCTCAGTTTCACGACAGGTTAGGTTTCAGGCCACTGTCATAAAGCAAATTCCGACCTAAAGCAAAACCTGTTGTTTTTGGGATCTGTGGACTTTTTCTTATCCGAAACGGCACTAGAATCATCGCTTACACCATTACCAGCCATTGTTCCTGGGCACAATATTTAAATTTAGTCAAAAAAACAAACTCATTGAACAGTTTTAGGAGATTCAGCAACGACAATGACATAAACAGACTCCGGCATACTATGACATACAAAACTAATAGCTGGGTGGCATCATGTCATAAGCATTCATGGCCAACGTAAAATTGAATTTGGCGAGTTGAAACTGGATTATTGGTTCTATGGGGAAACCGACATAAAAACAGATCGTCATAAAGTGGGGGCTGACTGTACTTCTGTAGTGTTTCAGCTCCATATACTAATTTTTGTTTTTTGTTCAAGGCCAAGTGTTATTCGTCCCCTCATATAAATCTTGAATGAAACCTCTCTAAAGCCTTTTATTATTCTGTTTAAAGTTCTAAGGCAAATATCATAAGAGATTGCTTGCTGTTTTTAGGTGTGTTTTGCTTCCAGCATGAGCGCCTGTTAGCATTGGTCCGTTCGTCTGTCTGTCCTCATGTTCATTCTCTGCTTCTACCAAATGGATTTTCATGAAATTTGATATTAAGGAAGATAATAAGAAAGTCATGTAAATGAATCACGTAAGACAACCAGAGATACCACTTTACTAGTGGCAAAAAATGAACTTTCCATCATATCTCGTAAAGTATTAGTCATATCAAAATAGTTTTCAAATAAAACTTGTAGAATTAGAAGGATATTTTTTATCCTATACATTTTATCATAAGAGTAGCCGTTATCAAGAAAATCAAACAAGAATGTCTTAATTCGAGTTGAACTTAGAAAATTTCTTGCATGGTTACTTCTTCATTGTTGCTAACACAAACAATCTCACAAAAATACGTTTTATTTCCTTACATATGCATGCACTACTTTCAAATAGGAAGAAAATGGAGTATTTATGTCGAAGAAAAGAACTTTAAAATGCTATTTCCCTTACTTACACGTGTCATTTCTTTCAAATACAGGCGACGCCTGAGATTCGAGCGTTCGACATTCGACTAACTCAAGAATTCGACCATTAAACATTATAACCTAAACTTGACTCTCGATCAGTCGAAGCTCGCCTATACGACTGCGCCGATCGGTCGAATTTGGAAGAACATATAATTACATAAGTTTCTATGTTTCCGTTCGAAGAATCAATCGGATTTTACATTAAGCATAAAGGAGTATTTATAGGATGTACTTATAAAAACATCTACTGATGAATTTTCAGTGAGACTACTTCTAATGTTTGGGTTATGTCCATCAGCTAACTCCGACATCTTTACCTACTAGCAGACCAAGAATTTATCTCTATAGAGTCTTTGCTTATTAGGTTTGTTTTGCTGTCAGAGCATCTTTCTTGTTTACAAACAAGAACTACTGAAATCTTTGGGAAGTACCCTTTGCAATCAGTTCGAGGTTTGGAGTTGCATACTCTGTCTCTCTCTCTCTCTCTGCCGATTGTTTCAATGAGCTTTTGTGAGTTTTATTTCTTCAAATTTTTAAAAATAAATTGAAAGAAAATTTACTGAAAGAAAACTTGTTTCAAAAAGTAATTTCAAGCAAAAGAGAAATTCATGATAGTTCATTTTCATCGTTTGTCTCATGTCAACCATTCCCCTAGCCAACAGAGGGGCTTTTCTTCCAACAAAAATTTTACAACTTATCAATTAATAAACTAAGTCCCGTAAGCACAGTTGAAAAAGATTTCAGGAATGTAAATATTTTTATATAAGTCGTTTTTCTTTAGTCTTAAATTATTTTACGCTTTTTAATGGTTTAATATTGTTTTCTTAGAAAGTTAGTAATGTTATCTTGTAATATGAGATGGAACTCAATAATTTTCTTCCGAGATGCTGGAACGCATCTCCCAATAATAACGTACTTTTATGGGAAAACAGCGCTCAACATTCGACTGTTGAAGATTCAACCGTGTTTTCAGGAACACATCCCTGTCGAATCTCGGGCGTCGCCTGTACTCCACTGCATGAAATACGTCTATTTGTGATATGCTGTACACTTTTCTAACTTGTTATGAATTATAACATTTTTCAAATGTTATGTTTTACTTTGTTTATATTTGACAACTGTAAAAATTGTACATATAGTACCACTGATGGGACATAAGTAAAATAGTGCCTTTACTGTAACTTTGAACAAAATGTAGAAAACTTAAAATGCTTAATCAGAGTCGAAAGAAGACTGTTTTGAGAGAGGGCCTTGATCCACTGGTTGGATACAATGACACCCAGTAAAGGCATAGGTGACTCATTTGTGGAAATGAAAATGTTAAGTTCAAATTACCTAAACTATTTACATAAAATTATCATTTTAATACTTCTCAGTTCTCACTGTGATAGTTTTTTCTCAAAATTCCCTTTGCCTTTGAGTGATATAGATGAATTGGATTGTTAGTAAGATGTATTTTATCTTAAAACGTTTTCCTACATTCTGTTGAAGTTTTTTCCGGCAATTTATAAATGCCTTTAGAAAATATGTCCTGTTATTGATCACCTCAAGGTAAGGAATCTCCGGAGTTTCGTGTTTGAAAGAGATTTAATGTAATTAAAAGAAGGCTTCACAGGAAATTGAATTTTTTAAGGCGTTAAATTGGTCTCAAATTTCCTTAATAGCGGTGTCACCTCTGTTTGTTCTCTTCTTGATTTATTTTGGCTTGAATTGTTTTATTTTAAAGGTCAGATGCAGCAGCACCTTCTACTTTTGCTCTTTAGAGAGAGATGTCAAGTGACAACACCTGCCAATTGTGCTTTTCATTACATTTACAGCAGTATTTTATGAGAAAGAGCCGAGAAAAAGGAAAGGAATTTACTATGCATATGCACCAAGAAATGGAACGGTATCAAGACCATTCAATTTTATCAGGGAAATTAGAGTAGATTGAGGGCACAAAATGAACTAATGATGAATAAATCAGTTAAGCAAGGAGAGAGTGATAGTTAAAATAACTGACATTTCTAACATAGTGGGTTTGAGAGCACGTTTGTCATCTTTACTTTGTATGAGCTCTTTGTAATTGGCCTTGAGTTCCTTGAATGAAGTGTTAATTAATAAATAAAACTTGTTAGCCTTCAGTGGAAGGACAAGTGAGAATAGGAAAGTAAGGGTGTTAAGTTTTGAAAAAGCTGAAGGTTATTTATGGACTGGATGCATCATGAGGAAAGTTAACATAGTGAGTTTTTCTTTGGAGTTAAAAATTCTTCCGATCTTTTAATTATACTGTAGAGATATTCTAGTTTTATTTGTGAGATACTTATGTCTATGCTTTAATATTCTTCTAAGAAAAGTTTCTCTGAACAGGATATCAGCTAAATCTAATAACCATTAAAAATGAATACTCAAGTTTACCTTATGTCTCTTGTCTATTATAAATGACTTTTGTAGTCAGAGTAGGTTAGTAAACGAGATGGATCTTTTGCCAACAATGCAGCTTTCCTCAAGTACAATTCACTGTTGTACGATTCACATTGAATGTTCTTACTATAATAAATTATCAGTTAATTAATATTGAGAGCAGCTGTACTCTATCACCATAGGGTTTGTCTACTTTGCTCAGTTATTTTATTACTAAATGAGTTGTTGATGTTCCTTATCACCATGGTGTGTAATATGAGGGGCATTCAAATTTGACCTGGACTTTATTTATTTATACATCATAAAAGTAACCCAGTGCAATAATAATACAGTCACTATTTTATGTATTCTCCCTCCTTTAAAATACACCTGTTCCAGCATTCTGCTTGTTTTTCTATTCCAGTTTCAAAGATCTTTCAGTTGATGTCGATACCAGTTGAGGACTGCATTTTTTACCTTGTCATTCGAACTGAATTTCTTGCCTCCTAAGTGCTGTTTCAGCACTGCAAACTGATGAAAACTGCATGGTGACAAATCAGTACTATAAGAAGGATGGAGAAGAATGTCCCAATCCAGTTCAGCCAGTGTCTACATGGCCAAGTTAGCCTTATGTGGTTGGGCGTTGTCGTGGAGTAAACAAATTCCTTTGGACAGAAAACCTGGTCATTTCTTCCTTAGAGCTGGTTTCCAAGTGTTTTTTATGAGCACTAAGTAATAAGCAGCATTAATTGTACAGCCTTGTTCCAGGGAATAATGCCTTGCTCATCCCAAAACACAGTGGTCATCACCTTGTTTACTTATGCCGAGGTCTTGAATTCTTTTGGCAAAGGAGAATGTGTCTCCACTTCAAACTGGAATGTTTGTTTTCTGGAGTAAAGTGATGGACCCATGTCTTATCTGCGGTTATAATACGATTCAAAAAATCAACCCCTTCTCCCTCAGAAATCGTTGATTCAGAACCCATGAAATTTGAACAAGCATCACCTTCTGTTCCGGCGAAAACTGTTTGGGCACCCATCGATCTCTGACTTTACTGTATCTAAACTTGTTGTAAAGTATGATCTCAACACTGCCAAAACTAATGTTAACTTGCAACGCTAATTCACGCACTGATACTCACTTGTCACCCTGTACGAGCTCATCAACATGCATAATTGTCACATCATTGACTGCAGTCTTACTTTGTGTTCTTCCTTCTCCATGCATTTATGATCCTCTTTGAATGATTTGGAGTATCCCAACACTGAAGACATCAATAGGCAGGATTCACCATACTGTACTTGAAGTCTCCAATGAATTTCAGGCCCTTTTACACCTTTCTTACATAGAAATTTAATAATAATGCATTGTTCCACTGAAGTAGAAACACATTCAGATGCCATCTTTTACTTTTGATATGGGTTGGGTTGGCAACAAAACATTTTTTTGTATTATTAACATTATAATGATAATGTACACACATCATCAACTCATTGTACAGTCTTGGACAAAAAAACTGCACCACCTTACAACTGCTCTACAGGAATTTTAATGACCTACAAGCTTGGATCAGCCAGTCACACGAATTGACAATGCTGCTGCTTGAGGAAGGGGTAAAGGATTCTTTCTTTCCCCCTTCCTTCCCTTCTCTCTCACTCTTGTTACGGCTGTCACATGAAACATTTTCCTCCACGGATTTCATGTTCGGGCATTTTGAGTGGACGAAAATATACATTTTAAAATTAATTAAAATGGAGACATGAACTCAGGCGTTACCCACATGGACGTTAAAAAGAACGAACTTTCTTTTTCCACTCAAAATTGAATTGAATCAGTTCCAATTTAGAATAAAAATCTATTAGGAATCGAAAAGAATACATATTTTAACACCTTAACAATGAAAAAAATGTTAGTTGTCACTACTACTTCAAGCATTATTTCCTTGCTTTGATGCCAAATACGAGGTGCTACCCAAAAGTTCCCAAAATGTATCTGAAAAAAAAAGTAAACTTGTCCATAGTCGTAATCGCCACCGTCCCCTTCAAAGTAGCCCCCTTGGGAGCGTACACAACAATCCCAACGTTTCTGCCACGATCGAAAGCTGTCCTGGAAGTCCTTTTGTGTCAGCATCTTCAGCACCTCCTGCAATTCGGCCTGGATCTCCTCTACGATGTCAAATCTTCGCCCCTTCAACTTGATTTTTATCTTGGGGAAGAGGAAGAAGTCACAGGGGGCTAAATCAGGTGAGTAAGGGGGGTGGGGGATGGCCGCCATGTTTTTGGAGGCCAAAAACTGCTGCACAGCCAGAGCGGTTTGTGCGGGTGCATTGTCGTGATGGAGCACCCAGTTGTTCCTGTGCCATTTCTCTGACCGCTTTCGTCTCATGTCCTCCCTAAGCCGCCTCAGGACGTCGCAGTATAACTTCGCATTGACGGTCTGACCTGGAGGGACGAATTCCTTGTGGATAATCCCGTCAATGTCGAAAAAGCAGATCAGCATTGGCTTAACATTGCTTTTGACTTGCCGTGCTTTCTTCGGTCGGGGTGAAGATGGACTCTTCCACTGGGACGATTGCTGTTTTGTTTCAGGGTCGTACCCATAAACCCAACTTTCGTCACCAGTTATGACCTTAGAAAGGAAGTCTGGGTCATTTCTGACCTGCTCCTGAAGTTCCATGCAGACTTCCAGCCGATGTTGCTTCTGGTTGTCAGACAGCAGCCTTGGCACGAATTTTGCAGCAATCTGCCTCATGTTGAGTTTGTCCGACAAAATGCGCTGGCATGTCTCATATGACTGTCCCACAATGTTGCAAATGTCATGGATCGTTCACCTACGGCCCTCGAGGATAGCCTCACGCACCCTTTCAACATTTTCCGGCGTTGTGCCAGTTGAAGGTCGTCCAGAACGTGTGTCATCATCAACTGACGTTCGGCCATTTTTAAACTGGTTAAACCAGTCGTAGGTTTGTGTTTGACCAAAAGCGTCATCACCAAATGCTTGTTTAAGCATTTTGTGAGTTTCCGCCTCACTCTGCTCCTTCACATCCACCATTTCAATGAAAAAAAGTCAGAAAATGACACAAACACGACATTATAAAAACGCGTAGAATGAAAGAATGCGTGCACTCAGCAGGAAGCCACGTTGCACACTGGTTCACAAAGGATACATGCAGCGCTACCGAGCACCACTAGTCCGTACTACAACCGGTTCCCGCACGACGTTCAACTTTCGGGAACTTTTGGGTAGCACCTCGTACCTGTTTATGAAAGCTATTAGTTGAATTTGAACAATATATTTATCCTATTTTATATAGCAGCATTTATTTATAGTTTTTCTTTATATGAAAGAGCTTTTGAGGATTTTTCTCAGTTATATGATGGGATTCCAATCACTTAGATAGGCAAAATCTTATAAATATTTTAGAGTGTATGTGTGTGTGTATGTTCTTTATATGTTTTTACACTGTTGAAGCTATCGAATTCAAAAGTTTCATGGGCCATCCTATGGACCAAAGGAAGAACTTGGTCTAGGTTTGCAGACCGTGGGATCTCTTATACCCCATGGGGTCAACAAAATAATATTTCCATAAGAATTCATGGGAAATGGTGTGGAGAAACCCCAAAATGCCATGCAGCCCTTCACTGATGTGGATATAAATATACCTAAATATTAACTTACGATCACAGGAAATGGATTATTTTATGCACGAAAGACTGAATATTTTAATTCTGTTCATGTTTCGCAGTATTCCATGCTAAATCGCTCGAAATTTTCCTTTAAGTGCAAAATTTATCGGTGTAGATGTCCATTTTCCAGGCGGCAACAAAGCTAAATTTCTTAATTGTTGTCCTCTTCAAAGGGAGATATCCACGTAAAAATTAATGCAAGGAAAATCCACGCTGTGGTGCACTGTAGAGGAAGAATAGCTAACACCAAGATATGCCTAAATATAGTCTATGAATACTTTTAAAGTGAGTCAAATGATTTTTAAGAAATATTAGAACATTGTTATCTTTTACCATTAACATTGACAGATTTATCACAACATAAATCGATACAGCTACTTACATTTGTTTGATAACCAAGATGTTGTTTATTGTTTATGTTTTGGCTAATAGTATTGACATATTCCACATAATTTTATTGCTGCTTTAAAGGCTTCAGTGCATCTATCTATGTGAATATTAAGTAAGACGTTAATGCGTACAATTCAATACATAAAATAGTAAATGTTAATGTAAGCATCGCTTGCGTAATTAAGGAATGGGAATGTTTGCCCCGAGCAATAAAAATCGTTTGGCACTCTTTCCCGAGCAAAGCCGGGCGTTTCAGCTAGTTACTCTTATATAAAAGGCCAGGTTTGTGTCAGGAACGCTTTGTTTACACAGTAATGCAGAAATGGGACTACTTGAGCACTTCCAGGTGAGCTAGAAACTTTAAATTTGGCACGATTATAAATTTTTGGTCACAACAACAACAACAGAAATTAATTGTAAATTTATGACAATTTTCAAATGTGAAAAATTTATTACACATGTAAAACTCAAATTGCTGCATCTGGCCTATTCATTGTGTGACAAGTGGCTTAACATTAAACGGTTGTAACACATACGAGTATGTAGTGTTTGCTCTAAAAATGTTTACTTTCTGACATTGCTAGAAATGACTTTCTTCTCGAAGATTGGTTATACCTACCTAATTACGACCTTTTTCTTGTGTTGTCTACATGTTATTGTTATTGAATAAAATGAATAACATCTGCAAAAGAGACCAAAGACTTATATTAGTGAATTGTCTTCTTCCAGTTGGCACTGATGAGACAGGATGCAGTGCAGTGTTTGCTCATGCACAGTTCTTCTATTCTGCTATATTTACTGTGTTTGTTTTGGTGAAGTATCTTGTACCCACATGGACAATATTATGTGTTTTTCACCCCTTGGAAGAAGGCTGTGGTCCCCATAATCCAGAAAATGCCCTCTCGTCTCCTTCATACGATGCAGTGAGTATTTCATTTCTTTATAATCCAGACTAATTTTTAAAATTCTCTGATGGCTAGGAGCTCTGTTTCTGCTTGCTTTGTTTGTCATCTCTTACTGTATTGTTATCGCGAAAAAATTTGACCTCGAGGTTTTAGGTGTAGCTGAATCCGAAGAAGTGGTTTTTGCAATGCCGTCTGTCTGCCTGTCTCTTATTGGCTCTAGGGCCTAAACGGTAGAGGGAAAATGATTGAAATCTTGTACTTAGGCATTTTGTCATACAGAGTAGTAACTATGAAGAAATGGTTGACATTGCTCAATAATTAAGGGGAGTTTATTCTACGCATTTTTTTTAACAACAATTTGATTTTCTCAAAAACGGCTCTAATAATTTTGATCAAATTTCGTACATTTACTTGAGTTTACATCTTCAGTAATACCGTATAGTTCATATTTCTCAAAAAATGAATATAAAGCTAGTTTATTCTAGGCAACTTTAGCAATAATTTGATTTTCTCAAAAATGGCTCTAATGATTTTGATCAAATTTCGTACAGTTACTTGAGTATACGTCTGCAATAATACTACATATTTCATTTTTCTCAATGAAATTAGTTTATTCTTGAGCAACTTTAACAAAAATTGGATTTTCTAAAGACCGGCTCATATGATTTTCATTTTCTAAAGATAATTAAATGATGCATTATTATATGAGAAAGTTTGTACAATGTATGTTGTACAGATTTGTTAGTTCACAACACATCTGACAGGCAATCCTCGCTAGCGCGACACACCTATGAAACTAAAACAAAATCTTTAATATTTGCAAATAGCTTTTATTATTATTAAAAATAATGTATATAATATGAAGATTTTCGCATATTTAAAAAGACATTGCAATGAAAAGCATAAAAAACAGTTGAACACATTATAGAATTCCAAAATGTATAAACAAACAAAACATTCTGATTATGAAAAAATATGCCATCAATTAACAGAATTATCAGTGGGAGATCTGAGATTGATGTCTTAAACACAGTTTTTCGATACAGGGTCTAATAGTTGATAGACTTATTTAGATAGACGTATGTCACTGTCAATGTCAAGAAGCTTCGACCTGTTCTTCGACTTGATTGTATTAAGAGTCGAAAATGCAGTCTCACACAAATATGTTGTTGAAAATGGGAGTAAAATGTTCAGTGACGTCTCTGTAATTGGAAGATATTCATTTTTCAGTGAAATCCAGAATGAATCAAGAGAGAAATCTAGAAATATTGAATTTAAAACCGTATCTGAGAATACATCGATTAACTCTTCTTTTTCCTTGGAAGTTAATTCTGATGCTTTAGT
Organism: Uropetala carovei; assembly: GCA_036926305.1. Taxonomy (NCBI): domain Eukaryota; kingdom Metazoa; phylum Arthropoda; class Insecta; order Odonata; family Petaluridae; genus Uropetala; species Uropetala carovei. The sequence goes on from JAXCHB010000164.1 coordinate 2,202,114, forward strand.
GATACTTTGCTTACCAGATACCCCGAACAGTAAATTGACTCATTCTTTTGTAGATATTGAAATAGAAGTATTTTTTCAAACCTTCTTGAAGGGGTGGCAAGTGATCTGATATTAATTTCCTTAACTGAACTCATTGTAAAGTTTCCAGTTGAAAAACAGCATCCTTAGCAGATGGAAAACTTGAAAGATCACAACTTTCTACTGCAGATATTCACATTAATATTTTTTTCAAAAAACTATTCATTTTATCATTTGCTGTGATTAAATTCTCCTTTGGACCCTGCATACTGGCATTCAAATTACTTAGCTTCTGAGAAACATCAGCAAGGTAGGCCAATTTTGTACACCAGAGAATGTTGGTAAATTTTTCAGAATATTCAGGATTTTCTGTTGAAAAAAATAGGAGTAAACTCATCTTTAAGTTCCAAAACACGATTCAATGTTTAACCTCTGGAAAGCCAGCGGATTTCACTGTGAAGCAGCAGAACTTTATGTTCTGCACGCATATCTTGACAAAGTTTGTCAACATTTACAATTTCTCGAAATAATCCATGTGCCAATATATACTAGAAGTATTATTTACCTCCAATATAAACACTTTCTGCTACTGTCTGCCTGTTTTGGGTTCGGGGGTTTTCACCACCCACTTGTAACCATTACCAATTTATATCAGAATTATTTGGCAACATACCTGCCATGCCTCCGCGACACACCGGTTGAGAACCACTGCCCTACACCATAGGAAACGGATTTCCACAGGGATCAGACTTAAGCGTGACCTTGTTTGCTATAGCGATAAACGACATAGTAAGCTATATCAAGACACCAGTAGAGGGATCTGTTTGTAGATGACCTTGCAATCTTCTGCAGATCATCCAATTTATCGACAGCAACAAGACAGATACAGCTTACTATCAATCGTATAGACAAATGGGCACGCGCAAATGATTTTTGTTTCTCGAATGAAAAAACCAAATGCCTCAATTTTTACAGAGCGAGAGCCATCTTTCCACAACTTGTTCTAAAGTTAGGTGGCAATAGACTAGACATTGTGGAAATGTTCCGTTTTTTAAGAATGGTTTTCGATAGAAGACTCATTTGGTGGAGCCACATTAAGGTTTTAAAAGATAAATGTTATAAAGTTTTAAATATTTTGTTTTTTAAGAAACTCGTCTTGGGATGCCGACCGCACATCAATCTCACCTTTTACAGGGCATTGGTAAGGTCAAAAATGGACTATGGTTCCTTCATATATGCCTCGGCACATGCTTCATATTTGCGCCCCTTGATGTCTGTATGCAACGCTGCTCTAAGGCTGGCTACTGGTGCTTTCAGAACCAGCCCTGTTCCCAGTATTTACTGTGAAGCAGGAGAGCCACCCTTAGAGATATATAGAATTCTTTTAAAGTGCACATATGTTTAAAAAATGTTAGCATTGAAAACCCACCTATGTTTAAAAATAATTTTTAAACCATGTTTTAAAGAACTTTTTTAACAGACGACCAAGAGAAACTTCACCCTTAGGTATTCGTTTTAATAATTTTATCGATCGAGAAAGCCTCTAACTTCCATTAGTCTCTCCCGTATGCTCCCATATGTTCCCACCACGGCAGGTGCCAGTCCCAACGTGCCTTACTCAACTATCCAGATATTCAAAATCTGAAACATTATACAAACTAAAGTTCCAAGAAATAATGATGGAGTACCCCGATTATATTCACATCTATACCGATGATTCCAAATCAGGTTCAAGTTTATACACATCCACTTGACATGGCACTCAGGTTTTCAAATCGATCCCCCTCTGCAGCATATTCACTGATGAACTAATAGCAGCTCAGAAGGCATTGGAGGGTACTGAGCCTAGGAGTGCAAATTATATGTTCAGACTCCATGAGTGCACTGAAAGCCATCTCAAATCCATACCACTGCCATCCCACAGTGCAGAAAATTCATACCTTAATATCAAGGCTGAAGGCAAATGACGTTAGTATACTCCTCATGTGGGTCCCTGGCAGGGCTGGCGCTAGGAGTTTTGCCACCCTGTGCAAATGCTGAGTTTGCCTTCCCCCACCCAGTCCCCCATTTCTTTTATAGCACTACATCTCTCCATATTATAAAATTGTAATGGTCATCATGATGCATAACACTCTAATTTTGTGAATTACTCGACTAGAAATAAACTTAGAAGCCTGAAATTTCTCAGGATTTCAGTGTTGGTGAATCTTTATGTTATGAATAATATTATTGACAATATTTTATGGGACATTGAATAAATGAACAAGCTCTTTTAAAAGTATCTTAACAAAAATTTTGGATTCTAACGGATTGTTTTGATATTATTACCAACACTTTATTAGATATTTTTGGTGATGTATCTGGAATATTCATATAATCTGCCCAGTAGTTGCCAAGATCCGGCCCGGAAAGTGAGCGCGTGCCATGCAAGTCGCAGCGTGCCATGGCGCAACTGCTCAAGTCTGTCAAATTCGCTGCCTCTTATCTCGTAAAGTATTTCGCCAGTAGTTCCAAAAAACACAACTTATTATCGTTTTTGGCAGTTATTTAAGGTTATTTACTTAAATATACCTCATGACTTCCACATTTTGAATAAAAATACGCGAAACTTGAGAAATATTCAGATTTTTTTGTTTCACTTATGTATTATGTCCCTCGCGTCGGAGTACCTCCATGAAATATAATAGTGAATAAAAGTTTCCGGCAATCTTCCCTTCTGTGATATTCCTAAAAATTTAGTATACACTTGGTGTCTACATTGTACAATTAAGGTACATTGTTTTAAGGAGAGTCTTTGACAAAAAATTTGGAAAATCATCGGGCCCAAATGTTCCCCTCTCCAAAAGGTTTCAGGAAGCATGGCCTCAACAGGGAGAATTTTAAACCTGGAATGCAAGACTGGTGGGTTCGAGAAGATCTAAAGGATGCGGAAGACGAAATTCTTGCTTTCGTGCTGCAGCGTTTACAGGAAAATCACCCCAGGGAAGATTACCGAGAGCTCCTTGAATTAACTGTCATTTTTCTGGGGGGGTTCCTCCTCGAGGAATATCATTTTGCATTCCCGGTGCATTTCACCATGCTAGGTGGATCGCTAAAGCTATATACTGCCTAAAAATGTTTCTTCTTCGCGATGAATTCTCCTTATCTGCCGAAGAAGAAATTGCACTCCGCGACGTGTGCGTCTTTCTAGTACGTTTGTACGTGGAGGCTTGGATTATCGCGCCAGTTGCCATTGAAGCTCCTCGGAGAGATTTGCTGTTTCTGAAAAGTCTTTACGAGTACGACAAGACTGATAGTGAAATTAGCCATGTGGCAATGAATAAATTTTGTAACCATTTGTGGTACCTTGCACCAGAAAGTGCAGCTCCAGCATTTTTCAACGACAAGGTATCAATAGACACTATATAAGAAACGAATGTTATTAGCCTTGCAATCAAATGTCAACGAGAATTCAGATGACTCAACCAAAAGATTTTCCGTACACCCGAAAGATATAAAACACTTCGTAGATAAGGGACATGAACATTCATTTTTAATGAATCTAGACAATTTTTCAAAAGGTTCAATATTTCAATGACATTTCTCTCTAAGGATCCCCTTATGTGGAAGAATGATCACACCTATAGAGAGGGACTGGAGATTGCAAAACAACTGAAAGTCGTCAAAGACGCTGCAGAAAGAGGAGTTAAGATAATGGAGGACTTTAATAAATTATTTACTAAAAGTGAATCTCAAAAACAGTTCATTTTGAAAGTTGTCGCAGGCTACCGGCGTAAATTTCCAGACTGCAACAGAGCAACATTGTCAGAAGAATTTTGAGAAACTCGTTATAATTTCAATATACTCTTAAATTAAACTTCTCTGAAAGGTACTTTACTATTTTAATGATCATAAGACCTTGAGAGAAAATTATTTTCATACATTGAAGTAACAATGTTTTCCCACAAATTTAAAAAGAAGTTTTTAAATAAATAGAAATATAAAAAATTACACATTATTTATACCTCATAAATTCACTTTATTGATTTAACAAAGGTTTCAAAATTATTTCAAATATGGAAACTGTTGGCTTCGTACAGTAGCGTAGCTAGATGTTTCAGGCCCCTGCCCCCTAAGCAGAAATATTTTAGTAAAAAGATTTTTTTTATTTTGTTGGTTTATTTTTCTGTGGTGGGGGCTCTCTTCAGAAAGAGGTGAAAACGATAATCTCATGACAATTCATCAAAGTGAAGCTTAACTAATCGTTGTCATTCGCTCGTGGGGCCCCTTTTGTTCGAGGGTCCTTACGCATTGCCTACTCTGGCTATATGGTAGCTACACCACTGGCTTCGTAATATAACAGTGAAACGAAAAAATCTGAATATTTCTCAAGTTTCGCGTATTTTTATTCAAAATATGGAAGTCATGAGGTATATTTAAGTAAATAACCTTAAATAACTGCCAAAAACGATAATAAGTTGTGTTTTTCGGAACTACTGGCAAAATACTTTACGAGATAAGAGGCAGTAAATTTGACAGATTTGAGCAGTTGCGCCACGGCACGCTGCGACTTGCATGGCACGCGCTCACTTTCCGGGCCGGATCTTGGCAACTACGGGGCAGATTATATGAATATGAACCAAAAATGTCTAATAAAGTGTTGATAATAATATCAAAACAATCCGTTAGAATCCAAAATTGGAATTGCTCTGTTTTCACTAGGAATGACCCAATTACCACAAAAAATGATGAAATATATAAAGTTCAAGTGCGATGCGGCACGTTTTCCCGTTATCCGATTGTAAAAATATTTAACACAATTTATTTTCTAACCAAATGGAACAAATTTAGGGGTCGTTCCGGAAGAAATTTAAAAAAATTTTTTGCCTATAGCTAAGGACCACCCTAATGTATATATATTAAACCTTGGGTGGGAAATCAACAAATAACATCCTAGTTTACCTGGAAATGGCAAAAATAAACTATGTTAAATGATGGAATGCTTTCAATTGCCTATACTCATGCAATTTACAAACTAAAGGGGGGTAACCAGGCTACTTGAGGCAGTGTTTTTGTTGTTTGGAGTTTTGGATAAATGATCTACTGTAATTCAGAAAATAGAAATGGAATAAAACCAATATCATTTACCATTTTTGACTTTCTTCTATTCAAGCCATTCAATGAGGCTCTGTTAGATGTGTGTGTGTGTGTGTGCATAAATCTTTACAATTTCAGTCTTTTATTACTGTTAATATCATTCTTTGCTTCTAATATATTTTCTCTTTTTAGGCATGCCCATCTCCTGTGAATCAGCCTCCCATCAAAGGCTGTCATGCTTATCGTCGAATGGTATTGCCAGACAGCTCAAGAAGTGCAGACATAGTTGAAGATGGTGGGATGGGTGATCATATTCACCAACAGTCTGCTTTCTTCAACCCACCGCTTATGTCTGATGATGGTGATGTAGCCCCACCTGTTTCTAAATCTGGTCGCGGTCTGTCAACCATCAGTGAAGAGGCATCTCCGTCACTTGTTGAGGGACATCCAAGACCAGGAGGAGAAAAAATAATGCTTATATCTAATGGGACAGAAGTGGCATGGCAAAACCAAGCAGACAAGTGCTGACAGAGGCCTATTTCTTTGGAAAACATATGAATAAGGCTGAAATTGCTTATTCCAAATGGGACTCAAGTGCTGACAGAGGCCTATTTCTTTGGAAAACATATGAATAAGGCTGAAATTGCTTATTCCAAATGGGACTGTCTTCACCGAATGCATTGAAGCCGAAATTAAAGTCAACTGCATCATGAATGTCTCTTCAATTTTTTGTTGAAAAAGTGTGAAGTTCAATGTCATTGAACTTGCTATGGTAACTCAAACCAATTTTATTAAGAAAATGAGTATCAGTTGTGAATGTTAACTTGTTGGTATACATCCATACATTTATGGTATAATCTGTAAGACCTGAGAAGTGTAATTAATAATTAATATATACAATATTGTAAAAGTTGTGTATATTTCAGTTTTTCATATATGCTTGAGTCAAAATGGCAGTTTTTTCTCAATAAATTTTTAAACACTGCTTTTTGACCATGTCTTTCAAAAGTTTTCATTATTTTGTGAAAACTTTTCTTTTTTTTACTGTTATGAAGTGGTAAAAATTTATGTTATATGAATTTATGGAGCATGTTATGATGTTATGTTGATAAGATACTCTTATTTTAAATAATTTTTGCAATTATTTTCATCTTTGAATCATTTATGTATCATCATTAAAAATCATGATAAGTGATATTGAATAACTGCTAATCTCATAAACAATTTCAGCCATTGAATGTAAAGGTGAAGAGTATGTCTAGTGATGTATGTACATGTTCATTGTGTTTCTTATGACTAACAGTTAAATGTTATCAAATGATATTGTTTTTCTCAAAATTTTACCATAATATCCACTTTTATGAACTGTATTTTTGTAAATCTGTGATGTAACCAATTACACAAGCTACATGATTTCAGCTATTGTGCCCATTCATCAGGTGGAAAGTGTAATGCTCAAATGGTTAAAAACCTAATAATCATGAATTTCAGAAAATTCCTTTGGTCTTTGTAAAATATTTCTGTGGATGAATCTTTTAACTCTATACCTTTTAAGTGATGAAGTTAATTTTCAGGACTTTTTGATTGAGTGAATATTTAAGTGCATTTACTAAAAAGCATTTGTGCATCATTAAAATTGAGTAGTGTGTTATGTAAAGTTTTTGTGGAATCAAATTATTATTGTTGAAATTTGGAAGTTTCGTATAAAAAGTTATCTATTCTAAATGGTAACTTATGAATCATTTCTTCATTTTTTACTTATCTATATAAATCATTTTGTTAAAAGAGATTCTGGAAGGAAATGGAAAGTTGATAGGCAGTATCAAGGTGATCTGAAAAAATTTTATAAAGTAATTTAGTAGAATAAAATGGTGTGTGTGGTTGATATTAAAGGATAGTCATTAAATGTTTACCTAACAGAAAAACTTCCATTTTATTTACCAGTTTTGGTTATTGGATGTAAATGTTAATGTAGTTCATACATTTTATTATGAACTATTTGAAAATTATGTAATAAAATGATATGCTGCTAGCCTTAGCCATTGATAAATGTTCAAAACCTTCTAGTGAGAACTATTATGTTGGTTAATAATTATTTTATCAAAGTGAAAGAATGCTGGGCTATAAACATTACATTATATAAAATTGCTTTCTGTTTAATATAAGATGCCTAGAACATTCAGTTAATTTTTTAAGAAAAGCTGTATTTTACATTTAAATGTTTCACAATGCATAAATTCATATTGAAAAAGGACTAAGGTCTGGATGGATTGAGTAGTATGCAATATATTAAGCTTCTATGTGGAATTTTAAAATAATTTGCATGTTAACATTTTTTTGCCACGTGGCTTTTTATTACATTGAATGCTTAGTTTGTATCCAAGTCGCTGCAACTTTTTAGAAGAGGAAATCAATTCTCTAATAATTAGTTCTGCTAGATGCTCTCTTTTAAGCAAATGCCCTATGTATGAGACCTCTTTTTCTCCTTACCTTTTCAATTGGTATGTTAGGAAAGTATTGTGGCATTGAAAAAGTTCTAGATTTTGATGAATATGCATATTTATATTAAGATTTTATTGACTCATAAATTGATGGAAATTTTAAAAACTTGAAAGATAAAATTAAAAAGTTTAGGAAAATTACAATAGCAAGGAATGTAATAAAAAAATAAACCTTTCAAAGCTGCAAATTTCACAAGAAATTACAAATTTGAATAATTTTTTATTAAAACATTTTGGAAAGGTATTTATTATTGAGACATCTTGATTAGAAGAGCAGGTGCAATAGTTTTATAAAAACTATATTGTGATTATTTATTAAGTTTTGAATATAAAAACGATCGATCAATTACATCCAGGTACAGATTGCTTCACAATATCGCTGAAATAAGTAATTTTTTAACAATGAATTTTTTATAGTTGAAAAAACCCTGATACCACTACGTAAAAAATAAGCTTTAGAAATCTCGTAATCATACTCTTACCAAAATTCCTTTTTACTTAAGAGGAATATTCTTTTGTAAGAGAATATTGAAAGGATTTTTAATCATCTAAACGTTTGTAATAATGTTTTATTATTAAGTTGTAAAATTCATGCTGTTAGGTAGATCAAGTTTTAGCCTGTGTACGTTCCTTCTAGTCATTTTCGTGGAAGCTAACATCTAAATATATTGCAAAAAATATCTTCTGTCTGTCTGATAACCTTTCTGAAAACAACACAGACCGATAGAAAACTGAATTGCATTATGAATACCGTCCATTTATCGACTTGGTCTGAGAAATGAGTTAACATCCACAACGCGAAAATGTGTTGCGCATATGGGTTGAATTTTTTTGAGTCCTGTTGTTTCAATTCATAATATATATGCATTTACCATTATTTACAATTAAAATTACCCAGATCAATGTCGGCAATAAAGGGTGGTAAAGGGTACCGATACATCGCAACGATTGCAACTATCCGGTGTAACGATATGTCAGCTAATTTCACTTGACTCGGGCAAATGGCTGCTGCATTTGGAGGGCAACTGAGGCAAATAACTAAAAAATGCATCAATTCTTTCGTAATTAAATATAGAATAAGGAATCAATTATGTTTCCATACATCTGTGTCGCTAAATGGTAAATGAGTATTAATTGCTTAATAGAGTTGCTATTTAATACTAATTTAACGGGGGCATAATTTAGAAAAATGTTTAATGTTAAAAGGTCGACATTTTCAGTCATTATTTAAAATACTTTTCATTTTATCAGTTGCTGGTATAGAAATCAAAATGCCATCCCTTTCACCTACTATGACCGAAGGAACTATAGTCCAGTGGTTAAAGAAAGAAGGAGATCCAATTCAGCCTGGTGATGTAATATGTGAAATTCAAACGGACAAAGCGGTTGTAGCTTTAGAAATTGAAGAAGAAGGAACTTTGGCCAAAATTTTGGTAAATTATTATATTTTTATGTACTACTTTTATCTGAAATACATATTTTTCTGGAGTCAAGAGTGTTCCGCTGACAGTATCTGAGATTAAGAAGCATATTACCTCGCGGAATGAAATGCTCTCACTCACAGAAACTCGCTGACTTTAAAGTGAGCAATTACTTAGGTGATAATTTTAAATGTGTACGCTTCTTCCTGTTTAACATGTTATTAATAAAACTAGTTAGTATTTATATTTATTGAGTTTTGTAAGAGAGAATTGTTATTTCATTGTTACATAAATAACTATAGGAGTTGGGCAAATAATTAACCAAGTGAAGATATAATTCTAATTTGCATAATGTGCATATAAAATGTTATTAATAAATCATATCAATTGTACTCAATTCTAAACACCAATAGATATAAAAAAGTAAATATACCTTACTACAGGTAGTAAACAGAGGATCATTAGATTACTTTGGCTTTTATTCACCTTTGGAAAACAAATCAATATTAGGTGGTAAGACATTAGTCTCACAATTATTGACGACAGAGTTAATGGACATACTACTTGGTATTAAAAAGAAATAAATTGCTCTGAATTGAAGTTTAAACAGTTTAAAAACAGAGAACATTTTTTCTGTCATATCGAGGTGGTTGGTTTGAACGATACTAATCAAATACTTTTTAATATTACTTTTATATTGACTATTGGAACTGAATTTTCACATTTACTTGTTAAGGGGTGATTGAACCTCATGGCATAAATTACTGGAATTTATGATTATTATAGTTCTCTGTCCTAGGACAGGTCCTTTATTTAAAATAAAACTGCTCTCCATCTTTTTCTATCCTGAGCAACACTCTTCAATTGTTCGTAACTTGTTCCTTCTTTTAATTCATCAATAATTTGAATCCTTCTCCTACCTCTTCCTTTTTTTCCTTCAATACTTCCTTCAACAAACTATCTCTTCTCAGCATATGTCCTAACCAATTAGCCTTCCTCTGCTTTATCACCTGAAGTATTTTTCTTTTTTCATCTACTCTCTGTAGCACTTCTTCATTTTATACTATATCTGTCCAGCTAATTCTTTTCATCCTTCTCCATACCCACATTTCAAAGCTTTGCAAATATTTCACGCCTATTTTCCGAAGGGTCCATGTCTCTGCTCCATATAATGTTATACTCCATACATAGCATTTCGTCAGTTTTTTTTCTCAAATTCAAATTATTTCTGCTCCTCAGCATAAATCTATTCTTATTGAAAGTAGCTTTTTGCCATTGCTATCCGTATTCTTATCTAATTTGTGCACTTTGCATCTCGCGATATCATACTTCCTAAATATTTAATTCTTTCACCTGTTATAGTATTTTATTTCCAATTCTTATACTCAAGCCCTGATCTCTCTCTCTTAGAAATCCTCATAACTTTTGATTTTTCTTTATTTCCGTTCCATATTTTCTTCCAGTATTCACTAGTTTGTTTATCATTCTCTGTAGTTCCTTTTCTTCTTTAGCAATTACCACCCAATCGTCTGCATACTTGATTGTTTTAATAATGCATCCTCCCACTTTAATACCCCCAATTAAGCTAAACATTCTCCATATAGATTAAACAGTGTAGGTGACAAGCAGCATCCTTGACGAACTCCTCATCCTATATTTATATTATTTGTGTCACCCTCCTCTGAACATACTTTAAAATTTTGCTCAAAATACAAATTTCTTATTAACCTCCAATCTCTCCAATCAACACCAATCTTTTTCAGTAGCTTGAGTAATTTTTCCCAGTTTACTCAGTCAAAAGCCTTCTGCCAGTTGATAAAACTCATGCAAATCTCCTATCATTACTTCCACGTTATTTTCTATTTTCTTTTTTAAAATTCTTGTTACAATCTTTGATGCAAGAGAAATCAGACTTATAGTTCTGTAGTCTTCACATTTCTTCATATTAGGCTTCTTTTTTAATGGGATCATAGATGCATCCAGAAAGTCTTGTGGCCATTCTCCTGTGTTGTATATTTTGTTAATAAGATTTGTTAATACTCTAATTCCTGTTTTCCCCATCAAATTTAATGCAACAGTAGGAATACCATCGTCTCCAGTGGCCTTTCCATTTTTCATGTCTTGTATCGCTTTTCTTACTTCACTCTTGAGTATTTTAGGCCCCTTGTTATCTTCTTCTATATTATCTACCTTCTCTAACTTTATATCACTTGCTCTATTTTCCTTGTCATACAATTCTTTGATATATTCTTCCCATAATTTTAGCACTTCTTTCTCTTCAGTAACAATTTTTCCTATAGAATTTTGTATTCCTTGTTTGTGCACTTCTATTTTCCTATGACTGCATTTCCTTTGCCTTCTTGTACATTAAATCATACCTTCCAAGTCTCTCTAATTCCATTATATCATCGTACCTTTTATTTAGCCATTTATCCTTAGCTTTGTCTGTGATCCTCCTTAATTCATTGTTCAACCTCCTATACATTAACCTTCTTCCATCTTGTCGAGTATTTCTTGGGTAATCCATGCTTTCTTAATTTTCTTTTCCATTTTTCCCACATTGTTTTCCATAACTTCAGTTATACAGTTTTTAATCTTATTCCAAAGGAGGGTACTGCCTACATTTTCATCCTTAATTTCAGATAATTTTTCTTCTAATTTGTCACGTCTTTTCTTTCAACATTTAAGTTTTTCTAAGTCCCATTTTGTTTCTCTTTTTCATATTACCCTTGTTTTCTTCAGTTTCGTGTTTATATCTGCCACTATAAGGTTGTGATCAGAATCTGTATCTGCTGACGATGTTGTTACATCTTTGACACTATTTCTGAATCTTTGTTTTACTAATACGCGATCAATTTGATATCTTGTTCTGCCCCCAGGACTAATCCATGTATACAGCCTTCTTCTATGTTTCTTGAACCATGTATTGGTTATAACTAATTCATTCTGGCAAAATTCCATGAGCATTTCTCCTTTCTTAAACCATGTGCTCCTACAATGCTACTTTCCTTCTCCAACTACACTGTTCTAGTCTCCCATTATAATACAATTTACTTTTCCATTTTCGTCTTCTTCAGCTATTTCATTAATCTTCTCATATATTTCTGTGAATTCTTCGTCATCATGATCTGTGGTTGGCATATATACCTGTATAATTAGGATTTCCACAGGTTCTGCCTTTATTTTTACTGCCATCAGTCAGTCATTTATCGTCATTACTTGAGACACAGATTTCTTAATTTCTTTATGCATCACAACTGCTACCCCTCTTTCCCCACTATTTCCTCCAGAATAAATCACTTCAAAATCTCCAGTCTGTATTTCTTCTATCCCTTCCTATCATACTTCACTCACTCCTACAATTCTAACCCATTCTTTTCTATTTCTATTCTATTTTCAAATTTACCTGCTCTTCTTAGCGTCCTAACATTCCACATTTCTATCCTAGTCCTTTTGTCTTTATTGCTGGTGAATCCTCCCAAAACAGTCCCCACCTGGTGATCTGAATGGGGGACCAGTTTACCTCTGGAAAATTTTGCCCCAGGAGAACACATCATATCCATTTGGAATTTATTCATGGGATTAATAATGTGGTAGTTTCCCATTCCTTTCTACATCACAGTACTACAGCCATTAAAATCATCCTGATCATACCTGTAGCTACTAGAACCATCTCAGGTATCATTTTCCTTGTGCTTCTCATTTGGTACAGGTGGCCGCTGCTTCCCTTTACCAGTGACTGTCCCTTAACCTTCGACCTGTCTGGATTGGATGGCCCTACCAGGAGCTTAAGTTCCTGCTAGCATAGCTTTCAGGCTCATCAGGGCACTCAAACCTCCCCACCATGATAAGGTGTTAGTCCTACGGAGAGGAATTTACTACTAAGGGGCAAGCCCCCTTCTCGCTAATGCTCACCCCCCCCCCCTCCTCTCCCCCCCATTTGCTCACTGTTTCTTCGTTCCTACCATGTACCTATTGGATTTAGATTATTCTAATGGGAGTATGTTTTGAATATGAGTTTAATGAATTTATTTTATAAGGGATGTGTTTGGGTTTTAATAACAAATTAAGAAAATTAGTTGAATAACTCGATAAAAAATAAACTTAGAATGCTGAAATTCCCAGAGATTAAAAATGGCAAAGGGATAGAGCATTAAAGAGAGATAGAGAGAGAGAGACAACCAGAAAAAGGATTTTAGTAATACAGATAAAAAATATAAATAACATGAATACTGAGTTCGATTCATTTGCATTAAATTCATATCTTTGGTCATTTCAAGCAAGTTTTAATCTTATTCTCGATCTTGAAGCCTTTATTTAAGTGCAGACAACAATACCGGTAACCATGGAATCATGTTATTGAAATGTTAAAAAATTTACCAGAACTTGAGTAAAAATTCAAAATATGAGCGAATTCAAATGAGATTAAGTATTCGACGGTAAAAATAAGAATCCTCATTCATTTTGGTGTGTTTTAGTGCAAATTTCATGTCGATAACTTAATTTTAAGATATTTAAAGAGTACAAGAATGTAAGCCTTCAAACCAAAAAGGTGATTTTTACGTGTTATCTTATGGGAAACGACATTCATCCTCTGGAGTTGAACCCGTGACCTTTTTCAAAATTTTCTTAGTCATAACATAAAGATTCACCAACACTGAAATCCTGAGAAATTTCAGGCTTCTAAGTTTATTTCTAATCGAGTTATTCACAAAATTAGAGCGTTATGCATCATGGTGACCATTACGATTTTATAATATAGAGAGACATATAATACGATACTTTATTCAGACTAAATAGAAACTATCGATTGTCAACTGTATGATTGTTGTGATATGCATAGAGTCTTAACATCTTGAAACTGGAAGAAGAAAATAATATATGCCAATTAGAACCTTTTATCTGGCAAGCTTGAGATATGGGGATATCAGGTTATCTGGAATTTCCCGTTATCTGGAATATACTCATAAACAATGCTCAGAAAGAGCTAGAACTCACGGGAATGGTGGTCTGGTCTGTCTCATGTGTCGATAATATCATTCCGTCTCATCAAACACATAGTAATACCCTTTTGTTAACTTCATTTAATAAAAATAACGTAAAAAATTTTTCTTTACTTTTCTTCATCGTAGTACATAAGGAATAAATCAAAATTTAATTCGATTGTAAATGTCCTGTCAGTTATTTCGCGTCCACTGCTTTCAGTTCCACTACCAGAATGTTTTGTTCCGTAATATTTTCCATTTCGAGCACTATTCTAATACATATGTGTGTGTGTGTGCACGTGTGTGTGTGTGCATGCGCGTGCATGTGTGTGTGCACGTGTATGTGTGTGTGCATGTGTGTGTGTGTATATACTGTACAGTAATAGCAATACTACAGTAATCGGGTACTTTCCAATATAAATTCCTTGTTCTCTTCCAAACTACGTGTTCACTTGTTCACCGGAGCACACCCAATGCACGCTGGTGAGCCAGGTAATTACTAGCGAGGCATGAAATTTAAATTTCTTTCTCCTAACAAATGTTGGAAAAATGCATTACTTTTAAAATAGCCAGTTAACTGGATTTCCGGATAAGTGCAATACAGATAAAAGGTTCTATACTGTATATGGGAAATCATAATAGTTTTTAGGATGTGGAAATTATTTTCCTATTTGAGAAAAATATTTGTTTGCCAAATAGGATACATTTATTCATGTTTTCGGCAATTAATGATTTTAAATGATTTTCATCTCAGGTTACTGAGGACTCTAAAAATATCCAAGTAGGATCTCTAATAGCATTAATGGTAGGTGAGGGAGAAGACTGGAAATCTGTTGAAGTCCCTGCAAAATCAGCAGAAGTCAAAGAAGGAATCTCAGAAGAAAAACCAACTACACCTAGTCCAAAGAAAGCATCAGTAGTTAGAGATACTCATCATCTCTCTTGGTAATTATGGTATTTATTATTCTGAATACCTGTCATTTTTCTTAATTTAATGAGTAATATTTATGTATATATATTTCCAAAATCTTATCAGTTGGCTACTATTTTGTTTAATTTACAAAAGTAATCTTATGTTATAAACATTAACAGAAATTGCTTATTTTTTGCTTGTTTTTTTAAAAATAGGCATCTGTCTGTCTGTGCACTTGCCTAAATTGAAATTGTGAAGAAACCATAAAAGATAGAGGGCTGAAACTTGGAGGATAGATTTCTGTACTGCTGCCATTTGTTTTTCTTTAAATTTGAATTTTGAAAAATGTACAAGTTCAGATTAAGATTCATTTAAAATTTTGTTTTTTAAATATCTCTGAAAGTATGAAAGAGAGAAAGCTGAAAAGTTGAGCAGAAATTTCCACATAACTGCCACTTATTCTGTAAAATTTTGAGAAAAATGCAATGAGAAAGTCGTAATTTATTTTGAAAGCAGAAAGTTTCTTATGTGGATTTGTGGAACGGCAAAAACGTAGAAAATCTGTCCATATTTAGTTATTTTGATGAATGAAGGAAAAAACCATGCACTCAGAAAAATCAAAAATTATGTGTAAACTTATGGGAAAATATAATCGTCTCCTGAAGCCGAACCCAGGACTTCTTCCAGGATGTTTGATTTTTCTAGGCTCCACCTCATGGGAGTTTAATGGTTTTGAAATTTTCAGCTCTTAATTCCCCCATAATATGTCCAAAAGTACCAGGACAGATGGACTTGAGAATTTATATATACTAATACCAAATTTAATTAAAATAACTCTCTGGCATTTGAACCTCCGTTGTATAAGATGCAGTGTGATTTGAGGACATGTTTTTGCGACAAAAAAGTGTCTTATTCACCGAAAAATACAGTAAACATTCATTACATGCCTTCTGATTCAGAATTTAATTTAAGTATTTTTGTTAGTAGTATTTTTTACTATATCATCTTTTGTTTTAAATTTCACTGTGAAATGGCCTAAGCTGTATGTGAAATACTTACATAAATAATTTATGTTCCTAATTGAACATTGTTTCCATTATTTACTTTACTTTACAGTTTATCCGGTGGCCCTTCCCCTCATATAAGTAAGATAATCGAGGTTTTAATTTACTTATACATATGTATTTTTTAAGTGAATTTTTGAAAATTATGTACTGATCTAAAGCATGTAATTTTCTCATTCCCCATTCATTCCTCAAAGTGGCCATTTGAGTGTATTTCAACACCCCTGGTATCTATGTTTATATTTATGATGAGGAAAAAGAACATAGATAGCCTTAAAATTTAGTTTTAAGCAAACGAAGTACACATGTACGGACCACTGACTTGAAGGGTTAAAATTTAATTATTTTTTCTAACCTTACAAAGGCAGAAATATAATTTGGTCCCTTGAGATTCCCTCTGTCCCATGTTTTACTGTAATATATTGACATAGTAATTATAACAGAATTATTCCTCTTTTAGAATATAAGATCTAACTGCACAGATAGTAATTGCTGTTTAATATTTTTTTAAATTTTCATTTTGTTTTAAAAAATATTTTTTTGAGCAGCATTGGTCCTGCTGTTCGAGGGCTTCTTGAGCTTTATGGACTCAACATATCAGATGTGCATGCTACTGGTCCTAAAGGAAAACCAGTTAAAGGAGATATCTTGAAACTAGTGAATGAGAAAAATCTGAAAGCTAAACCTCCAAAATCTGGTATGTAATTTGGTATAATGCTAAATCTTTTGAAACGTGATGATTTAATTCTGATACAAAAATATGACGTGAAAGAAATGATGACATTATTCAAATGTGCTAATAAAACATGTTAGTGTGAAGGGATAGTCTATTTGACTAGTTGCATGAACTAGCTATGAGGTGACATTTCCATTCATCTTATATGTGTGTCTTTGACTTTATTGTCTCTATAGTATGGATATTCACTTGGAAATATTTGTTAAATTGGACTTAAATTTGAATATACAGGAAAATCTTATTAATTTGATGCGTTTACCATTTCACTGGCAACTGGATAGGGTTTTGTATGGTATGCAAAAATGTATGATTTTGCTTTTATATAGATGTATAGATATCTATGTATTGATTAAATATGTATGTGATCTTCTGGACATCCTGGGTCAAACTGACAAATCAAAATTCTCTGAAGGTCATAAAATGGATGTGAAAAATCTGCTAGAAACTACTATCAGTGAATTATCACTCATGATAACTCCCTTATAGCCAAAAAGTGCATTTGGTTTTCACAACCATTTTATTCAAGAACAAGCTCTTAAGAAATACTTGTCTCAAGTATCTCCAATAGCCACAACTAGGTTATACCAAAATTGCATTCTAATAGAATTTTCAGTGTATTTCAACTGAAGACGGCTCCTTTGTAGCCAAAATGTGTGTCTTGTATTTTATAACCTTGTTGTGGTTATTGGAGATACCTGAGACAACTATTTTTAAGTGTTTGTTCTTGATATTTTTTTGCTATAAGATGAGCTCGACAATTCTCTGTTGAACCATATTTTTATGTTTTTGGAGAATTCTGATTTTTTCAGTATAATCTTACATATTAGATGAGCTTGATAATTCTTTGAATCCTCCATTGAGTTTTTTGATTTACCTAACATAACCTATCCAACATCCTGCCATCACAATATTCACAACTACACTAGTGGAAGAGGATGTAAAACTTCAAATTTTGGTACCAAAATGAATTATTGAATAATTTGAACACATTTAATTCAAAGCTATGAATTTTTGGACCCTTGGGTTTTAAATTAATGAGGCTTACATATATTTTTGATAATTTTATTTCAAATTGAGCTTTTTATGTGCATATTATTTTATATAATAATAGCCGTCGTCTGTTGGTTGGTTGGTCACGCTATGCAAACGCTAATAACTCGAGAAATAATAATGATAGAAACTCGAAATTTGGTACGGATGCTTGATTAACACTTATTCAGAGAATGACAAATTTAAATCGTGAAAAAATTCCTTGGTTTGTCTCCAAGAGAGGCATTTCCATTTCCCATTACTTTACATGTAAAACGCAATATTTCGACGCGCAGGCTTTTATTCATTTGGAAATTAAAATTAGAAGAAATTAACAGACAACCTTCGGATTTGAACCATTTTGAAGAAAAATTTATAAAGTTTCTTATTCCGTTCGTCTTTTTTCGCCCACAGTTCGAAATATTCCATGTTAAACGTTTAATTTGCATATTTTGTGGAAATCTCGCCATTTTAACGTGATGTTGCTATGTCGACCATTATTGTTACACCTCAAATTACTATTATTGTATACATCCTTCTGGGAATAAGCGTGCCTTGAATGCTTCAATACGAGAGAGAGAGAGGAAGGAAGGGGAGAGTTTGGCGTGTTTTGTGGAAAATAACTATATTAACGTAAATATAAAAAATTTTAAGTATCAACAGTGTCATTTTAGAAAAATTTGAAATAAAAAGCATTCTTAAATTAAATTCTTTGTAAACCATACGTGCTTACTAATTTATATTTTTATTCCTCGAATTAATTTCGTAACAATGGCCGAAGTTTGGAAATGAATATAAATTAAAATTCAATTAAAATTAAAAGAACATTTAAAACTGTTAACAGGCAATTTTCGAAGAAAGAACAGTGGATCTTTTAATGAAATGATTTGTTTTTATAAAAGGAATTTTGGTGCTTATTTAATACAGAGTAAGTTCTAAGGCTTATAATCCATTTAAATCTAATAACAGTGGCTATTATAGCTTAAAGAACTTTATTTATTCACTTTACAGAATGAATTAATTTTAGGCTAGCATTGCCTATTATAAAAGGAGTTACTTTGGAATTTACAGTATGTAAAGTGGAAGTTGTACTGAATTGACTCAAGTATATTTCAAAGCAAAAATCAATTTAAAACTATTGAAAGTTGTTGTTTCGGAAACTGAGAAGTCCAGAGTGGTGAGCGGACACTAAACGATATTAAGGTACATTTTATTCCAAAATCTATTTAAAGTATTATCAGAGGCAATTGAAGATTCAACAAATTTTTTTGTTACTGGAATTCTGCTTATTTCATGAAATTGAAATGCTAATGCATTAACCCATTAAAATCTGTTAAGAGTGGCTATTTTAGTTGAAAGAAATATATGTACATGGTACTTTTATTCACTTTTCAGAATGAATGAATTCTAGGTTAACATTGCATATAATAAAAGGATTTTCTTTGGAATAAGAAGTTTGTTACGTGGTTATTTTAACTGAATTGAATCAAGTTCTAAGTTTGAAATCCATTTAAAACTGGTGAAAGTGGTTGTTTCGGAAAATGAGAAGGCAAGAGTGCTGAGCAGACGATAAACGATATTGAGGTACATTATATTCCAAAATCTATTTAAAGTATTATCAGAGGCAATTGAAGATTGAACCAATTTTTTGGAACCGGAATTCTGCTTATTTAATGAAATTGAAATCCTAATGCTATAATCAATTTAAAAATAATAACAATGGCTATTTTAGTAGAAAGAAAGGTACTATTTTATTCACAAGGAATTTCTGTGAGATTTAAATTAATTAAAACAGACATAATATACAAATATTCCATGGTTAAAACAGTGCACAATTTTAGTCTTGAGATTTTTACACGTTGCATTGACGAAAATTTAGATTCATTAAACCCATTGAAATTCAACGGGCACTTATGCTAGTATTATATTAACAGTTACACGAGTCATATCACCTCCTCTCTAAGAAAGCAAAGTTTTGAGTTTTATTATTTATATGCATGGTTCAGATAAAATTATCTTAAATATTTTTACTGTCTGTGTTTCCTCAAAAATAAATTATTCCAGTTAAAGTATATTTTAAAAATTGTCACAGCAAACATTTCACAAAATTTCTCATGCTTGTACATCTTTAGTTCATGCAGTAATTTTGCCAGTTAAATTGTGTAAAACTTGATGTATTAAAATATCACTTGTCTCTATATAGTTATATGGGGTGAGTTTGAGAAACGAACACCACTTCTCTAGGGGTGGTATCCAAGCAGTGACATTGCGGATATGTGTTTGAGTTTTTAATATAACCATCTAATTAAAATAATTGTATTTATAATATTAATGTGCCATATTTATTCATGTAATTGCCTCACCTGAATTATGAGGAGAAAATAAAAGGTTATTTTTTGCACCACATAATTTCCTCTGTTTTCCTTAGATTAGATGCTATACCGTATTTACTCATGTACCACATACATCTTTTTCCCGAAAATGTCTGTAAAAAAATGGACTGTCATACGTGAAGATTTCTGAACAGGTTATATAAATTGCAAGTCTCTATAGTAAATTTTCTGCAACATACTTGGATCTATGTTTATACTCGCAGAAGACAAAAAATTCTACGAAGCGTATGCATATCTATATGACCAAGCAATCATTTAGGGTTCAAGTGAGCAGTTTATCCTGCTGTTGGTGCATCTTCAAGATCACGATGGACATTTTGGCAATTGAGATGACATTATATTTTTATAATATTAAAACTGTACATTTTAAATGATTTTAAAATTTATTATTGTTACTCAAAATAAGCAGTTCTGCCATTAAAAGTTTACTGTCAGTTTCTACCTATATCTTTGTTGGAATAAGTTGGCATCTGGTATTCGTCATGAGCTGCTGACACTCCTTTAACATAAGAGTAGCAGCTACCGAGGAGATTTCTGCTAGCACCAGTATAAAGAGATCACCTTAATACATTGCATCATACAGGTAGGAGGGAGAAGATGCTTAACTTGGGCAGGCCTTGTTTCAGGGAGGGGGAATCAGTGAAGAAGCTGACTTTTTTAAAAATCCTAAATGTCAACTTATTCTGGTACGAATTTATTTTTTTTGCTGGGCAAAAAATAGGGATTGTGTGGTACATGAGGGCACAGGTTACATGAGTAAATATGGTATATATAACCAAGTTTTGAATTTGCATCTCATTTTAAACGTTTAAAAAGAACATTTAAATCACTTTGTAACAACTTTTACCCTCTTTTACTTTGACATGATGGTTATCATTGACTCCCTTGAAAACATTATCATGTTTCAATAAATTATAATAAATAATGTTTTTATAAAAAATGTTTGTGTGGGTACAGAATACCAGTAAAAATTTTAAATTTCATTATCGGTACACTTCATTCTGAAAAGTGTACTTCTAACTATAATTGGAAAAACTCATATTTGTCTCACCCATGTTTTGGTGTAAAAAAATTGCTTAAAAAAGTGAGGCAGTTACGCTAGTAAATGAGGTACTTGGTGTGAAACTAATATCCAGATTAACATAGGAAATATAGTGGAATTAGATTACTATGATTGGTGAGAACAATCGATAGTCTCAAAAAGTAACTTTTAAATTTAATATACAAAATATAATGTGACCTAACCATAGATTGATAATTTAATTTTTCTTCAATGTCATGCACAAATAACATAACCTGTTTTATTTTTCCTTGCTAATACAGTGAAAAACTGATATAACGAGCACGAATATAACAAGTTCCTATGCTTAAAGTTATGTACAAAATTTCTCAGATTTTACAAGCATGCTTCTTGCATAGAACAAGTAAAACTGGATTGTGTGGGAGGAAAATTTGTCGGGTATTTGTGAGTTTGAAACCCTTTCTATTGTATTACGTCCTCAAGTGGTCAGTTTTTACGTCTGTACCATTACGGTTACGGTATTCCCTATTAACGGCCATTTTGAAGATACAGGCCGAAAAGTATGCAGTTAAATTTCAAAAATCGGCACAACATCGTTTATGCTCACGTAAGTGGAGAGGCCATATCCGCTGACACAAAAACGGCCAGTGAGTGGATAAAAAACGTTTGGGAAAACTACAGGAAGAATTACGTGGAAGATGAAATATACAATGCCGATGAAACTGGACTCCAGACCGGAGTGGAATAAAGAAGTTATTTTTAATAGTTTGTCATATTTTTTAATTAAAACATACCCTAAACATCAAGAATTGCATAGTATGTAAGTACTCTGAATTTCAATACATAATTTGTATAGTATTTGAATTTCACGCGTATAACGAGTAATGGTTATAATGAGCAAAATTACCCAGTCCTGTGGCGCTCGTTATATCAGAGTTTCGCTGTACATATTTGGTGTATTTGGTATTCCTTCCAAAACTCTTTACAACAATCATCCTTTTTTGTCAGTTATTTGAAAAATTGAGAATGACTAATATGGTTAAATATTTTTTGTAAGTTAAATCCTTTCTTATAAATGTTTAACTGCAATTTTTTTTACCATAGTCCCTCCTCCTGTAGTACTGAAAATGACCTCACCACCAGCACCACCTCCAGTGGCAAAAGTAGAAAAAAAACCTTCACCAGTTTTTGATGGAAGTGATTTTACAGATCTAGAACTAAGCAACATGAGAATTACCATAGCTAAAAGACTTACTCAATCTAAGGTTAGTATTTTCATTAAGTTATTTTTTGCAGGAGTTATAATTTAGAAAATTTCAGAAATGATACTTGTTCTTATACTTCATACCTGGACTTGGGCATTCTGATAAATTAGTTATCTGATGGTGATTGTATGTTTCGTTAAATTTAGGAATGTGTTTGTTGTAAAATTTAGGTAAATAGTTGACTGAATATTAAGAATATAAGAATTTGGATTTTGTATTGATGACCTCGCTTTAGCTCAGGGGTCGGCAACCTATGGCGCACATGCCAAAAGTGGCACGTGAGCAGATTTTCAATGGCACGTAAAAGAAAAATAATGTACGTTATACATTTATTTCAAGTATGTGGTACAATCAAAGATCTTTGAAAATTTAGTGAACTAAAGTTGTCTTTAATAGTAAGAGTAATTATTCACCTCTCTAAAGTCTGCTTATTTTAATTCTGTAATACTGTTCTTACATAGTTCATGTGCCTGCTGTCTCGTGTTCTCTCTTTCACCGCCTTTGTGACTAATGAACACAAAATATGGAAATTCAGACCAATAGGTACAAATGCATACAATTTACAATGTGATCCTTTTTTTATTAGTGCAATGTTAGATTCAGATAGCTTATCCATTAAAGGTTTAATACAAAGTTTGATGCTTTGTGCAGTTTGAAACTTTAATTTTAAACTTTTATGAAATGAAACTAGTGTATTGCCCATTTTCCCATTTCCTATTCTTGTGCTAGAAGCTTATTTAAATCACTTTCCATAAAATGGTTTCATTCACTCATACTTATTTCATGTGCGTTCATTTCTTCACTTACCTTAATAATGTAATACTTTTAATTCTCCATAAGATCAATTGTTTAAAAATACCCTCATTAAATGTTAGAAACGCACACTTTTAAAAGCTTTAGACTTTATATTGAACCTTATGGCAAAGCGGCATAGTTCTTATATCTACTGCTCAATGGTGCCACAGTCAAGCATTACTTAGCCATAATATTGTAAATTCAGCAACAATTAGGTTATTTCATTCTTTTATCCGTTCTTTGGTTCAAGTCCCGAATTTGTATCATGATTCTAAGTAATTTTAAAATGCAAATAAAAAATATGCTACACTCACATATAACAAATACCGTATATACCTGAATATAAGACGAGGTTTTGTTCTAATTTTTATGATTGAAAAATCGCTAGTCGTCTTATAATCATGCGGTGCGTAATAGTTTGACTGACAGAGGAACCGAAGCCAGAGATAGCTGGAGATGGGAAGAATCGAATAGCTATAATCGAAATATTCGATTCAAATGTATTTGAATACAAATACTTTTTTGAGTTTTATCCTATATTATGCGCGTAGTGAAGCTGCATGCGTCCGTTCGTATGAAGTCTCACGTAATTACATCGGCGTATTTCTTGAGAACCATTCGTCATAAAGATATGTGGTAAACGGTGTTTTGTTTCTACTGGCTATGAGGTCCCTGGAAAAATATTTTCGTTTGCTAAAGTGTCCCGGGTTTGAATCCAGGAGACAATTATATTTTCCCATAAGTTTACACAGGATTTTCGATTTTTCAGTGTACAAGGTTTTTTTCCTTCATTCGTTAAAATACGTAAATATGGACCGATTTTCTTCTTTTTTGCTTTATTCGACGGCTAAAGCTCTATACTATATTATTCTTGCGATGTTTACACATTACAAGTTCAAAATTTTCAGAAATACGCATTCTTTTTCGAAATTTTGCAGATTTTTCGTACTCATTCTGGGCGTTGCCAAGGAGACTATCATTGTTACCTCCGATTCATTTAAGTCCAATTAAACCTTCAAATAGACGAAAGAAAAGCGTTATTGTTATCTTCTCTTCATTGATAATCAAACGCTTGCATTGACGTCGCCTTTATAGTAGGTCCTGTAAGAAGTTAAAATCAGTCGATAGACACTTGAAGGAAAGCAACTGTATATGCCAACCAACACTACAAAATTGCTTATTTCAATTGGTTCAATGTTTATTAGTCAATGGTATAATAAACCTCTGTCATTGTGTGTATAATAAATTTTTTCCTTTTATTAGGAGTTCAAAATGGGGGTCATCTTATAATCAGAGTCGTCTTATATTCGGGTATATACAGTAGTTCTCGATTCTCACACTCTTTTATAATGGCTCTTTAAGAGCGGCACCACAGTCGAGCGTTACACACAAACAAACACATCTAGGCTTTTATTATATTAATTAGTCTTGTGATATAGGGATGAATAATTCACTGCTATGGAATGTTTCTTCTCCATACATTATAGTAAAAAAATCTCTTATATTATTAGACAAGGTGAAGTGATGCTTTTTGCCAGGTAGTTCCCCCTAACATAGCAATTGAAAACTACTAGAAAATTCCTTATCAGAGGTAATATGTAGAGTTAAAAATATTTATCATTATGAGAGAACATTGTGGCTGAATGCCGCTTTCAGGGTTGGCACACAGAGTTGGTATTCCCAGTCTAGCGAGTGATAATGAACCCGTGGTTAACAAGGGATTACTGTATAAGATTTGATTGTGGATTGCTTTTAAAAAGCTGGATTATTTTTATATTATGATTACTTTTGGAACTCTTGTGGGTGCCTAAAAAGGTTTGTGCAGGTACCTTGAGTCTGTAATACATGGTAGCTTTGGCCTCCATGTCTGGTTTTAACTGAATCTAAGATTTCATATTGAATGATGCTAGTGCTGTTATAATTTTATTTCAGACCACAATACCACACTCATATGGGACCATCCAATGTGAAATTGATAAAGTGCTTGCCCTTAGAAAGACATTGAAATGTGAGGGTAACATGGTTTCTGTGAATGACTTTGTCATAAAATCAGTTGCTGTTGCACTACAGCAATGTCCCAGAGTAAATTCTCTCTGGGATGGACAAAAGGTATATTTGAAAAGGAAGTAGGTAATAGTTTTTAGATAAATAATTTATTTTAACAATACTTAGTTGAGTTCACCTTGGTTTTCTTATTGTATCCTGCAATATTGTATTAATATTTTGCTCTGCTCTTTCACTTTTTATTTTACCTTGTGGAAAAAATAAATTTTTTTGAACATTTGGAGATGTTGGTTGTTCAAACTTGCTAAATTATTGAAGGATAGATGTTATTTGTTTAAATAAAGACATCATTGTATTAAATTATGTAAAATTAAGCAGATGCCTTTTCTGCACTGCACATTGCTTTATATTGAGAGTTCATCATCTGTTAATGATTCATTTAATAATATGGAAATTTTAATGCCTCATAATTTTATTTAATTTTATTAATTGTCATCCATTTGTAGGCTGTAATTGTACCAGATATAGATGTTTGTGTAGCAGTGGCTACCGACTCTGGTCTGATAACACCAATTGTGAGGGGAGCTGCTGATATGGGAATCGAGGACATATCAAAGACAGTGAGAGAACTGGCAAACAGAGCTCGGCAAGGAAAGCTTCAACTTCATGAATTCCAAGGAGGAAGTTTCACGTAAGTAAAGATGCTAATGACCTAAAATAGTATTGAATTAAAATGTTTAGTTCAACTTTATCTAATATTAGGTAATAGCCTGTCATATGATGGGTCGAAATAATATATCAAAAATGGAAATTTCAAAAGATAATTTTTATTCTGTTCAAAAGAAAATTGCTCCTCCCTTCTCTGATATTAAAAGCATTCAAAGTACACCCATAAAGGATTGAAATCACAATAGGATTTCGATGTCTAACAATGTAATTGGTAGGCAAGGCAACATCCCGTTAAAATGGGAAGATTTCTCCAAACTATGTGAATTAAATGCTTAACATTAACGATTTAGAATGGTAGACAGAAAAGATGAAAAAGAAACTGTATAACTTTTTCTCAAAATTGTTTAGATCTGAAGATCGTAGGTTAATTCTTTCTTATTTTAGTCTAAAAAATAATGAAAGCCTGCACGTCGAAAAGTTGATTTTTATGTCTTATTTTATGGGAAATGCCTTCCTTGGAGTCAAACCCAGGACTTTTTTGAGATTTATTTTTAAAATATGTGAATAGAGCATTCCTGCCAAATTTAGAGTTTCTATCTCGATTCTTTCTTGAGTTATTGGTAGAGGGGTGATTGGTATGTCTAGCTCCCAATGCTAGGGCTGCAGGTTCGAATCCTGCTGAGAGCATGCATAAAAATAAATATTATTTGCATTTTTATAGCAAGCAGGTGTAGCGTTACATCAGACAAACCAACCAACAAACATACAGATCGCAGAAACTGTATACAGAACTAGGGTAGGGATGGCAAATGATTTTTGTGTTGCATGCCAAGAAAGTAATGTTAACTCATCAGAATTTTTTTCTATGCCATTAGTTTACTCCTTATCTAAGAAACTTCATATTTTATACAAAAATAAAAGGTCATGCATGCCAAATAAAATCACATGCATGCCACGTATTTGCCATCCATGTACTAGGGCAGTGCTCTCCAACCTTTTTTGCTTCACGGCACACCTTCATGCATGCTTAAAAACATCGTGGCACACCAAACCATCCCTAATTACCGTATTTAATCAATTGTAAGCCGACACCGATTGTAAGCCGACCCCCACTTTTCACAAGACCACGCAAGGAAAAATTTTGATTTTAAAGTGCTTAGACAGCTGGAGTAATTTATTTAAAAATACCAACAAATATGAACGCCTCAGATTTTCAGTTCGTAATTAAATAAAGAGTATTAACTAAAATTACGGCGACATAAAATACATTTTATTCACTTATTCATAACAACTTATATTAAAAGAGTAATTTGACCTCGTTATCCCCCAGGATCTTATTCTCGTAAAAAAATAGCCATTTCTTGTCAATCAAATATGGACACCGTATAACATAACATGCGTTAGTACTACACTAGTATAACCTAGGCATTCCTTTTCACTTTTATTCTTAAATTATTCTCCCAAGTTGGCTGCTATGCCGCTAAGGCACGGGGAAGTAATGGTTCGCTCGGGAAATCCCAGTATGCGCATGCTAAACACACTGAAACAAGATAGGTAGAGGAGGGAGGGGGTAGGAAAGGCAAATGTTTCGATTCATGAGTAAAGTGAAACATTGTGTACATATGAAGCTTCTTATGCATACGAGCGCTATTGCTGCATTTTTTTTACGACTTTGACGCACCATGTATTATTTACATAATTTATTTCTTCGTAGGTGTTCAGTCATTTTGATTCTTTTTTGCATACATTTAAAGTAGATAGTTTACTTCCACTTTAATACACTTATATCTTGCGTTATAATGTAACTACAGACATAAATTCATTGACTACTTTTTTTACACCGATTCTAAGCTGAGTGGTGATTTTTGAGATGGTAAAAACGTAAAAAAGGGTCGACGTACAATTGATTAAATATGGTAATTTCACTGAATAAATACACATTTTTAAAGAAAAAACTAGCATAAAACAAATAAAAGTCGCAATTATATTAGATTGTTATGATTGGTAAAGTAATATTCAAATAATTGTAAAATTTTATTGTAAATTAAGTACACACACAATTCAACGTGTAAAAATGTTATGCTCTTCGTCAGAATATTTGGGCTTGCCTTTTTGGTACAAAGACGCTTTATATTTGCTCACTAATAGAAAGAGCTACAAGAACTTCTTCATCTAGGTTCTTTAAACATGCCCTTTTAATATTTTTAATATGGGTTGAATAACAACTAAATTCGCATAAATACGTTGTTGAATTTGGAATGTCATATCGATGGGATATTCAGATATTGGACATTCACCTTTAGCTTTTAGCCAAAATACTTCTAAAGGTAGCATAATAATTTTCAGTTGTATGATGGTTACTAAGGTCTACCAATTCCTCTCGTAGTTTCAGAATAAATTCTTTGGATGATAAAATGTATGCGAATTTGTTTGTTCCAAACGCTTTTGTGAAAATTAAATATCCTCAGACTGTGCGGCGCACTAGTGCCTTACTCGGTGCATACTAATGTGCCGTGGCACACCGGTTGGAGAGCACTGTACTAGGGGATCCATAATCAATTTTCTTTCCAGTTCAGAAAATTATTGCAGTTTGTTGGCGATGAAAATAAACTTTTCTTCAGGTCTGGTTAGTATCTTACAATTAGTTCTAACTAATTTCATAATGCAGATTTATAAAGCCGTGCTAACTTTGATGCTTTCTTATGGAGAATTGAGACCAAGGTGGAAAATAACCTTTAATAATAAATACAGTGGAATCCCGATTTAAGGTTTCCACATTTAAGGTTCACCCGCATTTAAGGTTTTTTTTCCATGGTCCAGACCAAAGCTCCACTAATGTATTAATGACCATTTGTGACGATGTGTTGCAAGGATCAAAAGGTTTTAGGCGAAAAAAGTCGCAGAATTTATTTTTGTCCATGCTTCACATACCATTTTTTGCTGCGAAAAGTCACAAGAACAAATGTTTTTCTGTGTTGAAGAGTCACAGTTACTGTGGTATACGTACTCTAAAATAATAGATCTCAAGTCTTCTCAATGACCTTACTTGCCGAACTTACAAGTTATGCATATTAGTGATTTGAATTAACAAGGATACCATAAAAAACTGGATAAAGCTTTTTCCTGTTTTTTCTATGTTAATTATAGCCAGTAGAAGTTCAAAAATTTTCCTATCAAGAATGCCATATACGGAGCAGGCCGGATAAATTGTTCTCTGGTCGGCATCCAAGGGGTAACTGAAACTGACTCACTATGTCATTATTGGTGATGGTATCTGGTGGTGAGCTGGGAAGACAGGCTTACATTGTCTTTACTGCAACAAAGTAACAAATTAAATACACCACAGTTACCAATTTGTTTGTGTGATGAAAAATCTTAAGGACTTAAAGAAGTTGCAGTGAAGTCATCATGCGTGACATATTGTTGGCGGCAGGTTGCAGCATTTTTCCATGAGCTTATCCAGTTATGCTATTCATTTATATAAGTGCATTTCATTTGGTGAAAAAGTTATTTATTTAATTTTGTGTTATTTTGTTAACATAAGCAATAAAAGGAAGAAGTTAACTTTGAGTGAATAAATTTCTATTATTCTTCAAGTTGAAGCATATCCAATGTGACAAGAATAGAAGTAGCAAACTGCCTTGGACTAGCTTCATCTTCTTTGAGCAACATGAAGCTTTCTCCACATGAACTGGAAATGGTACAGGTGACCCCTGCTTAATGCGGGGATGCATTCCTGGCACCTCTGCGTTAATCGAAAATCCACGTTCTCCAGGGGTACTATAACCCTTAGTATGCATCCCATATTTGCCAGGATTTTCCGTATTTTCAATATTTATCGTGCATCCCATATGAAATCTATACGGGATGCTATTTTCGAGATATTGGAATAGATTTTATTCGGCAGAAAAAGCAATCTTGAACTCTCTACAGACCACTGAACATGAAACATGCAGCATCTATCGACTGTGTTTTAGAGTTCGTGATGAAAAACTAGGAGTCGATATGAGCGACACTCCCAATTTTAGCAGATTTTTCACAAGTAGCTCAAGGCGATGTTCACGTTAAGAGTCTTCTGAGCAAGAGGAACTGCAGAAACACTTGGCCATTCAAAAGTAATTCGTATAGGGTGGCTATATTCTATAGCCCCCTCCTCTGTGGAACCGTGTCTGGTGCTCCCTGAAAGAAGTTAAGTCACTGTGGTGATCATCATTGGAAAAAGGTCACAGACTCCTGCATTAGAGCCATTAGCCTACGTTTGCACTGTGCATAAGATGTTAGGCCATGATCACATTGTGCAAAAGATATTTTTACATAAAAAATTTTGCTTTTTAATTGTTTGACAAATTTAAAGCACGTTATAACAAATTCACGTTGGCTGGGGGCATGTTAATCAGGGGTCACCTGTATTGTTACAGTGGTTCAAGCAGATGCAGTCAGAAAATATGCCATCAAATGGGTATTCATCTCACATACCTGATAACAGAGCAGCAAAGATGCTCTACATTATCTGGTTGATTGTCTAAATTTTTCAAATATTTATTAGAGAAAAATGTAAATAATGGAGAAATCATAAAATGTAATTATTCATAGACTATATTGACCTTCCATACGCTTTTTTATGGCATTACTTTCTAATCTGTGTACTATGGCAAATTTTCTGAAATTTTGTTTGAAAAAAGATTCAAATTTCTTATTTGTGCAATTGTCAGCAGAAGTACTGGAAATATCAAGATGAGTTAGATTGGTATCTGTTTAAAGTTTGGAAGCCTAGAACATTGCTTTAAAATTGCTAGTATGCATTACACTAGTGGTTTGCCTAAATTGTAATTTTCAAGTTGAAAATTGTGAAGACAGATTTAATGGAATGTGACTTTAACAATAAAAATAACATGCAAGCATTACTTTCTAGAGAGAAGTGGACTTTAGTTTCTAAGAGTGATTATCTTCAAAGACAATTTTAAAATAAAATCCCATCTGTCTCGTTATTGTAGTGCTTCTTGACTTAATTCATAAGCATTAGTTGTATGCTAAAAAGAGCCCTTTTGTTGACTTATGATCAACTTAATGAGTTGACCATGTTTGCTTTTCATTTTGTTTCTCTATTTGCTTTATTTTTCTTTTATATTGCAGAATATCCAATTTAGGGATGTATGGAATCACAGAATTTAGCGCAATCATTAATCCCCCTCAATGTGGAATATTAGCTGTTGGTTCTGGGCAACTGAGTGTTGGTAAGGAAATTTTGTCAGTATTAAGTAACTCTTTAATATTGGGACAAGGTATTTTGGTCAAGGCAAACTCCAAGAACCAGATATGCAATTTATAATTTTGGTTTATTGTTGTTGACATAAATTTCTCTCACATTTGCCTTGTCCCAGCACTAACTCTGTCCTAATTTTACATTGACACTATCTGCTGTTTGTCACTCATAGGTAGGGTGACCATATGTTTGACCATTTTACGGGACAGGTCCTTGAAAAAAAGCGAGACTAAAAATTTTTACAGGCATATCAATCATGAAAAATATCAAGTAAAATTCTTCATTGAAATTATATTTTAAGAGCTTTTCACAAAAAATAATGTGTGTAAAAAAACAATACATAATTATTCTTCTTAAATTACAAAGTTGCAGACCAAAACTAAGAACATAAAATGCACAATAATAACATATTTTTTATTCTTACTATGACGAAAACTATATTTCTCATCAGATTTGGCACATTTCAACACATTCTCATTATTAAGAGCATAATTATAAGTCTTTACAAGAAAAATCAAAGTTACATTTCACTTGCAGCTCTGCTTTTATTGAGCTTATGTCCAATCTGTTCCTATTGTCAACCCATGTATTACAACATAAAGAAAATATTCTTTCTACAGTTGCATTAGAGCCTGCGATTGGCATGACAAATTTCATCATTTTAACAAAATTAGCATTTTTCTCACAAGATTTTAATATTCCATTCCATTTATCTAAGGGAGATGATGATTGATCGTTATTAACTTCATGTAAAAGAGGTTTCATTTCGTAAACTCTTCTTACATAACATCTAGGTCGAGCTCAAGCTGGAGTTTTGAGAAGATCTGAATAATTTCTGCAAAATGAATATCCCATTTTAAGCTTAGTGGTTGCAAGTCGTAAAGTTGATTATCTTCACTGAAATCAAATCTGGTTTTCACATAGTTTAGAGCATGCTTATACTAAGAAATCAAAATAGTCGTATATTTGTTCACTTCATGTGCACTGAGATTTTTCAGTGATTGTTGGATTTCCATTCCAAAAAAAATATCTGAAATTCACTGATCTAATTTATTTTTCAAAGAATTAAGTATACCATACACTTCAGGGATCAAAAGCTCGGACTTTTCTAGTTGGAGGATGGTTTTATGAAATAATTTAAAAATGTTATTATAAAAAAATTAATACAACTCCATCCGTGACACAAATTCATCATTTAAATTAGAACTATCTTCTTCACCAGTAAAACATTTGGAAATTTGAAGGGGCATTCTTCACCTGCTCACACGAAGTAGCTCCTTACCACTGGAAAACATTTGACAAGTCTTTCAATTGCCGGGTATAAAGTGAGCCATCTTGTTGGTACATGGTGCAGCATCCTTAAATATTCATTGTCAGCAAATTCGATTATTTCTTTCAGTTCACTCATTCTTTTTGAATGGCTACCAAAATAGTTGTAAATTTTTGCCTAGCCCTTCTACATCAAAATCCAATTTCCCAATTGCATATTTCGCACAATTGTGATCAATATGGGTTGAACATCTTGCTTCTAGTATATTCTGGTTTTCATTTCTTAGACAGGTGAAGACCGAATTAAACTTTCCAAAGTTGACGTTTGCATTATTGGCCGTATAAGATGAGATATTCGACAGTTTCAATTAGTTTTCCTGAAGCTTATTTTTAATATTGGTAAAAATATCAGTCGCTCCTTTTGGATCTTCATAATAATCTAGTAAAAACTGTTTCAATCCTTCTCCCATTGTATAATATCTAATTACTAACAGAAACATTTCAATATTGCCATGATTTGAAGCATCTGTTGCAGTGGAATAGAAGATATCATCATGTAATTTTTTTTACCACTGGTTCGATAGAAAGAGGAGCCAGAACTGAACACACAAGACTTGATGCTTTGGTTCTGCCAAGATGCATGTCTGCTGCAATTTTGGAATCTGGAAATGTAACAGTTGCAAGTTTAGAGCTACAGTCCAAAGTTCTATAAGAAAGACCATGAACAACATTGTGGTATACATTTGCCAATTTCACGGCCTTAACTTTGTTACAGTGTACATACTTTGATATATCTTTTTGAGAGCCGAAGAATATTGTGATAGAATTATTACATCTCACCATCCTCAGTCTATTTCTACGTTCAACCTCTCCATCATGTTGTTTTAGTCACTTAATCCACTGTGGGTAACTTGAAAACTTTTGTTGTACAACGTTCAAAAACCTTTCTCATCATCACCCCGTGCTGGCTCTAACCACGAATAATCAGCTTCTCATTCTCTCTGCTTTAATTTGGAACATTTTACGGTACTTCTGTTACTAGTAGAGTTGTCAAAATCAGTGCCACTCATTTCTTTTAATTTGACCGCCCTTACAAAAACAAAAAATTTAAATTTTGATTTAAAATATAAGGGAGACAAAAATAGATTACATATAAATTTTACATACCAATCACGCTGTTCCCTTACGGGGTAATCAAGCTAATTGCCTTTACCATTCACAATATTTCTCCACACCTTTCTATCCTTACATACTTCTTTTGCTTCAAACACATCCATGCATCGTTTCATACATCGTCTTCCATTCCTTAAACTTCTGATCTCTCTTTTCTTGAGAGTCTCCTCCACCACATTCAGCCAGCTTTTTCTTGGTCTTCCTCTCCCTTTTGATCCGCATACTCTACCATCATATATCAATTTAGTCACCCGGTTCTCATCCACTCTCTCCACATGCCCAAACCATCGCAGCACACCCCTTTCATACTGACCTCTTAAAGTTTCTTTCGTTCCGCATTCATTCATCACCCAAGTATTCCTGACTCTGTCTCTCTTGGTTTTCCCACACATGCTCCTCATATAACCCATTCCAACTTCCTTACTCGTGTGTTTCTCCTGACACACACACGTTTCGATACCATACAACAAGGTGGGTACAAGCACACTTCTATACACAGCCATTTTTGCTTCCTTATAAATTAAAAATAAATTTTAAATTTATATAAATATCATCTGGCAGGAGAGATAATTAAAAATTTATATGAATCAAAATTGTTTATATTACAGGACTGAAATACACTGAAAAACCATAAGATAGCACCTTACCAGACTCAATTCAGTTTCACTGAGTAATCTAATTATTCATGCACAGGTACACATTTGACTTGAACGCACCTCCACACAATGGATTTGATCAGATGCATGACAGAAAGCGCATTATTATTATGCAGGATGTTGTGATGCAATGAAGCACAAAAGAATTAGCTTCACCAATTTAATCAGCCACACTAAAAAGCTGCAGCGATAGGCTCTTCTCAAGAGCTGAAATAACAGAAACGAAACACCATGGAACACCGAGTGCTGATGGCACCCAACCGTCAGACAAGGCATTGTAACTCGATTTCTGAGGATACGATAACCGACAATGTTACATTTGTCTAAAATGTATAATAATTTAAATTCTTTCAACAAGAGAAAGTATGAAGAAAATCTATAGGATCGCCTTTTCGATCGACTTATTCAGGAACGGGATTTAGAGAAAGTATGTGAGAACAAAATGAGACCTCTTTTAAAGGCACTTATTTATTTTCTTAAAAGGACATTGATTGAGCACAAATGGAGTTTTCCTCTGTATAAAAACTATTTCTCTTTTCGTGGAAAAATATGGGACAAAGTGCGTTCCATATTGAATTCACAAGAGACATTTTAGGAAAAAATGGCTGAAAAACGGAACGTCCCATAAAATATGGGACATGTGGTCACCCTACTCATAGGACTAATTTAACAATTTCCAACAATTGCTTGATATAGTGGAAATAAACTTATTACTCCAAATGTTCTTTCTTATGTAATAACATCTTCATTTTAGTAGCATTGAAATTATACTATGGTACAAATTTTAGGAAAAAATGGCTGAAAAACGGAACGTCCCATAAAATATGGGACATGTGGTCACCCTACTCATAGGACTAATTTAACAATTTCCAACAATTGCTTAATATAGTGGAAATAAACTTATTACCCAAATGTTCTTTCTTATGTAATAACATCTTCATTTTAGTAGCATTGAAATTATACTACGGTACAAATTTCAAATTAATCTGATGCATGCATGTATGGCCAGATACGAACCCATCTCAGCATATTTTTCCACCTCATATTTATTACCATTCTATATAATTCCATTTTGTTGTATGCTCTTGCGTATCATTCATATGCATTTCCTGTTTATGAAACAGCATTCTTAGTACTGGTTGAAATTCAAATGTTTTTGTTTCTTTAGTTTTATGATTGTGTAATATGCTTTGCATTCTTGTGAAGTTCATAGAAGATAAAAGCATTGTTTTCTTTATTATTTTATACTAACATATTCTGAAATTGTGTTATCTTGAAAAATGAATCATTGGGCTTATGACTTATATCAAATTAATTATGCATTTTTTTGTCTTATTTCTATCATTTGCTGTGTAAGAATCCTGTTTTGCCGTAAAATATTAACATTACATAAGACCACACAAATATTCTGGCAAAATATTTTTTTTAAGATAAACTATAAAATCTTATTTGCAACTGTCATAATTAATTGAAATTTGGTTTATTTAATTGAATGAAAAAGTTTTCTGAAGAAAAATATTACAAATTGCAATATCAAAATCACACCTTAAATCTCTACAGGTGAAACGGGAAAGCTGTTTACAAAAATGTCAGCTACATTATCTTATGATGGAAGAGCTATTGCAGAAGATGATGCAGCTGAGTTTCTAGAAGTTTTGAGGCACAATCTTGAAGACCCATCTCGATTGTTACTTGGGAGACATTCACTTTTCAGAAAAGAAGCTGAATTATAAACATTGCATGCTCTATGTTTAGGAAACTGTAGAAAGTCTTTTTATAGGTAACAGTGGTTGAACTCTGTACAAATACAGGCGACTCCCGAGATTTGACAGTTCAAGACTTCGATGCAGCCGATCGAATTGGGAGCTAGTTTACGCGAAGTAATTTTCGTCCCGACCAACCATGCGAGGTTTAGTTTCAGTGTAGACATAGTTATTTCTGCTCTAATTGTTTGAATTTGTGCTGATTTCACTCTTTTCTGTTAATCTTTTATTTAAATTTATTTATTTTATTGATTTATTTATAAATTTATCACTTGACATGATATATAAAAGGAAATGTAATAGTGATAATGCAAGTGAATGAAATAAAAGTGTCGTTCAACTATTAGCACTTATGTGAAACAGGAGGAGAAAATTCTAGAACGTGATACATTCACGTAATTTGATGGCTGGTATGACAGATTTAAGAGAAGGGAAGGTTTGCATAACCTTAAATTAACTGGCGAGGCTGCAAGTTATTTTGTGCTTTTTAATAACTTTTATATTAATTTCGCTGCGATATATAGTTGTATGTATAGATAGAGCCGAGGTGCAGGAATGTATCTCCTGATTATAACATGGAAGTCTATGGAAAAACGGCGTTCAACATTCGACAATTTGAGTTCGACCACGTTTTCAGGAACACATCCCTGTCGAATCTCGGGAGTCGCCTGTATTGTTGAGAAAAATTTCCAAACAAAATTAGTGAGTTGTTTGCTCATTGTTATTCATTTGATATTTATTATTTATTTTAATTCAGACTCAAGATTTTTAAACAGGATTACAAATAATTTCCTGAAAAGGCATTTGTTGCAACTTTGAGTATTTTTTCATTATAAAATGTTAATATATACATGAAAAATAATAAGAGCATTATAAGTTCACATGCAATCCACCTGTGATGGAAAGATAATGTATATAACAAGACTAGCTCCAACCTCTTTATAATGAAAATATATTTAAATTCATTGAACATTTACATACAAAAACATACAATTGTACACAATCTTGGTGCTTTGAAGAAATACTTATGAAAAATAAAGTTTGTTATTTTATAATCCAGCATTTCATTTTCCTTTATAAATTAAATAATTCTAAATACATAATATGCCACAGTAATACAAATGTATATGGTTATCTTGCTAAATATCACAGAAAGAGTGCAAAATATCAACAATACCAGAAAAGATCACTTTCAAACTAATAAACTACCAGCAGATGATAGAGAATTTAATGTGGACTGTATGAACAAGTTGTAACAGAATCTGGAGTTGGTTGGGTTGACCCAATCAATGTTGAAGTATGAGTATGAACACCTGATGTCCTGCTAGTACCCTCTCTTGCTATCCTGATTGCTTGTAAAACTGCAACAGTGTCAAGCTCCTTTCGTGTAGGACGTTCATTATCCAAACAAATTTCTTCAGCTCTCTTTCCAAATTTCTCAAGTACCCTTATCCGATAGTCAACAACAGTGGCTAAAGGATTTCCTGTAAGAACTAAACTTTCTAAACAAGGCAATCCTGCTACATGTGATACTTCTGCAAGATCAGTTATAGAATTGGAAGCAACATTTAATACTTCAAGTGAGTAGAGTCTTGAAAATGGCTGCAAAGATGTTAAGTTATTCTCAGACAGATCAACATTAATGATATTTCCAAGCTGTGTGTGAAGATCAACTAAGTTTTCACATATAAATTGATTTGCGGAAAGGCACAAGTGAGAAAGATGTGGTAAAGAAGTTAGATTCTTCAGAACAGACAACTTATTTCCATGTAAAGTAAGATGTTGCAAATGGGGCAACAATGCCACTGCTTCATCTATCTCTTCAATTTCATTATTGCTAAAATCAACCTCCATAATTTTAAGCCACACTAAAGATTCCCTTGCTGAGTCTGTTACCATGTTTTTGTGTACTGTATCACAGAGAAGAATTTCCGAAAATCTTTTTACTCCACAGCCATGTACATCTAGAGAAACAACAGAATTACGTAAACTTTGAGCGTTATAAATGTTATCCAGGGGCAAGGCTATAATACTCAATCTCTCAACTGACTTGAAAGCTGAAAGTTCAAATTTTAGACAATTAGGAATTATATTACTAGTTCCAACTGGCGTGTTACTTCCTTTAATGCACACATCAGTTAGCTGAGAGCAGAAGTCCAGAACATGACTGAAATCTTGTCTTCTATCAGTTATCTCAAGGGGAGGACAAGGTTGCTTTAGTCTTTCACTAGTGGCATGCAGCTGAAAGGAATTGTATGTAAGTTATAAAACTGAAAAATCTGATTGGTGACAGAAGCAGTACTAAATAGGAAGTTGCAACTCACCTCAAGTGGGGCGAATGTGAAATTTCTTGATTGTTGTAGCAAGGAGTCTCCTTCACAATAAAACTTCATCGCTAAATTTTGTAACAGAAATACTATATCATAATACTGGAAGTCCAAAAATACAGCAAGCTCTTTCGGCATAGTTAGTTGAAGAAAATTTAAAACCGTTCTCAGATACTCCTCTAGGCCTAATCTTCTCTTTTCGATGAAGACTGGGTCTTTGTTACCGATTACTTTTTTCGGAGGAAGTAAATCTTTGCTAACTCCATATTCTGATATTAGTTTGTCATTTAGGTCAACAAAATCACTATATCTGTGTGATACTTTCCATGAAGTTGAACCAATCTCCACCGTGATGTGATACAACATGTAATTATCAACAAGCTCTACCTGACCTATACATATGGAAGTGTTATGCTTGTTTTTTAAATAGCAGGCCATGTTATTTCAATAAAGCAGGCAAAAACACAGTTGCTAAAGTTCCATGTACCTGAGAGTTCGTTTGTCACTTTGTCGGATCATGGGACCAGCTTTAATACCTTTTAATGACTCATTCTTTAAATCGTGACGTTAACACGACGTAATTTCACATTACTACTGTCATCTGAAGCAAATATGCATAATAAACCGTGCGGCACCTTCCGGTAAACACAACCCTGCAAAACATTTGAACGAAGAAAATTAATTTCAAATTTAAGATAGTAATCAAAATTTCCATTTATTTTTGCTTCAGTTTTTGTTTAAAAAACTGATACTGTTTCATCTTTTTTATTCATATTGTAAATATGTTACTGTGCCAATTTGATTGCGTAAGAATTGTGGTAAGACATTTGATGGAAGTGTAATTAATATTCAACCTAGATTTTAGGATTTTTTTCAAGGTGAAAGAAAAAGAAGAATATAGTATAAGTAATAAAAATGGTATTATGATTATCAAGAGATTATTTTAAAGTTTATTTATTACATTTTTCATATAGTTTTTTATTTTCAAAATCAGAAACTTATTAGCGTCTGCATATCCGTATAAGGATTATAATTAATAATTTTATTAATTTTTTCGTATTTGATTGACCTGGACTATTTTTCTAAAAAGGTATGTGTAGTATATTTTGTTACATTTAACATGTTCTGTTTATTTATTATTAGTCCCTTAAATATATAAGCACTAATTCTGGTATTTCCCTAACCAAGACTTCGGTGTCGCTCAGGGCATAAAGAGGCAGTGTTAGGGCTACCATGTCGTCCAACACAAAAAGGACAAACTTTAATTTTTTGTTATAAAAAGGAGGACATTTTAATGAAAAAAGTAGGATACGTTTATTTCAATAAATGAATGAAAATTAAGTTTATTTTTACATATCAAACAATATGTTCATGAAGCCACCTTAATTTCGTGCTTATTGATATTTTTCTGCAGATAAAATTTTCTTTAATACCGCTGAATTACTTTTTAAATAAGCATAGAAATCAGAGCTTGAAAGTTCTTTGATATTATATTGCACAAGTAGAATGCATATAGAATATATAATCCACACCGAAGCTGATTCTTGCCTTTGTCCATTGGCTTCGCATAAGAGAAAAAAGTCTCTACATTTGCGTTGTGACCAGGAACTGCAAAAATAAATTGTGCAAGTCTTAAGAATTCTGAATGCAATTCGATATTTCTCGATTGTTCAAAATATTTAGTCTATTTCTTATGAGCCAGTAGCTGATTGAATTCTTCATTATTGATTTCACTTTCAACTAATTTTTTCAAATTATTTAGCTGATCAAAGCATTTTGTGTCATCTATGTGAATGTTTTTATCAACCAGATATTGCAGCGAGACTTCTACTTCTTTCCACGTAGGCACTTCTTACAAGGTCATCCAGGAAAAACATGAGAAATCTTCTAATGGCTTTGTCCATTTTTCCAAAAATTCAACACAACTAGTAGTGGACCTGATGAGGTCCCACCGTCACTTTTAAGAAATTGTTCCGTATCTTTTTCTTATCCCCTTTACATACTTATTAATAAATCATTTTCCAACGGCACCTTTCCTGAACTGAAAGTTAGTTATGTTGTTCCTATTTTTAAAGCTGATGATAAAGGTGATATTAAAAATTATCGCCCAAATACCATTCAATCTGTTTTGCCCAAACTGATTGAAAGTCCTGTTGTTGATAAATTACTTTTTTACTAAAAAATGCATTAGTCCCTGAGTAACATGGATTTAGGACTGGGATATCTACTGTAACAAACTTGGCTATCTTTAACCAATAAGGTTAACCACAGACTTCTTCACAAATTAAATGCATTTGGAATAGATGGTGCAATGTTTGATTGGATACGGGGTTATCTGATAGGACGTAAGCAATATGTTAAATTAAGGTCTGCAGTTTCTATAGAGCGTTCCATCTTAGTTTCACTACGGTCTCAAACGGCATCGTTTCTCCCCTCTCCTGCAGACTTAAAAAACCAATCGCCCCCTCCTCCTCTACGACACCGGGATTGCCAAATCTCACTAGTAATTTAAAGTTGCATTAAAATAAAAATTTCTAATTGCGCTATTTTTAACGCAGAATCTGATGATATACTTTTAAATGAAAACTAAAAATTATATTCTATACAAAATGCGATAAACAATATTTGACCTGAAATGGACATTTTACGGTCACGTTTGTTTCAATCGATGATATATACATTCTGTTTTAAAATGTAATGCAGCTTTTGCATTTGATTCAGGAATTTTTAAGGATCGTAATGGTGCTACTGAAAGTTTAATGAATTGATTTTAAATATTTATTTTCTGCATTTAATTATAAAAGTTCCTTTTGCGTGTTCCATCCTGACTTGAAAAAGTTTGTCTGCGGGAAACCTTTTTATTTATAAAGATACTTTCATGGTCTAAGCGAGAAGTTGTAGGTAAATGTTTGAAGTTATTTTTGGTGCACCCAGATGTGGAGTTGGGTCACCAAGGGGAGGGTGAACAATGCGAAAGTTTTATTGCGGTCTGGACGAAGGTAGGCAGTTCACCCTCGCCCGTTCTTCTCTCAGTTACGACCGGTTACGACTCAGCAGTTGAAATATCTTGTGATTTCGTCGTTTTATCTGCTCATAAGTTTGCGGGAAAGTACTTACAAATTTTGCCAGTTTTATTGTGTATTGCAAATTAGTTGTTTTAACAATTCTTCAAAACGTTTTCAAACTGAAGTGTGTAATACGGTTTATAGGTGTGATCGGGGTTCTCTGAATGAAAGGTGGGAAAAACAACTGAAGGTTTATTACACAGTAAATAACTACAGGTCGATTGCTTGGTAGGGGCGTGAGGCTAAAGGTGCGTCCGCGAGCGACCTCACACTGTCACTCTCTCCAAAATACTGCCCCGGCTACCAGGCTGCGCGCCGTCTCCTGTAATGGCCTCAGACCAGGCCTCTGAAACTCCCTTAGAAACGGCTGTTCCGAAGTTTAGCGGAAGGGGATAACCAGATGGCAATAGCGTCGCTCTTAGCGTGACGTCATACAGCGGCTTTCTCAAATCTGTTTAAGCATAAGATTTGAACATCGAAGGTTCATTTTGTATCAAAATCACTATTACAGGAATTTCATGAATTTAAACTTATACGATATATGGGGTGAAGCATTGAAACAATCTATATATATATATAACGCTTAGGTATGTATGCTTTGTTGATTACCGTTACCAAGTAACCATTTATTACCCCATAAGCATTGGAATCGGTGCAAGGCATTTTTAATTTCTTTTTAAAATTACTTAAAATTATTATACGAAGTCCGAACTTGAAGTATTAAACGGAAAAATGAGTGAAAATAATTATTTTATAAAACAATACGAATTCATGCTGAATTTGCTTAAATATTTTAACTGCATAAGAACGAGAAGTTTTGAAATTTATAATGGGAAATTTTATTTTTTAGTTTTGTAATAATTCTCCAGAGACGATCATTAGAGTCAATGAAATATACACAAAAATAAATCCGAGGGAATTCATTATAAACAATGAGTATAATACAATGGAAATATGAATAAATTTATTTATTTAAAAATTTGGTGAAATCACATATACAAATATCTTGCACACCCTTTTAGGTTCACAGGAGGTAAAAATCATAACATTCACATAATGTAGAAATTTTATCAATACCAAGCAAAAATTTTATAACTTTTAATATACAATGCATTCAATGGAAATATGAATATATTTATTTAAACGTTCGATCAAATCACATATACAAATATCTTGCACACGCTTTTAGGTTCACAGAAGGTAAAACTCATAACATTTACATAATCTAGAATTTTTATTAATACCAAGCAAAAATTTTATAACTTTTAATATACAACGCATTATTAGATTACATTCATTAGTTTTCAGAAACTTTAATAAAAATTTACTTTGCGAGCTTGAACACTTTCCAGTTTAAATTATAGAAACTTAGAATTTTTTTAATAAAGTGGTGATTTTGGCTGTAACACTGACGAAGGAAGGGATATTTACATCAAAAATATTTTTTATTTGCCTAACTTAAAAGAAAAATATGCAGGAACTATATATCCCAATAAACACACACACGCCTTTTTACAAAAGTAATATAATTGAAAAAACTTATTTCATCTAAAGTTTCCCTAAACTTGGAAACACACCTTATTTACATAGCTAAATATGGGT
The DNA here is from genome assembly GCA_036926305.1 of Uropetala carovei. Classification (NCBI taxonomy): domain Eukaryota; kingdom Metazoa; phylum Arthropoda; class Insecta; order Odonata; family Petaluridae; genus Uropetala; species Uropetala carovei. The sequence goes on from JAXCHB010000164.1 coordinate 2,245,122, forward strand.
ACAAACATGGTACCAGGAAGAGAGTTCCTCTTATTTTTTCACACAATGATACTAAAACTCTATCCCGCACATATTTTACAAAAGTAATGAAATTGAAAAAGTAATTATTTTACCTAAAAGTTACCTTCATCTTTTCACAACATTTTTCAATAATATCTCCATTTTAATACTTAATTTTCTTTAAAAACTGAATCATATCACATTTTACGAAATTTACACTGGATTATATTTTATAAACAAACTAGCTGAAAGTATCTGGCAATGCACGGGTTATGCCAGACGTCTTTGGCGAATAAATTGTTTTATATGGTAATACAATCATTTCACCTTGTGCGCATTTTTTTACCAAAGGATGAAGGCATTATAAATTAGGAAAATATGTTTTTATATTTATTTCAAAGCTTGCTTGTAAACGTGTATTTCCGTTGAAATCTCGATTTCAAATTTTTTCATGAAAACAGTACTTTCTCTATACTACGTATATTGGAGAAAGTAAAAACTAATAAAATACTAATCCTAAAAAAATATGCGAATTTTAATAAGCTAAATAAAATAAGGTTGCGGGTGGAAATATCAATTTTTCCGTGTTGTCTTATGAGGAATGGAAATCATTCTCGGGAATTTGGAATTTTTTTTTCGTAAATGGCTTCTACTTTAAGAACCGAACATTCCTACCAAATGTCAATCTTCTAGCTACTCGGAAAGTTTGTTAAAAATAGCATTACTCTACATAAGGATTGATGGAAATCCATTGGAGCAAGTTAGAGAATACAGATATCTTGGTAGCTTAATAACTAGAGATGCCAAATGCACAGATGAAATCCTTAGTAGAATAACAAAAGCAAAAGCCTCATTCAGAAAGAAGAAACAGTTGCTTTAACCACTTTCTCATTTGACAATGTGAAATTTTTGGATGGAATTAATTAATTAGAAACAGATTAATTTCATTCATTTTATTAACTTATTAGTATATTTACATTACTGTATTTACATTACTGTATTTACATTACTGTATTTACATATGTAAAATATATATTGTTTATACAAATAAATAAATGTAGGATAATATTTACAGAATTCACAGATTTAATATTTACAGAGGAGTGGAGGCTTAATATTTAGGCTTTAAATAGATAAGAAAATCATTTGCAATCATTTGATTCGGTCCTTTGCAAACATCCGGGGTAGTCCTCCCATCCAGTAACGCATCTCCTGTCTTCTGCTTCTTCAGATTTGTCTTCAGCTTTTCCCAGCATCTATTTCAATGCCCATGACAAATATTATTTAGTCATACAGAAACTCAAAATATCATCATATTTAAATTGTATAACTTGAAAAACATTCACTATGGAATTCCTATGCCATGCCCACAAACTTGTTTAAATTAATGAAAGCAATGCGCAATAAAAAGAAGTCATACAAAACTTGTGCCTAACTATAACAATTTCATATGGGAATATATGATGGTACCCGATTTCTTCCTCTAACATAGCAAATTCTTGACAAATAATTTGTCCTCACAAATTCAAAGCAAATTTAATACAAAGCTATTTAATGAATTGTGGAGGCGAATAATGGAACTGAAATGGATTGTAAATTAAAATATTATGAATTTTCAATCATAAGGCACAGGAAGCCCAAAACAAAATAGCTTCAGTTAGGCAAACGTGAACAAATTAGACCGTCCTTAAATATCATACATACATGCAGACACATCCCATGGTTTCTTTTGTGGTAGGCATAGAATAAAGCCAAATATCCCAACAAAAACTACCTCTATACATTTACATATTGACTCCCTTTAACTTATCTAATCTAGAATGTACTTTCCTTACACTGCTGTTACCACTGATTCCAATATTTCCCAAGCATAATGTGCGCTTTCAATCTAGATAACCTAATCCCATCACTCATGGTGATATTAATTTAACTCCAGCATGCGCACATATTGCAACCCCAACTCGGTGGTATCTTGCAAGTTTTCACTTGATCATAAGAAGATAAAATAATAATTCTTCCAATACCACCTTTCATGCAAACCCACACTGATTAATACTGCACTAATAACTCACATTTCCTGACATGCATATTGGCCATTTCATATAAAATCAGATCTCTGATCAAAGAGTCAAACCACCATAATCATAACAATGGGAATATAATTACTGTTTAGAATTAAAGCACTCCACCCGCCAAAATAACAATTTGTTCATTAGCATTTACCTTGATGTTGTCAAGTCGTTCATACTGATATTGTGTTAAAATGGTATCAATATGGTTATTATGGTCGTTTCGGCCATCATAACCATATTGAGAGTTGCTGCACCCGTCAAAAGAACACAAATTCATTAACTTTCCGTTAATTAGTTCATAGTTACCTCTTCAGCTGTTTGTCGTCCCTCCTTGCGACATCCCGATTGCTGTTAAACTCGCTGCAAATGTTTCTCCAGGCTGATTTTTTGGCCTCGCATGAAGTTGGGTCCGTCCTTTTATTTTCTACGACGTTCTTATACCTTTCCACCAAGTCACAAATGATTTTCTTCTCCACCATCGAAAATGATATCTTCCTCGACGCCATATTAATAAGATACAGAATGCGCGTGAAAACGTCAAACAACTGAACGTCGAAAACGACATCGTCGATTTTTCATCACATGGTTGCAATATCTCTTACCTGACAAGCCCCTACCTAGGTCGACTATAAATACCGCTACATGGTGTTGGCGCTGTATACTGGTATTAAGATAAAGCGAAATATCTCCGCAATGGATGGTTCTACGAAAATTAGTTTCAAACAAAACTTGGAAGAAATATTATTCTCTACAAATTTGGACCACAAGAAGATTACCAATAACGATGTTTTTAAGAAGATATTTGAGGGAAACCGAAAAAACTGATTATTTATAAATAATTCCTAAACAACTGCTATCGAAAATTGTTTCAAATGAAAGTTGTAGGAAATTACATTCTGTATAACCTTTGTATAGAATTGTAAATACAATAATGATATTTTAACGAAGAAATATCGCAAAAACCGAATCGGGTTTCGAATAAACCTCGACTTCCGGTAACCCGTTATTGTCGAAAAACTAATCAGTTCTTTAAGCTCATGTAAAAGTGTTATATGTGAAGTTTGGTAACGATATGACACGTACTTTTTGAGTTAGAGCGCCCACACTAACATACACACACAGACATCATTCCGAAAATAGTCTAAACGTGTTCTAGGGACCTCAAAACATGTATTTCCGTTGAAATCTCGAAGTCGATTTTTTTCATGATTTACAATACTTTCCCATTACTACGTATGGAGAAAGTAAAAACACCGTTGAAAATTCACCGGGGAGTTTTTAATGACATCTACATCTACATGATACCCTGCAAATCATCAGACTGGTGGGTGGCAGGGGGTGCAGCACACCAAAATCTACCTAATAACGTCCCTCGTGGGAATCACTCTCCTGTTATGATCCCGTATGGTCCTTGGGAAAAAAGAGCTCTGATATCGCTCGGTCCTACAGTCGATCTCTCGTATTTTATTCTCGTGATCGTGCTTGCCCATGTACAGTCATTTCCAAAAGTCAAGCGACACGGCTCGGTCACGCCACACATAGGCCGGAGCTGAAAGTTCCGAGTATGTTGGTATCCATTGCTTGAGGGGAAGCAGGAGAGGGGAATGATAGGGGGGGGGTGCAAGAGTGAGGAGGTGGGTCTCGAAGCCTGGGTAGGCTTGCAGGGAGAAACGAACGGAATCAGAGCCGGTGAGACAAACGCCATTCAACAGTGCGAGAGCATCCAATCCAACTCGGAAAAAAGGACTCTCTGAGAGGTTGCCTTCGCATGCCAAGGGTAACAAGAAAACCTCCGAGAGAAGGAGGCGTGTAAACGGTTCGAAGAGAGGGGAACATGAAGAATATTCCGCGTCTAGAAAGCACTTGCGGAAAAGATGCAATATTTTCATCTTTGTGAGCGTTATTAATGCGAAATGCTAGGCTGCACCTCACTTCGGAAAGCGTAAAAAATCATCAATGGGTCAAGGGCAAAAATCATATAATACTCCATAAATTAGGATAACAAAAATGAGAGAGGTTGATTTAGTGGAGATCCTGAATGAGCATCTTCTGCCTATGTCAGACAGATAGTGCCAGACGGCGAAGACGTGGTAGTAATACAGGATAATTCGTCGTTAGTTACGGCCGGTGTAACTCGACAATTTTTTGACCAGAATTGGAATATCAATGTCCTGCCCTGGCCAGCTCGCTCGCCGGAATAAAATTTTTATTCCACCGTACTGTATCACTCAAGCGTCAAGAAATTGTCAGCACGAAAATTGCTTTTTCGGGAGAACATTAGGAAATATTTACATCCTTTATCCAATCAGTTTTACCAAAACTCTAATAAATGGCAATTTATCACGTAGCACTTTTCTCACAGGTAGTGGATACATTTTATATTGACTTTATTTAAATTTTCGAATAAAAATTTTTTCTAGCAGCATTTAATAGGCAATGAAAACAATGAAAGATTATTTAGTGTTTTATTTTAGTATTTAGTGAAGTCTCAGCCTGAGTCGATCACTCCTTGCATTCGACGGTTAATGAACCGTACTAAATTTTCACATATTCGTGGCCGTCGTCCGATTGAGCCCCAGAGTTCCATAACATTCTCTTCAAGAGCGGCTGCCGTCCTCAACTTTCCTTCCGTCCACTCATTCACCATTATACCCTATAAGTTCTCAATGGGATTCATATCCGGCAAGCGAGCTGGCCAGGGCAGAACATTGATAATTCAGTTCTGGTCAAAAAAATTGTCGAGTTACACCGGCCGTAACTAACGACGAATTATCCTGTATTACTACCACGTCTTCGCCGTCTGGCACTATCTGTCTGACATAGGCAGAAGATGCTCATTCAGGATCTCCACTAAATCAACCTCTCTCATTTTTGTTATCCTAATTTATGGAGTATTATATGATTTTTGCCCTTGACCCATTGATGATTTTTTACGCTTTCCGAAGTGAAGTGCAGCCTAGCATTTCGCATTAATAACGCTCACAAAGATGAAAATATTGCATCTTTTCCGAAAGTGTTTTCTAGCCGCGGCATATTCATTTATGTTTCCCTATCCCATTGTAAGACATCACTGTGGACTTCGAACCTTTTACACGCCTCCTTCTCTCGGAGGTTTTCTTGTTACCCTTGGCATGCGAAGGCTACCCCCGAGACAGTCCTTTTTTCCGAGTTGGATTGGATGCCCTCGCACTGTTGAATGGGTTTTGTCTCATAGGCTCTGATTCCGTTCGTTTCTTCCAGCACGCCAACCCAGGCTTCGAAACTCACCTCCTCACTCTTCCACCTCACTATCATGCCCCTCTCCTGCTTCCCCTCAAACAATGGGTACCAACATACTCGGAACTTTCAGCTCCGGACTATGTGTGGCGTGACCGAGCCGTGTCGCTTGACTTTTGGAAATGAGTGTACGTAGGTGCCTCTAATATTCCTGAGACCTCCTCTGAGAGAACTTCCGACCTAAATTTCTCCAGAAGCCTTAACCTACCGCTAATTCTGCGATCCTCTAGCGTTATCCAATTCAACTCCTTCAAGAGTGATGTGACGCTTAATTTTTGCTTAACGAATGTGGCTGCTCTGCGTTGGATTCTTTCTAACTCAAGTATCTGTCCCTTTTCGTACGGATCCCATATGCTGGAAGCGTATTCGACCTGAGATCTGACCAATGATAAATAACACGTTTCTCGTACCTGTTCTGTGATACTTCTTAATATTCTGCCTACGAAGCCCAATTTCTTATTAGCTGCGCCTACGATCCTTCGAATATGCATATTTCACGATAGATCACGACAAATGGTTACTCCTAAATATTTAACGTACTCCGCAGATTGGATATTCAATCTATCAATTCTGTACTCGGAGTCTAATTCATTGTTCTTCCTCTTCCAGAAACTCAATAGGGAACATTTGCTGTGATTAACTTCGATTTTCCAATCTTGACAACATGCAGAAAGGGCGTTTAAATCTTCCTGGAGCGATTTTTGGTCATCCTGACTCGTTATCTCATTATATAAAACGGTGTCATCTGCGAAAAGTCTTATTTTGCAGCGAACTACAGAGCAGATATCGTTTATATATATCAGGAATAGTAGTGGGCCTATGACACTTCCCTGTGGAACACCTGATGCGACTTTTACCGGGTATGAAGATTTCCCATCAATAACACTATCTGTTTTCTGTTGGAGAGGAAGTGTTTTAACCAACTCACGATATTAGGGTTTATGCCGTACATTCCTAATTTTCCTATTAATTTATTATGGGGTACTTTGTCAAACGCTTTTTTAAAATCAATGAAAATGGCATCAACCTGAGTGTTTTTCTCTCCGCATTGTAACAAATCGTTTACGAACAGGGCGAGCTGCGTTTCGCATGACCTACCTTCCGAAACCCGTGTTGGTTTTTCCTTAGCGAAGAACGACCATCTAAATAACGCAGAACAGAGCTAACGATTATATGTTCTGGAATCTTACACGATAATGACGTCAAGGAAATCGGTCTATAATTTTCGGGATTCTCTTTATCACCGCCTTTGTGGATGGGCGTTAGGTATGCTAGCTTCCAGTCTTTTGGAACGGTACCATGTACAACGGATTTTTCGAATATTATTTTCAAGTAGGGTGCGATTACCTAGCCTCTTTCAACACACGCGCGGGTATGCCCTCCGGCCCGGGAGACTTATTTTGCTTAATCGACTGTAGCTGGTGCGCGATACCTGTTTCAGAGAATATCAAATCTTCCATCGAATTTCCCTCATCATTCAAAGCTGGTTCCTCAAATTCGTTGCTCACTGAAGTAAACGCTTTCTGAAAGTGTTCATTTAACAAGTTCGCTTTCTCCGCGCTATCGTGTACTACATCACCTGCCTCCGTTCGCAATGACGCTATGGTGGGGCCTCTACCATGAACCTCTCTAACGTACGACCAAAATGCTTTCGGATTTTCTTTCAAATTACTATGCAGAACTTTCTTTTTGTAATCATTAAATGCTTCTCGCATTGTTACTCTAGCTCTTGACTGCGCCTCTCTGTATTGATGCCGTATCATTGTCCTCTGTTCCTCTGTGAATTTTGAAGAATTACTATTTAAGCGAGCGTGAAGTTTTCTTTGCCGTCTAAGAGCGCATCTAACTTTCTGGTTGTACCATCTTGGTTCCGCACCATCACGTTTAAGTTTATGTGGAATGAAATTATCCGTACTCTCTCGCATCATATACCTGAACACGCACCATATTTCCTCTGTACTAGCGTCGATAGATGCCTCGCAGAAATTAGGGAATTGTGTCTGTAAAAAAGACCTAAATTTCGAGAAATCGGCTTTGGCGTACATATATACGCGTCTTCTAGCCTTAACCTGTTTCTCCACTTTTAGCTTAAATTCTACGTACACAGCATTATGATCGCTTATTCCTTCCTTTTTGGAAAGCTTGTCCATACGCTCGGGGTAGTACGTTACGAGTAAATCTAATATATTGTTGGATCTCGTGGGACATGTTACTATCCGCCACAACGAGTGTTTAACGAAGGTTTCTATAAGTGCTTCGCATGATTCACGCTCTCTACCACCGGGATCGAAGCAATTATGATTCCAGTCTATTGAAGGAAAATCCATCTTCGCAGCTGAATATTTCGACAAAAGGCATAGCTTGGGGGTGAAAGCGAACTTTCGTGGCATACTTTCATTATATCGAATGAAAGTCTGTTACGTGTGATTCTTTCGCATTGAAAGAGAATTCATTTAAGATATTATATATTAGATATAAAATTAGTTATTATGTACGGTGGTCGATACTAGTATGACAAATTATTTCGAGCTTTAATAGATTGAAATGTAAGCCTTTTACTCGAAGGTTTAAAATAATGTGTGCGGATTATTAGAAGTGTCACTATATATATGAAGTAAGTAAGTCCGATAAAGTTTAACAATGAGCTGGGTGGACGAGATCTAATTTATTGTGTCCGAATCGGGGAAAATCGAAGAAATGAAATATGTATTTCTTTAATCTTATCGGTACTACTTTAGAGAATAAACAAATTTAACACAGAGCAGTGTGTAGTGAAACCATGGTCGTATCTGTATACGAAAATTAAGAAAGTGGAAAAAGTTCAAGTGTTCAATTTGTTTATTCTGCAAAAAACGCGTATCGCTTTGTCCGATGAGTCTTGCTATCGCTCGTGTCATATGTCCACCGAATGACCCTCTCGTGATCAACGTCAAATTCCCCTAATTTTTATCGTATTCCAATTCGACCGGGAGGTGGATCTCCGGAAGGCACGTGTAACCTGGCCTTAACCTTGCTTAACCGTATCCGAAGCCCAATTAAGTAATATCTTGCAGCCCTTATCTTTTTCCTCCGAAATTCCTTCTTATTGTCCCGCAAACCCACTCCCTTAACAAATTCTTGTTTCTTCTATCCGTCGCTAGTGGGAAAATGCTCACGCTAAGGAATGGAATGTAGATTCCTTACTCCTTGTTAGTGGTGCGAGTGATAAAGCTGGGTAGAAATTGTTTGAAGAAATCGAACTAATTGTAAGTCCACGTTTTCTGGCGGGTATTGACTAAACATCCTTTGCCTGCGTTTTATGGCTGCGGATTATCCACCGTATTTTTTCATTTCACCGGTCTTCGTGGTATTTTAAAACTTTAGTTTTAATTGAAACGCTTGCGATTTCGTTAACAATCTTAATTGTTTAGTTGAACGGAACATTCTATTTCGCCACTCTCCAAAATTTAATAGTATCGCTAGGTAACGAATCGGGAAATTATCTAGCGTAGTTCCCTTAGTTTTTATACGCCCCGCAAACTGATTACGCAAAAGCGACCCTTTAATTCTAATCAATGAATTTACATGACATTTAATTAAAATTGTTACATTGAGAAGTTTTAAAGTAAAATACATTTTCAAATAGCTTTTCCCCTCGACTAAAATACATAATGTCTTAAAAAAACTTCTGATTTAGATAGCTATTTCGGCCCGTCATAGCAACCGCACCTACTAATGCTTTCCACTATTTAAAAAAATCTGATGTGGCCAACACATGACTTTCTCCATATTTTGGGTATAGATATTTAAATTATTATGAATAGCATTATGAGGCAAAATTATTATTTCGTTTCGTAAAAGAATACAGTCATTCTTATTGCCGTCAATTATATTTTGAATATGTTTACAGAATTCACTGCTACATGGTGTTGGCGCTATTTACTGGTATTAAGATAAAGCAAAATATCTCCGAAATGGATGGTTCTACGAAAATTAGTTTCAAACAAAATTTGGAAGAAATATTATTCTCTACAACTTTGGTCCTTACGAAGATTACCAATAACGATGTTTTTAAGGAGATATTTAACGGAAACCGAAAAACCGGTTATTTATAAATAACTCCTAAAGAATAACTCCTCTAGAAAATTGTTTCAAATGTTTTAACGAAGAAATATCGCAAAAACCGAATCGGGTTTCGAATAAACCTCGACTTCCGGTTATCCGTTATTGTCGAAAAACTAATCAGTTCTTTATGCTGATATTAAAGTGTTATATATGAAGTTTGGTAACGATATGGCACGTACTTTTTGAGTTAGAGCGCCCAAACTAACATACACACACACAGACATCATTCCGAAAATAGTCTAAACGTGTTCTAGGGACCTCAAAACATGTATTTCCGTTGAAATCTCGAAGTCGATTTTTTTCATGAATACAATACTTTCCCATTACTACGTATGAAGAAAGTAAAAAGGAAAAAGCAAAATATCTCTGAAATGGATGGTCTTACGAAAATTTGTTTCAAACAAAACTTGGAATAAATATTATTCTCTACAACTTTGGTCCTCACGAAGATTACCAATAACGATGTTTTTTAAGGAGAAAACCGAAAAACCGTTTATTTATAAATAACTCCTGAGCGATAACTACAATAGAAAATTGTTTCCAATGAAAGTTTAGGAAATTACATTCTCTATAACTTTTGTATAGAATTGTAAATACAATAATGATATTTTAACGAAGAAATATCGCAAAAACCGAATCGGGTTTCGAATAAACCTCGACTTCCGATTACCCGTTATTGTCGAAAAACTAATCAGTTCTTTATGCTGATATTAAAGTGTTATATATGAAGTTTGGTAACGATATGGCACGTACTTTTTGAGTTAGAGCGCCCAAACTAACATACACACACACACAGACATCATTCCGAAAATAGTCTAAACGTGTTCTAGGGACCTCAAAACATGTATTTCCGTTGAAATCTCGAAGTCGATTTTTTTCATGAATACAATACTTTCCCATTACTACGTACGGAGAAAGTAATAAGTTGGAAATATATGTCGCGTGGGCCATTGTAAATTTGCAAATTACATGAGCTGATAATATCATGCGACCGCAAGCAACATCTCCACGATTTCTCTTATTTTCTATTTGAAGTGCATTCGTCGAAGTAATGAATGCCCATTATATATCTCACGTTCAAAAAAATAATTTTCTTCTCTTCCACCGAGATTTAAACCACGATGGGCAAGAATTCATCTTTGAATTTTGTATTCGATCCACTTCGCGGTAATCGTTAATGGTTTTATCAGCGTAAGTGGCCTTCGTTAATAACATGACTTTCAGTATTTTATATAATAATAGCCGTCGTCCGTTGGTTGGTTGGTCACGCTATGCAAACGCTAATAACTGGAGAAATAATAATGATAGAAACTGTAAATTTGGTAGGGATGCTTGATTAACACTTTTCAGGTGATGACGAATTGAAATCGCGAAAAAATTCCTTGGTTCGTCTCCAAGAGAGGCATTTGTATTTCCCATTACTTAACATGTAAAACGCGATTTTTCGACTTGCAGGTTTTTATTCATTTGGAAATTAAAATGAGAAGAAATTAACAGATGACCTTCGGATTTGAACCATTTTGAAGAAAAAGTTATAAAGTTTCTTATTCCGCTCGTCGTTTTTCGCCCACAGTTCGAAATATTCCATTTTAAACGTTAAATATGCATATTTTGTGGAAATCTCGCCATTTTAACGTGATGTCGACCATTATCATTGTAACACCTCAAATTACTATTATTGTATACATTCTTCTGGGAATAAGCGTGCCTTGAGTGCTTCAATACGAGTGAATACGAGAGAGAGAGAGAGAGAGAGAGAGAGAGAGAGAGGAAGGAACGGGAGAGATTGGCGTGTTTTGTGGAAAATAAGTATATTAACGTAAATATGAAAAATTTTAAGTATCAACAGTGTTATTTTAGAAAAATTGGAGATAAAAAGCATTCTTAAATTAAATTCTTTGTAAACCATACGTGCTTACGAATTTATATTGTTATTCCTCGAATTAATTTCGTAACAATGGCCGAAGTTTGTAAACGAATATAAATTAGAATTCAATTAAAATTAAAAGGACATTTAAAACTGTTAACAGGCAATTTTCGATGAAACAACATTGGATCTTTTAATGAATTGATTTGTTTTTATAAAAGGAATTTCGGTGCTTATTTAATACAGAGTAAGTTCTAAGGCTTATAATCCATTTAAATCTAATAACAGTAGCTATTGTAGTTTAAAGAAAGAACTTTATTTATTCACTTTAGGTACAGAATGAATTAATTTTAGGCTAGCATTGCCTATTATAAAAGGAGTTACTTTGGAATTTACAGTATGTAAAGTGGAAATTGTACCGAATTGACTCAAATATATTTCAAAGCAAAAATCAATTTAAAACTATTGAAAGTTGTTGTTTCGGAAACTGAGAAGTCAGGAGTGCTGAGCGAACGATAAACGATATTGAGGTACATTATATTCCAAAATCTATTTAAAGTATTATCAGAGGCAATTGAAGATTGAACCAATTTTTTGGAACCGGAATTCTGCTTATTTAATGAAATTGAAATCCTAATGCTATAATCAATTTAAAACGGTACTTTCCTGTTAACGGGAATACCTCAAAAAATAAACATATATTGTTGTGATATGTTACGACGTATCTGTTTGTTAACAATGCGTAAGAACGGGGGAATTACTTAAAAATCACACTTTTTGAAACTTATTTATTAATAAAAGGAACGTAATTACTAATACAATCTAAATTTATGTTACTAGGGGGTCAATATGTCTTTATGGCATTTAAAATACCTGGAAATATATCGATTTCTTTGTTATGTTGTCGCCACATGAATTCTTCCGCTGAAAGGCTTTCACATTGCATTTCTAAAATATTCTGTCGCAGAAGTAAAGTTTCATAATATGATCCTTCTTGCACATTCGCCCTTTAGAAAATATACCATGGTCTTCAAGCAAAGATACAGCTTTTTCTTCGCTCTTCGGCAAGCTCCACAAATGCATCATTAAGGGATCAACGTAAATATCTTAACGAGATTTGTTACGCATTGTTAACAAACAAAATCTCACAACATATCAGAACAATACCTGTTTATTTTTTGAGGTATTCCCGTTAACAGGAAAGTACCTTTAAAACTAATAACAATGGCTATTTTAGTAGAAAGAAAGGTACTATTTTAGTCACAAGGAATTTCTGTGAGATTTTAGTTAATTAATTAAAACAGACATAATATAGAAATATTCGATGGTTAAAACAGTGCACAGTTTTATTCTTGCGATTTTTACATGTTGCATTGACGAAAATTTAGATTCATTAAACCCGTTGAAATTCAACGGGCACTTATGTTAGTGTATCAGTAATTGCGATCAAATAAATACAATAATGAAGACGAGAGCCAAATATGACTTTGAAGCCGGCGAAGTTTTTTTCAAAGTGCGCTGCATATACGTAGATGAGTGGAATAGGGGCACAGATATCATTTCAGGATAACCTGGTAAAATGAAATAATTTCGGAGAACCGTATTACAATGAAATCTCGTTACAACGTACTTCAAATGACGTATATTTCAAATTAACGTACTTTTTTAAATCCCCGTCAATTTTCCCGTATAAATACTGTATAAATATTTCAAAATATCGTACTTCAACTTGAAATAATTTTCAATACTACGTATGAAATTCAGAGGTCCCGAAAAAGATATTTGTGGTTTTAACGTAGTATTTCATTCTTGCTCATTCAAGTCGTTTACACCAATTTTGAAGGCATCTATTGTCTTTAGTGCTGAAAGTTCTGTGGATTGCCGCCAAAATCCCAAAGAAGGAATTTTCCGAGCTGACAAATTTAGAACCGATGATCAGTTATCCCTATCTTTGTTTTCGCAATAGCATTGAGATATAATCTTAAGGTGTAGGATATATATCTCTTGTTAGACTAATTATGGCCAGTTTCGGTTTGCGCGGGACCTGAGAGAATGCCGATCCCCCACTGAGATGATTCCAGAAAAAAAACTATACTCCTTATGGGTATATTCAGCATGAAGTATAAAAATTCATACTCCGTAGAGATACGTTGTATCGAGATTTTACTGTAATCTCTATCGAATCCACCCCTGCCAACTGCCCAAGATTTTGAAAATCCCTACCCAGTGGAGTGCAATGAGGTTATCCAAGGAGGGGGCGGCCGCCCCCTTCGCCCCCACCCCCCGTGGATCTGCCCCTGGTTTGCTTGTTTGGTTGGTTTGACGTGATGAGGCAATATCTTGGGTTGTTTTTAGCAAGCTGGAGTAGCACTGATACGTATTTTATATTGGCAGATTAAACCATAAAGCCATATATTATACATATGTGTAATAGTGCATGGTAAACGATTGTCGACATGAATGAATCACTTCTCTTTATCTAATTTCAGCTTATTATATAACCGCATAGGTTGCAATAACCAAAATTTTATTCTTTTACAATAATATATTTTCATTATGTCTTAAACGCATTCTCATCTATTAACAAACTGTGTTTGTTTTGCCCTACTTTATTTTTGTAATACAGACCAAAAACCTGCGTCATTGATCATATCAAAAACTTATTAAAGTTTAACATTTAAAAACTATTGTGAGGAAAGGAAGTTTCCGTGGGTGGTTTTTTTCTGCCATTGTTTTTTTTTATGTAAACAAATCCCGTCATCCCGCCACAAAGACTGAACATTGGAACAATTTCTTAGACCAAAAGTAAATATATATCTCGCAGGTGAACACCCCCAGAGTCCCCTTCCTATGTTTGCAAATTATCAGGAATTTAATTTTCTTGGAGGTATGCTTCTGACACCGTGCACACACTCTGGATCTTGTATTTATATATATATATATATATATATATATATATATATGTATATATTAAGAGCTTGGAATTTTATGAAAGTCACTTTCCATCATCAGCGTATTCGGTCGGCGGTACGTCCAAAGTTATATAGGTGCGCACGATTGTTAAATGTTATAATTTTCCTCCTACCTTCAGCTCACAAGGATGATTTCAGAATCGAATGTGTTGAAGTTAAGACTACGAATAGTCAAATAAATGGAAGGCACGATTCTCCTGAAGAGAAGGGATACTGATATAAAATAACTAGCGTAATTGCCCGTCAATATGACGGGATATCTTTAGTTAACCTTAAAATAGCTGCCTCCCTCCCCCCTCCCTCTCTCTCCTCCTCCTCCCTTCCCTTCCACCCTATCCTTCCCTTCTCACTCACTTCCTCTCTCTCCACCCCTCTCTCTCTCTTAAATGTAAGAGGAGACTGTTAGTCTCAATTTCGCCCTCAATAAAGTCGTTTGTCTGTCTGTCTCCCTCCCTCCATCTCTCTCCCTCTCTTTCCCTCCCTCCATCTCCTCCTCCCTTCCCCTCACTCCCTACCTCTCCTCCCTCCCTCCGTCTCCCTCCCTTCCCCTCACTCCCTCCCCCTAACACTCTCCCCCTCTCTCTCTCCCTCCCTCTCCCTCCCTATCTCGTATCAAAAGCATTCAATGCACGCTTACACCCATAAGGATTGATATAACTATAGGATTTTGAGGTCTAACAGTGTAATTGGTAGCCAAGGCAACATCCCGTTAAAAAGGCAATATTTCCACAAAATATGTTAATTAAACGTATAACATGAGCGATATCGAATTGTATGCGAAAAAAGATGAACAGAATAAGATACTTTGTAATCTTTTCTTCAAATGGTTCACATCCGAAGATCGTAGGTTAAATGCTAGTTTTAATTTCCAAAACAATAAAAGCCTGCACGCCAAAAAATGGGTTTTTACGTGTTACCATACGGAAAATGGGAAATTTCTTCCTAGGAGTCGAACCCAGGACTTTTTTGGAGATTAATTTTCGTCATTACCTTAAAATATGTTAATCAAGCATCCTTGCCTAATTTGAATCTTCAACCTATTCCGGAAGTTTGTTAAAACGCTCTATATCGACCATCATGAAAGCGTGACCAACCAACCAACAATCCTGGGCTATTATAGTATAAAATTACAGCATTTTCTCCTGTGTGTTGGAAGCAGCCTAATTAACGATAATTGGCTAAATTATGGAAAGGCATTTTGGCAAATATAATAAAAATAAATGTAATAAGAATAAATGTATGACAATCCTATGGCTAGTTTACATCTATGTACAATACTTATCTATTTAAATAGAAAATCTCTTAATTTCTTCGTCACTTTATAACATACCGAACCATTTTAAAACTGCTCAAAAGAGAAATTGGTAAAATAATATATATAATATAATACTCTTTTGAATCTTCAGAATCGAATGTGTTGACGTTAAGACTATGAATAACCAAATAAATGGCAAGCACGATTCTCCTGACGAGAAGGGATACTGATATAAAATAATTACAGCATTTTCTCCTGTGTGTTGGAAGCAGCCTAATTAACGATAATTGGCTAAATTATGGAAAGGCATTTTGGCAAATATAATTTAAAAAATGTATGACAATCATATGACTAGTTTACATCTATGTATAATACTTATCTATTTTAATAGAAAATCTCTTAATTTCTTCGTCACTTTACAACATACCGAACCATTTTAAAATTGCTCAAAAGGGAAATTGGTAAAATAATATATATAATATAATAAATACTCTTTTGAGCTTCAAAAATGTTCGCCTTATAACATTTTCATAGTCGTGATAGACCAAGCAATGAATACGAAAAGTATATCGACAGTTTCAACCACACAACGATAGATGTCGCCATATTGCTTGTCGGGACGAGCCTGTTACCTGGGTCTTGCAGTGTTGAGCGGTCGGTCGGGCAGTTCATACCGTACTCCGTCCTAAAGGACAGAGTGCGAATGTGGATTACGGATTGGTAACGAGTAATTACGGTTTGCATTTTTAATTTTATATTGTGTCTACACTTCGTTTCTATATTATACATATTACATTATATATTATATTAATAGTATTTTAAGGTTGTATATATATACATAATTGTAATCTACGTCTGTCTTTCCACCCCATCTAACGCACGACATGGCAGGTGGGTCGACCCTTTGCCAACCTCCCGCCCTCCCTCCCGGGGCCCCGACCTTGGCCAAGGTTCCCAACCTGTGTGCACACAAAATCCCAAACCACGATACGATTTCCACACGATCGATGTTTTACGCAATTGACACATGTACTATTATCCTATGTCGTATTATTGTTTATTTTCCACGATAAATGCTAAATCGAATTTCGAAACGTATGTACCGGTAATATCTTTTCCCCTGAACGAAAACAGGTGATGCTGGAGACATGCATTTCTTTTCCGAATGCACGAAGAGTGAAGAACGAAGACGCCCAGACACCATTCATCATGCAGGAGTAAGTATGTTTAGATGTAATTGTACTGTTTTTATTAATTTCTCCTTTTTAATAGTGATTTGTTTTTACAGAGCTCCTCTCCAACACAGGGTGTATCATCGCAGTGTGGCGCGGTTATCTCCTAGTGGAGGTAATTAATGGTTTCACTGGAGGGATGACACAGTGGTATGGTAGTCTTATTTTGATCTCAGGCATATAAAATGCCTCAGAAGAATAATCATAATTAATTAGCAATTTTTCTAAATTCTATAATTTCTCTGACGTCGTTAACGGCGACTGTAGTTTTGCTGTCGTATATTGGATTTAGCCAATATGAGTTTATATGTCTATGGTTTATTCGTCTGCCTTATCATCAGTTGAAGCAGAAGAAATTGTTGTGTTATTGCCAGAATTAAAGTGAAAATTAAGTATATCTATTCTTTAAACAGTATATCCTGATCTATTACATTTATTTGCTTTTTGAATATAGTGATTAAGTTTTAATGTCCATGCATAAGAAACAAATAAGTAGTAGACATATTGAACCAAATTTTGTGTTGCATTGAGTTGCAAAATGCAACGGTAATGTTTATTTATAATCAATTCTTAATTTAATATTTTTTTAAGTATATCAGTCATTTTACTTGAGCAATTCAGTGTTTTATTACTTAACGTTGAATTGGTAATTAAAACTTATTTGTAATAGTTTTGTATGAGGCCTTAGTTCTCCTCATAAAGACAAACGCTTACGGATAAAATACCTATAATCGTGCGTTAGAATAATAGACCGTTTTAGGAAATGTCTAAAATATTTTTGCTAATATAGTGATTGCTCTTAATTGCAGATAACCATCAACGCCACACTGGACAGACACGGACGCTCGCGGTAAGCTCAATTTCCCTTATTTATAATGCACACGTCATTTCGTGTAAGATATCACGAACATCATTCGAGAAATACGTTCGAACCGAATTGAATTAAGTCAGTATCATTTTCAGATGTAGTGTTTATTGTTGTTGGTAGGCTTGCCACCTCTAGGACTTTGAACGGGAATATTTGTGTTTTTCCATAAATTTTCAGGCTCTTGATTAATTTTACTGAATTTTCTCAAATTAACCGATTATAAATACGAGGATGTTTTTTGGCGAAACGAACTTCCCGACGTTTTCACGTACTAAAATATCGAATGATCAATAGCTCTTTAATATATATGAATTTCAAGTTGGAAGTATTTTTTTCATTAATCTTGAATGAAATTCAATTTCGGTTCTGCTAATGTCTGGACGTATGCAGGTACTCAAATATCTCTTAAATATAACGACATATAATATATTTCTTCCGAATGTGGCAACTTCATCAGTTTACATGTTGAAAAAATTTTCGTAACTGTTGGATATTATTAATATATATTTAGAATTCTTTGCCTGTTATATCAACCCGTTCATTTTCAAATAAATGCATCACCTGTACTTATTCTGCAGTCAGTAAGTTGAATAGAATATATCGCACTGTGTTTGTGATAATTAGCTGTTGTTCAATTTCAGCATGATCACACCATTGGGATATTTCAGATTAAGTATATATTTGCACTAAGGAATAGTACTGCAGTCAGGTTCTTCTGTAGCGTGTGAGGAAAATTCGGCTTGCTTTAACGTCACGAACAGAGACTTGGTGATGCGTTTATTCGGAAATGAAATATAAAAATATTTCTTCAGAAGATGATTTTTTAATTGTATTTTATTTTAAAGAGTTCAAAGATGAAAATTGTTGGTAATGTTTCTGTTTTCAATTTTGCTTCGGGATTTAAAACCTCAAAAGATGTAAATCAACTAGGCTTCACAATTTTCTCATACATATAAAGCCTGTAGCAATGTTAATTTTAAATTTGGTATAGGTAAAACTGGCACTATATGCAATACCTGAAGTGTATGTGGCCATGTGGTAATTTCTTTTTGTAAGCATTTACTCGGTTCTGTTATTTTAGAATTACGTATCATAAAGCTCACGGATACATAATTTTAGAATATAGTATAAATGAGCATGTGCTAAATATTCTTGAAACTACCATGCTGATTTTTTTTCAGGGAAGCGAGGACTACGCGAGTGGGTGGGAGCTGTGGACTTAGGAGCGTAGGTGCTTATTACTTAGGAGAGTGGGGGCTGCAAACTCGGCTTAGTAGGTTCGTCAACCTTAGTTTAGTAGGTGCGACAAACTTAGATTAGCAGGTGCGACAAAGTTAGAATTGTAGGTGCGACATACTTAGATTAGCAGGTGCGACAAAGTTAGATTTGTAGGTAGAAGTAGTATTTAGGTGTGTGAATATGTGTATGATGGTAGTGCATGGTAGTGCATGGATGTGCGCGCGCACATCTTTGGGTAGTGGTGGTGGTGTGTGTGTGTGATGGGTGATGGTTGTATGTATGAATCATTTTGTCATCGATTACATTGTTTAGCTAGACAGATGAGAGTACTTAAGTTTAGCAAGCGTTAGCATGGTGTAGGGCTGGCGTAACCCAGTGAGCTCGCCTGAATGAATCATTTTGTCCTCGATTACATTCTTTAGCTAGACAGATGAGAGTACTTAAGTTTAGCAAGCGTTAGCATGGTGTAGGGCTGGCGTAACCCAGCGAGCTCGCCATGTTAAATAATGAGCAACGATGGCCTAAGCATTACCTCCTGGGTGCCAATGGAAATATGCTTAACTTGAAGGGTATAGAAATCATTCCATTCATATTTTTAAAAAACCTCCAGTTATCAGATGCAAAACAAGTTCTAAAGGTTTCCCAGTTTAGGATTTATTACGTTATGACTGAGTCTTCATTAATTATGTTGAATTCTACTGTTGAAATGTTATTTACAGTTGTTTATCTTAAACTGTGATTTCTATTTCATAAAGAAATCTTGTATTGTTAGTTTCTACATCACTGTTTAATATCTGAAGATAATACTTTAGGTTAATAAATGTATGATGCAACTCTCTCTAAATAAAATGTTTTAATTTTACCATGAGTATTTATTTAAATTATAAATTAAGTAAACGTTCGATGACTTTAAATGATTCTTTGATTTTCTATATCAATTAATTTAATTTATACATCAAACTGTAGTGAGCTTAAATCTGACATAAGTTTTACAATTCGTTTATAAGATATTTCTATTGCCAGGAGTGTAATTATCGAATAGCATAATTGGCCATCAAAAAACAAATGAAGTTGCAATAGTGTCCCAGATAAGGAAATGTAAACTTCTTCCATCAAGTCTTTGAGGTAAAATGTCCTCTGTCCTACTGTAATGATAATTAGGATGCAAAATGCCCTACTTTGTGATACATTTCTGTTTGGGAGAAGATCTACCAGCAGCAATGCCCCTAATCAATCGCATGGCTACTGGGACCTAATGGGTGAGTTTTGCATTGCTGTTTATAACCTCTTCCCCCTACGTCTCCTCCACTCATACTTCGCATTTAAGAGATCGCAATAATATAGGATAGCAAGAATAGCAGCTTGTGACTGTTAGTTCTGCTTCATTTATCATCAAAGATTGGTCATGTTCAGTGAAGTGAGACTGCATCACATTTTAGTTCCGTTATATGTATTAATTAAATATAACAAATTTTCTGTCTTTTCTCAACAAGTTATATCAACATTTCTTGTAAATTTTGTTTTTCTAATAAGGAAAGCAGGCTTTACTTCCTGAAACTTGGGGAGATATCAAATCTGCATTTCCAATCAAAAGAGCATAGTTTGAATTGTTCTTCGGTATTTTCATTCATATTCATAGAATTATGTAACATATTAAATTTTGAAGTTTTATTCAAATCATATTGCTGCCATGAGAGTGATTTTTGAAGGTTATTTTCAAATCTTGGCTTTATGGGTCCTTTTACAGCCTAACTATATTTTCCGTTTAAATTGACTTCGATCAGGAGGAGATCCTGTGGAGAATTAGAGTGTCTTTGATGCCAAATTAGCCTTGAATTCTGAGTTATTATGACTTGAAAACTGACACGCTGCTGAGTCTACATTGTAAGTACTTTTATGACCAGCCATCATGGATAATGGATTTATCACCTCTAAGAGCAATCAATATTATTTTGTGGAATTACATTATAACAAAATATCAGCTGTGGGTTCATCCTACAAATGTAAAACTAGCTAATATCAGAACATTTGGTGTAACAATAGCCCAAGAGGCCGAGTCACCAGAAAACACACATGTAATCAGAACATTTACACATTAGTATGT
This sequence comes from Uropetala carovei, assembly GCA_036926305.1. Classification (NCBI taxonomy): domain Eukaryota; kingdom Metazoa; phylum Arthropoda; class Insecta; order Odonata; family Petaluridae; genus Uropetala; species Uropetala carovei. The sequence goes on from JAXCHB010000164.1 coordinate 2,266,111, forward strand.
ACCATGAAATAGCAGATTATGAAAATTTCCAATTTTTTTCCTTGTATGAGTACATAGTCATTTAAAAAGTTAGTATCACCAATTTAAAGAGGTATTATTGAATTCATCATTGGCCTAGAAGAATATTAGCTATCCACACAGGGTAGAACAAATAATTAATATTTTAAATTAATAACCTTTTCCACACAATAATCACAATTTTTAGCTCATTTTCTTAAAAGCCAGAACTTTGTCCATCTGTCATTGGATAATCAACATTTTTTAAAGAGGTATTTAAAAAATTCTTTTTGAATTAGATAGCGCTTATCCATCCTTGAAGTTCACTGCAATTGTACTTTTCATGTAATTCATAGTTTTCCCTCTAGGTGACTTTTGAAATGGTATTTACCCAAACTACCCAATGATAAGACTGCATTCAGCCCCCGAGTTCCTATGTAAACTGTTCAACTTCAATAATATTTATTTTATTTTATAAAATATATTCTGAAAGATATGTCTCTTATTTTTCAACCAGTAATTCTAGAGGGAGGGGCAAATGTGCACGGTCATGTATATAGTATTAACCCCTTAAGCCGATAGCCCAATTACATACTCTCCAAATGCAGATATTGCTTAAATTGCGATTCTATCAGCATAAAGTAGCCTTTCATGGGACTATATGTGTCACAGCAGACCATCGATATGTGATCTTTCAATGGATCACCAATTTCCTGTCAGTTTGTTAGTTTTTATACTTCGGTAGGGGAAATACATAGCGTAAGCTACGCTATTTAGTAATTTAAATACATGCTTGAGGGGTTAAGGCAATATTGAAGATGTGATAACAAAAATTTATTGATAGACTCGTAGATATAGAATTTATTTCATTTTTAATTTATATATTTTGTTGTAAAGAGGATTTTTATTTACATAGAAGAAATAAATATTATAGCGCTAATACCATTATTAGTCCACACCTTACTAGTAAAATCCAAGTGTCTGTTTGTTAAAATATATATATATGTGTGTGTGTGTGTATATATGAACAAATTTTGAACTCTTTATTTCAATTTCAATAAAACCTTTAGCTTTTAATTGACTTTCCCTAAAATTTTAAATAACACAGAGAATGATAACAACTGTGTTCTTAAAGTACTATTGAGTGTGGTGAAGTAAGAAATATGTGACAGAAATTAATAATGAAGAAAAAAGTATCAATAACACACACAATGTGATTTACTGTCAAAATTGTTGATTCTATGCTATTCTAGGACAGTATTCAAGCTATTTGTCAGGTTCTAATACTCTAATTCTCATATGGGGAAAGTCCTGGCATCAAGTTTTTTACTTTCCCCATTGACAGGAAGTTGTAATTTCTATTTTTCGATTTCGACGATTACGATAAACCTCGTAGTCAAACTCCCTTCTTTGGTATCTAAAATATTTCAATTTGCTATTTTTATGAAGATAGGTAGTAATTACACGTTATGTATGTGATTTATAGGCCATCGTCATAGAAGCTTCTAACAAATTTGGCTCATCTACGAAAAAATTGTTGCATTAAAATTTTTCAAGGGGTCAGAAAATGGTCTGAAATGCTTTAACCAGCCTAGACATACTCCAATGCATAGATGTCTTACCTGCAATTATCATTTCCTTTGTTGGTAACTTGGTGCGCAGAATTATTTCTATAGGGCAGCGTTTCCCAATTTAATTTTGCTACGGAACCCTTGCAACTCGAAAGAGTAGTTGCGGAACCCCAAACAGTTATTTTGTTTATAAGGTGAAAATCAAAGCACAAGTAAGTACAGATAATAATAAAGATAGGTCATGTGTTCAACATTTCGTCTATTTTCATATATTTAAAGATAAAAATCGTTTATATGAACGGCATCTAGTCGATTTCTGTATTTTGTTTTTGGTTTGTATTTCAAGAACCCAGTTTCGCATAAGTACGTGCCTGCGAATGGTAATAACTCTACAATTGCCCGTCTTGATAAGTCTGAATATTCATGATATAAGCTGCCCCAAAATGTAATCAGAGAAACTTCTTTAAATGTTTGTATTAAATGGACATCTGAAGTGATTTCGATTAAATTTTCATAATCTAGTGCAGATAATCCTTCTGGTTTCTCGGTTATACAGAATGGATTTCGAATCCAGTTATTGTTGTCATTGATGTTTGGAAAATACTTCCTGATGTTGGTGTATAAATTGCGAATATGATCTACAATGTTGCTCTGAATTTCTTCTTCAAGTTTGCATTTGTTTTCTTCAAGGAAATCATTGAATGTTACGATGCTTTATTTGATGAGTAAGGTAAGCAAAATTTATATTTTTCTTGTGTAACTTTACATTTCTAATGTGTTATGATCGGAATACAGTGAAGTAGTTGTCAAGCATCTTCCTATCGAGGTGGCAGTTGGAGAAGATGTCTCCTATGCTGCTCCATGAAAGCAGAAAAAAGAACAAAATATACTTGTTCTTCAAGTGTTGTACCACTTTGTCACCACCCATGATTTCTTAAATTTCATGGAAAGTAAACTGCATTTTGTAAATGTAAAATTTTTTCTGTTTTTGCATGTTTTGTATTGTGCACTGCATGCACAAAATGTGCTGCTGTATCTTCGTGCATAAATTAAGAGGACTCTTCCTGGTACCATGTTTGTTAAAATATTTTGCTATGTAAATGTGTAATTTAGATGTGTGTTTCAAGTTTAGGTAACTTTTAGATAAAATAATTACTTTTTCAATTTCATTACTTTTGTAAAATATGTGCGGGATAGAGTTTTAGTATCATTGTGTGAAAAAATAAGAGGAACTCTCTTCCTGGTACCATGTTTGTACCCATATTTAGCTATGTAAATAAGGTGTGTTTCCAAGTTTAGGGAAACTTTAGATGAAATAAGTTTTTTCAATTATATTACTTTTGTAAAAAGGCGTGTGTGTGTTTATTGGGATATATAGTTCCTGCATATTTTTCTTTTAAGTTAGGCAAATAAAAAATATTTTTGACGTAAATATCCCTTCCTTCGTCAGTGTTACAGCCAAAATCACCACTTTATTAAAAGAATTCTAAGTTTCTATAATTTAAACTGGAAAGTGTTCAAGCTCGCAAAGTAAATTTTTATTAAAGTTTCTGAAAACTAATGAATGTAATCTAATAATGCGTTGTATATTAAAAGTTATAAAATTTTTGCTTGGTATTAATAAAAATTCTAGATTATGTAAATGTTATGAGTTTTACCTTCTGTGAACCTAAAAGCGTGTGCAAGATATTTGTATATGTGATTTGATCGAACGTTTAAATAAATATATTCATATTTCCATTGAATGCATTGTATATTAAAAGTTATAAAATTTTTGCTTGGTATTGATAAAATTTCTACATTATGTGAATGTTATGATTATTACCTCCTGTGAACCTAAAAGGGTGTGCAAGATATTTGTATATGTGATTTCACCAAATTTTTAAATAAATAAATTTATTCATATTTCCATTGTATTATACTCATTGTTTATAATGAATTCCCTCGGATTTATTTTTGTGTATATTTCATTGACTCTAATGATCGTCTCTGGAGAATTATTACAAAACTAAAAAATAAAATTTCCCATTATAAATTTCAAAACTTCTCGTTCTTATGCAGTTAAAATATTTAAGCAAATTCAGCATGAATTCGTATTGTTTTATAAAATAATTATTTTCACTCATTTTTCCGTTTAATACTTCAAGTTCGGACTTCGTATAATAATTTTAAGTAATTTTAAAAAGAAATTAAAAATGCCTTGCACCGATTCCAATGCTTATGGGGTAATAAATGGTTACTTGGTAACGGTAATCAACAAAGCATACATACCTAAGCGTTATATATATATATAGATTGTTTCAATGCTTCACCCCATATATCGTATAAGTTTAAATTCATGAAATTCCTGTAATAGTGATTTTGATACAAAATGAACCTTCGATGTTCAAATCTTATGCTTAAACAGATTTGAGAAAGCCGCTGTATGACGTCACGCTAACAAGGGGAAGACCAGGTTTACGGGTCACCGATCTAGCTGAAATTTGGTAGGTATATAGCCCGCAACACCACGATAATGAATAACCCCCCTTTTGCGGTTATATGAGCAATAGTTTAGCAGTAAAATGCGTTTGTAGTTTGGACTTTCAGAGATATACGTCTGTCTCTGCAGTATTTGTAACGTAAGTAGTGGTGTAGGGGTAAGGTGGTGGGCTACGGAGGTGAAGGTACGGGGTTCGCGTCCTGTAGCTTTTTTTTTTTTCGCTTGTTATTGACATTAATTTTTGTTTCATTTATGCGACGATGCTACATTATTATGAAAACCATACTTTTTACATTGTTTCTGGAATTTTTAATTTTTGTTTTTTTTTCGTTTTTTCCGTTTTTTTCGTGGGCTTTTCTACATTTTTATCTCTTCTTGATCCTATTCCGTCTCATTCTCATTATAACAGTATGCGGGGTGATACAAATCAAAAAAACATCGGAAGCACCAATATTTTCTGCAGTGGGAACACCTGGCAAAGCACTGCTCCCCACAGCTGCATTTCTTCTTCAATACTTCCTCAGGGAAAATTATTTGGTTCACGTTATAAAAAAATTCCCTGCTTTTCGTCAACCGAGATGCAAACCATGCGTATCGTATCATCGGTTTAAATACAGCAGAAGACAGCTGATGATGAATCAGGGAATGGATCCTCATCGTGTCCATCCTGCTCGTAATGTCGCGATTTTCACGCAATAATATCGCAGCATTCTGCAGACGGGACACAAAATTCTTCACCTGCCTATAGAAGTAGACGTCACAAGGTTGGCAAATGGGCGTGCATTTTGGCGGGATCACTTTCAATGTGCATGTTGGTTCATTTGTTTCATTTATGAATCGTTCATCGTATAGGGCCTGGTTTGTTTGGCCGGACCAAGAATCTAGGATTAAAAGAAATTTTTTGTCCCTTACGTACGGCTTAAGTACATTGTCCAAATACATCTCATATGTGTTTGTCTGCATTTTCCCAGACTTTGTACATGTCACATATAGATTTGAAAATCGAGCCACTGCTTCCTCTACCTCGCCCTTTACCCTTGGCCCGAACTTTCCAGTTGGTTCTTGAAGGCATATGAACACCAATGGAAGTAGTTCTCCGGAAAACGCTAATCCATATTGAGCTGTATATGAATGTGTCATCTTATTTAGCTGACTGACATACACCTCCGTACTTTTTTCACCTCTGTGCGACAGCGTCCTTTTGATGTGCGCCCTGTACTCACAGCCCGTTTGGTCCGTATTGATAACCAATGCAGCCTCAAATTGTGGTATCAACTTTTCCAGCTGTTCTTGAAAAAGAATGGCAGAGTGCATTATTTCTTCTGCAGTTGCCCTTTCTCTCCGGGAAACATATCTTGTAACATGTCGCTGTCGAATTTTATTTTTTCTTTTGAATCTCGTCACCCAAGATGAAGATGCTTCAAATTTGAAAGCATCAGACATGAATTGAAATGCTGCCCCTATTGCCCACTGCTTCAGCGTCCTCGTTGTCACATGTTCACTATTAGATCGGCACTCTAAAAAGCGATCATATGTCCACTTCTCAATGGTTTCGTACTTATCCCAGTGCGTACCTCCTGCTATGATATCCTTCTCCCATATTTTGATGCTGTCCATTCTTTTGATTCTTTGGGTCACTCTTGCACGAAGGGATTTGATAGTCCAATTGGGATGCATTTTCGCTGCCGTGACAGCTTTTATTTTAATGTCCAGCGGAATTCGCGACATTTTTTTGGGCGATGGCTCAAAGCAATCATCAGAAGAACTGGATGAATGAACTGGTTCGTCTTCGTCGTCTTCTGATGCATCCATAGTATTAGGAATGGGCTCCAAATCATTCCCAACGAAAAGTTCATCATCATCCTCGATGGACATTTCCTCCGTCATGTTAATAATGCGCATGTACATTTCACGTCCCACTGCAATCGCCCGTTCAGACATCACTGGATTGACACGATCCGAAATAATGCCTGTTTCACGTAAAAGTTCGGCACAAAAGTGCAAACCATCGGCGAGTAATTCACGCTTATCGGGATCATTTTCGCCGATGGCTGGCAAAACTTCTACGTCTCTGGTGATTTTTTCCATAATTCCAATGAAACTTTCTTCCTGAAAATTTCCAAATTTCAAGATATGAAATACTAGCTCTGGTAATTGACAAATTGTGTGATGGAAAAAGCAAAATTACACGTAGTATTTTATCGGCAAAGCCATGTAAATTATGAAAGATAACTTACCACTACAGTGAAATGAATGAAAGGAGTCAATCCCGCAGATAGGTTTTCGACCAAAGAATCTCCTTTCTTACATCCAAATCGTAAGTTATTAAAAGCGAAGAGAACAGCTCGTTTCAAAAGTAACAAGCGGAATGGCTTTGCCTACCCTTGCTCTTCTACACAATTTGTGAAACCATTTGTCTACAATGTCATTCGAGTCCTACCTCCTTAACCTTCGACCTTTACATTGTCCTCAATTGTATGAAGATGCTATCAAAGGGACAAACAAGCAACCGAGGAAAATACGAATGTGCACAACAACATATGACTCACATAGTCACCAGGGGTGCCCATTACATCGCTCGCGGGCGACCGGCCTTTAGGAAGATTGGAGTCGCCCGCAAAGGCAGCGAGCTGCTACACTGTAGAAAATATTGCTGCTTCCGTTGTCTTTATGATTTGTATCACCCCACATACTGTTGTTATGAGAATGAGACGGAATAGGATCAAGATGAATGAAATACCAAAAGAAGAGATAAAAATGTAGAAAAGCCCACGGAAAAAACGAAAAACAAACAAAAATTAAAAATTCCAGAAACAATGTAAAAAGTATGGTTTTCATAATAATGTAGCATCGTCGCATAAATGAAACAAAAATTAATGTCAATAACAAGCGAAAAAAAAAAAGCTACAGGACACGAACCCCGTACCTTCACCTCGTAGCCCAACACGTTACCCCTACGCCACTCCTTACGTTACAGATATAGCAGAGACAGACGTATATCTCTGAAAGTCCAAACTACAAATGCATTTTATTGCTAAACTATTGCTCATATAACCGCAAAAGGGGGGTTATTCATTATCATGGTGTTGCGGGCTACATACCTACCAAATTTCAGCTAGATCGGTGACCCGTAAACCTGGTCTTCCCTTGTAAGAGCGACACTATTGCCATCTGGTTATCCCCTTCCGCTAAACTTCGGAACAGCCGTTTCTAAGGGAGTTTCAGAGGCCTGCCTCAGGCGGATGGCGCCGCAGTTGCCGCGAACAACTGACGTACAGATGGCCTACAATGTTCTAGTCTGCCACTACAGGTTCAAGTGTAGAGATACGTTGTGTTTGAAGTTTTTATGTTTATAGTGTCCCCTTGTTAAAAATATTGTGTTTTGTGGTGGTTTTTGTGACAAGATGGAAGTCTCAACGAGGAAAAGAAAACAGTGAAAGAATCAGGAGTAAGGAAAAACAAACAATATTAAATGTTCTTAGTAGCTGCCTCAATGCAATGTTTGGCAGGTAAGAATTTTCTCAATTGCAACTTAATTTCCGTTGTGTATAGTGATCAGCATAAAATAATCCAGTTTGTTTTTACTTAGGGATTTTGTGATAAGTTACTCTCGTACAAACATATTAACTGTTTTCCTCTGATCACATTACATCTAATCTTACAATTAGTATATGCGAGGAAGTTAATCCAAAAATAAGAAGTGAACACAGTGTACCTCCGAACTCGCATTTATCCAATTAACTATGCTACAATTTTGTTAAATACCAATTTACATTGTTTGGGTGCTTTTTTCGCGAATTAGCTTAGATCATAAAATGGATATTTTAAAACGCCCTACAACCTTTATTCTACACATCTTTCTCTAAACGAAATATTTATCGAGTTATGCTTATAAATGCAAATGGCAACTACAACGCTAATTTATTATTTACAATGTAAACTATGCATTTTTTAAAAATACAAGTAGGTATGTACTATTAAAATTTTTATTTATGATTTCAATAGCCTTTCAAATGAAATTTTTGTTTGGGAAAAATATATTTTTAATTTTTATACGGTTTACGGCATAATATATGTATCTTGCTGTTGTTAAGGAAACGTTATTTAACATAATTAACACCTCAAGCGAGTAATATATTTAAATCAAACCCATCCCACAGGTCGAAGGACATTTAACCCCTTAACTGGAGAATTAATTTTTCTTATCTTTCAGATTGTGGAGAATTATTCCTTTATTTCAAATAACTTGAATTTCACTTTTTCTTGGTCTGTTTGTTACGATATGATGTTCTGTGAAGTTGGTAATGAATATTTTACAATATTACCGAACTTACGGCATTTGTAAATTTATGACATTTAAATCTTTTCTTTAATTAATCATTTATTCATAAATTATCACATTTTTATCATGAGTGATTTTTCCAATTATAAAACATTAAAAATATTTTTTAATTTTTCTTCTATTTTGACATTTTCGCAAGGGTAGGTAACTTTACATCACAATTTCATGTTATAAACACATTCCTTCGGAATAGTTCCATAGTTTTAGTTACTCATTTGTATGTTTTATTGTCACTTTTTTGTATCATTTAAGAGACTATGGAGTACATTATTTGGCCATTGGAGGTGTTACTATATCTGGCCGTACAATTAGGAATCTGTTCCGTTGATTTTATCAGGTTGATTATTGTGGTGTTCTTGTTTAGATCTTGCAAGGTTTCAATTGACATTCCAGTGTGCCCCATTAAACTTCTTATTTGTGCAGAAACAACAGTTTTTGGAATGTAAAGCATTGTAGTAGATTTTTCAAAAATAGATTCTTGTATGTACAGGTTGAAATTGAAGATGTTTAGAATTATGATTTTAACCTAATGGGAGTAATGGAAAGTTTTACAGTTTTGATCATCTGATACAAGAAATGGCATGCATATTTTATGCTATATAAGATTAATAGACGAGGCTGAGACTTTGTGGAATTCCATCATAAAAGGAGGGGATGAATTATTAGTATGAATAATTCATATAACAAAATAACTTATATAAACTATTACAGATTCCACACAAATTGTATTATAATAATATCGTAATAGTAAGAAAACTAATTTTTTACTGAAATGTTGAAGTAGCACCTCTGCCAACCTCGAGCACTGCCTCAGAGATAATCCATTCCATATCATCATCTTCCCTACACCATCCATAGCTTGTTTTAAGTTCAGTTTCTGGTATATTTAAATCTTTCACAATGTCTCTTCCTTTACACACGATAATTTATATTGCTACCGGAAATACATTATCGTGCTTTACATTCATGTACTGCGGCCAACATGCAATTTACCTCCCCTTTTGAAAAAATGCTTTTAGCAATGGTAACTATGCTTTGGGTTTTTATTTAATTTTTATTACAAATAAATGTTTGGTTAATAAAAAACTTAGTTTCTTCAATTTGTTTCCATTGCTCAATTACAACTTCTTCAGGCTATAAACCTACACGAAAAGGAAAAGGCAGTTTTTAAAGCATGATTATAAGAAATTATAATTTGGAACGTTTCTAATCAGAATTTATTTAGGATAATTTAAGAAATAAATGTCCATTTGTGGTGCCACTTTGAGGGGAGGATATACTTCCTCCATTTACTTAACAACAGGTCTCTCAAGTTTTTCATAATGCTCTTTTTTTACGTCTCTGAAATGCCTCTCTTGTAGAACGTTCATTAAGGAGTTAATTCTTTTGGTTCTGCCAGCGCATCAAATTATTTTCAGTCACTGGCTTTTCTAGCGACTGCAAAGTTATTTGTTTTCTTCTGCCTCATGAACCACTATAATTTTTACATTGACATCATAACTCCATCTTAGTTCTTCGTTAATCTGGCCCTTACATGTTCTTTGTCTTTCTAAGTGGTCACTCATTTAAATCACCAGAAAATGTTCTAAAAAAATTAATGTGTTCACCTTCATAGCTACACTGCATCTGCAAAGGAAAAACTAGGAAGCAATTCAAATTTGAAAATATAACATCATAGAAAGTGTTAATTTTTGTATGCTTAACTCTCGTACTGTAAATACTAGTATTATTTGAAATTCTTATGATCATCTTACACGAAATATTGTTATTTTACTGTAGTTGCACAGTTGTAGAAACAATGGAGTGGTTATTTTATGCTAAAAATTCATGATTGTCTCCATGGCAAACTCTTTCACCATGGTTGACAGTATATTGCAAGAATTCAGAGAGAAGTACGACATTTTAAAATTTATGTTATCAAACAATATTGACTAATGTAAAATATGCTTAAGGATTTACTTACTGTAAGCATGGACAGTTGTGTGCTGCCAAATATTTAATAACCGGGACACAGTGCAAAAAATAAAAGTTTCATTCATGGCTTGGCTTTTAAAATGAGATATTTAATATTCTGAATATTCTGAGATTATACAATAAAATATTTTTTCGGGGCCCCTTACTGGCATGCGATGTACACCCTTATTAATTAGAGGTAAATTAAAAACCATGTTGTTCTAAAATGAATCCTTACCAAATATAGTCACATATGTCCCTTCCATGTCTAAATCGTGAAAACCTATATATGCAAACTCCTTAGCTGCTGGATGTCTACCATAAATAGTTTTCAAAACATTCCATTCAGCTGCTGAATTCAGAATTGCGAGATGAGCACCATCTCTGGTACACTGTGCAGATGCCACAAAAAAGCCACCAGTACCATTTGGGTAGAACTTGTAATAGCCAATTCCAGGAAATAACTCATAATCAGCAGGTCCTGGAGGAGGCACTGTGCACGAAAAAACATTCAATTTAAACAGTAAAATACTACTAAAGATGTCCCGTTTCATGTACTATGCTGTATTTATCATAATATTAAGTGAATTAAGTTTATTTAAATACCTGCTATTAATGCTCGAATCCGAAATGACTGAATTCCTCCAAACACAGTGATACTGCTTTTCAAACCAACCTTCATCTTTGTTGGAATTTCTGGTGATTCCTTATTCACTAACCACTTGGTAACATGTTGGCCTGTTTGGTTTTTTTGAGCAGTAAAGGTCAATTCCAATGTTTTATTTAAAACCCTCAATCCATCCTGTGTTTTTAGTTGAGCTTGAGTGGTAAAGAGGCAAATTACCGTATTCACCTGAATCTAAGACGACCTTTTCTTCCAAATTTTCAGCTGTAAATATCAAGAGTCATCTTACATTCGAATACGAAGTATATTTAAGCATTTAATCAATGGTTTTTACAACAAATGGTATATTAAACAATTCACAACAGCAAATTCAAGTACGTACATAAAGAAGTGAAATAAACAAATAGTAATAACAATAAGAAAAACATGACGGGAATAATAATTATTTAGACTAATAATCATCGTCGACGATCATAACACAGACGACGTACTTTCATCTTGCACGTAATGGCAACCGCAATGTCAAAACGGGAGCGGAAATCATTAGGATTCCCCTTTCAAACGACGCACCGCGATTCACTAAGTGTGACAGTAATTTTGAGTTGTGCATTCTTGATTTAAATGCACAACCCTTAAGTTAAAATGACAGATCATGTTGAAGTACGTGGCACGAGTGCAAAGGGAAAGTTAACAAAGGAATTAGACGGAGCTAAGATACAAATTTTAAGCTGATCGTGATAAATTACGCCGAAAAAACTAATAACTGTGATGCGAGTAGAAAGTTCGGTGTATCTGAGGGAAATGTGCGTCGATGGAAACTCTCAAAACAGGAACTAGAAAAAGCCAAAGCCACAAGGAAGTCGCTCAGTGGTCCAAAATTAGGCCGATTTCATGGCACTGAAGAAGAAGTAGTCAAGTTTGTGCACACCATGAGGAAGAACGGTATGCCTGTTTCGACTGAAAGTATTATACTTAAAGCTAATGAAATTACTAGAGGACTTAATATATCATTGCAAGAATTCAAGGCCAGCAGAAGTTGGTGCGTGAGAATGATGCGACGAAATAATTTTTCTTTACGGCGACGAACTTCGCTGTGTCAGAAATTGTCAGAAGACTATGTTGAAAAACTTCTCGCTTACCAGAAATACGTAATTGGACTTAGAAAAACCAATAATTACCTTTTGAGCCAAATAGGAAATGCCGATGAAACTCCGGTTTTCTTCTACATGCCATCTAATTATACTGTGAACGAAAAAGGTGCGAAGTCCGTCCTAATTAAAACTACAGGCAACGAAAAAATGCGAGTCACGGTAATGTTGGCGGTTTTAGCAGATCGGACTAAATTACCACCATATGTGATTCTAAAGCGGAAAACAATGCCTAAGGAACATTTGCCAAGTGGAATAATAGTTAGGTGTCAAGAAAAGGGGTGGATGACTAAAGAACTAATGAGAGACTGGTTACATGTGGTGTGGAATAGACGGCCAGGAACTTTACTGAAACAAAGAGCAATGCTTTCACTGGATGCATTCAAGGACACTTATCTCCTGAAATTAAAAACATAATGAGTGCGATGAATATTGATCTTATTGTAATACCTGGAGGAATGACATCGCAACTTCAAGTTTTAGATGTTGCTGTCAATAAGTGTTTTAAAAATAAATGTTTTGTATTCTGAGTGGTTACAGAGTGGAACTCACACTTTAACACCAAAAGGAAATCTTAAGAAACCTGAAGTTGCAATGCTCTGCCAATGGATCAAGGCATCGTGGTAACAAATAAATGCAAAAGTAATAGTGAAAGGATTTAAGAAATGCTGCTTATCTAATGCCATGGATGGGAGTGAGGATGATGTTTTGTGGGAGACTGATGATGAAGTTGAGAGTGATAAAGATAATGAGCATGAGGAAAATAGTGAAGGTTGCATAGACAGTGATGATGACTAACACAATAAAATGATTTTATGCAGCACTTGGATTGAAATGTTTTTTGTTGTCCTGAAATGAGTGTATTCTTTCAATGTATTTACTTTATTTTTAATGTTATCTTAAAATGAATGCTACCATTTAATTTGTTTGAAAACCTGAATGGTTCTATTTGTGATGTGATCTTATGATTTTAAAATGTTAAAAGACAATGACATTCAAGAAAAGTATAAGAGAAAATAAATATTTCACAAGATTTATAATTTTTGTAGTCATGAAGGTCAATTTGAGCTTTTTTCTCTTTTGGAATCATCAAAATTGGGGGTCGTCTTAGATTCAGGGTCGTCTTGGATTCGGGTGAATACGGTAGTATTACCAGAGAAACGAAATGGATCATTTTAAAGACTCAAAATAAACCTCTCAAAAATATGCACTGAATGGCTGAATGAGGAACTGCTTCCTTTTATAATTTTTCTCATAATTATCTTAAGCGCATTATGAGGTCAATTTATTTTGCTCGATATTTTTATCAGCCTATTTATTTCCTTTGACATATGAACCTGTTTTGACTATGGGAGAATGATAAGTTTTATTACCGATACTGGGAAAAGGTCATAGCATAAATCTCTGAGATTTATTGGAACAGATATCGTTGAGTGAAAGAAGTATAATCTTTTTACTATGGGCACACAGTTGATCCTTGAAGATGAATTAATTTCGTAAAGCATTTTGGCACAGCTTTGCAGATTGTTTTTAATGTTTTTGTCACAGTCTTCTCTTGGACAGAGTGGCTTTTCATATGGCTAAGTAATGACAGATAATTAAAATTTTTTGTATAAGCATTTCCATCACACATGGTCTTAATAAGTGAGTAGGCAAGGGAGCATTTCCAGAGAAATGAACTATAGCATTAAAAATTTTCAGCCATTTTACTTTGCTTTCAGTGCATCGGCAATGCACTTATCATATATATTTATGTATATTTATCTTTTTATTCGTTAACTAGAGTTACTAAATAAGTAGGTGGGGCTCCAGTTCAAGTTAATATTTAATAATACTGTTCCTACTATATATCAAAATAGAATTTGATTTATAGGATAACATTGTAACCCTCGAAATTTTCTTTTTTATAACAGTTACAATAAATACAATAGCAACTGATATCACTAATGCAATTACTCCTCCTAATTTACTAGGAATAGATCATAATAATAGCATAAACAAATAAAAATAACATTCAGGTTGAATATGAACTGGCGTTACTAAAGGTTTATAACAGAAATAAAATTATCAGGATCTCCTAATAAATAAGAATTAATTAATGATGCTAATTTTAATAATATAATTAAAATGTGAAATAATGCAATTAATCGATTTCGAAATGTAGGCGGAAAAAGATGAACAGAATAAGAAACTTTATAATGTTTTCTTCAAAATGGTTTATATCCGAAGATTGTAGGTAAATTCTTTCTAATTTTAATATAAAAAAGAATGAAAGTCTGCATGTCGAAATGTCCCTTATTACGTATTACCTTATGGGAAATGGAAATTATCTCCTGGAGTAGAACCGGTATCTTTGATCTCGAGTTCGATACTTTTTATTGTTATATCATAATGCTATCTTGAAAATTTCATCAAATTCGGTTCAGTCGTTTGCGAGATATTAAGCTTCAAAAAGCATTACGTGACATAGTGACACAGTCATTTATTATTGTAGATGATGATGATGATGATTAACTAAGTCGTAATTATTTTACCCATTTATCTTGTACTACATATTGGGAAGACTGAAAAATTTGATGTGGCCAACACATGACTTTCTCCACATTTTGGGTATAGATATTTAAATTATTATGAATAGCATTATGAGGCAAAATTATTATTTCGTTTCGTAAAAGAATACAGTCATTCTTATTGCCGTCAATTATATTTTGAATATGTTTACAGAATTCACTGCTACATGGTGTTGGCGCTATTTACTGGTATTAAGATAAAGCAAAATATCTCCGAAATGGATGGTTCTACGAAAATTTGTTTCAAACAAAAGTTGGAAGAAATATTATTCTCTACAACTTTGGTCCTCACGAAGATTACCAGTAACGACGTTTTTAAGGAGATATTTGACGGAAACCGAAAAAACCGATTATTAATAAATAATTCCTAAACAATAACAGCTATGGAAAATTGTTTCAAATAAAAGTTGTAGGAAATTGCATTATCTATAACATTTATATAGAATTGTATATATCATAATGATGTTTTAGTGGTGAAATATCGTAGAAACCGAATCATGTTTCGAATAAACCTCGACTTCTGATTAACCGTTATTGTCCAAAAACTAATCAGTTCTTTGTGCTCATGCTAAAGTGTTACATATGAAGTTTGGTAACGATACGGCAAGTACTTTATGAGTTAGAGCGCCCACAATCACATACACACACAGACATCATTCCGAAAATAGTCTAAACGTGTTCTAGGGACCTCAAAACGTGTATTTCCATTGAAATCTCGAAGTCGATTTTTTTCATGATCACAATACTTTCCCATTACTTCGTATGGAGAAAGTAAAAATACGTTTAATATAATACGTCGAGGAAGCCGATGCTTTGCAGTATTCCAACAATTTGAGGAAAATAAAAGAAAGAACCGCTCGATGAACAGAAAAAATTATGATTCGGGAGTTGATTGGGTGTCAGGAGCAGAGCCGGCTTGATTGAGGTGCGAACGGTGCGACTGCATCCGGCCCCGCACTTAAAGAGGCCCCGCCCTCTCTAATAAATATTTGTCTTACTTATAAAGTACACACATTTTTGAATAAATATCGATGTGTCATAGTGACAGAGATTGATTTAGTTATTTTAACTTACTATTAAAAAATTTTGCCGCGTAGGAGGAGCCGCGCGCACACTTTGCACCGAACCCCGCGATTTTCATAGCAGTCTCTGGTCAGGAGCGTAATCTAATAATTTAATGCACGATTAAGAGGCCCGTGGGCCCCAACCACAACACATTTAAGGCTCCGACCAAATCGTAAATTTGTAACAATGACTGTAAGGCTTGTGATGTGTGCGGCAACTCTTGGAAAGGGCGAAACGAGACTCGTTCGGCCCACAGTGCGCCCTCTTGTCCTCTGGGCCCTACGCATTTGTATATTTTACGTACCGCCAGGCCCGGCTCTTGCTATGAGCTAAAAATCTGATGTGGCCAGCACATGACTTTCTCCATATTTGGGGTATAGATATTTAAATTATTATGAATAATATTACGAGGCAAAATTATTATTTCGTATCGTAAAAGAAGACACGTCCTTGTTGCCGTAAATTACGTATATTTTGAATGTTTACAGAATTTACCGCTACATGGTGTTGGCACTGTATACTGGTATTAAGATAAAGCGAAATATATCCGAAATGGATGGTTCTACGAAAATTAGTTTCAAACAAAACTTGGAAGAAATATTATTCTCTACAACTTTGGTCCTTACGAAGATTACCAATAACGATGTTTTTAAGGAGATATTTAACGGAAACCGAAAAACCGGTTATTTATAAATAACTCCTAAACAATCACTCCTATAGAAAATTGTTTCAAATGAAAACTGTAGGAAATTACATTATCTATAACCTTAGTATAGAATTGTATATACAATAATGATGTTTTAACGAAGAAATATCGCAAAAACCCAATCGGGTTTCGAATAAACCTCGACTTCCGGTTATCCGTTATTGTCCAAAAACTAATCAGTTATTTGTACTCATGTTAAAGTGTTATATATGAAGTTTGGTAACGATATGGCATGTACTTTTTGAGTTAGAGCGCCCACAATAACATACACACACACATCATTCAAAACATGTATTTCCGTTGAAATCTCGAAGTCGATTTTTTTCATGAATACAATACTTTCCCATTACTACGTATGGAGAAAGTAAAAAGGCTATAGCCCGAAAAAAGTGTTCGTCCTTAAATTTTTATTGAAGACAGAATCCGAATCCTGATCGAATTTGCGAAAAAATGCGTTTAAAATCAGAAAAATACGTGATTTTATCAATTTTATGACAATACCAATTTTGAGCTACCATGACAACTCCTATTGTCGCCGAAGTTGAGAGTCTAATGCATATATATGGGGAAAATTTTAACGTAAAATCGTTTTTCAATTTCTGTGTGCGATTTTGCTTTGTTAAATGGCAACCAAATATTTTTTGAATTTAATTGAAATATTACTAATAAATGGTGTTTGATGATATTATCGTGTGGCGTAGAGTATTCCAAGGCAAACTCTTTTTAAAACTACGCAACTTAATTCTCCTGTTAACCACGCAAGGTCCCGGTACGCA
This sequence comes from Uropetala carovei, assembly GCA_036926305.1. NCBI lineage: Eukaryota > Metazoa > Arthropoda > Insecta > Odonata > Petaluridae > Uropetala > Uropetala carovei. The sequence continues at coordinate 2,283,346 of JAXCHB010000164.1, forward strand.
CCGGGGCTCAGCGTAGCAGGCCAGCGTCTTCACCACTACGCTACGGCTACCCGCCTCTCAAGATCCCTTCGATTTCACGAACAACCCTCCGAGCTTCTCCCGAAATCCTTCCCACCCGTAACGTTACCTTTACTTGAGGCATAACTGCAGTGATTCTCCTTCGGACTTTAAAAAATGCTTCAACTTTCTTGAAAAAGGAGGCGTGACCAATACCTATTTTTATTGCCAATTATTTTTCCTTTTTGATATTTACTGATACATCACCATTTGATAAAAATCGCGTTATGCCTCAAGGGGTTCCTTTAGAGAAGACTCATTTATCAAGGTTTGGACAAAGTCCAATCTGATTGTAGGGAGCGTCGAAAACCACGAACCTGACTGCTGCTGATAAGCAGTTTGATTTTTCTCAACCCCCCGCGGTAACCTTCAAGAGCGTAACTAGTGACCTCTTGTGGCCGACGGGATGAACCAGGGCCTGGCAACTCAACGGTTTTCAGAGGTTGAAGTTACGCACTGCTGCATTGCTAGATGTCACTGGAAGCGCTTCAAAATGAAAGTGGAGGAGGGGATGGGTCTCGTGGTTAAAGCCGTTAACCGCTAACAGTCGATGTCTTATCATGGCGGAACGTGGTGGAATGTTAAGACGCAGGCGTGTGCCGTTAATGGTTGTGATGGGTGGGATAGACGCCGTGATGGGCCAACAAAATTTTTTAATTTCCCGAGGACTGATAAAGTGTAAGTTAATTTATAGTAATGAATATTTTACCTGTGAATGCTGAAGTGTTTCTGCAAGCTGTGTAGTTTATGAGTACATAGCTACATCGGTTGTTTTCCGAGTGAATATCTTCATTTATAAGTGAAATTTAGAATTTTATTTATTCACACCGCTTTGAGGAATTACGTTTAACTAAATGAAGGGATTTGTAAGGCGAACATATATGTGTCATTGGTCTCTGCATTGATTGAATATGTATTGGTGGTTTGTTCGAAATATACATAAGTTTCGTCAATTAAATCGAGTGGAAAAGTTACTGCATAAATTATTACGTTCTGTAAATTATAAATTTCATGGTTTCAGCTTCATTGTGAATTATTGTATGCTATTGGAGATTCGTTCCTTACCCTTTAGGACGTAGGAATGAAATCATTCGTTTCGTATTTATTTTTAAATAACTATCGGTATAAGGGCATGGTGTTCACATCAAAATAAGGTCTTTGCAATAAGGCAGAATGCCAAATAATCTTGTAGGTTTAAAATATTGTAGATGTTTTATTTTAGGGTATAGGTGTCACATTTCGTTGTAAATATGTTTTATTTTAGGGTATAGGTTTTAAATTTCTTTGTAAATGTATTATTGTAGGGTATGGGTTTTAAATTTTGTAAATATGTACATTTTCATTATTCAATCTTTTCATTTTTATATGCTTTTTGTTAGGTAAACTAACTTAATTCAGATATTGTGCAACCTTTTATATTGCTGTATGTACACATATTTTCACTTCTTGTGATTTAAAATTATCTAATATCAATGCCCTTATTAGCTTTGGGAACAAGTATTACGTCATGCCTCTTAGAGTTCATATTTCCATGGTTCTGATGTGTTGTATGTACTGCTTTGTGCATATATGTTCATTTTTTATACTATTTGGTTATCTTGGTATGATATTATGAACTTGTGTATATGTCATGTGAAGGATGTCACTGTTTATATGCTTGTATGAACTAACACATTTGAGATGTTGCAGTATGTACATACTTTTACACTTCTTGTGATTTCAAATTATCTGTCTAATATCAATGCTCTCATTAGCTTTGAGAGAAGGTATGATTCTATATGCATTTTTTGGCATGAACTGACAATTCAGATAATGTGCGACCCTTTATGTTTTAGTATTTACATACATGCATATGTATCTGCATACATCTTTCTTGTTAATTCATTGTTCATTATGTTCATATACATAAATTTTATGTCTGTTCAATTTCATATTTTCATGGTTTACAGTATTGACTATGCTACTTAGTATATGTTAAAAAATTTATACTTAGTCTCACTTTTTCTGTTTGTGTAATACCAGCTGATTCATTTCCACATTTTTATTTACTTTTCCATGTGTTATCTCTGTTGAATTGCTAATGTTGGAATTGAGATTTGGCAACTGTTTGTTTTCATCTGGTACTATTTTGTAATGTAACTGTGCCTTCTTTCTAAGTGAATATCGGCAAATAATTTGTGATGTTTGCAAAAACCTTTTCGCAATCTCTGCTGAAATGCTAGTGTTATAATTGTTTTTACTTAAAAATACGGCATTTACTTGTTATGTGTACATCCAACGAAGCTTAAATAAATATCAATAACGTACAATAATTTTTTGTTTTTTTTCCAATTTAATATTTAAAATTTTGCGATCATTTATATTAAGCATTTTACGAGGAATAAAAAAGTGACATTTTAAACGCGCGCGCTTGGTGCGACGGTGGTGCCGTCTATGAATGCAGCAGGTCGTAACCTGAACCTTTTTCCCACAAGAATAAGTTGCACAGGGCTGGGATGAACTAATCATACTTTTCGTCGACAGTCAACCGTGTAGGACGTGGAAGTTCGCGAGCACATTCCGCTGCGAATATTAATTGTACAGGTAATTCGAATACAGTATTGAAATATTCTTAGTTTGTATTTACTGGGGTTCATTTTTACTTAACCCTATGTGAATGACATTTGCCGTTTGTTGATCTTTAAAAAAGTATTGCCGAGTATGAAGGTGATAATAATGTCCAATATTACTATTTGAATATTTGCAGCTCTTGAAGCTTCAGCATGCGTTCTGCAGAGAAATAAATGCTCGTCTTAAGAGAAGAATTTGTTGCACCTGAGAGAGTTATACTTATCTACAGTAAAATCTTTTCTCAGAAAAGGTATGGTGACTGAACTTATCTCACTTTTCACAGTTAACTGCGTAAACTGGTTCATACACGGCATAAGATGGAAATATTTGCAATTTACTACTGAATATGGGAATAATATTGTACACAGTTATAGATATATTTATAGTCGGTACAAGATTCTTGCAGGGTGCTTACTCGCTGTACATTGTTTTAGGTAAAAAAATCTTTCTTATTGGCATTCCTCTTTTTCTATCGGCAGAAGTTTTCATGTTTGGAATGCCACTATTTTTCAGTTCCATTATTCTAAATGGTTAAAAAGTCATTTAGTTATTAGGCAGCATGAAAACCTTGGTGGTTAGTATTAATTTAAGTTGTGCGGATTTAGATTAATCTTCATTCATATTGATCACTAAATCACGGAAATGTCATTTGCAGTTACAGCTGAATTTACATAGGTATATCCCAAAATTTTTTGCACTTGTAATTGGTTTCTGATATCTCATGGCCTGTGATTTAGACTTGAAGTTTTCCTATTCCCTCATTGATGGAAGGTAGTTGACCACCTTAGTAGTACTCTTATCTTAGAAAGGGGCAATTAGAGATGGTGGAGAGTGATTTAACAACAAAATATTGCTTTTATAACTATTCCTCCTGTATCATTAAGGAGGAGTAACTTTATTCCCATATATATTCTACCATCCAAAATTTCTTTGATGGATGGAATTCATGTGGTCGCTTTCTGTGGTAATAAAGCTTTCTATTGGCTACCTTGTGATTCCTATCCACGCCTATACTTGGAGAATGGTGACTTAAGTATAAATTAATTTTCTCATTACTTTTGAGTGAAATGGAATTGGTTCAGCAATTCATCATGTAATTCATCTCTAGTGATGGAGGGTGATATAGTATTATAAATATTTGGTAAAATATTCTTCTTGTATTGAATTATCTATACATACAATAATAAATTTAACATTTATCCCATTGTGCTTGTAATGCAGTAATTATTCTTATAACTATCAAAGTCTGTGGCAATGTTCTTGTGTCTTGGTCAGGACGCACAATTTCTGACAACAGTGGCAACAAAATTTTATATGAGATGAGTTTTTGGGTTAATACCTCCATAAATTTTTAGGGTCTCACAAATTCATGTTCACGGTCTAGTTCTTAACTTTTGGAAAAAATATTTGATTATAACACAGATATGAAACCCAAGATGAATATTGATAACTTTGTATTAATAAGGAGAGATTAACATTTGGGTTGGATGCAACTTTGCATGCCTTTACAGTGTCAGATTTTTCCAGAATTTTTAATTGTACAGATTTTGTTCCACTGAGACGGAAAAGTCATTTTCTTTGTCTTAAAGCAGTTCTTAAATTATAGCATATGTGCAATTCTGTGGTAAAATTCCTAAATATCAATTACATATTTAGTTATGTTGACATCAAGGTTTGTAATCAATGCATCTTCAGTGTTTTTGAACCAAAAGCTACAGTTTAACTGAGAAACTTAGAAATGATGGTTAATTCATTTACAAAAAATAATATATTCATTTTCTTCTTTGAAAACCTTCAAATAAGAGAGTAACATGAGATTTTAAAGAAATTTTAAGTTTAAAAAATTATAGAATGATTTAACATGAGGGAAATAAGAGTATCACAAAGTGCTCTATTATAAGAAAGCCCTCTTATGGTACACAATTTCTGATTTGATTTTCTTTTTATTTCAGAAGCGTGACTCCAAGAGAAAGTTAACTGGCCATTCTGAACATGCAGTCTCAAGACACAGCTAGCATACCAGATCTGAATGGACCTCTTCTATTTTGTGATATAAAGAAAAATAGTGGTAAGTTTAATCAATTTTGTTACAAAGTAGAATGAATGAGCTTCCCATTTTGTGTTGATTTGGCTAAGGTTCCATATTGTATGCCCAGGGATTGTAACTGCTCTCCTTGAGCAGTGAAATTATGCACTCTGTGTACGTGTACTGGTATTGAGAGGGAGGTGTTCCGTCAGGCTGCTGAAGGCACCCAGCACGACTCAATATCTATATCCCCCTACTGTTACCCTACTAACAACCCTTATTATATTTGCTGTGCTTCTGGCACTGTATCTCCGGGACGGGGACGGAGATATGGTTCCAGCCTGAGGCACCCAACATGACTCTATCAGTATACCCTCAATTTCTGCCATACTAACAACCCTTATTACGTTATCTCTTGTTTCCGGCATTGTATCTCCGGGATGGGAAGGGTGATATGGTTCAAGTCAAGGCAGTGAAGGTGCCCAACACGGCTCAATCTCTATACCCCCAGACTGCAGCCATACTAACAAGTCTTATTACATTTTCTCTGTTTCCGACACCGTATCTCTATACCCTCCGACTGTGGCAGAAACATACAATCTCCATTTCAGAAGGGTTATGCAAGCTTTCTCGTAATTACAATTCTTAATCGTGATGTCATCATATGACTTCTCAATAAATGTTATAAACACGCTCCGGAATACAGTAACCCCGCTATACGTCAGAGATGCATTCCTAAAAAATGCGACTTATAACGAAACAATGTATAGCGAAAGAAAGATTACCATAAGGACTATGATAAAAGTTAGGGGTTACATTCCTGGCGGATATTTTGTGACACATTTGTTTCCCAAATAATATATCAATACAGTACATTGGACAAACGATGTTACCACTATGTGTTTACCACTCATTGCTACTATGGTTTAATATATATTTAATCATAACAACGAGTAACCATTTGCAATAATAAATTCAGAAATCACCGAAAATAATTGTTTATAGTGTGATAGAGCACAAAAATTGTTTCTTTGCTTACACGTACACTGATACGCACTTTAGAGTACTTTTCAAGCAGATTTCGCAATCCAAAGTATATCCAATATCTCATGAGATATGTAAAAACACAAAATGTTAGACACAGCTGTTCACAAAGTCATTTGTATGTTTTATTGTCACTTTTTTGTATCATTTAGGTGACTACGGAGTACATTATTTGGCCATTGGAGGTGTTATTATCTCTGGCCGTACAATTAGGAATCTGTTCCGTTGATTTTATCAGGTTGATTATTGTGGTGTTCTTGTTTAGATCTTGTAAGGTTTCAATTGACATTCCAGTGTGTCCCATTAAACTTCTTATTTGTGCAGAAACAAGTTTTTGGAACGTGAAGCATTTTAGCAGATTTTTCAAAAATAGATTCTCATATGTACAGGCTGAAGTTGAAGATGTTTAGAATTAGGATGTTTACCTAATGGAAGTAATAGAAAGTTTTACGGTTTTGATCATCTGATACAAGAAATGGCATGGCATATTTTATGCTACATAAGCTTAATAGACAAGGCCGAGTACTTTGTGGATTCCATCATAAAAGGAGGGGATGTATTATTAGTATGAATAATTCATATAACAAAATAACTTATGTAAACTATTACAGATTTCACACAAATTTTACTATAATAACAATATCATAATACTAATAAAACTAGATTTTTACTGAAATGTTGGAGTAGCCTCTCTGTCAACCTCGAGCATTGCCTCAGAGATAATCCATTCCATATCATCATCTTCCCTACACCACCCATAGCTTGCTTTACATTCAGTTTCTGGTATATTTAAATCTTTCACAATTTCTCTTCCTTTACACACGATAATTTATATTGCTTCTTGGAATACGTTATCGTGCTTTACATTAATGTACTGTGGCCAACATGCAATTTATCTCCCCTTTTAAAAAATGCTTTTAGCAATGGTAACTATGCTATCGTTTTATTTAAGTTTTATTACAAATAAGTGTTTGGTTAATAAAAAACTTAGTTTCTTCATTTTATTTCCATTGCTCAATTACAACTTCTTCAGCTATAAGTCGACATGAAAAGGAAAAGATAGTTTTTAAAGCATGATTATAAGAAATTATAATTTGGAACGTTTCTAATTAGAATTTATTTAGGATAATTTAAGAAATAAATGTCCATTTGTGGTGCCACTTTGAGGGGAGTATATATTGCACTTCCTCCATTTACTTAACAACAGCTCTTTCAAGTTCTTCATAACTAGGCTGACCATATCCAAATCACCGTAAAGGCGGTACTTACGTGCCAAGGCACAGAAGACTCGCAGGATCACTTAGGACGCACGTTTCGACAGCAACGCTGTCATCTTCAGCAATGTCAAAGTGTGTAAGGTTAGGCGGAGTATTTATACTGTTGTTGACCGTTAGAGAAGTAGGGGAGGGGAAAGAGAAAGGTGTATCGATCGTTAACTGAAATAAAGGAGAGTGGGGGATAGGGCCAGCGTCGTTATTCATTATCTTGTTTTGGTTATGGTGTATGTAAAGGCTTTCATAGGCATCTAGTTTGTTTTCGTTGGTTTTTAGAAGTTTTAAATTTTTGGTTGTGATAGGATGGTGGCAGGTGTTGATATGAGATGCTACACTGGACTTGTCTATCCTGTTGTTTCTGTAATGGGCTAAGTGTTCTTTGAAACGTGTTTCTAATTTCCTTTTCGTTTGTCCAATATAAATTTTGTCACACTTTTCACATTTGATTTGGTATATGCCTGATTTCTTATTGCATATTGAAAACCGCTTCATCTTTTCACAGCATTTTTCAATAATATCTCCATTTTAATATATAATTTTCTTTAAAAACTGAATCATATCATATTGTAAGAAATTTACACTGGATTATATTTTATAAACAAACTAGCTGAAAGTATCCGGCGATGCCTGGGTTATGCCAGACGTCTTTGGCGAATAAAATTATGTATTATATGGTAATACAATCATTTCACCTTTTGCACATTTTTTACCAAAGGATGAAGGCATTATAAATTAGGAAAATGTTTTAATATTTATTTCAAAGCTTGCTTGTAAACGGGTATTTCCGTTGAAATCTCGATTTCGAATTTTTTCATGAAAACAGTACTTTCTCTATACTACGTATATTGGAGAAAGTAAAAACTAATAAAATACTAATCCTAAAAAAATATGCGAATTTTAATAAGCTAAATAAAATAAGGTTGCGGGTGGAAATATCAATTTTTCCGTGTTGTCTTATGAGGAATGAAATCATTCTTGGGAATCAAACCCGGGTCGATTTTGGAATTTTTTTTTCGTAAATGACTTCTACTTTAAGAACCGAACATTCCTACCAAATGTCAATCTTCTAGCTACTCGGAAAGTTTGTTAAAAATAGCATTACTCTACATAAGGATTGATGGAAATCCGTTGGAGCAAGTTAGAGAATACAGATATCTTGGTAGCTTAATAACTAGAGATGCCAAATGCACAGATGAAATCCTTAGTAGAATAACAAAAGCAAAAGCCTCATTCAGAAAGAAGAAACAGTTGCTTTAACCACTTTCTCATTTGACAATGTGAAATTTTTGGATGGAATTAATTAATTAGAAACAGATTAATTTCATTCATTTTATTAACTTATTAGTATATTTACATTACTGTATTTACATATGTAAAATATATATTGTTTATACAAATAAATGTAGGATAATATTTACAGAATTCACAGATTTAATATTTACAAAGAAGTGGAGGCTTAATATTTAGGCTTTAAATAGATAATAAAATCATTTGCAATCATTTGATTCGGTCCTTTGCAAACATCCGGGGTAGTCCTCCCATCCAGTAACGCATCTCCTGTCTTCTGCTTCTTCAGATTTGTCTTCAGCTTTTCCCAGCATCTATTTCAATACCCATGACAAATATTTAGTCATACAGAGACTCAAATTATCATCATATTCAAGTGGAGGCTTAATATTTAGGCTTTAAATAGATAATAAAATCATTTGCAATCATTTGATTCGGTCCTTTGCAAACATCCGGGGTAGTCCTCCCATCCAGTAACGCATCTCCTGTCTTCTGCTTCTTCAGATTTGTCTTCAGCTTTTCCCAGCATCTATTTCAATACCCATGACAAATATTTAGTCATACAGAGACTCAAATTATCATCATATTCCTATGCCATGCCCACAAACTTGTTTAAATTAATGAAAGCAATGCACAATAAAAAGAAGTCATACAAAACTTGTGCCTAACTATAACAGTTTCATAAGGAATTATATGACGGTAACCGATTTCTTCCTTTAACATAGCTATTTAATAAATTGTAGAGGCGAATAATGGAACTGAAATGGATTGTGAATTAAAATATTATGAATTTGCAACCATAAGGCACAGGAAGCCCAAAACAAAATAGCTTGAGTTAGTCAAACGTGAAAAAATTGCAAGTTTTCACTTGATCATAAGAAGCTAAAATAATAATTCATCCAATACCACCTTTCATGCAAACCCACACTGATTAATAATGAACTAATAACTCACATTTCCTGACATGCATATTGGCCATTTCATATAAAATCAAACCTCTGCGTTGACTGCCATACATACCATTAAGATCAAAGAGTCAAACCACCATAATCATGGGGGGAGAGAGAGAGAGGGGTGGGGGGAGAGAGGGAGAGATGGGAGAGAGGGTGGGGAGTAGAGAGACGGTGGGAGGGATGGGAGAGAGGGTGGGGAGGAGAGAGGGGGAGAGAGAGGGAGGGAGGGATGGGGTGAGAGGGGGAAGTGGGAGAGAGGGTGAGGGAGAGAGAGTGGGGGGGAAGAGAGAGAGGGGGTGGGGAGGAGAGAGAGGGGGAGGGATGGGAGGGAGGGTGGGGGGAGAGAGAGAGGGTGGATGGAGAGAGAGAGAGGGGGAGAGAGAGAGTGGGGGGAAGAGAGGGAGGGATGGGGGGGGAGAGAGAGAGTGGGGGGGGGGAAGCGAGGGAGGGGGAAGGAAGGAAGGGGGAGGGAGAAGGAAGGAAGGGGGAGGGAGAGAGGGGAGGGATGGGGTGAGAGGGAGAGAGAGAGTGGGCGGGGAGAGAGAGAGAGGGGGAAGGAAGGAAGGGGGAGAGAGAGGGTGGGGGGAGAGGGAGAGTGGGGGGAGAGAGAGGAATAGGGAGGGATGGGGTGAGAGGGGGAAGTGGGTGAGAGGGTGGGGGAGAGAGAGAGGGGGTGGGGGGAGAGGGTGGAGTGAGAGGGGGAAGTGGGAGAGAGGGTGGGGGGGAGAGAGAGAGGGAGGAAGGGATGGGGTGAGAGGGGGAAGTGGGAGAGAGGGTGGGGGGAGAGAGAGAGGGTGGGGAGGAGAGAGAGGGAGGGGGAAGGAAGGAAGGGGGAGGGAGAGAGGGTGGGGGGAGAGGGAGAGGGTGGAGAGAGAGAGGAAGTGGGGGAGAGAGAGAGGGTGGGGGAGAGAGAGAGTTTGGGGGGGAGAGAGAGAGTTTGGGGGGGAGAGAGAGAGGGGGAAGTGGGAGAGATGGCGGGGAGGAGAGAGAGGAAGGGAGGGATGAATGGGGTGAGAGGGGGAGGGTGGGGAGGAGAGAGAGGGAGGGGGAAGGAAGGAAGGGGGAGGGAGAGAGGGATGGGGTGAGAGGGTGGGGGAGAGAGAGAGGGTGGGGGAGAGAGAGGGTGGGGGAGAGAGAGAGAGGAAGGGAGGGCTGGAAGGGGTGAAAGGGGGAAGTGGGAGAGAGGGTGGGAGAGAGAGAGGGTGGGGGGGTGAGAGAGAGGGTGGGAGAGAGGTAGGAAGGGATGGGGTGAGAGGGGGAAGTGGGAGAGATGGCGGGGGGGAGAGAGAGGAAGGGAGGGATGGGGTGAGAGGGGGAAGTGGGGGAGGGTGGGGAGGAGAGAGAGGGAGGGGGAAGGAAGGAAGGGGGAGGGTGAGAGGGTGGGGGAGAGAGAGGGTGGGGGAGAGAGAGGGTGGGGGGGAGAGAGAGAGGAAGGGAGGGCTGGAAGGGGTGAAAGGGGGAAGTGGGAGAGAGGGTGGGGAGAGAGAGGGTGGGGGGGTGAGAGAGAGGGTGGGAGAGAGGGAGGAAGGGATGGGGTGAGAGGGGGAAGTGGGAGAGATGGCGGGGGGGGAGAGAGAGGAAGGGAGGGATGGGGTGAAAGGGGGAAGTGGGAGAGGGTGGGGGGGAGAGAGAGAGGGTGGGTGGAGAGGGAGAGGGGGAGGGAGGGATGGGGTGAGTGGGGGAAGGAAGGGAGAGGGGGAGGGAGGGATAGGGCGAGAGGGGGAAGTGGGAGAGAGGGTGGGGGAGAGAGAGGAAGGGATGGGGTTGGAGGGGGAAGAGAGAGAGAGGGTGGGGAGGAGAGAGGGAGGGGGAAGGAAGGGGGAGAGAGAGAGGTTGGGGGGAGAGAGGGATGGGGTGAGAGGGGGAAGTGGGAGAGAGGGTGGGGGAGAGAGAGAGGGTGGGGGAGAGAGAGAGGGTGGGGGAGAGAGAGAGAGGGTGGGGGGGAGAGAGAGAGGGTGGGGGGGGAGAGAGAGTGTGGGGGGGAGAGAGAGGGTGGGGGGGGGAGAGAGAGGGTGGGGGGGGAGAGAGAGAGAGGAGGAAGGGATGGGGTGAGAGGGGGAAGTGGGAGAGATGGCGGGGGGGAGAGAGAGGAAGGGAGGGATGGATGGGGTGAGAGGGGGAAGTGGGAGAGGGTGGGGAGGAGAGAGAGGGAGGGGGAAGGAAGGAAGGGGGAGGGAGAGAGGGTGGGGGGAAGGGGTGGGGAAGGGTGGGGGAGAGAGAGAGGGTGGGGGGAGAGGGTGGAGGGAGAGAGGGATGGGGTGAGAGGGGGAAGTGGGAGAGAGGGTTGGAGAGAGAGAGAGGGTGGGGGAGAGAGAGGGAAGAAGGGATGGGGTGAGAGGGGGGGAGAGAGAGGAAGGGATGGGGTGAGAGGGGAAGTGGGAGAGAGGGCGGGGGGGAGAGAGGATGGGGGGAGGGAGAGAGGGTGGGGGAAGAGAGAGAGAGGGTGGGGAGGAGAGAGGGAGGGGGAAGGAAGGGGGAGAGAGAGAGGGTGGGGGGAGAGAGGGATGGGGGGAGAGGCGGAAGTGGGAGAGAGGGTGGGGGAGAGAGAGAGAGGGTGGGGGAGAGAGAGAGAGGGTGGGGAGAGAGAGAGGGTGGGGGAGAGAGAGAGGGTGGGGGGAGAGAGAGAGGGTGGGGGGGAGAGAGAGGGTGGGGGGGAGAGAGGGTGGGGGGGGGAGGAGAGAGGGAGGGGGAAGGAAGGGGGAGAGAGAGAGGGTGGGGGGAGAGAGGGGTGGGGGGAGAGAGGGATGGGGTGAGAGGGTGGGGGGGGAGAGAGGGTGGGGGGGAGAGAGAGAGGGTGGGGGGGAGAGAGAGAGGGTGGGGGGGAGAGAGAGAGGGAGGAAGGGATGGGGTGAGAGGGGGAAGTGGGAGATGGCGGGGGGGAGAGAGAGGAAGGGAGAGATGGATGGGGTGAGAGGGGGAAGTGGGAGAGGGTGGGGGAGAGAGAGAGAGGGTGGGTGGAGAGGGAGAGAGGGTGGGTGGAGAGGAAGAGGGGGAGGGAGGGATGGGGTGAGAGGGGGAAGTGGGAGAGAGGTTGGGGGAGAGGGCGGGGGGGAGAGAGAGAGGGTGGGGGAAGGAAGGGGAGAGGGGGAGGGAGGGATAGGGCGAGAGGGGGAAGTGAGAGAGAGGGTGGAGGGAGAGGAAGGGAGGGATGGGGAGAGAGAGGGAGGGGGAGAGAGAGAGGGTGGGGGGAGAGAGAGATGGGGTGAGAGGGGGAAGTGGGAGAGAGGGTGGGGGAGGGATGGGGCGAGAGGTGGAAGTGGGGTGAGAGAGGGAGGGAGAGGGGGTCGGAGAGAGAAAATTTCATGGGGCGGGGGGGAGAGAGAGAGGGTGGGGGGGGGGAGAGAGAGAGGGAGGAAGGGATGGGGAGAGAGGGAGTAAGGGATGTGGTGAGAGGCGGAAGTGGGAGAGAGGGCGGGGGGGGAGAGAGGGTGGGGAGGAGAGAGAGGGTGGGGAGGAGAGAGAGGGAGGGGGAAGGGGAAGGGAGAGAGGGTGGGGGAGAGAGATAGGGTGGGGGGAGAGGGGGGAGAGAGAGGAAGGGGGAGGGAGGGATGGGGTGAGAGGGGGAAGTGGGAGAGGGTGGGGGAGAGAGAGAGGGCGGGGGGGAGAGAGAGGGAGGGAAGGAAGGGGGAGAGAGAGAGGGTGGGGGGAGAGGGGGAAGTTGGAGAGAGGGTGGGGGAGAGAGAGAGGGTGGGGGGAGAGGGAGAGGAAGGGATGGGGTGAGAGGGGGAAGTTGGAGAGAGGATGGGGGAGAGAGAGAGGGTGGGGGGAGAGAGAGGGTGGGGGAGAGAGAGAGAGTGGGGGGAAGAGAGTGAGGGAGGGTGGGGAGGAGAGAGAGGGAGGGGGAGGGAGGGATGGGGTGAGAGGGGGAAGTGGGGTGAGAGAGGGAGGGAGAGGGAGGGATGGGGTGAGATGGAGAGAGGGGGAGAGAGAGAGGGTGGGGGGGGAGAGAGAGAGGGTGGGGGGAGAGAGAGAGGGTGGGGGGGGGAGAGAGAGAGGGTGGGGGGGGGAGAGAGAGAGGGAGGAAGGGATGGGGAGAGAGGGAGTAAGGGATGTGGTGAGAGGCGGAAGTGGGAGAGAGTGCGGGGGGGAGAGAGAGGGTGGGGAGGAGAGAGAGGGTGGGGAGGAGAGAGAGGGAAGGGGAAGGGAGAGAGGGTGGGGGAGAGAGAGGGTGGGGGGAGAGAGAGGAAGGGGGAGGGAGGGATGGGGTGAGAGGGGGAAGTGGGAGAGGGTGGGGGAGAGAGAGAGAGGGCGGGGGGGAGAGAGAGGGAGGGGGAGGGAGAGAGGGTGGGGGGAGAGGGGGAAGTTGGAGAGAGGGTGGGGGAGAGAGAGAGGGTGGGGGGAGAGAGAGAGGGTGGGGGGAGAGGGAGAGGAAGGGATGGGGTGAGAGGGGGAAGTTGGAGAGAGGGTGGGGGGAGAGAGAGGGAGGGAGGGTGGGGAGGAGAGAGAGGGTGGGGAGGAGAGAGAGGGAGGGGGAGGGAGGGATGGGGTGAGATGGAGAGAGGGGGAGAGAGAGAGGGTGGGGAGAGAGAGAGGGTGGGGGAGAGAGAGAGAGGGTGGGGGAGAGAGAGAGAGGGTGGGGGAGAGAGAGAGGGTGGGGGAGAGAGAGAGAGGGTGGGGGAGAGAGAGAGAGGGTGGGGGAGGGATGGGGCGAGAGGTGGAAGTGGGGGGAGAGAGAGAGAGGGTGGGGGAGGGATGGGGCGAGAGGTGGAAGTGGGGTGAGAGAGGGAGGGAGAGGGGGCCGGAGAGAGAAAATTTCATGGACTAGTCTTTGAAAAATTTCATGCACTATTGAAAAATTTTATAGGGTAGTTTTGAAAAATTTCATGGACTGTATTCTAAAAAATTTCATGGGCTTATGGTCTTTGAAGAATTTTATCGACTATAGCCCATGAAATTTTTCAGACTATAGTCCATAGAATTTTCAATGACTATAGACCATGAAATTTTTCAACGAGTGTCCATGAAATTTTTCAAAGACTATGGTCCATGAAATTTTACAAAGAGCCCATGAAATTTTTCAAGGACTATAGCCCATGAAATTTTTCAAAGACTATAAGCCCATGAAATTTTTCAAAGACTATAGTCCAAGAAATTTATCAAAGACCATAGTCCATAAAATTTTTCAAAGACTATTATAGACCATGAAATTTTTCATAGTCCATGAAATTTTTCTCAGACTATAGTCCATGAAATTCTTCAAAGACTAAACTCCATGAAATTCTTCAAAGACTAAACTCCATGAAATTTTTCAAAGACTATTATAGTCCACGAAATTCTTGAAAGACTATAGCCCATGAAATTTTTCAAAGACTATGGTCCATGAAATTTTGTCAAAGACTGTGGTCCACAAAATTTTTCAAAGACTATGGAGGGACAGGGTGGAGAAGGGAGGATGAGCAGAGGGGAGAAGAGTGTGGAAGGTAATGGAGGAAAGGGAGAAAAGAAGGGAGAATTGGGCAGGATAGAGTGAAGAAGGGAGGGGCAGAGGGTGAAGGGGGTTGGAGAGGGAATAGAGAGGAGAGGAAGGGTAGGAGGAAGAGGAGAGAAGGGAGCGTAGGATGGAGAGAGGTAGATCAGTAGAGGAGGAGGGGAAAGTGAGCTTAGAAGGGATGGGAGAGAAGTGAGGAGTGTTGGAGCAGGAGAGGGGAAAGGGAGAGCGGGAGAGGAAGGTAAAGAGGAGGGGAAAGGGAGCGTAGAAGGGACGGGAGAAGTGAGGAGGGTTGGAGCGGGAGAAGGGAAAGGGAGAGGAGGAGGGGAAAGGGAGCGTAGAAGGGACGGGAGAAGTGAGGAGGGTTGGAGCGGGAGAGGAGGAGAGGGAAGGGAGCGTAGAAGGGACTGGGGGCAAAGTGAGGAGGGGCAGAGAAGAGAAGGGGTGGGAGAGGGAGTGAATGGGAAGGGAAGGAGGGAGAGGGGATGGGGGAGAAGGGAGGGTATATGGGTGAAGGGGGTAGGAGAGGGAGTGGAGAGGAGCATAGGATGGAGAGGGGGGGAAAGGGAGCGTAGGAGGGAAGGGAGAAGAAGGAAGGGCAGAACTGGGAGAGGGGAGGATGGGCAGAGGGGGGAATGGAGAAGAGAGCGGGGAGAAGGAAGGTGGAGAGGGAGAGCATGGAGAGAGAAGGGAGCGGGAGGAAGAGGGAGGGAATGGATGGGAGAAGGATGGAGGGGTGGGAGGAGGAAGGGTAGGAGGGTAGCAGGAAGAGTGATGGGTAGGGAGGGGATGGGGTGGGAGGGGACGGGGAGGCAGCAGGAGAGTGAAGGGAGGAAGAAACAGGAGTGTGCAGATGAGAGGAAGAGTGGGAGAGGAGGGTGGAAATGAGAGGGAGGGGGAGGAAGGAGCAGGATAGGGAGTGGTGAAGGGAGCGTGAGGTGTGAAGATGAAGGGGGGAGAGCTGAGAGGAGAGATGAGATGGAAGGAGGTAGCGGGAGAGGAATAGTATGAGGGAAGACATGGGAGCGGGAGAGGAAGTGTGGCAGAGAAGGGAACAGGAGAGGGATGGAGGATGAGTGGGAGAGGGGGTGGGAAAGGAGAGGGAGGGTAGGCAGGGGAGGATGGGTTTGAGAGGAGGGGAGGGTAGGAAAGAATGGGAGGACGTAGCAGGAGAGGGAGGGGAGTAGGGGAGAGTCAGGTGAGTGAGGTGGAAATGAGGAGGGATGTGGTTAGGTTAGGAGAGAAAGGAGCGGGAGAGTGGAGAAGAGGAAAGGAAAGTGCAGGAGGATGGAGGACACGGAGTAGAGAAGGGAGCGGGAGGGGAGGAGGGGACATGAAGTATGGAAGAGGAGGAGAGAAGGGAGCGGTAGAGTAAGGGTGGGAGGGGGGAAGATAGCGGGAGAGGGAGGGAGGAGAGGATGGGAGGGGGGAGGAGAGGATGGGAGGGGGGAGGGGAGATGGGTGGGGGGAGGAGGGAAGAGAATCAATAAGAAGTGATGGATGGATGAGGTAGTTGGAAGAGGATGGGTTAGAGAGGAGAGGATGTAGAGGTGAGGGAGAGGAGATGGAAGAGACCTGCGAAAACCCTAGATACATGCAAGAATAATAGTGGAATTCCAAAATAAGACATACCAAGTTTAACAAAATATAAAATATATTTTAATGTTATGAGTAATGAACAGAATAATTTAAAAAATAAGATGAAAACATACATATTTACAGAAGATGTGGAAGAGGTGGAAGGGGGAGAGAAGGGGAGAGGATGGGTGGGAGAGAAGAGAAGGGAGGGTTGGAGGAGGGTAAGCAGGAGAGGATGGGATGGATGGGAGAGGGAGGATAGGAGAGGGAGGGTGTGAAAGGAGGGTAGGTGGGAGAGGATGGGTTTGAGAGGAGAGGGTGGGAGAAGAGGGAAAAGGAGGAAAGAGTAGGCAGGTAAGGGAGGCGAGAGTAGGCAGACGGAGGGGAAAAGGATGAGAGGGGAGGGTTGGAAAAAGGGGAGAGTGGGCTGGAGGAGGGAGATTGTGAAGTGAGGGAGACAAGAGTAAGCGGAAGGAGGGGAAGTGGGAATGGAGTGAGGTGTGTTACCTCTTGAGCGAGAACTCCTCTGCCGATGAGTGAATGATTCTTTCCTCCCTGCAAGGTAGGGAGCTCCCTCGTTGAGCGAGGACTCCTCTGGTGGAAGAGGAGAAGGGGTGCACCTATCGACGGTTCGAGGAGGAAGACGACGAGAAGACTGGGATGAAGATTATAACATATAAATTATGTAATTTCCATAAAACAATTTGAAGAATAAAAAATTCTAAGTCAAGTTTTGTGCTTTTATTTTAACAATAAAAACAACCTACTTAGGAGGAGGAAGACGACGAGAAAACTGGGATGAAGATTATAACATAAAAATTATGTAATTTCCATAAAACAATTTGAAGAAAATTACATCATGGTATAAAAAGTGATACAAAAACAATTTGAAGAAAATCATAACATATAACAAAAATAAAGACACTACAACACTACATGAGTACATCCATTCCGAATCATAACATATCATATAATATAAAAAATAGAATATGAGAAATAATGAAAATTACAAAACTGGATTCATGATACACTACAAATTACACTCAGGTAATTATACTTTTTGATTATTTAAACAGTTAAAAATATCCAATGAACTATATTTCCTATACGCATCATTCTATTTAAAGGGGAGTGAAATTGATAATTGGCCCTGCAATATTTTATAAAAAATAGATTATTCTTTCGAGCATTCTGCTTGGGTGCATGAAAATCTATCTTACTTAATAGTGCAGGGGCATTATAGTGGGACATAACAATGTTTTTTTAAACTGGAAAAGTCAAATCTTTCACGTCGAGAATCCAAGGTAGGAATACTAAAAAGTTCCTGTAGTTCCCTATAATTAACTTCTTCAGACGGGATATTTAATTTATAAGCTAATATTCTCAAGAATCTATGCTGCACTCTTTCCATTCTGTTAATATGTATATCATAATGTGGTGACCTAATGGTGGAAGCAAATTCAAGATTAGATCGAACTAAGGAAAAATACAAAATTTTATGGCTGAAAATTTCGAAATTTATTAGTATTTCTACGGATGAACCGAAGCATTTGATAGAATTTGCTAATAACATGTTCAATATGTGGAACAAAAGTAAGTTCAACATCCAAAAAAACACCAAGATCTCGAACAGTGGTAACTGTAGGTATAATCTCACCATGAATATTATAAACAGAAGTATAATTAATTTTGCTTCTGGAATAATTAATATAAGAACACTTTTTAGTGTTAATATGCAAACCATTCTCAGATAAAAATGCACTTAAGTGATTAATATCATCTTGTAACAAACCACAATCATCTATACTAGTAATAGCTTTATAAAGTTTGATATCATCTGCAAACAACAATATATTAGAATTCTTAATACTATCAACATTATGCCATTTTTATTAGTTAGTACTAGTAGGGCAGCCCCGTATCTCCGATCCTCAATGCGATTTAAATAAACTAATGGTTTAGTGAAATAACTGTTATTGAATAATTAATGAAATATAAATGAAATTTAAAGTATTAAAACAGAAGAGATTTTTATCTCACCTTAATATAAAGAGTAAGAGAAGAACCTATAATCCTACCAAATTTCAAGTTTCTAGCACATCATCTACAGATGTTAACAATAATTTGTAAACAAATGCTGACAGACCTCAATTTAACCATTTAAAAATATTATAGCAACAATTGAAACAAAATAAAAAACAAATTAATTGCACAATTGAAAATAAAACAATTCGCTGGGAACTTGTTTGTTATACACATGTTATTGACACAGCTAGAAAAGCTTCCCATATGCAGTAAACAGACTAATTATCCGTAAATATTTACGTTGCTATGCTTCATTAATTTCGATGTGAATAATGCTTTTCTTTCATCCATTTGAAGGTTTAATTGGCGTTAAATGAATCGGAGGCAACAATGAAAGTCTCCTTGGCAGCTGGCTGCTAGTGTTTAATAAAATTTATATTTCGGAGATGGTACGTCGGAGAAAATAAACTTTATGAACAAAATAAACGTCCTGATAAAGAGTATTTACAAAAACTTAATGAATTGGTCAAAACAGGATTTTAACATGAAAACTTTGTGTTTTCAGCAGTGAAAAACAGTAAAGTTACCGATTTCGCCAAATTACGTACTTTTAAATGGATTAAATGGAAAAATTAAAAAATTTGGATTCTCTTCCTGCTACACCAGATGATCCTGCACTTACGTTTATGATCTAGTACACCAAGAAACAGTTACATGTAAAAATTTATGAATTATGTAGCACCTTCTAAATTTGTATCAACGAAATTCATTATATGAAGTTAACATTACTTGATGACGAACCACCACTGTATATAACATGATAATTTATGAGAAAAATTAAACAGATTTGAATTAGCTAATTTATTGTCCTGTCAATTTATATTCCTAAAATAGTAGTTAGTATAATGTTGGTTATTTTAACGAGTTCAAACAAATAATTGCTAAAGCTGAACCTATTTGGAATCTATAGCAGAAGAGGAAGTCGATTACAGTAATTGAATATTAATTTAATTAATTTATTGCCGCATGCATTGAATACTTTTGTTATCATTTCTGATATCATTTATTATTATTATTATTAAAATGTAATTCATTTCACAACCATTAATATCTCATATTATGAGGATGAGGGATATACGAAAAATATATAAATAAAACCTTTTCATTTCGCTTTCTTAAAATTTAACCAATCGCGTTCCGAGTTTGAAGCTCGATTGCAACTAATGAAAAATATGCTATGTCATTGAAGTGGAAGAAAATAAAACTTTTTTAAATAAAACTATTAATCAAAACGGCTTAAATAACTTATCACACCACCGTACCCTTTTTCATTTAAAATACGTTCTGTATTTGTTGAGTTATAGAAGCATGGAAGCTGAACCACATTATGCCATTATCATTAGCTTACCCTGTCGAGAAGTACCTACAGTAACTGAAATTGTTTTATTAATTATTATTATTAATCGCAAATGGACAGAATCTCAAAAATTTATACGTATTTATTTAAAGACGACCCTTTAACAACACAATGTTAACGATTTTTATTTTCATCTGCAATCCTGAAACAAAATACCGGCTGGTTAAATATTTAATAAAATTCATATTTCGGAGATGGTACGTCGGAGAAAATAAACATCTTGAACAAAATAAACACCTTGATAAGAGTATTTACGAAAACAATGAATTGGTCCAAACACTGGATTTTAACACGAAAACTTTGTGTTTTGAGCAGTGAAAAACAGTAAAGTAACTGATTTCGCCAAATTACGTATTTTTAAACCAATTAAACGGAAAATTAAAAAAATTTGGATTCTCTTCCTGCTACACCAGATGATCCTGCACTTACATTTACGATCTAGTACACCAGGAAACAGTTCCATGTAAAAATTTATGAATTATGTAGAACCTTCCAAATTTGTATCAATGAAATTCATTATATGAAGTTAACATTACTTGATGACGAACCACCACTGTATATAACATGATAATTTATGAGAAAAATTAAACAGATTTGAATTAGCTAATTTGTCCTGTCAATTTATATTCCTAAAATAGAAGTCAGGATAATGTTGATTATTTTAATGAGTTCAAACAAATAACCTGCTAAAGCTGAACCTATTTGTAATCTATAACAAAAAAGGAAGTCGATTACAGTAATTGAATATCAATGTAATTAATGTATTGAATATTTTTGTTATCATTTCCGATATTAACATTTATTATTATGACCTATGATCGAATAGCCCAGACGAAGTTCGCTTTCTTTGAAAAACAATCTGAATGCATGGAAATTTCTTTTATAAAAACGCTATAAATGAAATTCACATGTGCACTTATCATTGTGTTTCTGTATTAAACAATTATTTGACAACAAATGACTTTACTTTCAAAAATTAATAAACGAGTTAAATGATGTCAAACCATTTCTCAAAAACCATTATATTGAAGAAAGGTTCCCTAACAATGCTGTTGAATATAATTGTTGATCTTGGGCCATGCTTCCGTGTGTACGAGCAAATCGAAAATCAAAGCACGAGGTTAATTTTCTGTCACGAATTGGGGCTGAAGCCATGAACCCGAACCAAAAGGGCAACCCATGGGATGATGTCATCGAGACTGCTTCGTAACGAAGGGGAGGCACGTGTCTCCCCTCCCCTCGCCACGTAGTCCATGCAGCTTGGCCTTAAGCTTTGCACAGGTTTCTAAAGTCGATCTGGTAGGCTAGTGGGAGTGCAGATGTCTACCAATACAAGGTAAGGGGGTTCGAACCCCGATGTCAGCAGGAGCGTTCGCTGGAGAATGATAAATTTTTTTCCCAAATGTACCGATTTACTTTGTCGCGGTGCAAAAATTTACCTCGGCACTGTTCTACTAGTTTGATGCTAAGTTAGATCAGATATCAGTGATAAGCAAGTTCTGAAGGTGTAAACAATGATATGATAGAACACCACCTTGACCATTTCATTCATTATCTTATTTGCAGTTGAACCTCAAAAACAACAATCTACTGTGAAAGCAGAAAAACCATTGTGTTAATTCATAACTACCCAGATATATTACTTTTGGTGGTAGAGTAGTACTTCTGTACTACCCCCGATTATTTTTGTACTACTTTTTGCATCTTTTGGAGAACAGTAGAAACTGCTCACTACTTCGTGGTTTATCGACGATGGAGATCAATCTTCAGAGCAAATATATCTTTATTTCAGAGAAAAATCAATACTTAACATGCCCATTTCAGCCCGTATGTAACACTAGAGCTTAATTAAAATATGAGAGATCTACCTTAAAACTACCCCATGTTGGAATTTTGTTTCTTGATCTCATGGTGATCTCTTCTTCCTCCTATGTTTCATGTCCCAAGGAAAAATTTTGGGGGCTGAATAATATTATTAATTTTTCAAAGGCATTTGATAATAATGTGTTTTTGATTTCTACATTTGATATAAGCAATCTTCCAAGAGGCATAACAAAAAATTTGTCCCTACTTGATTAATAGAAGTCGAGATAAGATGTTTTATTTTTGAAGCGAGATAAAAACATAGACTGCAGAACTTTTTAGTTTCCCTAACTTTTAACAATCTTCCGGTATTTTTAGAAAATTTACCTATGCATTATCAGATTCAGCATGAAATTTACTACGCAAAGCATCATACAGCACCCTCCCAAAGAATAAAGTATAACAAGGGCGGTCGATGTATGCAAGCACTGCTTGCCTCCTTGAAACAACAAAGCAACAAACTTCTTTAATTACTTAATATAACTTTCTCCTTCAGGAAAGAATTCCGAAACAAAGACATTATAGGAGAGAAATTGACAATCACAAAAAACACTTTCGTAAAAAAAATGCACCTTCTGAAAAATTATTCGTTTTCAGAAAAAACTCTAACAGAAATATTAGAACGCGGTGAAACAACAAAGCAACAAACTTTTTTAATTACTTAAAATAACTCTCTCCTTCGGGAAAGAATTCAGAAAGAAAGTTGCTATAGGAGAGAAATTGACAATCAGAAAATACACCTTCGTAATAAAGAATTCACCTTCTGAAAAATTATTCGTCTGCAGAAAAAACTCCAAAATTTAGCCATCTAAAAGATATGTTAGGATGCGGGAAAAATTTCTATCTTAAAAAATATTTTCCTCCTAAAAGAAAATCGCAATTCACAATCGGAAAAACAGTCTCTGAAAACTTAAGAAGGGGAGGATTTATTGCGATTATAAAGTTCTAATGCATATAGATAAGAAGAAATATATACGTCCACCTACTATGCTACACACGATATGGTTAAGTCAATCAGAAGACAATACACATTGAACGCAACATTGTAGCAGTGGAAAATTACCCAGCTTGTTAACCAAAATTTTCAAATCCAATTACAACTGATTAGTGCAGTGAACCAAATGTTTAGTAGGATTACGGTCCTTTGAATTACTAATCTATAAATTAATGGTTTCTATTCTGTATTATTTAATAAATACAATTATTTTATATGTGGGTACATTTTTCGTTGACACCCTGTACACACATGTTCTGATTTTTAGCTGAATTTTTCTTTCCTTCGTGACATCTTTTTAAACTATTAAATATTAGACACTAAACAATATTTTATTTTCTTCAAATCCATCATCTTTCGGATTGACTTCGACTCAAGGGATCTGAAAAATATCTTCGCCTTTCGACAAACATATCTCGCTTTTATAAATACCTTGAAGAATATCGCTGCTGGAAATAAGATAAATTTTAAAATCGGCGTAATAAAAATGCTTTTAATTTTAAAATCAGCCAAACGAAATGTTAAATCGAAAACAACCTCATACTTTATACAAGGTTTGCGTGTGTGTATTAAAGAAAATTAGATACCGCTTCCACGTACTCTACGCTGCAGTGCAACCATTTAAATTTCGCGGCACACTTTTGACCTAAATTTCAGTCTTACCACCTTGAAATCACAAAAATCAAAGAAAATAAATCCCTTCTCGACACACTACATAATTTATGTTTTTCAAATCGTCCACATTACGGTGTAATTGATGATAAACATAGCACATTCTCACACTTTACGGGAAGTTTCATTTCTGTGTTAGCTTGAGAATGATAAATTTTTTCCCAAATGTACCGATTTACTTTGTCACGGTGCAGCAATTTAACTCGGCACTGCTCTTCTAGTTTGATACTAAGTTAGATCTGATATCAGTGATAAGCAAGTTCAGAAGCTATGAACAATGATATGATAGAACATAACCACCTTGACCATTTCATTCATTATCTTATTTCCAGTCGAACCTCAAAAACTACAGTCCACTGGGAAAGCAAAAAATCCATCGTGACTGAGAAGGACTTCTTGGAGAAGGGTACAACGATTAACTCAGAGTGGTACGTGGAAACGTTAACGAAACTGAAACACCACACCCATAGAGCTCGTCCTAACCGAAACATGAATGAGGTCCTTCTCCATCACAACAATGCCTGACTTCACACCAGCCTGCGTACACGTGAGGCAATCGCAGCCATGGGATGGACTGTTCTTCCCAATCCTGCTTACAGCCCGGATCTGGCACCCTCCGACTTCCACCTGTTTGGCTCTCTGAAGAGTGCACTACGTGGACGAAGATGAAGATGAAGTGAAGCAAAGTGTTTGCGATGCGCTCCTAAGTCATGACAAGGAGTTTTACAACATCGGTATACAGCGCCTTGTTAAATGATGGCAAAAGTGTATTGCAGTGGACGGAGACTGCAAATAATAGCCTCATGTTTGTGAAAGATGTATAAATCTTCCCTGTAAATTTCATTGTGATTGGAATTATAATTTCTGAAAAAAAAATTTGGAGGCATTACTTTTGTACCGACACTCGTGTGTATGTGTGTGTGTGTGTATACACACATACACACACTAACGTAATTGCCCATCAAATATGATGGGAGTGTGTTAAGTAAGTATTAAATTAAAATAAAATAAAAATTAATGACAGCACTTTTGACGTGCACTAAAATCCAAAAAATAAATATAAAATCCACATAATCGAACGTTCCAGAAAGTAATAATAGTCATGGACATATAAAAGTTGCTTGACAAAGATATATGTTAATGAATATTTAAATGTTAAATAATTCTATAATAATTTTGTTACATAAATATAAATGACCTTATCCACAATAATCGTTACTCAGATTGTAATGAACTCTCAATCTTTTCTGTCTATCCTGTTCCGTCTCTCTTCTCCTAGCTTATGCAATATTTCCATTTGGCAAGGTCTCCAGTGAGTTTGCGCTCCTCTGTTAAGTTTTGTGATTATATCATGATGCTTTCCTGAAAATTTCATCAAATTCGGTTTAGTCGTTTGCGAGATTTTAAGCTTCAAAATCATTACACACAAAGTAACACCGTCTTTTATATTAGTTTAGATGTTTATTAAAGCTGTCTTAACTTGGATACAAATTTGTTTTATATATTACCAGTAATTTATTTTATAATTATAATTAATTTTATAATTTGGCATTCATCTATTTTAGTTTCTCTCTGAAGGAGAATTGTTTTCTGATGGTGACATTTTTCCAAAGGCGAGTGTTTTTCAGATAGATTTTAAAACTTGATATTGGGTCAATTTCTGCACTTCTGCACTCCCTCAATTAAAATTATGAGGAAAGACGGTGCCAATTCTGTATGCAGCTGTCTTACAATTAGATCATAGATGTGCAAACTGGGAGGCACGCCCCCCCCCATCCCCAGAGAGGGCATGAACGATTTGCCGGGGGGCACAAATCGCTACATACAGCAGCTAAAAAGTATACACATTGTTTTGAATGCATTCTCTACTCAAGAGATTAAAAAGAACTACATTGTAGAACCTAGCTTCTTGCACACATAATTATAGGTCTATTTTATCGAGGCGAGTGTATTTTCCTGCTGGGAATGCTCTGGCCTCAGTTACAAACAGTCTATCTACGCGAGTGCATTTTCCTGTATATGTATTCTTCAACCATTTGGTATATTTACTAGAATAAGTATCATTATTTTTGCCCTGAATATGGATAAATGGAATGTGAAGTGTGATGCAAAACGTGGTGCTGCTGCTGAAGGCTCATCTGAGGACTACGCTACCGAAAATAAAATTCAAAAGGTATGTGACAAACAAGTACCTGACGAGACAAGGAAAGTAAGAGGATACTCAAATCGTAAAATAAGAAAATACAGAGAAGAATTTATTAAATTTGGATTGAGGTTAACGATGAGCAGAGACCCCAGTGCATCATTTGTTCTGAGGTTTTGGCTAACGATAGCATGAAACCACAGAAACTATCTCATCATTCGATCAGTAGGCATAAAGAGCATATGAATAAAGATATTGCTTTCTTTAAACGCCATGAACAAGCAATGAAAACAAGTGTAAATGCAATTAGCCAGTATATAACACTATCATCAAAGGCTCGGAGGGCATCTTTCGAAGTTTCTCATATTATAGCAAACACAATGAAGGCTTATAATATTGGAGAAACAGTTATACTTCCGGCTGCAATAAAAATGTATAAAATCATGCATGGTAACTCTTATGCTGAAACTTTAAAGACCATACCTTTGTTGCGTGATACCGTTAAAAGGCATATTGTTGACATATCAAATAACATTAAAGCGCAAATTTTGGTGCGAATTCAACAAAGTGCAAAATTTGCAATCCAGTTGGATGAAAGTACTGATATCGCAAACATGGCACAAATGCTAGTTTTTGTCAGATACTGCCACTAGGGTAAAATCTTTGAAGATATGTTGTTCTGCAAATTACTTGATGAACATGCCACAGGAGAAAACATATTTCAACTCTTAGATGATTTTTTTAATGAAAATAATCTGCTCTGGTCCAAATGTGTAGGTGTGTGCACAGATGGTGCAGCTGCAATGTGGGGTAATAGAAAGGGTTTAAGAGCTAAAGTATTCAATATCGCTCCTCATGGGAAGTTCACGCACTGTATTATTCACCGTCAAGCTCTCGTTGCAAAGAAACTACCGACCGAATTGGATGAAGTTATTCAAGATGTGATAAAATAGTTAATTATGTGAAAACTAGACCTTTACAGTACAGATTATTTAGCATTTTTTGTAATGAAATGGGCTAGCAATATGATAACCTTCTTTTGCATAACGAAGTCAGATGGCTTTCCTGAGGAAAGATTCTTCATCGTATTTTTGAGCTTAAGGATGAACTTCAACTTTTCCTTTTGGAGCATAAGAAAACTGACTGAAAAATTCCACAGTGAGAAATTGCTCTTATTTCTGTGCTATCTTTCCGATATTTTCAAAAAAATAAATGACTTGAATTCATCATTACAAGGAAGGAATACTAACATTTTACTAATGGGTGACAGGATATATGCATTTTTATCAATGCTTACTACAGTAAAACCTCGATTATCCATCCCTCGATTAACCGGACCCCGCTTTAACCGGCCGGTTGGCCGTGATGATGTTTTCATCAACGGCGCCCCGTTGTGTTATTTTTTCGGGCTAATTTGAAAATAAATGGAATTAAACATTTTGCCTTCTGGTATTATATGTAATTTTTTAAAAATGGTAATTGAATTTTAGACTACATTCGTGTCAATAAAGCTTCCGGTAAGATAATTTTCATAAATATATGGCGCATTAGTAGATAGTAAGGAAGCATGGAATCCGATGAATCTGTTACTCATTTTAATTTGAAGTCGTAATGGGATATCTGAGAAGAAAGCGACAGTGTAGCAGGGAAAATGAATACGCCCACTGAGATTTGTTGTGTTTCATTGCTACAATGTTGCTTACGCTCACAGTCAAAGTGATGAATCGGTCCGAGAGGTGCTGTTTATCTTCTATGTTTATCTGATGAAAGGTGATATGGCCTTGTTGCAAAGCAAATGAAAATTGACAGTTTCTTTAAGCCTGCTTCACATTCCCAGTGCATATCGCAAGAACTTGAGGACCCTCAGCCGTCAACTTCAAAAGACATAACCTCATCAGAGACTCTTTCGTGGATTTCGGTGCTCAACAAGTAATTTTCATACCACTCCCGATTCGCATTCACTCTCGGATAGCGATTCTGATTGATTGGTAAGTTCATTTTTTATACATTGCTTTTATAAGCCGCGACTTTGAAAGAGATTTCCTGCCATGCACCATGGAAAATGCAATTTCATTTCTGAATTTTTTTCGTATTTACAATGACTTTGTCTCAAAAGTGAATATTTTGATGGCTGAATTGATATTTTTCCCTATTGCTGTGTTGAAAGTTTCAGAGAGTTAGAAAATGAAATGTTGATAGCGGCAAATAATCAGCAGTTTATACGTAAAAAATTACGAATTTTATGTGAAAAGGAATCAGATGTATGCGTTATGTTGAAGTAACACTAGCAAATAAGCTGATAAAGTCGTCATAATTATTAAATAATCGTTCCAGCGTAAAATAAAAATTTTTTGGTGTCATTTCCATTAAGGCGGTCAATATCGATTTCCCCCTGGATTAACCGGATTCTCGGATTATCCGGCCGACCCTCCGCCCTATATAGGCCGGTTAATCGAGGTTTTACTGTATGTGAAAACATAAATACGAAGAAGGGTCTTGTGACATGTTTCCTTGTCTCAGCAAATTAATTGAAAATTCCAAGATTAATAGAAGAGAGATTCATACTGTCATATTAACACCTTGAAATTTTACATAATAATATTTCAGAAAAGTTCCTTGACATTCAAACAGAAGATCTTAATTGGATCAGAAATCCTTTCAATGTGAATTTTAAAACTTCCCAAGTTGCAATTGCCGATCAAGAGAAGTTAATGATTTAGCAAATGATTCTCTTTTAAAAATTAAATTTGAAAAGAAAACTCTTGCAGAGCTTTGGATATCAGGAAGAGAAGAATATCAAGATATTTCTAAAAAGGCTATAGATGTGCTTTTACCATCTGTGTCAACATATCTTTGTGAAGCAACATTGTCAAAATTAACGTTATTGCCGAACAAACAACATTCACGCTTGAATGTGGAACCAGAACTCCGAGTAGCTGTGTTTGAAACTGCACCCATGATGGATGTACTTGCAGCTGGTAAACAGGCTCATCAGTCTCATTAAGTAAGTACTTTGTTACTCATCTATTAAGTTTTATATATATAATATACTAGCAGAACTGCCCGTTGAGTTTCAATGGATTTAGTGAATCTAAAACTTCGACCGTGTAACATGTAAACATAGTAAGAATATGATAGTACACAGTTTTACCGTCGAATAAAGCAAAAATGAAGAAAACCTGTTCGCAATTACTTATTTAGATGAATGAAAGAAGAAAATCTTGCACTCTGAAAAATCGAAAATTACGTGTAAACTTATAGGAAAATACTTATTGAATTAAGCACTCCCCCTCCCCCAAATTTGTTAACGCCATATAGCTTATGTTATCCGCAGGATAAAATCATTTACCTATGTGAAGTTTTGTGACGATACCTTCAAAGGTTTGAAAATCACAGTTTGTGGAAAATCTAAGTCTAATTATTTAAGATACTTACGTAGTTTTAAAAACAGTTTGCTTTGGAGAACTCTATGCCACACTTTGTTTCTTTCTTCGCAATTTTTATCTCCATATAGCCTATGTTACCCACAGGGTAAAATTATATACCTATGCGAAGTTTGTGACGATTACTTCAAAACAAAAACTGTAAGTAAAACCAGCAAGACCACAATAATCAACAAAAAATACATGAACAAAGGAACTTACGAAATGATTTAATTTAACTAAAGACAAAAAGTAAATAGAGAACGTCTAGGAATCAAAGAGTGAATATTACCCTCAGACTGTTAGCTCGATTCTCTCATCCATGCTCATCCACAAGTTCTCATGAGTTCTGATACAAGAAAATTGTTTACATCAACAATACTTTGGAAACAAACGATTTATCCAATCACAATTTGTGGAAAATCTACGTCTAATTATTTAAGTTACTTAGGTAGTTTTAAAAACATCTTGCTTTGCAGAACTCTATGCCACACAAAAATATCATTAAAAACTATCATTATAATAAAAAGCAGTTCTCTGTCTATAACGCTAACTTAAACACTAATAACTGGAGAAGTAATGAAGATAGAAACTCGAAATTTGGCAAGGATGCTTGATTAACACTTTTTCAGATGATGACAAATTTAAATCGAGAAAAAATTCCTTGGTTCGACTTCAATGGAGGCATTTCCATTTCCCATTACTTAACATGTAAAACGTGATTTCTCGACGTGCAGGTTTTTATTCATTTGGAAATTAAAATTATAAGGAATTAACCTACGACCTTCGGATTAGAACCATTTTGAAGAAAAAATTATAAAGTTTGTTATTCTGTTCATCTTTTTTCGCCCACAGTTCGAAATATCCCATGTTAAACGTTTAATTTACATATTTTATGGAAATCTTGCCATTTTAACGGAATGTTGCCATGGTGACTAATTATATTGTTACACCTGAAAATCCTATTGTTAAATCAATCCTTATGGGTGTAAGCGTGCTTTGAATGTTTTAAATACGAGATAGGGAGGGGGAGAGAGGGATTGTAATGGAGGGGGAGAGAGGGAGGGAGGGAGGGAGAGGAAAGGAGGGAGAGGGAGGGGGGGAGGGAGAGAGAGGCAGGGGGGGAGGGAGAGAGAGGGAGGGGGGGAGGGAGAGAGAGGGAGGGGGGGAGGGAGAGAGAGGGAGGGGGGGAGGGAGAGAGAGGGAGGGGGGGAGGGAGAGAGAGGGAGGGAGGGAGAGGGAGGGAGGGAGGGAGAGGGAGGGAGGGAGAGGGAGGGAGGGAGGGAGAGAGAGAGAGAGAGGGAGGGAGGGAGAGAGAGGGAGGGAGAGAGGGAGGAAGGGAGGGAGGGAGGGAGGGAGGGAGAGAGGGAGGGAGGGAGGGAGAGAGAGAGGGAGGGAGAGAGAGGGAGGGAGGGAGAGAGAGGGAGGGAGGGAGAGAGAGGGAGGGAGGGAGAGAGAGGGAGGGAGAGAGAGGGAGGGAGGGAGGGAGAGAGAGGGAGGGAGGGAGAGAGAGGGAGGGAGGGAGAGAGAGGGAGGGAGAGAGAGGGAGGGAGAGAGAGGGAGGGAGAGAGAGGGAGGGAGAGAGAGGGAGGGAGATATTCCGTCATATTGACGGGCAATTACGCTAGTTTATTAATAATATTTCAATTATTATAATCAACAAATATTAGGTTGTCGTGTAAAAAAAGAAAAATCGCACACAGAAATTGAAAAACGATATTACGTTAAAAATTTTCCAATATAAATGCATTGGACTCTCACTTTCGGTGACAATGGGAGTTGTCATGGTAGCTTATAATGGGTATAGTAATAAAACTGATAAAAATCACATATTTTATTGATTCTAACTGCATTTTTATGCGAATTCGATCAGGATTCGGATTCTTTCTTCAATAAAAATAAACTTTGTTCTTTTCTTCATAGAACCATACAAGTCTCAAATTCGTACCATGTTTCTAAGTAATTTTAAAATTCAAATGAAAAATGTGCTGCACTCATCCCTATGTTATTCAAATGAAAAAATAAAATATTTTTTTAAAATTAGACAGGTTAATCAAATCGATATAAAAACCTTACTACACCACCGTACTCGTTATTCCGGTTAAAATGATATCTTTCTCTTGTTTCTACATGCTGTAGTTGCTGAGCTATAAAAAGACATACAAACACTTTATTTTATAGATATACAGGCAGTCCTCGACTTTCGTACATAATGCATTCCTGAAAATGTGTCCGAAAGTCGAACATAGATTTACATGTTATAGGGGGGTTCCGTTCCCAGAGAGCCAAAAAATATTATAAAATCTGTAATTATGATATAAATGTTTAGTTTTCTTGTGCAGGGGCCTTTTAGACACAATCGCCGATTTTATAATATAGCGAGATAGGGCAAAATGCAATAAAATATTTAAATAATTGCACAAATAAACACTGCTGTACGGACAAAGATGGCAACGTGGTAGAAACTGGTGGCCTGGTGGCTGGCAACCAGCACCACTCGAAATATTCGTTCGTCATTTAGCTGACGTGCGAAAGACTGATCGGCACACAAAAGGCAGTTCAGGGATGTCAATCTATGCTATCTTGGGTTCTTGTTCCCTTGTATTATCCTAAAGTTATCACACACACAATGTAATTGATTATTATCTTTTTATAATTTATCGTTATTTGTTTTTCATTCTTTTTTATTACTGTTAGAGTTACATTTATTCGTACTGTTTGTAACACAGTGCTTCCATCCTTACCATAATCTAGTCGTTGACTGTAGTTATTATAGCTTGGTATTAAGTTCCCTTTTTCTTGTTTATGTCTATTTATTTTTTTGTATTTTTGGTGAAATTATCTTTGTTTATGGCAGTGTCTTTTCTGGAAGAGGTGGAAGACCAGCTGTTGCTGAACCCCAATACCGTTTTACAGGCTATGAGTTGGATAATAAATTACTTTGTGATTAATGAAACTTATTCTGTGATTTGTGATTACAATGTGATTACCAGCTGTAAATAAATATTATTATTATTAATGTGCGAGTTGTACGAATATCGAACGCAAGAAAGTCGAGGACCACCTGAATTGCACATACGAAATCCCTCTTTTTTCATCAAAGCATTTGGTATTTTCATAGTACAGTGTGTGTTTTTCACTTGTAAGTAAGCAGGCGAGCAGATTCTAAATTCATTGAGAGTGAGTGGTTCCGGTGATGACAGTGCATCGAGCGGAATTCCACAAACGATTTTATCATTTTAAACTGTCGTGTGAGTACATTTAATAATGCTATGTACCCTGTTAATGACATTATTTGTAATTTGTTAGAAACACAGTTTTGTAGATGGAAGGATGAAGACAAAAAAGACGTTTTAAATTGTGGATGACCTACATACATACTTGATATTTGCCTCAAAAAGGAAATTAAGAAAAGTGGAAAATCTTACCAAATTAGTTTTTAAAAATCTTGGTTTACAGACTTTATATGGTTATGCAGCAGTAGCCGAAATTTGCAGAAATTATTTTGTTAGCCTTGCCTTCTATTTAGTACTAAAAGTAAGGTTTGGAATAAACAGGGATTTGGAGATTTTCAAAATATAACTCATTCTCTACACAAACACGAAGAATCTGCGGAACATTTAAAATGCAAATTACATTTAAAAACTTTTGAAAAAGGCAGAAATACTATTGCTGATGCTCTCACGGAAAATGTGAGACTGTTGACTCACCAATTTAATGAAAATGTCCGTTTAAATCTACAATTCCTGCAACTAATGACTGATGTAGTGTTATATTTGAGTAAGCAAGAACTTGCGTTTAGGGGACACAACAAAACCACTTCTTCCTTAAATCGTGGAAATTTTAAGGAACTGTTGGTTTTGTTAATATCCAGAAGTTTTTTAGAAATTCAAAACCATTACAGCAAAATTAATACTGTTTTCAGTGGTAATTCAAAAACAATACAAAATGAACTAATTGAATGCATTTCGGAGTACATACAAGACCATGTGAAAATGGAAATTAACAATATAGCATTTTTTTTATTCAAGTTGATGATACCACAGATATATTTCAGAAGTCACAATGCTCTGTCATTATTACGTACGTGAATTCAGATGGTACACTGGTTGAACGGTTTTTAGGATTTTACGATGTTAGTGCTGGTAGATCTTCTGAAAATTTGTTTGATCTGCTAGACGGCATTTTAAAAGAATTTTGCTATGAAAATAAATTAGTTGCGCAGTGCTATGATGGTGCAAGTGTAATGTCCAGACATTTAAATGGTCTTCAAAAGAGAAAGACAGGCGCCTCAAGTTCTTTTTGTACATTGTATGGTCCATCGCCTAAACTTGGTACTACAGCCAAGTTTTAAGAAAATATCTAAGTGTCGTATATTTTTTTGCAACGGTTAGTGGAATTCCTTCGTTTTTCCATCACTCGGCAAAATGAACGCAAACAATTGAATCCTGAATCCGTGGCCGCTAGACGAATTCCAACTGTGGCTGAAACTCGCTGGTTGTCCAATTCCAGACTTCTTCGGGTCTGTATTGAAGATTGGATCAAACTAAAACATGTGTTCGAATTAATTATGAACGATGAAGCATCAGACGAGAAATCTATTCGTATGTGTAAAGGATTTCTAAATGACATGAATAATTTTGAATTCATGTTTTTGGCCATCGTGTTCAATGATATTTTTGCTTTGACTGATGTTCTTTTCGACGTTCTGCAGAAAAAATCTTTAGACATTAATTATTGTGCCACTAAGGTAAAGATAACTTGCGACTTGATAAATAATAAAAGAAACAAACAGCATTTTTCTATATTGTTTGAGAAAAGTAAAAGATTGACGAGCATAACTCTGCGAAGAGTTCATGCTGCTTCATCAGAGGATGAGGTTTTTC
Organism: Uropetala carovei; assembly: GCA_036926305.1. NCBI lineage: Eukaryota > Metazoa > Arthropoda > Insecta > Odonata > Petaluridae > Uropetala > Uropetala carovei. The sequence goes on from JAXCHB010000164.1 coordinate 2,317,025, forward strand.
TTAATTGCAGAATTTTATATAACGAAATTTTGGACAACATTCTGATGGAAATGCAAATAAGATTTCAAGACTGTAACAGACTGCAATTTCTTAGCCTTGCTGATGCAAGAAAATTTGAAGATTATGCTAAAGATTTTCCTTCTACAGCTCTTCAAAATTTACAGCAATCCTACCCACAGATATTAACCAAAATTCAACGTGTGAAGTACGAACTTTGTCTCTTGTATGCTGATGAATCTTACAGAAACTTAACAACAGAAAAAATTCTTAAGATACTGCAAGAAGATAAGGATATTTTTAAGGAAACTTATAAACTGTTCTGCTTAGTTCTGATCATACCTTCTACAAGCATTTCTGTTGAGAGAAGCTTCTCCTGTCTGAAGAGACTGAAAACTTACACAAGAAACATGAAATCACAAGGGCGACTTTCATCACTAGCCAACATTTCTGTACAGAAGGAACTATTATCCAATCTCATCGATAAATCTGCTGCTCTGAAAGACAGGAGGATCGACTTAATATACAAGAAATAGGGTGAGTTGTGAAAAACATTTACATATTTGCACGTATTGTAGCATTAGTAAAATTTTAGTTTGTAAGCATTGGGGGCATTAACATAAGTACGCATGTATGTTGGCAGTGATGAGCTGAAGCTAGCTCGGTCCGGCTCGCAGAAGCCGTTTGTTATTTTTTTCTGGAATTTGCAAGCCGGTTGTTAAACTTTTAGAAAATTTATTGATTTTGTCCTTTCAAGTATATTTTGCTGACATTCAATTACCAGCAATGTATGAAATAGAATATATTACGAACTGAACACCTGTTAAGCTAGTGCAGGGGTCGGCAACCCGCTGCTTGTGAGCCGCATGCGGCTCTTTGAGGAATGACCTGTGGCTCCCGACGCCCACTCTCCCGCTTAAAGCGCACCAGACGACATTGACAGTCTCAATATTGATAATAATATAATCGTTTTCAATAAAAGGATCCAGTATGGGCTGTTGAGTAAAAATTTCATTTTCAACTTTCTCATTTTCATTTAGTCCTACATTCATTTTCTGCAAGAATATCTTTATTTGCTTAATTTAATGTTTATTTATATTTTCATTGAATAAAAAAAATGTGAAATATTCTTTTGTTTCTCAAGTTTTTTTATGAATTATCTCCAAAACATCATTTTATGGGTGTGTGTGTGCAGCTTTTAAATAAATAGATGTCATTAAATATGGCTTGACGGTATTTAATACATATTTTTTCATTATACATGCGCTGCGGCTCATGTTAGATTTTATGCAAATTTTGAAAAAATGGCTCTTCTTGTCAAAAAAGTTGCCGACCCCTGATCTAGCGGAACGGTATTACTAGGGTAACCAGACATCCCGTTTCTACAGGACTTGTCCCATTTGCATTTTGCCCCGGTGTCCCGAGAAGGATTGTCGGGACATAGGGATGTCCCGTATTTTAATATTTCAGGCATCTTATGAATAAATATGGAGAAAAGTGAAAGGTTCTATATAGGAAAAGTTGTCTACTTTGTTTCTCGTTCATTTTTCTTGATGAGTGGATGAATCTCCATAGGGATTCAAATTACATCCTGTTTGTTCCTTTGTGAGTAATTCAGTATTCTTCTTCTGGGCATAATATGTCTAAGTCTCGTCTACAATTGGAAACAATGTTGCGGAGCAGTGTATCGGGCAGTATACGAACTGTGTACATACTTCCGACACAATGTTTATCAAGTGTTTCGAAACTTCCGATACATCATTCTGCAACATCGTTTCCAAGTGTGGACAAGGCTGATGATATTTCACCTCCATCTATCAGTGTGCAATGATTAAGCAAGCAGAACACAGTTTGAGTTCAAGTCTTAAAAGCTTTCTGAATAGCACTGTTTTAAAAGTACGGTCGAGGTCGAAACACAGCCGCTCAATTGAAATTGAAGGTAGAAAAACTTTTAAGTATTATTCCAACTATTAGTGTCATCATAAATTCTTCCAAAGTTTCATTATCAAAAGGAAATTTATCATTAATTTAGAACATCCGCATATACTAAGTACATATCTGTAAATAAACGTACATTCAAACTTTGTCTACTCTTAAATTATTATGATAAAATATCTTCAAGAGTAGATGACAGTTTTAATGTAAATACTTAATGTTATTTTTAATTTTTAAATTGATCAGTTTAGCATAAAATGCCAAAAAGACGATGCAATTACACAGAGGAATACGGGAAGGAATGGAGTTTCATTAAAAAAGGCTGGAATGCAGAGAAAGCTGTGTGTAGTTTATGTAATTGTTACAGAAATATCGGCCATGGAGGGAAATCAGACATTAAGCAGCATATATCATCACGAAAACATCAACGTTCAATTGTAAGTTGTCCGGGAACATCAAAAGATATTACCACTTATTTCGACAACAAACATTCTGCTGAAGAAGAGTGTGTAATGATTAGTGAAATCACCTCAGCTTATCACATTCTAAAGCATCAGTCATCCTTTCGTTCTGCCGATTGTAATAACAAATTATTCTGTAAAATATTTTCGGACTCAAACATAGCAAAAAAGTATTCTTGTGGAAGGACTAAAATGCTGGCATTAGTTAAAGGCGTCATTGCTCCATTCAGCCTTAATGAAGTTTTAAAGGACTTAAGAGATGCTTTATTTTACGGTATATCTACTGATACCAGCAACCACAAGGCAGAAAAAATTGTTTCAATGGTAGTGTATTATTTTTCTAAAGAGGCTGAAATGAAAATTAAATTATTGAAAATTGACAGTTTGCCTAATGAAACATCAGAAACATTAGCAAATTTTGCATGTGATACATTATCAACACAAGGTATTCACTTGAAGAGATGTATTGCTTTTGGAGCGGACAATACAAACAAATTTTGGAGGACTGAAACGTAAAGGAAAAAACAATGTTTTATAAAAACTGAGAAGTCAAGTGAATGTTGATATTCAAGAGATTGGTTGCTCTGCTCATATTTTACATAACGCTATCCAGTGTGGACTAGGGAGATTATCATGTGATATCAAAGTTCTTGTTATAAAGGTATTTTCTCACTATACTGTAAGGACAGAACGGCTGAAAGAATTCTGTTCATTTGTAGATACTGAATACAAAAAATTAATGTCGCATTCTAAAACACGTTGGCTCTCTTTACATACAGCTGTTGATAGGATATTAAAACTTTTTGACGCTTCGAAAATGTTCTATCTTTCAGAAGAAAAGGCTCCAAAATATTTTTTAGATTTTTTCAATGATCCTTTATGTGAGTGTTACTTGCAATTTGCATACTCTGTGCTAATTTCTGTTCAGAATCAAATTAAAAATATCGAGAAGGAACAGATTTCAACAACTTAAGTGATGAAATATCTTGATGAAAGAATAAATTCAATACAGGAAAAATTAATTGAAAATTTCGTTCCATTTAAGATAAAAGAAATGTTTGAGGAAAATGAATTGCCAGAAATTCAAAGAATTTTGTTTTATGATGAAGATGGAAAGATCATCAAAAGGAAGTGTAAAACTCCTAAAAATATCCGAAGTGGATCTTGGTTTACAATGAGTAAGTTAACCATAATGGAAATAATGTTAATGACCTATGAATTCATAAACAAAACTCCGTCAAAAGATATTGAAAAGAAGTACGGGATATTAAATAGCACTCTTGGCGAAGAAAGTATAACCGCGGTCATCACGTGAAAGGACAATGGGTATTTGGCGGAATTGAAAGAGAAATGGGTAATTCGTTTTTAGTTGCTGTTCATGACAGAACAGCAGACAGCTGTCATCCAGGAATGGATAAAACCAAAGACCACAATAGTAAGTGATTGCTGAAAAGCATACAAGAATTTAGGGGAAATGAATTACAAACATTTAATGGTGAACCATTCCATTTTATTTGTAGATGCCAAATCAAAAGAGCATACAAATACAATTGAATCCACCTGGAGACATGTAAAGGCGAATTTACCAGAGTATAACAGACAATCAAATTTGTGTAATTATCTTGCAGATTATATGTATAGAAAGAAATGTACCTAAAATTCAAAAACTGGATCCTTTTGTCAAATTTATGGAAAAGTTAGGGAAAAGTAGTGGACAAAGAGTAAAGAGTTTTTGTTGATTTTGATAATACATTGTATTATTTCTAAAACATAGTACATCTAATTTAATAGGGGCTCTGCCCCCAAACCCCCAATCGAGAGTAGGGAGTACGATAGTACTCCCCAAATCTTTAAAAATAAATGTTGCTAAGTATATACTGTTACTATATATTTAATATTGTCAGTAAAACTGAATAAATCTATTTTAATGGGGGCTCTGCCCCCAAACCCCCAATCGAAAGTAGATAGTACGATAGTACATCTAAGCCAACATTTGTATCAATTTCATCACTAATTACCTATTAATAATAAAAAATATTTTGTCTTTTGGTCCGTTTTGGTTATATCACAAATAACCTTGAAATAATATTGATATTTTTTTCTAAACCCACTGTAAATCATAATGAAAATGAATCTAATTCATTTAATAGAGAATTTACTTATTGAGGAAAGTGCTATGCAATTCTTACAAGAAAAATCGGTACAACATACATTGTACAAACTTTCTCATATAATAATGCGTCGTTTAGTTATCTTCAGAAAATGAAAATCATATCAGCCTGTTTTTAGAAAATACAATTTTTGTTAAAGTTGCCCAAGAATAAACTAGCCTTATACTCATTCACTGAGAAAAATGAAATAGGTAGTAATATTGCAGACGTATACTCAAGTAACTGTACAAAATTTGATCAAAATCGTTTGAGCCATTTTTGAGAAAATGGAATTGTTGTTAAAAAGGCGTAGATTAACTACCCTTAATTATTGAGCAATATCAACCATGGTAATCATGAAGTTTAGTCACTTTTATTATCCAAGGAGTTCCAAGCTAATGAAGTTTAGTCACTTTTATTATGAAGGAGGTTTTAGCACTCAGGAACGAACCTTCGGCTCGCTTTGTTTTAATGGGTAGTCGGCTCCGGGCGCTACCGCGCCCTTCGCCTCGCCCGGAACCATAGTAACCCTCCACGTTGTCCGGAGATTGGGTTAGTAAATGTTGAGATAGGCCAATCAGTTTCTTGTCCAAAGATTGGGTTTGTAAATGTCGAGACAGGCCAATCAGTTTTTACAAACCCAATCTCCGGACAAGAAACTGATTGGCCTGTCTCAACATTTACTAACCCAATCTCCGGACAACGTGGAGGGTTACTATGGTTCCGGGCGAGGCGAAGGGTGTGGCAGAGCCCGGAGCCGACTACGCATTAAAACATAGCGAGCCGAAGGCTCGTCAATACATCCTTTCAATGTTGTTTGAAGTATACATATCCATTTACATAATAAAAGTGACTGAACTTTAGCTTGGAAGCGCTTCATAATAAAAGTGACTAAACTTCATGATTACCGTCAACCATTTCTACATATACTCTGCTAAGTATGATAAAATGCCTAAGTACGAGATTTCATTCATTTTCGCTCTACCATTTAGGCTCCAAAGCCAGTAAAAGACAGACAGAGACAGACAGACGGCATTGCAAAAACTACTTTAGGATTCAGCGACATCTAAAATGTGTATTCCCGTAAAAATCTCAAGGTCGAATTTTTTTGCGATAACAATACTTTCTCAATAGGTACTTAGTATGTGAAAGTAAAAAAGGAATCATACATAGAGATCGATTTTGTGAGAAACTGAATCCAAAAGTTAACTGTGACAGGAAGTATGCAGTAGAGATGCAAAAGGAAAGAATCCATGATTGATTCCTATCTTGCGGAATTGTTGTGGTGACACAGTATAAACAAGTTAGGAAAGTGTACAACATATCACAAATGGGCGCGTTTCATGCAATGGAGTATTAGAAAGAATGATATACCTGTACGTAAGAGAAATAGCGCTTTAAAGTTCTTTTCTCCGTCATAAATAATCCATTTTCTCCCTATTTAATAATATTGCACACACACATAAGGAAATTAAATGTTTGTTTGCGAGATCGTTTATATTAGCAACAATGAAGAAGTAACCATGCAAGAAATTTTCTGTTCAGCTCGAATTAAAACATTTTTGTTTGATTTTCTTGATCACGGCTACTCCTACAATAAAAATGTATAGGAAAAGAAATACTCTTCTTTACCAGTTCTACAACTTTTATTTGAAAGATATTTTGATATGAGCAATACTTTACGAGATATGACGAGAATTTAATTTTTGTCACCAATAAAGTGGTACCCCTGATTGGCTTACGTGACTCATTTTTGCGATTTTCTTATTATATTTGATTGTAAGCCCTTAATATCAAATTTCATGAAAATCCGTTTGGTAGAAGCCAAGAACAAACACGCGGATGGACGGACAGACCAACAATAATAGGCGCTCATGCTGGAAGCGAAATGCACCTGACAAGCCATCCACTTTTACGAAGCATGGAAATTTTTTAATATTTTTTGACCAGAAAAAAATTATTTTCTACCTTTGAGTGCCATTTGAAGTAAAATTGTGTATACAATGAAAAAATTTGTTTAATTTAATTTTTAACTATTTTTAACTTAGGATTATGCACATTATTAGCAATAAACAAATAAAGTGACAAGCAGAACACAATAGTGTGCTAATGTACCTAATGTACTAAACCAGATTTACAAAAGATAATCAAATAAAAATGTTTGATCCGAATCAGGGCCCAGAGTTAACGGTTGAACCGATTAAAATAACTGCAGTGTATGCCATCGGGATCCGTGCTTTAGACGTCCGTGCTGTAGGGGCCCCTGAACACAAGAAAATATTTTGTACATATGTACATGAACCATCCTTCTCTTTTTCTCTGTAATAAATGCTCTCATGGGCGCATATATCGTTGGCTCATACATTTAATTTTTTAGTTTTAAAACTTGAGGATGAATGGACGGATAATTCAGATATAGAATTTTTAATTTGAATAGGACTATGTTCCGTTGTTCCTATGCCACCCCCACAATGTGGGTTGGGGAAGATGTGCTGTGATTAGCGAGCTCCATCATGGCCTGATCCCAAAATCAAGTGGAATATTTCTTTTTAATATATCAGTAGTGTTTGCTGAAGGGGCATTGTTTACTAATGGTAAGGAATTCCACCAGAAAAATGTCTAAGATATTCAAAGATGTGGGGGGCACATTATTTTTCCAGAGAAAAACTATTTATTACCTTTTAAGTATATGCAATTTTAAGTAAAATTGCATATACAAGAAAAAAATATTTTTTCATTTTATTTTTAACTTTTGCGTCTTATAACTATAATTAATAATGCATGTTGCTCCCCAGATTCTTTAGCTCGAGAATTCTGTTTTCTTAAATTTTGGGCTTGTAATCTCTGTTGTCTATGAATTTCAGTCCTCATGTCCTTCGTTTTTTTTTCTATAAATCCATTCCTTATATTACCGAGCATGAGCTCGTTGTGCTATTTCATTGCTTCATGTTTTTAGGCGCATTTCGCTTCCAGCGTGAGCTCCTATTATTGTCGGTCTGTCTGTCCATCTGCATGTTCATTCTCAGCTTCTACCGAACAGATTTTCATAAAATTTGGCATTAAGGAGTATATGGGATATACGAAAACTATATAAAAAAAACCTCCTTGCTGCAACCCATGGACCAAGTAATTATTGGGCCATTCAAGGCTTACTACACCCGCTGAACCTTTTCCCAGGCAATTAGGGCTATAGAAGTAGAAAAGGATTTTACTCACAAAGATTTCTGGAGGGGTTACAACATTTACAGCGCAGTAAAGAATATTAGTGAGTCCTGGAATGACGTCACACAGACCAACATGAAAGGGGTTTGGAAAAAACTTTGCCCTCAGTCTGTTGTTGATTTTAAAGGGATTGAGTGGACTTTGAAAAAGGTCGCTGAAAATATAATTGACATGGGAAAACAACTCGATCTTGAACTTGAAGTGAAAGATGTTGAGGAGTTGTTGGATTCACATGCTGAGAATCTCTCGAATGATGACCTGATGCAACTGGAGGCACAAAAAATGTCTGAAAAAGAGACGGCAGAAGTTGTGGCTGAGACACCTACACTCAAAAAATTCATACCAAAACAAATGGCTGAGGCCTTTACGATGATTGAAGGCAGGTTGGCACTGCTTGAGGAGCAAGACCCAGATTGTGCAAGATTTGCCTCAGTATCCAGACGTCTCAAATTCCCTTACATGTTACAAGGAAATATATCGTGCAAACAAGAAAGCAGCTGTCCAAACTTCAACAGAAACATATTTAAAGAAGAGTGTCCCAAATGAGCCTGTTCCATCCAGTTCTATGGCCCTTACGATTTCCCATAAGCCTTCTCCATCATCTGAAAAGTTTCTTTCTACTTCCTCAACTTCATCTATTTAAAGCTACTTCTCCTCAAGAAAACCACTTATAATATGCTACTCAGTACCAGCATTCAAGGTAAATAGAAACTTTTTTGTATTCTGATCAAGGATTTCAGGTTTTCCGGGCGAATAGCTTGGATGAACTCTTCTCGGATCGTCCACCGGGTAATGTCGTCCCACACCGACGTTTCCATGACTAACTCCGGCATCGTCTTCAAGGTGAAGCATTCTATTCTATTTGATTATTTTCATGTTTTGTTAATGGTACATATTGCATCATTTTTGTTTTCTACTGTTATTCATCATAAAGATTCATCATTTCAACTTTATTAAGGGTAAAATTAAACTTAATTAAGGGTAAAATAGACTTTTGTTGTTTTGATTGGGAACCTAACCACCAATTATAGCATTGTGTTTATGGGCAATGTTGTTCCGAGTTCTGAACAAAATACGAACGAACTTTTGGAATGCAACCCGTTTGTAACTCAGGGACTCCCTGTACAGTAGTACTTCTTCTGTACTACCTTCGATTATTTTTGTACTACTTTTTGCATCTTTTGGAGAACAGTAGAAACTGCTCATTACTTTGTGATTCATTGACGATGGAGGAAATATATCTTTATTTCAGAGAAAAATCAATACTTAACGTGCCCTTTTTAGCCCATATGTAACACTAGAGGTTAATTAAAATATGAGAGATTTACCTTAAAACTACCCCATGTTGGAATTTTGTTTCTTGATCTCATGGTGATCTCTTCTTCCTCCTGTTTCATGTCCCAAGGAAAAATTTTGAGGGCTGAATAATATTATTAATTTTTCAAAGGCATTTGATAATAATGTGTTTTTGATTTCTACATTTGATATAAGCAATCTTCCAAGAGGCATAACAAAAAATTTGTCCCTACTGGATTAATAGAAGTCGAGATAAGTGATCTCTTCTTCCTCCTATGTTTCATGTCCCAAGGAAAAATTTTGAGGGCTGAATAATATTATTAATTTTTCAAAGGCATTTGATAATAATGTGTTTTTGATTTCTACATTTGATATAAGCAATCTTCCAAGAGGCATAACAAAAAATTTGTCCCTACTGGATTAATAGAAGTCGAGATAAGATGTTTTATTTTTGAAGCGAGATAAAAACATAGACTGCAGAACTTTTTAGTTTCCCTAACTTTTAACAATCTTCTGGTATTTTTAGAAAAATTATCTATGTATTACCAGATTCAGCATGAAATTTACTATGCAAAGCATCATACAGCACCCTCCCAAATAATAAAGTATGACAGGGGTGGTCGGTCTATGCAAGCACTGCTTGCCTAGTGAAACAACAAAGCAACAAACTTTTTTAATTACTTAAAGTAACTCTCTCCTTTGGGAAAGAATTCAGAAAGAAAGTCACTATAGGAGAGAAATTGACAATTGGAAAAAACACCTTCGTAATAAAAAATTCACCTTATGAAAAATTATTCGTCTTCAGAAAAAACTCCAAAAATTTGCCATCTAAAAGAAATGTTAGGACAGGAAAAATTTCTACTTGAAAAATATTTGCCTCCGAATTGAAAATCGCCTTAGGAAAAAATTCACTATCGGGAAAACAGTCTCAGAAAACTTAAGAAGGGGAGGATTTACTGCAATTATGAAGTTCATATGTGTATACATAAGAAAAATTCAAGTGACCGTTAATAACAAACAATGGCCCCTTACGCAGACCTCAAACACTTCATTAACCAAACTAAAGATTTAAACCTCAATGACCATGAGATCTTAGTCTCCTTCGATGTAGTTTTCCTTTTTCCTAACGTTCCAACAGAAGAAACCTTGCCTTTTAAATAAACTATCAACACAAACACTGAAAACTTATCAAACGATTAGTTCTTTAAACAAAAGAAATTGTTACTACCTAAAAGCAGATAAAGGAAACAACGTAGTAATAATAGATAAAACGGATTATCACAAAAAAGTTGAACATCTTCTCAACGAAGGTCCGTACGAGAAAATCACAAAAAATCCTCTTAACAAAATGATCACCTCTACAAAAAACGTTCTTAAAACATGTCCTACACTAATAAACAAAAAACTCCTTTACTGTTTAAACATCTCAAATCCGACAGTCCCCAGAATGTACGGCCTACCAAAATTACACAAACCTAACATTCTTTTAAGACCTATAGTTTCAGGAATCAATGCTCCCACATACAATTTAGCCCATTGGCTCAACAACAAATTTAAACAAATGCAATTTCCTAACGATTCACGCATCAAAAACTCGACAGATTTCATCAACAAAGTAGAAAACGTAATTCTTTCAGACAACGAAATATTGGTATCGTTTGACGTAAAATCTTTATTTCCTAGTGTCCCCATAAAAAACACAATAGAATTTCTAAAAAGCTCACTACTAGAAAAAAACCTTCCTGGTCCAATTGTGGACGAATACATCCGCCTAACTTCTCTGTATGCAACAAACATATTTTCAGGTCAACAACTCTTTTTATCAACAGAAAGAAGGCACAACCATGGGCAACCCTTTATCTCCCTTATTAGCAGAAATCTTCATGACTAATTTCGAACGCATCTGTAAGAACACCTTTCCATATTTTCCTAAAATTTGGCTCAGATATGTAGATGACATCTTCGCTATTTTCGACACATCGAAAGGAAACATTGTAGAATTCTTAAACTTGTTAAACAAGCAGTTTGACACCATTAAATTCACACATGAAACAGAAAATAAAAAATCTCTACCTTTCCTAGACATTCTTCTGACTAGGAAAAAGAACAAATTACATTTCAACATTTACAGAAAACCTACACATACCAACACATACATCCACATGAGTTCTCGCCAGCACATTTCACAAAAACTAGTATCTTTTCATTCCATGATCCATCAATTACTCAACACACCACTATCAAATACAAATTTCTCCAAAGAATTATCCTATATAAAACACATAGCCATTCAGAATGGTTTTAAACCAGAACTCATTCATAAAATGTTAAAAAAACATCAACACAGAATGAACCTTAGAAACTGCACAACACTCAACAACAAAGACACCAATACCAAGAAATTTATGAAGCTACCTTACTACCCTTATGCTACCAAAAAACTTCAAAAAATTTTCTCCGAAATAGGATTACACACAGTTTTTGTTAATGAAAATAAACTGTCAAATCTCATTAAGAACCCTAAAGACAGCATACCCTCCCATAAGAAATCAGGCATATACCAAATCAAATGTGAAAAAAGTGACAAAATTTATATTGGACAAACGAAAAGGAAATTAGAAACACTTTTCAAAGAACACTTAGCCCATTACAGAAACAACAGAATAGACAAGTCCAGTGTAGCATCTCATATCAACACCTGCCATCATCCTATCACAACCGAAAATTTAAAACTTCTAAAAACCAACGAAAACAAACTAGATGCCTAAGAAAGCCTTTACATACACCATAACCAAAACAAGATAATGAATAACGATGCTGGCCCTATCCCCCACTCCCCTTTATTTCAGTTAATGATCGATACACCTTTCTCTTTCCCCTCCCCTACTTCTCTAACGGTCAACAATAGTATAAATACTCCGCCTAACCTTACACACTTTGACATTGCTGAAGATGACAGCGTTGCTGTCGAAACACGCGTCCTAAGTGATCCTGCGAGTCTTCTGTGTCTTGGCACGTAAGTACCGCCTTTATGGTGATTTGGATATGGTCAGCCTAGTTATGAAGAACTTGAAAGAGCTGTTGTTAAGTAAATGGAGGAAGTGCAATATATCCTCCCCTCAAAGTGGCACCACAAATGGACATTTATTTCTTAAATTATCCTAAATAAATTCTAATTAGAAACGTTCCAAATTATAATTTCTTATAATCATACTTTAAAAACTATCTTTTCCTTTTCATGTGGGTTTATAGCTGAAGAAGTTGTAATTGAGCAATGGAAATAAAATGAAGAAACTAAGTTTCTTATTAACCAAACATTTATTTGTAATAAAAATTAAATAAAACGATAGCATAGTTACCATTGCTAAAAGCATTTTTTTAAAAGGGGAGATAAATTGCATGTTGGCCGCAGTACATTAATGTAAAGCACGATAACGTATTCCCAGTAGCAATATAAATTATTGTGTGTAAAGGAAGAGAAATTGTGAAAGATTTAAATATACCAGAAACTGAATGTAAAGCAAGCTATGGGTGGTGTAGGGAAGATGATGATATGGAATGGATTATCTCTGAGGCAGTGCTCGAGGTTGGCAGAGGTGCTACTTCAACATTTCAGTAAAAATCTAGTTTTATTAGTATTATGATATTGTTATTATAGTAAAATTTGTGTGAAATCTGTAATAGTTTACATAAGTTATTTTGTTACATGAATTATTCATACTAATAATACATCCCCTCCTTTTATGATGGAATCCACAAACTACTCGGCCTTGTCTATTAAGCTTATGTAGCATAAAATATGCCATGCCATTTCTTGTATCAGATGATCAAAACCGTAAAACTTTCTATTACTTCCATTAGGTAAACATCCTAATTCTAAACATCTTCAACTTCAGCCTGTACATATGAGAATCTATTTTTGAAAAATCTGCTAAAATGCTTCACGTTCCAAAAACTTGTTTCTGCACAAATAAGAAGTTTAATGGGAGACACTGGAATGTCAATTGAAACCTTACAAGATCTAAACAAGAACACCACAATAATCAACCTGATAAAATCAACGGAACAGATTCCTAATTGTACGGCCAGAGATAATAACACCTCCAATGGCCAAATAATGTACTCCGTAGTCACCTAAATGATACAAAAAAGTGACAATAAAACATACAAATGACTTTGTGAACAGCTGTGTCTAACATTTTGTGTTTTTACATATCTCATGAGATATTGGATATACTTTGGATTGCGAAATCTGCTTGAAAAGTACTCTAAAGTGCGTATCAGTGTACGTGTAAGCAAAGAAACAATTTTTGTGCTCTATCACACTATAAACAATTATTTTCGGTGATTTCTGAATTTATTATTGCAAATGGTTACTCGTTGTTATGATTAAATATATATTAAACCATAGTAGCAATGAGTGGTAAACACATAGTGGTAACATAGTTTGTCCAATGTACTGTATTGATATGTATTATTTGGGAAACAAATGTGTCACAAAATATCCGCCAGGAATGTAACCCCTAACTTTTATCATAGTCCTTATGGTAATCTTTCTTTCGCTATTCATTGTTTCGTTATAAGTCGCATTTTTTAGGAATGCATCTCTGACGTATAGCGGGGTTACTGTATTCCGGAGCGTGTTTATAACATTTATTGAGAAGTCATATGATGACATCACGATTAAGAATTGTAATTACGAGAAAGCTTGCATAACCCTTCTGAAATGGAGATTGTATGTTTCTGCCACAGTCGGAGGGTATAGAGATACGGCGTCGGAAACAGAGAAAATGTAATAAGACTTGTTAGTATGGCTGCAGTCTGGGGGTATAGAGATTGAGCCGTGTTGGGCACCTTCAGTGCCTTGACTTGAACCATATCACCCTTCCCATCCCGGAGATACAATGCCGGAAACAAGAGATAACGTAATAAGGGTTGTTAGTATGGCAGAAATTGAGGGTATACTGATAGAGTCATGTTGGGTGCCTCAGGCTGGAACCATATCTCCGTCCCCGTCCCGGAGATAGTGCCAGAAGCACAGCAAATATAATAAGGGTTGTTAGTAGGGTAACAGTAGGGGGATATAGATATTGAGTCGTGCTGGGTGCCTTCAGCAGCCTGACGGAACACCTCCCTCTCAATGCCAGTACACGTACACAGAGTGCATAATTTCACTGCTCAAGGGGAGCAGTTACTATCCCTGGGCATACAATACGGAACCTTAGCCAAATCAACACAAAATGGGAAGCTCATTCATTCTACTTTGTAACAAAATTGATTAAACTTACCACTATTTTTCTTTATATCACAAAATAGAAGAGGTCCATTCAGATCTGGTATGCTAGCTGTGTCTTGAGACTGCATGTTCAGAATGGCCAGTTAACTTTCTCTTGGAGTCACGCTTCTGAAATAAAAATAAAATCAAATCAAATCAGAAATTGTGTACCATAAGAGGGCTTTCTTATAATAGAGCACTTTGTGATACTCTTATTTCCCTCATGTTAAATCATTCTATAATTTTTTAAACTTAAAATTTCTTTAAAATCTCATGTTACTCTCTTATTTGAAGGTTTTCAAAGAAGAAAATGAATATATTATTTTTTGTAAATGAACTAACCATCATTTCTAAGTTTCTCAGTTAAACTGTAGCTTTTGGTTCAAAAACACTGAAGATGTATTGATTACAAACCTTGATGTCAACATAACTAAATATGTAATTGATATTTAGGAATTTTACCACAGAAATGCACATATGCTATAATTTAAGAACTGCTTTAAGACAAAGAAAATGACTTTTCCATCTCAGTGGAACAAAATCTGTACAATTAAAAATTCTGGAAAAATCTGACACTGTAAAGGCATGCAAAGTTGCATCCAACCCAAATGTTAATCTCTCCTTATTAATACAAAGTTATCAATATTCATCTTGGGTTTCATATCTGTGTTATAATCAAATATTTTTTCCAAAAGTTAAGAACTAGACCGTGAACATGAATTTGTGAGACCCTAAAAATTTATGGAGGTATTAACCCAAAAACTCATCTCATATAAAATTTTGTTGCCACTGTTGTCAGAAATTGTGCGTCCTGACCAAGACACAAGAACACTGCCACAGACTTTGATAGTTATAAGAATGATTACTGCATTACAAGCACAATGGGATAAATGTTAAATTTATTATTGTATGTTTAGATAATGCAATACAAGAAGAATATTTTACCAAATATTTATAATACTATATCACCCTCCATCACTAGAGATGAATTACATGATGAATTGCTGAACCAATTCCATTTCACTCAAAAGTAATGAGAAAATTAATTTATACTTAAGTCACCATTCTCCAAGTATAGGCGTGGATAGGAATCACAAGGTAGCCAATAGAAAGCTTTATTACCACAGAAAGCGACCACATGAATTACATCCATCAAAGAAATTTTGGATGGTAGAATATATATGGGAATAAAGTTACTCCTCCTTAATGATACAGGAGGAATAGTTATAAAAGCAATATTTTGTTGTTAAATCACTCTCCACCATCTCTAATTGCCCCTTTCTAAGATAAGAGTACTACTAAGGTGGTCAACTACCTTCCATCAATGAGGGAATAGGAAAACTTCAAGTCTAAATCACAGGTCATGAGATATCAGAAACCAATTACAAGTGCAAAAAATTTTGGGATATACCTATGTAAATTCAGCTGTAACTGCAAATGACATTTCCGTGATTTAGTGATCAATATGAATGCAGATTAATCTAAATCCGCACAACTTAAATTAATACTAACCACCAAGGTTTTCATGCTACCTAATAACTAAATGACTTTTTAACCATTTAGAATAATGGAACTGAAAAATAGTGGCATTCCAAACATGAAAACTTCTGCCGATAGAAAAAGAGGAATGCCAATAAGAAAGATTTTTTTACCTAAAACAATGTACAGCGAGTAAGCACCCTGCAAGAATCTTGTACCGACTATAAATATATCTATAACTGTGTACAATATTATTCCCATATTCAGTAGTAAATTGCAAATATTTCAATCTTATGCCGTGTATGAACCAGTTTACGCAGTTAACTGTGATAAGTGAGATGTTTTCACCATACCTTTTCTGAGAAAAAATTTTACTGTAGATAAGTATAACTCTCTCAGGTGCAACAAATTCTTCTCTTAAGACGAGCATTTATTTCTCTGCAGAACGCATGCTTAAGCTTCAAGAGCTGCAAATATTCAAATAGTAATATTGGACATATTTATCACCTTCATACTCGGCAATACTTTTTTAAAGATCAACAAACGGCAAATGTCATTCACATAGGGTTAAGTAAAAATGAACCCAAGTAAATACAAACTAAGAATATTTCACTACTGTATTCGAATTACCTGTACAATTATTATTCGCAGCGGAATGTGCTCGCGAACTTCCACGTCCTACACGGTTGACTGTCGACGAAAAGTATGATTAGTTCATCCCGTCGGCCACAAGAGGTCACTAGTTACGCTCTTGAAGGTTACCGCGGGGGGTTGAGAAAAATCAAACTGCTTATCAGCAGCAGTCAGGTTCGTGGTTTTCGACGCTCCCTACAATCAGATTGGGCTTTGTCCAATCCTTGATAAATGAGTCTTCTCTAAAGGAACCCCTTGAGGCATAACGCGATTTTTATCAAATGGTGATGTATCAGTAAATATCAAAAAGGAAAAATAATTGGCAATAAAAATAGGTATTGGTCACGCCTCCTTTTTCAAGAAAGTTGAAGCATTTTTTAAAATCCGTAGGAGAATCACTGCAGTTATGCCTCAAGTAAAGGTAACGTTACGGGTGGGAAGGATTTCGGGAGAAGCTCGGAGGGTTGTTCGTGAAATCGAAGGGATCTTGAGAGGCGGGTAGCCGTAGCGTAGTGGTGAAGACGCTGGCCTGCTACGCTGAGCCCCGGTGCGTACCGGGACCTTGCGTGGTTAACAGGAGAATTAAGTTGCGTAGTTTTCAAAAGAGTTTGCTTTGGAATACTCTACGCCACACGATAATATCATCAAACACCATTTATTAGTAATATTTCAATTAAATTCAAAAAATATTTGGTTGCCATTTAACAAAGCAAAATCGCACACAGAAATTGAAAAACGATTTTACGTTAAAATTTTCCCCATATATATGCATTAGACTCTCAACTTCGGCGACAATAGGAGTTGTCATGGTAGCTTATAATTGGTATTGTCATAAAATTGATAAAATCACGTATTTTTCTGATTTTAAACGCATTTTTTCGCAAATTCGATCAGGATTCGGATTCTGTCTTCAATAAAAATTTAAGGACGAAAATTTTTTCCGGGCTATAGCCTTTTTAGCTCACAGCAAGAACCGGGCCTGGCGGTACGTAAAATGTACAAATGCGTAGGGCCCAGAGGACAAGAGGGCGCACTGTGGGCCGAACGAGTCTCGTTTCGCCCTTTCCAAGAGTTGCCGCACACATCACAAGCCTTACAGTCATTGTTACAAATTTACGATTTGGTCGGAGCCTTAAATGTGTTGTGGTTGGGGCCCACGGGCCTCTTAATCGTTCATTAAATTATTAGATTACGCTCCTGACCAGAGACTGCTATGAAAATCGCGGGGTTCGGTGCAAAGTGTGCGCGCGGCTCCTCTTACGCGGCAAAATTTTTTAATAGTAAGTTAAAATAACTAAATCAATCTCTGTCACTATGACACATCGATATTTATTCAAAAATGAGTGTACTTTATAAGTAAGACAAATATTTATTAGAGAGGGCGGGGCCTCTTTAAGTGCGGGGCCGGATGCAGTCGCACCGTTCGCACCTCAATCAAGCCGGCTCTGCTCCTGACACCCAATCAACTCCCGAATCATAATTTTTTCTGTTCATCGAGCGGTTCTTTCTTTTATTTTCCTCAAATTGTTGGAATACTGCAAAGCATCGGCTTCCTCGACGTATTATATTAAACGTATTTTTACTTTCTCCATACGAAGTAATGGGAAAGTATTGTGATCATGAAAAAAATCGACTTCGAGATTTCAATGGAAATACACGTTTTGAGGTCCCTAGAACACGTTTAGACTATTTTCGGAATGATGTCTGTGTGTGTATGTGATTGTGGGCGCTCTAACTCATAAAGTACTTGCCGTATCGTTACCAAACTTCATATGTAACACTTTAGCATGAGCACAAAGAACTGATTAGTTTTTGGACAATAACGGTTAATCAGAAGTCGAGGTTTATTCGAAACCTGATTCGGTTTTTACGATATTTCACCATTAAAACATCATTATGATATATACAATTCTATATAAATGTTATAGATAATGCAATTTCCTACAACTTTTATTTGAAACAATTTTCCATAGCTGTTATTGTTTAGGAATTATTTATTAATAATCGGTTTTTTCGGTTTCCGTCAAATATCTCCTTAAAAACGTCGTTACTGGTAATCTTCGTGAGGACCAAAGTTGTAGAGAATAATATTTCTTCCAACTTTTGTTTGAAACAAATTTTCGTAGAACCATCCATTTCGGAGATATTTTGCTTTATCTTAATACCAGTACATAGCGCCAACACCATGTAGCAGTGAATTCTGTAAACATATTCAAAATATAATTGACGGCAATAAGAATGACTGTATTCTTTTACGAAACGAAATAATAATTTTGCCTCATAATGCTATTCATAATAATTTAAATATCTACACCCAAAATATGGAGAAAGTCATGTGTTGGCCACATCAAATTTTTCAGTCTTCCCAATATGTACAAGATAAATGGGTAAAATAATTACGACTTAGTTAATCATCATCATCTACAATAATAAATGACTGTGTCACTATGTCACGTAATGCTTTTTGAAGCTTAATATCTCGCAAACGACTGAACCGAATTTGATGAAATTTTCAAGATAGCATTATGATATAACAATAAAAAGTATCGAACTCGAGATAAGGGTCATTTCGACGTGCAGACTTTCATTCTTTTTTATATTAAAATTAGAAAGAATTTACCTACAATCTTCGGATATAAACCATTTTGAAGAAAACATTATAATGTTTCTTATTCTGTTCATCTTTTTCCGCCTACATTTCGAAATCGATTAATTGCATTATTTCACATTTTAATTATATTATTAAAATTAACATTATTAATTAATTCTTATTTATTAGGAGATCCTGATAATTTTATTTCTGTTATAAACCTTTAGTAACGCCAGTTCATATTCAACCTGAATGTTATTTTTATTTGTTTATGCTATTATTATGATCTATTCCTAGTAAATTAGGAGGAGTAATTGCATTAGTGATATCAGTTGCTATTGTATTTATTGTAACTGTTATAAAAAAGAAAATTTCGAGGGTTACAATGTTATCCTATAAATCAAATTCTATTTTGATATATAGTAGGAACAGTATTATTAAATATTAACTTGAACTGGAGCCCCACCTACTTATTTAGTAACTCTAGTTAACGAATAAAAAGATAAATATACATAAATATATATGATAAGTGCATTGCCGATGCACTGAAAGCAAAGTAAAATGGCTGAAAATTTTTAATGCTATAGTTCATTTCTCTGGAAATGCTCCCTTGCCTACTCACTTATTAAGACCATGTGTGATGGAAATGCTTATACAAAAAATTTTAATTATCTGTCATTACTTAGTCATATGAAAAGCCACCCTGTCCAAGAGAAGGCTGTGACAAAAAACATTAAAAACAATCTGCAAAGCTGTGCCAAAATGCTTTACGAAATTAATTCATCTTCAAGGATCAACTGTGTGCCCATAGTAAAAAGATTATACTTCTTTGACTCAACGATATCTGTTCCAATAAATCTCAGAGATTTATGCTATGACCTTTTCCCAGTATCGGTAATAAAACTTATCATTCTCCCATAGTCAAAACAGGTTCATATGTCAAAGGAAATAAATAGGTTGATAAAAATATCAAGAGCAAAATAAACTGACCTCATAATGCGCTTAAGATAATTATGAGAAAAATTATAAAAGGAAGCAGTTCCTCATTCAGCCATTCAGTGCATATTTTTGAGAGGTTTATTTTGAGTCTTTAAAATGAACCATTTCGTTTCTCTGGTAATACTAATTTGCCTGTTTACCACTCAAGCTCAACTAAAAACACAGGATGGATTGAGGGTTTTAAATAAAACATTGGAATTGACCTTTACTGCTCAAAAAAACCAAACAGGCCACTATGTTACCAAGTGGTTAGTGAATAAGGAATCACCAGAAATTCCAACAAAGATGAAGGTTGGTTTGAAAAGCAGTATCACAGTGTTTGGAGGAATACAGTCATTTCAGATTCGAGCATTAATAGCAGGTATTTAAATAATATTTATTCATTCACTTAATATTATGATAAATACAGCATAGTACATGAAACGGGACATTTTTAGTAGTATTTTACTGTTTAAATTGAATGTTTTTTCATGCACAGTGCCTCCTCCAAGACCTGCTGATTATGAGTTATTTCCTGGAATTGGCTATTACAAGTTCTACCCAAATGGTACTGGTGGCTTTTTTGAGGCATCTGCACAGTGTACCAGAGATGGTGCTCATCTCGCAATTCTGAATTCAGCAGCTGAATGGAATGTTTTGAAAACTATCTATGCTAGACATCCAGCAGCTAAGGAGTTTGCATATATAGGTTTTCACGATTTAGACATGGAAGGGACATTTGTAACTATATTTGGTAAGGATTCATTTTAGAACAACATAGTTTTTAATTTATCTCTAATTAATAAGTGCGTGATCTCTAATATGAGTCATTCTGGCAATTAAAGTTATTTTTTTCATGTGGTCAAATAAATAATCATAATTTAAAGTCTACCATTACTATTCCATTTATTGAGGTTTTTACATGAATGAGATTCCAAAATGATTATTTCCATGTTTTATTCAAAACTTGAACTATACAGCACTTTCATTTTTTCTGTAGAATTATCTTATGAAATAGCAAATGTATGCCTTTATTTACATGCCCAAAAATTCAGATTGATTTATATGCTGCAATCTGTAGCAGGAGTTGGATATCATTTCCGGAAGGCTGATTACATTCATTGTTGTGAATACTTTGAAGGGCTAGATCGGAAGTCACAAGAGTTTTTGCAGGCCAGATGAGCATTTATGATACATCAGCAGTTACCTAGGAATTCTGTGGTATCATATTAATGAAAATCTAGTCTAAATTATTTAGTTGCATTAAAACTTCATCATAATATGTTTTGAGACAATAATCATCCATGCTAAATTTTACCAATCGCTTTGGGGGGCAAACAAAGCATTCTTAGGAGCTGTGTGCATCCGTCTGACCATAGGTTGCTAGCCCCAGATCTATAGCAAATCAATTGAATAAAGAAAACTATGCCATTTAGTGTTTGTTTTTCTTTTCGTATGATTAGTTAAGATCAACAAACGAATGATTTGAAGGGTTATGTAACATATTGTTCAAAATTTTATTAAATAAAATTAGCATTGGAAAATATTTTGTCAACCAAGGTCATTCATTGAAATTATATCTATAGTTTATTTATTCATATTGTCATAAAAGAGTTGCAAGAGAAGTTTTGAGGTTGTATTATGGCTACAAAAATTCAAAAGTAAGTACTTAAAAAATAAGAATTTATCTTTTAATAACTTTAATACAGCTATTGGAAATAACTAAGATAAGTACTTATGTTTCAAGTGCTTACTCTTTAATAGCACAGATGTATGAAATGATATTTTAAAATATGTTGTCTTGGTGGCTATAATATACCTGTAGGCAGTGCTTTTTTTGTAAAAAAAAGAGGTGCCAGTACTTCCATCCCCCGTCCACCCCTTCTATATTGAATTTGTGATAAACTTTTAATAACAAAGTTGATAATAAAAATAAAAATGTTTAACATTTGTAGAATCCGTTTGTTACTTTAAGTTTTAAAGAATTAAAAAAAATGAAAATGTGCCGAAATTAGACGTGGGTCAACATCGCTCTGAAAAAAAGGTGCCGGTATGCCGTACCAGCGTGTACCATCACAAAAAAAGCACTGCCTGTAGGATACATTTTGTTTACCTTTAATATGGAAAATATATCATTCATGATATAATGAAAGTTGCCATTTAGTGTTAATTTTTTATTTCATTGATTAATCATTATTATTCATTTATTCCATCTAAAGATGTTTATCTAATAGTTGTTAGTGAAACTGAGTATGTATTCAGTTTTTATGGTAAGAACCAATAATTTACTTATATTGCTTATAGGTGATCCTCTTAGTACTACTGGTTTTACAACTTGGAAGACTGATGAGCCAAACAACAGTGAAGGTAATGAAGATTGTGGCTCAATCCATAGAACTCTTGGACTAAATGATATGCATTGTGAGAAATATGCACCTTGGCCATTTTTCTGTGAATACGACCTCTCATGGAGTGAGATTTGAATTACAATCTCAAATCATCTCTACCACCTACTTATATTACTTCAAAATTTTTGTAAAAATTCTCATCTTCAAACTTATTTTACTAATATTATGAGAAATATATTGGACTCTTATTTTTCACATGACCAGTTTTTCTCAATAACGCTGTGAAAATAAAATTTGTTGAGTATTCCTGAGTACTGCTTTTCATTTTTGAAATGTCCATGAACTTAATATAAAGCTCTAATCTTCTTCCCATCTCTTTGAATTATATCCATTTTTCTCTCCCATACCCTTATACTCGCATCTATTTGGTTAAAACACAAGCTATCATCTTGAGTTTGCATTTTCTGCCTTATTTATATATAAGTTAAGTAAGACACTTAAGCAGAGCAAAAAAGATGAGTGAAAATAAGAAAAGGGAGGTCAGCTTCTCTTTCATCTTTTATTTTTTTCACTCTCTTATATATGTACTTTCAAATACCTAGTTTTAGATTATAAGAATGATACATCGGAGGAGTATTTAGGTTTTTCTATTCTGATATAAAACTTTTCTAATGAACATGCATATACCCTAAAATAAAGGTTATATGTTTATATTAGGATTTGTGGATCAAAACCTAAAGATGAATGAGCATTTGAAAGGAGAATCTAGGTAATTTAACCACTGAAATATTACCAACAACATGAATAAGATAACATTTCTTCATTCACATAAGATTCTATTTTACTTTCTCTTATAGAAAATTGTATAAAGAAAATGTGGTGATTGGCTTAAAAATCATTTGCAAGATTTTAATTAATATTACATTTTAGGTGCCCCTTAGTTATAAAGAATGGGTTTTATGATGCTGTCCTTAGATTGTTCTTTGTGCATAACTCCAGTTGTTATCTCATTAGTAAGCAACCTGTGGCTTTTTAAGGACTTAAATGTGACTACCGTATATTCCGGCATATAAATCAACCCTTACTTTTTTGAATGAAAACACATGAATAGGCTTATGTTCGTCGTATAAGCCCACCCCCACTTTTTCACTTAAAAATACTTCTCATGAAATCGGTTTCGTACAAAATCAAAGTCATGTACAATCCAAGTTTTAACAAAACAGAAATAAACAATAATAAAAATATATAAATACTGTTCAGAGTTGGTGCTATTCTTCTTGAGCATTCCATGTGACATGTTTTAATTTTAACCAATAGGAAACTGTTATTCTCGGAGAGCTTGACCCACTAAATAAAGTTTACTATAATTCAATTGATGTCAATCAATCAATCAAAATGAACTATACCTAGTGATCGTGATCGATCTCTAAAATGGAGAAATTAAATAAAATATCGCAAATGTGTACCCCGCGCACCTTTTTTTCCCAATATGTCGATAAAAAAAGATACAAAAAGATTTCTGACCAAGTTTTAAAAATTACGAGTTTTGATAGTAAATTTACTGCAACACGCTTGCATCTACATTTATAATCGCTAAGGGCGAAGAATTATACGAAGTTTACACGTATCTACACGACCAAGAACCGTTTAGAGTTTAAATGTGCGGTTTATACTGCCGTTGGTGCATCTTCAACATTGAGGTGACATAATATTTTTATGATATTAAAGCTGTACCTTTTAATTGAGTTTTAAGTTTAATATTGTTACTCTAAAAAAGCAGTTCTGTCATTAAAAATTTACTATCAGTTTCTACTGACACTTTTACCAGAATAAGTTGGCATCTGGTATCTGTATTCGCCGAATTCATTGCCATTGATGCTCCTTTAACCAGGGAGAGAACCATAGTTCCCTCTAATTTTTTTTATCCATCGGTGGAATGAATATTGCTATGAGTGCCTACATGGCACTAGTGAGCTGATGTGCACCAGGGTTGACACGACCCTTTTCCGAAATATCCTAAGATAAACACAATTGTGCGCGCTTGAAAAATTTAGTGCGCAGCACATCAAAAGCTGCTCTGCGGCCGCGCAGGTTAGAGGGAGCCATGGAGAGAACACACCTATGGGTAATCCCCACACTTTCTTGATTTTTTTCTAATTTCCCATGGCTGTAGACGTCAAATTATTAAAGCACGAATTTATTTTATTCTCCTCAAACTGGTCCAAAAATAGGGGTGCACGTTGTACTCAAGAATGCAGATTACATGAGTAAATACAGTATTAAAATTATTATAAATCTTCTAAAATAAATGTCATAAGATGTCAACACTGGAACAGCTAATTCATATAGCGATAACCTCCACTGAAAGATCAACGGCCTTCATAAATATCTATGTTATTTATCTGTAATTTAAGATTCACATTTTGTGTTCGGTGTATAAATCGACTCTAATTTTCGGGAAAATATTTTTAAGCTTCAAAGGTCAACTTATACGCCGGAATATACGGTAATTAATTTAACTTCTTCTTCCATATAAAGCACTTAAAACATCTGACTTCAATTAGCATAAGTTCATGTTTACTTGCAGTGATGGAATAAAAAATAAATCAATTTTTTATGAAGAAACATCTTATACCCTAGTATTGCAGCACCTCTAATGTTGCATCTTATATTGAATTGGAGTAAAGTGCCTCTATTTATCAATAGAATTCATCCAGTATAAACATCTTATTGAAATTAATCACACACAAAAATTTTTTCTAGTCCACTTGCACAAAATGTCAAATCATTGGCTGCTTGGATATTGATTATAATTCTTCCACTTATAGAATGTACTTTTAAAAAATTACAATACATTATCTTTTAAAAGAAATCATGTTGGACAATTACATTTCCTATTTCAAAGTTACAAAAAAATTTGTTCCAGTATGAAAAAATATAGCACCCTGTCATTACCAATATGTATTGCATAAATAAATTAAATTTTCATATTTTCATATACACAAACACCTGATAGCATCCATTTTAAATTATTTGTCCATCTTTTAATCATCAAGTCAACACTGGACAGTGGAGAGTGTTTTCACGCCAAAATGATCTTCTGAAACACTGCCTATAGCAATTTAGCCTCTAAAGATTGACGGAGACAATTTTCATGCATGACTCTATTGAACTTATTTTAAGCTACTAGTACTGTAATTGTTGTAAACTCAATTTAACAATAAAATGAACAATTGAGGGAAATTTTGCAGAGACCTATAAATTCGGGCAGCATATATGTTTCCCATACAAAAGCAGTTGACTCATTGCTATGTCAGTTAATATTTCCCATTGTTAAGAACTACCATTTTTCTTCTTTTCTGTTTAAAAACCATTATTTTCTCTCATTCAACACAGATTTTAATTGTATTTTTTTATTTAAACCTCAGTCATTCAACTATGGAGCTGTTCATAGCAATACAAAGCAAACATGCACTGCAGATAAGCTGTGCAGCTGCATCTGACCCTTACCTCTAAATGATATTTTTTCCTCTTTTCGATATACACAATCGGAACATCATCATCATGGGTTTCCTACTATGTGGTAAGTTTTATGGTCACCTAACCCAATTCATTCTGTCCAAAGCCTTTCTATTTAGATTTTCATACCTCGTTTATTGCATTTTTGCCTAACGCTCTGCTTTGACAATGAAGGGAAGATGTTTGAAAGCTCCGAGAAAAAGCTTCCTCTATTTCCATGGAAGT
Organism: Uropetala carovei; assembly: GCA_036926305.1. Lineage (NCBI taxonomy): Eukaryota > Metazoa > Arthropoda > Insecta > Odonata > Petaluridae > Uropetala > Uropetala carovei. The sequence continues at coordinate 2,343,133 of JAXCHB010000164.1, forward strand.
CCGCAATGCCAGGTAAGCATCCACTGACTCCCTCATATCCCTCAATGCCACTAGTAGCTTACACACACATATCATCACCACCATAGATAGTCTGTCCGTGGACAAGTCCATGATTATTCATGGTTAAACTTGGTTCTCCATATACTCCTATTTTCCGCAGTTTTCTTCATGTCTTGATAGCTCTCTTTCCCTTTCAAGTCGTCTACTAGCTGAAACCTTTTCTTACCTCTTTCCCTTTTTCCAACCAGTTTTTCTTCTAGCACTTCTTTAATCATGCACTCTCTCCTCAGGTAATGCCCAATCCTGTTCACCTTCCTCTTTCTGATAGTCTGTATAATCATTTGCTTCTCTCCTATTCTTCGTAGTACTTCCTCATTTTTCACACATATATGAGGGCACATTTCAATTAATTTGGTCCTCATTCCAAATATTCAATTGCTGTTTTTCATTAAAAGGCTTCTCCACTGCTTAGCGGTTGCCTTGTACTCCCAATCGCCACAGTTGTCAGTCCTCCCACTTGCCATCTCTCAGGCTGCGTGCTCTCATAGCTTCTTCCGTATGTCTTCGCCAAGTGATGCGCGGGCGTCCTCACTTCCTGCGTCCTGGGGGTGACCAGTCGAATACTCGCTTCGGCCATCTCTCCTGCGACATTCTCTGCAAATGTCCATACCATTGAAGTGACCTGCACTCCAAATGGTCAAGGATAGTCTCTTCTGCTTCCATCTCTTGCCGAATTACGTCATTCCTTACCCGTTGTAATCAGGATACATGCATGCTACGCCTCAGGCCATCCATCTCTACTGCATTAATGTGTTTCTTTAACCTCTCCGTGAAAGTCCATCCCTCTCCCTCTCCTCCATATGTCATTATACTTTCCACAATGACTCATAGAATAGTCTTTTTTGTTCTCTTACTAATCTCCCGACTTCACAGCACCCCATTCAACATCTTGATTGCCATCTGAGCCTGATTTACCCTGTTCTCCACATCCTTCTCACACATCTCAGATTTGTGAATAATGGATCCTAGGTACTTAAACTGGTCAACTGCTTTTACCATCCCTGCAGTGAGGACAATGTGCTGACTTTCCTCTCCAATCACCAGGTACTCTGTCTTCAAGAGATTTATCTTCAGACCACCCTTCTCATATACCTCTATTAGCTTACAGAACATATATTCCACGTCATCCTTGTCCTGTGCAATAATCACCTGGTCATCTGCAAAAATCAGAGAGTGAATAATATCATCCCCAAACTGGACACACATTTACCACATGACAAGTTCCACTTCTCTAGAACCCCTTCCAAGTACACCTTGAATAAAGTAGGTGACATAGCACAACCCTGCCTCAAACCCTTTGATGTTGAAAATTCCTTAGATATCCACTTTCCTTGTTTCACTACCGCTCGACCTCCCTTATACATTCTCTGTATAAGATTTATTATTGGCTCATCCACATGCACCTTCCTCATGGCATCCCACATCTGACATATTGGGACAAAGTCATATGCTTTCTCGAGATCCACAAAAATCATATGAATCTCCTGACCTTTTGCCACCATCATCTCAGTAACCTGCCGTATGCTAAAAATATTATCAAGGCAAGACGCCTACAGTGAAGCCTGCCTGCTCCTCGGATATCCACAGTTCGATACACCTTTCCAACCTCTCTTTCAGTATCCTACTGAACAACCTACTCATTGAAGCCATTACACTAATTCCTCTGTAGTTAGTGGGAAGCTTCTTGCTTCCTTTCTTATGTATAGCTGATATATATGATAGTAACCAATCCTCCGGGAGTTCATCTCCCTCCTACACCTGGTTAAATAGTCTGGTGATAATCCTCACAATCCCTGTTCCACCATACTTCCACAGTTCCATAGGTACTCCACCTGTGCTAGCTGCTTTCCCATTTTTAGTTGTTTTCAAGGCAGCTCGGACTTCCTCCTCCAAAATTGGCTCCGCCATCTCACATCAACTCAGTGTATCAGAGGAGAATCTGTCCTTGAACTCCTCTCTGTCCTCTGTAAGTAAGCTTTTGAAGTACTTCCTCCTCCTCAATTGCTGTTTCATTTTCTCAATAACTGGGTCACACTGACTAACAAAAGATGATTTTGCACTCATAACGCTTTTTGCTGATATAATACTGGTTTTAATTTTGTCCTCGCCCATTTTGATTGCACAAATCAATGAATCATTTCATCCACATTCTTTTGCTAATTATACATATGTACTACCCTTCTTTATTTTCTCCAGAATAATAATCATCTCATGCACAGATAAAACCCCTTCATTTTTCTTGTCTGAATTACTTTCTGATGTTTACATCCATTTGGAGGCATTTACTCCCAGTTAATTATTGGATAAAAAATGTTTACTCACAGGATACACAGCAAAGTTTTTGCTAGCCAAGCCTTGAGCCAACTTATTAGCTAAGAGATTTTTAAGAAATGGTGTTGATTGTTTACAGTCAGGATAATTGCAAGTTGCAGGAAAACCAGGCAACCCAGGTGAAGCTTTTCATGTGAAATTTTTCTTCCTTTCTAACACAAACGCCAGAAACTCCCACCTCTTTTCTCATCTTTGATGGTGCTTGGGAAAAATAAACACTTAGAAATACTATTGGAAAACTCCTGAGCAAAGTAATGCATCACATTACACCCAATCTCCCTCCCTCCCTCTCAATTTTTTTAGTGGTAAGGAAAGGCATGTATTTTATTAGCAGCAGTCTGATCTCACGTGTTAATATACTGAAAACCTCATATATGTATGTGAAAATCAGACGATAAATGGTTAAATATAAAGTATTACTATGTGGATTGGCTAAGCCAAACGGAAAATGAAGAATTATTTCTGGACGAAGATTTTGAGAGAACTGGGTGTGAAAATCGATATACTTATTATTATGTCGCTGTATGCTATATCGTTCCACTTAGAGAAATGTGGATTAGTATGTAGGATTTTTCATGACTCCATACCCTCGAAATGTGAGGCTTCTAATCAAAATCGCTAGCCAATTATGAATACTACATCGACAATATGTGAAAATCGAAAAGAATAAAATATCCTTTATTATTGCGATATATTGTTCATCCCTTCATAATTTCTATTATGCATAATATTATGCCTAATACGAATTCAATTATGTTGAACTATTTGGGCTCTATAGCTGTGCACAGACACGGACTCGTGGACACCTAAAGTGTACTTCGATTTTTTTTCGCGATTACAATATTTGCTCACGTAAATGAGAAAGTAAAAATTACACAGAAATGCAATTCATCAGGGTGTGGAGAGGGGCGGGAGAGAAATTCCAAGCCACAGTACTTCTCTTGCCCCCGCGCCCATTACGTTCCCTTTTCCCCATCATAAAAAAATCCGTTACATTCCCCGTCACTTAACGTTACAGAACACGGCGTGGTTAAAACAAACTTTCACAGAATCCACTTACGATAGAAGGGAACACCGGGCTATAAATTTTCACTTGAATAATAAGAGATCGATAAAGCTTTGACGCAAGACGGCGATCCCATAAACTGCGCAGATACTTATTTCCCATAAATCCTAAAAACTAATCGGAGAATCAGCAGGCGGAGCAGCGGAAGAAAGTCCTTTTTGGATTACACTTTCTCTATCTACTATATTCCTCGTTTATCCAACGTCTAATGGAATTTAAAATGAGGAAAAGTTGGATAACGGGACTCTTACGAAGATTGTTTGTCGACAACAAAATAATTGCAAGAAATTGAAGCAGTTCAAAGTCAATTAGAATATTCTCGCTAGATTTTCTTGAAAATGGCTATTCCTTCGATCAAAACTTTATTAGCGAGAAATATTGCATTTAACTATGATAGTTTACAAATTATATTTGAAAGCTTTTTTGGCATGACTAATATTTTATTAAATATGACGTAAAGTTCATTTTTTGTGATTTTTTGTTCACAATAAAGCGGCACTCTTGATTAGGTTATGTGAACCATTTATATCATTTTCTTAGCGTGTAAATGGTTTTTATATTGTTTGGCCTTGATAAGTAAGTGTTGTGAAACTACTGAAGTAATATTAACTTTATGAATTTTATATTTAACTAGGTACTGTAATTGCTCGTCAAATATGACAGGTATTCGTGAATTAAGTAGCATGTCGACTCGTGTTTCCTGTTTTCCTTTGATCTTTACCGCTACTAATGGAAACACGCGACAATAGGAAACTTTTGTCTCTCGCGACATCAACACGAAGGAACATCTAGCGACATGAAGAAACAAAGAGCAACTTGGTTTCGAAAACATGTCGCAGGGAACAAATGTTGACATTTGTCGCTCCAGTGTGGACGGGGCTTGACGTTTAATCGTTTAATCTGCTCAAATAAGTGGCGTTTTATGTGACTTTATTCTGAGTTTTTTCTTATTTGCCGCTTACTGTCACAGCTTTGATGAAAATAAAATTAAAATTACTTACGGCTCTATGTCGGCTAACAAATTTGAGAATTTCTTTCAGTTAATATGAAGTGTTACTTATGAACGCATGTTTGATGGATTCATGTCCGTTAAATCAAGAAAACGAGAATATTAATTTTTGTAGGAATTCTTTTCATTTTACTGTTTCGATGTAAATGAAATAGATACTGTTTATATATTAAAATTTAAGTTGCGTGGTTGCTACGGGGCGCAATCTTAAAACGTTAATTTGTGCGCACAAATCAGCACAAATACCTTGTCTCGGTTACGATAATTGTATAGTTATTTTATTTGTTGCTCGATTCCATTATTTTCCACCAACCGAACAAATCCGAAATAGGTTCGTCCCCAATTATTCTGGTTAATTTACGCTCTAGTGTTTATAATGTCAATATAAAGTTGATTCGAGTCATTATTTCAGACATGAATTACAAATTTCAAGATCATCAGATTAAGGAAACGTCTTAAAGAAGAAGCCATCGTATAATCAATGAATTTTTCTGCGCCGACATAGTGTGTGCTGAACGAGGATTATTAAATAATTCAATTGTCATGCAATTCTAAAAAACCCTCATTCTCATTAAATTTACAATTTTCGAGGTTGTTTCCGCATTAAAAACTCCTTTCATAACGTCTCTTGGGCAAAGAGAATGTATGATTCAACGAAATAATGGGGCTTCATCAATTAATATACAATGCCCTCTAGTTCGACAGAAATTTCCTCATAAATCACCTAACTTCAAGTTTGCTCCACCTTAAGAAAAACAAGTCAATGCAAACATTCCAATCGATTCGAAGTTTTTCGCAGATAATAACGCTGAGAAAAAGAGACACGACTCTTGAATAGTGTCAGTCAATGAATGGCTCGAGCGAAATTTTCCCAAGGCTAGAACTTAGGGAGGCAGAAAACGGTCAATATAGGAAAAAATCGTCGTTGCGACTTATGAGCATGGCAAAACATAGTTTTCGCGAATACAATGTTTTCTGGACAATGCAGCCCGTTTTTCTTGTATGCAGGGCGTTAGGGTTAAACTATTACTTTGTTTCGGAGGAGAAGAGGAAAACGAGGAAATTTGGGAGTTTTCCATCCAGGATAGTTTGTCTCTTCTCTTTTGCGTATTCTTTGACCTTTTTGTCTCTACAAGTTTGGTTTTACTTATACTGGTTCAAGAAAACGGTCAGAGACAGTTGGACACCGGCTTTGGAGGCACGGATACGATTCGTCGCACAATTTCTCTATTCTGCTCTGTGCTTAGTTAATTCTTCTTATTCTGTTGCATTAACGAAGAGAGTTAACGAGCTGATGTGCGATATAGACAGATTTGACAGCAGTCTGAAAGGAATAAGGCGCTTTTGCAAGGATCAGCGCCTCAAAATGACTTATATGATAATTCTACTTATTGCTATCTCTGTTGCGGGACAAATAAAACTTTTCCAGATGCGAGAAAATGAAACGATCCCCATGATCCTTCTGAGCACGATCATGAGTGCGATGAGAATAAGCATCATCCCTCTCATTGGGATGCAGTTCGTTGGATTGGTTGGAGTTATAAGAAGAAGGATGGTTTTCATTAACAGGGCACTGAGTGTTCTTGGAAAATCCAAAGCCAAAACCCTCTCGAGGAATGAAGTGAAATATTCCAATGAAAGCAAATTTTTCTTTAACTCAAAAAGTTCCATAGAGTCCTTACGTTATATAAGGTTATTGCACAAAGATTTGACAACAATATCTCTGTCAATCAACCGGGCATTCGACTTCATCTTATTTTGCATGGTCATAACAACTTTAATAGTGACGTCTGCCGTTACGTTCCTCTTACTATTAGAGTTGACCAATCCGACCACAGGTGTGAGCAAGATCATTCATCTGGGTGCCAGAAACCTGTGTGTTCTCATAGGTTTCATCGTGATGGTTTATGAGAGTGCTGGAACTACAAAGGAGGTTAGTTAAGGCTTGTTACTTTGGCAAAAATTTCCCTGATAGAGATATATAACACTTTTATATTTTTACTTAGATAGATGGAGACTATATTTCAAGACTAAAGCCACATATCATGTCAGTTTTACTTGGAAATGATCCTTTTAATAGTATATATAAGTAAAATATTTTAAATGAATTATTATGCTGCAAACCAGACATTTATATAGTAGCTGAATTCAATTCCCAAATAAACCCTCGGTAACAATTTTAAACTAATATCTTTGACTTCTCTTAGTAATTTTACTTCACTCAATTGAAGAAAAAATAAAAGCTTATTTGGTAGGAAATTATAGGGAAGAGACTTATTGATCTCTACAATAGCCGTGAATATCTATCTTACACCATATTGTTTTTTCACTTGTAATATGACTCTAAATCTAATAACTGAGACTAGCTAATACATTGCATCAGATTGACTTGTTTGCCTATGTGAGTTATACATATCATTTACCTTGACATAATGTTAATTTACTGTATTTATACAAATGAGGCAATAGAGTCTTTATTTAAAAAAATACTGTCAAGCAGCATATACCTAAATTTCGAAAAATTTCTTAACAGTAAAAAATAGATATACAAGATGAAATGGGTTCAATCCTATAAATTACTAAGGTCAAAGTTAGAGTAGGTAATGCTTTGATATTCAAAAAAGCTCATGCCTCAACATAAATTTCAAGAGAGAGGAAAAATTTCTGAACATGACTGGGAACCAAGTATCATACTGACTTGATAAGCTTATCTGGTTAAAGGATCATCTGGTAATTGAAAAACCTGGACTCAATTCACGGTTAAATTCAGAATTGTTGTCAACAATGTATTAGAGTAATGTTAAAGTTTTGTGACGGTCAAAGATAACTTTACATAAGAAATGTAAATACCATATGAGATAATTAATTTATTACAATATGCAGTTTAAGATAGCCCACTTGTCTTAGATAAAACCACTATCCATTTAACTTGAGATGACCTCTAAAAGTCAGAAGGATTTCTAGTTAAACACACACTTCATTATAAAAATTAAATTTTCATTAACACAACCTTTGAGTGCTAACATCCTCAAATCAAGCACAAATTGTTTGTTTCCAATTGAAACACAGTTAGCAGTGATGATTCAAACATTTCTGATGAATAGCAGCTGCATGCTAATTTATAAAGCATTTTATACCATTTGAAGAAATAGCGTTATTGCCTTATTGCTTGCAAAATAATAAAGAAACATTTTATTAATTGAAGATTTTTATAAATACTCTATGAAAGAATACATTTTATCTTTGCAGTCAGAACGCACAACAAATATTCTCCACAAGGCTCTATTGAATAATCCAACTGAGGATATGATGTATGAGGTAGATATTCCTATAAATCATTTATTTTTGTGCTATTTGTGATCATTACAAAAAACGATTACATTGTCATTATTAAACCAATAATTATTTACTTTCTATTAAACAGTTAAATCAATTTATTCATCAGCTGTCACTGGAAAAAGTCGGTTTTAGTGCATGGAAACTATTCCCCATAGACCAAAGACTTCTTTATTCAGTAAGATATTGGTAAATTTGATATATTTATAGACATAATTTTTAAAGAATAAATTACAAAATGTCTTTTAAATCTTGTATAGATAATAGGTTTGATTTCCTAATAAAAGTGATTCTTTTCCAGATGAATGGAACTGTTGCTATGGGTTTTATTGTTCTTGTCCAAATGAAAGTCTCTGAGGTACATATAAATAAACACAAAGAACTTGAACATTAACTTCATTAATTTAAAAGGTGTAAAATGTCTGAGATTGTACAGGTAATTTAGTAAATATTGATCCTGAATTAAGGTTTTCATATTTACTTTCTTGTAAACAAAGTATATCTGATTATTCAGTAATTACGTTATCAGACGTTCTCCATAGCAAAGTGATGTTTAAAAATTGATTCATCAATCATAACTGCTCTTATATTTAGTTGGTGTCTGCTCATATTTACATGCATTTACTGATTCATAACGTTTTGTTTATTCCTTACCTAGCTTGTCTCATGATCTGTCAAGATTTTACAGGTTATGCAATGGAATAGCAAGTCCATAAAAAAAGTAGTAGATAGCAATTTTAAATACTAATCACCAAAGGAAGAAACAATAAAAACTGTCAAAAATGAGCATCTATCAGCAAATAAACTAATTTTACAGTTTTTTAAATGGCAAGTTCATCAAAGAATTCCAAGTGTGAAAATGTATACTTTCATATAAGTGTCCTGTTTCCATAAGTCAACAATTAAAATCGAAAATAAAAACAATGAGTTAACACTTTTTTTCATTAAAGTTGTTCATTTTCTTTGAATATCAATAACTATTGCCTCTGCCGGATGCAGGTTTTCCCGGACCCCGTGTGAGAGGAACTTCCCGGGCCCCTGTCATATTTATTACCTTTTTCAAGAGATATGCCACATAAGTAAAATGTAATAGAAAAAGAAAATTGTTTTTGGAATAAAATAGTTTATGATGTTGTGGTCAAAATGTTTAGAATAAGCAATACTAGAATATTATTAGTTTTTTTTCGAAGAAGGATTAAACACATTCTTAGTCACACATTTAAGGTGGCATCCTTTCGAAGAAAGTTTAGGTGAGCTTGGGCATATGTATTTATTGGACTGTATAACGTTGCCAAAACTAGTTTGAATAGAAGAGTCATTTATCTTTAATTTAACATCAAAGAAAGACAAATTACACCTAGTTAACGAAAGCATACAATTTATGATGTCCCTTTCAGATTAATTTTTAGAGAGAGAAAGAAAATTCTAAGGTTATATTTTTTGTTTATAAAAGTATTCTTAATCAGAAAATTATTATCCAAACAAAAGGATTCCTTTAAATAGAGTTAAAGGTGAGATAAAATACCAATTCTCATAGTCACTATGAATTTAAAACATTTTCTTAGTCTTTAATTTTCACAATATTGAAAGTAACCAACAATCTTTAGCATGCCCAATATAAATGGAGATAATAAACAATATGTCAGGACACAATGACAAAATCCAAAAATCAGGACATCCTGCAGAACAAGGACATCTGGTAACCATAAGCTGAGAGGTATGGGGTTTGTGAAGTAATATTTTGTAGTTCATATAATTTACATGGAATAAATTTAACAGGAGTATATGAAAGTATAAAAATCTACTATGACATTAAGATAGCATTGCTTAGAGGTATAAAATCAAATAATTTTTACAATTTTATTATGCTAAAACTTTTTTCAGCACTTTTCCTTAATAAAAATATTACAGACTTCCTGTGGATCTAATGTGTCACAAATTTCATTCTCTACAGATATAAGGGCTAGACCAGTGGTCTTCAACCTTTTTTGAGTCACCGCCCACTTTTACCATATGTTGTCCTTTGAAATAAGTTCACCGCCCACCTAGTGGCGTAGTGAGGGTTTCTGGCGCCCGGGGCAAAGAAGAATTTTGCGCCCCCAGTAGCAAAGCGATTTACGGAGGTATGGTAACCCTAATACTAGTGGGATTGACGTTAGATGAGATTACCGAATACGGTCTCAGTGGTAATAACAGTGTTTAAAAATTTATGATTTTATATAGTTGATAAAATTAAACTTAAATGCTTCGCTGCTTCTGCGAGAGACTCCGACCACCCTCATGGGCCTTTCGATTTTACATCAGCATGGATACAATGTCGCTAGTGTACTATGATATGATACTATAGTTAACGACAAATGAATTGTAATATAAAATAGTTGTACAGAATGTGTGCGTATCATTAAGCTTTTTTATAGAATTTTATTTTTCAGTGTAAAAATTAAAATAGCATTCGGTGAGTTCTTTAACGCCCACCAAAAATCCAAAAACGCCCACTGGTGGGCGCTATCGCCCACCTTGAAGACCACTGGGCTAGACCATTCAACCTTTTTTGCATCGTTGTTGATCTTAAGAACGATTTAATAAGCTTTAATTTCGAAAAAGATCGTTCCGCTGTTGCAACTGTTATGGGTATGTCAAACATATCCTCAAGGCAACAATTGTATTAAGATAAATTTCCAGTCCTAATTCTAAAATCTTTTCTATAATCCCACTACTGCTTAGCTTAAAATTTCTCACGACATGCTGGAGTGATTTGACCTCAAATGCTAGCTCTACTCCATCAATATCATGAACTCCATTTTCCACAGTAAATATTTCTTCTAGCTCCTTAGAGTGTTTACTTATAGCAACTTCATCTAAATTAATAAAATTTTTAGTGGCGAGAAGAATGTTGAAAGGTTTGTCTATTTTTTCAGTGTGTCTGAACCTTTCATTCAATTTATTCAAAGCTTGGTCCACTAAAATATTTAAAAATTCAATCTTAAGCATTTTATTTGGGTCTGTTATTGTCTCATCCCTTGATTCATATTGTTAAAATGTATGGAACATATCGATTGTCTTGATGGGTCTCACCAAAGAAATTCCTTGAATTGAAAATGATTACAATGTCGAACACTCGCTACATGAAGTAGAGCGAGGAAATTACGATGTATTGGATCCCCTTCAATTATGAATAGGAATAATTAGAAATAAATCACTGAAAAAATGTTACCATTAAAATGACAAAATACAAATAATTTTTAATACAAGTAATTTTTATTATTACTTATCGTTTTATTATACAAATAATTCTTTATTGTTTGCCCACCTTGACGTGAGGGTCCAGTTCATATTAGTATGCTTCATGTGATTGGGGCCCTTCTTCAGCTGGGGGCCAAGTGCATTTCCCTGGTTCACTATATGTATGCTATGCCCAGTGTTGTATCGCTAAAAAAAAGTTCCGGTACGGTAGCTGGACAGGAAAGTAGGGAGAATCTAATTATAAATCTATATCTATCTATACTATTATTGTTAGATCGTCATTTATTATGTCAGTCGCCAACAATGACATTATGTCGTCAATTGTTAAATTCTATAAAACTGCTAAATTGTATAAAATTATAAAATTGTTAAAATGGCATAAAGAGATAGTCTTTATGGCGCTTTTTTCCAAGGACACTTGAAATCAAAACATGGTTTTCATTAAATAAACACATAGTGCTTGGAGCGAAGCTCGGTCCCTCCAGCTCGTGGACTGTATTGTAAAATATACAATAAAAGATAGAAGATTAATTAAAGAGATATACATGAAACAGGAAGCAGTCTTGAGGATAAAGGATGCACAGACCAAATGGTATGATCTAGGAAGAGAAGTGAGGCAAGGGTGCTGCTTATCGCCTACCCTGTTTAATATTTATATAGAAGATATGCTTAACAACGGAATAGATGATGAGAAAGGAATTAGTATTGGAGGTAGAAAAATAAATTGTATAATGTTTGCTGATGATATGCTCATCCTGGCAGAAGAAACGAAGGTTATTCAAGAAATGATTACCAAGCTTGAAAATAAGATGATGGAATATGGTATGAAAATGAACATTAAGAAAACCAAAGTAATGAGAATAGGGGATGAGGAAACTATGAATGTGTTAATGAAGGATGGAAGGATTGAGCAAGTAAAACAGTATAGATATTTAGGATGTTTGCTGGCAGACGATTGGAAGAGCGGAAAAGAAATAAGATCAAGAATAGCAAAGGCAAAAGATTTGTTTTATAAGAAAAAACAGTTATTGTGCCGTAAAATGGAATTAAATTTGAGGAAACGTCTTGTAAAGTGACATGTTTGGAGTGTGCTACTTTATAGATGTGAAACAAAGAGAGATATGAAAAGGTTAGAGGCATTTGAAATGTGGATGTGGAGACGATTGGAGAAAATTAAGTGGACTGAAAAGATAAGAAATGAAGAAGTATTAAGAAGGGTGAAAGAGAGGAGAAGGATACTTGAAACAATTCAGAAGAGGAAAGGTAATTGGTTGGGGTACATCTTGAGAGGAGGAAGTTTGTTGACGACGATGCTGGATCAGTAGAAGGTGGAAAGAAGAGAGGACATAGGAGGATGAAAATGATTGATGACTAAAAGGAAGGGGTAGGTATCAGGAAATTATTATTATTATTATCAAATATAAGTTACAAATAGGCAATTTGCCAGGTGGTAACATAACTATCGTACATAAAATACTAAAAAAAACCAAACCATAATATAAAAACAAATACATGACAAAATAAGTATAGCATAAACAATTATCTTAACATTACCTTACATCTACTTTTAAAAACATTTACATTCCTTGGGGAGGGCTTAAATAGTTCTGCAGGCAACTTGTTCCAATCGACTACGGTCTTATTTAAATATGAACTTTTTTTAATATTAGTTTTTTGAACTCTACACTTGAATTTAAATTTATGATCATTTTTCCCCACGAAAGTTGGTTCTTCCGCCTCCTTTCTTAGATCACCCCAAGCTCCCTCATTTTTTAATATATTATACATGCCGCATAGCCTGCTCCGTTTCCTCCTATTTTTTTATTTATTTATTTACGTATCCAGGCTACAATTAGGCTCTTGGCCTGGTGGTAACGATACATTAACACCATGTCAATTTAGTAACTCATTTCATGATTTTAGACTAAATAGGTACTTTTTGCACTTCTTCCTAAAGTCTTTCAGGTTTTTAGGAAAGGGGTCAAAGATATCTCCAGGTAATTCATTCCATTCTTGAATACCTCTGTTCAGAAAGGAGTTTTTTACAACTTCTAGTCTTTGAGGTTTGTATCTGATTTTAAATTTATGATCATTTTTACTAAAAAAATTTGGAGTTTCTAAACTACTACTGAAATTTTTCCATCCCCCCTCGTTACTTACAATCCTGTACATTCCACTCAGCCTATTTAATTTCCTTCTTGTTTGTAATGATTCCCACCCCAATAATTCTATCATCTTTGATACACTATCTTTTCTTTTGAATTTATTAAGAACATATCTTGCTGCTTTTCTTTGGACCTTTTCTATTTTATTTACATACGTGGTTTTGCAGGGATCCCATACATTCGTAGAATACTCAAGTATTGGCCTCACTATACTTTTATAAGCCAATTCCTTGGTATTCTTGTTACTTTCTCCCAGGTTCCTCATTATCCAGTGGAGGCTTTTAAATGCCTTTTTCACCACATTTTTAATATGTTGGCCCCATCCTAGATTTGACGATATGTTCAGGCCCAGGTATTTAATGTTGTCACGCTTTAATAACAAATCTCCGAGTAATTTATAATTCCTTAATTCGGTGTTCTTTTTGTTTGTGAAAGTTATTTGTGTACTTTTCCTAACGTTAATGTCCATCTTGTTGACTTTTATCCAGTTTTCCAATTTATCCAAATCCTCTTGTAAGATATCTTTATCTTCTCTTCCTCTTATTCTTCTATATATGATACAATCGTCCGCAAATAGCCGTAAGTCAGAGTCTATACTTTCGTGTAAGTCATTAATGTAAGTCAGGAATAGCAATGGACCCAAAACACTCCCTTGAGGAACGCCTGATGTAACAATTATGTCTTCTGAATATGCTTGCTTTATTCTTACCCTCTGCTTTCTCCCATTCAAAAAGTCTTTTATCCAACCCTTCACTCTCCAGTCTATGTCTAGTTTATCTATTTTTTCAAATAAGCAGTCATGTGATACAACGTCGAACGCTTTTTTAAAGTCTATGACTATTGCATCGACTTCTTCCCCTGCATTAATGACTTCAACAATATCTTGATATAAGCCTACTAGTTGCATCTCACAGGAGTGCCCTTTCCTAAAACCATATTGGTTTTTAAACAGCCAATTTTTGTCGTCCCAATATTTACGGATATATTGAGCTATCACTTTTTCCATCACCTTACATGTTACCGACGTTAGACTTATTGGTCTGTAATTTTCTGCTTTTGATTTATCTCCACCTTTAAATACCGGAATAACATTAGCTTCTTTCCAATCAGAAGGTAGTACCTGGTTATTGATTGACACATTGAAAAGGGTTCTAAAATATGGGATCACTGCTTCTTGACCTAGTTTTAGAGCATCTATTGATATATTATCTGGTCCTACTGATTTATTTGACCTTTCTTTTGAAATAATTTTGAATATTTCTCGATCTGTTACTTTAATATAGGCTACGTTTTTTACTCTTAATCCTGCCTCATCAGGTGTAGATTTTTTATTTTCTTCTATGACATTTATATTTCCAGTCTCACTCTCGCTTCCTTTAAAGACTTTTGCATACCAGTTATTCAAGACATTTGCTATGCCCACATCCTCAAAAACAATTGTACCATTTTTGTCTTCAATCATGGCTACCACTTCCCTGTTGTCCTTTTTCCTTCTAATATATTTGTAAAATTTATTTGTATTCTTCTTATCTAGAATTCCCAGCAAATATTTTTCCCTCGCTTTCTTTTTTTCAGTGTTTAAATTTTTGATAATGTTTTTGTACTCACAACGATATGCATCTCCTAAAAATATTTTATTATAAACTTTTCTAGCTTTACGTTTTAACCTCCTAATTTTCCCATTGTAGTATTCAGGATCACTATTATTTTTAATAATTTTCTTTGGAACAAATTTCAATAGTGCCTCAAACATTATATCTTTAAATCTTAGCCACATATCATTTATATTTGCCCCTGTTCCAGCCCACTGTGGATAAGCTTCCCTCAAAAATAATTTGAAACCTTCAGCGTTCCCTTTTTTGTATCGCCAAATGGGAGTAATCGTTTCACTAAATGCTTGTGTGTCAAAATCTTCTAATAAAATATTTACTGCAGAGTGATCGCTTAACCCAGGAATTATTTCGAAGTTTACTGGTTTTATGCAAGGTCTTAAAAGAAAAACATCTAAAATATTTTGTCCCCTTGTGGGTTTATCCACTATTTGAGTAAAACCCTCCTCCTGCATTAGCCTATTAACAATAATTTGAAATTTCCCTTCACATTCCGTTTCCCCATCCCATCGAACGTGGGGGAGGTTTAGGTCCCCGGCAATTAGCGTATAACTGTCAACTTTTTCCGAACACTTATCAGCCAGAACCTCCAGCATAGTTATTTCGTTATTAGGTTTCCTATAGACACCTATGATATCAATTCCTTTTTTACAGTTTCCATAATATAACTTAACACATAACATTTCATATTCCACACTTTTCCACTCTAACTTACTCATAATTTCACTTTTTATACAAATAAAGACTCCTCCCCCTCTTTCGTCGCGGTCCCTTCTATACACCGTAAATCCTGATGGAAAAATTTCTGCTGAGTATATGTCTTGATTTAACCAAGATTCTGTGCCTATGATACAATCTGGTTTACAAACCTCAATTAAAGACAGAAAATTATCTCGTTTACATCTAACACTTCGACAATTAACCTGGAGAATCTTTAATCCCTTACCTTCTAGTTTGTTTATTTTAAGTCCTTTTACATCTCCTTCCCATTCTTCTTTTATTCCCTTCTGCACTTCTGCGCGTCCTCTGCTGCCTTCTCCCTGGCTCCCGACGGATGAGACAACCAAGCCCCCACAATCCTCACCTTCCGGAGTCTCACCTCTGTAGACTGCTTCTTTCTTTGGAGTTCCATTTGCACGTCCGCGAATATCGATTGACCTCCATGTTTCCTCTTGCCGCTTATGTTCGTTAGTCACCTCCCCACTCAGATTTACCCACCCTCCCATATTAACACCTCCTATGTCACCGCTTAGTTTCCCTCCTCTACATGAGATTGATTGGTCGCCTTGTAATTTCTAATCACATCCCTTAAAAGACCAGCAAATATCATACAGCCTCTCCTATTGAGGTGCACTCCATCACGCCCGAGATCCTATCCCCAATCCAGCAATTCGGATCCACGAAATACAGACCCTGCTTTTGGCAAACCCACTCTACTCCCTCGTTTATGTATAACACTCTGCCCCATGTAATGTCTCTTCTCCGTAATATTCCACTTACTATGATTTTTGCCGCTGTAAATTTTTTTCTTGCGGCAGTGCAAAGGTCCCAAACATAACCGATTACGTGGTCGTCCGATTTTGCCCTTTTTATATCATTTGTCCCTATATGAATCACCACCACTTCCTCCTTCCTCTCATCGCTTAACCGTCCAATCCGTCTTTCCAATTGTTCTATCCTCATTCCTGGATAACACTCCACTAAAGCACCAACCTTTCTGCATTCTTCCCCCGCAAATCGGATGATGGAATCTCCCATCACTCTCACCGTAGGGTCATCGTTCTCATGACCACTATCCTCCCTCCCTTCGTTTTTTGGCCACAAATGAAAGAACTGGCAAGGAACAGGAAGGAATGGAGACAATGCTGGTGCCAGGGACCTGCCCAAGGGCAGAGAACCTGATGATGATGATATTAATGTGATTAATAAGCACATATAATTGTTCCTACTATTATATTCATTCAAATGAAGACTTACCCATACCCACTTTAGGAAGTACTGATGATGCTCTATTCAACATCTTTTATTATTGATGAAACATAACAGGGCAGGATCTGAAATCCAGCTATAATCCGAGTTTGTGCTCTGGATATTTCAATTTTAAGAAAACAAGAATAAAAGGTGTTCATTTGTAATTAGAAACATGTACAATGATTTGAAAAAAATAAAACCCTTTAATCCTTATTTTTAATATGTACTTCTTTAATATATGATAAGCATATATGAAGCTAAGAACTTAAAATTTGGAAAATCCCCAAATCTGGCCAAAGTGTGTTGGATAAGGAGTCCTCGTTACATCTCAATAGGACGATACAATAAGGGTGAGCATCAAAAAGGGGATAACAAAAAAGGGAGAATGGAAGAAAGGGCATGTGTCAAAAAGGCAAAAAGAAAATGGGTGAAAGTATAAGATGAAATTAGTAAAGGAATTAAAGGCAGGAAAATTTGGTGTGTGGCAGGGGTTGCATTCCATCAAACCCAACACCAACCCAGTACCAATCCAACACCAATCCAGCACCAACTCAGCCTTTTGAAAATCAAAAGAAGAAAGTTAAATATTAGGAACTCTAGTTACATGAAAATTTAAAATTCTGTGACTTTATTCTTTATACACAACCATGGTTTAAAAGATATAACATCATCATCAGCCAGAAATGCAACAAGCATATAAAATCACCAGCTTTTATTCCTTTACTAATTTTTTTTCTACTTTCGCCCATCTTGTTTTTGCCTTTTTGACACACCCTTTTTTCCATTCACTCTTTTTATTTTCCCTTTTTGGCATTTGCCCTTTTTGATGCTGGACCCAGTGCTCGGAATGAGCCGGAATGCACTGGAACGCTGCTCCGGCTCGTCACACACACCTATGATACCGTTCCGTTTCGTCAGACATTTAGAAATACCGTCCCTTATAACAAGTGTTCTGTTTCATTAAAATTTCCATTCCACTACCAATACAAGCGTTCTGTTTCATAGCATTTTCCATTTTGAGCACTGGCTGGACATTATTTTGCCCTTTTGACTTGATACCAGAGGCAATATACTGTATTACTTTTGTCAAATAAAACATTGTTTAAACTGCACAAATTTCATTTAGGAATTAGTAAGTATCAAATAAAACAAAGAAGGACCTACTAACATGGGCAATTCCTCCATTCAAATTTAATATCTGGCAGTAATAATTTCATGAATTGAAAATTAAGACAAAAAGATGAATGCTTGGATAGCAATAGACAGTAGCATATCCAAATTAAAAATATCCTCATCAGATTTCTAATATGATGTTTGACAAATACAATTTGTATTTCACCAATTGGTGAGCATTCATAACAATATAATAGTAGCCCTAAATGTTGAGGTTTTTTATTCACTGATATAGATGTACATTCAATTTTTTGATTTTTATATTCTAACTAGTGTAATGCCCATTGAAATATCAACGGGAGTAAAGACTCGATTGTTCAAGCTATTTATGGAGATCAAATTGGCATCAGAAACATAAATTGTAATGAAAGTCATTTCCCTCTCCCACTCTCTTCCCCTCTCTCCTTTCCCTTTCCCTTCCTCTACGTCCCTCTCCTTCCCTCTCTCACCCTCCCTTCGTATTAAAAGCAATCAAAGCACGTTTACACCGAAAAGATTGAAATAACAATATGATATCGAGGTCTAACAGTGGAATTGGTAGGCAAGGCAACATCCCCTTAAAATGGCTAGATTTCTTCAAACTCTGTGAATTAAACGTTTAAATTGACCGATTTCGAACTGTACGCATAAAAAGACAAACAGAATAAGAACCTTTATAATGTTTTCTTCAAAATGGTTTACATCCGAAGTTCGTAGGTCAATTCTTTCTAATTTTAATCACAAAAAGAATGAAAGCCTGCACGGCGAAAAATTGATTTTTAACTTATTG
This sequence comes from Uropetala carovei, assembly GCA_036926305.1. Classification (NCBI taxonomy): domain Eukaryota; kingdom Metazoa; phylum Arthropoda; class Insecta; order Odonata; family Petaluridae; genus Uropetala; species Uropetala carovei. Next base: position 2,361,866 of record JAXCHB010000164.1, read on the forward strand.
GAAATGGAAATTATCTTTAATCTCGAGTTCGATACATTAAAACGTTTTGTTATTATATCATAATGCTATCCTGAAAATTTTATCAAATTCGGTTGTGTCGTTTGCGAGATATTAAGCTTAAAAAAGCATTACACACAAAGTGACACTGTCTTTTATATTAGTTTGGATAATTTTTAATCCAATTTATCCAGTGCTTTAATCATAAAAAACAACGGGTATACTGTATACTTCAGTAAAACGTTGAGGGAGGGTTCTTAACCAATTATTTTAAAGCAAATTACACAATGTAATGTTACAATGTCAGCAGAAAACGTATGAGCTGTTTGTTTTCAATCTACCTGTTTAATTTTTCATAAGGCATGGGTATATGCTATTTTTCAAAAAAGCAGAGGGTATAACCTATTCATTCAACAAACGCAGAGGGTATATGGCGTATACCATTGTATACCCTCCCTACTTCATTGGTTTTAATAAACAAGAGGCACATTCATGAAAAACATCTCAATGCATATTCTAACCTTGCCCTTCAGTTTACAGTTTATAATCGATTAACACTGAATTTTGATATTCATAACAGAAGCAGATTGTCCGTATGTCTTACAATACAGGTCTGTAAATGTTTTTGAAAAAGGCTGTTGGCGAAAATGACTGCTAATAAAGGTAGGTGAATCCGAATTAAAAAAATAGTATTGGGTTGGCCACCTCAGCCTTATTTTGTAATGTTCGTGCTTATATGTGTGCCCCTGTATGTGTGCACGCCGGTATGGAGGTTGTAAGAACCACTCCACCGAATGGGCCTAATTTTAGTACCATTTTGTTCGTATTTTGGAGATGGACAAAGAGGCATTCTTTTTCTCCAAAACACCTGGTGCGATTTTATTCTTGCTTACTGGATTTGCGCGCAAAACAGTCTTGAGAGTTCCTCGAATATTTATCTCGGAATGGTTTGCGAAAAATGATGCTCTCTGTCCAAATAAATTGGTGCTTTATAGATCTATAATAGTTATGGACAAAAAAAGGCTTTTAATTGTCACCAGCCAAAAAAATCTTCGTAATATCCGTTGTAAATAGGGTTGCCACCTTACCGGGTTTCACCAGAAATCTTTGGGTTAAAAAAGAATTTCCAAACTTCGGATTGGACTCGCAAATCTTCGGTGTAAGAAACTTCGGCCTAGATTTATTTTAACGACACAGGGCGTCTCGAAAGTACTATGTTTATATTCCAGCCGGATAAATGTCTTTTGAAACTCCCTAGAAGCAACAAATAGTATTCTTGGAAATAAAAATAATTATTTTTGTCCCATCACTATAAATTAAGAAAATGTATTTTTTTCTAATTCCCAAAATTTCTTGATTAAGAATTTTAAATTTTGGCGCTAAAATTAAATATCGAATTATTCGAGCCGTTTTATTCGGAATTAAGAATTTTTCATCAATTGAGTTGTGAATTAAGAAAGTTTTCCCGTATCTTATTTTCATGAATTACAGCTTTTCCAATAATAATAATTAATGTAATTATTACATTTAAAGTAGTTATAATCTAAGATTTCCTCATAATTAATTTATATATTTTAGCGAGTTATAGTGATTTGTGCACTGTTCTCACAATGGCTAGAAGTTTAAGGAAAAATATGCTAATTTTGATACCTCCATTGCACATTGTATAAATTAATGCACATTTAATTCATCCATACGGTAAAAATGTACATCTTAATCAAATATATATTATCAAATCAAATGTAGTTTACTTCTACAGTAGGACCTCGATAAACTTCGTTAATTGGTTACTGGAAACCCTGACGATTAGCGAAACGACAACAGTCGGAACCGATTTTCCAATAGGAACAATTGCATAGGTTCAATAATTCTTTCAAGAAGACCTTACACGCATCATATAAAACTGAATTTTTAGGACTCAGTTTGCTTGAAGTTTTAGACCATGCGTCATTTTCATTCATTCACTTCCAGTTTTATTTGCAGGGGTGTCACATTTGGGAACCTTTTAGCAGAATTGACACTAACACTGCGTTTTGGTGCCATTTTTATCACTTGAGGTTTAATAAGCTATAAAATATTTACGAAATATGTTAACTGTTGACAAATGAGTTGACAGTTGTACTGCAGCTATCCGCGAAGGAATGTTTTGCTGTTTGATTCTAATAGTTGAAGGCAAAATTCTAAATACTATTAGTCTTTGTCTATCCCTGTTTCAGTTTGCATGAAATGTTTTCATAATAACACGATCGACTACATGTTCTCCGAAAACAGCCGCAGCACACCGTTTCGATGCGTCCGGATGCGGCCCACTAAGCATTATATGCTACTCACCGCCAGTGTTTCATAGTTTTCAAAACTTTTTTATTTATTTTAATTAACTACCAAATATTATTTTCCGTGTAGTGAATTCTGTTAAGATTTATAACGTTGAATTGCGAGCTGTATTAAATATTTCTCAATTCAAGTAAGTTCCTTTTAATGCTGTTTTTGATTTTTTTTCACAGATATTTCTAAGACTGAATTCCATCATGATTTTTAATACTGAAATGTTAATCCTAAAAAACTAATTCTAACTTGATTTCCACGCATATGGTGCCTAAGAATCTCTAGGTATAGTCGTTTCGCCAGCTAAAGTCTCTTGGCCTTGAAGGCGCCAGTTAGCAGCAGCCAATAGGAGACGGTTTGTTTAGGAAGGTAGTGGGGAGCAGTGTTGAATCCAGGGGGGTACCCGGGGGGGAAAATCCCCCCGGGTAATATAAAATCCCCCCCCGGAGAAAATGGTCAATTAATTCAGTTTTTATGGGATTTTAGTGAGTTTACGCAACTTTAACAATATATATTTTAATTCTATTTTCTACTAATATTTAAGCACGTTTAACTAAAATCGGGTTTTAAATATTTATTGTGACATATAAGTTATAAATATCTATTTTAAAGATATTTTGACATGTAGACTGCGTCATATATTTGCTGAATCCTGAAGCGTCGATACTTTGTTGCGCGTGCAGCGTACAGAAAAAAAATCATGCCGTCGCAACGGAAGCAGACTCATGCTTCAAGGTTGTGATTCAAAACAATGTTTTGATTTTCTCTATTAAAATTAGTATCTTCTCTCCATTCTAACACAGACTGCCTGGAACAATCTTGAAAGATAGAAGAACTTCTATCTCTCTATTCCCGAATACTTCCTACTTAATTTAAAAAATCTTATTAAGCATGACGATATCCTCAATACTTGGTTAAAAGGCCGCTCTATTTATATTAGCAAAGCGACTGGATCAGAATTTATTTCATGCTTGGAGAGATATTAGAAAAACATGATTCCAGCATCGTTGTAAAAAATAAGTAATTTTCGCTAATGGCTGATGAGTCCACAAATATTTATAATATGTCAGAACTTACGATAGTATTACGTTTCATAGATAACAATAATATTAGAGAAATGTTCCTCTGTTTAATTAAATTAGGTAATGTGGATGCAGAAACCATAACACAAACCATTTTATGTCAGCTAAAACAATGGAAAATAATTTAAAATATTTAGTGTCATCTTCATTTGATGGAGCTACTACTTTCTCAGGAAATATTTCCGGTGTACAAAAGAGATTATCAGAAAAAGTTGGACCAGAAATACCTTACATACACTGCAGAGCGCACTTATTATCCTTAGCTTTGACAAGTAATAGAAACAAATATCCAGCGATTAAACGAGTGCTGCATGTTGTTAAAGATATTTACAAACTGTTTCAAAGACCATCTAGACGGGAAAGAATGTTACACAATATTCAATCCATTCTTGAGGAACCACTATTAAAAATTACAGAAACCATAGAAACTCGCTGGCTAAGTAATTTTAGATCTATTGACGCTGTCAGGCTTTGTTACGGTTCCATAATGATGAACAGATACATAAGGATGGTGCGGACCTTGCTTCTTTAGCAGGAGGCATTTTATTAGAAATAGAAAAATCCAGTTTTTTAATAAACCTCTGTGTTTTACATGAAGCACTACTCGCTGTTTCAAATCTAATTGTAAGTAAGATTTTACAAAAAGAAGCTTTATGTTTATCCGCTTTACCCAGACTTATTAATTCCATTATTAAACACCTTAAAACTATATCTCATGATTGCTTTGAAAATAATGAAGAAAGCACAATCTGGAAAAACTACACGCCCATAGTTAAAGATCTTGAAAATATATGCCCCGTAAAGGAAAACAAAAAACCTGAAATAAGTTTTAAAACAGCCAGTAAATTCGTCAATGAAATAATTAACCAGATGAGTTATCGATTCAACGACAAGGTTATACTGTTGATCAAAATTACCTCGAAGTTGGAATCGGCAAAATCATTTCGTACATTTATCTGGTTTGCTGCATTTAAATTTCGATGCATTGTTGAAAGATATTCGTTCCTTTACGTATGCCGTCCAATCCTAATAATATATTGAAATTAATATTGAAATCCAATACTGGATATGATGAACTTAAGAGTTTATGCATAAAACTATGTTGCATTCCAGTATCCACCATGAGTGCTGAACGGTCTTTTAGTATGTACAATGAATAGGCTGATGACAAAATTAAGAAATAGATTGGGACAAGAAACATTGCAAGACCTGATGAAAATCGCTATCGAGGGACCTGATGATTTACCAAATACTTTGTTAGACGATGTTATTGACACATATGCTAAGAAGCAACAAAGGAGACTGAGGTTAATTTAAATTGTTTAAGGTCCTTATCAAGTGCCTTGAGAGTAAACCATAAATTCATATAATTATTATTTTTTATTAAGGCATACGAATTTGGCAGTTTTTGTGAAATAAAATATTTTTTTGTTACATTATGTCTATTTAAAAGTACTTGATGCGTAAATAGGTATAATTTCGTATATTCGTTTAGTTTTAGTTTATGCTTTTTTTGATCTTTCTGAGTACTGATGAATACACGTTTATTTATTTCTTCTTTTCAATAAATATATATTTAGTGTTTTATAATTACATATATTACTTATCAAGACTAAGGTTTATTAAAGCGTTTGCTACATATCTAATCAAATTTTCTACGATTATTCCAAATATTAAATTTAGTTAATTTTGTTATTAAATGATGTATAAAATTATATTATAAATTATTTGTTAATCTGCAATAAATAAATTGCATTTTATTTTACTTAATTATTTAAACAATTACAAAAAAGACAACTCCTACTAATTTTCTAGCGATATATTATATACCCCCCCGACCCATGCAGCTTCCCCCCCGGGGAAGAACGTCTGGATTCAGCACTGGTGGGGAGGAACCCAGTCTCACTCCTGCTCTCGAAGAGATCACATCGGGATGCGTTGCCATTAGAAATTGCGTAGTATATCAGCTGAAGGCGAAAATCCGCAAGAGCTGGCAACGCGCACCGGTATCTGCTGTCCCGCACGAAAGTTGAGAGGGGCGATGGAAGGGGAAACGTTCGTGATTGGCTACTTGCTCTAAGTAGGCCAAGAGACTATATCTGGTGAACCGACTATAACTTACGATTTAACTATAATCCATTAGCCATTTCCAATGCGGCCTACCATGCAGAGACGGTTTCCCGCCACTGCGATAGCAATCTTTCTGTCTCAGGCACAGTGCAATCATCATCTTATTCGTTTATCAGCGTCATTAAAAATGGCGACGGAACTTTTTCATTTTTTGTACCACTTGGCGACAAACGACGGTTGATCAAACCAACGATTATCCACGGCGACAGTTATCGAGGTCCTACTGTACTTATTTACGAATGTTTTTATACCGGTCAATACATCTCAATAATTTTCTATTTTGCATTAATATAAAAATCGATTTTTGAAATCATCAGAAATAAACATGTTGTTTACTCGTCGATAGGCATAAGAAAATAGGTAATTTAAGTCAAAATGTAATTTTTGCTCACTACAATGCTGAAAAATATGAAAAGAGCAGAGTGTTTCGTATTAAAAATCGATTCTTGTCTAATTATAAAAGTATCTGAATTTATGCGACAACGAATTGAACGCCATTCTTTCAACTGTCAATCAGTTTTGCGTTCCTTGCTTAATTTTTACTATTTTAAAATGCAAAATTACGATATATCGCTCCTACTCCTATACTGGAGAATTCGAATAAAATATAGCCCGTCAACCACCCAGCTGATCCAAAAGAATTTATTTTTTTGACTAGTTCAAGGAAATGGAAATATCAATAAACAAACGAAAAAGTCATAATGTATATTAACCTCTTTTTCCTGTGTTCGCACAATCGAGACAAAAGCTCTACATTGCGCTAATTTATCATCTCTACAGGCTTCGAGTTCGATCAACAGGTCTCCATGATCGCATTTGATGAAATCTAATAAAAAACTCACATTGAAAACCACCCTGGCAAAGAAGTTTCACTTAACTATATCTGACACTCATTTCCAGAGGCGGAATGGGAGCAAATACTCGGATATCGGCCCACCTAACAACTAAAATAATGTTGCGACTCCCTAGGAGGCCGCGGTCCTTAGTTTGAAAAACTACTTTAGAATACGGAAAAGCAACAGCTCCTGGCCGAGGCAGCAACCACTCAGGCAGCCCAGGCCCAGTAGCAGCATCGGCCCACCGTGGCTTTTCCCGATATCCCGGCGGCAATCTGCCCCTGCCGATTTCTGACCCGAACTATTCTGGCGCCTTTAATAAGTGTCCATTCCAGCACCCATTCATATATTTTTTTAACGAATAGATTGTACGTTACGTTACTGACTTAAAAGTAATGGAATTGAAATAAAAACGACTAGAAACTAAATAAATGCCACTGAGATCCAACCCTTGGCTACATTTATCTAATTGCAAATAACGTGCAGGTGGGATTGCCGAGGAATTGCTCCAAAGACTTTGTCCCCTTCTGTTAGCCGCCTGGCGGGTCGGTACCACGAGCCATCCTTACTCTCATCGCTTCGCGTGATTTAGTAAACACGGGGTCTTCAACTTTTTTATGGCCTTTTTCTTTTATTGCGAAAGGAATTATACCTGCTACGTTACATTCAATAATGGACTTAAAGCCAAAGTAAGCAATTAGGATGTGTATTTTTTATTGAGCGCCTCTTGAAATTATGCTGTGTCATCTCTTGAAAGTTATTTCTCGACAATTTCCAACGATATCATCGCACAGTTTTGGTAAACGCAATGAAAACTTATTTTCACGAAACTTTGATCAATCTCAGGACCTGATGCAAGTCTACCGTTAAGTTTTCAACAAAATCACAAAAAAAGATCAATATCTTCATTTTGGCTTTTGGACAAGGGGAATCTCCCTTAACTTCAACAAACGAATTGATAGTTGAGCTTTCGACGTGTTAAATATACGTTATAGGTAAATCGTGAATCGGCAAAGCGACTGAATGAAATAACGGACATTTCAACTTAATATATCCGCCTTAAATAAATCGATCCTCGATTCCTGTTATCATCAGTCTTATTAGGGTCGGTGAATTACCATTGAGGATGGTTAATTTGTGTACGAAATGCTCTCCGGTTTACTCGATCATTTAATGACCACATCGTTTCAACGTCAGTAATTATTTTATGCAAAAGCTCCATTTTCTCAGCATTTCTCATTGATGGAAATAAAGGAAAACTTGTGTAATGAAACGAACCAATCGCTCACTGCCACTGCAATGAGGTGGAAATAAGAACGACACGAGTAGGTACGCAAAGAGAGATCGTCTCGGCCGTCTTGAATACCCATTATTCCATCGGTATCTACAAAAAGACAAAAAAAACAAAAGGAGTTTACGAGGAGACAAAGAAAAAGTGAAACGGAACTCGCGTAGTGTGTGCGTATTTGCATGAGAGTGGTAGCAGAGCGGCAGTTAGGGAAGTCCATTTGGAAAGAGAAGAGGATAGATAGGCGAGGGTTGGTATGACGTCGGGGTCTATAGAGAGAATTGGTAGGATAGGAGTGGTTGAGTTAGAAATGAGGATAGTCCAAGGAAAAGTACGAGAGAGATGAGACGAGAGAGAGAGAGAGGGAAGAGAGGGAGAGGGAAAAGAGAGACAGGGGAGGGAGAGGGGGGAGAGAGGGAGAGGGGGAGAGAGGGAGAGAGGGAGAGGGGGGGGAGAGGGAGAGGGGGGAGAGAAGGAGAGGGGGGGAAAAGAGAGAGAGGGAGTTGAGAGAGAAAGAGTGAGGAGTAAAGGGAAAGGGAAGTGAGAGAGGAAATAGTAGTGGAGAGAAGAGAAAGGGAGACGGCGAGAAGAAAGTGAGGAGAACGGAAGGAAACAGCGGGACGGCGGGAGAATAACACCACTGGCTTTCCCCTCCCTGCCTTCCTACCTCCTATCTATCTATCTCCCTTCCTCATTTCTCCCTCTCTCTCCCAACATCTACCAGGGAGTTTCCGACTACTCTCGTGACGGAGGGCGGCGTCGGGCCGCACAAGCTCCCTTTTGCCAACAGATGCCTTCCCACACTCCCTTACGGCCGGTTTTTGAAAAGGCTAGACTGCCTCCGGGGTCCCTCCTTGAAATTTGTGGGATGAGGAGCGTACGAAGAGGGTCTGAGCCGAGTCGAAGGAGGAGGAAGGGGAAGAGAGATGGAGAGAGAGAGAGAGAGAGAGGGAGGGAGGGAGGGATGGGAGGAATAGTCGCGAGCCAACAACCTAGCACGCTCCCTGCACGCGTCCCTACCTTCCCCGCCTCTTTCCCGCTTCCCTCCCTCTCCGCCTCTGACTGACAGCCTCACAATAAAGTGGAGGAAAGTGGCGGAGGGGTGAGAGGGGGGGGGGACAAGGGGTGGAGGGGGAGGGATGGGTGTAAGGAGGGTTGGGATGGAGAGAGCAGAGGGGGTAAAAGGGGGAGGGAGGGGGAATGGTACGAGACTTGGTGACCGTACACACAGTGGAATGAGTGTGGGAGTAAATGGTGGGGAGGGAGATATAGAGAAAGAGGAGGGAGAGATATGAGGAGGGAGAGAGGATAAGAAAAGGGGATAAGAGTGGGATGGAGAGGATGAGTTGGGGTGAGGTAGTGGGAGTATGGGCTTCCTCTGAACCCTCCTCCCACGACCTTTCTCCCTCACTCCCTCCCTCCGTCTAACAGAGGCCTCCTATCCCCCCCCCCCTTCCCTACACCAATTTTTTCCTCCTCTCAGACGCAGGGTTCCCTTTCCCTTTGCTAAACCGACGTCCTACCGAAATTTTCTCCCATTGCTCTCGATTCCGTCGCCAAGCGAGCATCGAAAAAACCCCCACCGAGAGGAAAGACCTCCCCGGCTAGTAGCGTGGGGCCTTTCCCGACACAGTTTTCCCAGTGCTTCGAGATCTGCGAGTCGCGCTCAAATATTCAGATAAAAAAAAGTTTCGATCTTCGCCATAAGGATATTTCCGACGCACTTTATTCCGGCCCACCTCGGTCTTTATTTCCAACGGTTTTTCGCGCGCTCGCCGGAAATTGAAGGGAGTTGAAGGATACGTCGGCGGAACCGATCGTCGCGTAGTTCGGAACTCGCCGATAAAACGTTAGTGCTCCGGACGTCGCGGAAAGACTTTTTTTTATCCGCTAGTTTGGACAAAGGAGTGTGTGTTCCCGCGCCAAACTTTTATTGGCGGCACGCGACTGCGTCGGGGAGAGGTGGAGGGGGAAGAGAGAGAGAGAGAGAGAGGTACCGGCCGCAGTGAATCATGGGTAAGGAGTTGCCCCCAACGTACCCGTCCATGAGCTAGCTAGCACGTGTGCCTTTGAGGCGTGGGAGAAAGGGTGTAGTGCGCGCACGACAAGGGGGAACGTGGCTATTAGGGAGTGAGAATACACGCCAGTGTGTAAGAGGGCACGTACGTACACGTATGTTTTTTTTATAATTTTCTTTTTTTAACCCTTTCTTTCGTCCGTTATATTCCTCCGTGGATGTGCTCCTAAGAGATAAGAAAAAGAGAAAGGTGGAGAGTGAGAGAAAAACTTTCCTCTAACGGCCGTAATTGGTGTTTGTTTACTAACACCCACTCGTCTTTTCCCCCCCATTTTTCGCTCTCGTAAATTCTCCTCAGCGACGGTTATAAAGTCAACTTGGACATTATTGTCGCCGTTTGACCATTAAGTAGTTGGAGTGACCGTACATAATCGATCGGATAGAACTCCCGATTTTGTTTTTATTCCGACATCTGAAACCTTTTTACGAGGTCTGTTATTTTCTCCGCCAAATGATACGAGGGCTCGCCGTGGAACAGACCGAACCGGCAGCGTTTTAGAACATCCCCTTTTTTCATAACGACGCTCCTGCCGTTGCCATGGCTACCACCGCTCACGGCGGCGGGGTGGTAAACATCGGTCCAACCCATCGAAACATCCACGAAGACTCTGGACTGGTAGACGAAGACGGCAGCTACGCGAGGATGCAGGGAAGTGGAGAGTTGTCGTCGGAAGCTTACCATCACCAGAGCAACAGTCCAGGCGTCCTTATGACGGCGGTGAGGTCCGTCAAGTCTGAGGTCTCACCGGCATCTCCGGACTCCACCATGTCATCCTCCTCTTCGACAACCACCGAGGACTCTCACGTGTCCGTCCTTAGGAGGGGTCCTTCCGCTGCACCTCCTTTCGTCCCCTTCACAGCACCTCCAGCTAGGATACAGTCCGGGACCCCAGGGGGCACCGGAAACTTCCGCCTCCATCACCATCACCAACCCGCCTCTGTGGCGAGGCGGAACGCTAGGGAGAGGAATCGCGTCAAGCAAGTCAACAACGGATTTGCAACCCTAAGGCAGCACATACCTCCAGCACTGATAGCCGCGGCGGCTTCCGAGAGGTCTGCTTCGCCGTCGGAGAGGTCATCCGGAAGGTGTAGTTCATCTTCCGCAGCCTCCAAGAAGATGAGCAAGGTGGAAACTTTGAGGTGCGCCGTGGAGTACATTAGGAGTCTCCAAGACCTCCTCATTGAAGCCGACGGGGAAAGTCCTGACTGCCAAGTCGAAGTCAAAAAGGAGACTGACGTTCAGGGCACATCTCCAGCAGTCGCTGCGGGTCCTTCCCCCGCTTCCTCTCCCATATCTTCCCCAGGATCATCTTCGGCTTTTCTACCCCCTTCCCCCGCGCCGTCGTCCTCAACGGAACCCATACAGGACGGATCCAGGCAATACCTTCCTCTACAGCCAGTTCAGGCTTTCGATTACATTGACATAGACACTTACGCTAGGCTACAGAACTACGGGTCGGATGGTACCAACGGCGTGTTACAGTTCTATCACGAGAGGGTGAAGAGGGAAGAGATGGAGGACGTTATGGTGATGGAACCGCCCCCGGGCGTCGTTGCTTCCACAAATTCTCCGCCGCCGCTCGGCTATTCCACGTCGGCGACCGCGTATCTCGCCATGGCGCCGGGTCCGGCGCTTATCCAGAGGCAATTGGGTGCAGGGGATGACGTCGAGTTGGTCGAGAGTGACATGGCTGGGATGATGACGTGGTGGGCTGAAGGTCCTCAGTGCTGATACGAGGGGATTAACGGTAAGATATATTTTAACACTACCTATATTTAATTAAATTTCAAAAATATAAATATCTGGGAAAATTCGTATTTTTACAATAAATTTTGAACCAATTTGGTTTAAATTTTTGGTTAACTTCAGTATTCATAGGCAATTTTCTTTTGCTTTATTTTTCGTATTTATTATATTTCATCGAAAAATTGCATGTCTCTTCTAAGTTTAGAAATTATAAATTACTTATATCGATTGATACAAATACAAACATCGTATTATCATTCGGCTCTTCATTCATTTACTTGTATTGATTAATTCAATGATATCATTCTAAGTTTGACAATATCGTATGCAATATAAACACCCTCGCATTAATATCTAGAGAAGTTATGAATTTTTGTACTTTTTATTACAAGTATGGATTTTATACATAAAACTAAAATATATCGCCTAGATTTTTTATCGTTATCAAACAATGCAGATAACTGTATCGCCTATCCATGACGTCGAATATCCACTGCTTGCAGGCTTAACAAAATCTTACCATTCTTCTTATAAATATCATACGAGACGCTTTCAAATGAACCAGACTTCATTCACAATGGACAGGCAATTATATATTTGGTTTCATGATTGCAAAACTCACTTTGGACACGATTCCTGAGTATATTATCTCAATTTCTCACTGCAGATAGACAAATTTTCGATGAAGTGTCGTAATGCTATATCCTAGTGATCCACTTAAACGGAACTTAATTACGACGGCCGAAAATTTGATTTCGCCGGTCAAATTACATTTAGGGGTGCATTACGGCCAGAGGCAATCGAGGGCTATGGATCACGTCAGTTACTCGCAATCTAATATTATTCCGGAATTGCATTATTCATAGAGTGGTGATGTCATGTGTTAGATTCAGGATCCAGAGCAAGAACCACGCAGGCTAATTCGATTTCCATCCAAAGCTTTGGATCAAATTTGCCGCGTTTGTGTAGCTTATGCGTGGAAAACTTTTTCATATAACGAACATTTCAGATCGACGCTATAAATATGAAATGGAATATTATGTGCAAGAAAAAGTGATCTGTAATGTGCTATCATAAAATTATTACATTATAACCGCTTTGACGTTTCCGATTTCATATCCAGGGATAGAGTATAAGAGCACGTAACAAAAAATTGTCTCAGTAATTAAATATTTTACAAGATTGCAATTCGTCCGCTATCTTAAAATCCTTTGTTTCTTTATACTATGAATTTATTAAAAAATAAAATGAGGGATTATGCAGGAAAAGTTATTTTTTAATATTTCCTTCCGAAACGTCATATTGTGGTCTTCATGAGTTACGTGGGATTATTCGGATTAGAAATGTATTCCAGAAGGGCAAAATACAGATAGGATGATGACGAATAAGATTATTTTATCCTACAATCTATAAATATATTTCTTAAATATAACGCAATTTCATGTAAAAATAAAAAACAGCAAAAATATCCTTAAATGATCTAGCTAACTCCTGAGGTTGAGAGGAAAGCAGTGAATTTCAGTAACAAAGAGATTCGCCGATCGTTCAATTTATTTCTTAAAATTTTTGACGATTTACTAGCCCCAATTCAATTTAGGATTACATAAATAGTACTTAAGAGCCATACTTTCTACCACAAGCCCAAAGAAAGGTTAATTCTTAGGAGAATCTCAACAGATCGCGACGAAAAGCCTGAGAAATTCATTGCACGCGTAAAGGAAACAATTTCAGCCGACGAATTTTCGCCCGACTCTAAATCACGAGGATAAAGACGCATTACACTTTTTTCATAGCGCCACATAAATTACCCGTTTACCTCGACGGATTACCATACCAACCTTAAATGAATATATATATATATATATTTTTTTTTTCCCGGGCCAGTTCAAGTTTTTGCCCGCTCTAGGTCTAGCTTCTTTTTTTTCCTTCGACTCATACGCGATCCATTCGAAAAGACGAGCGAAAAAAAAATGCATTCTTGTTTTTTTCTTCTTTTACATCCCTCCTAAAAAGAGTAGAAAGGGGTGGGTTGATACCCTCTTAAGGAGTCCTCATACACATGGGCGTGTGGAATTAATTTTTTTTCTCTCGGCGGGGTAGGGTATTCACAAAGGTAGGCTTAGTATTTTTTTTATTTCGTAGGGTAGAAAGGGTAAAGGGAGTAAGCGGTAAAAAAAAAGGCTCGGTAAAAAAAAAAGAAATAGGGGTGAGTTTTTCAGTGGGTAAGTCCCTTGAAGGGAGTTATAGGTACCCAGACAGAGGGGTTGGAGTTTTTTTTTCATCATCATCTTTTCCCTTAGGGAGAGTTGTCTGGTAGGTAAGAGTACTTTATCCGCTAAGGGAATATTTTATGCAGGCACGGAGCAGACAAGTAAGGGGGAAGCCGAGAAACAAAAACGTTTAAAAACCTGTTTCGATTATTTTTTTTCCTTCCGGTTATCCGTTTTTTTTTTACCGCGTCGCGTTACCCGCGGAGCGATTTTTTCTCGCGCTTTTTCTCCGAGTTTGCACCCAGAGTTTTTATGACGGCAGCGAGTTTTCCCCGCGTCGCGGGTATTGAATTTCCAACGGCTTTCCTCCGAAGTTTTTCATGCTGGATTTCGGGCCGTGTATTTCCGACCGGTTACTGCCCCCTTTCTTTTTTTCAGTATCTCAATTTTTTTACAACGAATTTTTAGCTCGCGGTTTTTATAAAACAGTTTAAAGTACGACCAGAAACGTCTTAACGATGCAGAAAAATGCTCGCTTCAGTATTCGTTGGAGGAAATACTGGAAAATTTTCATACCGGTTCCTTTTCGAAAGCGATATTAGGGACATGTTCCGTTTTTAAAGGCTAAATTGTTATATTTTTTCGTACAAAGCGGTTTAAGTTCCTTGCTGAAAAAATTCCAACGCGATAAAAAGAGTGCAATAAAGCATGATATACAAGAATAGATTAGGTTTTTTTTACCCTTTTGATGATTTTGGTAGAACGTACTTAAGAAATAGGTAAAGAAATAATTTTTAAATTTATCTCTAAGGAATGTTTCTGTACGATGAATAAGTATAACGTTGCCAAAGGCGGATCTAGAAACTTCCCAATTTCGATTACCGACTATTTTTCCATAGGGTGGGGGATATTTTCGATTTGTACACTACATCCTTGTCAAAATTATTTTTCTTATTTTTTAATACTTATTTTTTTATTAATAAACCATGGAACATGATACAATAGTATGATAATCATAAAAAAGTATAATTTTTACGAAGTTTATATATAATCCTCAAAAAATAATTTGATTCCTTGATCATAACATGTAATGATTATATAAAAAATAATGGAATGCCTTATTGCTTTAATTTTTTCCATAACGTAAAAAGAAGCAAAGGTCTGCAATGAATAACGAAAAATAAAATTCCTTTTTTGCTACTCCTAAAGAATATGAATACCCAGGGGGAGGGGGCGATCGCCTTTGGATCCGCCACTGAACGTTGCTAGTAAACATAGCAAGAAACGCAAGAAAGTAATGTTCCCGAAACATTGACTGTTACAGTGAGATCCTGATTTTACGCGTGTTCGGTTTTTTAACCTTTAATCTAGTATACAGAGACTGAACGCCAAATACAAGAAAGCCTCAAATAGGATTCCAATGCATTTAGTTTGTGAGCTTTTGTAAACTATATATACAAAATATTTGTGCCTTTTAACTGACGACGCTGAAGTTGGTGATTTTCATACAGCTTTTTTAATCCCACAGAGTAACAAGTTAATGAAAATAGCACAACCGCCATTTTATCATAAAAAATTTTTTTTCTTTGATAAAATTAGGGTAAAAACATTCATAAAAACAATAACCGAGCATTAAAAGTGTAATAAATTGAAATTGATATAAAATTATGGGCGGTAGGTTTCAGATCGACGCTTGTGAAATATCTATTTATGTTAGCGTACAGGTTAAATTATTATCCTTAAAGAACCATCATATTATCTCGAACAGGAGTTATGGTGAAGGTTATTAAGACGGAAACGTCTTCAGTGCCGTCTTTACCAGCCAAATTAAATTTTTTAAATTTTCTTTACATTTATGAAATCACTTTGTACGAATTAGTCCTATTAGATCAGGGGTTGAAACCTTTACCACATGGCGGGCTGCAGTTTTGCTGCGAAGTCTTCAGCGGATCGCATTATAGTTCCATCGGAAGTTGCCTGGAGATCCTGACGTATCAAATGAGTAAAAATCCGAGTCCGAATAAGGTTTATAGGGTTAACCTTAAAGTTATTAACTTTTTGTTACCACAATTTTAATCGACAAATGTAAATTTGTGCGTTAAATTTTTACGGGTCGTTTTTTAGGCGCGTTTCGCTTACAGCGTGAGCGCCTATTATCGTCGGTCCGTCCGTCTGTCCGTCCGTCCGTCCGTCTGTCTGTCCGTCCGTCCGTCCGTCCGTCCGCATGTTTGTTCTCGGCTTCTACTGAACGGATTTTCATGAAATTTGATATTAAGGACTTTCAATAAAATATAATAAGAAAATCGTAAAAATGAATCACGTACGCCAATCAGGGGTACCACTTTACTAGAGACAAAAAATTAAATTTTCGTCATATCTCGTAAAGTATTGCTCATATCAAAATATTTTTCAAATAAAACTAGTAGAACTGGTAAAGAAGAGTATTTCCTTTCCTATACATTTTTATCGTAGGAGTAGCCGTTATCGAGAAAATCAAACAAGAAAGTCTTATATCGAGTTGAACTTAGAAAATTTCTTGCATGGTTACTTCATTGTTGCTAACATAAACAACCTCCCAAACAAACGTTTAATTTCCTTAGGTGTGCATGTAATATTATTAAATAGGAAGAAAATGGATTATTTATGATGAAGAAAAGAACTTTAAAACGCAATTTCCCTTACGTACAGGTATATAATTTCTTTCTAATACTCCATTGCAGGAAACGCGCCCATTTGTGATACGTCTTACACTTTCCTAACTTGTTTTCGTCATAGCTGCGACGGCCGCATAAAACGCTTTCGGGGACCTACATACGATCCGCGGAACAGTAGAGTTTGATCGCTCTTTTATCAGATGGAGGAACGAGGAAAAAAATATTGCCAGAAATATTTTCCACAAGTTTGATCCGCCTTCCGTGGAATAATTCGCGGTCACAGCAGATCGAGTGATTATTTTTTGGACCAGAATATCTCAGGCGTTCGGAGAGCTAAGCTAAGCTGGTGGGTGGGGTGGCATAAAGAGGAAGGAAGGAAGGAAAGAGGTCAATAGGATGGGGTGGAAAGGAAACCCTCACGGAAAGGGAGTTTGAGGTAGGGATGCATCCGAGACGAACAAGTGAAAAGAGGTTGGGGTCGTCGAGGAGAGGGTCCATGAAGGAGAGAGGGAGAGAGTAAGGGATGGTAAGGGGGGAAGGGCCTTTCTATGAAGGGACTGGGGCAAGAAAGACGGTGCGCGGCCTTCCAGGGGTAGTCGCCTAAAACTTCCCTTCCCTCATCCCTCCCTTCATAGAACCCTCTGGTAAGGGGGCAAGGAGACGGGTTCTCCATTCATGCATCACACATCCCACCACCTCTTCCTCGATCCCCTCCTCCTCCTCTCCTTCCCGACCTCCTTCCTGTATCCGTGCCTTCCATCTCTTACCTCCACCCACCTCCCTCCCTCCCTCTCAGTGCTCTTGCTTTTCAATACCTTTCTCCCCCTCCCACTCCTATCCGAACGCTCCTCTTTCCATATTCTCTTTCCTCTTATATTCAATTCGGGGAGAGAGGGTCTAGGAGCGGCGTGCAGGAGTGCCAACATCGGCGGCTATTCGCGCTCCTCGCACAGCTGAGGTATTAGCGTTGTTTACGTGCTAAGATGTCACGTTGCCATCGGCCTAAGTTTTAATGAAAGTGTGAAAGTCACCGCCGAAAGGACCGTAAAATTAATTTCGTTTTCGTTATTGGAGAAATACGACAATTTTAAACGTAATATTTGTCATCTGGTTAACGAGGGAAAACTGATAAATGTTGACGTTGAATTTTTGGCGAACTCAATTTGCATTTGTTCATTAGAATATCTGATAATGTAAATTGGGTTTTCCGCAGAGGGAAAATTGTTCGTTGTCTGTAAATCTTATGATATATTAGCATAACTGAAAAAATACGACGTAGTAAAAATAATTTTTATCTGCAGTTTACGTAAATTTTTTATTGCAGAACCGCTTTACCTGTATTTGTGATGAACGTATTTTTACTGATCTGATACCGTGATAAAATTGTCGAGTACAACAACTTTAATCGTCGTCACCATATTCATTTTATAACATTAGAAATTTAATTAGGTGACATTAGCGAAAAAGTTGAATTTAGTTAAGCTCCATAACTACATGATTGCAATTAAAATGCTCTAACCTTTTCACCTTGCTTACAGCATTTTACTACTGTAAAATTTCAATAGAGCGTCAAGATCAAATACTGGTACTCACGAGACATAATATAATTATACATAATATTATAGTTATATTCTCCAATCATGGAGCACTTTTTTTAAATTTACCGCAATTACATGCTCATTACCACATGTCAAAAATTCGCAAAAGACAGTCAATATTCATGATAATTACATGAAAATAGATTGGCGGAAAGCCCGAGGGAGTCCAGAAATAATCAGAAACTACACCACTGGCAAGTCCTCAAATCCGCGCAAGCTATTTAAACTCATAAAAGACGGAATAACAAATGTCTTCCTGAAGCAGCAGAACATGTTATTTCTCCAACTTCCGCTTGTCAATCCGCGAGGTTGGCCACCGTGCAAAAGGATTTCTCTCACGCCGCGGTTCTCCATCCGCAGTGGAGAATGGATTCGACTAAGGAGCTTTTCTTATTCTCCCCACCTCCACCTTTGCTCCTCCTCATACCCGCAAGCCAGCCCATCCTGGCTGGAAACCCTTGGTCAAAAAACCCCGAGGGAAAAATGTATGCGAAAGAGATTGTGAACTCCTGGTCGAGGCTTAGGATGCAGGTATATATTATGTTGGATGGGGTGGTGGGCGTAGAAGACGGGTTTAACCTGCATACGATGCGAGCGGGAGTTTCGACTTGTTTTCGAGAGGAGGAAACGACTGCGGTGCGATAGCAGAAAAATTTCTTACAAGACATTTTCACTGGAAAATTTCGACGGTGAATTTGCAGTTGACAAGAAACAGGAAAATATATGAATGTATTACTTTGCAGATCTCGGTATCAAACGTTTTTAGGCGTTTTTTCGGAAATATTTATAGTTTAACACATAACTTCCTAGTTCACTTTGTTGTTAAAGTTAAGTAAACTTTGGTGTTAACTTATAAGGATTTCACAGTTATCTCAGCCAAATTACCTCACTTTACTTAATATTTTCTTAAATTCCATAATTAGGACATGATGGTAGTTTCTATGTAATTGAGATACGGTAATTTGTCTATCCTCTTAACAAAGTAAGTGGAATAAATCATGGATTGGGTTTCGTTAGTACACATTGCAATTACTTATTTTTATTTCTTCCGAAGACCTCTGCATCAAGTCTCACCCAGATCTAAAATTATTTACTTTTAGGCATATATGCAAAAGTTATTTTAAATTAAAAAGAAATTGTAAAGATATTAACTGTTGTGTGTCCCGAAACTCGGACTAGCAAGCGCGGAGATATATATATATAAATATATATATATATAAATATATATATATATAAATATATATATATAAATATATATATATATATATATATAAATATATATATATATAAATATATATATATATATAAATATATATATATCAAAAGAATCTTATGAGTGTTACTGATATTTCAGTTAAGCAGTTTTGCGACACGTAAAATTAAGCAATAATTCCTAACTGCAGCCTACATTGACAAGTCCTCTTTTTTATATATATATACATATATATATATACACACACACACACACAGAGCCGTAGTGAGGGCGGGGCAACCGGAGCAGGTGCCCAGGGCGCAGCTTCGTAAGGAGGCGCCAAATGGAAGACTTATTATACACTTGACAAAATGTGGTTACAGTTTCGATCTCTTCGCAACGGCCAACCTGAGATTCAGCTGAAGGACCATGACTGTACCAAGTCATAGGTTAATATGTGCAAAATTAATTGGCTGCATCTACTCTTTATGCACTGTATGTAATTTCATTTATTTATCCTCATCCCCAAAAATGTGTACGCCCTATCGCATTACATTAGTCGTGCAGAATTTTCATCCAAGTCGTCGATAAGAAAGTAATTATTGAGGAGGACTTTATTGATTTTATTGCTATCAAATCGAAAAAATCGGTGCAATATACATTGTACAAAGTTTCTCATATATTAATGCGTCGTTTAGTCATCTATTGAAAAATATGAACTATGTAGAATCATTATAAAAATTAACTTAAATAACTATACGAAATTCGATGAAATTCGTATGAGCTGCTTTTTAGAAAATCCAATTGTTATTAAAGTTGCCAAAAATAAACTAGCCTTATATTAATTTTTTGAGAAATATGAACTATGTAGTATTACTTCAGACATCAATTCAAGTAACTGTACGGAATTTGATAAAAATCGTATTAGCCGTTTTGATAAAATCAAACTGTTGTTAAAGTTGCCTCGAATAAGCTAGCTTTATATTCAGTTTTTGAGAAATATGAATTATGTAGTATTATTGTAAACTGGATAAACGCGAGTCAATCGAAGAAGTTCCCAGCTTGAAACACGACCTGCCTTCGTAAAAATTACACAGAAAGAAATATTGGAATTTCTTCATGAATATGGTGTTTTAAGTTCCTTTCTCAATGTGGAAATTTTGCTGAGAATTTCTTGACATTCGCCACATCAATTTCAAGTGGAAAGCGTTCTTTTAGTAAACTGAAATTGACCAAAAATGACACACGGTCATCAATGAATCAAGACAGACTTGCTGGTCTAGCCATCTTATCTATTGAATATGACACTTCAAAAAATATAGATTCCATTGACATAATCAATATTTTTGCTGCAAATAAAGCCCAAAAAATAAATCTGTAAAGGAACGATTGTTTATTTTAGTTAAATACCCCTTTTTAAATAGGCACATAATTTTATTAGATTATCTTGGGGCGACAAAATATCCTCTGCCCAGGGCGCCAATAGTGGTCACTACGGCCCTGTGTGTATATATATATGCCTGGGTGAATTTATTCTTTCAATTAAAAAGACTCCAAATCAAGTTAACATACAAGACGGTATGAAAACTTTAACTGAAAGATACTATTTTTTATGCAAGAGATCTTTCTATTATATATTAACACGTTTTGTACTGGTTTTAATTATGCTTTTTGATGGGATTCCACTGTTGAAACCGATGCGGAAATACAAACTTTAAGGAAGTATTGATTTGTAGGCGTGATGCGCAATTTTTTGAAGGTACGTAAAAGGGATATATTTGAGCGAGCATATTTTATGCATATTAAATTAATCAATCCGATAAAAATGGACGCTGAAACCAGTGGTTTAAGTATCAAGTTAATTTGTCCATTTCAATCTCGTTATTCTGGTTTCTTGTTTTTTTGATTGGTCTCATGACAGGACGTATTTCCTTGGATATTCTTCTTGATTTCATTGACACTTGCTGCCCCCTTTGGAAGCATTAGGGGCTTCCGCTTGTCGACACCCGTTCTGACTGAGAAGACGGGACACCAACCGACGAAATGGGAAAAAATTTCGCTCCGAACGGGGAACGAAAAATTGCCGCCGTCTGAAGCGCCACTTGGCGAGAGTGAGGGTTGAAGAAAAAAACCAAGTGAAGGTCGATAGATATGACTCAGGTGACGGTCTTCTGATGTCGCCGCTCTTAGGGAACTTTGACGAATCGTGTTACATGCCTTTAATAATATCTTAAAACCAGAGAAAAGTTAATGCGATAGTCATTTATGAACTAGCCTCCAGTGTCACATTTCACGACAAAATAGCGATTTCTTCCGGCACGTGCTTATTCATATTTAAAGTTTAAATGATTTTATCGAAAATTGTATGTTTTCACATAAGGATAAATGTTTACTTGAAGAGGCTATAATATGACGGTATTAAGACTGATGAAACTGACTCAAATAAACGAAAAATGACAAAAAACATTATAAATATCGAAATGAATGATTTATTTCAATTTTTTAGTTCCTCTCTGACTTCTCTATAAATATAAACGCAAATTTTATGTAATGAGCCATAAATTTGAGAAAATACGTTATAAATTCCTTTTAAAGTATAACAATAACATTTCGTATTTAGGCAAACCATTTATGTAATGTGTAAACATTGCTACCAGATTTCGACGTACAACGCCATCGGGAAAGCCAACGTAACCAAAAATAAATTTTTATCCTCGATTTATCTTTTCATTAAAAGAGACAGAAGGTGGTAGCGAAAAAATTTTTAACTTAGCAGTTCCTCTGGAGTTGTATGCGCTTAATTAGTTCCTTTGCTAAGACTGCCATTTCTGGAAGAAATAGCAATAAGCCATGCAAAATGAAAACAATTCATGTGCTCCTATAAGAGTAGGTATTCAATAGAGAATCCAATTCATCTCACGGCTAAAAGCAAATTTAAAAAAAATTAAGCATATAAGAATAAAAAAAGCGTGGAAAGATAATTCCCGGAAGATGACCGTAACCATTAGCGGAGCTCCAAGAGAAAGACATAAGACGCTCGAAATGATGTAATTTCTCGACAATAAAAAAAAAAACTCCCGCGTAATATTCACTTAGGGATGGCGTTTTAAAAGATGGAAGGGATGAAAAAAAAAGGAAGAGTGGGTGGAAAAGATGAGCTCTTTGAAAAGGAGGAAAAGACCGGAAGACGTGCTCTTGACGAATCGACTAGAAGTTTTCCGTGGAAAAGGAGTTATGGCTTTTCCTTCTTAGGAGAGGATGAGAGGAGGAGGTGGTGAGTAACCGACACTTTAAGAGGATGTCTCCATGTGGGATGCTTAAAAAGACACCAAAAGTGAGAGAGAGAGAGAGAGAGATAGTGGAAGAGAGGGTGAGAGATAGCAAGAATAGGAGGGAGAGAGAGAAGGGGAGGGGGGGGAGGAAGAGGGATGCAAAGTGGAAAGAAAAAAGGATGGGAGAGAGAGAGAGAGGATGGTAGGGTTTAGAAGGAGAAGGGGAGGCGACAGAGGGTTGGAGAGAGAAATATAGAGGAGAGGCGCTTCTCTTCCTGATGGAAGGTTGAGTAATGACTAACATAAGGGGATGAAAGGGTCTAGAAGCGAAGGAGTGAATATAGGATTGGGTGCCGGTAAAAACAAGTGAGCGAGAGAGAGAGAGAGAGAGAGAGAGAGAGAGAGAGAGAGAGAGAGAGAGAGAGAGAGAGAGAGAGAGGGCGCAGACGAAGTAGGGTGGAGAGAACAAGATGTTTGCTGGCGAGGAATGTCTCCATAAGTCCACATGAGGCGGTGAACGTGGAAAGGAGTTCAATTAATTAGTGCTAAATTAGTGGAGGTGGAATGATAATTATAATTTCCGACTGCCAAATGATGACTCTATTTATTTTTACTCTCCTCCGCTCCTATATGTCAGCAAAATTTACGAAATTTCTAGTAAAAGTTTCGTTTGGAGTGATTACAGACATGTTAGTCACGTTCTGAGATTGCAAAAAGTCGCTTTAGAGGGCCCAAAATGTTTGCTTTACGATACATTTTCTATTAATCAAAACAAAACAAGTTTCATTTTGTGTCAACGTAAAGAAAAAATAATGTTTGTTATAGTATTCACTTTTTAGTTACAAAAATTTAATGAATTTATCATCCAGCGTGATAATAATTCCACAAAATGACTAAAATTATACACAAAATTCAACTGTATATACGGTACAACATGTATGCAGAAAATCATCATGACTTTGCAGTATCGCCTTCATCTTTGTAATGATTCTAAGGAAACTACTAGTTTAGACCTAATCTCACGAGAATAAGGGTGGTTTGTGAGGTAAAAGATGCGTTAAAATCGCGCGTTGCGTGCAGAGAAATAAATTTGACTTTTTTTTATTAAAAAAATGTAAACAACAGGTCAGGCATAGACGTAAAATAGGCCCTTTTCAGAGGAAAAGATATATTATGCAGATCGAGAGATAGGTCGATAAAGAGGAAGAGGGAGAGAGAGGAGGGAGGAAAGAGAGATTCGGGAAAGGTCGAAAAGGGGAAGGACGAATGAGAGGAGGGGGTGGAGGAGGATGGTGGCAGATAGGTTGGGAGAGGACGCGGACTGTGGAGTTTGGGAATGGGGCGAGATGAAGACGGAACCGTGAGTGGGAGGAGGGTCCTGTCTCTCGGACGGCGGCGGTGAGCGATTGGCCCGACGTCCCGTGTTGTCGGGAATCCCTCGAGGACAAGGGAGAAAGGGCGTCCCACACCTCTTCCGCGGAGTAGCTCTTCTGTCGGATTTCAAAGACGACGAGGCGAAGGAGAATTCATTCCGACTCTCTCACGCCCTTGGAGCGATGGAAGGGATGCGATGAAGTGAGTGGGAGGTAGGGGAGGGATGGGAGGGGGGAGGGGGAGGGGGGTGGGAGGGGGGGGGAGAGAGAGGCGTTCGGGCGAGGCAGGAAATTCTTTTTTTTTCGTTATTAGAGGCGAAGTGAAATTCCTTGCGACATTTTCTCCATCACTTTCGGGGAGATATCTACAAGGGAGACAGCGGAGAGTTTCCAAGTAAAACCTAAAGATCGTTCCTATTATTACCACTTTGCTAAACAGCGGCGTTTTCTTTTTCGCATAGCAGGTAGGTAGGTCGAAAAAAATAAAATAAATGCCAGCCGGCGACCGTGGTTGTATTTATCGAGAGCAAACGAGTAACAGGAGTTCCAAGAACGAGGCCGTAAAATTTTTATTGCCCGACACGACTTTTCGATTAAAACGCGCGGTTTTTTTAATTCCGTAAGTATTCGACGGTGTCATTTTTTTAAAAATTCGTCGCGATTCCTTTTTTATTTTACGACGACGGCGTAAATTGCCTCTGCGTTTATGTAGTACGCCGTTTACCAAGGTGAACGCACCAACCGACGCAATTTTTCTCACGCGTTCTCCAAGCCCTCCATCGACCCGAGGGATTGTCTCCGTCATAGGAAATCTCATACTCTACGTTGAAATTTAATGGGTTACTCGACTGTTAAGAGACTGTTAATCAATCACCCGAGAATGATCGCCGAAGCTGAATAGAGTTCCTACCGCGTATTTCACGAGGTTACCTTATCTTTACTGTAGTCGTACGAAATGAATTGCTTTTAAGGAAACATTTATATTCGAATTAATTTCCACCTTATCCTATTTCTTGATCTATCAACGTACGAGACATAAGTTTATTTGTGGTTAGAACCGCTCCTAGAAATCTCTTTCACGTTTTAACGATAATATCCACGGAGTCCCACAAAACACACGAAGGGAAAGAAGCCTATTCGTCAACCCTTTTATTCTTTAAGACGATCCGACCAAAAAAAAAAATGCCGCGGGGACATGGCGGACCGAGGGGAAAAAAATGAACTAAACAGACATAAAACTTATACACCTATATTTATATAAATATATATAAGCCCGTGTGAATGAAATGGTAGATGTACATTTCCGCGAGTAATACCTGTGTAATTTTGTTCCCTCCGTAACCTCACACCATCTCTGCATGAGGTCCCGTATTTTCAACCAACCACCTCACACCCTCCGCTTTCACCTCTCTCTCTCTCTCCTTGCCTCCGTAACTCCATCTCTTTCTCTCTCCCTCAATTCTCTCCACCACCACCACCTCCTCCTCCTTCTCCTCCTACAGAGACCCGTCCAAAAAGAACCATACACCCAAACCCCCTCATCCCGCCACACTGGGAAACCCATTTGTAAGCCCTCAGCCTCTTGTATATTTACTTCTATAAATCTGCGCGCATTATACTGTCCACGGGTAGCTATGTGACGCGAAGCCAGTTCTCCATTGTTCGCGCCGGTGTGAGAATATGGCTACCGGAAAAAAAGGATTGAACAAATTTTTCGGTGGAGAGATGGGGGGGAGGGTTTTTCCTGGTTCCCTCTTTCTCCCTCCCTCCCCTCCTTCCCCCTACCTTCCGCCCCCCCCCCCTACCACTCCTCCAGAGGATGCGCCTGCTCCTCCTCAGATGGGTTAGAAGGAGTTCGGGGGTGGCGAAGAAGAGGACGCGAGTGGGAATACGTTTTCGGCTGAAAGACTTTACGAGTGTGAGTGATTTATCGCGTCTCCCTCTCTTAAAAAAAATCTTTTTTGGAGGGAAAAAAATGACGATGGACATTGTTCGCGAGTGTGTTTTTTCTACGTTTTGAAGAACTGCCGAACTTCCAAAAAAAATATATATATAGAAACCTCGACGGAATTCTTCCCGAAGCTCGTTTCGATAAAGCAGCAAAACCTCTTCGGCGGCACGTTTTACAACTCGATTTTCGTTGTCTCGAATACGATAAGTTTCTAGTTATCGTTGACGCGAGTCGGTTCGAAGTTCTATAAATCAAAGTTTCCAAGGCGTAGACTATTTGTTCTCCATATGTGGTACGAGTTTTAGATGTTCGTCTCTAACATAGTGCTCTAGAACTAGGATGAAATGTTGATGGATATCTTTTCTTAAATATCTTCTCATATGCATGAAGACATTTCATTTCATCATTCCTGTATTGTTCGTCGAATTACAACTGAAGGTAAATATGTATTATGTATGCCGCTCAAAGAAATTACATGCAACCTTTCCTTCTTATAAAAATATGAGCTTCATAGTACTAAACATTTAAGTTATCATTTGTTTATATTGTTTAGTCTTAAAATTCGCATATTTTCATTACTATCTAAATTGCGAGTTTTAAATAAAAAGGAATTCAAACAAACATATAGCACAACTGAGCCAAGTATGCATGACAAATAATGAACTGTAGAAATTTCCCAAATCTAGAAGGAAGCCTTCCCCGATCTCACCACGAAAAAGAATTTAATCTCTCCTCTCAACTCTTATCCCTAAATTCGCGGCTTAAACGTTAGCGAACGATGTAAATCACCGACGGCATCTTGATAGGATCCTGGAAACGCGCTCCAGGGACCATAAATACCAAACAAGCATAACGACTCTCCTCCGCACTTTTTTTTTATTGTAAAAGATAAAATGTTGCGGAATAAGGGTGTCTCGGATGCAGCCGCTGATAAAAGACATTCCGGACATGCGTGTACCCTCTTTTAAAGGGACCGTGGAAAAATACTAGTCGGTGTGAATCGCGGGGTTTCCTGCAGATGGAGAAAGAGGAGATAGAGAGAGAGAGAATCATGGAGATAGAGGAATAAGTGACCGAGAACGAAAGGAAAGGCGGAGATGGAATAAAATTAAGAGATCTGCAGATATGCGTAGAGAAAGGAACATAGGATAAGAAATATGAAGACGAAGTGAAAACGGGAGGGGAAAAAAAGAGAGGAAATACGTATTAAAGGTAGCAGAGAGAGAGAGAGAGAGAGAAAGAAGGTGAGGGAGACTGATTAATCGTTATATTTAAGAGGAAATGGAATCGGAATGGGAGAGGAAAGTGATAAAAAGAATTGAGAAGGGAGATGAGAGATAGATGCCTGTAAAAATAACAGGGAGACAATAAGATAAAGGCGTGGAGACTTTGAATTATAAAGAGGAAACGAGAAGACTGAACGCAAAGAAAGAACAAAAAAGACGAAGCGATGAATAAAGATAAAGAGGAGAGCAAAAAATAGGATAAGAGATAGAGAGAGAGAGTTGGATAGAGAAAGAAGAGAGAGAGAGAGAGAATTTAAAATAGATATGAGGATATTTCCGTCACGAAGGAAGGATGAATGGGAGGGAATGAGGATAGTGAGAGGAAGACGATAAGGGAAAGCGGAAGGAGGCGACAAAGGAGAATCTGTAAGAGGAAGAGAGAGTGGGAAAGAAACGTCTCAAAAGAAGAGAGAAGTTTTTAGGGTGAGACGAAAGAGAAAAAATAAGGGAGAGCCCGTATTTAGCATCAATGGAAGGATAGAGGGAGAGAGGGAGGGAGGGAGAGAGAGGGAAAGAGAGATTGGGAGAGAGTGAGAGGAAGAGAGAGATGGAGAGGGAGGGGGAGAGGGTGAGAGAGAGCGAGAATGAGAGAGAAAAAGAGAGAGAGGGAGGGAGAGAGAGAGAGAATGACGGGAGATGCAACCGAGAGGACCTAGTGTGGTGGATGGGTAATATCAGTAGCGTTTTATCGCATTTGATTTATGCCCGACACCTTTTTCTCCCTCAGACTCTCACACTCCCTCGCTTTTCCCCTCCCTATCCCTCTCTCTCTCCACTACTCCAAGGATTTTAGCACACGTCCCCCTTCCCTCCTCCTCCTCCTGCTACTCCTCTCCCCCCCCTCCTCCTGCTACTCCTCTCCCCCCCCATCCATCCCCCCTCCGCTTGCATCCCCCAGCAAAGAGGAAGTGCCCACGCCGACTCAATACAGCCACATGAATTATAGCCATGAAAAATTCACCCCTGAAGGTTTTTGTATCGCGATTCCAGGAGGATTCTTTCTTTCCCCTTCGACGGGGAGAGAGGTTTTTGATGGAGAACCTCCCCCGACTAGTTTCTGGTGGGGACCTCTAAGGCGGGGGTTGTGCTGTTTAGAAGGTCGTGGTGGTTTACCTTTTTCGCACTGGAGAGGGAGTGGGACGGTTTTTCCTTTCCTTTCTCGCCTTATATGACGAAAAGGGTCAAATACCCTTTCGTGAAGGGGTTTTGTTTACTCGGCAGAAATGCGTTAGCCGTACGCCTACTTAGACACACGGCTCGATCATTAATTCAGGTGAGACGAAAGGCCTGATTCCCACCAAAAGGGGGTTCGGTGTTTTAGGGCAAAAGATTCTTGGGCTTGGGTCTCGCTTGGATTTTATTCCTCTCATGGTTAAACGAATCTGCAGCGCAAATGAATGCCTTTCGGATTCGTTCGAGGTAGGGTCGAATCAAACACTCGCAGAGCATTTTTATCTTTTACAAATATAAGAAAACCAAAATTTGTGACAATTATTCATTTGGCAGAATTTTTATCGCAATAATGATCGACAATATAAAAGAACGTCAACCATTTATAAATTATCAATAATTATTATCTCCCTCCACTGTAATTTTCTCCGATTCTTTATATAGTACGCAGTTACTTAGACTTTTCTTTTTTTAGGTGCCATTGAAATCTTATTAAAGAATGGAATCGTTCCAAATTGTTCTTCTAGAGTGTACACTGAAAATATACCTGTGGCACTGCAGAATGTTTTAGTATTCCATGTTTGCCTCCGCATAATCTGCTGAGGCAAGAGTTTTAGCATACAAGGATAACTCGAAGGCAATGTAAAAATAAACTAATTTATAACATCATAGCACAAAGAAAAAATTTACCCATTTTAATAATATATTTGTGATAAAATATGCATTGTGGTAGTCTTTCACTTTGATATTATATTCTGATTAATATATGCACTTGCATAAATCAACGCGATTCCGAGAAATTTACTCCAATACACCCAATAAAATCGTGAATATGCATTTCATCGTTTTTTAGATTAAAACAAACACGATATGTAATGAAGATAGTTATATAAAATAAAAATTATGAAATCTTTTGAAATTATTGATGTAAAAAACTTCTCCAACTAGAAACAGGAGAAAACGAGGACGATTTTCATAACATCTCATCTACTATTCCGTCTAAATCAGGTTCTGTTTTTTAAATTATAATAATAAATAGCTTGGTTTGTTCTTAAACACTCAGACAATGGCACGCAATTTGAATTCCTATCGCATTTTAGCTGTTTATTCCCTCTTAAACATTAGGCGTTCGAGAAGTTTTGTCGGACGATATGAAAAACCTTCCTCGGTTCGGAGTCATCCATATCTCACGCATAGTCCTGGCTCCCGGATGACATCTTAAATCAATTAAATACTCGTAAATCTATTCTAGCTGGACCGTAAAAAACCAGTCTCCCGCGCATAACCGGAGAGAATCGTCCTTTTGACACCCACCGAGCCAGGATGATTGCGCGCACCGCGTCTTTCAAGCTCAAGAGTGGCCGCGCGGGACCAGGACCGGATTTTTACTCGTTGGCCGCCGACCGATAAAAAGAAAAAAAGAAATCGACCCTCCTTATCGAACTCCAACCGATAGATAGGAAAGATGCGCAGTGGACGAAATGTTTCACAAAAAAAAATACTTAGGGACGAGAGATCTCCTCGCCTCCCCTTTTCCTACAGTCCTTTTCGTCCCATTATGCGCGTTCGGCCGATGGAGAGACCTTCTCGCATTAACATAATTCTGCAATATAAGCGTAAAAGGGAGATGTCCTCCATACCTTCATTATCATACTCTTGCCTACCCCCCTTCTCACTTTCATATCCTCTCTTCCATTCCTACTTCATTATGCGTCCTAGGTCCTTAGGGCCTTACGGGTAGGTGGAAAGGGGGGGGGAGGAGAGGGGCGGAGGAAAAGGGAAGAGGGGGTGGGATGGGGTGAGGCGTCCCTTTCAATTTTTGCGGGGATGACAGTCCTATACTTTTTGACCCTTTTTGCTGGGTAGGCAAACGGGGACCTTTCCTTCATCTCTTCTTGGACGATGGATGCGTTCTTTTTCGTCCCGGAAGGTCTTCCGGATGATGGATCGCGTTAGGCGGTTAGATTGTCCGGTGGTGCGCGGGACGTTAACCCGAGGGCGCTAGCGTCGCGATCGTTACCGCCGCGGCTTCCCTCTCACCGACTACGCGTTTGTTAAGGCGCACACGCGGAAGGAAGCGTTTCTTTTTTCGGAACGGCGGCGGCGAATTGACGGACGGCGCCCCCGTTTTCGCATTACGCCGACGGTTTTCGAGGAGAGGATCGAAATCCTTCCGTAAATCTTCGCGAATGACGAAGTTTTTTCTTTATAAAAGGTTGGTGAGTCGGATGGACAAATTTGCGCTCGTGTTAAATGATCACAAAATAAATGCAAAGCCATTGTTAACTTTTGATTCATAGAAAAATTGGTGCAGTACAAAAAAATACTAATTTTGTTAATCAGTGAAGATGGATGGAAGAACCTCCTAATAACCATACAAGTATTTTTTTTAGAAAAACTTTGTTTGGTGCAATACATTGCACAAACTTTCTCGTATACGTATAAGTATGGTGTTACCCAGGGGCGGATTCACGGGGGGGGCGAGGCGATGGGGGTGATCGCCCCCTCCTTAGATAACCCCACTGCACTCCACTGGGTGCTTTCTTAAATCCATTCCGCGCAAAAATCCTCAATTATACGCCGCAGATTAGGTCTGTATAGTAAGGGAAAGAAGGATTCTGACAGGGTAGGGATTTTCAAAATATAAGGCAGTTAGCAGGGGCGGATTCGCTAGGTGGAGGAGCGATCGCCCCCCCCCCCTCCCCCTCCCCCTCTCCCCCCCCGAGAAGTTTCTGGATCCGCCCCTGGTATGGTTTCACTACGCTCTTTCCTGACGACTGGAAAGAATTCCTATTGCTACAAAAACAATAAAACCGTCTTCTTCACATAAATGGGATTAATGCATTGATTGATTGTGTGAAAATCAAACGATAAATAGTTATGCCGTACATTGATATAAAGAATTATGTGGATTGACGAGGCCACACAAGCAATGAAAATTATCGCTGGACGAAGATATTGGGAGAACAGCTGGGCATAAGACTAGTTATGTTTTCATTTTTATTTTTTGAGAAATATAGCTTATGCATTATTATTGATGAATTCAAGCTCTAAATCTGAGTGAATTTTAATCAACATTATTATAGACATTTTGGAATAAATCGACTGTGTGTGGAAATGAAAAGGAATAAACTATCCTTTATTATTGCGATATATCGTTCATGCTTACATAGTATCTATTGTGGATAATGCTATGTCCAAATACGAAATATCATTTTATTTCGTTGAACCGTTCAGGCTCTATATCCGCGCAAAGACAGACAGAGGGCCCGTCGAAAACAACTTTTTTGGACTCGGGGACACCTAAAACGCGTATCTCTGCCAAAATATCGATGTCGACCTTCCCTATGTACCAATATCGCTAAAGCACCACTATTGCTAAAATATATATATATTTTGATTTATCACTGAGTGCGCCTCTTTATTTTAGGCTACTGATATGCTTAACTGCCAATAAAGAAATTGAAAAATGATGTTATATTACATTTTGCCTTTAAAATGACGAACATCAACGTCCTTCATAACGATTTTTAAAAGTTTCTTAACAGGTACTTTTGCCTTCCCGGTATAAACGTCATAAACACAGTGTAAAGATTTTGTAAGAAAATTCACAATTCCAGGTAAATCACAAAGTATGAGTTTCTTCGGCGTCCCCCCCTCTAGTTTCCCTTAGCGTTCGTATATAAATTTAACATCTCCACACGGCGTCGGAAATGACCAAGGGGTCTCACCCCAAAAGATCACTCACGGAACGACCTCGAAAATTCACGGGACCGTTCAACCATGACGATCAGGAGACACAGAAGAAACGAACGGATATTTCCCCCTCCCCCTCCCCCCCCCCCATTCGCCACTCTCGCGCACACGTGTTGCACTTTTCTCCCTCCTTTCTCGCCCCCGGAAAAGCGGATTGTGTGAGAATGGTACGGGGATAGAAGAGGGATAGAAAGAGGGGCCATCATCAATAGGAGCCTCCAGAAAACGGGAAAAATCCAAAAAGGGCCAAAACGTACGAAACGAAGGTCTCCAGGGGTCAGGATACGAGGTAAGGGGAAAGAAGAAGTTTCGGGTTTTTGGAGGGGGGGGGGGGGGATGAGAAATTCCCTTTCCCGAAAAGGATATAGTACTATGGGTTTCCACGACCTTCCTGAACGCCTGAAGACCGGAAAAAACGGAGTGTGAGAGAGTAAATGTATCCAAGTTTCGAGGAAAAATAAGCCGATGTGGTATTGGGGTGGGGCGGGACATTAACGGCGCATGATCGAGGGAGCTGAGGGAAGGAAAGAGAACTTTTTGAAAGAAAAAAATAAAATAAAATGAGCGGCGTCCAACTCGATGTCCGTTGGGTAACGGGGAGGCCTAGACCCGCAAGAGGGAAGAAGATACCGAGAGATCGCGTCAGGACGGGCAATGAAGCGGACGAAAACCTACCAGAGAAAGAGAAGAAAAAAAAGCTTTTTGCCCCGCAAAAAAAAAGGCCCGGAGCGCAGGAAGGGGGGGGGGGGGAAATAACTCATGCGAGAAAAAATACTACGAGAGAGCGTTTTTCGGTCCAAAAAGTTGTCGAGAATGCTTTTACGCTCTACGCTGGGGTTTTTGATATTTTTTTTTCTTTTTTGGTCGGTCGAGGCGTTGCCGGGAGACCTTACGGAGAAAGTATCCATCGAGGCGTTCGAAGATTTTTGTTTCGGGAAAAGACGCGGATCGACAACGGAATTGAAGTGTCAGGGCTCAAATGAGAGGGAAAGAACCTATGTCGCACTTCTTCTTTCTCTCTCGAGTTTCTTACTCGCGTGGGTTTCCTGGAGTAAAGGTGTCACGTGACGAATGCCTGAATTGATTGGCGCCGTGTTGTCGAACCGCGCCTTAGGAATTCGCCCACAACTATCTGGTTCGAATATGCAACCTAATTATTGAAATTGAGTGTAATGTAAATCATATAGGCTAACATTTATAATTGCCGTGAAACTCACGGTTGTAGGAGACGTGTATGTGTGTGTATAGGGCAACTACTAGGTAGGTGTTGAAGGAAACCCAGTGAGCACTTAGCGGAAGGAGAGCCGCTGGGGTGTCGGAGAGACACATTTGAGACGTTTCGGGATGATCCCTTCGCCAGCAGAAGAGAGAGACAACTCGTTGCCCTAAATATCCTTATATACCTTTCATCTTTCGTAAGTGTAAAATCAACGCGGAAATCGCTCCACGTTTATGAAACCTCCATAACGGTCAGTCGAGCAAACTATCTCGTCTTCGCTTCTCGATTAATCCACGAACTTCATCTTTGAATCTGATATGCCTTTAATTTCTTTTAAACGGCGCTCTTTAGTTTATATCTAATCTAATCTCCTCAACGACGCATTATTTGAGAGCAAGAAAAAAAAATTATCTCTAACAAATGGTCAAATCAACTCTAATAGAATAGGTTAATGTCTAACATTGGTGAATGGATAAATCCAGGTAATAAACATTGGTGGCGTAATACTCTCCTCTCGCAAAATTATTCGAAATTATGAGAGCCGAATATTCCTCATTCGAGGATACCTCGAGGGTCATTTCACGTAACGGTTAATAATGTTCTCAAAAAATAAAAAGTGAACTGACACACAGGCAGCTAAGGTGAAAACATTGGGAAATTTTGTCTTAAACAAATGAAAACATTTAAAATGTCAGTTCTGTTGACCTCCTTATGGCTTTAATCTAATACAGGGATTCCCAAACTTTTTGAAGCCACGGAACCCGTTATATTCAAATACATTTTTTCACAGAACCCTAACTACGATATAATAAGCCAAATCACAATAAAATTAACTTTAAATCATTGTAATGTTTATTTACATAGCTTACGTATCTTACAGTATACATTATATACGTAAGGTTCATGTTTCCTGCTATAAATAAGATAAAGAAGAGCGTATCGGGTCTCATTCTCTGTCTATAACTGAACCCCATTTAGCTTCTGCGTAATCCTTGGGTTCCGCCGAACACAGCTCGGGAAACCCTGATCTAATAGATTCTGTAGGAAACTCAGTGTTCGTTGATTCTTACAAGATTATCTTGAATCGACGATTAATCAATTACCGTCGAAGACGAAGTCTTGGTGCGTTGATATGCGCATCCGATGCAACTCAACTATTTCTTGGATGCAGGAGTTAACTTATGTCATGATGATTTTATAATTTAACATAAAATAACAGATAGAGAATATCCGCCATTTTTCTTGTCATATATATCCATTCCGTTGCCACGAAAAACGTAGCATTTTCAACTTCTCGAGATCTTAATTAAGGAGCACGAAGGGAGGAAGTTGCCCACTTTTTTCGTTTTATAGTGGCTTTCATGCTTGGGTGGATTATAATTTCGAAGCTATGGTCGTTGTATTTTTTTTATATTCCCATATGCATCGCTCGAATACAGTTAAATTACGTTATTCGGTCGGGTAAAGGAGGTGGAGGTTGGCCAATTAGCGGCAGTAAAGTTTTTTTCCGACTCGAAAATTAGGGTTTCCCCTCAGGACTGTAGAAGGAGATTACGTGATTCTCTTCTTCCTTTCATTACGAAACATCGAATCCAGTTTTTCGAAGGAGCCCAACTCGTACTGTGTAGATATTTTTTCTTACAACTTTCCTTCTTTTCCGAAAGTGAATTTTTTTTACAACTCAACTGTCGAATCGCTAGACAGAGGAACACAATGAACCGCATTTTTTTTGTCACATACCATTCTGAATATCTAGCGTTTTTCATCACGAAACTATTTCACATTGAAAATGTATTTCGTGCGATCTGAACGAAACGGCGAGACGATGCGAAGTGCGCTAACGTACATTTTTTAAAACTTGACTTGACTTTTCAGGACATAAAACTATTGGCGCTTGTAATGTCATTTATTTATCCATAAAACTACGTCGATTGTGTAATGGACGGATCCATTTCCCACCTCTCGAAACCCTTTGACAAAAAACTGATATTAACGAGTAGGTGGGTATAAATTTGGTGATGAGGTCGTTGAATTTTACGGACGAATTACTTTGAAACTTCTTGTCGAAGCAGTTAAAAATAAATGAGGGTTCGTTAGTTTTCGGCGTTATAATCACGTCAAATTTCTTTTCCTCGTAAGCCAGATCAGGACACATGATCATAAACACGAGAAATTTCAACCATGCAAAAAAACTATACCACATAGATACGATAGAAGAAATCAATAAAATTTACATAAAAAAGTCATAGCTCGGCTTTGATTACCAAAGACGAAAGTATTAAAAATGTGTTGGAACGATACCTTTCGCAAATATAGTGAAACCATAAAAATCTTCACCCGTAAAATATATTCGCTTAATCAAACTGATGGTATTTTTTTTTATATTTTCAGGCATAAATTTTGGAGTCCAGCAAATCCAGTTCATCCCTTGGGCATCCTGAGATGACAACTCTGTTTTTAAAATTCGGAAGGCCGTAAAAATTATAGACATATATATATATATTTATGATACCTGTTACATTGGACGAAGAAGTGCCTTTTACCAAAGTACCTTGGGGTATTGGTGACCTTTGCATAATTTCGCATTACGCGACTGCTGCAAGTTCGTCGAAGAGACGAAAATGTGAAATAAAAGACTTATATTTTAACTGAGCATGGGTGCGGAAAGAAAGACTATAGAATGATCTTACTATTTACTTTAAAAATAATATGATAAAAAAATCTATATTTTTCTCTAAACCCTTAATACCATACACATGGATGTTCAAATTTATGAAGTGATTATAAAGTGATCGAATGTTTTTCCGTTATTCGCTGGCTTGGTTTGTATATATTTTTAAAGAGACTCATTGTGACAAGTGAAGTGACTTAACTCCGGGCTCCGATGAAATCATCGCTTGATCGATATCGGCGTCAGCATATTAACTTTTTAAAAGTATTTATATTTTCATTGTAAGGAAATCAAAATTATATGAACTGTTTCATGCTCTCACATTCCTGTTTTAATGGTATTTGAAACGATGAAATGTTTCTTTCTTGCTAAGAGAATTAACTTATTGGAATTGTGCTTAATGAATATCATGGTGCTTGACAGGTGCCTCATGTTATAATTGTAAATATTTTTATATTAGATTTATTATCCTGAAAAATATAAAGTTTTTCACAGTTAAAAATTTGGTTGTTATTCATATCCTGGTTGCGCTTCTTAAAAGATTTACAACGAAGTCTGCAGATATTCCGCATTCTCCCAATCCAAAACGTATTGAATTTAACAAAAAACAGTTATATCTAGAATTATTTGATAATACATTATACTAACGTATGTAATATCTATTGGTGTCATTTGCAGCAGCTTTATATACCAATATAAAGCGTAGAAGTACTGAAATTTATAGGAATAAGATACGTTTCATACGTACATGATGATTTTTTGTGACACATAGTTGCTGAAATATGCTACCAGATATATATATTCTATTTCTCGAAAAAATATCCACGAAAGTGATTTCTTTTAAGTATTAAATAGTAAATTTTATACATTTATAAAACTTTATTCTTTATTCATTTATATTATAATGTTTCAATTCGTTGTCATCAATTACGAAGCAATATCCGAATTTCAACGCGAATGCTCATTCTACAACAGATGGCTGCGTGAATACAGCTCAGATTTAAATGCACTCGGAATAATTTGGAAACAAATAAATCGCAACGCACTTTACATGAAAATGCTCTTCACACATTTTCCATTACCAGAAATCCCGAATTAAATCACTGGTGAAAAAGAAGTTCCTTACTTCCAGTCCCGTTAATTCAGCGTCTCGCCATAAAAGCGTCCTATCATTATTATTTTTTTCACGCTTCCATTTGCGTCAAAGATAATGTCTCGCGCGGAAATCCCGACCTCCCCCTCGCGCGGAAATTCCGTCCGAACATTCTGATGTCAAAAGCGGACCTTCCTGACTTTCCCGCCAAATGGCACCGCATAACAACCGGCACTTCGTCATGGTGTCCCCTTCCCCTCCACCTCCTCTCTCTCTTACTCTCTACACACAACATGCACCAACTAAAACTGTCTGCTGAACCACTAACTATAGCGCGAGTGGAGTTGGGAGGGAGGTGGTCGGCCCAGGTGTTCGACGCAGCAAAGCAACCAGACAGGGAACCTAAAAACCGGACAGACAGACTCGCAGCGAGAGAGAGAGAGAGAGAGAGAGCGAGGCCTTTCTACAGCCTTGGAGCGTGCTTTAGCTCCGGTCGGCGACAATGGAGAAGCACCGGGGAGATTCCGGAGTGGAGGGGGATGTGCAGACTTGGTCGCGCGACACTCATCATGGGTATCCCCACCCCCACCTCCTCTGCTCATATCGCTTAACCCATCCTGTTTTTTTTCTTTTCTTTGTTTTTTTTTTTTTAAAGACCGTGATTCGACCGCGCGAAATTTTATTTTGTCCCTTTTCTTCTTCATTATGATGCCCACTCTTGGTCCGCGTATCACACGCCTTGACTCATACACTCCTCGTTATTTTCGTACGAAAAGGGACGATAGATGACGCTTACTTCTCTTCTTGACGGAGCTATCGGTCCTTGTTGTAAAGTTTGAGATGTGGACAGTGTTTACTTTTAATATCATAAAAGGATCATATTTTCACAGCGGCCAGGCGACTAATGAGGGAATTTACAAGAAAATTCGTGTTGTTCTCTTGCGGAAATTATTTTGCAGTTTTTCTTCACACGTTCCGTCGGGAAAAACCAAATTCTAGCGAACAAATAATAAATAAGATAGAAGAAAACAACATGGGAAAATATTTCGGTAAATACCATCGCTTTTTCGCATTTTTTCTGTAATTGGTTGAAACATATATGAAAACGATTTATCTAAAAAAAACTACTCGCGTTTGTATCTTTTCTTAAAAACCGATCTTCACTTTCCACGCTGTTTCTATTTCAGCGTTGTTATTTGCATGACTCACTCAGTAAAATTTTAAAAAATTATTTGGTAATTTAAAAAATTACTCCCCCCCTAAGTTATTTTGCATTTCCTCCCATATCTATCGATCACCTACCGTAACATTTTTTTTGCCGCCGTTTTCTCTTTACAGGCATTTTCTCATGACCTTTCCCTTATTCTCTTTTGTTCCTTTCGTTTGAATCCGTATCCGTTGTCTCTATTCTCAATTATACAAAATCTCTTAACTCTATTATCACCCAGCAAATGTAATTTCTGTTTGTCTTTTATATGAATAGCTAAATATTTGTCCCTCACATTAACATTTAATTTTGCCTCCATTTTTCATCTCTTTCTTCCGTACTTTCGCTTTTACCCTTTTTATTCTCT
The DNA here is from genome assembly GCA_036926305.1 of Uropetala carovei. Classification (NCBI taxonomy): domain Eukaryota; kingdom Metazoa; phylum Arthropoda; class Insecta; order Odonata; family Petaluridae; genus Uropetala; species Uropetala carovei. The sequence continues at coordinate 2,400,367 of JAXCHB010000164.1, forward strand.
GCATAAACTCGCCCGATTCACTCTCCTGATTTGTTTTTTTTAATGGTTTCTTTTTGTCTTTATGCGTATTTGATGTAGACGTGAAATAATCTCTTCTAATATATGCAGGAACTAGTATAAATACTATTTTAGATGATCGTGAAATATATCGTTTGGTTTTTAGGCGTCACACTCCAGCTCAGAGAATGACATCACATGCTTTCTCGAACTACGCAAAACATTTCCTTTGCTAAAATAAACTTTTCTGGTTCACATTTGAGATGTCTGATCTTGAATTAATTCCTAGTCAACTGATAATATTATATAAACTGTTTCGATTGTTTTTTGTTCCTAGTAATTATTTTTTACTCCACAACACACAACTCTCATCTTTTACCCGCCTTCTGTCTCTATTGCCTTCATCTTACGTTTTTCCTTTTCCTTAACTTTTAATTTATTTTCCTTCCTATACCGTTTTTTTCTTCCTCTTCCCTATCGTCTCCCTAGTTTTCCTAAAAATTTTAATCTTTACTTCTACCCTATCATTCTATAAGCACCCTTCTTACAGAGGAGGAGGATATAGGAGGATACTAATGTCTGGCCAAAACTACAGTAGTTGGAGAACTGAAATTTAACATATAGGTGAATCGAAAAAATAAATGGAGGAAAAACTGACAAATTGCAACAATGTTTATTTTCTTGGCCGCTAAAAATTATAAACTATTTTACTAACATTTCACGGTTTAGGTACTTCTAAATATGCTATGAAGCTGAAATTTTTTTCACTGGTATAATTTGCAAAATAATGAAAACGGGATTTTAGAAAATTGAAAATATTTATTCGTTCGGCCGTAATAAATTCTTAAATGTTAAACAAATTCAGTAATGTCTATGTACTTTCTGAAGTTCCAGGAAGTTGTAAATTTTAACAACGTTAGAAAATAATGTTCCGGTGGTAACTAACATTGAAAATTTCCGTGAAGTTTATTATTGTGGCTGTTAAAAATTCATAAAATTTAAACAATTAAATTCATATAAACGCACTTCTATAGGTGCTACATCGATGAAATTTTGCATAAATGTGAGGTATTCGTAACAAACGCTAAAAACCTATAAATGTTTTATAATTATAAATTTTAGGGGTTGATTTTACCCCAAAATTTTCCAATAAGGAAAACACGTAAATCGGTGAAGAGGTGCAAACTTTTGCGTTTAAAAATTATTTTTCGGCTCTTACTCTTAATATTAAGGTGAGAAAAATGCTTGCAGAATGTAAGCACACCTTCACTAGTATATATATATATATATACCTTTTCTACTCTAATCTCCTTCCTATATTCACGATTTCTCGTCTTTCTCTTCCGTATGCCCTCTAAACTTCTTCCTGTCCATCCTCTCCCCTCTTACTACCATTATTATCTTCTCCGTCCATCCACCACTTCTTCCCCCAACCCATACCCTTAACTCCCTAGCCCACCCCATTTGCCTCAAGCCCCCATTGCCGGAACGTGGTGCTATACTCGGGACACGCGTCCTGAACTGAAACCATTTTGCCTCGATATAAACCAGTACCCTCCTCCCCCCTCCCCCCCCCCCCCACTTCCATCTCCTCCCTCTATCCCCTTCATCCCTCCCCCCTTGGCCACCTAAATGCTCGCGGGCGGCGGCTCTCCTACCCTCCCCCATCTTTGAAAACTTAATGCTCAGTGGCCATAGGTCCACGCAAATGCCTCGGCACAATGAGTCGGCGGTGGCGGGTGGTGTACCGAGGGAGGGGGAAGAGGGGGGTTGGTTTTGGAGGGTAGGTGGAAAGTGCAGGGTTGTTAAGAGAACCAGTGGGGCGAGGGGAGGGAAAGTGGGAGAGGGGAGGGGGGGGGTCGGAGGAGACGGGGGCGGGGAGATCGAGCCTGCAGCATGTGGCGGGGGAGATGAGACGGAGGAGAGGGAGGGAGTAATGGGAGGGAAGGAGGAGTATGGCACGACATAATACGAAGTCCGAAATGTTATGCGAGGGCATTTTTCCCAACCGGTGTTCGTTGCGAGCGTCTTTCGTTTTTACGCCATTTACCGACCTCTCCTACTCATCATCCTTCCTCCCTCTCTTTCTCTCCCACCCTCTCAATTTATTCCACCCCCGGTGTAGGGAGGATGGAAATCCCTCCCTCTCTCTCTCTCTCTCTTTGGTCCCAGTCATTTAGTATATCTCCCTATTATTTCCCTCTCTCTCTCTTTGCATTTCCGATTCTTCCTTTGTTGTTCTGTCCTCCTCCGTACTTTCGTTCTCCTCGCATACCCTCCGTCCAACACCCTCCCAGTTGTCCTCTCGAGATAAAGGAGTCGCGATAAGTCGATTGAAACTTTGATCTCGTCCGTGTCCACCGAAGGGGATTTTTCCTGATCGAGGGTGGCCGGTGAAGTCGTGGGAGTAAAAAAAAAGAAAAAGAAAATGAAGTAATGTGTTCTAAATGCGGATTTTTCCCCCCTGAAACGGTTCATGCTTCCGAAAGACGCGTTTGAAAATCTCGGCGTCTTAGGCGGGAAGTAGGTGTTCCGAGAAGTCACCTCCGGTGCAGGTAGATAGCGCGCTGCTCCTATACCAGCAAAATTTTCAGCTGATGGTTGCTTTCATAAGCTCGTTAACGGTTGACAGGAAAATTGCGACATTTTGGAAAGGAATTTATGCGCTGAATTTATTTACTTAAAGCGTCGATTAATACATCTAATATTGCTTTCATTTTGGCCGAAAAGAAATAAATACCGCTAGGATATTTGTCAGATTAAAAATGCCGTATGAAGATTGAAAAGATCATTTCTACGACACGATTGAATATGTTTTGCAGTGAAATGGTTCTACTTAAAAACTAAGTACAAATTTATAAACGGAATCTACATGGTGTAGTAAATGCTTTTTGGCGCTTACAAAATTCGCTTTCTACGTAGTTATTTAATCATAACTTTCTTTGATACTGATGGACAATCTTTCAAGGTCATAATCAGACCAATAACAAAAATGCCTTTCCATATTTAAGATTTTCTGAAAAATTTGACGTAGTCATTCTTAACTGTAGCTATCTATTTTGCATTAAATTATAACGTTGAATTGGAGATTACATCATTGTTCACCTATTTTGTAGTGTGACGAATGAAATGACAAGTTCCTTGGGATGTGCTGGCGTTACATTAAATTTCTTAAAATGTGTTAATATAAATCTTACGACGCCATCCATACATTCCAAAAGGGGTATTTGGCGTTCGATGATGATGATGAAGGTAAAACTGCTTCAATCATGATGTAACAAACTGAGCGAAACATGTGGTTAAATTACAAAACACTCGAAATCTGTTGAAATTCGCCGATTCTAACACGGTAGTTAACACACGAAAACATAAGAAAAGCGCCATCTCTCATTTTAAAAATTTGGATTCAACTTTAAGGAAACAACAAGTTTTCTACCATCAAAAACTTTTCGTATCGGAAGGTGTCGATAAATCCATCGCTTTCTTCTGCAAAAGCGCCCGCGATAAAAATTGGCCGTACATATGAAATGCCGCCTCTTCAATACATCTCCCGCCCTCCGATCCTAAACCCACGGAAAAATCCATCCGTACACTTGGTCCAACTCCATCACAACTTCCACCTCCCTCCCTCCGACCCAATCCATCTCCAACAATCCCTCACTCTCCATCCCTTTCTTCCCCCTCCCTCCTCCTTTCCCCTCAGACCCCTAAAAACCCCTCCCCCTACCTCCCTCCCCGACTCCAACAATGCATCGGCCCACGTGATCTGGCACGCTCTCTCTCTTACACACACACACACACACGCACGCACGCACACACACACACAATCTGCCCCACTGCCAGATGTTCCCAATCTCCCCATTGTAGGGACCTCCCTACCTACCGTGCCGCCCCACCTCCTCGAAAACCCTCCCCCTCCCAACACCACCACAACCTCCGTCCCAACGGCCTATGCCACTCAAAAACCCCTCTTTCTCCCCTCCTTCCTCCATCTCCGCTCATTTCCCCCCTCCTCTCCTCACCTACGTCCCTACAACCTCCTCCTACCTCTATTCCTCTCCCCTCCTCTCATATTCCCCTCTCTCCCTCCTTTTCCTCACATCCTCCCTCTCTCGCTCCCACCCCCTTTTCACTTGCGACCCACCTACCTCCCTTTTTACAGCCCCATTTATTCCTCCCTGACCCTGGTGCAGAGGGAGTCATTATTACAGATTCATAGGATTATTTCGGAGGGGTGGTGGGGGTAGGGCATGGGCGGAGATGGCCGGTCGGGGGTGGGTTCGCATCGACACGCGCCAGGATCCCAACCCCTTCCCCCCTCCCCCTCCCCCCCATACGTACATCTCGTTCTACATTGCCATCTCCTTCTCCCTCTGTCTCACTCTTTATTTCACCCTCCCCCCTTCTTCTCTCTTCCGAAACCATTCCGCCGAAGACGGCTGCTTGAGGAGACTACTTGTTAAAATATGATGGGTCCAGTTAGTGAACTGCGAGGCACAAGTTTCGTTCATCGCATCTATCTTTTTTCTCCCCTCTTTAAAGACGTCGACTTCCACGTACACATCCACGCACGTATATTCACGGACACATTCACGCCACTACAAATTCTCACCTACGAATTCACTCGTACACATGCGCATCCACGTGCAAGCGCGCGCGGAACACACACGCCGGTCCATCAATGCCACGGTGTCTGAGGAGAGTTGGGGTTTATAGTGAAAGGGGTTTGTCTGCGTTGAGTGGGGAGGTGGAGGTCTGAAGTCGGAGAAGGAAGTCTGCGAACTTTGCAGGAGTGCCAACCGAAGGGATGCTCTTATGGGGTCCGACCTCTTTGAATCTTATTAGAAAATGGTTTGAAAAGAATGGGTGAAATTTGTTGCGTCATCACTTCAGTATTGGATTGGATTGGACATTAAGTGGAGGCCCTTGTTCGAACCTGTAGATTTCTACTTTAGCAAGGAGAACTCGTATACCTAACGAAATGTTATGAGGAGATTCATATTCAGTATGAATCAGATTGTGGGATAATTTTGTGTAAGGATATCATTGTAAAAGATACGGCAGGACGTTTTATACTCTAGATTCTTTATGCAATTCTAGGAATTGAGACACTCCCTACTATAATTAAGAAGGGGTTAAGAGACTACGGCGAGATGGACGTTTTACTGTGGTAAAAATCTTTTCATTTCCATTTAAATAATGATTAAATTAATAAAAAGGAATGAAACTTTTTAGAGTAAGAGTGTAAAAACTTTCGCTAAATAACAAAAGCGCGAATGAATTGGGATGAGCAACGAAGGAGGAAGCGAGGATTTTTGTTTAACTTCAGGAAATTTAAAATTAAGATTAATACATTAATGAGAGTCAAAATTAAAATCAACTTCAGCAAATATTAAATGAAATTACCGATATCCTAAATTGAAACAAAAATTTTCAAATTTGTAAAAAAGGAACCGTGTTCCTTTATTATGATAATAATAATTATTATGATATTGATGAATTTTCAAAGATTATGATCTTGGAAAATGAAAGTATTCCTCTGGAACGTCACCGATTTTCATCAACTTTTAACCTTAATTGCTGGCGTGAATTATTTAAATCCTAATTTACCAGTGAATCGCCGCTAAGGGCATGCTATGGTTGAGATGCACATTTAATTTACTCAACAGTTTTGTTCACAGGAGTCACCTACAACATGGAATAAATGCTGAACGAAATCTATGATATAAGCTAAGAATATAAAGAAGAAAACTGGAGAGTGCTTGCAGCTGAGCGTACTGTGAGAGATCCCCTTGGTGGAATTGCAATTGTGAATATCTTAAACGGTAAAGAAATTATCAAATAGAACTGTACAATGTTCATAAGTGATTTCTGCAGTTGAGCTAATGTTCATAGCAAATGATTTACGTAATTAACTGAGACACATATGTTTTTTAAGTTTGTTTACATTGTGAATGTGAATGATTGTGTTTTGTTTTCATCGTAACATCAATTTGCTATTTTACAATGAGGTGTGTTAAGTGTGATAACAATCTTCAATATGGGGAAGAAGTTATATGCTCTGGTTGTAATTCTCCACTTCATTATGGTTGTGCTGGACTCAAGGAAAGTACTTACAAAGCGAAGTCAAAAACTAGTAAGCTGTCATGGAGATGCATGAACTGTCGGCAAAAAGATAAGAATGAAGAAGATAGAAACTCAAAGGAGGAAGAAGATGAAGAGAAGGCATCATTCGACAAAGAAGGTACTGGTTCCAGATTATCTAGAATAGAGAATGATATTGTTGACATCAAAAGTAGCCTTTCTTTTCTCTGTGAAAAATATGATAATTTGTTTTCAATGAATTCTGTGGTGAATGAGTTGAAGGTTGTAGTAATTGCTCTTAAAGAGGAACTGTCTAAAAAGGATAAGAATATTGCAGATTTACAGAATAAGCTTAATAACTTGGAACAGCAAAATCTTTCCAAAACAATTGAAATTGTTGGTATACAAGGTACTGATTTTAACATTAATCAACCTTCAGTTGTTTTAAAGGTTGCAAAAACCCTTGGTGTAGAAAATTTTACTGATTCGGATATAGATGATGTGTTCTGTGTTAATGCAGGGAATGAAAAAAAGAATAACAAAATAATCGTAACATTTACCAGTAAAAGAATGAAGGAACAATGGATAAGGAAAAAGAAGGTTTTGCTTAACAAAGACATTATGGGTAATTACGGTAAAATATTTATCAATGGGGCCTTAACTCCTTATTTTAAGGAGCTATTCTGGAAAACAAGAGAAAAAGGGAGGTCGCAAAACTATAAGTTTGTCTGGTTAAAACATGGAAAGATATTTGCAAAAAAGGATGAAAACTCTAGAGTTATTAGAATCATTAATGAAATAGACTTAGATAAACTTAAGTAAATAATTGGGACTTGTGAAATAATTATTGAAGCATGGATATTTTAGAAAACATAACACTAGATAAAACTGAGTGCCAAGAGCTTGGTACTATAGATGACTTAGTGCCTGATAAACTTGGTATTACTGTTATTCATTTAAATATAAGATCTATCTGTTTAAATTGGGACCAATTTTGTATTTCCTTGAAAGAAATTATGTTGAAATTAAATGAACTGATTGTATGTCTTTCTGAAGTGAGTGTAACAGAAGATATGATTAACTTATTTAGTATTCAAGGTTATATGAGATTCCAAAATCTGAGAACCTCTAAGAGAGGAGGTGGTGTTATGATTTTTATTCAAGACACTCTCAATCCTAAAATTATTAACAACTTAACTTCTAGTTTTGAGAGCATTTACATTAGCATTTGTTTATGTAATGTGATGGTTGAGATATTGGGAATTTATAGACCACCTAATAATAGCTGTAATGAATTTTTAACTGAACTAAATGTGATATTAAGTTCTAGAAAGTGTTTCCATAAAATTATTTTGGGTGACATGAATATTAATCTGAAAGATAAAAGTAATAATATGGTGATTAAATATAAGGATTTTATGGCATCCTCTGGCTTCAGGGCAGTTATAAACAACTTTACTAGGGAAGAAACATTAGGAGATAAGTTTGTCAGATCTTGTATCGATCATGTTTATTATTCTGGGAATAAATTCAGCATTTCAGGTTTATTAATTAAGGTCAAAATATCTGATCATTATATTATTGGTGTCACCCTAAACCAAATTGATGGTACAATATGTGATTTCATAGTGCCTAATACTTTTTCCTACATTAGTGAATATAAATTTATGGAGTTAATAAATAAGACGGATTGGACCTCAGTCTATTTGGAAAATCATGCTGAGAGTTATTATGATAAGTTAACATCTCAGCTTCTAACTCTGTATCAAGCAGCAAGGGTTAGAAAAATTCAAAATAGGGTTAGTGTAAAGAAGAACTGGATGACGCAACAATTAGTTTTGAAACTTCGTGAAAGGGACAGATTATTTAATAAACATAGAAACAATCCCACAAATCAGGAATATTGTAAAGCCTACAATGCCTATTGAAATTGCATAAATAAGGAAATCAGGAAACAGAAAAAGAAATTTTATGAAGAGAAATTTAATGTGTAAGAATTCTAAGGTCATATGGCAAAATATAAACAGAGTTTTGGGCAGACAAGCCAAAAATAATGATGAATTAATTGTAAAAAATCTTGCGACCGAAATAAGTATGAGTATGGTAGTTAATACTTTTCTCTATAACTTTACTGATAAGTTGCTGACTTTAAAACCTAAATTACTGCCTAATTTTGATATTAAGTGTTCTGACCAGATACAGAACAGCATACTTATTAGTGACACCCTGATCGTGAGACATTAGTAATTATTAAAAATTGTAAAAATGTTGCTGCGGGACTTGATAAAATCAGAATGAAAGACTTGAAGAACAATTTACCATTAGTCCCACTAATAACTAAACTTATAAACTTATGTCTAGCCCAGGGAATAGTACCTAGAGGTATGAAAAAAGCACTGATAAAACCAATTTACAAAGGGGGTAAACATAATGACTTTAGTAATTATAGGCCAAAATTATGGAGAAATATGTGGCAAATATACTAATGAGCTATATGGTCGAAAACAATATTTTGTCCAAGAATCAATATGCATATCACAAAAATAGAGGTACAAAGGATATTTTGGAGAAATTTTCTGATACTATTAACACCCACTTGGATAAAAACAGGAATGTTATTGTTACTTATATAGATTACTCTAAAGCATTTGATATGATTTCTGTAAATATACTGTTGGACAAATTATATAAAATTGGAGTAAGAGGTTCATTGTGGTCATGGTTTAAATCTTACCTAAGTGATAGAACTGTTATAGTTAAATGTAAAGATTCCTTTAGCAATGAAAAAACAATCAATATGGGAGTACCACAAGGCTCGGTCTTAGGCCCACTTTTATATATTCTATATGTTAATAGTGTCTTTACAACAGTAACTAAATGTGAAGTTTTTTTATATGCAGATGACACTGTGCTTATATCTGCTAATACATGTTTTGATGGTGCAGTTAGTGGTATGCAGGAATCACTTGACGAATTAATGAAATGGTCTTCAAATCATGAATTATTAATAAACATAAAAAAGTCTAAGACAATGCATATTGCAAGAAATGTTAAGGTTAAATTACATGATGCAATGTGCTTAGTGCAAGGATATAAAAATGGATGTAACTGTATATTTTTAGAACAAGTAAATGAATATAAATACCTAGGATTACTTATTGACCAGAACTTCAAATTTGATAAACATATTCAAAAGGTTGACTCGAATTTGAGAAAATTAAGTTATCAAATATACCATCTGAAGGATATTTTACCCACTAAGATCAAAAGGATAATTTATTTTTCCTTGGTGGAGGCTAATCTGAGATATGGAATCACTGTTTGGGGTAATACTAGCAAATGTTATTTAAATCTACTGATAAAAAACCAGGAGAGAATTGTGAAATTAATTAATATAAAATTGATTGAATGTCCTATACAAGAAATATTTTATAATCTAAAAATTTTACCACTACTTGATTTATATAAATATATCATAATTCTAGATAACTACTTCAATTCAAAACATAAATCGATAAAAATATGTGATCATAGTATGGCGAGAAGAAATCCAATGTACTTTGAGATTTCTAGATACTATAATTTGAATGGCAGGAACACTTTTAAAGTGATTGTTCCAACAATATTTAATAATTTACCACATAATTTTAAAACATTCTCAACCTATTCTGAAGTTAAAATTAATATCTAAAATTATTTTTTAAAATACAACTAACAGTAGATTTGGATATCATTATCTTGCAATTTTATTATATTAAATATAAAAAGCACTCAAATTGATCACTACGGCACCTGCTGACAAGTCATAATTTGACTTAGCAGGACCTCACCGAATATTAAGTTCATAATGAACTAACTTTCTCTTTCTTTCTTCTCTTTATATATTTGTGTACATTATATAAAATTAATTTTATGAAGTGATAGTTGCATGAAATACTGTGCAGCTTTAAAAACTATTAAGAAGCCGTAAAACGAGGCCTAATACGCATAACTGACACTAAGATAAACCTATCGAATATAACTGAAATGAAGGGAATTATGACAAGAAGAGCTACCGAAGAACTCGGCGCGGCAACGCAGAAAAAAAAATACGAAAACCATTTTCAACGCCATAATAATCAATCTTTTCGGACATGAATCCTATTCTTCGTAGCTAAGAGTAAAAGGTAACTTACCTCAACGGTCGTCGTGGCAAAAAAAAAAAACACTGCAGATTACTGCCGCTGAAAATTTATTCTCGTGTTTCGAAAAATTACGGGCCACCGCTTTTAGGAGGAGAGACGTTATCAGGTGGCCTAGCCCTTTTCTACGTTAACCTTCTTATCTCCAACAATCTATCTAAGAGACCTATAGAGGACTGCTCGGGAAATAAAAAAATACTTATTTTCTTTGGGCTATCAAGTGCCACACCTGCTCGTAAAAAAAATTCTGGCGACGATTATTTGAAGTCTCCACCGAATCGTGACTTCACCATTTGGTTCTTTCAAAAAGCAAAGTCGAACATATGCTACTAAAGATTCTAAGCGCGACAGTTGTTTCAAGCGTAAAATAAGTATATAGAACCTGTCGGCCTAAGCATAGTACATGACAGAATGTGAGAATCTCGTAAAAAAAACTGATTCTTGGTAAAAAAAAAGTCGGTCGATTTCAACTCCGCGGACCCTCTTTAATAATCGTTGCAGACTTTATAAATAATCAATCGCTATCCAGATTTAAATGCATACTTAAAAAGTAAATACAAGCGGAGTATTTCAAATATCTATGGCGAAACTTAAAAATAACAATAAAGTAACAGATGTCTCATTTTAATCGTCGAGCATTCTTGGAAGAATTTAATGAAATGATAACGGAATTATGTCAACGTTAAGTTTATTTAAATTTGTTGTATGCTACATTCATTATAATTAAAATTTTAGAAAATATATTCATAAGTAAACTGAGAGATGCCTTCATCAAAATAAAATAATATCAGCACTTTCTACAGAATAATATAAATTATTATTCTACTTAAATAAAACATTATAATTTACAACAAAATAATATTTAATTTCTTCGACTGAAGTTGATCAAAACTGGTACTTGAAAAAGTACGTTGCGTATTTTTACGGTTCGTTTTATCCCAAAATCCTCTGTTGACCGAAAGTAGCCATAGCTCTATAATCAATCAAGCAATCCACTCACAGCAACGAAGCCGATGCCATAGTGACCAGCTCCGGCGCGTCACAATAAAAAAATAAAATACCGGCGGAATTTCTGAATGCATCGCACAATAAGCGGAGAATTAAGTGGTCAGAAAAGAACAAGCAGCTGCTGCATCGTATAACCGTGGAAGGACACACCCTTGACGCAGAACTTTGAATCACCACGGCGTAAAAATTTCCTCCCTCCTGTATCACGAAAAAAAAAAATATAACAAAAAAGAATCTACGCGAGCCCAAGCAGTCTAAAAAAAAAAAAATAAAACATTCCCTACGTCCTTCCGGCAGTTGCAAACCGCTGCAGTCCGACTCCACGAAACAGATGAAGGAGAGGGGTGGAAGGGTGGGAGGGAGAGAAAGAGTTTCAGTTCACGCTCCTTAATTTCCGCGTATTCCCCCTGACGCGCAAGGGTTACCTTATAACCGATACACTCCGCAGCCACTCGACAATGAGGCGAGGAAGGAGATATCTGCCGACCATATGCCACACTTTAGAGTGAAGGAAGGACGCAATCTCTCTCCCCCTCCCTTCTTCCTCTTCTCCCACCCTCCCCCTCCCATTTTAAAAACCCTTAGGCGTTAGTCCGGAAGTTATGCGGTCGTAAGGGTTCGCGGATCCGCGCACGATCCGTCCCTTTAAGGGTCAGCTATGTTTCCTTTCCTCCTCTTTCCTTTCTCCTCTATTTCCTTGGGGGAAAGGTGGGGAGGGGAGGGGGAGGGGAAGTGAGAGGGGGAGGTAAGGGAGGACGTAGAGCCCATAACTCAAAAAAAAAAAAGGCTTTTGCGGAGGGGGAGTTTACCGAGGAGATTATTCCTGACCGCTCTGTCCGGGGTAAGGTTTTCTGAGTTGGATTGTGACCCTCTAGGTATCCTCGCGGACCTTACGGGAGGAAAGTGAAAAGGAGGAAAGGGAAAGGAGAGAGAGATACGGAGAGAGGGATGCCGGAGTGAATTATGGGACATTTTTACGAAAGGAACTGGTAGGGGTGGAGGTTTGGTTGATCGTCCGTGGAGAATCGTAGGAGCAAACTTTACAAGTTTTATGTGTTTCTTTTTCCTCTAAAGTTTGGATTCGCTTGGGAGGGGGTGTCGAGGAGGGTGGTGGTGGTTTCTCTGTGTCGAATGCCGACCCGCGGGAGGAAAAAAAATCGTCGCGGCGAAAGATTAAAAGATAACGCAGGGGGATACGTAGAATGCGGACGATGTGAATGGTGTCCAAATGCAAAAATCAAGGAAATACCGCATAGAGGATGCGCAACGGAGTTTGAATCTTCGGAAGGTTAATATATAAGTAGGTACTGCGTGTTTGTTAGCGAGTCAACTTAGTTAAAGTCAAGAAATTATGTGTAAGTAGTGCCATATATATGTCTGTGATTGTTTTTAACTTTCTCAGTCGGAGATTTTCGATCTGAACCTACGATAATAAATGAATTCTATCTTCATTTGTTGATTATTCATTTCACTTTTACGAAAATTACATAAGATTTTATGTACAATTAAATTAATATAGGATTTGTCGTAGTTTATATATATATATATTTGCCCATAAATAATTTTATATAAAAAGAAAATATGTCTATCCCCCTTCTTCGTGATAAAGTACCTTTTCTACTTCCATTTAGTTGTCACATCTAAATTCGAGTATCTGTGTTTCTAGCCATGCATTTATTTTACTTATTAAACCGGATATTTCTTCCGATTTTTGCCAAATGATAATATTTCTAGCTAAGTAAAATAAATAACATACAACTCGGTGTGGTAGAGCAAATTAAACGTTAACTTTGAAATTAAATATATTGTCCAATATTCGTAAATTTGAGCAATAATGCTTCAGTCATACATTTATTAAATATAACCCATAAATATATAAGCATAAAATGCCTGTACAATTCCGGACACGATGACTTACTTTCTAGTGACCGTATAAACTCTTCCGAAAAATGCATTCACTCGAACGACGTATAGAATTCTTTTAGAATGTTCTAATAACGCAATGTTCATTACTTCAGTTCAATGTGAATATTGGCAGATTTTTTGAAAACAAAGTACCCTTGAAAATTTTTTGAAAACGAAGACAAAGAAGCATTATTTGCAATGAATTAGTATAACTGGATAACTCTTATGGGTACGGGGTAAATAAAATAACAAAGGTAAATAAAAGCGGCGAAATTTAGAAAAATGCCAAAAAAACTTGGTCGTCGAATGCCTTATATTTTTGCATTTTGTTTACTATTTCTATTTTGGCCGTTTTAATTGCTTGGCGATGGTAAATTATTCCGAAATTTTGGTCTCTAAAGCTAAATCGGAATTTTCACGTACGGATCCATTAAAATTTTGAAAATTTCATCAAAAGTTTAAATTTGAAATATATATGTATATATATACCTACTAATACACATACTGACGATTCGGATCGGAACGTGAAAACAACTCACTAACGAGTCTCAGATATCCGAAATCTTTCTCGTGAAACGGAAAACGCTAATTCTATGGGGGCCGTAAAAACCAAGTGATACGTGAAGGGAGGGGAGCTTTGCAAAGGAAAACAAATCGGAACAAATTGACCCGAGCCTGACGCAAACATCGAAAACAGTTCGGCGGCACACACTAATACAATTGGTTATGCGGATCGAGGGATATTTCGAAGAGAGAGATGCAGCGACGGAGCCAAAGGGAGGAGGAGAACGGTCGGCATGTCTAAACGCTTCAAAGGAGGAACAGACGCGGCGAGGGCAGAGGATTCTCGGCGAGGAAATGGGAAAATTCGTTGGGATTCGGAGGAGAGAAACAGTTTCTGTCGGGCGTAAAATTTCGGCGGGAAAAATGCCGAAGGAAGAAATGCGTAGGATAATTCAAGGGAGGCGGAACAGACGCGTCCGTTGGGTCATTCGGTGCATGGCAAATTTAAGTGTTCCGCCATATGTTACCCAATGTCTTTTTATGCTCCGCGTGATACATGTATGCGAGCCCTTTGGATTTATGCTCGTATCCACCAAAGCTTTGATCCTATCTTCTATGTTTCTCTTTCATATGCGTATTCCAGTTGAAGAAGCAGACTCGACAATATGGCATCTAACTGAAATTCCACGCGATATAAATTCCGACATAAATTTATAATCGGAAAAAAAGTCACAAAATTTCCCCGCGATTTCGACAAGCAAATCTGCTTACTAATGAAGTGTTAAATGATACGGAATTTCTTAACTGTTCTTATTTTTTATTGTAAAGTGTTTTCCGACCGTTTACGTACGTATCTCTATAGGGCAGAATAAGTCCATGCAAAATTTAAGTTTCCATTGATAAAAATCAGTGATGGCAGAAATTGTGCTCGCATTTTTTTTGATAGATGAATATCTGTTCCATACTCGATTCTCGTGGAAACCGGAGGATAAAGTTATACTTTACGAGAACTCTTATTCTTATACCTGTCTAATGAAAGTATGGTCCAACCAATATGTTATCAGCAGTCCACGATACTAATTATTTAACGATTAACTATTCAGGAGAAAATGTGCGTTTTATTACAGTTAATTCACCTAAAATGTTGTTCGGTACATTAAATAAATTCCGTGCAACTGTTGTGGTGATTGTGGAAAAATAAACTATCAATTAAAAGAAGTTTAAAATAAAATTTCTAGAATGTTTGTTACTAACTGGTTCGAAAGCTTGATTATACAAGACTTACTTAGAGAGACATATTACCCATCAAAGCCGCCCTATCAGCTAAAACCTAATCGCATTAAATATGTAAAATGATTAATAAAAATCTAAACTGGTGGCATCCATTTGACACTTTTCGTAAACATTCGTAAGAATTTGATTTTATCTTCAATTTACATTTAAATGAGTAAACTTAATTTAGAAAGTTTATTGACAATATCCAACAGTTTTCTTCTGCTATCTAGGTAGGCTACCATAAGGTTTTTAAACTTTAACGCCGCTTAATCTATAACAATGAAACTGCTCATTAAAATTTTCTAACTTTGTCTCGATAAAATATTCCGTAAAGTTTCTTAGGATGAATTTTGAAAATATTTCTAAAGCCTTTAATGACACCGAATTATAAATTAAGTTCGCGAGATAGCTCCAAATGCAAAATATTCGTGGTTTTTGACCAATAATGCAGTCAGGGAGTGATGCGATTTTATTATCGCGTGTCCAAATAAGTCAGTCTACCATCAAATAAACGATTCCCGCGATCCAGTAATATGTCGCGCGTGACACGGAAGGAAATCATTCTTAGGGAAACGATTACGTAAAAGTCACGGACCTCAAATACCAAACGGAAACGAATACAAAAGCCCTTATCTTATTTTCGACGCCGTATGGCGGCCGTTCGGGAAAACGCACGAGCGAGGAATGGTAGAGGGAGGGAGGGAGGAGTGTAGAAACGGGGAGAGGAAGTGGAAATTAAACTTTGGTTTTTCGCCTGAGGTATAAAGTTAAGGGTAGGAAATGGAATGGAGGGGGCGAGGGTCAGGGGGCTTACGGTGGGGTTGGAAAGGACTGCTAAAATGGGGCGTTTCCAAAATTTAAAAAAAAAATCAGTAGTTTATATCCCCCGGGTGGCTGAACGACGATTTAATAATACTTGGATTTCTTAATTATTGTTATTTTCGTTATCGACTATAACATCTCAGGTTTATTATCTATAATTTAACTAGTTTAAAAATAGTTTAATTTTGATACAGTTGGCATATTTAGCGGAAATATCCCTCCAATTTATTTCTAGCTCTGATATATTTAATCATAATTTTTTATTCAATTTACATTTTATTTAAAAATTCTCACGCGCGGATTCTTAAATTGAAATTGGTAAAATAATAGGATTTAAAAAAAAGGCCCGCATTCTGCCGCTTTAGGAATTTTGCACATGATACTACTTTGGAAAAATACAACAAATGAAAATTATCTAGTTATTTAAATCCTTTAAGAACACAGATTCAGACTAATTGGATCTGGAAAACAGTTATTAATTTATTTTGGAATTTTGTTTTTTAGTTTTCCTTCTTCTCCATTATACCTACTGTTTAGGCCTCTTCCGACCTGTTCCTCCTCCATCGTTTTAATCTCGTCTTCCCTCGCTCTCCTTATCTTCTGTTTATAATTGAGGGGTTCTGTTACATTCTTTCTAAATCACCATCTAATTTCTATTTATATTCACGCATTTTATCTTTTATTGAAAATATTTTTATTTCCTTTATTTTTTCGTTTTTTGTCTCATACCTCCTGGTCATTCATTTCAGCCCTTTCAAAAATCAAATTTCTTTGGTCTGAATCTTGTTCGTTTTCTTATTCGTAGCAACTCAGATTTCACAGCCTTAAGCTATAACTACTGAGGCGCAGTCTGTGAGAAACTACCTAAGCTACAGCGTTTCAAATAACCCCGCTACTTTCCGCTAGTTTACATTTTACAAAGAAATAAAGTGAACATTATGTACATTTTATTTCAACAACTTCTTAACCCTTACGACATTAATAAGGACGGAAAATCCAATTGTAGATTTAGATAGCGAATAAATAATAGCAAAAAGCAATAACGCCCTGAGAGACTGCACCTTAGTTACAATGGGATCACAACCTCACGCACTAGTTAAAAGTTTAAGAACAACGTTCAAGTTCCTAAAATTTTAATCTTTTAATTTATGCATTATAAAAAAATGTCGAATGTAATGGAAAAAGAAACGCGCGTATTGAATTCATTCTGACCGCATAAATTCTATCGTTTCCTTCTGAATAGGTAAAACTTGAAAACAACTTCTTCCAGATTTAATTGGCACCGCACACCAGTGGCATTTGTCGTAGGCGCCGCTTGCAAAAGGCGCCAAACGTTCCCGCAAAAAAGGCGAAAAGTTAATTTTCCCATAAATAAGTGTTATTTTAATACTCAAACGTTGATTCATTTATAATAAAAACGATATTATTCTTTATTAAAACAAAGAAAAAACGACATCCTACACGACCAAGGCGTTTCCTAAAATTTTGCCATAGGCGTCACATCGCCAAGGCACGCCTCTGCCTCACACCACGAACAAAAAGCCGTAATATAGGGATACCGATTAAGTAGCCTTCCCGGTCAATCCCTCCATTTGGCAGCAGAGAAAGGAGGTAATGAAAGGGAAAAAAATTAACGCAGTGAGGAAGCTTGATGTGGTTGCTGTCAACGGATAGTAAGAGAGACAGGGAGAGAGAGAGTGTGGCCCGTAAAACGGGGGGGGGGGGGGGGGGGGGAGAGAAAAGTGATTGACAGGACGCTTCTCTTGCTCAACGGAAGTACGGCGAATTTCTTGCTGTGTCACTAGGAAGTCGGACCCTTGATATTTTCATCGTAGGGTCACGTGACAACCGATACTCGCCCTTATACGGAACTTAACCCTCTTCTGCAATTCCCTCGTGTAAACCACGCACGATATAGCACGCGATCGAAGTTGCTTTGACCTGTTCCCTGTTGCGTGAACGGCCAAATGCTCCCCCCCTCCTTTCTATTTACTGAAGACTTTTTGGAGGGAGGGGTAAAAGACGGGTGTTAGATTATGAACGTTAGGTGGTTAGGTGAAAAGGGACAGGATTTACGGGTGAAGACGCGAGGGAGGATCGGAAAGGGATGTCCGTAAAAGTGAGATTCTCATTGAAATGCGAGCGTGATTTATAAGTGCATAAAAGGAAGGGATGGGTTTTGAGATAATGGTCACAACAAATTGATACGAAAAGAATCCCTGTCGACGGAGGAAAATTGATTGTTGCGCTCTTGGTGGGAATTCATTGGATTGGGTCTGAATATTAATTAAAAACAAGCTTTTTGAAAACGTCTTTTTTGTTAAGAGAAAAATACTCGAGGAGAAACTTTTAAACAGTCGAATATTTTTCTCACGTTTTCACGCTGGAAAATAAACAAAGAAAATTGCAATCGACTAAGAAAGCTTTTACTTGGAGAAGTTTCTGGACTTATAAGTCTGTTATCGAAGTCGAATTTTTTATTTTAATCTCACTATTCCCTCAAAAAATAAATTGCAGTGCGCAATATTCTATGAAGTAAAATCTTAATGACAGGTTCCAGTTTTGGTTTGTATCGCTTATTTGTAGGGTACGATATTATGGTACCCATTTCATCTGCTTACGCTGCAAATTTATAGCGATTTCAAAATGGGGATAAAATCGTATTACATAGGTTTTTATGTATCGAATTACAAAATGTAATACAAAAAAAGATCTAGCCTTTCCGATCAAGGCCAAAATTTTTTTCCTTTCCCTCGGTAGAATTTTTAAATGTATTTTTATGTATATTTTTATATTTATCGCCCTGGGGAAACCACTAAATATGCCCCTCCTTCAAAAAATCATTGTCTCCAGTTTATTTAGTTAATATTTGGATTATTTTTGCACCTCTTACATTAGTTAGTTTCGCCCGCGGCAGATACCCTGCCTGCCCCGCTCTAGTTGCAGTACTTGCATATTCCACAATCCAAATAATGCCAAATGCTGCCTTGCTTTGAAACAAAAATTAACTATTACAAAAGATTCTTTTTATCGAAATAATTTTGAAAATCTATTAGTTAAGACGTTGTGATTACTATTCATAATAAGCCATCGACGTTTCTTCCCCGTCCCTGTATGTGGAGTCATTTTCGAATCACTGTAAACTATCACTTATTGACGATGAGCAACTGGTTTTTAGTGTACTAAAATCCAAAAATTATGATAATTTAAAGTGAAGTATATAAATTGAATTTTTTTTATCTGAAAAAAAGTCATTTATAAACAAAAAATATAACGGCGTTACGTTTTCCAGTTCTACGCAAGGAAAGCGTCAACAAAAATTAAAATGGTTTCGACGATCACCTGTTTACAACGGCGACGAAGTTCGAAGGGATGGGAGAAAACGCGGAGCGTTCAAAAGCAGGAAGTGACGTATGAAAGAGTTTGAAGCAAATTGAATTAGGGGATCGGTGGTGCATGCACGGCTCCGTACGTTGTGAACCATTCATCCTTCGCGACGGACGTTACAAAATTCGAAAGGGATTTCAAAAGTGGACAATAAGACTGCCAAACACGCAACCTTTACCAAACCGCACGATAGGAAGTAGTTACGGATCAATTACGAGTCAGCAAGCGAGCGAACTTAGTAAAATTAGAAAAATTAAATTAACCTTAGTGTTTTTACGGGAATGTTGATATTACTATTTTTAGCCTGTCTTTTTGAAAACTAAAAATTATCAATTATATTTTTAAAATAGACCTACCATCCATCTTGTTCTATCACACAGTCTGAACATATCTACTCCAAGTTTTTAATCCAAGATATTCACAGAAATTTCTTTAGTAATCAATGGGTCTTAGAAGTAATTAATTTCCACAATTACAATTTTGCTGGAGTTCGTGCTTTTCGTTGGAAAAAGCAAAATTTTTTATGTGGTATTAAGTTATGTAACTAAAGAATTCATTTTGTTATATGACAAACCTTTACAAACACTTAAAGAGTTTAATTACAACATTTACTCACAATTTAAGGGCTAGAGGATAAACTCGAATCATGCTGATTCAGTCATTTTCGGAATATTTCTTTACCGTAAAATCAAATTTTATTTAAGTAATTTACTTTCCCAAATTAGATTTCTCTGCACAATTATTTATACTTTTATTCATAATCTTTGTTCAGCAGAGCTATCCTACTATTTCTACTTACGATTCTTATAAATAAGTCATATTTTGTCGTAACATTTATCGTAATTTCATTAATCGTAACCCTTTATTTAAGAAATTTTTAGTCAATGAAGGATGTGTCTTTTTGAAGAAAAATAGTTGCATTATGGCCACGTATTATCTTTAAACTTGCTTTCGTTTTATACGCCACGAAATTGCGTTTTTCAGTCGACGTGGGAATACTTCTAAATAAAAACCGTTCCTCAATAGTACCGCTTAAAGAACTCATACAAACCCAATTAATCCTACACAAAGAAAGTTTAAAAATAAAATTAACTACAGTTAATACCTCGATATACGAAGTTTCGCTATAACGAACTTAGTATTTATGACAATCGAGCCGATTCAATCGACGCTTATAATGTTAGTGTACGTGATGATTGAATAACTTCTGTCTCAGAACTAATGAACATATGATCTTAGTTAGGCAGTGAATATAAGATTCAATGCAACGCAGTACATCCACTTTTCTCCAGTTTTGTTCGGTTCGTCAAGCGTTCCATAGGTTTTGAATGTTTTCAAGCTATCTTCGTAACGTCATCTTTGTTGTAAGAATTCTGACATTGTGTTGTGTATCGCCACGATAAAGTGTTTAATTTGCAAAAAGTGACTTTTGCTAACCGAAGAATGTTATTTTATCTTAAAATGCCGAAACTAATGAAACCATGTGCAGATGTTGTTGGAGCAGTCATAAAATCACGGAAAGTTATCTCGTTAGCACAAAAGCAGTGTTGTAAGTGAAATTTTACGTACACTTTTTACTTCTAATAGAGTAAGTTATCGTGATTACCATGTATTTGAAATAAATAGTACAATACTATTTTAAAATACAATCTTTTAAAAATGCTATTAGTACTTATTAAAAGGTTTATGTTATAAGATTTTAAATTATTAAGGTTGGTATCGCATCCTATTACATTAATGTTATTCGGTATACGAATTACTGTAGTTGCCTTCCTGAGAGTCGATAAATTGAACTGCAAATCATGCGAAACACGCTTTCAAATCACGTTTTCTTCAAAATTCAATCACCGGTCGTAAATTAAATGGAGGATTATTCCTTGAGCAATATATCAACACGTATGACACTTCCACACCGCCTACAGAGACTCGCCAAAATTATTCCATTTATCGAGTACGTCAATAAGAGGGTAGGGTGGGCGAAAAAGACTGTTAGTATTTACATTTTACTCTTTGAGCGAGAGAGAGAGAGAGAGAGTTGAGAGGATACGTCTGAAAGGGTTGGTCTGAGGGTGGACGAGTCAGATGAGAAGAATTGCGGCACCAATAAAAAATGAAGATACCAGTCTGGGAGGAGAGGGAGTCGTAAGACTTCCACGCTCCCTACTCCATTAACACCCTCTCGCTCAAAGTCCACGGTTTGAACTGGATGGTGTCCATACATTCTCCCACACCCCTCCGCGCCCTTTCTTTCACTCGCCCTTGGTAAAAGAAGAATACACCCACCCCTTCTTCCTTTCTCTCCACTCCATCGCTGCCCCCAACCCGTCTTTCACACCCTCCCTTTCACTACCCTTCTTAAACGCCAGTCATCCTCTGTGAAGTCCCTTCGCCACCCCCTCCCTCCCCCTTCTCCCTCTCCCTCCCTCTCTCTCTCTCTCTGAGTGCCCATTTGTTTTTCCAACCCCTTCAAAAGCACACACAACACACACCCCTTCACCAGAGCCATTTTCACCCTCTCTTGACACCCTTCGCGTATGCGTCTCTTCCCTTCCCTTCTTTTTATCTCCTCTTCCTTTGGGTCATTTCTGCCACCTTCAACGCCGCGTTTTCTCACTTCGCCAAGTGGTCGGCGTGGTTTTATTTCGTCCCTCCGGTTCTCTCTTGGTTATATCACCGGGTTCAGTTCCATTAGAGGGTTTTTTTTACATTGAATTCCCATTCATTATTTTTCGCTCGATTCGTTTCGACGTGTTTTCAGTAGCATCTCGATCCTTCGCGGGATACCGTGGTCTTATATCTTTCAAATGATGAACACTCCCGCGAATATTCTACATATATCTCTGTAGATACCGCATGAACTGGTAATTGGTTCTTCCCTTTGTCTCAATTCGGGTACTTTTCTTGCGTATAACAGGCGAAATCCAATTCGCAAGTATGGAATATATTCAATGATTTTCGAGGTTAAAGCAAAAATAAAAGTGTCTCAAGTTTCAGTTTTACAGTGCATTTTTTATACGGTATAATAAATGAAGTTATCGTCATTGATAGATATAAATCTTATTTTCGTAGCGAAAATAAGATGCATTAACTGAATACGAAATTTGTTAAATAAAAAAAACGAATGCTAATGTAAAATTCATATTTTTTAATCCATTGGGTAATCCTGGTCACGTTATTTCTTAAAACAATATCTGTTTTCATCGTAACTGTAGGAATAGCTCAGCTAAATTTCACGCATTGAAATTTTGATTAGTTATTAACAATTTAAGATCATGCTTCACAGCACTTTTCTTTTATGATATTTCAACAGTGTTTAAATATGTTAATGAAGAGAATAAATTTACCCCGGATCTTTTTTCAGGAGGAATTTCTCACAGAATACTTTTCACTTAACTCCCGCTAAGTAAACCGCCCAGTTTATCCTCTCCGTCCCTTTTCTTTTAACGTTGTATGCGTATGCACGCTTATTGCACTTCATCATTGTGACGCGATTGTAAAATAGAAGCGATCAAAAGTTTAGATGCGTCCGTATAGTTTCCCCTTTTCATTTCACGCATCATTCCATACTGTATTAACACCTATAGCTCACATTTTCCGCTGACCCTCCCTATATATATATACGATATATCCCTTTCTCTAAAAACCCCACCCTCTCTCCTCCCACCGACCACGGTCAGCCACTGCCACTCATCTTTTCTCGCCTTTTTTTTACGAGTCATTCTCACTCCTCGCCATCTTTTCTCTCTCTTTCTTTCACCCACCCCTTTTCTTCCTGTACCTCTCCTACATCCCCGCAAACTACGCTCGACCCTCTCTGGCCTCCCCATATTACACCTGGGAACATAATCCGGAAGAGGGACGCCAAACAATAAACTCATTGTCCTCTCGGAATGAAAAAAAAAAATTTTTTTTTGGGGACCGAGGCGGTCAGGACACGTGATTATTTTTTTTTCAATTTTTATCGTCGACTTTTTTAAAAAACTTTTTTCTTCGCGTCGCCCAAGAGGGAAAACGAAGGAAAATAATCATCGAACCCTCTCTTCCCCCCTTTTCTATTTTTACACGCTTGCAAACTCGATTTAAACGCCGAGGAAGACTCTTCTTTTCTACCCCCCCTCCCCCCCGAACCCTTTTTGTTAAGGATTTTTCCCTTTGTCTTCCTTTTATCCACCCTTGTCCCTCCATTTTAACGTGGCACCCTTTCCCTTTTGTGTTTTTTTCAATTTTATCTTCTTTTTTTCTCGCTCCGAGCTCAGAAAAAGGCGGAAAATTGAAGGGTTTCCGCGTAAAAAAATCAGAGGAATTTCGATTCGAAAATGTTTTCCCGGAATAATTTTTTTTCAGTCGAAATTAATGCTTTCTAAAGAAGTTTGAAGAAGCGAAGTGAAAAATGTTTATTTTAATGTGGCAACCAGTTACACTTTACATCATTAATTATGCTTCTTATTTAAAAAAAAGGTTCTTTCTTTTGCAGCGTAAGTGAAAAAGCTACTTTTTATTTCTAAGCAGTTAAGAAATTTTAGTCATTCAGGATGAAGATGAAGTGCGACATTTTCTCCTGATAGACAAAAGATAAAAATGAATGTTTGATATTAATACAAATAAAAATAAATAGCCCACATATTAGTATTGAGAAATCGTTTAAATCCGTTAATACCGACATTAACAGTTGTATGAAATATCGAATAAAATCTATATGCATTTATTCTGTATTTAAATTGTTCTAAATCATCAATTTACAGCCCACTAAAATGTATTAACTTTTAACATGCTATCTTGCATGCATTTTGGTTTCATTTATTCACTAACTCTTTGCACATAAATATGCTAAAACATGTAAAAAACAAAATAGTTTTATTATATCGAGAACCGCATCCTCGAACTTATAAATCATTTGAAAATATGTAACTATTTCTCTTAAAAGCATTCGATTAAATTTTATTTTGCTCTCACTTGGTATCTCCATCTATCGGGGAAGCAGAAAATATCAGGCTACAGATTCCAGCCTGTTGCAGTAGTAGGCATGAGCGTCCCCACCGCCATGGTTATATGTAAATATATATGCATATGTATATTTTGGAGAATGCTGGCACGATCGGTGTAAGACAGGGCTGTTGTCTATCGCCGATCCTATTCAATATACTATATGGAGCAAGGCTAATGCAAGAAGCGTTAAAAGGCACAGGAGATTTCAGAATTGGAGGAAGGATTATAAGAAAAGTAAAATACGCGGATGATCAAGTACTTGTAGCAAGAAAGGAAAATGAACTTCAGAAAATGATAAATAGACAAGTAATAACAGGTAGAAAATACGGTATGGAAATAAATACAGAAAAATCCAAGGTCATGCGAATATCAATTAAAGAAGAAAGTTTGAACCTAAGTACATATTGGAGGGAAGCAGAGCTGGGAAGTTCCGGTTCGGTTAAATTTTCCAAATCGTTCCGAGTTGGTTCGGAGTGATCAAAAGAAGGAACGGTTCGGATCCGGTTCCGGAAACGTTCCTAGTTCTAAAAAATGTTTTTTTATTGGTAAAATTTTACATGAATTACAATTTTTTCAGTTATATAAAAAATGAATGTCCTAAAAGTAGTTTGGCGAAAGGTCATCCTTTTAAAGAAAAATTTATTTTTACTTTCTCTATACGTAATGTATCGTAAAAATTACTGAATTCGATATTTCAATACACGTTTTAAAGTCCCCTAGAATGTTTGACTATTTTCTCGATGATGCCTGTGTGTGTAAATAAACGTGGAATTAGCCGTTGATAAATCTTCGTTATTGCTATATCACCACCCGCAAATAATATCAAGTTTTCAAAAAAATAAAATATATACAGACATTCAACTAACGACTTGGCAAATGGTAATCGTCAAAAACTAAGTAGTACTAAATCACGAATATCACCGTTTCTATGGCTAAAGAAAGACTTAAAAATTTATCTGGATAAAGGGTTGCACATTGTCCTCTGGTGGAGGAATTCATAGTACTTGGGGAAAACCCATTTGGCGGAAGGAAGACTATATCATATCTCTCCTGAAGAAGCGCACTCCATGGCGAGGGTTGTTCGGAAAAGATAAGAAGAATTCACTGCTTAATTTTTCGTCCCACATTCATAGAAGTTTCTTCTGGCCATTGAAGTGTAGAATAGATTTCGTCTTACTAGAGACAAAACGATGGATCCTGGGGTAAAATGGATGGGAAAGAACAACAAATTCAACCTCTGAATAATATTCAGAAGTACTATGAAGAATAGGAGAGCAGCGAGAGATTAAACAGACTATCAGAAAGAGGAAGGAGAACAGGATTGGACATTACCTGAGGAGAGAGAGAGAGAGAGAGCATGATTAAAGAAGTGCTAGAAGGAAAACTGGATGGATAAAGTGAGAGAGGTAGGAAAATGTTTCAGCTGATAGACGACTTGAAAGGGAAAGAGGCAATCAAGGCATGAAGAAGACTGCGGAAAATAGGAGTATGTGGAGAACCAGGTTTAACCATGAATAATCACGGACCTGTCTACGGACATACTAACTATGATGATGATGTACTCATATATAGGTGTTCCGCCAATTTTTCCACACTCCAAAGTGTTCCTCCACTCAAAAAGGTTGAAAAACACCGCTCTACAGCTTATGATTTGCCTTTTTCTTTCAACGAAAAAATGAAACAAAATTTGAGCGATAGTTACCCTTCTGATAGTCGAAGAAGGGATTTTTGAAACTCTTTTTCATGGATGAGGCATACTGCAATGCCTGTCTCGTTATCTCTCCCTAAACCCTTTTATCTTCTCTTTTTCATCTAACTATTATTTCTCAATTCACCCTTTCCCTAATTGAAGCGTATCCTCCGCCTACCTAGCTCTTCACGATCAAAAGCTGGTCTTTTTGACTTCCTCCCAACATTTTCCTTTTCTCCTCGCGTCGCTTCTCCCATCAACCCTCACTGTCTCTTCACTCACCCTTTAGCAAACACACTCCCCTCATTTTCATCACTGATGGAAATTTCCGAAAAAAATATCTCGTAAATACTTCTCTTCCAACAAGCGAACAAACAACCCCCATTTTCAACCGATGTGATTCTCCCTTCTTAAAATCTCTTTCTCATAGTTATTCTAGAATATAATAAAAGTCATTTTCAGTTGAAAGTAAAATTTGTGCGTTTATTATTCTTTACATTCATTTTTATCGTTATAATGAAATCCTGCTAGACTAACACGCTTGCAAAAATTTCCGTCCAACTCAATTATTTTTCTCTTACACTTTTTCCTTGTGAGAAAAAATGAAGGCTTACGCATGGAAAGTCATTTTTAATTTGTAATCTTAAGAAATTCATAAATAATAAAATTTTCTTGGATATTCACCATAACTCTTACTTCTAGATTCTCCGAATCCATCGAACTGACATAAACTTTAAGTGTAAAAATCCGAATTTTTCCTTTCTTCGTCAGTATGACAAACGTGTTGACAATCTATACTTTTAACATTGTCCTTCCTAGAATATTTCCCTTCGCATTAAATATCGCCAACTGATTTCTAAGTTTCGAATAATTTTTTCGCGTAACAGCGTCGGTTATTGTTCAATATCCGATTTTTATAGCTGCAATTACCCGGAAGAGCAGCATTATTATGATCCAAAGGAATCTTGCTATGTCGTTACCGTGGAAGTTAGCGTTTATTACGGTCTCTTCTCAGTAATACGGTCCGCGGACTTTGCTCAATTGCTTTATAGAGTAACATGCAAATAAATACATTGCATAAGAACGCGACGTTATCCTTTTGATATAATTTTCCCGCCTCTGTTACCCCAGCGGCCACCCCTTTTCCCTCCGACATGCTTCAGTTCTCTGTTCGACCAACATTTCCACGCCGATTTCATTCATGTCAGAATCGCCTACACTGCCTCTTTCTCCCCTTTTCGCCGCCCTCCATTCCTCCCCCCCCCCCCGCGCCTCCTCCTCCTCCCCCTCTCCACTCATAGGCTCTAACTGACTTCCTCCCACCTTGTTTTACCAACACATCCCATTTCCTATTCCTGCCAAACCCCTTCTCTATCACATCTCTCAATAGCTACACGAACACGGAGAGCAGATGTTCGTTACATACTAAACTAACACGATGGAATCATTGCTGCAAAACAGATGTTGCAGATTTCCATCTCGTCGGGTTTTGCAACTCGCGAAATCGGAAAAGGAACGTCAGTTTTTGTTATTTATTTTTGTTCGATTTTGAGATAGGAAGGGAGGGCAGAGCGAGAGAAAATGGAGCCTTTTTGATTTACTGAACGTTTAAAAGCGTGCGTTGCTTGTCTTTCTGTGGAGTCGGTTCAGTGCACATATCTAGCAAGGTTTTTATAAAGGAAAACTTATTAATTATGTAACGTAATTCTAAACATCGAAAAAAAAAGTCATGCGTTTGTGGCCACTGTCAGGTAGCTACTTCGTTACGCAGATACGATAAAAACGAAAGATTTTTGAAAAATTAAAAGAAACGCATTCGAACTTTTTAATTGCAGACGATACTAAAAAACGATGTATGTTCCAATAAAATTATCGATTGTCGTCAAACGGAAGCCAAGCAAATGACGTGCTAGATCGGTACCGGAAGTCTTAAAAAGCGTAGTTGGTCGCAAGTCGATATGAGAAAGCTCACTACAGCCATATGCGGCAAATTAACTCGACACAAAAAAATATGGATCTCGCGGTGCTATTGGAGGGGCGAGAGTAGAAGAAAGCAGAATTTTTTGCACGGATAGAAGACATTACCGACCTTCCTAAAAACCACTTAAGAGGGTCCGATAGAAGTCTAACGTAAGTGAAATAGGATGCACCGGTTGGGATATGTGCTTCATAACGGCCAGGTGACGTTTGGCGGCGGAAAGCACAAAAAAAATAGGGAAGCTGGGAGACGAGTTAAAAAAAAGGGAGGGAATAATGGAGAGACTGCAGCGCCATTAAAAGGACGGCGGCGTATTCGAAGAGCTGAAAGAAAGGCGGGGAGAATGAAAAGAATTCAACTACTTACATATTAAGATCGGTCTCTATGGAGGCCGTAAAAAATGACAGGAGAAATGAAAGGTATGAGTACTATTAGGAGACGAGAGAAGAAATGAGCCACAAGAACCTTATAAATTTGAGTCGCGAGAGTGAAATTACGCCGGTCAATTTCAGCGCTTTAGAACATATCGCTGGTTGATCTACGTAATAAAATTTCATACGGGCGATTACTAGTCCTCAAGAACTGTAGGTACTAAATGTTCAATAAAAATGAAAACAACATTGATTACCGTCATTTTATTATATTTTCTGAATTATTTTTATATTTTAAATATTTGTCTAAAAATGAAATAAACTCAAGGTGATCAATTTCGATCGGTCGCCTGATGGTATACAAACAACAATTTATTTCATTATGTGACATAATTTCAAAGGAACTGCAGAGCTGGAGGTTTTATTTGAGTAATTTTAGGTTATAAAATATTTGAATTAACATTTAAATGATTCTTTTAATAACTCGTAACATTTGGCCGTCCCTTTACGGAATTTCATCAAAAAATAATTTACGGTATCTTTTTCGAAAGATCACCGAGATGATTTATTGCTACCTTAACGGGTATAGCCTTGACCCAAATATTATGGTGCACAGCTGACTTATTCTCTTGGCGCAGATGGCTCACTCTACAAGTGAAGAGCGCCCTATGCAAGGGGTCCCGGTTGAAAAGCTCGCGTCAAGCCTGTTGAGAGAGGAACTAATTCGTAAAAATTAAAAAGAAGAGGTATTGATTAAGTGCTGTTCCCTCTACGATCTCTATTATAGATGGGCGAACGCGTGTGCTGCTGAGGACAGCAGGCCCCTCGAAATTTCTGATTCCTCTCTCGTGATCACGGAGTAATGGATAAAGGAGTGATTAAATCTTTTCCTGAATCCGTTTTATGCTAAGAAACGTATCATAAACTGTACCCCCAAAGTAATTGACTGCACAACGTAACAAGCACAATAGATTGATCGTAGTAAAACGAGCTGTTTTTAAACGTGTTCCCGATATGCTGTGCAATGAAAGCGCAAATGTAAGACAATTAAATTATGCCAAAAAATTTTTAAATGTTTTTAAATGTTTATAATTTCTTTCGAGTCTATTTTCTTGAAACGAAAAAAAAATGGTTCGTAGGAAAGCATACACAAAAACGAACGACTCTGCACTAACAATGGACATTACTCGGGTGTTCAGCAACAAATGTAAAAAACTTACTTTTTCTTAGTCATGCAGGTATGCTGATCACGAATATGATCGTCGTTCATCTGCAAATTGTGCTGTTTTCGAGATTAACATTCATCCATGCAGCATACCCGAATTAGAAAGAAAAAGTGTCCATTGTAAGATGTTATTAAAGTTTTATCTTTTAGTGTGCTTCGTAAGTTTTAAATATAATTTAATTGCAATTAAATAATAGTTTACCTTCTGAAAATATCTTTAAATTATGTTTGGAAAGATTACTCTGCTATAGATAGCCTTTCATCCTTCAGTTAATTATTTGCAATGTAGTTTCGATTGAACAATTTACACTCTAATTACATTTTAGGATACAGCATTAGAAGTATGCGCTCAAAAGTTCATTTTTCTATAGGCTTAGTTTCAGTTAAGCCACTCTTTTTGGCCGCTGTGATTGATGTAACTGAATTGAGTCATTTGGCTTACTATCGAATCGCTTCATGAATGCTATTTTCGAAAGCTGACACGTGCGAATCTCTGAAAAGGGAAATGCTAAGCGTCCAGTCTCGTGCCGGATCGTAGGCTATGCATTCCCTCTCGACGTCCATATCATCATATACGCACACGTGTCTATAACGTATCGGTATAAAAAAAGTTAATCCACAATGGCGTATAACTGCCTAAAGAAGGACGCTCGATGATGAGAGCAACTATATGCACACTCTATCTAGTTCTCCTCGTAAAGATCCTCCAAGGGACTCAAAACTGCATTGCCAGTCACGCTCTGAGCCACGTGCGTGGCATCGTGCCGCAGGCACGCTCGCTTGGGGGTTAAAAAAAAATCTCCCGTACGGGATTGTGGGCGGGGTAGTACCGTAGCACAATCTGAAACTGTAATGGAGGGAGGTAGGAACAGAGAATCCATGCGGATTATATATAAAAAATAGAAAGCGGCGGCATGTGCTGAAAATGGAAGTGGGGAGGCGATGGAAAAGAAAGGATATATATAAGAAAGGGGATTTTTCGGAGGGGGGTTGAGAAAAAGGTAGGTCACGGAGGGTAGAAAAGGAGTATGGGAGAGGGGGAGGGCGGTAGTGGGTCTGGAACCCCCGCCACATGGGGAGACCTTGCCAACTCCCCTCCACTCTTCTTTTGGTAAGAAAAAAAGGGGAAGTGTTAGAAGAATAAGGGTGGACCCAGGCGGTCGCCTTGTGGGACCATGCCATACGGTTCATTCCGGTACCTCTTGCAGTTCCTCTACCGTTCCGGAGGCTTTCTACAGGACACACGACCCTCCCCGTCAGCCATCCGACACACCCACTCCTCTCAAAAGAAACCCCTCTCCACCATCCTCCATTTTCGCCCCAAACCTCCCTCGCATCCCCGATAGACACAAAAACCAGCCCCCGCTATACACAGTTATTGCGAACCATCCCGTTCCTTTACTGTTCGACGAGACCCGCGTCATTATTTTTTTCCTAAGCTCCTGTAGGGGTGGGAGAGAGATGGAAGAAATGTATATATCATAGTCACCGGGATACTACGGTGTAACAAAAAGGGGATTCAAAGAATAAATTTCTATTCTACACCTCGTCTCCGCTGTCTCTTTTTCATTCGGGTTCCTCTTTAGGTTTTCTGGTGGGGAAGACTAACGTGTGTCGGTAATTGTTTTATGTGTCATACCTGAAAATGTTTCCTTTTTTCTATTTAACCTTTTCTGAGGTAGTCCATACTTCCTTCCGGTACGTCCCGCCGGAACTATAGAATAGGCAATAACTTTTGAAAGAGAACTTTATGAAAGGTCTCCTTATTTCGCTGTGGTACATTCTATGCACGTGACACAATGAATTTAGTCGTGAGCCTAAAAGAGGAAGTGAGAAATCTCTTCACACTTCAGGAAGAATTGTTTTATTATACTCCATTTTAAGGAAAATTCTGAAAAACATTGGCGAATATCAACGAAAGATGACTTTACGTCAGAGACTTCGTCTGTGAATTGGAGAATATATACATTAAATATAGCTACAGAATGGGGATTGCATTTAATTGTTTTCAAATAAGATTAAGATTTCCACAGCGAATCTCATTAATTGTACAGTTAATTTGCGATTTTCCATCTCTTATTATAGTATCATACTATCATTATCTCTACTTATACGTAAAACCGAGAAATACTAAGGTCTCGGTTGTCGCGCCTTTTCCGTGCAATTTATGATCTGAAACTTTGTAAACACATGAAGTTGGTCAAATTATTAACGCAAAACATGATCGTTGCACTATTAAAAGACCTCACAATGACGGCTTTAGGTGAAATAAAGTACACCATTGCCAGTAAATAAATCAAAAATAAAATTTATAAAAATGATGAACAAATATGGTCTCAGGAGAAAAAATATACTGATGCTTGAACGTCAAACCACATTACATTTTTCCTGCAATTCTTTCCGTAACTATCTGAAATTTAACGGGAGTAGTTCATAATTTGAATACATTTTTACTTTATCAAATCAAGTTTGGACAGTTTCTTCTTCTTGCACGCTACATTTATCTATATTTCTATATTTTAAAAGTATAACATAGAATTGTATCTTGAATAGTTAGGTCGTTATTTTGATTTACATTTTATATTCTAAAAAAAGCTGGTGAGAACAAACGAAAGGGTTCAAAACTTTGCTATGTTAAAAAAAAGAACGTTCCCTTTACGTCACGATTCATGTTTGGATAACTTGACGACTAAAACTCCGCTCCACTTCGTAACCTGCACCACTCATCCTCCGGCGTCATCTGTTAAGAAAGGAATGCCGCCATTTCACGATATCAACTTTCCAGGCGACGAACCCCGATCTGTTCATCTACCGAAAATCCGGGAGCAAGCCGCCGTTGAAGACCTTTTTGAAAAAGCCGCCCCACTTTACTAAGTATCGTGTATCATCGAGCCAGAGCAAGCACAAAAGACTAGAAATAAAACCATATATCTTTTGCTACGTAACAGGGTCACGTAAAAAAAAGGGTTTTGATACTTGACGCCGGTGGTCTTAACGACTTGCTCTGCGCTCTTTTTTTTCCACGATGTACCTTATCTCAGAGCAGAAGGGGATTAACGGATAAGGTCGAAAAGGGAAGGTGAAGCATTTTGGGATTTTTAAGGCGGCCTCAAAAGTCTCCGATTTCGTGGATTCGATGGTTTCCATTTTAGGGTCTCGGTGGGTTGATTTGGGCGGAGCATTGAGGCTAGCGAACTGAAGCTGAACGAGAGAACTTATTGGGGAAAAAAATCGAATCTGTTTACTGCGATAAAGAGGAGGGCAAATGCGGTGGGTGCTGCGCATCGAGGAACTGTGTCGTCATTTCGGACGGGTTGTTTGCGTTATTTTTTTAATCGTGTCAAGCGCACATGTAAGACTGTGCGTATAAATTACTCCAGATAGTTCCTCCAGATTTTGAATGTTTTGTAATTTTTTTCAATAGACATCTTACATGAACATTTTATGTATTTGGCTGTACCAACACGATGCACAAAGGTTCACTGAAAATCTCTCGTTTGACAAAGGAAATGTAATAAAAATTACACCATCCAAAGCGAGCATAACCTATCCAGATAGTCTCGTTTGTTCATCGTTGGTAAATAAAATCATGTGCCCCCCATTTGAAACCTTCTTGCATTATTTATTCATAAAAGTTCATTTACTTATCTCTTAATTCAGATATTTTGTAGGCAATGACCATATTTTGAGATCTATTAGAAAGATGAAGCATATGAAACACTTCTTCTTTTTGACAATTCGTTCGTTCTTCACCGTATTTGGCAAACTGTTTCTCATCCTGGGCACATTCCGAACATCAAATAGTAATGACTGGAATGCTATTGAAAATGAATATAACTGCATTAGCAACGAAGCCATTAAAAAAAAAAAGAGACCCGGAGAAAATTAATTAAAGTGGGAGAAGGAGACTTAAACCAACATATTTGCAATTTACGGAGCAATTCAGTTTCCTATCCGCCCTTCTTCCTAAACCTTAAAATTTATCCCTACTCCATTTCCTCTCTCTAATCACCCACGCCATGTATCCCCGCCACCTTTGCAACGAATATCTCGTAATATTTTTCAGACGCATCCTCCCGCAAAACGCATTCTCTCACGGGAAAAACGGAGGGAAAGAGAGAGAGAGAGAGAGAGATTTCGACACCAAACCCCCCTATTTTCTCCTTCCATTCACCCACTTCGCCACTTATCCTCCACTCCCCACGCAACACAGTTATCCTTCCAGTACCTCCATACCCTCAAAAACGCACTCAACCCTCCTATCCATCCATCCATCCATCCTCTATCCTCCCCTATTCCTCGCTTTCCAGGAGAACCCGTCCAACTCCCGGCAACCTCAAAAACCTTTCGCTGCTCTCTCTGGCCCTCTATCCCTACCACACCCCCTTCTCTCCAACCGCCCGCAAAATTAAGTTTCGGTAACAGATGGCGACCTACCCACGATTGGTAAAAGCCTCTTTCTATCTTTCTTTCCCTCCCTCTTCTCTCTTTCTATCCTGCCGCCCTTCCCCTCTTCTCCTCCCCTTTGACTGCCTTTCTCTCTCTCTGCTCTTCTCTTTCTCTCTTTCCATATCTTTCCATCAATCCATTTCACCTTTCTGTTCCCTGCGATACTTGGAAACCCTTTTCTGTCGTCAGTGTGCTCTTTAATCCTATCCACAGCGCGACGCAAAGCTCCTCCCTGCATTCGCTGTCTCGCATTACTTTCATCTACAGTAATCCCTCGCCAACCGCGGGTTTACCAACCACGATTTCGAGTATCCGCGGATAGCGAATTGCATACCGTTTTACCAACCGCGGTGAACATCCGCGGTTTCAGGCGCACAGTCGAAAATTTTCTTTAATCTGAATAATCTTGATGTTTCCTTACAGAAGAACACACAGAATTACTATTTATGTTAAATTCAGCAGTTTTATATTCTTATTCCTAAGAGTAGTTTTTTATGTAATATATAAAATTCGAAGGGTTTTTTGATTCTGCATTTTTCCTGCGAAGACGGTTAACCGCACATATATGTATTGGTATCACTGAATTCGTATTGAAACGGGGAATGTCCTAACGTGGCCCTTTTTTCAGTTAATATCTTGTTTTTTATGTAATCGCGGAGAATGGCGAATTGTTATGATAGTGTAATTTCCAAGCGTCCAAGAAAAGTGTTATCTTTACACCAGAAAGTTGAGTTGATCAATCGCCTTGAACGTGGGGAAAAAGCTGTTAATGAGTCCAGTACTGCCCTTGGAAGCCCTAACCCCTTATTTCCCATAAACCCTCGGTTTTACAAACCGCGGTTTTGTAAACCACGGTGTTTTCCAGGAACGTAACACCCGCAGTTGGCGAGATATTACTGTATTTCATTATTTCTTCTCCTGTAACGTCCGCCATAATGACGCTTTATGCGGCATTCATAATTTTCGACTTACTAAAAATGTGATAGATTTGAATTTCTGATTCCGAAAGAATGAAACAATTCTCTCCGCAGAGAGCAGTTTCGAATTATCCCAAATATTCGGTTATGATACTCCACTCTCCCGACCTTTTTTTTTAAAAAAAAAAGATGAAGTCGTTTACGAGAGATACTTTGCACGTTTTTGAACCTACGTGCTAAATTTATTGTCATTGTGTTATCACCACCGAATTCCCTAATTGTTTTAAAAACAGTTTTCTCTTCTTCTCTTCCCCCCCCCCCCCAAGAAATTTACTTCCTCGGCCGCTCATTAGAATTCTGTTTTCGTACCCTTCTACTCTCTCTCTCTCTCGCCCTTAAAGTCCATTTATTTTCACTGCTCTTGTGTCCAACTTACTCTGTCCCTTAGAGGGCGTTTCTGCATGTTTGTTTTCGTTTCCTTCCACGCGCTCATAATGGGACGCACAACGCGAAAATAAACACGAGGAAGGAGATGACGAGTATATGAGAACAGGAAAGGAAGCTTGAAATAAATTTAAAAAATAAAATTGTCGGTTAGCTGTACTGTGTCACATTAATGAGAAGAGCGGTTAAGCAACAACGGGAGAAGATTTTCCCTGCTTAAATCTTTTTTATTAAGTTTGTTCACATCTTAATGTTAGTAACCCCCCCGGCAGAATTTGAACTTGCGATCATCTAATTAGACATCAAACCAAGTCCATGGCTTTTGAAGTTAAAAGATACTTACACCAAGGTTCCCTAGCTTACCCTCCTTACCTCTTCAGCTTAACTTTAAAAGAACAACGTAACATAAGAAATTTATCCGAACTCTTTCTCGTATCTCATTCTATTCTTCCTCTTCCTTTATTTATTCCCTCTTTTTACTATCTCCATACGTAGTAATGGGAAAGTATTGTATTCATGAAAAAAATCGACTTCGAGATTTCAACGGAAATACATGTTTTGAGGTCCCTAGAACACGTTTAGACTATTTTCGGAATGATGTCTGTGTGTGTGTATGTTAGTGTGGGCGCTCTAACTCAAAAAGTACATACCATATCGTTACCAAACTTCATATATAACCCTTTAACATGAGCACAAAGAACTGATTAGTTTTTGGACAATAACGGATAACCGGAAGTCGCGGTTTATTCGAAACCCGATTCGGTTTTTGCGATATTTCTTTGTTAAAACATCATTATTGTATATACAATTCTATACAAAAGTTATAGAGAATGTCATTTCCTACAGTTTTCATTTGAAACAATTTTCTATAGGAGTTATTGTTTAGGAGTTATTTATAAATAACCGGTTTTTCGGTTTCCGTTAAATATCTCATTAACAACATCGTTA
This sequence comes from Uropetala carovei, assembly GCA_036926305.1. Taxonomy (NCBI): domain Eukaryota; kingdom Metazoa; phylum Arthropoda; class Insecta; order Odonata; family Petaluridae; genus Uropetala; species Uropetala carovei. The sequence goes on from JAXCHB010000164.1 coordinate 2,436,538, forward strand.
TTTGTAATCTTCGTAAGGACCAAAGTTGTAGAGAATAATATTTCTTCCAAGTTTTGTTTGAAACTAATTTTCGTAGAACCATCCATTTCGGATATATTTCGCTTTTTCTTAATACCAGCCTACAGCGCCAACACCATGTAGCGGTGAATTCTGTAAACATTCATATACGTAATTTACGGCAACAAGGACGTGTCTTCTTTTACGATACGAAATAATAATTTTGCCTTATAATGCTACTCATAATAATTTAAATATCTATACCCCAAATATGGAGAAAGTCGTGTTGGCCACATCAGATTTTTAATCTCTCTCTCTCTTTTACCTCTATTCTTCTTCACAACTTTTTAAAATTCCATTTTCCTTCCACCAATTCCCCTCCTTCCTCATTACATCCCCCCATCCTTCCCCTCTTCATCCATTTCCTCCGTATGTTTTCAAATCTCCATCTTTCGCTCAGTTCCCGTTCGCATCAGCCCTCATTTCGTCCTACCGCCATATGCGACCCTTTTGGCCTGACCTTCCAACCCTCACTCCACTCCCCCCACACCACTTCATAGCGTTTCCCACCCCCGCAGGCCTTTTTCCACGCAACAGTAGGTCCGAGTTAACGGATGTGGTTTTCTGTACCTCCGCCCCCGCCCCCCTCCCTCCCCTCTTTTACTCTCCCCCCCACCCTCTATCTCTCTCTCTCTTTATATATATATATATCTCGATTTTTTCGATCAGCTCAAAATGAAATATCATCATATCCATACCTGCATCTTGTCTAGTATCACAAAGCTGGCGGTTTTCATGTTAATGGATCGGAGATAAGTAATTTACTTTTCGAATTAAGAGTATGCCCGCCAAAGAAGAAGTGCAACGGAGCGTAATGCGGTAGTAAATTGGATGTTTGTTTTCGTCTCTTCACAGTCGATGCATCCTGATGAGATCAACTTGTCGCAGTTAGAAATGCGACTGCATTAACAACTGTACCCATGGGAACAGAATCTCATCGCCGTACGGTCGTCGGACAACAAATTTATACTTGGGCCATTAACACTAGCAAATAGTAAGATTGAGCAAACGTAGCTTCGTTGACGGTAAGCAAACGTATGACGATTGTTTACAGTTATCTGCTAAATACAAGCAAACCTATGTACATTTCACATTAGGAAGTTAATTGAAATTCCGTTAAATTTATAGTTTGCGAATTTAGAATTTGATTGCATATATTTGTTTATTTTAGTACTCGTTACCAACGTATGCCCAATGGCGGATACAAAGGGGGTAATTGGGTGATTACCCCTAATGAAGATTGTCAATCTTTATTAAAATATTATCTCAGTTCATGTTTTTATATTATTTGCATTATAGAAATATTTTGCAAATATCTAACAAATGCATTATACATACTGTATATTTATTATAATGAGACGTTATTTTACATAAATATGTGTCATTAAAAACATTTCTTTTCTTATTATCCCCTACCTAAGCTATGCAGCTAGATCCGCCATATATGAAACTTATATGCACATCTCAAAAACAAAGTCGCGGTCCTCAAAGCTAACTCAACCACAATTGATGTTGATTGAGGACGTAAACTAAAAGGTGACTATGCGCGCATGGTTTGTTCAAACGTTTTTTTTTTAGTAAAAGAGTGTGCCTATATAATTATATTTATTAACGCTGTAAATAGCGGCTACTCAGTTGTTTCGAATAATGTTTTATTACAAAAAACTTGAGAACATTCTTTTCAGAGTCATATCCGTAAACACACTACCTCATAAAAAAATAGAACTGTCAAATAAGATAGTAAGATTTAATTTCAATTTAAAAAATGAATGTATTTATATTTAATTGCGGAAAGATCTGTATCAAACAGTTCAGCGTCCACATCCATCTGTACACACGTGTATGTTAAACAGGAAGTTAGGGGAAGATAGAACGCCCTAGCTAGTCCGAGCTATCATACTCGGCGGATATGAAATAAAATATTAAAGCGAAATAAGTGAGGGGAGGGGGACGTTTAATCGTAGTGCGCATCAAGCCTTATGACACAACGGCCATCCTTACCATCCTCTATTGTAGCTGCGGTCTCGGTACACGACAGGATTAATTTAAGCCGAGAATCGTTGGGAAACCTCTCACTATCCATCCCCCTCCAACTAACGATTGAAGCGTGCTTCATATGGAAATCTCATAACGGCCGGCAACAATGGGACCAACCAACGGTCGCCCGCGGGAAAATGAACACTTGTTGTGTGGCCGCGCTAACCGTCCGACCCCCTTTTCTCCCCCACCGCACCTACCCCCCTCGCCCCCTCTATATCTCTTCTCTCCCCCTTTCTATCTAAACACGGCTCGTTTCCCCCATTTTTATAACTCTTCCAGCATAACCATCTTTATCTTCCCTTTCTCTCTATCTATCTCCATCGGGTGTCATTTGGTCTCTCTCTCTCTCCCGGATTCTTAACGCGTTTCTTTTATTTTTCGTGCGTTGATGCTTCCAGTTTCACAGTCTATACTCGCCGAGGCCATTCGTTTATTCCCTTGCTATTGTTTATCGGTAAGAGATATTCTTTATAAGATCATTAATTTAAAAATTTGGAATAGGTAGTTCATATTATTTTCGCAAGAATCGCAGATTCGATGGAAATTTTAAGCTTAGTTGAATATTTTGACGAGAACATAAAGAAAGGCCTGCGTTGTAACGTTAAAGTTTTTTTGGATTTATCGTACATTTCTTGTAACGATGGAGAATTATTTATTACATTTAAAAAAATGTTTTAATAGGGAAACCGTTGTCATCCGTTAGAATGTGCGATTGTGCCTGATCATATTTCTCCGCCACTCACTTTTCAACATCTCGTTCCGTTGTATAATTTAATTTTTACGTTGTTTTCCGTTATTTCCAGTCCGGCCATCACAAACCACTCTTTATTGAAGTTCCTCCTTAACATTCCTTACTCTTCCTTCTGCTTCTCATTTATGTAGTTACACGCGCTTTCCATTCTCGCTTATCCTTTCTCTTCCTTACTTTTCTCTCGTATATTCCACCTATTTTTTAAAAAAGTTTCATATATAAATCTCGTTTTCATCTTCTCCTGCCCGTATTTCTCCGTTTGTCCGATATGAATATTTCCCTATTCATAATTTATACGTTGATTTATAAACTATTTAATACTTGACTTTTCTTTTCATTCCGTTACAACTCTTTCCATGTTCCTCACGATCCTTTTGCAAACGTTTTATTCTTCGTAAAAACAAAACAAGGGCGGAATGGGCGACTCGGCGGGGCCGTGTCTTAATTAAGACAAAAATAATAAAAGAAGAAACTTTCTCCGGATTCCGCGCGCATTCCTTAAAGCCTTATCTTCCTTCACCTCTTGTATTCCCTCTTCATTCGTCGCCTTTCCCGCTTTATCCACCCCTTTTCTTTCGCCATTCCTGTTTGGCATTCATCTTTCACTCGTTCTCGCGGTCCCATCTTCTCGCCTTTCTCCCAAAAAACCTTTCTTCATCCTCCGTTTACGATTCCCTTCTCCATTTCACCCTCTTCCTCCTCTTTTCCCTTCCGCAACTGAGGGAGCTTCACACCATTCCCTCTTTCCTTAAAAAAAAACAGGCGAGTTCCCTCTGTGTCCTGAATTCGGGATTAGGCGCGAACCGATCGTATTCCACGAAACGTGACGTTTTCAAGGCTCCATCGCCCCCTTTGCGCGCATAATCCCTCGGGAGAGGGAGTGAGAAAGAAGGAGAGAAAGGGGGTGGGGAAGCAGAGGGAGACGGGTGGGAAAAGGGCGGGGGAGTATGTAAGTGAACGTGCGCTGTCGTCTCTTTGAGTTTTTACTTTGGCATATATATATTTCTCATTCCGCAGTAAATGGAGGATTTCGACTGAAGTTGATTAATTGATCCGTCCGTTCGAACCGATTTTTTTTTCCACTCGCTGATTTCATCCTCGGAGGAGGGTCCTTTAATGAAATGATTGACTGAATTGACGTCTGATACTTATTTGATGCATCACTCCCACGAGGCGAACTTACAGAATAAATGAAGTTTACGCTCAGTGCACATAATAATGTTTCGTCAAGCAGGAAAATGGTCAATCTAACCTATAGGTATCGTTTTTATTGGTTTTTATTACAAACTAGCATGATTCATACTCATGAACTCTAATTGTATAACTAGACAAACACCAGCTATTGTTACACTTGAAACTTATATCAGTTGTTCGGCATGGTGAAAAATACTCCGAGTAACAATTACGTATTACTATCATCGTATATGGACCTATGTACCTAAGACAAGCCAAGAAACGTAAGATATTAAAAAATTGCTCAAACTTCATCCTAGATTCATCACTATGTTTCGCAGTGGTAAATGATGTAGCTGCAATGACCATAAAAAGATTGGGAAAACCAGATGTACGATTCGGCTACAAAGCAGCCATCGTCAGCGGTTATTCACCTTAGCAAATTCTGAAACAGAATTTTCTCATCGGAATTTACTACCTTGCTCTCCCAACCTGTTTATGGCTACCGGACATGCCTAATTAACTATTGGATTCCAGTCATGAAGACAAGCTCGATAAATCTTTTTTGAAGGGGTAAGAAGATACTTAAACACTAATTACCGTGCATTAATTTTATTATTGGGAACAATTATTCTAAAGTCGTGATGTTGCCATTTATAGACTAATACGTTCAAAAATCCGTCTTATTTAAGAAAAATGATCCACTTAAACAGTTATCTAAAAAATTGTTCAAATACGTGGCAGGACAGGAGATCTGAAACTGCTCCTTGTCAAAAAGAATGATTTAATAGCCAAACTGATGAGGGCCCTCAGCAATGTCGAATGATCTCGATTGTTTTATTTCCTATGCATTAATATTTTTTTGACTGATATATAAGTAAAATAATAACTGTTACTCGTGATAATTCTAAAAAATTAAATAACTGATAGAACATCTTGTTTTTTGATAGGTGTATTTTGCAGGAGAACATTAGAAAAGTTAAGTTGTTTGCGGAAATTGTTCACAACCAGAAAATCTGCGGCGATCACTCAAACAGTTAGAATTGATTTTCAAATTGAAATGCCTAAGGTAAAGAACTTTTATACAAATGAAATCGTCAGGCAATTTCGATTCAATCGACAAAGCCAACCGTCACAAGAGATCGTTAATGAGAAATTGATTCTTTGAAAGAGCTAAGGGAGCGTAATTACAACCTATGAAATTTAATTTTGCAATCATTGCTGGTGCTTCCACCTTGCCTGAATTGTTGTGACAAGTTTAATCGATACATGCAAATATATCCTGTCGATTTAAAAAAATGGCAATTGATTTTATTCACCTGTCTTACGCTCACTAGCGCTATTCCAATTACTGAGCGCGCCAATTATGCCTCGATCTCCTCCGCGGGAAGTGAACCACTGTTGTCTTTCACGAGCTAGATTTATGCGGGTTATCTTGATTTTGTCACTGGAAAATAAATTTCTCGCGTCATCTCGAGAAAATTCTAATTCATTGGTTCACGGTTTAGTCAACGCCACATGGGCAGGTGAGCAACTGGAAAGAAGTGAATCATTTCAAGGCATACGATTTGTTGCGCTCTCTCCACGCCTTGAATTTACTTCCATTAACAAGAAGTGCTTACTATCGCTTTTTAAACGAATGTTTTTGAAAATCTCTACCATTCCAGGAAATTCGGTATAGTTAAAGCGATGTGCTGTTTAAGAGCTATTGAAAATAAATAAACAAACAAATAAATAAATACATTAAATATACAGTAAAATAAATAAATGTTCGACATATGCGAGGAATTTTTGTCGGTAACAGTTTTCTTTTAATTTTTTTTGCGCTGGCACGAATTCGTCATTTAAATCAGTAACCTAATGTAATGGAAATCCATTCTTCGTCAAGCGAATAAACCGATTCAAATCTAGAATTTACGCGATAAAAATTCAGCTATTAATGTAACATTTAACGAGTAGCATTCAAAATATTGGAACGAAAAAACGATCACAGACAGAAATATTTCCAAAAAACAATTGGCGATCATCAATTATTCTTTTGTCGATTAAAATGTAATATACCAGTATGACAGAATGGGACAGCCACTCGAAAAACCTATCGACTGTGAATCGTAAAAATTACGTTATTTTAAAAAAAATCTTATTTGTTAGTTTTTTTAATATTTGAACACGAAATACTACGGAAGAAGAGTGATCGAGTTTGATTGAAATAAACTTTTTTTCCTGCTGTTTTAGTTTGACCTGTCATGTAGTTTTTTTAATCGTTTTAGTGACCTTTCCACCAGAGTCTAACTACATTCTAAACGACATATTTAAATAAATAATTAGATAATTTTTCCTGCACATATCAATGTATCAAAATAAAAATTTCTCACTCAAATATTGCACCTGTGCTAAAATCCAGACGAACAGCTTCGCGAAACACGGTCGAGTGAAAATCCTTGCAAAATGTGAAATAAATCACGTAATCACGAAAAACAACTGCCAACCAGTAAGTCCCGCTATACTCTTGCGATGAAATTCTACTCGGAGGAATCCGAACACCGTTACGTTCTTTCCGTGTCAGAAAACAAGTTGATACTTTTGGAAACACGAAAAATTATTTTCATATGCTCAGAAGCAGAAGGGACAAAAATAAATGACAGGTTCGCCTCGTTTATCATTTTCAGCCGGAGTTAGCGAATATAATTCCCCAATGAAAGTTTAAAACACACAAAAAGCACGAAATTATTTTTAAAATAAGTAGTACTGTGCCAAATACGTCAGACCTTTATGATGTTAGATAAGTTAGAACGATTAACTACCAAGCATTCTGACAGAGTAATAATTTTTCTCCTGAATTTATGACAAAAATTCTCTTATGATTGCTTGATTATGTCCTCATCTAGTTATAGGGGTAACGAAAACATATAAGGCAAACAATGACAAGGATATATGGATGACAAGTCCCGAAAAATGTAGTTTTCTCGCTCGGTAACTCATGTACGGAGAAATACAAAGAAATAATTCCGGAAGTCGTAAAAAGATTTTATTCTAAAAAAAATGCTAATCCCGCGAATGTCCTTGTCCTGAGCCGAGACTACGTATTTTGGCGCACGGGGCAAAGAACGTGGATCGCGCCTCTACCCCAAAATCCTGTATTTTATGACATGCAAAAAATAATAATTATAATTACTCTCTGCCCGTCGCCGCCAATCTCACTTTATCATGCCATTTAAATAAATTTTATGGTTGTAAATAAATAGTTTATATAAAATAGAGGGTAAATCAAAAAGTAAAGGTAATAGTGCAAGATATTGTACCATGCTGGAAGAGAAATTGAAACATGCTATTCGCAGTAAACGCAGAGGTTTGCTGTCAAAAGGTGTTCTGCTGCATCATCACAATGCTCGACCTCATTCAGCCGCTGCAACCGTTGAAATGATTCAGAAACTTCAATTTGAACTTCTCCCTCACCCACCCTACCTCGACCCTTCTATCACCTTTTTGGCCCTCTGAAAAAAGCGTTACGTGGGCGTCGATTTTCAAATTATGACGAAGTCAAAGAAGTTGTGCATAATAATTGACTTCACGAACAATCGAAAACGCTCTTCTCAGAAGGCATTATGAAGCTTGTTGACGGATGTGACAAGTGTTTGGAGAAGCAAGGGGAATACGTTGAAAAATAATGCTAAAATTTTGCATATTTTCCTTTTCTTGATTTAATAAAAAATAAATTGCCTTTACATTTTGATTTACCCTCGTACATATAAGTACATGTAATCACAATTTTGGTGACCCTTAGAATGATGCGGGGCAAGATCCTCGCTCGCCCCACCCTCGTCTCGACCCTGTTCTTGTCCTTACATATACATCGACGTCCGACACGCGATACGTATGTTCCCTCCGGACACATAAAAAAAGGAATCGGAAAAAGGAAGAATGCACGGCACATCTCGCATTCAAATGACACATTAGCGACGAAAAAAACACATTCTCGACGGTTTAATATCCCGTCCTACATCAGTGTCATTACGTCCAATAAATCAAGCAGGCAAATACCTACCGATAGATATATTCCAATCACGGGATCGCTCAAGTTAAAAAAAAAAATTTATTCCCTACGCGAATCTTAGGGAGGAAAGCTGCATTCGCGCATTTCAGGGGAGAGATAGTTGAGTTGTCCATTGTCCTTCAGCGGCGAAAAGTCGAATACATATCTATATATGTATATATATATATCTCGAAGATTTCGGACAAATTCTCGACCGCCCTCGGGGGAGAAAACTTTCGGAGGGAATAATCTTATGCGCGGTCTTAAGAGGAATTCTTCCGCGGTAATAAAAAAATCCAGACCGGGAGTTTTTTTTTCTGACCGAAAACTTAAAAATTCTCTCCGACAATCCCCGTCGTTGAAATCTCCGACAAGTAAACAATGTGAAATGTAAAAAGACCCTCTCTCTCTCGGATCTGGGAGGGGCAAGGTGGCTCTTCATGCTTCGAGTCGTTATTTATGAGATCGTACCCATCCGGAGAATTCCACTCGGAGGGAAAATACGCGGGGAATAAAAAAAAACGTGAAAAACGAAAGAGTTGAAACATCTTCCGATGAAGTTTCACCGGTTTTCAGACAGGAGGGGGCGGAGAAAGCGGAGGGTTTAAAAAAAACCCGCGTTATTTATAAGATAAGCTGCCACTGCCTCACCCTTCCTTACCCTGCGTATGTGTGTGCGTGTGTTAAATTCGTTTTTTCATGCATTAAACCTGTTCCTTTTCATCCGCGTTAATGGAGGAAAGTTGAAAACATAATGTCGTCTGATAATATGAGAGCATTCATTACTATTAAAAAAGATACGATTTTGCAAGCGAATTTAATGAGAGAGCATATATATATATATATATTGCAAGCGTGTTGTTGCACTGGGTACGGGGATGATTTGGCGTTAATGCGAGCACACTTTCGGGCGATAAAGTGGTCGTTTTTGGAACGGTTCGTAATATCCCGAAGTTAATGAGTTGAGTGGTTAAATTATCTTTACCTTCAAAGAATAGCATTCCGAAATATGTTTTCAACAGTGTTTTTTTTATAGGGTATGTGCTTTTCGGTTGGTGTATTTAATTTCTATAATGCGAGAAAGCTGATTCGGAGAAGCTTTTAGTCGAGTTTTAGATTAACTATCAGGTGAGAAAATATTAACTCTTATCCGAAAAATTTGTGATAATGCTTCGTTATAAAAGTACTAACGAATTAATAGGAAAGTGTTCACAGTACTTCTATCACGTAGAATCAATTTAGAATTTAAAACATTTTACGCAAATAAAAATTACCAATATATTTTTTTTAATAAACTGAATTGTTTTTAAATAATCGATTGATAGTTTTCATTCGAAAGGATAACTACTACATGTATTTTAATCGTAATTATTGATTAAATAAGTTGAAGAATAGTAAAAATACGTGTTTCGCCTTGTTCTCAAATTGGCTAAATCTACATATACATAATACCCTGCAGTTCACCAGACAGGTGGATGGCAATGGGTATAGTGCACCAAATTTCCTAGAAAATTTCACTTGACTTATTGGATATCCTGCTCTGGTCTATAATTCTTCTAGGAAAAAATCCTCAATATCCCTTCGTTATGCATCCCATCTCACGCATTTGATCATTAAGGTCTTTACTTCCTAAACTAATAGGCGGTCCAATTATTCTGAGTATTTTCCTTAGTTAAGTTTTCTGATATATATATTTCTCTACGAGTTTCAGTCTGGCGTTCAGTCAGACCTCTTCTAAAGATATCCAATTCAAATGACAAAATAATGACAACGCTTTTTATAGGGTGATACATTTGTTTCAAGGATCTTGCGGCCCTACGCTGCACTTTTTCCAACACCACTATGAGGCCTTTCTCATGCGGTTCCTATACGTACACTGCGGCCGAACTAACGACTAACATCATGGGGAAAGGCAAATCCGTAGATTAAAGTCGATAAAGTATATTTTAGCCAAACATATTTTACAAATATCACGCAATTTTTGTAATTAGAAATTTATCCCACACAGTATTAAAAGTATCGGAATATTCTAAATTTATCACAGTTGTGAGAAGTATGTTTTGCGGAAAATCTACAAACAGAAAACTTTAAAGTGTTAATTCCTTCCGAATTGCATAATATAAAAAGGATGCGTTTGATTTGTTAATGCTTCATGTTTATAATGCCTCATGTCTGTTTAAGATTATTAAACAATTCCTTTCTGATATTCAATAGAAATTTTAAACAAGCTCAGGAAGAGAGAAAAAGAAAACTTAAAGCGATTTTTAATGGGTCTGTTGCTAGTATTAAATGGAAGAAATGATGACCAAACGTATCAATTACGTCACAGGAATATTAAGGTGAAAGCAAGGCTCACTATCAGTCCACGAGCAGCATGCAGAAACTTTCCATTGGTCAAAATGATAAAGTTTTTATGATCTCACGTTAGCCCTATCGAGAATATGATGTAAATGATATTTTATATTTTTGAGGTAGGACAAACTAATTCACGTTCGAATAAAGTTTAGATTTTTTGATGAAAAATATCAACGGATCTAAAAACTATTCTGCACCTTTACGCTGATTTTTTCGAGTAAGATACGTTGTCGACAGAAGATGTAGGAAAAGTGAACCGTGGAAATAATATGACGCTTTCGAGTTTCTTTTTGTCTATTGATGCGTGGTATATACAGTTTATAAATGGCCAAAAATCTAATCGATTCTAGACTTTGCGCGAAAAGCGCATCTTTTGAGAGATTTGAAACTAAGATCCTTTGATGCTCTTTCCCAAAAGATGGGGAGCTACTCTTATCCCGTTACTTGATCGTTAAGTTTCGCATTTGAAAAACATCCTTTCTCGAAACGAGAGATGTGAGAGACAGAGAGAGAGAGAGGAAGGACGTCCTCGAGTAGGAAGAATGAATCCCAACAAACGCAAAAAAAAGGGCCGAAAACAAAAGAAGGAAGGAGGGAGTGTAAAAAAAAAGGCACAAGTACACAGAAGAGGAGAGGAGAAAACGCTTAAGCGGAAACTATGAGTTAAACTGAGAGAGAGAGAGATAGAGAGAAAGAGAAGGAATTGAGAGAGAGAGAGAGAGAAGGGCGGAGAGGGGGGGAAAGAGAATGAAGGGAAGGGGAAGTCTTGTTGCTTCAATGAGGGAAAGGGCGGAGACGGGGGGGGGAGGGGGGTGGAGGAGGGGAGGATCGCTGAGAGGATGGGAGGAGTGGGAGTAAGGACGCGGAGACACTGCCGCTTGATGCGGAGGTCTCCGGCCAGGGTCAATGAAGATGGAGCGAGATATGTTCCGTGGAACGAGGGAGAAGGCTAGCTCGCCTAACCCAACACGGACCGACTCACCTCCCGTTTAATTCTTCCCGTCATCCTGTTCGGCTGGTTGTCTATTACGGTGTTTCTCGCTATAGCGTCGGGGAAGCAAATTTTCACGGGATTTTTCGCTGTTTATGCCACTTATTCCATTTGAAAACTTTTACTCTAGGGATTAAATGACTCAACTTAGAGCCGTTTTCGACCACAGCTGTGGTTGACAGTCATGAGGCCATCTTTCTCTATTAACTCCTCGATACAATATTCAAATGCGAATTTTTTTACAGTTAATTTAAAAAAATCAATAATGTAATTCTTGACTATATTTAAACATCAGTCGTCTACTTCGGGCGAAGAGGTGAAAACACATCAAAATTATTTATTAATTATAACCAGTTTTGCGTCTCCTCTTATTACACTGTTTTCCATTATAAAATGCAATTATAATACATCCGAACATTTTTTTACTTTACGGTAGAAATTAAAATTTAGCCAAAAAAGATTGACTAATTCCAGCTATCATAATATAAAAAACATTATGCAAGCTGCAAATTTGACTGATATTTAATTTATTGCGTGAATAATTCGCTAATGACTGATACGTATTTTCCTATTAAAGACATCTCTTTAAAGGGGTGCAGTAAAACAAATGTTTGATGGATTTTAATGATTTCACTCGCACGCTCTGCTGGAGCAATAAAATTTAGCTGGGACTTTCCACTCATCCATACTTAACTTCTTCTTATATAGTTAGATGGCTTTATCGAAATTATCGAAATGTTTTCATGCTGCGTTTTTAACCAGTCACCATCAGTACATTAGTTTAAAAGGATCCAAATTTCGGGAGGCTTACAGAATCGCGTATCCATATATAAAGGTTTTTCCTCTTTCCAAGTCCATGCCAGTTATTTTTTGTGCTTCCTTTTTCTGGAACCAATCTACTGGTGACCTCGTTGAAGAGACCTTCACGGTCCATCTCATTCATGAATGGGTCTGGGGAGGCGGGATAGATTATCTCGAATAACCCAATGAAGGAAAATAAGAGAGGGAAAAAAACATTAGCTAGACGTGCTAAAAAAATATCGGATAGTGAAATAATTACATGTATGGTAATTTTAATGCTTGATTGTCGACGGCTCTTACATCAGATTTATTGTTTAAATAATTGAGGATACGTGAAACAATAATATTTTTGCGTTTTTTTCATTCCACTTCATTTCCAAATTGTTCTTACAAATTTGCTAAATTAATCACATCTAGATTCATAATGGCGTTCGCAGAAATTGTACATTTGCCTTATGCCTTGGCGATTCATCGCCTTTGATGATAGATTTCTTTTTACATACGCGATATAATTAAACTATTTATTTATTTGCTTCTGGAGACATCGTATCCTCAGTCATTAGAATTCTATTCTCGATGAAAACAGATCAATAAATTCGACTTCACTCACAGCTAGTATATTTTTCGGTCATGCTCTTACATTAAAAATAAATAAACAGGAACATTGACAGATAAAATAAATAAACGTAAACAATACTTTGTTTCCCATGAAGCGTTGCACTTCCACTCCAATGATTTTGCTAAAAACGATTAAATATTTCCGAGGGGTACATTTTTAGAACTTCTTATATTTTTGTCTCTCGTTCCATAACCACTCTATTTATGGCACACTATTTCTTTCACATTGTCGTCAAAATTTAAATATTTGCGCGCTAATATACATAAAGGTTTCTCGAATGAACTAAGAAGTTTCTCCACTCATGACCGCCAATTTATAATAATCTATAATTTACACATATGACTGAAGATAAGAAGGATTTGTAACCTCGGATTAAGAGCTATCATCCAGTATCCCTCACCTGGATTATATCTTCCGGTTACACGTGCTACAAATAACGATTTGAATTCCTGGCTGTACTGAAATTGTCGCATTGGATATGCGGTATTTTTCGGTATTTATAGCGTCGAAGGGACTTATGTAAAAAGACAACTTCTTTATGACGACAGACGCCTGAAGGTGCTCGAGCAGTGGGATTATTGGTAGCGTGTTTGCGTGTCGTGTGATGGAACTAAGAATACAAGAAGCTGTACAAATGCAAGATGAAGGCAATCATAAGACGAAATTTTATGTCAGTTACGTATGTATGTACAAGTTTTCATCCGTTAAAATTCATTGCAGATCGAGTAACTAAGAATACAAGAAGCTATACCAATGCAAGATGAAGGAAATCATAAGACGAAATTTTATGTCAGTTACGTATGTAAGTACAAGTTTTCATCCGTTAAAATTCATTGCAGATCGAGTAAGTTGTGGCTATTTAAATATAAATACACATTTTATGCAAATTATTAATCCTTCATTGGGCTAACACTCATAAAACCGTTAATAACAAATTGCACCTTATTTTACCAGCAAATCTTGATAAATTCCACAGATATAGTATAAATTAAATCAGAAAAAGACTACAGCCTGAAAAAATTTTCTAAAAAAGGAAAGACATATAATAAAGCGTTTCATGCAATGGAATAGTTCGGACAGGGAAATCAAATTAGGAGTTTAGATATCCCTATTCAGAGTTAGTTCCTAAAGGGTGAATGGCATTTAAAAACTAAAAGGCGGAAAAACTTCCTCGAGTTTGACAAAATAGGAATATCATTCCATAGACTAGCAATGGAAATCTAATACGACTAACTTTATCTAGGAGGGTACCTAATATAAAACGTATTTCATCACCTAGAAAGGTGGTCATCAACGTGGGCGATAGCGCCCATCAGCGGGCGCTTTAGGGTTTTTGGTGGGCGCTTTTATTGTCAGGTTGATACAAAAAGTGGAAGGTAAACTAATTTCAAATAGCAAAACATGGTAAAAGTGAGCGGTGAATCAAAGCAGTTTGAAGATCTATGACCTATATCAGAAGGATTTCTGTGCGATAAAAATCAATCCGAAAAATTTACATTTTTATGAAAATTTTGATAATAAAATTTTTAATGTTGAAACGTTAACCTAATTTTGACTCGATTTTCGCTTATATAGCACCTCAGAATGTAAAAGTAACTTCCTATTTATACCCTAATTCGGCCCGCAGAAGAATTATCAATTTCGAATGCGGCCCCGCCGAAGGATTTGCAACCACAGATGTGGCCCGCCATGCGGCGATACAAGAGATTAACTTCCGGGAGTTCCCGCTTGATTAATTTTAAAAAAGTTGAACATGCGAATGCGGTTGACCGCTTGCAACGAACAATGACAAACAAGAACAATCGACGCTTTCTTCATTCGATGATCATGGAATTAAGACCGAGATTTCTAATATGTCGTCGCGGAGGAAAGAAAAGGTCGACTAGGAACAAACTTGAAAATTACAACCCGCCCGAAAATGAATAAAAAAATATAAGCCTATAGAATTCACACAATCGTTTCCTCGACCTCGGGAATAGTCCGGGAATGACATCACGTGCCTTCCATTATTTTCGCGCGCGCCGCTAATCCCGAGAATGCAACGTTACTCACCAATGTGGAAAGAAGATGGAGAGAGAGGAGGAAGACAGGATGTTACACGTATTCATTCCATTAATGTCTCCGGGAAGGGGAGATTGGGGAAGGAGAGGGGGGTTTGTGAGACAGTCGCTAAAATTAAAAAAAAAAACCTAGTCTACAGTTCCTCCGGGTTTGCTGAGTAATATCTCCTCTCCTCCCGCCCAGCTCCCGCCACCCTCCCAGAAATGTATATCCACCCGCCGCGCTGTGCCCTAGACGGCGAAGAGATGGAAAAACCCTTCAAAGGATAGCGCGCCTTCTCTTCTGCCGCTGTTTTTGGCCCTCTTTATGTTTTTTCTCTCTCTCTCTCTCCGGAGGAAATGGCCTTGACCCTGCCTCCTCCGCCTTACCGTGACGGAATTTCCTGCGCCCAGAATTTCACGCCCTCGCGCCACTTCAGAAGCCGTGCACGCTCTCTTTCTACGCGAAAAATTAAGGGAAAAGGCTCCGCACGCTCGGGAGAGGCCCCCTATTCGCGGCCCGGGACGCGATCTCTTAAAGGAGGATGTGAGTGGAAAGAAGCCCCCCTTCCCCCCCGCCCCCCCCCCCCTCACGTGCTCCCCTCTGGTCTTTCCTTTTCCGTAAAATTGGATGGATTTCGGAAGAAGAGACGGGTGAATTCTTGAAACCGATACTCACTTATACGGTGGATTCTCAAGTGGGGCAGTCATTCTTACTTTCTTTCCAGACCTTTTTTTCTCTCTTGAGGGATCTTACGGTGGGGTAGGAGTGAGGTCCGCTCTGGGAGAAAAGGAATAAAAGGCTACTGGAGCGACCTACGGTAGCGACGCTGGTTGGTGACAACGACGTATTTTTGTCGAGACCGTAGGTCTACCGTGAAATTCGTGTGGATTGTGACAAGAAGGGGCGAGGGGGAGGGGGGGGGGGGGGGTGTAGAGAGAAAACTGATGTCCACTTATACGGTCATTTCGATTTTGGAGTGCTCCCTTTTATTCCGGAGGATTTTTGAAGGATCGTTTGTCGGATTGGGGGGTGCAAAAAGAGTCCGGTGGGAGTTCTTCTCTATGGCTTTTTTATTTTTCGTTTTCGAAGAAAAAGTTTTCCCTCGCGTTCACCGCCCTCCGCTTCCTTCCAGAAAGACCACCCTCGAGGCGATTCGATTCGCTCCAGCGATAATTGGCGAAAAATTTCCCCCCGGAGAGCAGAAGTTAAATATGTTCGAGAGAAAGGGAAAAACTCCTCGAGTACCCTCCGCTTTCGGAAAGAACCGACTTTTAGCCAACGCTGCTTCAAAATGGGTAAAATGTTGCGCCTCGGTCGCCGAACTTTTATAAAACGGCAGTAAAAATACAGGTAAAATGCACAACCTGTGATTTCGTATTTGGGAGTATTGCGCATTTGTATCTTCTACATTATTCCATTAAGTAGTTTAATACAAACAGCAACGATTAATTTAACGTAATCCTGTCTTAAATGGAATAGATGATTTATTATATTCGTGAACCGGTTAAGCATTTCATGTGTGCAAATCAGTATTTATAAGGCGCGTTCCACTTGTAATTGATTCTAACAGGCCTGGTTAAGATGGAATTTTCACGGCGTTTGATACCCTTTGCGGGTAGTCTAAGCAAAGTACTATAATTCTTTCTGGTATATCTTACCTTCATCGCTAAAATGAACATCCACGGGAGCAAAATTCTGTAATCGGAATACACGGTCGGAGTTTCAGCGTCTCGTAAAAATTGCCTACCTATCCTTGGGTTACGGCGAAGATGTTCAGGCCGAAAAGTACATGTAAATCGTATTTTTTAAAGGGAAGCTTTCTGAAGCAATAAAATCACACAACGCACTCTTTCATTTTTTTCTAAGGAGTTAAACCACCGACATAATCATCATTTTTATTTATGAAACGTTTTTTCGCGAACCTCCTCAGTCATTTACAGCTTTAAAAATTTCAGAGAAACATTACCTACTATTAATTCAATCGTAGGCGTGAAAAAGTTAATTTTTCACAAAGCATTTCGTTCAAACAGAAGCTTCTGACTCGAGAAGAAACGAAAATCTGAAATAATAAATTGAATCGCAGCATTTATTGAGAGGTGTTCAAAATTAGAGACGAGAAGCACATAAAGGAGAAATCCAGGAAACTATCCTTAGGACTTCTGCATCCAGTAATATTATACGTATCAAGTTTTACGACCAGCAACATCTGAAATGTCTATTAAAATTGTGGCCAGCGCCGTTGTTGTATGGAATAGAAACGTTGAGATGCGAGAAAGATTGCGCAATGTATGTTTCATGGAGTTTAAAAAATGTTTTACAAAAGGAAATTAATAATAATCAAATAGGGGTTGAAAGGGCAAAAGAAGAGACTTACCCATTGTGTAGACACCCGCGTAGACGGATTACAACACCAGATTGAGCGGAATCCTTGGACCATACGTTGTTTTCCTGAAAGATAATTGATTATGTATACAATCATAGACACTAACGTATGAAGTAAAATAAAAAAAAAGACCTGTTGTGACAGTTAAGAGACACACTCTCTCTCTCATAACCATTTTAACTTTTCTTTTTTAAGATATTCAAATTTTCCTCGATAAACACATCGGATATTTTACTTGCTTTGTAAATACTTCATTTCGATCCCTCGCTTAACCATTTGTGCCCGTGAAATATATCTGCAAACATCTGTTTAGCCGCGTAGTTTCGCGCCACTAAAAGAAGAAGACCTTTTAAACGGGATTCTCTAAGTCGTGGTACTGAAGAATACAAACGAGTTGACGAGAAAATTATGCGGGGAAGAAGAGGAGGTTACAACAACGTACCCGAGAGTCGAGAAGGGGGGGAGAGAGATGGGGGGGGGGGGGGGGGGGGTGGAGAGGGACTCAGGACTGGTAGCGTACGTGTTAGGTAATCGCCGAACACGGGAGCCGGGAAGATAGCTTTGACTGCGAAATGAAGACGAGAAAAGAAGAGGATAAGCTCCCAGCTCCTGGGAAGACGAAACGCGTTATTTAAGAGCTACAAGATACACGGCTACCTCTTCTTACAACGGCGTGAAATCCATGACATGAAAAAGAGAATGAATGAAATTCCTGAAATATTTTATGAGCCCTCGGGTTTATTTTTTTTATCCGAACGGAGTAGGTGTAAAGGATACAAAACGCTATGAACTCCTATTTCAGCGGATTTAATTTGTACGCTGATTTTAACTCTCCTAAGCAAACTGAGCGAGATTCCAATAAAGTTTTTATAAGAATACTTTGGTTGATTTTATCAGTTAAATCTATTTTAACAACAAGGTAATTGGGGCGGATAATCCTGATCGGCTAGATTTTTTTAAAAATTTTGAATTAAACCCAAGATTAAGCAAATGTAATAGCAGGAAGTTGCGAGTTTCCATTTAAACGTTTAAAGTTAAGATATGGCGTAGCCGTTTTAGCATGCGCGTGAATAAAGGAATGCATTTATTCCTTTTTCCGGCTTAAACACGCTTATTTAAACGAGATCATTCGTTCAGAGTCTGTGAGAAGCGTATTATTATGCTTTTAACTATGGGACATTTATTAGCGATTTAGTGCGCCACGCTGTTTAGACTCATTTAGCCAAGCACTAAATTAAAAAATCTGCTACCGCTTTAAATGCTAGTCTGGAAGGTACCATAATTCTTTTGATTACTCTAAAGTAGGGCTGTATAACTAAATAGTCGAAAGGACCAATATCGACGCTGAATATAACGACAATAAAAATGGACGCCAGAAATGTCAGAATAGAATAAACTATAGATACGCTGTACTCAACATTGCGAGGATATGACGCTCATACGTTTTTCTAAAAGCTTCCAATGCGGCCCGCCGAAGGATTCGCAACCACCGATGCGGCCTGCCACGTAGAGAAGAGCACCACTGGCCTAGATAATAATAACGTGGTTTTGTATTTGTAACAAAATTTATAAAAATAAAACATATAATTTTGTACTTTACCAAACGTAGAATTTTCTTTCGTAGCCGGAAATTCGTAAATGTGGCAGTCCTGACTACGCTATCCGTCACTCAGTTGTAAAGTGGAGTGAAAATTTTGTATATTGAATACGAGCAAACAATATTTCTAATTATATTAGCCTTAATGCATTTTTGTTTTCCATTTTATTTTCACAAATTATCTCTATGACACGAGAAAACGAGTTGCAAAAAATGTTCTGTATGGGTATATGCTATTCATCACTGAGTATATTTTAATAATAATAATAATTAAATTTGTAGATTTAGCCGTAAATATACATCTGCAGCTTATGACGTTAAATAAAAGAAATCCACATTCATGGGAAAGTTAAAGAATTTGATATATCTGATGAACACACTTGACTTTTTTTTATCATCAAGTGAAAAGCTTTCATTATCATCCATAACGTTAATAAAGGCAAAATATGTATTTATATATTAAATTCGTTCTTTTAACATCAATAAATCCGATCTTGATGAAAAGCCAAGGATTTACGCAGCAGCGGCTCCAAAAAACTGACTGAGTCGCATGGAAACTCGGCGCTTCGTAAATTAAAGATGACAGTCATTCCCTACTCACGCTTCTCCTAAAGGACTCTTCGCTTTTCAAACTCGAGGAGCACGTTCGAAAAACCGTTTTAAAAAACCAGGTTCGATCC
The DNA here is from genome assembly GCA_036926305.1 of Uropetala carovei. NCBI lineage: Eukaryota > Metazoa > Arthropoda > Insecta > Odonata > Petaluridae > Uropetala > Uropetala carovei. The sequence continues at coordinate 2,456,061 of JAXCHB010000164.1, forward strand.
TTGCTCCGCCAAACTTTTAACTTTCACCCTTTTCTTTTTTTTATTATCATTATAATCCTTTACGAGTCAAATCCCTAAGCCGCTAAAGGTGGGCACGCGTCCCTTTTTCAAATATCTTTTCGCACTCGGGAGATGGAAATAAAAAAAAAACGGCCGTAACGCAAGGAATTAAAATAACCTTAAAAGTGCGTTTTGTCCGTTTCGCCATCCTCTCGACACAAAAACATCCTTATGGTAGCGACTACTAAGCGCTCTTTCCTTCCCGAAAAATTTTTAAGGATAGGAGAGGAGGTTAGATTTTGGGAGGGGGGGAATATAAGGAGGAGGAGGAGGAGGCTTTCCTCCACGTAAGCGGTGGCATTTACCGAGGTGGAAAAGGGTGAGGCAAAGGAGTTGGGGAGGAGAGGGGTGTGAGAAGGAGATGAAGCTTGCATTTTTACTGCCTCGTTGACCCCTAGTCTCTGGAAGTCAAGGGGGTCGAGAGAGGGGTTTATGTTTGAAGGTCCTCCTCAAGTGGTCCCATTCAAGGAATACTGTACCTCTTTCACCTCTCTCTCTCTCTCCTCTTCGTCCCTTTTTCTTTTATCATCCCTCCGTTTCCAGCTAGCACATTTAACACCTTTAACTTTGTTCTTTACCGGCTTTGATTCTCAACCTGGACGGTTTCCTCGTCTCCGCGTTACCATGGCACCAGAAGCCTCCTTATCCGTCACCCGGCTACGCAAAGCGGGATCGGTTGCTAGTGGCGTTGCCTTCCTCGAGATCGGAGGGGGCATTGTTTGAGGTCGACGCGATATATCCTCATCCTCGTGTGGAGGTCGCGAAAGGTGTTTTCTCCCTCTTCGCCGCTATAAAAAAAAGAGGCTTTCCTCTTTTGGCGGTGAATTATTAGAAGAAATTTACAAGCGCCGGGAAATTTCGATACAATGCGTGATCGATCAAAGAGTCCGCTGTGAGAGGATGTCCTCGGGTAAACAATCTAATCGCCCAGGATAAATTTTGTGCCAACTACGGCGGGAAAAAATTCCCACGGAGAGCTGAAGTTGCTGGGAAGAGGTGATGAGTTCGTTTTATTTTCCTTTTAACACCTAGGCGACCTTGACTTTAAGAACACGACGATTTGCCACATTAAAGATAGGAGAGGCAAATAGAAAGTTTCAAGATATATTTTTCGAAATAGTTATATTACGAATTACGTTCCAGTTAATGTGTGGGGTAACGAAATAATAGGTTTTTGTTGTTATACTGTCGATAGGCATATACGTTTTCAATGTACCGAATAAACTGTCGGAAGTTCATTCATTCGTTAAAGCAGGGCTGGACAAATCAGACGCCCATTCGCATTTGGCGACCAAATGTTTCATAGCGGTGACAGATTTTTTCTCTTATATTTTACCAATTCAGTAAAGTTACTAAGTGATCATATTTTTGTGCATATTTTATGTATACTAAAATCAATAAATCGTTTTTACTCGGTAACATTGGCAAAAAATAAAAATAAATCAGGATATTTTCGGTCTCAAGCGACACAAATATTTCACCAACTAGTTGAATGTAGTCCAACAACAACAAAAAAAAATCAAATAATTATTTGTCACCCGGAGAGTAATGGGATCCTGAGAATATTGTCACCGAGCCTCTCGAAGTTCAAAGGCGAACCGCCCGCGAGACAAATTACCGAAATGATTTATCAAGGGCTGCTGTTCCATACATTCGGAAACTTTTAAAGAAAACCGCATAAGTGACCAAACAAATCAACCGTGAAATTTCCCTCCGATTATCCTGAGTCACTCAAACGGTTAACCGTACTTCCGGTGAAAAGAGAGAGAGAGAGGGAACCTCTCCAAAAAGTCTTTGAGAAATATCCAGAAGAAAAAAGGATACTACTACTTACCACTCTCACAATCGCCCGGTACTCGAGCAGTGCGAATAGGACTTTGGAAAACGAATCCAGTCACGCGACTAAGAATGTCAAAGAGGAATTGGACGGAGAAAATGCGCGGAGGGAAAGAAGAGGGAAAGTCAATGAATGAGGAATAGCAAGTGGAATGAGAGAGAGGCTAAGGAGGGTGAAATGGGAAAAGTGACACCATACAGGTAAATGGAGAAGGGAAAAGAGGGAGATGGAGAGAGAGAGAGAGAGAAGAAAAGGGAGAAAAAGAAATATAGAGGGCAAATGATACGGGATACGAAAGAGGAGTAAGAGAGGAGGAGCAGAGAATCTTAGGAAATAGAGATTAAAATGGGAGCTTAATTTTCTGACGCCATATGAAAAAGCGCGTTTTATTTATTGTGGTTTATTTAGAATTGTAAGCTTAAAATTCTTGATAAACTTAATAATATAATTCTATGGCATGAAGTAATTTATCCGATAATTAATTTTAAAGTGTAAACTTTCTAACTAAATCCACCTTTCCAGAATCTCAAGTTGAAAACTTTGAAAGCACCCCCTGACGCCCTCCGATTTTTCAAAAATATTCTTTGACTGCGTAATTAATGGCGTCATACATACATCTCGCAAATTTCAGCTTTGCCGTTTTCTATTTTGATTTAATCGATAACACAGACGGACGGACAGAGCGGAAACTTAAGCGCGTTTATAAAATAAAACGCGTTAAAAAGGGGAAAGGCGAGGAAGATGGATCGAGAGAGAAGCCGGTAGAAGAGAGAGTAGAAACAGAGAAGCCATGGAGGAGGACGGAAAAAAAGAATAAATGGCGAATTGGAAGAAAACGAGAAACACGGAAATATGTACCTACTGAGGGATAAGGACGCGGAAACTGGGGTAAAAGCGAAAAACCAGAGCGGCATAAAACGTTAAGTCGGTGAGAACGTAAAAGGTGACATTTCCAAGAGCTCCAGCCGCGTAAGACGTACGGCCGGAAAGGAGAAAGAGGAGTTAAGAGTGGGCGGAGGAAGGGAGAGAGAGAGAGAGAGCACGAGTTCTTTTCTGCCTCCCTTTCAGCTCTTCAAGAGAGTTTCCAGGAGAGCGGAGTGGTCAGTGAATCGTGCTATGGACGGAGGCGTCGGAGGATGAGAAAAAGGGGGGGAGGGGGGCGAAAGAGGCGGAGACGGTGCGCCATTCTCTCTTTCTTCCGCCTCACGCCCAGTCATTCTCGCCTATAACCTTTAAAAAGAAGACCCCCCTGGATGAAAGAGTATGGTGAAAAGTTTAACTCCCCTTCCCGACTTCCACGTGGTTCCAGAAACCTCTTAACACAAAAACGGTGCGCACCCCCGCGCTCGGAGCAGCGGGAGCACTTTAGGGTTGGGGGAGGGAGCAAGGTGAATGGGGTGCAGAGGGGCGGAGAGGAGGAGGAGGAGGAGAGAGGGTCGGTTTGAGTATGGGGGGTGCGGTCGTGCCGTGGATGGCGGGTGGACGCGGGGGGATGCAAGGGTGACGGAGGAGGTGGGGAGGGGAAGTCGAGCACCGTGGAGGGTGCGGCGGTTTTGGAAGTGGTAAAGAGAGGAGGTGGTGACGGGCAACAGTGGGTGATTTTCCTGGAGAACCTGCGGAATTTTTCGGGGTCGTTGAAAGGTAGGGTCGGTGTACTTTATGGGATGAGATTCCTGGCAGAAGGTTCCTAGGCTAAATTTCGTATTGTTTGGATTCCAAGTACAGCTCGTTAAGCGAGTATTCTCACGGGAGTTGTCCGAAGACAGGTAGAGTTAACCGTAGGAGCTCAGAAATGAAAGATGAAAAAAAAAATATTTTCGAGTTCACCCTATAGTTTGAATACAATAGCTGATCTAGTTCATGGATTGAAAAACTTTTTATGCGCAATTAATACTCACTGAAATGGTCGTTTACGGAAACTCAAACAGGTAAGCTATGGAGATTTCAATCGATTACTTTAAAAAGAAAGTAACACCCCAAACACTTTGGTTAAAACAACTCATATTAAGTTCACAGTGATAAACAACATTCAGATTTCAACAACCCACAGTATGCACTGGCGAGAATATACATCTTTTTAGTTGATAAGTGGCAAAGGGATTGATTCCGAATGTGGGTCCCGATACAAGATAACTATTATAGCCATTCAATGGCATATTTTAGAATCAATAATCCGTGAATTGACACTGAATTATAGCTGAAATGCGCGTCTGGTAAATTCAACTGTATTGGCAAAGGGGAAACCTTGGTCGTCAACAGGGGTTTATTTCACACCGATTTTATATCACGTAAAGGTTAATCCCATTCTGAATAGTTTTTCCGACAATTCTTACAGAAACCGAGTATGCACCCTAATAAACATTCAAGGATTTCAAATATCTGTTATATTTACGGTCGAGAGGAAAAGATAATCACGATAATTTTCTTGAAAAGCGAAAGCGAATATGTTTGAATTTTATTAATTTTCTCAATTTACAGTCACATCGGCACAATTTTATGCAGAGAAATTTCTCAAGTTATATCTGTCGTTTATCGTAAAATTCCTCGACTACACGGTGTAATATACAAGTAGAGAAGATTTAAGCGCATCGTCCGTAAATTCAAACTGATACTAATTTGAAGCAAGAATTGTAGTGTTTTCGCTTTAAATGCGAAGTTATAGAAGGAGAAAAATTCTGAACTTGACCGGGAATCGAACCCGGGTCTATGCCACATTTGTGTTCAGTCATATGCAATCACGCATAAAAGTTACATTTCCATCCATGCACTCTTGTTGTTTTCGCTTTATATAATTCTCAAAAAAAAAACCATCCGAAGGGAATTACCGCATCGGTGGGTATCTTTATGATGACAAACGCAACCGCATTTGATTTATAATGAGTAGCGCTACGTATACCTTAATAGTGATGGGCACACAAAATAAATACCCTTATCAGCAGTGACACTGTTGTTTAAATTCCATTTTGAAAACGCTAATCACCGATGCTAGTGATATCCGCGTAACTGGTTTCCTCCGCAACCGAATGTGCTCGAGCGTACGTGCTCAATGCCCCCCTTTTTTCAATCATCTAATACTCCCTTTGAATGGATTTTTAAGTTTAGGGTTAGCAGATTTGTTCTTTAATGCCTCCAATGATTTATTACGTAAACGCACCAACTCTCTCCTTATGAGACAGTAAGACTCAATTTTTCCTCTCACTTATCACCGGGAGTACTATTACCGCATCAGCGATAGAGAATTTTAATTCTATACCATTCACTTTCTTCGAGAGCGAATCGCTGTCATCAATCTTGCCTTGACAAGAATATTTTTTCATGTTTCTCGCGCCACGGGTTATTTTCGAAGAAAAGAGAATTAGTTTCACTGAAGTACGGCTTAATTACACGTCGCCGCTTTTAATAGAATATCGTGAAAGGTGCAATGCACAGCGAATGATCATATTCTCTCTATCAGATAGGTAATTACATAGAATTGATGAATGGATGGTATGAAAGGCTATCTTTTGTTCGTGGGGTCAAGAAAAAAATTCACCCAGTTAATATCGCCAAATAACTGAATAGAATAGAATAGAATATCGTCTTTATTTCTGGGCGAGATTGAGACAGGACAGTCCCTTCTGCCGTCTAACCCAAGAAATAAATAAATAAATACATGCGCTCACAGGCACAAAGTGATACATATGTAACTGCATCACTTACGTGGTAATTCTCCCGTTTATTTCCATACAATTACAAAATATGACCGTATTAGCGCAGATATTCGCAAGCGCCACAAATTATTTAGGCAATTTCTCATGGCGAAAATACAGGTGTGGCCATTAAACAGATTTTTTTTATATTCAAACAGTTTGATTGCAGAAAAAACTAAAGAGAAAATAGCCTAAAGATAGAGAGTGAAGAAGGCAGCTAGACATTCTCTAGGATGAAAATAACAAGAAATAAAGGGAACAAATATTTAACTCGAGAAAAGGTAAACTTATAAATCGCACCATAAAGGTAATAACCAGGGAATTTTTTATTTGTTTATTACGACTAACTCATGAACTGCCGTCGACAGCCTCTTACAGTGAGCTGAATAACTATAACAGTGACGAACACATACGACCATGCCTTTGGCATGATCCGAATACTAGAACTGGTAGCCAGGCATGCTAACTACCCCTCCACCGAGGCGTCGCATGCCGTTTCGGAAAACAAAATTACAGAATTTTGGCCAAATTCGAGAGAATAGACGCGTATGATATCTGGCGGAGTTAAACAGAAGTAAATATGCCTGAGGATCCCACTAAAAAAAAAAACCTAATGCAACACAGTTGATGGCAAATCATATCGGAGTTAACTCCCTCATTGAAGAGACAAAGAAAAGGGCGCAGTAATAGGCAGAAGATTGCCTCCAATCTTCGGATGGAGTAAACGCCAAGAGAGTGGGAGAGAGAGGGAGAGGGAGAGAGATTGATGGCGCGCATTAGACCGGAGATTTCTTTTTTTTCCCCATGCGAACGGCGGCGCCACGCTATCGCGAACACAAGCGCGCGCGCAAAAAAGCTAATTTCGAACAAGTCCGATAACGTTCGAAACGAACCAATTGTCCGCCGTCCGTCTTTGAAAACCACACGTAAGAAATCCACACGCGCTAAGCTCCGTGAAAAAGGGCAGACGCGCACAAAAAGAGAAACATGCATCTGGAGAAAAACTCTAATTCCTCGTTATTTTCTATTCACTTGTCATGGGAGAGGGGGAAAGGGTGGGGGGAGAGAGGGAAAGAGAGAGAGAGAAGGTGAATGATGGGGATAGCAGGCGGACAAGGGTCGGGATTGGCCGAGGGGAGGGAGAGATGCAGAAAAGGGAAGAGGACTCGTTTGTGTTAACTTTTTAAAGAGAGAATAAGTGCCAGGCAGTGCCTCAGGAGACGTCATGGCGGTGGGAGAAATTTTTAAGGTGAGGTGTTCCAGAATGGGGAAAGACTTTTCGGGAAAGACGGGAAATATATGGTTAGCTGCGGAGACTGAGTTGGAACACGCGGTTCTGAAGACATTAGCCCTAGGCAACAGTCCGCAGCGTCCGTTGTTCGTCTCCCAGAGAGGTTCTGACCTTCGTTCTGGGACGCTTAGGGTCCACGTGGCCATTCACGGGACTCTGGCCATATGCATAAAACTAAGACAGGAACATCGCGTTTGTTTCATCCCATCGCAGTCTCAAAGAAGGAGTTTGTCGTCCACAAGATCACTTGTACGTTCCCTTGTATCCTTTGTCCATTGTTATTCCTTTTCCAGATTTCGATTTGCATTTCAACTACTTGAAGTAATAATGAAATGTCTCGACTGGGGAGATTGTGTATTTAATCACATGTAAGACTGAGGTTTTGGATGGCTTTATGAGTTTCAGTGAATTATTGAGAAATTATTCAATCGAAAGGATATTAGGGTGTTTTTGAATCGAGAAACTAAAGAATGATTTTAGACAAGAACGATTTTTTTGCAACTGGATAACAACCTATTCTAAAGGCCGAATCTTAGTGATGTATGCCTGAGGGTTTAAGGCATCGAAACACTTTTCCTGCAGGCTTCAATTTCATGAAAGACATGATTGTCTTCTCAAATAATACCCGCTTGCGCGATGCCTGCCTCCAGGGCGGCCTGTCAAGTGAACCAAAAATCTTGGCTACGCTTTACCGACAGTATATAAGCTATTATTACAATGAGATAAAATTTGCATCTCAATGGACGTTCTGATATTTATTTGACTTTTATCTTCGTTTTAAAAACTTTTTATCACTATATACATCTTTAAAATGTCTCCAATGAAAATTTTATGAAACAAAGGAGGCGCTAGAATAAATTACTCTCCAGAGAGTCGAACAATCTCAAGTCCGACGCAGCCTACGACACCGTTTTAAGTTAAATAACTCGAAAAAAATCAAAATTCGCGCAATGCCCACACTTTATTTTTTTAAACGTAGACTTACTATATCTATATCGGAGTAGTAATCAAGCGAAGATATAATTTCAGGGAAAGATTAAAATAAAATGAGTTACGTCAGGTATTAGAACAATGAAGGTAAAAATATTGCACTAGGATGTCTTAAGTTGATATGACAAAGAAAAAGTTATATCAAATTGCGGAAACCAAGATGAATGACCGAAAACAAGAGATATAATAGAATATCGAAATCTGAACGTAAAATTACTTTCCCTCCTTCATAAGAAGAAGATGACATTGGATCGTTTTGGGTACCTGTTCTGCCATTTCTTCTTGTCCCTGATTTGATGACCTTTTAGCAATGGATTTAAAAAAAATCTAATAGTTGATAGGTATTTACAACTATCGCACATGGCCAAATAATGAATATAATATGTTGGATGCAATGAAATGTTTCGTGTGTACAAAGTGTGTATCAAAAGATTTTATGAATCACTTGTGGAAAAATACCTGTAAATGTTCGCATCATAAATTTCGAGGGAATATTTTAGGAAGAAAAGTATTACACGAGAAAATAAGGCATATCTTTGGTATTTAAGCAGCGTCAAAAACTAAATAGCTTAAAATTTCCTGACAAAGGCATTTTTTTGGGCTCATTTATCTTAAATATGTATATATTTTTTTCGATGGTTCACCAACGCCATGAATTTACGCAATATACTATTTAACCAGCCTAACATTAATCCTTTTTTTTTCAAACTATTCCCTCAAAACCGTCCTCACATGGAACAACAATTTCTGCTCTCATTTTTTCCCCCCATTCTAACGAAATTTTCGACTTTCCGAGAGGATTTATCTCCCGAAGCGTTTTTTTTTTTAAAAAGAATATGGGGATGCCGCCATTGACACCGGTAGCCAACGCGTGTCCTGCCGAAATACCACCTGAAGTACGTACACAACGGGGCAGCACGTGACCGTTCCATTGTTGCCCAGCGCATACATAGGTTTCACGCGTCGATCTGTCGGGACATACAGGCTGAAAATGAGACAATGGGAAGGGGGGAAAGGAGAAAAGAGAGAGAGGGAGAGAGGACGAAAGAACTATAGGGTAGCTCTCTTGACCCCTGCGTTTTCTCCCCCCTCCCCTCCCCCTCCACCACTTCCCATTTCTCTCTCACCCCACTTCTCCTTTTATCCAACCCTCTTCCTCCCATTTCCAGAAATCTCCCTCGAAAAACAGCACGACTTCCTGCTCTAGAAAGACTCAAAAACGTACTTCCCGCTTTTACTTTCCTTCATTCCCTAAAAGTGACAATTCGGCGACGCTATGGCCGTAACTCTCAGTCTTTCCCCCCTTCTCTTTTCTTTCGTTCTCTCTCTTATTTCCTCCCCCTCCCCCCCTCCCTCCCCCGCGAAGTCCTTTTTGCTCTTCATCTTCCTCTCGATACTGCTCTCTCTCTCCCTCTCTACGGCAGCTGTCTTCGGCTCTCGACCTGTCACTCTTTATCCCATTCGGCTAATTTCTGCCGGAGGGGGAGATGAAGATTTGTGCTCTCTCTCTTAGAGATTTTTTTTTCGTCCTCGACGTAAACCGGAAAAATCTGGAGGGCATATCGGTTTTCCGGGTAGGACTTCTGATTTCTCGGCGCCGGTAATGGGCAATCATTTACATTTACTCCTGGCGAATTATTCATCGCTTATGCAGGGTGTACAAAAATGAATACACGATAAAAATAGGAATATATTGTATAATTTGAGAGAACGACTGAATCCAAAAGAAAAGAACGTCTGAAAGGTTTAATTTTCTACATTTAAGTTAACAGTCAATCCTAGAATCATTTTCTAATTAAAGAACACTTTTTTTAAAATTACAACTCCTGAAGATAAAGCAAAACATTGTATATTTTGGTATACTTCATTTTGGGAAGCCTTTCACATCTAACGAATTTTACTTTTTTCATTAAAATGTTAAATGTTAAAATTCTACCTTAATTCATAACCGGAGTTTCACCTTAAATTCTCATCTTCGCCGAAGAATGAATCAATTCCACAGAGTTAACGCAACAAACTGTGAATTGCAATTACATGCCTTACGTTTGAATGGCACATTATATAATATTGATAATGCTTGATAATTTGGTAACCATTGAGTAATATTTTATGCGAGATTTCTATTAAAAATAAGTTTCTAGCTTAACAACTTGTGATACGCAATCTGTAAAATTATCATGGATGAAAATTCAGCTCGGATTTAAAAGATTAATAGAAGTACGAAAATATATCCTAGATTAATCATTGCTTCTGAATGAAATTCGTTGTTAATATCATTATAACGTTTGTCCGACATGCTACATACATATTGTCGCCCGTAGATATCTTTGGTTTCTTTTATTGTTTATATACTTTCATTATCAATTGATCCAATGTATACAGTTCAATAAGATCAATGGCGGATTTAAAGGTGCACACCAGGCGTTCCAAAAAAGTTTTTTGATTATATAATCCCAGATATATTAAATATATTAATTTAAAAAACAGTGAAATATTTAAGATTTTATCGAAAAACTAAAGTTGAGGGGTGTTACATAAGAGGATAGTCCTATGGAGAGATTTCATTATATATTTAGACTACAGGGGTCCCTAATTGTTTAGCCCCAGAAGGCCTAAATCCGCCACTGATCAATATATTAAAAGCCTGTAGCATTTTGCACGTGTTATTCTTTTACTCAAAGCTGGAATTTGAATGGACAATTCATCGTTCACCTTCCATTTTAACTACCTATGCGTAATTAAAAAATTCCTATAGCATGATGGATTCTTTCCACGTTCCAGTTTTATCCTTCATCCCACACACACTCACTCTAATTCGCAATTCACCATCGTATCGTTTGATATAAACTCTGATATTACGCTGCTCCTTCCTCATCCTCGCTTTTCAGTCGCTTCCCTTCAAAATTTCCTCCTTTCAGACTTCTGAACTTTACCTTCCCTAACCCCACTTATTCCCCTCCCTCACAAAACCCCAATGCTCCCACGAAGCGTCCTCAAAACACACAAAACGCAGAACTTCTGGGTTTCCCACTGTGAGTTATGGCTTTCTCTCCTCTCTTCCTACCTTCTTTACTTCCTCAACACTCCCACCTCCATCCCTTCCCCTTTCCACTTATACGTCCTTCTTCCCATATATATATATCCCTTTCTCCCTTCCTCCTCCTTCATCCTTCCCACTCCACCCCATAAGCTCCATCTTCCACACCCACTCTCCCTCCCTCCCTCTCTCTCTCTCTCTACCATACTTCCGCAGAAGCGGAAACTGGGGATAGTTTGAGGTTTGGCCACAAGTGGTCTGGGACGCCGATGTCCCGCCATGCTTTTGCACTCCCGCCTCCTACCCCACGCCAACATCACCCCTTCAACAGATGCACCGGAGACGTCGAAGGGTCGTCCCTCAAAACATGCCTTTCCGAAAACCATATGAGCGAAACTCGTGCGCGTTATAAGTCAAAAACGCTGCGGAAGATTGGGGATTTTTAAGGGGTTTTCCAAAAATAAATGGGGTAGATACGGCGATCGTTTATTTCCGGTCTCTTTCGGGAAGAGGAGAAAGAGAGAGGGAGAGAGAAAGATATATAGAGAGAGATATATTGCCGGAGAATGCGATGCTTACGACCTGCGGAATTTTTAAAGAGAGGAAGGGTGAATTATTTGGTTGATGCGTTGTTTTTTCTGGAGAAGACGCGGAGAGTTTCGGTAGGCTCTTTAAGGCGGAAGACGTGCTCATAATATTTATTTTCGTACGCGCCTAGGCATCTATCTTTCTCGTTTTCGCGTCGTTAAACTACTTCGAGGTAGCGGGAGGATGTTTGAGAAACCCTCGGTAAAATTGTTAACTGGGTTTCCTCGATTTTAAAATTTTAAAGGGACGAATTTTACCCTGCTAAGCTTTACAATGTTTAAGGGCAATTTAATGTTGTCACTTTTATTTATAATTATTGATGTACAATAAAAATGATTACAAACAACTTTTCTAAAAGAAACCTTTGTCAAATACAACAAAAACGACGTTCGAAATTATGGTATTTATGAATAGTTGTTGTTTTTGTTACTTAGAAAGTAGCGACGTTGAGTAACTTGTCCTGAATTGGAACAACGATGATATGACTGAAATCATGATGTACTAATATCATTTGGGGTTCTCTAATAGCATACGTATCATCACCATTTTAACTACGAAACAGATACATAGTGACCCTTAAAATTCTAATTTGCACTGCTTTGAAATGATCTTCTTTATCGCGAATTTACTTACATTTTTCAATAGAGAAGACGAAGATTTATCTAAAATCACTATCACTGATAGTACGACATAAAATATTGGAAACTCTAGTTACATCGTTAATCATACTCTTAATTCATATATAAACCTTATATGACTTAATCGCCTATCAATATTTCTTTTACTATCTTCCTAGATACATTAACGAACGGAACTAGTAAAGTTAGAGATAAGAGATGTTAGCATTGTTCGATGAACTCCTAGCTAATTTCTAGCATTTGGGAAATAATATTCTTTCGAGACATGCCAGGAAAAAAATCTACAACTATCGCATAACGAATAAGTAGGTTGAATGGAAACAGAGATACTAGCAGAGCAAAGGTCAGACAGGCAAACATATCTATTATACGAGCAAGACTTTTTAAATTATAAAGAGCCAAAACGGTTCGAACGCGAGGAAAAATAATTCCGCAATCTACCTGACACACCTACAAAGGCTCTTTCCAAAACCTTTCCTGTGAAACACCTCACGTAGGCAAGGGAAAAAAACAAAAGGATGGAAAAAGGACGAAAAAAAGATGAGATAATAATGAGACGTGAGGTGTTCTGCGCGTGGTATCGGCTCTCCCTTAAAAACAGAATCGAAACACTGATTGCCCTTGAAGCGTCCAACCACCGCCGCTCTTAAAAGGGAAAATGGGCTTTCAACCGGGTGGGCCGCTTCGGAAAAGGAGGAGTCGGGAGGTACGAGAGAAGGTATGGGGGAAGAGGGGAGGGGGGGTGGGATGGGGGGCGGCGTATGAGGAAGGGCGCACTGCCGGGGTGTAATTAGCCCCTTGAGGGTGGTCGGAGATGTGGAGAAGTGGGGGTGGAGGAGGGCTTAACGAGTGGCAGGGCAGATCTTTTGGCAGAGACGGAAGTGGTGGAGACGAAAGAGAGGGGGGAGGGGTGGGTGGATGCGTGTAGTGTTGGTACGGAGGGCGGGACTGTCGAGAGAGGGAGGTTGGATGGACGGTAGGGGTGTGCACGGTGTCGTCTGGGTGCAGGACGGAACTAGCGGCGTTTGGGAAGAGAAGGGGTGTCAATAATGAAGACGGCAAACCCCCCCCCCCCACCCCCTTTCACCAAGATAGAATCCTTGAACTGGATGAGATAGCACGTCTGTTTGCAAACAAATTTCTCGTCCATATTCATTTTGGTGAATTGTTATAGTCATCTACGATATAATGCATAGAAATTTGATCGATCGATCACTAGCCCGATTTGATATATTGACTAAAATTGTCATATAAATATTAATAAGTCTAAATCGATTTCTAGCCTTTATTTGTTAGAAGGGGAGGGTAAACATACATGCAAAATTCAGTCTTTTTGTGTATGAACTATAATCAGTGGCTGATCATACCAAAGAGGGGAAATACGGGAGCAATATTCCTCTCTTGGATGTTATCATAAATCCGTTCCCATTAACAAAATTCCTCGATTTGGCTGGATATTCAGAACAAAAGGTCTTCGGCAGCGACAGATCGTCTTACACCCATTCAAAGCTTTCATTCTCCATTGTTTCACAAGGACGTTAGCCAATGTCTCGATTGAAATTAATTTAATGCAGGAAGGTACTTGTTAGAGTTTACAGCTAAGCGTTTGTTAAAATTTATATAAAGGGAGAAACTATCCAATATTATATATATATATATATATATAAATTCATATGTTCGCTGCTAAAAATAAGCAGCAATATCAAAATACGAGTCCTCTTTGAATTATGGCCACTTTCCGAGTAGAATTTTCTAATACAATTTGCAATCTTAACATTAAAATGCATCCGTCAACTATATCTGCTGTTCAAAGAGTTATAAACAGAATAACGATACAAATATCGAAGCTGACTAAAGGAGTCGTTAAAAGTTTTACGTTTACGTTATATTTCGTTTGTTGACAGAATTAATTTCAGATTAACGGTATTGAAAATGGTCTACAGTGAACCTGTTTATAATAAGGTATTATTTTAAATTTCACGGAGAACACAAAAGGTGCCTGATGCGTGTAATGGAGATACTACCGTAAATGACTCAAAAAAATGCGGCATGGTACGAAGTTTTTCATTGCGCGTCTTTCCTGAAAATTAAACTCGTTTTATGAAAAAAATACTCGGGATCGTTGATCCCACAGTTCTTAAAGGATATAAAGCCACCTCTATTGATAACCTTTTTTTTTGTTTTTTTTTTTAGCAATAACCGCATTCTTTCCGGTTATTTAAACCGATTTTTCTCCAGTGCTGTTTTCGTTTTTACGGACCAGAATCAGCTAAATAACTTGGCTCCGACGAAAGAAATGGACGCGGAAAAACAGCACCGCCCTCCGAAATAAGTAACCCTCATTGGAAATTGTACTTCTTCAGCCATCGCGGCGAAGGGCGAAAAAAAAATATATCCACGTCAAATCGACGATTTATTACTGCCTCTGCCCACCCACGATAGTAGGTTTTTCGCTCGAATCCCCCGCTTTAAGGCGTCGCCAAATCTCATTTCACGCCGTCGGATTTATGGAACAGCAATTAAGAACATGTCTATCGTAATTTTCGACGAACAATTTGTTTTTGTAAAGGTTTTCGGATAATACTTTATGGGCTTCCCGGTCAAAAGTCTCCGCTATGCCGTTCTCTGCTAGGCGATTATGAACGGTGATTTCGGCCACTCGAGCGAGTCTCCAGGCAGCCGGATTACGAAACGTTCGGCCCGAACAAATTGCAATCGGACGAGAGAAATTTTGATTGTTAACGAGACGGAAATGGACGGAGTTGGTTTCGGAAATGGCTTCATATTTCAAAGGAACGGTTCCTGTCCCTGGAGAAAAATCGCTCAAAACCAACACGAGCCGGAGGAGCGTGTTAGATTTAATTCTCGGGTCATTTGTTGGTATTTTTCGCAGTTGGCTAGCGGTGTAACTAACTTAGATTCAGTGTCCGACACGTAGTTACAAAAATGTCAATTTTAATCCGGATTTAGCGAAAAATTTATCGAGAAAATTCACGTGGAACTTTTTAATGAGATTATCTTTCAGATTTTGGGGTATGCTTTTTTAATCGGGATATAAACGACAGTCATTCTTTGTTATGATCAATGTTAATCGGAAGTTACTTAAATATTTGCTCTCTATCCGAGAAGTTTTCATCTTCCGACTTCATAGACTAAATTGAAATCTTCTCTCAGCTGTTTGTTTTTACTGTTTGACAGGATTTAGTACAAGTAAATGGAATAATTGAGACCAATTCTTGAATTTTAAACGACTTTTAGTCTATCTCTGCTCGTTCTTTACAAATCTATAATATCATATTCTCATGACCGAATCCTTCCTTTAAATTATCTGTATTTTTTACAATATTCATAAATATTTGCCTTATTCATGACAGAATGTTAACTTTGGTTTTTAGAGCGGCATGCAATCGTGTTGCTGCTATAATGCGCAAACCTAGACGAGTGTCGAGGAAAAAATTAGCGTAAAAAATCCTATCTTAGAGGCCTTTGAAAGTAACCAAAAATATAGTTAGGGAAAAACCTAAAAAAAAATATTTCATCTAACGTATTTTCATAGTTCACGTACAAAAAAATACAGATTTTTCTCGGCCAAAAAATTGTCACCACACATTGGAATATTACACGATAAATTTAATCGAAAAACAAACGAAACCGAACCTCTTTTTTTTAATGAAAAAAAACGAGAATTAAATCACTTGCTGCGCCTTCTTTCCTTCCCAGCAAGTGTTTCCCTTCCAACCTCTCTTTAAGCCATTCAATTATTCATGCAACCACCGGTCAAGAGTAATTCATTACATCGTCCTGTTGGCGTCGCCAACTTTTTTTCCTACCTCCACATCTTAAGGCTTTAAGTTCCTATCGCTCTTTCTCTCTTTCTTTCCCCCTTTCCATTCCCCTGTGTGTGTCTACGGACGTCCAGGAATCCGAGTTAAGACGTTTTGGAGTGGCGGAGAAAATAGGCGAGACGGCCGAAGCCACACCCTTGTGTCACCCGGTTCGAGGGTTAAGAATGGGCGTGTTCCCGAAGAGACGAAGGGTTTGGCCAGGCGTCGTCGCTTTACGCAAATTTCTTTCTCGCTCTCCCTTCCTCCAATCTTCCTTCTTCGCGTCTCCCATCGATAGATGGATCTGTAAGACCGGTCATTTCGTTAGCGATAAAAAAATTTTTTTTAAACTTGTCGTCGCAGGAACTTAACGTCCTTCAAATCGATGAAAAAAATGCACGACCTGGAATTTTGGACATGGATTTAACAAAGGTATTACATATGTTAACAATCTTAGTCAACAAAGAAAAAGGTACCGGTAACTGAAGCTTGCCTAACTCAAGTATTAGGGACAGGCGAGTGGGGCAACATTCCTCTGGGAAGCACACAATAAACTAAAGAAAATATAAGAAGACTAGTGTGTAGCCCGTCAAAAATGACGGGAGTAAAGAAAATTTATTATTATATTATCATGCCTTAATTTCCAAAGTGAAAACAATTATATCTTAAACTTAAAATAGTTGCGTATATTCTTCCATGAAAGAGAATGAATGCATATTCAATATAATACTTTAAGAATGTTGTTTACTTTGGTTGATATGAAAGTCATTTTCCTCTCCTTTCTCTCTCTCTCTCGTATTAAAAGCATTCAAAGCACGTTTACACCCATAAGGATTGAAAGATCAATAGGATTTCGAGGCGTCGGCGGACCCAGGCTTCATCCAAGGGGTGGGTAATTTAGGAGTGAAAAAAAAAATTAATATAAAAAATGTTTTAAAAAAATAACTTTTGTATTATGCACTAAAAAGAATAAAATAAACGTTGATTTACTACAATCGCGAGTTCTGTTGGTAAGGAAGACCAAAATTCGTGACAGTTTCAGTCAGGCGCGGATCCAAGGGGGGGGCGATCGCCCCCTCCTTGGATAACCCCATTGCACTCCACCGGGCGCTTTCTTAAATTCTTTCCACGCAAAAATCCTCAATTATACGCTGCAGATTAGGTCTGTACAGCAAGGGAAAGAAGGATTCTGATAGGGGCAGGGATTTTCAAAATATAGGGCAGTTGGCAGGGGCGGATTCGATAGGTGGAGGGGCGATCGCCCCCCCTCCCCCCCCCCTTGAGAAGTTTCTGGATCCGCCCCTGGTTTCAGTAGAATAAGTTTCTTCTTATACAACAATGCTGATTCACTAAAGTTTATTAAGAACATTTGTAAAAGTTATATGGCGTTTCCCGTTACACTTTCAATTATCTTGCTTAATTATACATAAGTGTACGTGTAGTGAGTTCGACTTTCCACTGAATTTTAAATACCCCTTTGCGGGTGTACACTCAAAGTGAAATAAAAATTACTTTCAGCTATATATTATAGATATAAGATATCGAGTTATTTAATAAAGTATTTGAAACTATCTTATTTAATACATATTTTAATCAGAAAAAGGAAATGTAGAACTTAATAGCAAAAAAGCGAATACATACAGTGAAACGGTACAGTCTATTATAGTGAAGCGAGTGAAAGAACTTAAATTACGAACTGCTCAGCACGAAGGACGAGATTTAAAGGGTAATTTTTCGAGCGTTCAGAAATTCTAGTGGGGGGAGAATTACGCCCTTTACTCCCCCTTGAATCCGCCCATGTTTCGAGGTATAACAATGTAATTGGTAGGCAAGGCAACATCCCATTAAAATGACAAGATTTCCCCAAACTATGTGGGTTAAACGTTTAACATGGGCGATTTAGAATGGCAGGCGGGAAAAATGAACAGAATAAGGAACTTTGTAATTTTTTCTTCAAAATGGTTCAGATCCGAAGATCGTAGGTTGATTATTTTCTATTTTAATCTAAAAAAGAATGACAGTCTGCACGTCGAAATGTCGATATTTACGTGTTAATTTATGGGAAATGGAAATGTCTTCCTTGAAGTCGAACCCAGAAATTGTTTTTAGAGATCTTCTTCGTCATCTCCTTAAAATATGTGAGTCGAGCATTCCTGAGAAATTTAGTTTCGCTCTCGTGTAAGTTCGTTTCCTTTGGCACGTGTAATTTTCAAACAAAATGCAGCCTATTGTGTTTGGTTTCTTCGTTTATTTATTGGCAGATAGTTGGTGCCATATTTCTGGATGGACTTATTGTTAGACTAAATTTGGTATTCAGGACATTGAGGGGATGACGATAACATAGGGCTTCATTGGAAACAAAAAAATAAGCTTTGGGCATCGATCCCAAAAACATTCATCTAAGAATATAACTTCATTTCAGAAACTATAAACCAAAACTTAAAACATTTTGATGGTTTCTGTGAAAAAAAAATCAGTTGCATATCTTTATCATACGGGCGCATTCATTTAAGTGTTGTTCATTTGAGGGTTTTATTGAAATACAAGACACAAAAGACACCTCAGTGCTATATTACTCAACTAGGAATACTAATTTTCACTGTTTTATTACCGAAAAAGGAATTTGAAACAAACTCCATAATCCTAAAACTCCATTAAATGCAGTAATTAAAAACATTTTATAAATGCAGTGGGGTAATAACGAATTGGAAAAAAAATTATGTCACTACATATATCAGAGCTACTATCTTCTGAAAATAATCGAAATAAACCTTATTAATTACCAGCTTCACGCATGCTTTATTCCTATTTGATGAATTTATTGATTTAATCCACTCTAAGAATAACGTTATACTCACGTATTATTTCCTTCGTAAATTATACGATATTAATAAAATTTAAATGAGAAATATTAGACGTAAAAGTATAACATCTGTTATCAATACAGAGAATCAATTCCTTTCGCATTTGAAATGTCGAACTCATCATATGGCCAGTGTCCGGTTGGAAACCAAAATAAACCAATCGCCAAAAAAACCATTTGAAGATTTCAGCTAAGAATCGACCATATTCAGCGCTGTTTCAGCAATTGTAAAGTGTAGAAAAGGGCGAGCTTATCGGAAATAATTATTTTCAGCTCTTCTCATGGTTGGAATCCTACATTTATCGCGTATTTTTACATTTGACACGTACTGATAAATAGGGCGAACGGAGAAAATTTCAAAATAATAAATTAAGATTTACTGCAAAAAAATATCCACCGAACCAAATTTCTTGCTACTGAATGCGAGGTTAAAGGATAAATATATCCATAAGCACTTAAGAGGAACTATATATAGGCGATCAAGTTTTAAGTAGCTTCTTCGATAGATAAAGCTTAGTTTAATGACACAACCATGCCGCATGACTCGGTTTACAATAATTTATCGTAAATTTACATAGGCATTTGTTTACATTTGGCTCGAGAATTCCATTTGAATCAGGATCAACCTAAACCTCTTAAACTAATAAATAGGCGACATTTTGAATGAAAGAACATCGTGTAATATTTGGTAACCATGTACTCCGACATCTGATTGCACCTTCCTGCTCTTGTTCGATAATCGACCGCGTAACCGATAGCAATTGCGAACTGATTTCACGGTGAAGACATAACTAAGCATCAAGAGAGAAGGATAAAAAAATGGTCACCGAACACGAAGAGCAACAAGCCGTCCGTTGTTTAACGCCAATCCTCCTTAACACAACCAGCATAAAATTTAACCTTTGAAAAAAATCGAGACAGGATAAAAAGGAATCGAGGGAGAAGTAAAGTAAAAAAAAATGTCCCCTTTGAATCCAACCCGACCACCGCGCGCAATAAACGCAAAAAAAATATAAAATAAAAATAGGGGTACGGCGGAGGAGATATCCTCCGTGAAATGGTCTCTCCGTCTTTCTGGAGCGAGTGAAAGAGAGAGAGAGAAGGAAAACTAGGGCGAGAGAGAGAGAGAATGAGAAAGAGAGAGAGAGAAAAGAATGGAGCAAAAAACCGAAAAGCACCCCAACGTAAGAGACGCAAAGCCGAATATTTTTCTTCCCCGCCAATGCACATTTGCATATGCAGCGTCTTCCCCATCCACTCCAGCATCCACCTCGACCGCTTACCCCGACTCTAAGCTCCCGTCTCCGACGTCCGTCCGTCCCACCCCCACCCACATCCGAACATCCCGCGTTATCTCGGCGGCGCTGGCGGCGTTCGAGCGGACTTCTTTTGTTCCAGAAACGACGAGCGCACCCCGTATGCCTCAGGGGTTAAAAAGAAAAGGAGGGAAGAGAACGAAACAGGAGAAAAACGGACCGAGTGTAAATTACGTCCGGTCCGGAGGGAAAGGTGGGGGAGAATGCGTTGGGGTGGTACTTGCGGGGGCGGAGAGAGAGAGAGAAGGGTGAAGCTGAAAGAGGGAGGTTTTTGGCGGGGGTGGGTTGGAGAGAAAAGAAAAGAGAGAATGAGAGAGAGAGAGAGAGAGTATAAGACAGTTTTTAAGCGTGGAAGAAGGTTTTTAAAAAAGTCCAGGCCAGATGCTTATCTCTCTGGCATGTCCCCTACACACGTTAATGGAGCTGGAGAGAGAGGGAGGGTGGAGAGGGGATGGAGAGGGAGGGAGAGGGGGTGGAGTGAGGTGGAGGGAAAAATAGGGGAGGAGGCGAGCGGTACAACATTTCCTTGGAATCATCGTCTTTTATTCGTCCCCCAAAAAAATTAAAACCCCTCGTCCTCATCCCCTTTGACTCGCTTCGCCTTCCTCAACCCTCCCTCCTCTTTTCTCTTCCTCTCATTCCTTTTGCTTTATCCGTGGTCGACTTCAGTCCGCGTCTTTCTAGTCCCATCCCTGTCCGCTCCAATGTCCCCTCTCGGTTTATTTTTTTTTTCGCGACAGGACAAGGGAGGTTAAGGAAGAGGGAAAAGGAAGGAGGGAAGGAGAGGGTGGCGGAGGTTAAGATCGCTTAGGAAGTGGAGGGAGTTCTTTCTTTAAAAAAAACGAGTGTGGGGCACCCTGTTGATCTTCATCCCTCTCCTTGTTTGTTTTTCTTCTCTCAAAACGAGAAGCATAACTCTTTTTAGAGGACGGCTTTGCCCGGAGGCTTTTGTTTAAGGCGGTTTTGGCATCAAGGCTGTAGGAGATGGAGGCGATGGGTGGGTGCTCTTTGCGGGGGCGGACGGGACAGTTGGGTGCAGTCGCTGGACGGCGGCCGACAGGGGTGGCGAAAGAGGACGGCGGGAGAGGAGAGAGGGGGAGAGAGAGAGCGCAAGAAGAGAAATCAGGGCGGAATGAATTAAGCCGGATCCTTGGAAGGGGGGGTGGGGGATGAATGGGGGTGCGGCCCGTGTAGTGAGGGAACGCGTAAGATGAATGCCTAAATAAGAGACGTGGGTCGTAAAGAACGCAACGATCGCTCGGTTTTTTTCTCCTGGGATCCCGTCCGGTCTCGCCGGAGATTCGACGCGATTTCATACGAAATGAAGAAAAATAAATAAGTAAACGTTTTGCGAAACGTCCATACGCTTGAGAGGATCGAAGAGTTTCCTATGCTCGGTCAGCTTTTTTTAGGTATCTGGTTCTGAAATCGATTAATTGCTGCAACCTTTACAATCAAGGACGTGCACATAATTAATTAATTCAAAATAACGAAATGAAGTGGTAAAATATTACGGATAGGAATATTCAATTTTTATATCCAGGTAATTTAATGCACCCATCTAACAATATACTAGACAGGTATATGTCAAACTTTCTTAACTTCTAAAATGGTAAAAAATGCGCAAAAGGTGAAATGATTGTATTACCATATAATACATAATTTTATTCGCCAAAGATGCCTGACATAACCAGGGCATCGCCGGGTACTTTCAGCTAGTCTATGATTAAAATGCTCCTGACAATAGCCATTTTTTATTTTTCCGATATTTTATGAAAGGAAGTTTTATCTAGAGAACCCAGACACATTCTATAGAAAACCACGGTTGATGTGCTCGAACCAATATATTTCATAAATGTGTTAAGCATGGATTTCTTATAGAGTTATTAAAGAAACGACAATTTTTACAGAAAAATTTGAATTTCATTGTGAAGTATAATTATAATATTTAAAATGTGCTCATTTAGATATATTTAAAGTCTTTGTTCAGTATATACATTTTTGTATCAAAACCAAAATAAAATTTTAAGTCGGAATTTCTTTCTCTTCTGAAGAGTAAGTCCCGAGCTATTTTGGCGGTACATGAGACCAATCTCTAAAAAGCCACAAGCGCTCTGATGGCATTTTAAAGTAGATTAAAACTGAACATTGAAAGGATATCTCACATCCAACGTTCAGTGCAAAGAAAGGAGAAAAATTTTATCTAAGAAAGATGAAAGTTTTTTGTATTCTAAAGTGAAATTCCGTTTAATTTACGCATTTAAATTATACTTAAATCAATCCACGTAATTATAAAAAAGCTTTATTTAAAAATATTTTTAAAATTACAGGACTTAACTATGAATATTTTAATAGTCAAGCGCAGATTTTGAGTGAAATTTACCCATTTAAATTATACTTAAATCAATCCACGTAATTATAAAAAAAGCATTATTTAAAAATATTTAAAAAATTACAGGACTTAACTATGGATATTTTAATAGTCAAGCGCAGATTTTGAGTGAAAACGGCCTCTTCACCACATTTCACATTGGTGAAATTTATTTGAATCTTAAAATAACCTTATATTAGGAAGGCAATGTTATGAAATCTGCAATTTTACAAACGACAACTCTCAAAAGTAATAATTTAGCAACCACAATGAGTTACACAAGTTGCTGATGTCATGCATTTTGGAAATTTTAGTCTCTATAGAAAGACGCAGCCGTCTATTAAGTGATAACGTTCCAAGAAAGGAAATGCGAAATGAAGTACTTCGAGTTTCTATGCAAAGTTTCTTAGAATTCTTCGTCACATCTAAATTGGAATGAATCTTTTGAACTTTTACAATAATATGATACTTTTCTTTTCAACCTGTCGTTAATTGATGGAAAATTAAATTGAAACCTTTTAAGTATTCCTTCTTTTGAAAACAGGCGTCGAAGGAAGCGATTCAAAAAGTTTGACTATCTGCGAAGTCATCGGTTTGTTATGCCATGCGAAGGAAAAAATCAGTTTTGGCAAATCGGAAAGTGGGTAAAACCAATAAGTACTCGGATGACTTAAAGAAATAGGATTCACTTGACTAAAAATAAACTATATCGCTGATAGGGCTAAAAACGCTCATCAACTAACCCGCACCTGTAAAAAGGACTAAATTTCTACTACGTTGGCTCGTGCGACAGAAAATATCCTTGTGCCACAAAAAAAATCATTAAAAAGAGAACGTTCCCTCCTATTAACAAATCTAGACGTTGTAACAAAAAAGAACGCTCCGTCTCGAGATGGATTGTTCAAGGAGGTGGAAGAAAAAAAAGCATCCGGCGATTTTCTCTGCCGCGCAATAAAAATCGTGAGCATGGCGGGAGCAAGACACGGTAAACGCCGAGATTAGAGGAGCGAATTGGTTGGCGGGCAAGGAGAAAGCGGAGGCTCCCATTAGATTAGGGTCCCAGGTCGAGACGAAAAAAAAACGAGCGCCGTGTATGTGGGTCACGGGAGAAGATGGAGAAAAAAAAGGGGCGATTTTGGGTATATAAAAAAAAAAAAACAGGAGGACCTTCAGAAAGGTCGGAAAGGGGGTAAATTAGGAAAAAGGGTTTAAAAAATTAACTAAGCCCCTTTACGCAGTTCTCTCGCTACCATGGTTATCCGCTCTAAACCGACGATTAAGGAATATTCGGGCGATAATAAATTGGTTATTCTTTTCCTAAAGCAATTATTGGTTATTAGACTAATGTTTTTCACGTAGCGGGGGCGAATTTTTTCTAGGGTGTCAAGCACTATATGATATGACTCGCCGTGTGTAATTTCAAAAAATTATAAAAAACTATTAAAAAGCAGGAAAAGTTAAACATAGCTCTAGAACAGCAGACTATCCCAGGAAAAAGGAAGCGTTTCCCATTACCATAGGTTTTTGTTCGTCGGTAGTAAAGGGAACTAAAATGGACGGCATTCATGATTTAACAGTCATAACAGACATCGAGACTCGCAAAGTATGCAATTAGTTAATTTTTGCATCACATTGTTTATTATTATTATTATTTGATTGGTACCGTTTAAATGGTTTTTACCTTTTTACATCTATCTACTTTACGTTGTCGCAATAAAAATATAAACTTATAAATACATATATTTTAAACAAGCCTTGCAGCAAGTGTTCCATTGCGAACTTATACCCATATTATAGGAATTACTGTTGTTAGGAGTTACGGAGTTATTGTTATTAAGTTTCATAGAAGGCTTCACGATCCATGGATCCTGCGCCCACTTTAGTAACTACTTTTACCGCCATTGGTGGAGGCGTGCGTAATTGGACCGAATCCAAAAATATTACAAGCTTAAGTTCCAATCATATTGGGGTGATAGACATACGAGCTTAATTAATGTTAAATTGTTCATTTCAAAGGGCAGTTAAGTGATGTTAACCGATTAATCACATCATAATTAAACAATGAATATTATTTTCTTTAGGAGAAACTAAAAACGTCGCCTCTCCCAAGCAAAAGGGAGGTAAATAATATTTACTCACTGTGATTCCCTTTGAATTTTTCCCTCCAACACTTTTACTTCGGAACAAACGACTCGGATGTTTGCGATGGCAAAAAAAATGAACCACCCCCGTCGCGGAGGAGTAGTCTAAGGTAAGGAAATAAAACCATTTCGGCGCTGTAAAACAAGGACCTAGCATGCGTCGTAAACACCTCCGACACACCGACAGAACAACCACGAAAAAAAAAACATTTCTTTTTTCAATCCGCGCCAACCCGCAACAAAAGTAACCAATGAAGTAAGGAATGAGAGAGAGAGAAACACAGAAACAGAAGTGCTATAGCAACCTCCACCATAACCTTACCCATTGAATCGCCGTTTAGAAGGTTCCGCCGTTAAAAAAAAAAACACACACACACAAGGTTTTACAGGGGCGAGAAAAAAACCGAGAAGATGGACCTTTTATCTTATGGAGAAAGGTAGGGCAGGTCGAAGGTGAAAAGGGTCCTTCTTCTTCTACAAATATATATATACATTTTTAAGAGACCGCGGGATGAACACCCGAAGATCGGACACAGAGATCGGTCTCGTCGGCACTGAGGAGTCTTTAGAGGGGGGAATGGGGGGGGAGAAAAAACAAATGAATAGCCCCGTGCGTTTTTTTCCCTCGTCCGAGGATACACTCCTCGGTAGGAGTGTCGGGATAGATAGCGGCTATCTGTAAAAGGGGAAGTCCGTCCTTTACCCTTCGGTTGATGGAGTAAGGACCCGTCGAGATGGACCTCTTTGATGATGATGAGAAAGGTCTTGTCAGCAAAGCTCGGGGAAAATAAAGCTCCGAAATAAAAAGAAGGTATATCGACCCTTTTATGAGTGCCCGTAGGTTTGCCGCGTGCTCATCTCAGCGAGAGAACGAACGACCGTTGATCTCTCTCTATATCTTCCGCGTTACTCTCACTTTTCCTCCTCCCATTGTTTTTTTTAAAAAAAAAAACCTTTTCCGCGCCGGCCTATCTTTTTTAAAATGACTCTCTGGGGTAAAAAAAATTATATTTTTTTCCCTTTCTCTTTCTTCCTTTCCCTATCTATCTCTCTCCTCTCCCCCGATTTCCCCTTTTCGGGTTCTCCGACGTCCTCTCAAAGGGATTTTTTTTACTTCTTCTTACCCTCCCCTCAAGATGGCGACTCACAGATACGTGTCCTCTTAGTGTTTTATCGCGAGGCTTTTGTCCTCTCTCTCTCTCCTTTAAGAAAAAACGACGAGGTTTTACGGGTGTGTAAGGGAGGGGCTAGGAGACCGAAGAAAAAGATTTGTTCGGACTTTTTTGCTTTTTAGCGGAGAAATTATGCCGACTATGACGACGTGGAAGGTATTCTCGATCGTTTGTCATGCGCCTCGGTTAAGTTGCGTTGTCGTGGCGTGTTTTTAGAGGTTTCAGGATTTGATCGACATAGTTCTTTATACCGGGAGATCATTAGTCATCGGCCTGTGTGTTGATGTAAGATCAAATGTCTCGGAGGGTAACCACGACACGAAATAAGGCGAATGATTTATTGTTAGGTCGAAGCGAACTGTTTTTATTTTTTTACCCGACGGCGCGGAGGCGTGAGAGAGAGAGAGAGAGATAGAAGGCAAATCCGTTCGAGTTTAATCCCTGCGAACGGAGGTGTAATTAGCTCACAAGCAGCAATACCAACGTCTTATTTCATTGAAGATTACAATGGAGGACCCTTTTTTGTCGATTTATCTCTTTTTTTTTGCGTGTATTCAATTGGGCTCGCTATTTGCAAGGACGCGATGTATTAAGAAATAAATTACTATCTGTGCCGAATTAAAATGCCGTTATGAACTTCCAAGAATGATAATTGCTTTTTGGATGAAAAAATGAAACAAAATAAATGTCGCACATGCGCCGATGCAGGTTTCATTTTTCCATGCAAGATACGAGCCTGGATAAAGAGATTAATTTAAACACGTCAACTTTTGAAGCGCTCGCGAGAACACTTACTATTAATATAATTTCATAAGCTTTTTAGTTTTGATATCAGGGTGTCGTTTAATATTGTTCTGGCATTAGAATTAAATTTTTGAGGATTCCTGTAGTTCAAATACAATCGAACTATGAGGAATGAAAAATATTGTAAAGGGCCTTCGGCAAATGGGAGGATATTTTTGCAGATGAAGAAAAAATTTAGTCAGCTCGATAATAATACATCAGAGGAGTTGGACAGAAGTGATTTTAAGAGTAAAGGAATTTTGAGGCGTGGCACACAGGAAAAGTGAAGCTAAAAAAATGATAAATGTATTAACGAATTCTTCGAACGGTTTGAAGACAATAAGACTAACGAAGCTACGTAGAGAACATATACAGACAACCAGAGCAACAAGTATTTTGAAAGAAGAGTATAAATAGACAGGATCGAAGTCTCTATAGGACATTATAATTGACTCAATGACTTATTTGTCTCATTTTTTCATTCCAATTAACCACCATTCCGACAGGTAACGGTTCCTTGCATGGAACAATCGCACCCATGCGTTTAATTATTTCCCAGTCTGCTAACATGCTGCAATATTTTTTTCCATTTGCATCTTCAATTGAGAAATGGCAAACCACCGACCGATGCAACGTAATATATAGAGCGAGAAACCAATCTTTCCTCAATCTATATCCGGAATAGCTTCGCTGCATTGAATTACATCAATAGTAACTGCATGCATGACAACGCTTCATATTTTCCGAACGAAATTGATTCGTATCTCTTCTTCGGACGTGCATTTCATAACTGATTTAACGCGTGCATTGTTAATGGAACAATTCATTTAAAGTTTTCTAAAACATTCACTCCTATACGCGATTATTCTAATTGTCAAGAATGTGATGCGTAGTACAACATACCTTCCACGATTTAAATTCGAAAAATATGAATGTGGATATGTTTAAAAAATTTCGTTAACGGATTAAATAAGTAAGATAATAATAAAATAAATCGAGAAACAATAGACGCCGTAGGTGGGAAGGAATACCTGGATCAATTTTTACAAATGAATGCCGAATGTTATTCGGACCGAAATAACTCCGGGAAAAGTTTCGGGTTATCTATGAAATGAGGTTAAAAAAATCAAAGTGAAAAGAAAAGCAGTTATTCTTCAATATTTGATTTATAGAGATGACTATTAGATGATGAAGTGAACGATTTGAATATACGAGGGGTGTTCAAAGTTGACCTGGACTTTATTTATTATTAAATCGCAAAAGTAACCCAGCACAACAATAATACAGTCACTTTTTTATGTACTCTCTCTCTCCTTCAGAATATACTTGATCCAGCGTTCAAGTTTTTCTGTATTCCATTTTCAAAGGAATCTTTCCGTTGATGTCGACACAAGTTGATGACTGCATTTTTAACCTTGCCATTCGAACTGAATTTATTGCCTACTAAGTGCTCTTTCAGTGGCGTAAATAGATGAAAGTCACACGGTGACTATAAGAAGTCTGGGGAAGAACGTCCCACCTCAATTCAGCCAGTATATTCACAGCCAAGTTAGTCTTATGTAGTTGGGTGCTGTCGTGGAGAAAACAAATTCCTTTGGACAGAAGACCTGGTCGTTTCTTCCTTAGAGCTAGTTTAAAACTGTTTTTTTAGGAGCGCTGGTAATAAATAATCAGCATTAATTGTATGGCGTTGTTCCAGGAATCCACATGAATAATGCCTTGAGCATCCCAAAACAGTGGCCATCTCCGTGTTTGCTGATGCCATCGCTTTGAATTTGTGTTTCTCCACTCCATACTGGAACGGTTGTTTTCTGAAGTAGAGTGATGGACCCATGTCTCGTCCGTGGTTATGATACGATTTTAAAAATCAGCCTCTTCCCTCAGAAATCGTTTACTCAGAACCCCTGAAATTTGAACCGCATCGCCTTTTGTTCTGGTTACAACTGTTTGGGCACCCATCGAGCGCTGATTTCCCTGTATCTAAGACTGTAATTAAGTATAGTCTCAGCACTACCAATACTAATGTTAACTTGCGACGCTAATTCAAGCACTGACATTCGCGTGTCCCTCCGAACGAGCTCATCAACCTGCGTAATTGTCACCACATTGACTACAGTTGCTGGTCCTGCTTTGTGTTCTTGTTCTCCATGCATTTGCGACCCTCTTTGAATGATTGATTTGTACCATCCAAACATAGAAAACCGAGACAGACAGGACTCCCCATACTGTACCCGAAGTCAGCGATGAATTTCAGTCCCTTTTAGACCTTCCTTACAGAGAAATTTAACAATAATTCGTTGTTCCACTGAAGTAGAAACACGTTCAGATGTCATCTTCGTTAGATCTGACTTGGATTGTTATGGCAAAAAAACATAATTTTTTGTATTGCCAACTTTATAATGATAATGTACACACCTCATCAGCTCATTGTATTATATATAAGATTTTAATAAAAAATAAAGTCCAGGTCAAATTTGAACATCCCTCGTAGATAGCCGAATATACATATTAAACCATGGCCCTACCGAAACGTTAGAAAAGTCATTTATGACCACTTTTTAAAAACGTTTAAATACTCGAAAATCAATTAACTCCGGATGCTTAAAACGCAGGCTTAACGAACGATAGATCTCGATAAACCTTTCCAATAAACCGGTCACATAGACTTTAATCGATTCTGGTTTTCGCTGCGCTTACTGGCCCCATCCTTTTTATAAAACCAATGGCGATAAATAAACCGTCGAACCGGCAGGTATTTCTACTTTATCGCTAACTATAAATACGCCATCGAGATTTCGACGCGATGAATCACCATCGCCCGATGGTCGCTTTTAAATTATATACACATATAAAGGGACACGAGTCGCAATCAAATCGGCGATGCGAATCAAATTGACTCTTATCCTCATTACGTATCGCTGCACACGCCCTAAGGGAAAGAGTACGACGACCTTGATGTTCCTCCGAAGCTTCCGTTAAAAAAAAAAAATAGAGAAAAAAAGCGGTCTGCGTAGTCGCAGAGAAAATTTTTTACGCCCTTTTTGAAAATACCTAAGTTCGTATACAATCCGACTCAACGCTGACATACGTGTATACGTAAACGAATATTCTTATATATATTTATATGAAATACTACATACCCACACACCGATACATGCTGACATGTGCGCTTAAACGGAAACACAAGCAAAATCAAACGAATAACCGTACGAATAACAGCGCACCCCATAAAAACATATGCAAACACATACAGACACGTTGAGCACTCCTTTAAAGTACAAAGAGGACATCCATAAACGTGAGCGGACACAGGATCACATTTACTCACACACTCCATATCCGCGTATTTAATTAGTCGCAGAACGGACCGCAAGAGAAAATCTCATTTCCCACGGGAAGCGAACATGACGTAGGTTAAGATTATGGTGTACTCACGTCAGGAGGATTTGAATCTCTCTCTCTCTCTCCTTCCCTTGTAGACTAATGGTGGACCCCATTCCTTCCTTATCTGCCAACTGAGTCTCTCTCTCTCTCTCTCCAACCCTCTATGTCCCCTTCCTACCTTCTTCCTTTCAGCCACTGGGTACAGCATTCGTCTCGCCCTCTAAGCTGATGGTTCCCGAGGCGCAATTAATCACCCTCAGTGCTTGCGTTTGTCACTCCAGAGAGAGAGAGAGAGAGAGAAAGAGACTCCGAGTTGAGAACGGTGGCTGGGTGGTCCATTGTGGGTGCGTGTAGGCCCATCTCCGTCCCTCCCCTACTCTCTCCCACCCTCTCCTTCCTCCCTCCCTCCCACCATCTCCATTTTTTTATCCCCCACCCTCCCTCCTTCTCCTCCTACTTCACGTAGACCGTTTTCGCGTACGTTCCGCAACCAGTCTCTGAAAGACGCGGGTGCGCGCGTTTGCACCAGCGCGGATGATGGGGCTCAGATTGGATCGGGATTGACCGGGAACGAATTAGCGGCGTGCGTTTGTCGGCATGAAGAAGCGAGGGGGAAGATGGGGGGGGGGGGGAAGTCGTAATGACGATATCTTTGCCGAGGTTCCCTTCGGATGATTAAAATAGTTTAGGTAGGAGAGGGAGAAAGATAGAGAGAGAGAGAGAAAAGTTTGTTTTGAATTCCTACGAACGAATGTTTTTACAAACGATTTGAACGTGGAACTAATAGATTTAATGCGTGCTAAGATTGTTTGTGTACTAGGAACGAATGGGCTTAATGCTCTAAGTTTTTATTCTGAAGAAGGATAGAGAAAGAAAGACTGCGAATGAATTGATGTGATAAACTCGTTGCGGGCATTAAGCTGAGGTGTCTACGTAATTACACCCTTCCTGCGTAAATGTGTGTAATAAATGGATAGAGTTGTGTGTGATCATAACTTTATTACGCATGTACCAAATATCGGTGAGATGAATTAAACGTCTATTTATATTATGGTGACTTCAAGGAATTTAATACTGCATTTCATTATCGGTGTAACAAAAGCGAAAAAAGTCTGTATTTACCTATATAGATGAATGAAGGAAGAAAATCTTGATTGATTGAAAATTTGAAAATTACGTGTAAACTTAGGGGAAAATAATTATTGAATTAAGCACCCCCCCCCCCCCCCCCCCCCAATTTTTATATTATATACCTATGCTAAGTTTCGTGAGGATATATTCAAGGTGTGGATTTGTAGAGCGGACAAACAAAATCTGAATATATATATATATAAGACTGCAACTAGTAGTTGAGAGGGATAGGAGGGAGCCAGTGGACACTTACTTGGTATTGTGGACGTCCATGGCGATGGAGGAAGACTTTTTCTTGGAGCTTTCGGGTATCTGCCCTTCTTCGGAACAAGAGTAGGTATATATATATAGGGCAATTCCATTCCTAATCACCTAGACCTGGTTGCTCGACCCTCTCCAATTTCGTTTAAAATCGGCTCAATTGAAGCTAACGGCAGTACTAGTGACGTCCTAAAATATTTTTGCGATATATAAAATATTTCGGCATATACGGAAGCTCCCGTTTTCGATATTTTCGTAAATATGCTGTTTGCAGGGCTCCATAAAACACGCTGTATGTACCTATATAGATATATATGTGTGTGTATAGAAAGATAGATTGATGAATGTACTTAGTATAGTACTCTTTTGAGTGTATACTGACAGAAATACTTCGATAATACGAACACTTAACGATTTATCATTTTCCAATCACCTTCAAGAGCACGTCCTTAACGACAAAAAATCCCGGGCCATAGCGAGAAAAATGAATAAATATATGCGTAATCTATAGGTTACATTCGTCCATTAGTCGACTGCGCGAATTACAAGTCCGGAGATATGCGATAAAAACGCTCGAAAACGAATCGCAGCGCTTGCGAAAGGGAATTTTTTCGCTTGATGATTTATGGCACTCACAATCCAAACAATTCTCGAGGAGATCATCCCTCGAGCACTGCGGAACGCCACGCCAAAAAAGGGCAAGAGCGCTCGGGGGAGAAATTTCGACAACACACTCCAAAGATAAAGAGAGAGAGTCAAATTTACGGCGTCGAAAGCCCACGCAGAGTTGGAGATCTCGTGTTTGGCAAACGATGATACAAGCCGAACCAAGTTTTAGCATAAACGATGCAGCCCCGGGCCGGAATGGAACTCACGACCACGCGCACTCGAAGCGATCACGAAAAAACACACAAAAATTCGTTTCCGACCAGGAGAAATAATGAGAGAAATATACATAGAGAGAGATAAGAAGCTGTCGAAAAAGCATTTTTTATTAAAAAAGAGAAACGTTCCGAAGCGTGCGTTTCTTCTCCGTCGGGAGATTTATTCCGACCAAATGAGACAGAAACGTAATCAAAGGGAAATTTCTCCTCGCAAGAGTTGAAATCACGCTTATTATAGAGGGGTGAAAGAAATTAAGAGGGCGAAGGAAAAGGCGATGAATCGAAAGGCAAAACGAAAACAAAGAATGTAAACGCACGTAGAAGGTGTTGCGCGTTTAATCACGAACTATTCGGAAGTTGCTACCTAAGTCTAATTGCAGGCTTCCCTAAGTAATTCCCTCCTATTTTCTCTTCAATTACGAAATCAGACAATTTTACTCTGATGGATTGCCTCCCCCTCTATTTCTCGCGCACACATTCTCTCTCTCTCTCTCTCACTCTTGAGTTTTGTCGAATTATACGTAATAGCTGCTGAGGAGAGAGGCGAGGGCGTGATTGGTCCAACAAATTGGAGAGTTGATGGACCCCTCTCTCTCTCTCGCTCAAATTAACCCCGCTAGGTCGTGCAATACCCTAGCTCTTTTTTAAAATTCAGGTAGCCGGTTTGAGTAAGCGAAATTATATATCGTTTGAGAGGTTTTTTGTGAAACGAAAACTTCGTTTTCAACAGAGAAATGTTGCGTGCGTGCGTATGTGGGGTTCCTTGGTCCAACAATAATTTTCGAAAACCCAGAGTTCAATGACGTGGATCCGAAAAGATGCTAACAATCACGATTTGAAAAAAAAGGCTTAGGCACTTTCGTGAATTATTTAATTATTAACTTCAAAAATCCATTTCGTATTAACCGGAGTTGGGAAGAGGAAAAAAATTCTTTGCTGTGGCGCGGTCGGAGAGAATGAATAACAACAGTTTTTTTCTTTTTGGGCAGAGTTCACGTATCAGTATCACGCCAGGCAGAATTGGTAACGCCTTTTTTACGCAATTAACTGTTGTATATCAAATTCCATTTACGGCGAAGGAGGTTTTTTTTAAAAATGAAATTACCATCATATTGAGCTAAACTGAGGGTCAAGAAAAAAATGCATCCTTTAAGTTCAATGTAAGAATTACATAAAAGAAATTAATTTGACGAATTACTTACCCTGGGGTGCATCCAAGAGTGGTTGGCAGGAGGCGCGTCGCATCAACCCTGTGTGTGTGTTCCATACCAATTGCCTGGTTCCTTAATATGCTCGCCCACCTTTCTCGGAAGTTGGGATTTCATTATCATTCTATTCTGGCATTCATTGCTTATTTTATTGCGATGAAAACATACGACGGTATAATAACTTCGCCTCGTTAAACCCTGAAATTAGAAACTTTTATAAATATTCTCGTCCTAATAAAAATGTGACGTATGACTAGAATGACTCAATTAGATGCAAGAGGAAAAAATTTTATTGCAGTAAAATCCCAGATTAAAAAAATGTAATAATAGAATAATTTAAGAACTTGGAACATAGCGTATGTATTAGCATTTTAGTTATATATATATGTGTGTGTGTGTATGTATATATCATTGGCGTAGCCAGGGGGGGGGGGGGGGGGGTCCGTGGGGTCCGGACCCCCCCCCCCCTCTTAGATATTTAAAACCCACTCTACAAATATAGTAATAAGAAAGAAAGTAATATTTCAACTCGTACATGTAAGATATGTGCTATTAAATTATAAAAAAAGGAGCCTATTACAAAACCAAAATTAACTTACTCGCCTTTTATCAATGTTAAAATGAAATAATATATATTACATATTCCTGTGAACTTGTGTACTGACTTTATATCAAAGTAAAATGTCATTATATTCGGAACTTTAAATATCAAAAGATTATCCAATATATATTTTTTTGGGGGAAGGGGGGCTCAAAAACTTGGACCCCCCACCGCCTTAAGTAATTTCTGGCTACGTCCCTGGTATATATGTATATTCTCGAAAATACTCTTTGCGTTGGCTTATAAAAATACCTCACTCAACCGGTAAGAAATCACGCTAAACGCTACATAATCATCGATTCTACGTCGGATTTACTGCATGGTATCACGATGCCGCAAAACAAGAGTTTTAAACAAAACATGAAAAAATCACACCAGATACGCCCTTGTCGAGCTAAGGCGATAAGATGCATCGTTGAGACAGAACAGGAGCCTAAAAGACTGCATGTTAGCAGCTGCTGAGAACTAAGGGGCGATAAGGAAAAAAAGTGAAGACAGCGGATGGGGATATGCGTCTGTGCAGGAAGAAAAATGGGATAGCCGCAGAATCCTAGGTATTCTCAGACCCTCCTTGACCCATAGTTCAAGGTTTCTAAGGGTGCTCCAGAGAAAAATAGAAGAGGTGCGAGAAATTAAACGCACGAAATATCTCTTTATAGCTTGAAACGTTGGAGTAATTTCCTAATCGGGAATGATCTTCTATATGAGGGATTTTCAATGCGGAGACATTCATAACCTCAAAATGTTGCAAGTTAGATTCATTTGATGCGTAAGAACGATATATGCTGAAGGAGATAAGAGTGTAAATTTCAACTGGAGTTGGAATTTGCTGGAAAAAACTATATTACTACTATATCGGACAAACTCAACGGCAATGAATGGTAAATTGTTCCACCAAACAAGCCCAGGCGTATGAAACTGCGTTAGTCTATTACAGGGGTCGGCAACCTTTTTGACAAGAAGAGCCATTTTTCCCATATTTTTATAGAATCCAACATAAGACGAGCCGAAGAGCATGTATAATGTACAAATTCGTGTTAAATACAAATGTAACTTCACGCCATATTTAATGACATCTATTTATTTAAAAGTTGCACACACATACCCATACAATGACGTTTTGGAGATAATTCGTAAAAAGAACTTGAGAAACAAAAGAATATTTTACATGTTATTATTCAATGAAAATATAAATAAGTATTCAAATGAAGCAAATAAAGAGATTCTTTCAGAAAATGAATCTAGGACTATAGATGAAAATGAGAAAGTTGAAAATGAAAGTTTTACTCAACAGCCCACACTAGATCCTTCTATTGCAAACAATTATATTATTATCAATTGAGACCTTCATTTTCGCCTGGTAAGCTTTACGCGGGAGAGTGGGCGTCGTGAGCCGCAGGTCATTCCTCAAAGAGCCGCATGCGGCTCACGAGCCGCGGGTTGCCGACCCCTGGTCTAGTAGAAGCGATTTTAATGATATTTTCCATGTGGAGTCCTCACAAAAAATCCAGATATTAAATGTTATATTTACGACTGGAATCTATAAACTAAAATAAGCATTTTTAGTTTAGTTTTTAAAGATTTTGTTATTTAACAGTTACCATAGCTTGAAATACCAAAAATATATTTAATTTTTACAACTCATTTACATACTCCATGCAAGTCCCATTTTCATCGCCTGTTTACAATTCATAAAAATTGCCCCCAAAGCTAGAAAAATATTCAGTAAGGACTGAGCGTTGAAAACTTTCAGAAAAAATATCAATTTATGTGGTTGTTATAAAAATACCACGAGTAGTATACATTTCATTTATCCCATCTCAGACTTTTACTACCTAGACGAGACATAAATCTTAATCTATAAAAGTAAATTATCGGAAATGAGGCATGAAGGACGCTCTTCCGTTAAAAAAAAACATTTTTTTCTCGAAAATTATCGCGTGGATAACTACCGCAACTGTCCCTCCGGTTAACGCATCAAATGAGGACTCAAAAATATCTCATACATGTCAAGAAAACAACCCTAATAAAAACACGGAACGATTATATTAACACACGGAAACGGAAATTCCGAACGATCCGGCTAAAATTTTC
Organism: Uropetala carovei; assembly: GCA_036926305.1. NCBI lineage: Eukaryota > Metazoa > Arthropoda > Insecta > Odonata > Petaluridae > Uropetala > Uropetala carovei. The sequence goes on from JAXCHB010000164.1 coordinate 2,492,224, forward strand.
CAGAAAATTCGTCTGGCAGTAACAGAAAAGAAAAGGAGACCGTTTCCCCCCCCCCCCCCCAGGGATATCAAATTCGACACTAAAAACTTCCCCCCCCCCCTCTCTCTCTCTCTATCCGTCCCCATCTCCCCTATTCCTTCTGTCTCATCGTCCGTTTTCGCTCATTACTTCATCTTCCCAAAAGCCTTCTCGCGGATGGAGTACGAAGCCATTTTCCCTTGCTTCGAAAGACGACAAAAAAAAACAACACTCGAAATAACATCGGAAATTTTAACCTCACGATCCTTCCCGTACCCAGAAACGTTTCGAAAGCATAGCATTTATTTCATCTCCCCTATAAACTTCCTCACAGAGCAACAAAAGACATGCGATGGTCAAGAGAAGAGGAAAAAAAGGCGCGGTAAGTGGAAAGCACGAGAGGGTGCAGGGGATCCGGCGGAAGGCATGTTTAAAAAGAAAGGTAGCGAAACCGAAAGTACGGGACGGACGAAAACGGGGTCCACTTTCGTGCGGAAAACAGAAAAGAAAAGAAAAGAAACACGACACGGAACGCAAAGCCGCGCCACGGAACCCGGCGCCGCGCAAGAATTATGCCCAAAAATAAAACATAAATATATATAAAATCCCCTCGAGGGATTCCCCGTCTCCACCCATCCTACGCTTCACTCGTCTGCCCCATCCTGAAACGCCTCCGAACTCAAAAGGGTCCACCCAATCAGCTCGTGGGTCTGTCTTCATCTGCATTCGCCCATTTTGGGGTTATTACGGCTCAATCAGCCTCTCTACTAACCCTCGGAGGATGGGTGAGGCGGTAAGGAGGTAAAAAAAAAAAATAGAGAGAGGAATGGTTCTTCTATTTATTTATTTTTTTGCTCCAGGGTTCTTTCCAGAGAGTGAAGAACGTAAGGACGTGCCTTTGGGGAGAAGCGAGAAGGAAAAGGAACGATGATAAGACGTGGAATGAGAGTTAGGGAGGGAGGGAGAGAGAGGGAGAGAGGGAGAGAGAGAAAGAGAGGGAGTTAGAGAGGTATAGTGAAGTCCGCGCCCGTTGAAAAGTCACGCGATGAAACGTTCATCTCCTCCTATTCCCTTTGATGGCGCCGAAAAATCGTGATCATTTCATTTTTACGGGAGCAATGGCATCCATGTATACGTACTTATGCGTTTTTGGGAGACTGAGGAGGGAAAAAAAATGTGGTGAATTATACGCTTTCTAGATTGGAGGAAGAGATGGAAGTAAAGAGGAAGGAAGACGCCATAATAGGGGCGAATGAGGAGGAGGAGACGTGTCTCTTCTCCTTTCGAATTTTCGGAGGGCGAAGGAGAGGAGAGCGAATATCTTCGAGCTTTTTTTCCCTCGTTTTTTCTGTCGTTTCCTTCATAAATAATGGGCGTTTTTGCAATTTTTTCTCCGCCCTAGAATATTTCGGCCGTTCGGTAAATGAGAGGGATAAAGTAATAGTCGGATCGAAGTCGATTGTGTGCGCGAAAATCGTTTCGTTTCGAGTAATAAGAGCGTTGACACGGATATTCGTTTCGAGGCGGGTGTTGTGTTTTCTTTTGGTAAGCGGACGAAGGTTGGAAAAAAAAAATCTTCGCTCCGAAGAGATGGAGAAAGACGATCGAAAATTGAGTGCCCTTTTATTTCTTTCTTCTCTTGTCCTTTTCGAGGAAACTTATGTATTATTCGGTAATAAGGTCATGTTTTTGGAGAATAGCATTTGCAAGTTTAGAGGCATAGGGTGTTTAGGGTGATTTAAGAACCAAACTTCGTAGTAGTAGTATTTTTATAATTCAAAAGACGAAGAAACTTTTGTTAATTTATTTTATATTTGCTGGTGTGCATATATTCTTATGTTGTAAATAATAATATAAATAACTATCTGGGTCGTATAAGTCCATATATTTATTCAGTGTTACAATTAAATAATTTTATTTTTACTGAAGATAAAAATTAATGGTAAGATTATTGTGCAGTGTAAATATTTAAGCTCTACTCCCAAACTCTTGTGTTTATTTTTCCGAGAAAATTTTTGGTTACCATATTATAATGCCTGCAAGAATAGAATAATTGATTACATACGCTTGTATAATTTAAAACAGTGACATTAACGTATACGACCTCATTTAAAATTGCTTAAAGTGTCAATAAATTGGTACGTAAATCTATCCTCTTATGCATTTCAATGGGCCATTCAGCATTTTCGTCTAGTTCAGCTAAGAAAATAGTTCGCAGTTACATTTAATTTATAGTTTTTAATGCGGTGGCTACTTCGGAGGAAATAAGGTTAAACAATTAATGAAAATTTAATCTTCGGTTTCAATATTTTCATTTCGTAAAAACAGTAAAAAATTCAATGAAAAATTTTACGTGGGCAGAATAGTCTCTCCAGGGTTCATATAGTTTTTAGCTGGCGTACGTATGTTTACTTATAATCTGATGAAAAGAACGAAAATATTATGATCAGTTGCCCATCAAAAGAGAATCAGTCACGTTATAGTAAAAAAATTGGCTTCGGACGATAATAGTGGATAGCAAGTCCAGCGGCATTATAGATGGCTCTCACGCTTAGGTCCAGTATTTCAAATATCTTAAGGGTAACGGTAACAAGGACTCCCGAAAGACATTCCTCGAAAGTTTCGTATTTATCCTGACAAGATTTCACAATGTGCCTATGGCAAAAGCAGAAATTCGAATTCTGAAAGGGTTATAGACCCAGGAAAATATCAAAACGTCATGTTTTTCTCTTTGCTGTAATTATTTAATATTGGTTTATTCAAATCACCCTAATCACGCAAACAAAGCCGCACACTAATTCTTCCAGTAGTTATACCAAAAATGTCGAATGTGTCTCCGGGCGTCTAAGGCATGAGAAAGGAACCCCCCTTTTCTAATGGAATAGAAAAACCGTCACGCTATCCGATATAAAGCCCGCGGTCGGGAAAGGCTACAAAATTACACGCAGATCAGAGTCTCGTAGAGTATACGGGCGCGGGGTCGCGCGTGCACACACAAAGAATTGCTGGAATGAGGGGAACTTGATAACGAGGGACGAATACTTAAACACGCCACATTTCCTTCACATTAGGTTGCAATAACAACGTGTTTTAATGCGATCAAGATTCATTCCCCGATACATTAAATAATGGATTTGGTAATATGCCACGCGGTATGAGATAAAAAAATTAATTACACTGGCAGCTTATTATTTCCTTACTATTTCCCAGAGATTAGAACTCGCGTATAAATCAGGATCCAAACGTTACGGATGACGATTCAAAGAAAGAAAAAAACAAAATTCATCATTCACGAGGTGATTTATTACGAATTATAATCAATAATTAAACCGATGACGTAAATATGCTCGAATGTTATAATCATGTTCGAGATTGTAGTCACCTTCGGCATTATCGCGATAAGGTTTCTTTTCTCCCTGATATATTAATCTATCCTCTTAAGTTAATGCCGTGAATATTTTTTATGTCCTTGTCTCACCTAACTTCGAGTCTCTCATAAGGTGTCTCCCTTTATGGAATTTCTTCGATTATCTCCAGACTACCAGCGTTAATCATTTCTTCGTGAAATGTGATCTGTCCATTGCCTTTCCTTAAAAAAAAAAAAAAACCTTATCTTTTTCGTCTATATCACGCATTCCCGTTTGCCTCCGTCCTCGGCCGTTCCTTTCGCGGCTCTCTCTCTCTCTCCGGGCAAGTAATCCGTAGCGCGCGTCTCTTTCCTCTTCATTCTTCTCTCCGCTTTCGATTCCTCCCAATAACTCAGGCTCAATCCCTCCTTACCCTTCCCCTGGCCATTCACGCTTCAGTCCACGCGCCTGGTACGACGCCACGGACTTTGACCGCCTATAATTCCTCACGTGTGGGAGAGACACACCGCACGGGTGAGAGGGAGAACGGGGGACACAATGACGGAAGACCTGAGGTTATTGGACGTGGCGGCGGCGCGGAGGAAAAGAGTGAAGGGATATTAATGCGCCTGTGCGGGAACGGTTTATCGCTTACGTGCTACAACGTTTGCCGGTCAAACGCTCGTGAGAAAAAATCGTAACTCTCTAAGGACGGAAACAAAAGTTGTGGAAGGACGCCGGAGTGCTTTTCTGAGGACCCCGTGCTGGGATGATGATTCTTCTCTTTCAATTACGCGTTATTTTCAAACCTCAATTTGAAAACTAATTTATAATTTAATTTCATAATATGAATTTGTAATATAATATAATTCCTCTTTTACTGAACTGTTTTTTTATTAAAACTCTTGAAAGCGGTATTAAAAAGGGCGAACGCGTGATTTCTTTCATTTAAGGGCACGTTATTAGGGATGCCTTTTCCTTTCCTGCATTAAAAACTGGGTTAAATTATTGTTTAATGTCGCGAAAAGACAAATAAATTTGCATAAACAAGAAGTAATTAAGAAACATAAATTATTGAATGATGCATGTGATGCTCGATGGATGGAAAATGTAAATTAGCTGAGCGTAACTGTAATTCGCTCAACTGATTAAAACCGTGGATCATTCGATTAAATAATCACAAGATATCCTTGAACCGTAATGTCTCCTATCATACGTATTTTATATGATCATTAGTTCGTTTTCTGATTCCACTAAAAGTGTTATTACCGTGTGACCATTATCTTTAGTAATTATTCCATAATAATTTATGCCTATGTTCGTGTACGATAATTTATTCAGCTCGAATCTCGTTAAAATTTTATTCATTTATACCGCCGTATTTGCATTATAATGCTATGCAAACAACGGTATTACTGTAATACGAGAAATTTTAGTGCTCTAAGTCATCACGTAAAATATTTTCAAATGTTTATTTTCTATTAAAGTTGAAAAGGATACATTTTGATACTGAATCCAAAGAGGGATAAGAATATAAATTTTTTTTCCTGAACAACGTTTGAAGCCATCATCATCTTTTGGTGCGAATTATACCCTTAGAATGAGGCAAAAAACTGATTATGCTTTTCGAATTGTTTTCAGGTGTCAAGCAATTTATTCGAATTAGCATAAAATTATATTGAAAGGGGTTTTCTCCTCGTCAGAGCGGTCAGATGATTTTTTTTACACCGAGCTACTTGCTTTCTAAGAAAAGTTTGTCTGTGTATACTTACGGCCATTTCGTTTCATTAAGAAACCCAAAACACGAAATTTAATTTTAAAATTAAAGCCATTCTCTCCAAACATGATTTTTTTGTCGACGTGTGTTGTGGGGTGACCGTAATTTTTGTTTTTTTTTGCCATGTGACATATTTTTCCATTTCATTAATTTGAGGGAATTAATTTTTCTTCTGGTAAACTTACTGCTGCTTTTCTTGTTCCAGCATTCAGCCTTATCTCTTAAGTAACGCTCTATTTTAGCCTATCTGCCAAGTGGCGGTACGAATTCCATCTGAAAATCACTTTCGTTCTCGTGAAAACTCGACATTTTTTTTGCGTCATGCAAAGACATCAGTAAAACGCTGGTGAACGTATATCAGTAGCATAATATAAAGTAAAATGTTTGAAAGAGGAAAAACTTGACGGGCGCGGTCTAGCAAATAAAGCCAAACAACTTGTTCTATTACGCTGTCAGCTTCGGTGTTCGTGCAAGTTTATGAAAAAACAACCCATGTACCGCTTATGAGTAACCGATGAAACAATATTATGTAATATTTCTTGCGTTCCACCCACAATGCAGTTAAAAATGAAACTTTCCGAACTTTCACTAACACTAATTAAACGCATCAATTCACAAATTTGTCAAAGTCCCTCTGACGAAAAAAAGTTCGAGCATACTATTTTGATTTTTCACCTCCGAAGTAATATATATGTTAATACGACTTTTAAGTAAACTTTGTCAGAGTCAAGCTAATCACGAGGAAGGCCTAATGATGAATCTGAAATCGCCTGGAAGAATAATATAATTAGTTATGTAAATGCGCCATTTTTAGCCTTGAATGTCCATCGACATATTTAATATATAAATAAAAGAACAGTAATCATAGGCACGAAATAAATACCATAAAGGTTAAAAAGCATCGAACGGAAGTACGTAAAAACATTACAGCAAGGAATTCATTTGTTCGGAAATATTCCAATTAAAAGTGATTAACCGCCGTGGATAATGATGACAAATAAGCCTTCAACGTGGAAACACGTTAAAACAAAAAAAAAACACCCACGAATGAATTTCCTTGCCGAGACGCCGCCGCCGAAAACCGCGCGGAATCGAACAAAAAGAATAAAACAAGAGAAGTAAAAAAAAGCGCTATTCCCCGCAATGGATGGTGGCGGAAGCGAGACCAATCACGTTTCCGGTCCCCTAAGGAGAAGCCTTTTTTTCTTTTTTATATATATTTCAGACAAATCGTGCCTCGCGTAAAATGGGTGCACGACACTTTGCCGCCGCCGGTCAATTGCTATTATAGGAATATAAATTCGTTCCTAGCGTTCACGCATCGCCCCGTTTTCGGCGGCCCTACGGGACGTGCACCTGGATGGGTGTTACTAGGAGGAGGAGGGGAGGGAGAGAGAGAGAGGAAGGAGGGGAGGGAGAAGGAAGAGAGTGGATGATTGAGAGAGGGGGAAAGAAAGGTGTAAGAGGAGAGGAGAGAGAGAGAAGGGGGAAAGGAGGAGGAGGAGGAGGGAGCAGAAGTGTAAAACAAAACAGTACGAGAGAGCGAAATAAGGGGTGAAGAGAGAGAGGGAGGGAAAAGAGAAACGAGAGAAGAAAATGGAGATTGGAATATGAGGAAGATAAGAGAGCAAGCAGAGGATGATAAAGATGAGTGGGAATGCGAAAGAAAGTAAGCGAATGCGGAGAATTAAACCTTCCTGTATCGAGGTACGGTCTATGCGATGCCACTTAAGTTATAGCGTCAAATTATTCCACTGCTTTACTCTCCGCTGGTTTAAATTTCACAAATGAATAAAGTAAATATTAAGTTTTTTAAATTTTAAATTCATCTTAAACCTCATTACATTAATGGACTCACAAAATCCGATTGTAGATATCACTAGAGAATAAACCGCACCTCAGTTGCGACGTGTTCATAATTTCTTCACTCTTTCTTTAAGACTGAAACATGAGCACACAATTACTTTTCGGTCCAACCGTCTCCTTTCTAGACAAGTTGCTTCCAGCTATTTAAAAGCTTTTTTATTCCACGAGGGAAGAAAGTTTTAGGATAACATAAGAGAGTAACCAATAGTGCTAATGCACTTCTGGCAGCAACAAAAGAAATCGAATAAACATTCGATGTTCAACAAAGGTGTTATATGATGGAGGGGTAGTTTTGAAAATTGACTGACAGAAACTACATTAGTGACTTTCTTTATATATATATATATATATATATATATATATATATATATATATATATAAGGGTAGCAACAAGGTGTTGGAGGAAGCCCAGTGGACACTTACCTAGAATGAAGAGCCGCTGGGGGTGCTGAGGACACACGAAAAACACAAAAGAACAAAAACTACACAAAAATGGAGCTTTCGGGCTGATGAGTATATGTTTCTCCGTCGCTGAAGAAGGGCATCAGCCCGAAAGCTCCATTTTTGTGTAGTTTTTGTTCTTTTGTGTTTTTCGTGTGTCCTCAGCACCCCCAGCGGCTCTTCATTCTAGGTAAGTGTCCACTGGGCTTCCTCCAACACCTTGTTGCTACCCTTATTATTACCTTTCCTTTTCCTTAAGTATTTATATATATATAATAAGTTGTGTCTCTCTTGTGCTGACAAAGGGATCATCCCGAAAGCTCTAACCTCCACAAATGTCTCTCTCCAACACCCCAGCGGCTCTTCTTCCGGTAAGTGTTCTCTGGGTTTCCTTCAACACCTAGTTGCCCCATATATATATATATAGAGAGAGAGAGAGAAAACTGCGGGTATCACGTGTTAATATGAATATGCAGTCATGAGGGTATATGTACTTAATGGATTCAAAATGTCCGCGAAAAATGTAAATTTACCTCATTTACTGGCTCAGCCTCCGCAGTTGAGCTGGAAAGAAGTCGACAAAGGAAGAGAGAGAAGAGGTATATAATGGAAAATATAGCGGAGAGAGAGAGAGATAAGAGTGAGATCTAGGAAAAGGTGGAAAGGACGTGAGGCAGAGTATGGAAGGAGGGGAGGAAGACAAAAAAGGAGTGACGGAAAGAGAATGAGAGGGTTTCTTTTTTTTTTACAGGGGCCGTGCGCTGACTTGAATGATGGCTTGTCCTGTTGGACTGACAGTGCGCTTGGCACGCCGATGGTCAGAAAGTGTACGGAAATTGAGGGAGGGAAGTGGTGGAGGTGGGATGGGAGGGGGAGGAGGGGGAGAAGGGGGGAGGAGGGGGAGAAGGGGGGAGGAGGGGGGGGAGGGTGCGCGTGTTGAGGGAGGTTTATGTGGTGATGGTTGTTCGTAGGTGGGGATGGGCAGGGAAAAGGTGGAGATGCCCATGGGAATAGGTGTGTGCGCGCGTGTGTGTGTAAGGTTAATTGAGGGCTATGGCTAGGTCACGTCCGAAGGGGGGGTAGTATGTTGGTGTGAGAAGATTCGGCATTCGGGTGTGAAGAGCTTCATCATGGAGGACGTCGGCGGAGAATTTGTTTACGTGAGCTAGAAAAAAATCGCCCTTCCCGATAGATCGGTGCGATTGACTTAGAGATGATCGATGGTTTATTTCCCCGAGCAAGAAAATCGTGTTGGCATGTTGTCGTTAAAACGTGAGATCATTTGCGGTTCGATTATCGTCTTTTTTTTTATTGTAATATTTACCGCTCACCTGGCGGCGTTGACGTAATTTTCGCGCTAAACTCCCCACTAAGATTATTCTCCTAGGAGTATTTTTGCCGCTAGAGCCGGATTCGTTCCACTAAGCGAATGCTCAAGCGAGAATTCTATTTCTACTAAAAAATAAGAGATGTTGTGACGCACTTGGGCGAGATCTTTTCCCCCTAAATCGTCGATCGATACCTTTTCAGGTTTTCTCTCAACGCTTGCACGTAAGCGTGTAAGCAGCATCAACCACAGGGCGACGCCAAAGCATTTATATCAATTCCTATATATCTAAATAAAAACATAAGCATGTAGTTAAAACCAAAATTGAAGTAATGGGTGATCAAGGAAGCGGCGAAGTGGCATAACAGGCGAGTTTCGACTAGATATTTTGTTTTAAATAAAAAATATTTCACAAAAAGTTGTTGGCCTATAGTGGTTTCTGTAATTATCATTATGATTTGGAACACAGTAGAAGTAATTATTATTTTAATTATGTATGTCAGGCGCGGTTTCTTTCGGTCCTGCCTCTGTAGTCAAAATTTCTTGATGCGGCAGAGTGCATGATGAGTGATCAATTTACCCTGAGAATACGGTTGCAAGTCCAGAATCTTCCTTTTTGTCATAAGATAAGCCGTAATTTCAACGCGAAGATACAATTTGAAATCCTATTATGTTACAACGTAATTGGCCACTTAAAATTATAACGCTATAAAATATCCAGAAATTTACGGTACATTTTAATTAACAGATCATCTTTTAATATTTTTAATAGTGATGAAAACCGAGCTTTGGCTTTCATGGAGAGTGAAGGGTACGTTTACCTCTAAAACTTTCTCAAGTTCCAATCCTTGTAATTAGTGGTTACAAAAATTCCTACGTGAAGACAACCCATAATATAGTAGGGTCGTCGGAAAGATGTCGTTATCTGTACCGTACGCCGTGTGAAACAAGACGGAATTATTTACAACGTGTGTTAACTTGTACAAGAAAGGCTGTTAGAAATGTGGTAACGATGAGAGCCTTAAGCAAAGAGTGAAGGATGGCTCATTAAAATGAGGAAGTGCGCGGACGGAAAGGTAAGGACGATAAGGACCTTTTTTCTTTGAGAAGACGCTTTAAAAATGAACGGAATTTTTCGAAGGGACATGGTCACGAACGGGCAGGACATCAGAGCGGAATTTGTCACTGCGTCTGAGGATCGGGTTGTTCCATCTTAAGGACAGAATTGCCACAACGAAGCGAGATAGGAAATCGAGGACACAACAGAAACTGACGGCGATGACAAGATATTACTTGAATTTTTCAATAAGCGGTCTATCCATGCTTGAAATGAGAGAGGAATCACGTCTTTATGATTAAGTTTCGGTCAATTAATTTTGAGGGAGATGCATTCTACACGCATTCAATTAAACCTTACTCTAAACATAGGTAATTTTCGTCCGTATTAAGAAGTACTTGCTGCCTGAGAGGATCGAATGACATGCTTTAAAATTTGGTCCCTTGGATAAATTATCGTCATTTTCATTGCTAGCTTTTTTATTCAATTCCTGCTGATAATTCCAATAATTTGTCATTTTCAACTACATTTTTCGAATTTGATCTTTATTTTTAATTTCTTCGTTGTTTGGAGGAATTCAGACATGGAAAAATCCATAAACTATAATCCGATGCCGCAATAAATTTGATATACACTAAATATTGGAGGGGAAATAATTTTGTAGAGTGGTTTATTTGGCCTCAATTAATAAGAAGTATTCAAAAAGCCTATGGGAGGTTCATGAACAAATGATAGATATATGCGACTACAAATATTAGCGTATAATTTTGGCCTTGTTTATTTTCGTGTTAAATTAATTTTTGTCAAGAAGAAGAATTTTGTAATATAAAATTTTATTACTAAAATATAAGAAAGTTTGATTTCTTAAACAAATATCTCAAGCTAATGACATTAATTTGTCAACGATCACCATTGGCTCCCTTAAAACGTTTGCTCAATATCATGCCGTCATGCGTCCTTATTCAAAAATTAAGGTTACCCATCAGTCAAAAGTAATAAATACCACGCCGTGCTCGAATTCGCTTATCATCGAATGTAAAAACTACTTATCGTTCAGGCATAAAGAAAAATTAATCTAAAAGCTCAATTAGAACTCTTAAAGTGACTTCCTTCAAAAAGTCATCAAGAGTGGAACGAGGCGAAAGCAAAAATCCTCCCTCCCATGACCCCAAAACACGCCTTCCTAAAAAATACTAAACGTTTCTAAATCATCCCTTTTGAAGATGTCCCGACCGTCGATGAGACGCGCACAACGCTCCGATGAATTTGGTAAAGGTCACCCATTAAAAGGGTGAGGGGTGGTGGAGTGACGCTGCTCCCACCATCTCTCCTCCCCTTCCTCTTCTTTCTCCCCGACAACTTCAAAAGCTTGACGCGACTGCCTTTTCCCGCGCATCCCCATATTCCCCACCCCTCGAAAGCGCTCCATCCAAAACCCCACCTCCTCAAACGACACGTCAACCAGACGTCCAGTTGCCCCTCTAATATAAAACACATCCCCCTTGTCTGCACGCTGCGGCTGTGACGGCAATGCCATTGTTTAAAAGTCCGGTCGTTCTTACAGTGACGGAAGAAATTATTGGCGAGGATGGAATTATGGGTTTCCCTCGACGACCGAAAAAGTATCCCACGTTCTCTCTTCCCTTTTCTGCTCTTTTTATCGAAATGTTTTATTTTTTCATTCCCAGACGGATCTCACCTTTCACGTCACTCACGAGGATGCGACGATAATGCTTCCGTTTTTACCCGAAACGTTTGACAGCGTTCTGCCAGCTTCATCCGCATTGCGGAGTACCTCTGGGTGTACCCATAACAGTTGAAACTCGCAGCTGCTTCCGTAAAAAAATTAGGTAATTATTGAAGCGGGACAAATTGGTTTTTATTTTAAAAAAATGGGCGGAAAATAATTGATGGTGGTCTGGCTCCATCATATCGATGATTTATGTAAAAGTTTCGGATGAAAACTACCTTAGAACATAACCTTTTTAAATACACATTATATGCTAACACGAGCTGAAGTCTCCAAATAAAATGCACCTGACCTTTCTTCATACGCTTTACGTCCCCTTTGTTACTCTTTAAAAGGAATTTCAACATTTTTAGATGTTTCTTTGGTAACCCTAGCACAATTACTTCGTCATACTTATTGCAAAGCATTGGGATTACTCTTTGTTCTTCATAGCATTTCACATCTCTTATTGATAACAATTTACAATAAAATACGATTCAATACTGGATCATGCTGAATTAAAATCAAGGGATCAACTTCACTGTACTACTAACACGACAGCAAAATTTTATTTATATTTGTTGCCATAGAAAACACGAAAATCAACAGGGTAACTACAAATCATGAGTTGGGTAGGTTGGTTGTATGATCTCCTTTCCGTTCTGTTTTCAACTGAAAATCCTGAGTTGGGTAGGATGGGTTGCGTGATCTCCGGTACTTTCCCATTTTGGCCCCGCAAATATTTTTCATGGTAAATATTCGTTGTTGAGAGGCTCATGGGATCGCCATGTAAATATTACAAGTAACCGAGGATATTCTTTCTTTTTAGATTATAAAGCCTTTTATATCGGGTGTAGCCAACTCCGGGCGCTATCGCGCCCTTCGCCTCTCTGGAGCGAAACTATTCCTCCCAATTGACCGGTGATCGGGTGGGTGAATGCCACACATGGGTTTGTAAGCTTTCGTTTTGGGTGAAAGGGTTATCTCAAAAAATTATTTTTCGAAAGGAGTTCGGGATAACATAGACCGCATACGAAATTGAAAATGAAGATGTCGTACACGGTCAACGTTATAACTAATTTCATTTTGTATTTTTTGTTTAAAAAAAATAAAATTCCAATGATTTCTTTAATACGACATTTATGAAATGTTTATTATAAACAGTTACCGTTTTCATAACAGCAAATTACTATTTATATCTTAAATATATACTGTTGGCAGTAAAGTAAAGTTGATCCGTAACAAGTTAGGAAGGTGTACAGCGTATCACAAATGAGCGCGTTTCGTGCAATGGAGTATTAGAAAGAAATGATATACCTGTACGTAAGGGAAATAGCGTTTTAAAGTTCCTTTCTTCATCATAAATAATCCATTTTCTCTTTATTTAAAAATATTGCATGCACACACAAGGAAATTAAACGTATTTTTGTGAGATTGTTTATGTTAGCAACAATGAAGAAGTAATCATGCAAAAATTTTGTTCAACTCGAATTAAGACATTCTTGTCTGATTTTATTGATAACGGCTACTCCTACAATAAAAATGTACGGGAAACGAAATACTCTTCTTTACTAGTTCTCCAACTTTTATTTGAAAAATATTTTGATATGAGAAATATTTTAAGAGATATGACGGAAAGTTCATTTTTTGTCACCTGTAAAGTGGTACCCCTGATTGGCTAACGTGATTCATTTTTGCAATTTTCTTATTATCTTTTATTGTAAGTCATTAATATCAAATTTGATGAATATCCGTTCGATAGAAGTCGAGAACGAACATGCGGACGGACGGAGGGACGGACAGACGGCCGGACAGAGTCGGACGGACAGACAGCCGGACGGACAGGAAGCGAAACGCGCCTAAAAAGCGTCAAATATTTTTTAAAATCATTCATCAAACCTTCTAAAAACTCTTCGAGCGTTTCCGCGAATTGCGCCTTCGTTTTAAGAAAACATTTGTCTATTATAGTCAAAAAGTCAGCTTAAATCGCGAATTTCTCTTCAATGCCAAATTTTACGACCATACCCGCACCGATATGCAAATGTAAGGAAAAAGATGTTCATTTTTATTTCATTATACGTTTCAGTATGATACCGCAGTCGAATAAGTATGAAAAATATCCCGAGACAGATAAAATTTATTTGCTCCCGTGCACGCGTCGAGATCTTTTCTATGGTTTGGAGAGTCGGTATAAAAGGGCGGCACGCTCACGCGTGACGGGCGGACGTGATTCGAGGCACCGCGCACGCACTGCCCTCAGGAGGCCCCATTGTTGCCCAGAAGTTTTGAGCCTGCCACCATGGAGACCGCATCCTGCCGCCCTCACGCGACCCTGGCAAGCGGCTAAGGGTTCACGGGCTAGAGATTACTGGGAGCGATATGAGATGGATGTGTGTGAGTGGCTGAAGCCGTCCCCAAGGTAATGAAAGCGATATCGCAAGAATGGGAGGACGACGCACTATATTTTCCCACGGACTTGTTGGCGCCGAAGTTTTTGGGAGCTACGAACCTATTGTATATTCTCATAGTAAAGATTTTTTTTACAGGTTCTGGGAAATGTAGATATGGATAATGATGCACCCATAATGTTAAATTAATATAAAAGGTGGTACTTAAGAATGTGCCTGACCGTGGATTGTTCAGTTAATTTTTAACAAGGGAACCATGATGTTTCATACTATATAATACAATAGTTCAAGTTATTTCGTTACCTTGCCACAAAAACGTATATTAAATGTGCCAGTCAAGAATCAGCGTAAGGAATTTTTTTCAGTTAGAAGTCAAATACGAACGCAATCTTTAAACAGAAGTTTTCCTCGCTAGGTTCCAATAACACAGTTTGAAAAGCCCAAAGAAAACTCGTCAGTAGTCTGAAAAAAATATTATTTTGACCTTCAATAACGAGAAATTCGTTTTTCTCATACGCTCACTAGTAAAGTTAGTTAAGCCAACAAAAATAGAACATCATCTTCCAACTGTATACATTTCTTTAACCCGTATAATTAACGTAGTGAATTAATATGCACGATTGATACAACATTGACTTCGATAAAATTAATGGGAACAAATTTTATAAGTTAGCTTATAATATTTTAAATAGATTTTCCCTTAGGCTTTTTTGTGACACGGAAACAAAATATTAAACGGCGAAAATTATGCCGTCCTCAGCGTTTAATTAAAAAGCCCGCGAAAACCAAGTTTAAAAAAATATGAACCTTTAAAAAAAAACATTCAAAACGTCCCGTGAAGAGAGCAGCGTGAAAAATTAATCGGTCCACTTCTCTTGTAGCGCGACTTGAAATTGAGCTATATCTCACTTTTTATCGTCACTTCGGACCACCGCCCATGGAAAAAAAATACTCTTGATGGAACTCTGTTGGGGGCCGATCTCGTTTTATTTCCTTTTTTCCCTTCCTTTAGAAAACGCAAGCATACTTCTCCGAGAGCACAGTTGCTGTTGACATTTGCCGCCATACAAACCAGCGGTTACGCCTCGGTCCCGAGCTGGCGTGAGGACGGAAATATTGGCGCTTTTAAGAGGCGGTCGTAAGTCTTCCGAGACCCCGTCGACCGCGCGCGCGCGCGTTGCACTCCCATGATGCAACGGACCGGATCCTCACCTCCGAGAAACCCAATTAAGATGTTTTTCGGTGATCGTGACTGGAATGCCGTCAGTAGCTACCGCGGTATGCGACGATCTACTTCTTCTTTTATTTTTTCGACAAAAAAACTCTCCGTGCACGAGGAGCGTTAAATAAATTACGCGCGCGCGCACACTCAGGAGCCTTACTTGTGATTTAACGCTTTTTATCGCGTTATAGCGTCACTAATTCCCTCGTCCGTGGCAATTCCGAAAGAAATCCTTTTTGGCTATCTTTACGGGACGCATTCGTCAGGCTCTTCGGGATGCACAACCAACTCTTCGGGGTGGTCGAGCGAAGCTACTGAAATTTATTTATTTGCGGGACGGGAGTTAAATTGTGATTTGCATTCGAGCCTAACTCGCCGGCGCGTGGTTCAAAAAATTCGCTAAAATGAATAAAACATCGAGGATGCTGCATCTTAAGGAACGCCGCCGGCTTTAAAAGCGCCGCGTAAAATGTGTTTGAGGCTATCTCTGTATCCATCTCCTAAGTAAAGCCTGGGAATACTTTATGAAGCACTGATTCGATACAAAATTATCGTTTAATTTTCGTTCCAGACGCTATTTATAGAGATATGAATTAGATGTAGGGTACCTATTTATGCGTGATTATAGAATTTTTTGTTTGAGAAATGTTATTAAAAACAAAAACGGTGAGGCAGGTCTCCTTAAATGAGACTGGTTATATACACTAAAAGTGGGAAAAAATAAAATTATTTAAAGGCAGACGACTAATTTTTGTGGATATTTAATTTAGCATTCCGCGTCTCGAGAATTGAATTGCATTTTTGATAATTATTATTACTAGCCTATGAAATAAAATAAATTATAATTTAAACGCATTAGCAAATCATTGCGATCTTATCAATCGAAACCACAACAAAAGTCGGTAAATTTGATGGAGGAAAAATACTTACGTCATCATTTCAACACATATAAATTACCGCGGTTTACTTAGTACAGAATCAGTCTCGATTGATATCGGTTTAAAACTTCGAATCGACTTCTTAAAAACTGCTCATGATATTTATTAACATTGCATATATTTTTATGATTAGACTGGCCACAAGTGTTACGCACATGGAAATCCTATTCGACACCTCTGCTTCTGGCATTCGTCCCGTTACATAATATATTTTTTTATCTCCTAGTCTGTTATTACTGCTGTAAAGTCGCAATAAAATCGAATTATACATCTAAACTTTACGACATGCTGTAATTTTTCACGCGATCTTAAAGTATGAGGTTGGTTTGTCGTCCTACTTGTCCATAAAATTATCGTAACGGAGAGTTTCCAATTAACCGGAATGCTGTTTCGTAAGAAAACTTCCGCTGAAGTGCAACGAACCAGCGGCTTCTTCTTAAGATGCACTTAACGATTCGCGCTCTTAGAATGGACCCAGACGTGCCATAAAGTTTTATGAAAACTCTCGTCTTCAAAATATAGCCCATCTGGCGAATAAACGGACCTCTTTTCGTTTCTCCATTCCAAAAAGTCGTATTAGGCAGCGTCGCTTACTAATTATGTCGTTTTCTTTAAGTGCGGCCTCCTATTGCAATGGAGCATCTCGTTGCATATATATACACATACATATCAGTATCCACAATTATTGATTGGCATTCCACATGCATGGCCGCTAGTGGAATTTTCTTGTCTTGCATCGCTTTATTCAAAGTTCAGATTTTTAGTAAAACAAAACGATTCGATGATAGACAAGGGGTCGATTCTCGAATAGATTTCTGAAGTGCTTCTGAAAATGAGGGAACTTCACGCGAAATATAAAAAGGTTGCGACGCAAATGTCATAAAGCGCAAATTTGGTTTTCTTCCCATCATATGGATTTTACCATTTTATCGCTCTTTTTGCGCAGAGCAATGAGAAGAATACAGAAGTCGCATAGTTTATCAGCACTATAATATTTCACTTTCTTTTCGTCCACTGCCGTCTCCTAAGAAGACAGTTATTGAAGAAATAAATACATAATTCAAAAACCTTTTCCGACATTAAGCGTTAAGACGATCATGCCCTTGGCACCCTGACGATTTGACGAACGATTCTCTGAATTCCTTCTCTTCCCACAACCACCTTTAACCCAATTTCTCAGTTCCTTAATAATTTTCTTATGCCCTCCTCAAAGCACAGTTTTTTTGTTGCATTTTTCAATTACTCTTATTTCGAAAGTCCGAGATCAAACTTACTTAACACCTCAATTAAATATTAACGAGTCCCGAATAACTTCCAATAAATTTTCGCACTGTCTTCTCAATAAGATCTAAGTAAGATGGTGATGGTTGTCTTCTTCATATACTACATCGTTTTCTCAATCCTTGCTCCCTGCTAAGAAAGGACCTCCGCACATCTTCCGATTAGGAGAAATACTTCGTCTAATTTGAGACCTTCTCATGCCCGGCTGTATACAGCAGAAGCAACGAAAAAGTAGACTGAGAAAATAAGGCGGCGCCGAATAGTAGTAGTAGCAGTAGCAGGAATGTTTTAAATTACATCAACAAAAGTTCCTCCCTTTATATTATGAACCACCGCTCAGTTTCTCTAAAAAGCTATCCGTGTCTACAAGGTCCTTGAAATGCTATAGTGCCACACTATCCAATTAAAATCTTTTTAAAGCCATGTCAGCTTCATCCAGCCCTACGAATACGGTTAACCTTATACGTCTTCATTCTGTGGCTCGACCGTCGTATAGTGGTTAGGCAACCTATTTATTTTAATTTTAAAAAGCTATGGGAACCGTAATTATGGTAACATACGGAAAATTCCGCTATCTTCAACATGACTCATTTTTCAAGGCAATCCGATTTGATACATGTCTTCGATCTGTACCTTCTCCCGGGTGGTACGGGTGAGCTGATCAAATGATCCGATATAGTTACCAAGAGGATCCGATGTGGATATGGAAATTCATATAAATTGACCCTCCTAATATGTGAACACAAGTGTATATATATATATATATATATATATGTACACTACACTCAACCCCATAAATTTTTTTCTTGTGGGCTATATTAGGAACATTTATAAGAAGAGATAAAAAGAGGAGAAAAAATCCGTGAAGTAAATTTTTATCCGGGGGCGTTGTGGTAGGATGGAAAAAAATTAGAGGCTGGAAAAAGGATGACGATCCTTAAAGAAAAGTGCATCGAAAGATCCGGTGCATCTTCGAAGGTTGGGCCTCGGGGTAGAGTAATTGGGAGAGAAGAAGGAGGAGGAGGAGAGAGAGAGAGATGCTGTGCAGCAGAGGGTAGGAGATAGAGGAAGGGAGAGGAAGAAAGGGGTGAAATGAGAGATGGGAGAGAGAGAGAGAGAGAGGGGGAGAAAGCGAAGGAAAGTAAGATAGGCGGG
Source organism: Uropetala carovei (assembly GCA_036926305.1). NCBI lineage: Eukaryota > Metazoa > Arthropoda > Insecta > Odonata > Petaluridae > Uropetala > Uropetala carovei. Next base: position 2,510,790 of record JAXCHB010000164.1, read on the forward strand.
ATGGAGGCGTTATTTGAGCCTCCCGAAAAACTAAACACAAAACGCATTCCACCCCACCTGCCTTCCGTCGCGATAAATCTGATCCTACACCACCATAAATGGTGGCCTTTTTCTACCATTACCGCATCTCCGTCTCATTCCGATCCAAAAGATCTATTTTTAGTTTTTTCCTTTTTTCTTACACTTCTCCCTCCCTCTCTCTCTTTCCCCTCTCTTCCAGGCATTCTCATATCCGAAGAATCTTATTCGTTTCTCTCTACTGCTTTTCGTGCACTCTCCCAAACCCTTTTACTCTTGCTCCCCGTTTACTCCTTGGGGCAGAAGAAAGCAGGTGATTGCCCTGAAAAAGGTTAAGGTGCGAAGTACAAGTCGGTTATTGTTTTTTTTTTTGGGACCGGTGCGCATGTGCCAGGAGATATCGGGATGCAGAAGTGCAAGAGGCATTGCGTGCATTGGAAGATGTCGAACAGATTGAGGATTACCTTTTTGAGGCGAGAGATTTCAAAAATCAATTTACGAAGCTGATAGGTGTTCACATCAAGGTATGTAAATGTTTTTTTTTTCATTCCTACGACTACATACGTGTATTTCAACACTGGCGGAATTTTGAAGAGGTTTGTGTGTTTATTTCTTAATAAAGAACAATCCAATTGAGTTTTAAGATAAAAAAATGCATCAAAACCAATTTTTTAAGGTTATGTTTACCTTTGTTTTCGATAATGAAGATATAAGAATAGTGGCTTCAAACTTACAAAGATCTACTATAAAAATGGCGTACGACTAGAAAGTAATATAACCTTCTTAACCAATTCATATTCTTAAAATAATATCAGTATCATAATCATTGATGAAATAAGACGGCTCGAGGATGCTTGACAAGGCATATATGGAGTTGTTGTACTTCTATTTGAAATAATTGCGGCTAATGCAAGCATATTGTCGAAATAACTTATCAGGAAGAAGAGGGTTACGTATATTTAACGAGAAATATTATAGCTATAATAATTATAAAATTCCTGAAAGAGTTATTTAAAAAATAATAGTGAACTAACATTTATTCTCGCCGCTTCAAATAATATTTAATGCTTTTTGATTTTCCTCTTACTTCCGAATCGAGCATAATTGGTTCATAAAAAATAATAACAGATTAACGAAGGTCTATAGCAGGGATGGCAAATAATTTTTGAGTCGCGTGCCAAGAAAGTACTGTGAACGATCAGAATTTCTTTCGCGCGCCACTAGTTAACTCCTTCTCTAAGAAACTTCATATTTTATGCAGAAAATACAAGCCTACGCGCGTCCAATAAAATCGCATGCGTGCCACTTCTGGCACGCGTGCCACGTACTTGCCATCACTGGTCTATAGGCTAAAACTGCTTTTTCTTCACGACCTGAGCTAAAGCTGTTTCACAAAGAGATGTAACTACAAAAGCACTTTTTTATGCGGCTGAAGGTAATGCTATGACTTCCATAAAGATGCAGAATAAGGCAATCTGATGAACTGATTTCAATTACGACAATGTATGCCTTTTTTGATTCGATATTTAAATAATCAAACCTTGGACAAGTTGATTGACGAGATAATGGTCGCCGAAGTTTATATCTCACATTAGCCTGAAGATTCGAGGGTCAAATTTAAGGTCAGTCTCGTCAAACAAAAGCTCTGCCGATAACGAAAGAGGCGAAACTCTGGCATCCAATCCCTCAAACATTTCACCCCCATATCCCACGACTCATCCTCGATAAAAATCAACTCTCTTCCCTTTTAAGCCGCAAACAATAATTTGTATCAATCAATGGCGAAATCCTTAGACGGCATAACCCATCAAAGTGGGACGGAATTGTTTAAGCTGAAAGGGGTTATGTAACTAAACCCAACTAAACCCATTCGGTGAACAAAAGGAGAGCATTCGGACACGTACTACTTTGCCAGGCATTTACGGTAACGTCACGTAGGATATATCTTTTTTTTTAATTTCCTTTCTTTCCTTCCACTTAATTCCAACGTCCCTTCACACTCAAACCCATTAACTCTTCCGATCTCGCAGTCATGTCAACGTCAGAGGATTTTTACCCTCTCCTTCAACCCCTTTACCCTTGCTTGTGCCTCCCGTCCTCCTGCCTCACTTTCCCTTTCAACCAGGCCACACCTTCCATTAACTTCGGGTCCAAACTATAAGATTTTTCCCTCCCTCCCTCTCTCTCTCAGAGCCACCCCAAACGCCCCCCCCCCCCCAGTCCATCCCCCCCCTTTGAACCGATTCCTTTAACGCTGCCAACTTGATGAACCTGTCCCGCGAATTAAAATCCTCTCCTCCTTCGATTGTCAGTGAGTGTGTGTGTGTGTTTTTGTAAGCGAACGGACGGTGGATTGTCTGTCTTCTTTTTCGGAGATATGGGCAGGGTAGATGAAGGAGGAGTGAGAAACGAACCGAAAGAAACAGAGAAAGAGAGAAGGCAACGTCAGTCGGGATTTGTTAAAGAAATGCTCGGCTTAATTTGGATGAGGCACGTACCTGAGTTGGTCTGTCTCGGAAGAAAGAGTGCGAGAAAGAGAGAGAGAGAGGGAGGAAGCCTTCTCGTTCGTACAGTGTCGACAAATTTATTTATTTTGTGTTTCACAGAACACGTTCGCGAAGAATGCTGACTCCCGAAATGGCTACCTTTCCTATATTCCCTTTAGGTACCGGTTTGGGAGACGGGCGTAGTTCAAAAGAGCGACATCAACGAGCATACGTAGCTCCCGTGTGAGTGGCTCTCGGTGTATTCTTTTATGGCTTTTTAACATTTGAGGTAGTTGTTCTATTCGCTAGATCGACGCGATAGTCCATAAACAGGGAACGTGCTTGTGTAAAAGTGTCACAAAAGTGAGAGGTGGAGTAGAAAATTTAACGAGTTTATTTGTCCGTAGACAAAATAATACGTCAAACTTCTTCATTTATGCTATGCACACTTCTACTATTTGCTTTATATCATTTGGATAATTTGGGATTTTTAATAAAACTGTGATATAATGACTTAACGTTAATCTGCTTTTTCTGCCCGATATCATATAAACGAGGCATGTGCATCATTAATCGCGCGTACGATAGTTTCGCCTCTCCTCCGCAGCAAAATATTAAAAAATATTTCCTTTAAATAAACATTTATTCACTTCTGAAAATGATTAATGACAGGGTATTTATTCTTTTCTCGCTACGAGTTGTATGAATAACAAGTGGCCATAAATTTCCGTAAACAGATGTAGCTTTATTTTTTTCGTTCGCTAAAAGATGCGTGAATGTCAGCGAGTAAAAACTATGCCTCTTTAAACTGGAATAAATTAATCATATAACAACGAACAGAGTTTTGGGACGAAGAATTCGAAATTACGCAAATTACGAGAATCAAAATAAATTTTCAATTCCGCAAACATTTCCCGCGCGCTGAAAGTCGTCCGACTCGACGAGTAAAAAGAGTGGAGGATTCCCGGCAGCACGTAAAACAAACCCGGACTTCATTCATGACTTCTCGTTCATACACATCCCGCAATTCCTCGCTCCTTCCGAAACACTGGAAGACTCGTGACCGAGAGGTCTTCTTTTCTCTTCAGCCGCGGCAGCAAAAAAACACAAGCACGCACGCTCCTCTTCCCTTTCCCTCCGATGGTGAGAAGATCCAATTCTCCCCGACGCCATTCAATTCAAGATACCTCTCGCAGGTGAAAAAAAAAACTTTTCTTTTACTCCGGTTAAAAGACAAAAAAGAAGAACGCGCCGGGATACACGGGGGCGTTCCGTGGAGCAAGCAGATGGAGTAATCCAGAAAACACGAATAGTACTCGGAAAGAGAATTGGAGTGGAGAGGGGGGGGGGAGAGAGAGAGAGAGAAAAGAGAGGATAGACGTGCGTGTGGGATGGAACGCTCTTTTCGAAAAAAAATTAAAAGGATAGAAAGGGTTTCGGAATTCTGGGGGGAGGGGGGGGAGTATGAGGAAGCCGCGAAAAAAACAAAAGACGAATAGCAAATAAGAGAGCGAGAGAGATCGAGTCGAGAGGAGGAGGAAACGAAATGGCATTTGATGTACCGCGATTCGTTCGACGCTTTCTTCGAAGAGGTCGGTTAAAGAGGTTTCTGGAGGAGATGGGCAAGAAAAGAGGGAGAATAAGGATACGATGGGATGGGAATAGGGAAGTCGGGGAAACGGGGAGGATAGAGGAGGAGACAGGAAGGTCTTAGTTGGGGAGGGAGAGGAGGGGGGGGGGCGGGTATCCAGCACGAAGTTTCTCCAGAAATGGGGAGGGTGAGTTGAGGTTCTTATCCAGTTCTTCCTTTCCAAATTCCCTCGCCCTATTTCTTTACGCCCATCCTTTCCCATTCAATTCGCTAAAAAAAATAAAATGAACTAGAGGTTCCTCAACGAGCCCGGTCACACAAGCACTCACGAGCACATAAAACTCGAACTGCGCGCACTCACTCCCTTTCTCGAAGGCATTTCAATCGTCAATCCAATTGCTCTCTCTCCCTCTCTCTCTTTCTCTCTCTTTCTCTCTCTCTCTTTCTCTCCCCTCTAATTTCATGCCCATTCTCGCTCATTATCCTTGTTCCTTCCAAACTAGCTAAGATGGAGTTCGTCTCCCGGCACGTGTTCCCACTCTGTCTCTCTCTCTCTCCCCTCCCCTCCCCGCACTTAAAAAAACCCCCATCTTCCTGATGCGGTATAAAAGAAGAGGAAAACAAAAAAAGCACGCGAGACTGATAACCCTTTCACGAGATGGCAGTGTGATTCAGCGTTTGTATTTTCGTTCGTTTTTTTCTCTTTCCTTTTCCTCCCTTCCCCGCTCCCCCCCTTTCGGGACAAATTTTTTCCTCCGTCGGAGTGAACGTTCGTCTCCGCTCGCAGATATACACTCCCCCCATCAATCGCCTCAAAAATAAAGAACAATGGCGATAGTAGATTCGCGACGCCGCCTCTCTCTCTCTCTTTCTCTCTCAGAGCCGTCTCTCTGAGATCCCCGCTCTCTCTAAAGAGTCATCGAGTTCAACGAGGAGCGCGGCAAAGTAGTATTAAGTGTCGAATAAAAAAAAATAATCGAAAGATTTCCACTCCAATTTTATCTCGACAAATCGGAAGAAGAGTAATTGCTTTCAATGAGTGCCTTTGCTTGATGTATTGGCCTTCGGTGTGGCCGCTTTCGCGATAGGAACCTCCTCCCCCCCCCTCCCCCTTCCTCTCCTTCTCCACCCACCCCCACAATCTCTCGCTAATGCCGCCTTCGCCGCGAATTTATTCCGTCAGCATTAATGTACTGTAGGATCTGTAATTTTCCGGGCTTTGTTTTCCCAAGTGTAGTGCTCGGACCGGGTGAAATTTATGTTTGCCATCCCTTTGGTAGCCTAATGATAAGAGGGCCTTCTTGCATGATGAGTTTTTAGAAGCTTCTCTCTCCCTCCTACCCCATCTACTTTTATCCCAAGGGAATATATTTTCGTCGTATTAAACCAATTATCATCACTCAATGTCACCGAAAAAAATGCAGCTTAAAAAAAAAACATGGGATTGTGCGTGAGGGTGACTGGGCCATCTGTATTACCGTGCTTTTGAAAGTAGCAAATGATCGGAAAAAAATAATTGAAATATTTGGCTGCGATGAAGAATTGAAACTTCGGTGTATTTTTGTTGGCTTGGCCGTAAGATGACCAGTTCCTAGCATTATATTCACAAAACTAGCATGGCAACGGAATATTTTAATTTCACGAAAAAATAATATTTTCGATTTTAGCCTTTTTTAAAAAGTAAACTTTGGAAAAATTCGCGCAGCGGTGTTAAAATATTAGCTAACCTGTGAACAAATTCTTTCATAACAATTTGGTCGGGAAAAATCTTGAAATTATCTACCGATAGCATTATTTCTTTAAGCGATTTCACAAGGATTTTCTTCAAATAGATGCTTTTTTAATTGAATAATTATATAAGAGTTAAAATATGATAAATATTATTAAATAATGACTGATAATTGAGCCATCGAGGCATGTTTGACTGAATATTGTTGAAATATTAAAATATTATAGACATGCACGCACAACGTGAAATCAATTTCGGATTTGGTGTCCTTACGCTGTCTCTGATTAATTGAATTGAGTGGACATCCTGATGATTAAAAACAATTTTTATCGCTTTAGGCACAGCCTCTTATTATAAAAATAAGTAAGATTCGCGCTTCAGAATGGTATTGTAAAAATCGCAAAGATATTGCAACCATTTCTTTAAATTCTTCTTGGTTTGGAATAGGATGGGAACCTTCTAAATTATTCTAAAACTTCGAAGTTTGTTTTCATATATACGTACAAGAGAGAAAAAAGAAAGTATCAAAAGTTATGTATTTTGCGTTGCCCTTCAGTTATAAATCCGTGTGTTATTGATCATTATTAATGATATTCAATAGTATGAATTAGAGAGGGCATAGTTCGCGTCGCTTTAAATATTCTAAAAACTAAAACTAGTCATGGAAGCTCGCGGTAATATACTACTGATAACTGTCGGTTCGAATCCTAAATTTGGTAAGAAATTTTCCCTCATAATCCTTTGCAGCGTTAAATAATTATTATCCTGATGGTTAAAATCGATCCCAGAAGTTTCCGACGAATGCGCAGCGCTGCATCAGCTGCGTAAAAAGGTGCATGTGGGTCACGAAGACAGTAAGATGTACACCATTAGTACCGCAAGGCAAAAAACACGCACGAGGAATTTCGTACGCAGCTTTTCTTACTCCCATACGCGAAAATCGGTCGCGGCGATCTCATACGCATCTCCCAATAACGCCAGTGCTTGACAATATGCTCGACATGCCCAACATAGCGACGGCGGCAATGACGCATTACTCGGAACACCATCAAAATAATCGCGACATTACGAATCCCAAAAAATTTTCCTCTCGAAAATAGACAGCCGCGAGCCTTTGCATTCTCTTTTTCCGACGCGATCCTCCGCGGTGGAAAACCCTCCCTCCCTCCCTCTCCCACCCTTTTCGAACCTCCCATAAACCCCTTGATTTCAAGGAATGAGGGGTAGGGGTAATGAGATGGGTGAATCGGCCAGCATAGAGGGTAAGTGAAGGGGAAGGGAGGGTGGAAGAGGAATACCCAACCCGGGGGAATGAGCGTTTTAGAGAGAGAGAGAGAAAGGGGATGTTAAAGGGGGTGGGTTGGGGGAAGGGGTGGAGGAATGATGGTAGGGGTGGGGGTGGTGGAAGAAAAGAGGGGGGTGGGAGAGGGCAGGTTGTTTGAGTTTAGAGCAGCTGCTCTCGGTGGTGTTGGAGGGAGAAAGGGGGTGGGGTGGATTGGAAGGTGGCCGTGCGGAGGCCCGGTGTGTTTTTTTTTACCCCCTCCCAACATCCACCACCCGCCCCTCTCGATACCGACCCCCTTTCTCTCCTTCCACCTTTCTCCTTACGCCGTTCCTATGCTATCTACCTCTCCACACCTTTTCCCTCTCTCGGTACCATCGAGAATTTGCGCCGAGCTAAACATTTATATCTTACGCGGAATGCTTTTTTTTTCTCTCTCGCTCTCGGAAAATTTTCTCCGGCTTCACAAATTGTTTATTACGTTTTCGCTCGCGACGCTTCAATCCGTTATCGTGCTACGATTTGCTTATTCTATTCCGCGTCTGAAAATGTTGCTTAATTTTTTGGATCCTCGTAAGAACTGAGCTATTGTTGAAAATAATTTGCTTAGCGAGACTGTGTTCCTTGCAGGGAGATTAAAAGGTTTTGTTGCATCGTTCACGTGGATATGACATACGTTAGCGCGATAGAATGTTTGACAAAAATGGAAGGTTGACATCCCGCTTCTGCTGGATAAAACTCGAGAAAAATTTATTATATTGCTAGATATCGAAAGGTATGTTATCGAATCGATTTTTATTTATCGGTCGTCCTGTGACAACTTAATTTACTTCCCTAATTACGGATCTGCTAAAGTCGCGTAAAGTTTATTGCCACGGCGTATAGAATTGTTATATGTAAATCATTATAAGTTTTTATTAATAGTGCCTATAGGCGGTTCATATAAAATTAAAATAAATGGTTTAAATGCTAGTTAATTGTCATTCAATCGATGATTTTATAAATTTATTTTCCTTCTCAGGTGTACACGATTTTCGGATTAATCTTTTCGTCGCAAACACCATTAAATAAATGGTACAGTTATTTTTTACCTGAGAGATATATTTTGCCTTTGACGGTCGAGTAATTCTTCATTTCCCGCGTTTATGTTAAGATTTAATCGTTTCAATACATAAAGCTAATGAAATATGACATCTTTTATATGGTTAAGTGCACTTTCATCAATGGATTTATTTTTAATGGAGCAGTTGAAAGCTTGGCTCGAAACAAAAAGGACTTTCACGCCAATGGAAAAACTTTTATGGCTCTCTTACTCATTTAAAATGCCTACATAAATAGGCTCGGTATATACCTATAACTTTTGCACGTAAACTTTGTTAGAGGTGTTTCGCGTTGAACTACGAGCATTTCTTCGTATTCACACTCATTTTCTGGGCAGCTATAATTTATGTATCGCTATTACAAATCCCCAAATGTATGATTAGGCGCTAAAAACAGTCATCAGAGAGAAACCTACCTATATTTCCCGAATTACGCAAGAAGGTTTGAGAAATGTAGCCGCAATTACATTCGCTTATCTTCGAGGAAACCGAAAAAAAAGCCTCGAAAAAAAAAGAAGAAATAATTCCGCCAGAAATCTTTTCATCTCTGCATCTCGTAGAAATGTTCGCATTATCATTTCGCCTCTATATTTTTTCCCCTCCTAAAAATCTCACTTTCCTATCCGTCCGTATCTTTAGTGGAGGTGAATATCTTCTTTTCCTTTTCAATCATTTCTCTCCCGAAACTTTTTGCGCTGAGAGGAAAAAACCCGCCTCCTCTCTTTATTCCTCTCTCTCTCTCGCTTTTAATAATATCGCCTCCTTTCTGTCTCTCTCTCTTTTTACGACTCGTGCCGCTCGAGAATGATTCGTCCCTCTTTTTCCCTCTCTCCCTCTCTTTGGAGGAAACACCTGACCGACGGAGACAACGGTTTCTTTCTCTCCCTACGATCTCGTTCCAGCGCGCGTAAGCTAGCCATCTTACCGGACGTTAAATCGCGCCTCTATTTTTTTAAAAATCCTTAAACAACTCTTCCTTTACTCGATAGATGAGTAAAATTCTTCCAAAAAAAAAGAAACGCGCTCGCGCGTATTTTCATTAGCGATTGTTTATGTTTTTGTTCGGAGTTACTTCATCGACCGCGACGGAGAAAAGTAACAATGCGAGATTTTTTTTAAGCGATCGTTATGGTTGAATAAATCCTCCCATAAGTTCTCAAAACATTGTCCCACGGAATAATTTCATTATACTCGAATACAATAAAGCACTGTTTTTTTTTAAAGAACGACGTGTATTCGGTTCGAAAGGATTTTTACGCTTGCACATAAAAATGCTAAACGGACAAATGTGATTGCCTGTTTCGGTTGGTTAACACGAGATTGAAACAACATGGCCGAATTATGACGAACAACAAAAAAAAACTTCAGGTTTGAATTGGTCTTCAACCCATTACATTAACATATATTCATAGACTCAAATTAAGTGAGAAACGGTCCTTTTACTATAAAAGGAAATTTTCCAACTATATATATGCTTAAAGAAAAGGAAATGTAATAATAAAGGTGGCAACAAGGTGTTGGGGGGAGCCCAGTGGACACTTACCTACACTTGAGAGCCGCTGGGGGGGTGCTGAAGAAATACGAAAAACACAAACACACGAAAATAACACTAACATAAGTCGAAGCTTTCGGGCAGAGGCTTTTCGTCAGCGACGGAGAGAAACGTACTTGTTTCTTCAGCACCTCCAGCGGCTCTTCAATTTAGGTAAGTGTCCACTGGGCTCCCTCCAACAACTTGTTGCCATCTTTATATATATATATATATATATATATATATATATATATATAATGTTATTCGGGTGCGATTTCGATATTGGATCCTTGACAAAATTCCTTGCCCGACATGAACTCGTACCCGGATCTCCCACTTTACCGGTGGCTGCGTCATCGCAGTTATTTATTACGCTGCTCGACTCGTTACCTCCTCATATTCAAACAGTATTTTTTTGCGCCTTTCCACGTTGCGCCTATTTTTATCCTCCCGATCTCTCTCGAAAACCCGACATGACCGACTCTTAAACCTATTTAATGCCTTCGCTTTTTATCTTCAATTACTCTCCTCACTCTCTCTCTCTCTCGGCAAAACTTTTCCGCTCCGCCGTCTCTTCCAGAATCATCCCATTGTTAATCTCCTATCCGACATTGTTCATTTCCTTTTCGCCTCCTCTCTCCCCGTCAAAACAAAAAAAAAAGAAAATCTCCCACTTGTGCTGACCTCCTGCACACTTTTCCTGCATGGATAACCAGCCTCCCCTTTCTCGCACCTTGTGCAGCCTCTCCTTCCGTCTCATCTCCCTTTTTATCTCTCTCTCTCCCACGCCCTCCTCCTTTCCCTGCCTCTCTCTCTCTCTCCCACTCGCCGAATCTCTTTCTCTCCCTCTTCGAAACTCCTCCGCAGTAGAGGTCCTGTTAGCCAATCACATGCTTCCTCTATTCCATTCGCTGACCTCCCCCTCTCCACCTTCCCTCCTCTTCTTCCTCCACCCCCTCACCTTTCCGCTTGTGCTTTCCTCCCTTCACTCTATTTTCATCAACTCTCTCTCTCTCTCTCTTTATCCACTTTTCCCCGCTTCTCATTTATTCCCAATTTTTTTCCTCCACTCTTCCCCGCCTTTCCATTTCCAAGTACTCGTTTCACATTTCTATTTCTTTTCTTTATTCGCGACACCTTTTCACCTGAGCCTTCCTCTCTCGCCTATCCTCTCTCTCTTTGTCGCGTATTCTCCCTTTTCCCATTTCCTTTTCCTATCTCAATGCATTTCGCTCCCCCTTTCAATCCGGTTTCCCTTTCTTCCTCGTGTCGTCTCAATCTCCTTCGCCTTCCCTGCTTTCCTTTGCGTCTCCTCCGTTCTTTTTTTTTCTCCTTTTACTTTTTCTTCTATACTTTGTACGTTCTTCTCTCCCCCTCTCCTTCCTAACGTAACCGCCTCATTTCGCCTCCTTCCGCGCTTGCCGTCCTTAGCTCGCAAATCTCAATCGCTTCTTATTTCTCTCAATCGTCGTTTCACGAACAATTTCTTCCAATTTTCCTTTTCAATCGATAGGAATGAGAGAATTATTTAAAAAATTTCGCGAGTCCCGACGCGAATTATTTTTCCTCTTCCTCAATTTCTTTTTCTAATTTCTGTGTTCTTACGCTCCAAATAACATCGGCTCCTGTTATTCTCCCCGAATCGAATTTCCTCCAACTTGCGGGATACCTGCCTAAACATACCTCCAATTTTATCATCATTTTTATATACGGTTTCATTCCCTCTTATCTCCCCTCTCGAACTTTATAATTTCTTCCGTACGCGTCGGCTCAACCCCCCCCATTCCCTCCTCCCCTCTCAAAACTTTTAGATCCTAGTTTTCGCGTTCTTCCGTCTTCCTTTTCCGTCGCTCCGTTCGCACGTGACTTCCCCACCTCTCTCACCCCTTTCTCTTTCATCGCTCCTCCAGCCGATCCTAAGTTCATTTGCCCGCCTCCTTTCTCCCCCTTCCTCCCATTCCCTGCCCCTTATATCACCCGCCCACCTCTCGCATTACTCACCACTCTCGGTAACCCCCTCCTCCTCTCCCTCTCTCGCACGTCTCTTCCTCCCCCTCCCCTCCCCCCTCTCCTCCCACTTTCTTCTTCCTTCCCTCGTGTTACATTTAGGTTTTTTATTACGACTCCTCCTTTCCTCTCCTCTCTCCCCCCCCCTCCCTCTCCTCTTCCGTAGACGAACCTCCCCCATTCCCCTCCCTCCCTCCTCCCTCTTGCACTTCTCCCATCTTCATCACTCCCCCGTGCTTTTAACCACCCACCCCTCGAGGCATCCGAAGCCACCCCGGTCGCCCCAACAGAAAACACGACCACCAAAAACCAGCTCCGACTGTACTCACCGAATACCTCAGCCCTCATTCCATCTCAGGAGAATCCCTTATATCCCCCACCTCTTCCATACACTCTCATCCTCCTCTCTCTCTCCTACCTCTTTCCCATCAACATCGCCCCTCCTCCGCCGCCACTGTCTTTTCCTTTACCGCCTTGCCTTCCTCTCCCAAACTCTCCCTCCCTCTCCGCCACAAAAGCGTGCCCGTCCTCTTCCCTCTATATCTCCCTCTCCTATCTCCCATCCCCGCCTCCCTTCATTCCCCCGGACAAAACTCGACTCCCTTATGCTCCACCAAAAAAGCGCTACTATTCCCGCGCGCTTTTGTCTAATATTCTTGTGGCAAGAATTTCTATAGTTTTGTCCTTCCGTCGAAGATTTGTAGGCGGCTCAATTTATCGGCGGGAGCTCAAGGTTACGAGGTAGAGTGTTTTCCCCCCTCCTCCTCCTCACCGGGAATTTCGGCTCCCCCTTCGTGACGCAATCGGTCTAATAACATCGAGCCGGTCCGATTTTATTTTCACATTTTGTTACGCCTTTCGGAGATATCGCTAAAAAAAAACACGATCGGGAAAAATGTTCTCTGAATTTCGTTCCATTTGTGCCTTTTTGAGTTCGAATTCCTTTTATTTTTTTATAATCGACGACCCTCTCATCGGGAATAGAATGTGACCGAAAACATGCGAGGGAATTAAACTTAATAATCCAATGAACGAACTCCGTCGCTTTCTCGTACGACGGACATCAAAACCCGAAATTATTTCCCCTTGATAATATTGTGAATGCGTTTAATTTATCGCGGGAGATCTCGTAGGTGGGACTGTAATAAAAACTTGGCCGACTTTAATGCGTAAAATCATCCCGGTGAATTCGCAACCCTTAATATCATTAAACATAAAAAAAAGACAAAGGCGCAATTAAAAAGTTAGGTCAGCACTTTTCTCCGACGTCCGCTTGTAAAAAAAATAATCTTTCCAAGTTAATGTTCTCTTGCGAAGAAGAAGCTGGGATAATTTCCTCCGAAGAGCATTGTTGCATTGTTAAAAAGGTTCCCATCTTTTCTTTTTGTATGATTACATGCAAATTTCGCGAACTTTTATCACAATCATTTTTTTTATATTGGTTTTATTCGGCCCGCCGTTAAAATCAAATTTATCTTGTTATGAATCTTAAACGTCCGCCTATCCTTCTTTACTTCAATATATTTTTTCTTCCTTCCGTCTCAACTCCGTCTCTTTCCTTCGCTCCACCTTTTCACCGCTTCACTCCTTTCTTCCTCTCGCCTCTCATTTTTTCTCCCACCGAGTTCCATCCATTCCAGTTTCTCACATAACATTTTGTTCCCTATTCTCATTTCTTATAGTTATCTCCCTCTCTCTGCCTCTTATTCATCTCCTCGTCTCTATATTGCTATCTTCCTTCCTCTTTCTACCGTTCCCACCTTCCAAAGCGTCCTCCTCTCACCCCCCCTCTCTCTCTCTGTCATTATCTCCACTTACCTCCCCCTCTCTCCCCTTCGCCTCCCATACCTAAGATTCTCCCCCTCTCTATCCTTATAACTTCTCAAGCCGAGTATTCATTCCATTCTTCCTCACTCTTCTCTTCCTCTTCCACATCTTTTAATCTCTCCGTGATAGTTATATTTCATTTCACTCTCACCTTCTCCCCTGTTTTTTTTTAAATCTAGATCATTTTTACTCTTCCACCGTTATTCCACTATTCTCATTTTCCACCCTCCTTTTCACTTTCTGTTTATCTTACGTTCATTTTCCGGAAGACTCCCAATAATCGAGGTATGCATGCCTTATAAATATTCAGGTTCCGCGCGAGCTGTCGGAGGGGAGGGGGAGGGGGGGAGGGGGGGGGGGGTGGGATGGGCAGGGTCCGTTTATTTCTCACTTCATCAGAAAAACCTAAGGGACGGAATTCCTCTGAGGTTCAGCTTCCCGATAAACGTCAATAACCGCCTGCTACTGTTTGTCAGTTGTTGTATTTGAGCTCCGGCGACTCGTCGCGCCTTAAAAAAAATTCATCTCGAAAGCGAATATCGGAGAAATATAAAAAAAGATAACAGAAGAGCGAGATGAAGTTCTGGAAACGAAAAAGTGGTTGGATTTTTATAGCGCTTCGGCGGAAAATATCAGAAGGTCGAAGGAAGGACAAAAAATAACGGGGCCTAAAGAAAAGTACAAGATTGGAAAGAAAATTATTATTGGTTTGTTCTTGTATTACGATGTCCGATGCTCAGTTCGCCCGATTATAGATATTTTTTTCTCTTATCCCCCACTGAATCCCTCCTAGCAGGATGCCGGTACATATTCGCATATTCAATGGCGCGCAGGGAGAGGAGTTGTCTCTGCTTTTAATTACATCGAAGGCCGTTCGGATGCTATCTTAAATGCTTTACTTTTTAACTGCCGAGGGGAGAAATTTACGATTCGCGCTCAGTGAGCTCAATAGGGGAAAATCGAAGTAGAACCACTTATACAGCCCACCCTTAAAGGGAGTGCGAGAGATTTATCCAGGACGGTCATGTAACATTTTATTCAAATTATCATTGGTAGTCGATTATTTCATACAATAACAAATCTCAGTAATTATGAGGTTGAAATGTATGAGAAGTATAATTCAGAAGCTTTGTCGTAGTATTTAAAGTAGTAAAGTATTTAAATAGTGATTTCCAAACTTTCGGAGATATACAGGATTTCGCAGCATTCTGTAACATGACTTTATATTAATTACACGTACGGGTGACACAAACTTTGGAAGCATCCATTTGTTCTTACTAAACGATAATCAGATTATTGGAGCAAAAGTTATTGCCCTACTACAATTTCCAACTCATTCGTTAATTTACATAATAAAGCATTTTTGCAGCGCCCTTAAAAATCAACCTCTTCGTCGGACACCCAGTTTGGGGCTTATATTTTTGTAATTAAATGGTATTAATCAAAAACTTACTAATAGAAGGTACAGATTATCGAATGACCCGGTTGATATAGTTAATAATCGCAAATTGCTTACTTTTATTGCGTATTATTTTATCAAGGGAGGGGCGATTGCCCCGGGCGCCGAATATAAGGGGCGTCAACAGACAAGTCGTAAGTATATATTTTGTTATAAATATTTCGAAAGCTATTATTGCTGCTGGATATAATTTATGTGATTGTGGTAATTAATGCAATACATTATTTTGCGCACAATTTAAATTATTAATTACTATAAAGGTGCTAGAGCTTGGAGACTGTTATCGGTCTTGCCCTGGGCGCCGAATTTACCGCGATCATTTTAAAAATAACGCTGGTAATTCTTTTTTGTTTAACGTTTATGATTAAATTTTAAAGAAAAAATCCAAATTAAAATTTTTTTAAACATTGGAAATGCCTACGCGCATAACTGCAGCTTTAGGAAAGAAATCCAACCGAAGAACATCGTTATCCTTTATTTTTCTTAAAGAAATAAAATTCAAGCTTCTTCGTTTAATTGATGTGGTATTTACTTCAGCAATTTGTTTTGCCCGTAAAATAAATTAGGCTAATATAAGTATGATTACCCAATTCTACAGCGTAATTACGACAATCCAAATTTTTTCAAGAACTTGTAGTTGAGCTTAGTACCGAATTTTTCCTATTAGGACTGTTATAACGGTAAGCCATAGTCTCCAAAGAGACGCTAGATAATTTACGCTCCCCTTATATTTTTCGTCCCTACAGATGGCCCCTTTCATCTTCGAGATCATTCCGTGCATATTTTAATAATTTATCGCATTCCGTGGAAAGATATTTTAACTAAGTACGTGCATTCTCTGGAATGATACTCAACTCTTACCCCCTCCTCCATACAGTCTTCTCCGTCGCCATCTCTCTTTCCTATCCGAAAGAGCATTAATCCACGCTTCTCCATTATATATTCCTCGATGCTTTAATTCCCTATAACAGACCACTTCCACCCTTCTTTCACCCCGCCTCTTCTATTCACTCCTACTCTTCTCCTACCTTCGCACACCTCTTACCTCCTCATACATTTTCATAGGAGACGCCGGGAGCCGCTAGATCTATCCAGCACGGCCGTTAGCACGGGTATGAGGGATAGGATACGACTCGGGTATGAAGAGAGGAGAGAGAGAGAGAGATGAAGGGAGGTGGGAGGAGGCCTATAGAAGTATAAAGGAAGGGGAAGGGGGAGAGAGGAAGGACAGAGGGGAAGGGAGCAGGACGATGGGGGAGGTAGGCAGATGCATGGCAACCTAAAAGACCGTAGGGGAGGGCTTTCGAGTCGCGGTGGAAGGAGGTAAAGAGGCGGAGAGTGTGCGGAGGGAGGATGAAGAAGGGGAGGAGAAGGTGTAAAGGAGGGGGAGGGGGAGGGGGGAGGAGGACGTGAGGTCGGTGGAATCGTGCGGAGGAAGGGAGGTGGCGAGGAGGAGGCTGAGGGAAGGAGTTGGTTCGCGACGCTGCCGCAGGGAGGCGTTGGAACGCGAGGCGTGTGCCAGTCGCGTGGCCCGAGCCGGTCTTCCACCCCACCTCCGCCGCCTCTTTCTTCCTCCCCCGTTCCTCCTCCTCCCCCCCCCACCCCCTCCCCCCCGCAAACCCCTCCTCCTATCTCTCTCTTTCCTACTCTACTCCTACCAACTGCTCTCCGATCCTTCTCCGCGAGGGAGTGTGGGGGGAAAATACGCCTCTTTTATTCTTCCTCGGTTCCTCTCGGAAAAAAAAACGTTTTAAAATGCGTCTCCTTCACGAATTATTTTGCATCTCCATCCCTTCCGTTCTTTTTGTTTCACCTATTTCGTGCGTAGCTATATCTTCCGTTGGTTACTGCGCTTCTTTGTCTTCAATTTGCGGCGGTTTTGTCAGCCGACGTTTTCAAACCCCCGTGTATGCGTGCGAGAGTGAAAACGAACGACCGCAGAGGCGCTTCGTTATTTCGCCCGGTATGCACTTTCTCGCTATCTCGCTGCATCTTGTGGCGAATGTTTGTCCGTCGGACGGCTCGTAAAAAAAGGTTTCACGCGTCAAAATCTGGCTCCTCTTGCTTCCTTCCCCGGTAATGAAGCGGTTTTGAACCAGTGCCCGAAACTGGTAGGGAGGTATCCTTGAAATTATGTGGTGCTTCGTATCCCGGAAACTCGCTTTTACGAGCTGTTATGATTTCACCAACTCAATCCTCAGGCAAATCATGGATGGTGGCAAAATACTCCTTCGATGTTGACTTGATTAAAAAAACCAATTATCTCTTTTAACGTTCGTGACACAACTTTAAAAAAAGATCAGTTTGCTCTAATACTACTGTTTGATTATTTTTCTCTTTTACAAAGTTGGGAGGTACCTGCTACAAAAACGTATTATAAATTGGTACTAATATTACTTAGAGTTCTAACGCTAGAGGTAAAAAAAGAATGCTACAAAGCCAGAATATTCTCAAATTATTCGAGAAGCATTGATTGAAATAATAACTGCAACTTTCTGTTTACTGTAATGCCAATTTTAATATTAATTGTAAAATAATCTCTTCGTTGAAGATTATATCAAACATCTAAATTCCTCCCTACATCGTTCAACATTTTTTGATTAGGATTTATCCAGATCTTCTTCCGGTGGATTTTTACTAACTTTTAATAATTTAATGATACTGAAAAGAAGAAAATAATATTGAACTCGGATAAAT
This sequence comes from Uropetala carovei, assembly GCA_036926305.1. NCBI lineage: Eukaryota > Metazoa > Arthropoda > Insecta > Odonata > Petaluridae > Uropetala > Uropetala carovei. Next base: position 2,528,517 of record JAXCHB010000164.1, read on the forward strand.
CAGCTTTAACTATGCATAAACTGAATAGTTCTAGCTTCGGGTACTCTATTACAGGATAACAAATTTTAAACTAACTACAATATATAGTTTTAGAATTAATGTCGCGGTAATCTCTTCAGTCCGCTCTTCTTGTGATGTAACTAACTATTTAAACGTGTTCGATTTTTTTCACCCATAAGGTCATCGATCTCAGGATTTGCTCAAGAGTTTTAAATTCTGTAACTACAAGAGAATCATCGGATCTACGACAAATTACAAATGAAATAAGGTGAACTATAAACAACTGGACATCGATTCGCAACGCGCGAAAAGACAAAATTTTACCCATACCCCGTGTGACGTCATTCTTTTCCAAGCCCCTACGCAGACGTCACCACCCCCGGCTTCCCTCTCCACAGCTCCATCCAACCCCTTTCAGAACTGGAATGCGTGCTCGCAGCCGCTCGCCCATTCCATGGATGTAGATTCGGGTTCTCTCCCCTCCCAAAGTACAACAGCACGCTCTCCCTCCGTTCGCTTTTCCGTACGAATGACTCCCTCCCTCTCCCCCACGGCCAGAATCCCTCTATTTGACCCCCTATATCGTCATTCTAAAACACCCTGTTGCACTCTCCGTTTCATCCCTTGCCAGCATTTTTCACTAGCGTCCGTCGCGCTGCCGATATCTAGCGTTACTTCACACGAGGAAACAGAAAAATTAAAATTTGACCGCGCGTTGCTTATATTATTTCTGTGTTTAATTGAATGTTTTTGCGTGCTCGGAAGTGTTTTCGCTGTCTCGTGTCGCAAATCCGTGATCGTGAAAGCGCTGGAAAATGATTCTAAATCTAAAAATTAGCCAAACCCTTCACTTTCAAACTAGATTTTTCTTACTTTAACAGGCGATATTTTTGGCGGGCGCCTGTGTGTGGCACAAGGTAAATAACCGGTCTTGATAGACTTGAAATTTTTTTTACATAATAACTGCTTATCGTATAAATCTCGAATAGACAGCAATTTTCGTAAACTTGTTACTTCTAATGGAGACATTATCTACTATTTTTTCTTCAATTTTTATCCTTAATCGATTGTTTTAAAAATCAGTTTTGCCATAAGACGAGTTCGGTAATTCTCTATCGGCCATGGCAGAGTTTAAGATTAGCCTTTGCGCACCGGTACTCGGATCGATTTTTTCTTAAGGTGTAAATATTTACGATTTTAATTTTTTGACTGGAAAGAACATTCGGGCTCTTAAAGAGTTAGAAAAAAACACCATACTAATGCATACGCAGCTACATTTATCTAAAGATTACCGTAGAAAGCGTTTATTATTGCTTCACGATCCGATTTTTAATGACCATCGAAATAAAGGAGGTGGCTGCGATATTGACGGCGTTTTGACGCAAGCTGCTAAGCCACCACAAAAGAAATTTTACGCTCTTCATCAGATTTCTATGATGCATTATCTTGTAAACGCCCATCAATAACTCCGCGGAACAGATGGCCCAGTAAATCTGACGTTAAGCTTCACTAATGGCAAATTGAATCGCGAGACAGCACGCTTAGTTATCCTTACCTATCGCTATAGAAGTGCGTGCATGTAAACTCCAGAGAGAGAGGTCTCGCTTGTCCTCTCGTATTCGCCACATCCCACCTCCTACTCCTCTTCTACAATCATCTGCCTCGCAGCTCATGGCTTGAGACTTCTTTTGCTTTCTTTAACATCCCTTCGTCCCATCAATCCCTCTTCCTTCCTGTTGCCTCCCTCTAATAACCATCGCTCCCGTTCCATCCTTCCTCCTCCGCCTTCCTCCTGCCCCGTCCATCGCTACAACCCATCCGACCGCTTTCAAAACACAGGCGCAAGGCCATAGGAAATAAAGTGTCCGAAGCGTGTTGAAGAAGCCCAACCTATGCGGCTTAACTTACCTCATCCAACGTTTTAAAGGTTTCACTAGGAGTGGTGGTGGCTGAAGCTTACTATTTCGTTTACTGTAATTCTGAAACGACTTCTTTGCCTAATCGTTGCGGCTTTGGAAAATTATTAAGTAGGAACTTGTTAACTTATATATCCTATTAGAAATTCAAATTGCCTACACGAGTTAAGCGCATTTAAATCAGAAAAAATGAGAATAATTGGCGACATCGCGTTTTGTTTATACCCAAACGATGATTAAAGTAACTACTATAATTGTAAAAATGCCGATAGGACCAGATTTACATCGCAGATGAAAAATATCCGATCTATTGAGTAAAATCACCCGCTGAGGTATTTTTAGAATTAACATTTAATGAATTATCATTAGAGAGACCTTCAACCTTTTGTAAATATACAGTTAGTTTACTCCTGTTTAATGATTATGGGATCGACATAGGTCATGAACAGAATGTTTTAGTTTTTAAGTTTCTGAGATGAAGGTGATTGGTGCATTGTTGCCATATTTAATGAGGAGTTACCATAATTCCGTCGTGTGACAATATTTAAAGAATGAATTATCTTTTACCGATTTACACATGAACCAATTCATATTTCAACCGCAATAAAAAATTCAATTATTTGTAAAAATAAATAAAAATATGAGAAGTAATGAATCGCCTTCACAGTTACACAATAAGCAAGAGAGAACATTACGATTCTTGTGCTAATCTGCGAATTCTGGATTTGCAAACCGAAAATTAATTTGACAAACCAATGCTAATAACTAAGTCATCGATGCTGAAAAAATTTGTTTTGCTAGGTAATGGCAAATAATATTTCTAGTTGGACAAAAAGTAAAGGAGCGGTATAAAAAGATGGAAAATATATTTACACCGAAAAATTAAGCATTTAATTGCCATTTTAAAGTTTTCGATATTTTCCTTTTCTAGGCAAACACACAACTTTCTGGCAACAATTGCATTTACAAGTTCGATTTTCTAAAATAATAAAATTCCACTGATCCAAGCCAAAGTGCTGCTCGTGAAATATCATCGGACACACGTCCAAACGAAATATGTATTTGGTTACGTTTGCTTCATTGTAACCTTAATATGTAGAGCGCTGCTCATATATTCCGTTGGCAGCGAAAGTTTAAACTGCAAACTATGAGAGCGACGCGACCCCACGTCCAACTCCTTAAAAAAAATTCAGCACGAGTCATTCCATTCCCGTTAAACTCTAAATCTCTCCTCTCTCTCTCACACACACACAAACACACTTCCACCGTCCCTTCCTCTGATATCACACTCCCCTTAACGCCGGCTACTCGATGCATCGCGCATCTGCATGTCCCCGACGCGCGCGCACATGCACACGCGCGATGCAACCTGGAAACAAAACAAGCAACCCGACGAGACCTCAGACACGCTAACCTTTTCCCTTTAAAGCCGGTGGAATATCCCCCTTCCCTCTAACCTCCCCATTCTTCTCCTCTTCACCTTCAAGCCAAAAAAAAACCTTGGTTCATCCTCCTTTTACGCCATCTTCCCCCCTTCCCCCTATATCTTTTCCCTCCAAAAACTCTACCCTTAACCTCCACCATCCTTCTCCTCTTCGGATACCCCTCACAGCCACCTCAGTATGCAGCTGATGCCATGAATAAGAGGTTGAGGAGTGGAAGAGGGGGAGGGGGAACGAGGATGCACGGGAAAGATAAGGGGTGCCAGAGGGGGAGAGGTGAAAGGGGGGGGGGGAGGGAAATCGGAGGGTGGGGGATGGGGTAAAAATGGGGTGGAAGGGTTTTTGAATGTCGTAGGTTAAGGGGAAGAGATGAGGAAGGATGAAGTCGGTGGAGAAGGGATGAAAGTAGGAGGGATATTCTGTATAGGGTGAGAGAGGGGGGATGGGGTTGGGGTTTTTTGGATGCCGTAGAAAGGGAGTCGTTTTTCATGATAAGACGTAAGGACGATGGTTGGATTTTTCAAGGGACCGGGAAAAAGGGAGGGGTTTTTGTCGGGAGGGGGGGATGGGGGAGGGAGGAAGGGAATTAGCATATTAAGCGGGAGAAGGAAAGGGATGAACCTAGGCGGGGATTGAAATGATTGGGGATAGCGAACGTTTACATTAACTCATAGTAATTTGGTTCCACTGCTTTTTGGTGATTCGTGCCGGTCTTGTTTGGGGAAGCAAAGTGTCTTGTCTCCAAATTATTCGGTTTCGAGTTAGTAACCCTCCGCGGCTGCCGTTGCTTGCGATTGTCAATAAGTTTATATTCATCAACAATTTCACGGAGGTTGTAACGTATGTGGGCACTGGGGCAAATTTTACATAAATGAAAATGAACACTCAACAAACGGTTTATGCGAGAGGGAATTCAAAGGCTCAAAAAGTAAAATAATTGTATTATGATTTTAGTTCTTCATAAAAAAACGACAATAAAATACCGTTTTTAAAAGTGGGATATTTGGTTAGTAAGCTAACGAAAAAAGTACATCAATGAAACGAAACACGTCTACCTTTTTTTTGAACAAAATGCAACGGATGTTATAAAAAATATTATTTTCGCTGAAATACTGTTAATATGGTATTACGGACAGTGGAGGCCAAAAAATGTCTCATTACGCCTGAGATTAATTTAATTCGCTTGCGTTAAGGAAACCGGAGTAGTATAAATGGTTCCCTGAGTCTGTAGTCGCTGACACGTTGAGCTGAAAATATTCCCTCCCTAACAAGGCTATTAAATGATATATTAAAATTTGCCTAATGATATGTCTTCAAATTTTCGAAGAGTAGGGGGGGAGGAGGAGGAAGAGAAGATAAAACTGAAAAAGGAGAAATGGTGAAGGAGAGGAGCAAACGAGAGATAGAGAGGGGGGAGAGAGAGAGAGAGAGATGGTGAGAGAGAGAGAGTGAGAAAGTAGTATAAATGGTTCCCTGAGTCTGTAGTCGCTGACATGTTGAGTAAAAACATTTCCTCCTTAACAATGCTCTTAAATGATCTATTAAAATTTGCCTAAAGACATGTCTTCAAATTTTCGAAATTGTAGCGCCCGGAGTTAAAATAAATTAGGAGGGGATAACACACTCTCGTTAGGAATATATTTTTGTGCGCAGTCATCAAAGGGGGAAAAAATCAAATTGGCCGAGATAATTTGCGAAAAAAGCCTGCTTCGCTTTTTTGTCGCGGGAGTAATTTCCTAATATTAAAACACATTAGGTAAAAAAAATCGGTTAGTGCAGACATGCTAAGAGGCTCCTTAGCATATTTATCGCGCCTTGGGATGAGGGACGTGAAGCACGACATAAGAAAGCGAACGCAAGCCATTTTATCGAAGCTCAAGAATCCTTACTTATTAATACGAGATATCCACACGGACGGACGGCGGGGTAACATCATTACAGGTTTGGAAATCTGTTTGGTATGAGGTTCCCATTTATCGTTTTATAGTCAAAGAGAGAGAGAGGAAGATAGAATTGGAAGAGAAGAGTAGGGGAGGAGGAGGAGGAGGAGGAGGAGGAGAAGATAAAGCTGGAAAAGGAGAAATGGTGAGGGGGTGGAGCAAACGAGAGAGAGAGGGAGAGAGAGAAAGGGAAAAAGAGAGAGGGGGGGAGAGAGATAGGGAGAGAGAGAGGGAGATAGATAGAGGGAGATAGATAGAGGAAGATAGATAGAGGAAGACAGATAGAGAGAGGAGGAGTAGAGATGGAGGGAATAAAGTGGAAAAGGGAAATATTATGTAAGAGATGCAGAAAAGGTGGAAGAGATGGCGGAATATATGAAAAGGAGACGGAAATAGTAGGAGGAGGAAGAGAGGAATAAAGCAATAATAAAAAGGGAGGGATTGAAGAGGTGGCGGAATGGAGAATGGAAGGTGGACAACGAAGAGAGGGAGGAAGAGGAGAATGAATTAGACTGGGGGATAAAAAGAGGAAAAGAAGGGAGGAAGATAGACGAGCAGAGAGAGAGAGAGAAGGAGAGAGTGAGAAAATAGGGGCTTACGTATCGCCATTAGCATACGCTATCCAGCGTTTATAATGGTATGATTAGCTCCTTCCGAGGGTATCAAGAGGTTCTCTGCAAGGCCAGTGGTTTCACGTGTTTAAAATTCGACGAACGTGCCGAGGCGCTTCACCAAGTTATCTCCTTCTGAGATAAATAATTCTTGTGAGGATACTTAGCGGGCCATTTAGGAAATAAAAGAGGAGGGTACCAGAACAATGATTAGATCTTCGATGGCTGCCATGTCCTCTAATCGAAGTTTTATATTAAGTTATTAATGGAGACAACTGGAAGAGGATGATGGATTTGCAGATGTGGGGGGTCGCGGTGGGCAGGGCTCGTATGAACTGTCTTCGGATCGTGGCGGCCTCGTATGTAAAACTACGAGTCGATGCTTTCCGCTCTTGAGCGACTTGAAGTATTGGAAGAGGTATGAAGTTTCAGCACCGGAGATGGAACGTAAATTGGCTTTCAACAAAAAAAAATTTAAAAAGAGTTTGAGCACTCAAATGTAAAACCAGTGTGATTTAAATACTGACGACGAATGTATTTGATGAGTTTTGTTAAATAAATTAGTCAATTGTTGACATGAATGCCAGAATAATTTAAGGCATCCTTCTTGAGTAATATTCTTTTCCGTCGTAGGCCTGATTCTGGATCAATTTCATTTTTAATCAGAGGAAGAGCGGAAAACAGATGAAAAAGTGAAACCGCTGATAGTTCTCCCGTAGTAAGCTGAAGAAGACGAAAAGCTAAATGGACAAAATATAACACAAAAATACTCTTTGAATGCCTGAATCGCACGTCGCATTCCAAGTACTTGCGCCTTGACCTAAGAAATCAAACTGCGACCATTCTAACGCGTGTTTCCAACCATTCGGCTCATCGGAAGGAATGTACACGCGGCATTCGTAAAGAAAGAAAACGCATTCTGCCCTCCCTCATATGACATTGCAACTTGCCACTTTTAATCTCAACTCCAATCTCTCTTTTCGGAATTCTCATTGGTCCATTCGATTACAACTGCTCGGACCTCTTCCACTCCTGAAATCGATATTATACTCGTAACTGTTCTGTCAATACATCTCACTTCATCATCGTCCCGATAAAACGAGTCTATTGGAATTCCTTTTATTCAGTTCATAAGAAACGGCTGAGCGATCGCTTGCGAGGATCAAATACAATACGAGCGATATATTTTAATCTCGCCAATTTTATCTTGGTGTAAAATTCCATAAGTACACCTATGCGATAAACATTTATATCGTACTGAAACGCATTTAAATGCTTACAGATACATTCAATCATTAAAAGTGTTTCAAATGATGATCTAGGAAGCCCCTGTAAATACAAAACGATTGAGCATACTCGTCCATTTTCTTTTAGATTCAACTCATTATATGAGAAATCATATTCTGAATATGTTTTTCCTCGTAGTTTCAGACGAATACGTGATTATGTAACCGGAGAAGTTATTGAAAAATTGTGAATAATTAGGCCAGTCAGGGCGAATATTTTCGAAAAACGAAACGTTTGAAACAGTGGCTTACTATTTCACAATCCTCCAACTTCTTATGGATACTGGTACGCGCTGACACTTTTGAAATAAATCAGTACAATAGAAATTGTTAGAATCGTGCTCAGTTCTAAGCAAGTGCTATTAAAGTTCATCAACTGCGTGGCCCTAATCACCTTCATGAAGTTAGGTGAATAGAAAATCTTTCTTGGATATCTGACTCTCACACTTAAATTAAAATTTTTTACGTTACGTTCTAATACATAACCCGCTTCATTTGCTAATGGCACATTTCCCACAAATGAGATTTTTCTTGCCAACCCAGCCCTCGAGATACCAGTTCTTGGAATTCTCTTGGCACCGCAACTTTGACGAAACAGGTTCGCAGTGTTTGACACGACAGAACCCACAGATCGCGACACTTCTGTCATTGTCATGTTCAGAGGACTTCTTCTCCTTTGAAGATCAAGATGTTGACGAGGATGGTTGCGTTTCTTTCCTTCTAAAGGTTGTTGCCCGCCCGCAGTGTGGACACATTGTTCTGCGTTGCGATCCAGTATTCCTATTCTGTAGCAAATTTCTCGTCACATTTACTATACTATCAGGCGAAGCGAGAAGCATTAATTTCTGCTTGGTTTTCCTTTTCCTAAAATGGCAAAAACTCTTGAAAAAGTTGGATGTTTTTGATGATGGCATTTTTTTCTTCCGCCATCGTTGGGTGATCAGAGAGCACTCTGGGTGTTGATTTTATAATATAGAAGATTGTCAGATTGGCGAAGTTTAGATGCATGGAATTTGGAGATGGACATATTTATGACTATAAGGGATGAGGTATATGGATGTACTTTGTTGACCATTTTTACCTAAAATTTGTGGCCCTATTCGACACAATTATACCTGTTTAGTATCCATGAATTGGCTTCATTATAACGGCAATAAAGACGAGACAAACTTGTGTGTGGCAGGGAACTGATTTGTGAAAGAAGACTAGTCCAAAAGTAGTACTAACAATGTATTCAACTATATCGGGGAGAATGATCACTATTTTAAAGACAGTATTTTTGGTCAACCTGCCTTAAACACAGCGTATTTTCTTTGTTTTGCGCAGCTCCTAAACAACATGTAATAGCATAGTCTCTACTGTAAATAATGCTTTAAGTTCCAATGATTGATAATGGATGGTAATACCTACTTGACATTGTCTACAGTTCCGTATGGAAGGCTATTTCTGAAACTGACCTGATTCACCCTAACTTATCCTATAGGAAGTCCAAATTATAGCATAATTTCACACAATTTGTTGATTAATACTAGTTCAAATTCATTATCAACACGAATTACTCTCGTATACACGAATCTATTAATACAAATTTTTTATCATTGAAATTTATTTTCTGCTGAAACTATAACTACTTCACGTTAAACTCGAGTAAAAAAATTTTAATCGCAAATCCAGTTCCTATCTATTTCCAAGGAAACAAACATACTGTGTATGAAAATACATTAAAATTATTATTGTTTTGAGTAATTTTAATGTTAGCAAGCATACTCCAGATGACACGAGAAGATAGTCACAAATGATACCGGACATAAAAATTAAAATATGCTATTATTATAGCCATTTGTTTCATGAAATAAATCTTCTTAGCCCTTTAAGTTCGGCCAGGATTCAAAATTTAGTAATTAAACAATAGGCGCATAGACTAAGAGATACAATGGAACCACGTTTGTTTTTTAAGTAAAACATGAAACATGGCTTAAATGACCTATTAAAATATAAATATGATGATGAAATATACCTAAGCCTAAAAAAATAAATATGGGATAAATTAATACTAATTAATAAAAATGTTGATAAGGTTCAAACTTTTTAATACTAAATGTATAATGTAAAATAATAAACGAATAACCGTTACATAAAATTTCTAAAGTTTTCCATTATCTAATTAGAATCTTTTCGGTTTTTTTTTATTTTACCGCAGCTTCGTTAAGAAAAGCATGCCACTTAAAAGAGGGCGAATAAATTGAAAAAAGCTATCCATAGATTAAGCTCTGAAATAAATAAATCTGACGTTCAGTTCGGAGCTGTTGATGAATTATGAAACAATTATTCTGAACACCATTCGAGAAAATATTAATTCGCCTCCTCCAGATCCGTCAGTTTAGAGTTTGACGCGAGAAATTTATCTCACTGACGAAAATAAATAAATATGTAAATAAGGGTAGTATATATTCAACTGGAGACATGGATCCCTAGACTTATATTGCGTCGAAGTATTCTTCCCATGACAAAAACACTTTTTTGTTCGACCAATTAGCATAAAGTTATATCGTGTAAACATTGATAAATTCTTATGTAAATGCAAAGTGGCGCAGTCAAGAGACAACTTAATCTATTATAATTCTTTTAAAACTATCATCTATTAATACATTTCTTTGAGAATCTAAATTATTTATGAACCCGACAAATTGCTAATTTAACCTTGCCTACTCGATAGTTATTAAATTTTATTTTTAATATGTGACCTTGATGTATAACGGCTTATGGAAAATGGGAAACTTTTTTTCTAATGTTGGGGCAAACAAGAAACAATATTTTTTTTAATGAATAAATATCTCTAATCCTCTAGCCAAGCAACTCAAAGACAAAGACAAAGCAAAATGTACTTCAGTCTCTAATTCTTTTTTTTATTTAACTACTTGTTCTCTTTTCTCAACTCACTTGTTCGCCAATTCCTCTCTCTCTCTCTCTCTCATTGCCCCCTCGTCGACCTCATCCTACCACACGCTATTTAAGCATATCAATCCGAATCTCGGAACGTGCAGGCCCGCTGCATCGCGGCAAATTAGAAAAAATAAAATAAAAAACCCGCAATCGCTCCTTTAAGCCATTCCCACGTCCGAACGACGAAAATAATGGACCAAATCGTTTAATAAACTACTTAAAAGATCTTTAGGGATACAACTACGTTTCCGAAACCGCTACGCACGCCTCCATTCCGGCCATTCTCGCACTCCTTACCCCCCTCTTTATTTTCTCCCACACTTCCGCCGCCCCGACGAAACCGCCCTCTCGCCACTCCCAAACAATCCCCGACCGCGTCTTCTCCCACGAAAAAAAAAAAAACCCAGTCTTGCAAGGTTTAAACACTCTGGCCGTGCCCTCCTCCGCAACCCCCACCACGCTCGTCTGCCGTTCCTTCCTCCCTTTAAGAGCTGCACCCAACACCGTCTCCGGGGTTATCGCCCTTGCAACGACTCTTCGGAGCCCTCCGATGCACCGCCTCCCCCCACTTCTTTCTCCCACCCTAAATAAAGTTAAAAAAAAAAAAGAAAACTCCTGCCTGCTATCATACCTTCGACAGAATCTCTTTATTTTTATTTTTTATATATCAGCCTCTCTCAAAAAGGCGATCTCGCAATCAGTACACCGGGCACCACTCTTTGCATCCACGCTCCTTGAAGACTTATAAATGACAGTTCATTTCCATCGTAAAAAAATCAAGAGTATCTCTCTCTTTCACACACACACACACACACACACACGCACAGACATACACACTCTAGCCTCCTGCACCTCATCCCCTATTCCACTCCGATCACGTAGCGCCTGCAAACCCTTTTAGGAACGAAATTTTACGAGAGGGAGGGGAGGAGGGTAAAGGGAGGGAGATTGATGCATTTTCTGCTGCATGGCTTCTTGCATCTTGCTCGTCCTTCCCCTCCTTCTCTACCCCTCCCCTCCCTACCTCCCCTCCCTCACCCTCTCTCTCTCTCTTTCTCGTAATCTCCGCACGAGATGCTTTGTTCCGGCACGTTCGACTGAGGACTAGTGAGAATTCGGCTCCCTTCGACATCGTTGTTTACTTTTTTTTTAATTACTCCTCCCGTAACAAGGTTCGGTGTTCGACGTTCTTCCTCCGTTTTTATTTCCTTTAAAGAGGGAAGGGGTGGTGGGAAGATAAACTTGGGCTTTAGTTGTGGAGGAAATTCTATAGGACGTGGCGAAATAAATGCCAATAGTTATATGGTTACTAATAACTTTATTTGAGACCTATCTTATGAAAACCGTGCGCTAAAACTGTAGTATGATAATATTGATAAATGCGAACGAGCGTGTGGCGTACGCTAGCAAATTTCAAAGCTTAGTATGGTTCCAATATGTTTGTGTCGACAGTACGCGGAAATGCATTTTGTGGAACTTATCCGTATCGCTCAAGCTTTAATAAAATGCACTCCTTACGTTCCCACTTGGATAGAGACCTGTAACTGTTGCGCATGCTTCAATATATTCATACGTGTGGCGATGAAGTTGCTTCGAAATGGATACTTATATAAGGCTAGTATGAACCTTTTTGAGTAAGACTGTAAAGGAGATATTTTATTCGTCCTACATGTAATGTTTCTTTGATGGTGATTTTCTAAAGTCTAAAGTATCTTTACACGCCAAAGAAATCAGTTTTAAAGCAAGTGAGTAACAAAATAAGAAGTGAAACGCGAAAAAAAAAATTAAACCTATTCTCGAAATAGATCCTCGTGCAAGGAATAGATGAGAGTTGACAAAATTTATCTCTCCGTATTCCTGCATGAATTGAATGCATGATTGAAGGTTCCGAGAAAGGTAAATGTCTTAAAGAAATGTTTTTTAAAGGAGGAAATTCAGAGCACTGATTTTCTTTCACTCTCTCTCTACACGTTTAATATGTTAGCACGTATTGTTACCCAGCGCCTGTATTCGGTTTTCTTAGAAAAATAAATCCGTAAAACATTATAGGGTGCTCTCAATAAAAAGCGTAATATACATATCACATGAATTTGTACGTTTGTATAAATAAAGATTTATGTTTATATAAATTTGTACAAATCGTCGATTTTGCTCGCAAATAATTGTTCAGCGTTGGTTTTTCGTGTCAACTCTTCGTGCTGCCTTACTTTTGTATTCCCCTTGTTTAAAACGTCAAAAAATCAGTGAAAAAAATTATTTAGTCGGTGCAATTAGCTCCAAAACAGCCTCGAATTAAACCGCACGACCTCATACATTTCAATGTTTAAGCAAAACACGACATCAAGCGTTATCTCATTCTCGATGAGCGCATTACGTAGACTACCGTTTAGTCCTTTACAGCGATCACCGTGACTCAGATTCTACGCATAATTAGCAAGTAGACGCGTCGGGAAGAAGTTGACATATAGAATGACATGAGGAAATCGAACTCTGACCCTTTAAAATGGGGAATCGCTTAAGACATTATCGTTTAATCGGAAAATAAAAACCCTTGATAATACATCTGAATCAAAATTCGTGAAAATTTTGCAAATGAAAGAATTTCAATATAGTATTTTGCATTGACAAATCAACGGTTTAGGTGAAATTTATATGAAACGCATTATAATGCTAGATGTCGTTGTTTTCATCTAGAGAGCTTACAAATTGGGAGAAGCTGTTTTATTAGTATTTGTATAAAAGTTTCGAGCAAAAAATTGACATTTAAAATTATGAACGCCTACATGAACTTGATCTTTATTGACAAACTGCCGAGGAATTCTATACTTACATGAAGTTTTGGTCGGATATGATCTATACTTCAGCAGTTTATAATCTTCTTTATTTCTCCGAATCTTCGACTATAATATCGTTTGCAGTATTTTGTTCAAAGTACAAAATGTATATGAAAGTAACATTATTCCACTAACTGCCAATTTTTTATTTGCTAAAAATATTGGTCAGTGTGGTTCAAAATATCTTTGAAATGATAAGAGTAGTATTCATTAATAGTAGGAAAAAAGTTACCATAGCTTTGAAACCAATGGCCCATGCGAACTGCATTATCGGTATAAATCAATGAAAAAAGATAATGCATGTTAAAAATTGTAACAAATCAAAATTTTACAAGTAGTTTCCATTGCGGGCGATGTAAACTACAAGATCCACGAATTTAACCCATGGCAATTAACGAGTTAATATGCCTACTTACGCTGAATAATCTGCTTATCGGCGAATATTTCAATATTTTACAGATATTCCGCCGCGACATTCAATTTACTCACTCACGTGACGCGGAAACGTTCCCCGGCAAAAAAATCTCGCAATCGCCACCATGCGACAACCGGCAAACTTCTGAGAGACACAAAAATTTCTCCTCGTAATTAATTTCCAAAACATCCCAAAAAAAGAGACGGTAATTAGACTGCGCGGAAGGCACGGTCGTAAATCGTCCGCGGGGAGGGGGGAACAGCGCACGGCGAAAATAATTAGCAAATTACCATATTTTTCGTTTTTAACCGCATGCTTGACGATCGATTCTCCGGCGGTAAAATACGCATTTGGGGAAGAGAGATCGTAATCGGAAAAATAAAATGAAAAAAGCGCGGAAAAAAAATTCCCAGCGACTAATTTCAACGGCAAACCCCGGAGTACTAAGGAAAGCCGCATCCAATTTAAAGCCTTTACGCCAGCGATAAACTCTTTATTGCGGATGCACTCCGCATCGACGTTTCCAACCTCCTCGCTCCCTTTTTCCTCCTTCCACCGACTCCTTCTTCCTCGAACTGCATCCTTCCCAGCTACCATCCCCGCTTATTCCGAGAGATAACCCACACCACTCCCGTCCTCGTCCCAAAACTGGCTCCCTTTGCACCCCCTGATATCCTGAAATGAATTGGCAGGTCGAGGAGGACGCAAACGTGGCGAAAAAAAAGAGACAACGCTTCGAGACCACGAAATTTCGGCCGCAGTTTTATTTCTCTCGTTTCGATCTTAACGCTGTTCTTTTTTTTTTAACTTTCCGTCCCTACGTGCTTTACAAACGTCGCTGATGAAATATTTGGGTCGCTAGGGATTACTCGAATCGCCATATAGAGGTAATAAAGCGACGCTCACCCACTTTTCTCTTCTCCGTTCCTCTTCTTCTCTTTGCGTGTTATTACTTTTTTAAAAAAACGCCTTACGACTACTCGCGTAGCAACGTCGTCGCCGGACTCCGCTCTATATAACTAAGAGAGGATATTTTTTAATCCTTAATAGGAAGGTGAAACAGTTAAGAGGCGCTGAAGTATCGCCATCTTCGCCACCCAGCCATCTTGTATCCCGCTTTGCATGCAATCCTAAATCAAGACGCGGCAGTCCGTGTGGCCCCCGTTGTGACCATAATTGGCGGAATGGTTAAGTAGCGTCGCAACAGCGGACATGATACGTGTGCACGCATATCGACGACTCCCAGTTTATTTGGTCCGCCACCTGGTGTCGATATCTCACGATGTCGGGATAACGTCATTCCAATGCGATACAGCGTATCGATAAAAATATTTTATAAGGAATACGGGGAGAAGAAAAAAAACGGCGACGTTCTAACATTACGGAGGTAAAGATTAAAGGGGCAGATAAGTTATGGTGTACGGCAGAAAATGCCACGACGATAAAAAATCGTTTTATTAAACTTCGCATGATAAACTGAATGAATATATACAGGATTGGGAAAACCATTTCGCCAAATTTCTAACTGCCGCGATAAAATTATTCTCAGTGCCTTAAACTTGACGAAAATGAGAAACATCGAATTAAGTTTGATTAACAATTTCGAAGTTTTAAAAATATATTTATGATATTTTAGTATGCCTTTCCGTTATGTATTTAGTAATGATATTGTCTACTTGAAATGTAAGCTTAGTGATGCGAAGAAGCTTTCTAAAACTTCATATTACTAGATATTATTAAAGAAACTTTAATTGTTGTGGGCTATCTGCGATAGTTATTGTCAATAATATAGATGTTAGCTGCATTAAAACATTGCCACGGAAAATTCATTGATATCTACTAGAAGATAGAAAAATATGAGTTGTAATCTCCTAGGTACATAAATTAACTCTAATCATTGAAACAAGTATTGATCAAAATAACTTTTAATCGGAATGCCAAAGCTAAATAATTTCGGGAAAAACAAAAGGCCACGAAAAATATTTTTGATGAAAAGCAAGAAGAAAAATATGAGCAATTAAACGTTTATCACTTGATGAATCGTACTGTAAAACAGGCAATCTGTTTGAAAAAAGCAGAAGCAAAATAAATGCGTTTCGCAGATTTATATATATATATATATATATATAATCCAATCCCGTTTATCGTAGCATTCCCGTTTATCGTTGCATACGATCCTCCGTTCTTTATTTTCGAGGAAGCGTAACAATTGGCACTCGAAAAACTGGAACCTGCACTCTCATTGTCCCAAAAGAGACAATTCATCAACTTGCCCCATTTATCTCAGGTAGGAAATTCCACGTTCTCTCTTTCGCTTGCTAACAATCGCAGGCGTCTTCGATTCATAACTCGTCGCTTTGCGTGGGAATGCGCTCTTTCGATGCTTCCCTTCCCCCTTCTTTCTCTCTATCCTACAACTTCTCTCGACAACATATTCGGCGAATAATTCGCCGTCAACGCTCATGTACGTGTGCAGCGGAGAAAAGACGAGGAGTGCAGCGCGATAAATTCCGCGAGTCTCTTGTTTTTATTTTTGTCCCGAACATTTTTTTATCGGTTTCTTTCGGATCAGGAGCCACGCGAGAGGCAGCGCGCGCGAGCGAGCTGCATTTACGACGAACCCGGAAACATCCTAAATTCTCGCTTTTCTGGCTTTCACAAATTTTGCGTTCTTTTGTTTTTAATTTAAATCGATTGCTTTTTTCCTTTACGCACTAGAGGAAATGCAGGTGCGAATGTTTTTGGGATTCTCGCTGGACGTAAGCACGGCGAAAGAACGGTACACATAGTACTCCAGGGATTATTTCCGAAGAATGACTTCAAATTAATGGAGTAAAAATATTATCAAAGAATATTGACCGTCATAAATATTAAGATTTCGATAAAATAAGGCTCCTTAAAAGTTATTCGAATAAAAACTTAACTCAGCGATCAACTTGATAACAGTTAAAGGTCTACGTATTCGTGCAATTAAAAATAAACATTTTAATTCAAGAAGCCTGTATTTTATTTGGCGTAGAATTTCATAATTTTAATACAAGGTATTTATGCGCGTTTTGAAATAGATTTTTAAAATTATATATACAGGGAACTCCCGGTTCATCGTAGGCCTGTGGATCGAGTTTTTTCTTGTTAATCTATTTGCATATTTTATTGCACCATGGCACATGCAAATGGCAAAATCAAGTAATTTTTATGATAGCTATGGAAATACTTAAAGAAAAGAAAATGTATATTTAATAAGTTTACAGGTAAAGTAACACCGTAAACATGTACGCATGTAATTCAGTTAAAAATACATTCAGATTATGATGTCAAAATTCCTATTATTCGATATAATAATCGAGAGTTTACTGCATCTATCAAAAGTCTCCAAGAAGAGTTTTACATAAAAATACATAGTTTCAAAATTTTGTAATTTACCTATATTATGTGCACTGTACCATCTTTTTAGATTTATCTTATATATGAACCCTAGAGCATCTTGTGGAGAAATTTAAATCCTTTTAGAATTAGCACTATTTCACCAATAGATGGGCCAAAATGACCAGTGATGATAACAGTCGATTTTATCACAACTTCATGAAATGTACGCTCGGGCCTTAAAGAGATGGGAATATCATCAAATTAAAAAACTTTTCTTCCTATATTTTTCCTCTTACAACTTCGACACTGGAGCATAACGAAACTTGCCGTTAGGCACTGAAAGACAAGAAAAAATACTGCCATCGAGATGAAATAATTCCAAAGGCAGCTGAGGAAACGTGTAAAGGGAAGGGGGGAGGGGATATTCTCGGACAGGCGTGCGAGTAATACGGCGATGAGAAAAAATGTATGCTATGACCGGGCTCTCCTTGCCCTTGACTCATTTCCGCTGTTGCTGACCCACATGCGAGCAGCGACTACGTATAAAAAAGGTTTTTATTGCCCTCCGCCAGATAAAGTATGCAAGCTTAAATGCGTCTTGAGACACTTTCTTTCCGTTCTATCCAAGGCTAAAAAAAGAATCCGTCTTGTCCGACGTTAGTGAAATTTCTGAGCTAAAAACGGAATGCATGAGCTTCGGGAAGCTGCATAGTTGACAGCATAATTTATATATACACACACACATAAATACATACACGCACACACGTGTGTGTGTGTACTTATAGAAAATGAAATGAACGGTGTTTCAATTGGTTTTTTAAAATTAATAATAATATTTATATATATTTCTCCGAAGACTTAAACATACATTACCGTGGTGAAAAGTACGAAATGACGTTAGTAATAGGGGACAAATAAGCTCATCGCGAAACTTATAAGAATCAATCATCTACAAAATGGACGATTTAAACGAGCATTATAACTTTCTAAACGCAAAACATGAATTATCCTCCAGCAGGAGAAAAGAATAACTTAAAACATAACCTGGAAGTTCTACACAAATCTTTGCATTCCGGTGGAGAAATTTGTTTTCTAACAAATGTAAAAGAAGCCTGGGAAGACTGGGAAATAAAAACAAAGCGACTAAAAAAATACAAATATGGAATGATCTTTCCAGCGTCAAATGGGTGAATTTGTTATTTTTATCGGGAAAGATTTCACTGAAATATAGGAAACAGCAGACGTGCGAAAGTCAACCGGTGATTTTTTTTTCAATTTGAAATAATGGGAAAATAGATCAGGAAACCTGACAATAAACAACGTCCTGTTTTTCTCCACTCAGAATGTATTCGACCGCTCTCTCAAAAACTTGCACATAATTGGATTGAAACCTCATTGAGTAGGTACGCCGATTCTTATTTGTAACGCTACATCCCCATAACCTACGTAAAAGTGCGTCTTTCGACTTTTATCCTATTCAACAGGTAAGTAAGTGACTCCCCTCTCCTCATGCTCGCACGGACAGTCCGACCGGACCTATTAAATGCGTGACTTCCATAATAAGGCGGGCGGCTAAAAAAAAAAATAAGACGGCTAAGGTTGCAGCTTGCGCATAAGCGAGACAACGGGGGAAAAAGTAGGCTAAACAAGAAGGGAGTAAGGTAACGTGGCAATATCCCCAGGGTTCCGCTTATCTTATAGCATTCGAACAAACCGCTATAACCATAAAGTACTTAAAAAGGCATCAAATGGCTGAAAGCTAGCATAAGTGATCGGAAATGCATTGCTGAATGCGCGAAAAAAGAATGGGTTTGATGTCGTTTGTGCATGAAAATCATCGATTTTCGATAGCGACCGGATATGGAATTTTTGAAAATCCTTTATATTAATTCTGTTACGTAGCTGCGTGTGTGCGTGCGTCACACCGTTGTGGAAGTGTGTGTGATAATCTGAAAAATTTTAAACGTGGAACAGTTATGAAGCAATTAATTTTTTAAATACAAATTTTTCTGTGTAAAAATTCATTATATCCATGACAGTGCATTGTTAAAATAGTTGGACAATAAAAAATTAAATTCTTGGAGCTCTTCTTACGCATTTCGAAGGAGCATTGCCACGCTGTACAAGAGCATAGCGATGCTCATTAGAAAACCATGGTATAGGCTTTATGACGTTACATGCATTATAAAAAAAACGGTGCTCAACCAATTCAGAACCATTTATAATCTCATTTAATGTGTTGGGTATATGAGTGTTACATTTCTTTAAGCGTGTATAATGAAATGCGCGTTGGGAAACCCGCGTTGGGTAAGGAATTACTGTACGTATACCAATTATTACAGATCCGTTGCTTTACGATTTTATTAAACAAAATAATTAACGAATGACGTCCTTTCAACTCAATTTGAATGTACATGCTTCATAAAATTAATACCAATAAATAATAAACCGTAAAATATAAAAATAAATACTTCAATGACGTTAAATATACATTTGTATGATATTTAAATCGGAGCACCAAAACAACGTATATCAGAAAAAAGAATATTTCCTGTTTTTAAGAACAATATTATTATTGGCCTCTTAATGTTGAATAAAAGCTTTACTAAAATTCACCTAAATGACGTTAATCCTAATGTAAATGCAGTTATGCGCTAATAAGCGAAAGTTATTGCATCGGTGTTTTTCCTTACATCAGAATATTGGTTGCCTAACTCGAGCAATTATATGTGGAAATAGGTTTTTAAAACAACTTTTATATTAACTTGCTTGCTATATTCCTATATATGTATATATGCATGTATTCATCCTTCTTATAGTTTGGCATTAAAAAGCTACGATAATTTTCTTAGAAAACGTTTTGCTAAATTTGTTGGTTTGATCAGAGGTACACAAGTTTTTTAGATCAGCCATTACACCAAACGCCAACTCGCCTACTAACAACGTGAGAAGGTAAATATCCATTTATTTTAACAAAGAGGAAATGTTGCAACCATTTTTCAATGGGATTTTAAAATATGATTAAGCAGTCGATTCTTGATTTGTAATATTTTATAGGCGAAATAGAAGTATTTTTATACAATTTATAAAACGTGTTTTTATAACCGTTATTCGTTTCATGTTCTAATATTTGATGTGAGGGTTGAAAATATTAGCGATGTATTTATGTAATTACGACTTAAATTTTCTATTCTACAATTAATCACTAAGTATATTACTTTATTTGGTCTAATGTTTATAAACAATACATGATAGTAAATATTCGAATAAATGCACCTACGTACTTCTTGGGGGCACGAAACGAATCCAGGAATAACTTTTTCTCTTCTCCACTGATATTAAAAAAAAAAAGAAATATAATCGACGGAATAAATTCAATATTAACAACGTTAGGAAAGGAGTTTTATTGTCACTCTATGCTCTCATTCCTGCTTTCGTTAGATATTCCATTACTCTCCTCTTGACCTCTTCTCCTAAAGATCTTTCACCTCTTCTGCCTCGTTCTCGGTTTCTTTCACCTGTTGCTCCCACACCTGTTACTCCCAAGCCATCTCATTCGCTTCCTTCCTTCCCCTCTCCCTCCCAATTTCTCGCCTTCCCCCCTCTTTCGCCCTCCCTCCCTCCTCCTCCTCCTAACAACTCCTCCCTCTCATCTATTCTAAACTTCTCTTAGCTGTATTAACTTCTATTCTATTCATCCATATTCCCTCCTGCTGTATTTATTCTCGAAGAGAATTTTTATGACTAGCCCATCTCTTTCCTTATCATTTTCATCAAGGTGCCATCCTTTCTCTCTCTCTCTCTGTCTCTCTCTCCTCCAATTTAAATTTTTCGTATCCACTCCGGAAAAAGAAGAACTTTCGGAAAAAAGTCGTGAGGACTGTTTATTTCCCCCTTCTCTCAGAGCTCTCGCGGGACCGAGGAGAACTAATTTTTTTCTCCTTTATTTTTTGTTTTATTCGGTGTCGAGAGATCGTCTGCTCGGTCTGGAGGGAAATGAGCCCCCTCGCGAAATTCTTTAACGTAGCTTTCCGTCTCCGGTGTTTTTTTTCCCTCCCTCTCTCATACCCTCTTTCGCACTCTACATTTATTTCCTCAAAAGGTAGTCCCGGATTAGGTGCGGGGAAATACCGTAATTTCGAGTCGCCACCCAACCCACCCCACCTTCACCTCCCCCTTTCACTCTCTCTCCTTCTCTCTCTCTCTCCACCCATCAATTTCGAAGCGCATTTACGAAAATTGAGTTACATTTCCACGCGCCCAGAAGTTGAAAGTCACCTCATCGCGTAAGAGACGAAAGAGAGTACTTTATAAAGAATGAAAAGGGAGCGAAAAAATGCGTCCCTTTTACTCGCTTAAAAAAAAAGAAAGTATTTCGCATCTCAGTAAATGAGTCGAGAGACATTTAAAAAATTTATTTTCCGAAAAAATAACGTAGAGCTTTTTTTATTTAAATAAAATAGATCGTCCTCGCCCCGTCATTTTCAACGCGTTTTATTTTCTTTTATTAAAGCGCGTTCCAAAAAGGGAGGCATGCGAAACGGATGCCACGGGCGACAAAAAAAAAAGAAACGCGAGAAAGCGAAGACGAGAGGATAAGATACGTCTACTCTCTCTCTCTCTCGCCGTCTTCGGCAGCGACGGTCATTTTTATTAAGGGCGAAATCCAAGCGTCTCTCGCTCTTATTCCTCTCCGCTCTAAACGCTTACTGCGCCGTTTGGGAAGATCTGCGAATATAAAGACGAATCCGTTAAAAAAAAAAAATTTTTTTTCTTCTTCTTCTCGCGTCCACGAGGGTTGAGTGCGAATATAAGTGCCTCGGCTATTTATACCACTCGTCGGGATGGAGAAAGTGAAGAGCGGGTAATTTTCAATCTTCTTTCGGTCGATGGCACAGCGTGACGTTACGCGTAATGAAAATTCCCGGCGTAATCTCGGAGCGATGTTGTCTACATGGTCGGTATTTAGAGTATTCGGGAGTGATTCGTCCGAACGCGTTTTTTTTTCTCTCGGATATCTTTTTGTTAGAATTTAAAGAAGACGCGCGTTTCTTAACGGAGTGCGAATATTGTAGACTTTGAAGTATTTTATTCTATTTATTTGAAACTCGGTTAAAAATTTCTGGTTAAATATTTATTGAAACCTTACGTTCAGAAGTTCTAGATTATGGTGCAACTTCGATGCATAATGTAATAAGTTAACAATTAAATTATGCACTTAAAATGACTTTGAAAGCCTATAATAATGAAACTTCTTTCACGATGAATACAAGCATATCCAGAATATTCCTCAGAATCTAATGTTTGGTTACAGAGATATTAATTATAATGATTATTTGTAAAAATCCCTTCCCGCGCGAAAATGCCCTTAAAACGTTCGTTTTCAAAAACCATCAAAAGTATGTATTTAATGAAATCGGACCATTAACTAAATTAATTAAATCCGACGTATTGTTGTAACGGATGTTCATTCATGGCCGAATAAGAATACAGAAAATAACTTATCGATAATAGTTTGAAGTATTTTTCGTATGGAATATGCATTCATCGATAAATAAAAGTCCTTAAATTAACTATATCAGTATTTTAAAAAGTAATGCTGATTCGTTGAATATAATCGGTGAGCGCAATGTGAAAGATATCCGAAGTGACAAAGAAGGTACCATAGTAATGGGTTTCGAATTATGATTTGCTCTAGCATTTATTACTTTTCATAGCAATTTTTAAAAAACTGCCGCCAGAAAAAAAAATATTCGGTGCATTCGTGCAATAATTAAATATTCATAGAACAGCGACGGTCCCTAAGTGAAGAGTAAAAGGCAAGTAAGTAAATAAGCCCTTGTCCAAAGCGGTGCCCTCTGACGCGTATTTGATTACACACGGATAAATATATGTGATACTTATTTAACAAACACACGAACAAGTTAATTACGCGCGTTTCTCAAATAAGATTCGCGTCGTATTTTATTTATACGATCGACATGGGAGAACTCGCAGCCTATATTAAGACGTGACTTTTTCCAAAGAACATTAAATTTGCGCAACGCGGTTTTGCCCATTGCGGTTACTTTCTAAGAAAATAACCCTCGCGTAATGCTGCATTGAACGCTGCACGCTACCGCAGGGACGAGCAATATAAGAGGCCTTAACTCATTCTTCCTGAAAAGACTCACTTCTCTCTCTCTCCCACTCTCAAAAAACGGGACAAGACAGACGACCACTCACACGAAACCCATTCCAAAGCATACTCGGAATGGAAAGAGATCGGATCTGAAGGCGGCGGATTAGAAAAGGACCGCCGTTAAAAAGAAAAAAAAGAAGAAAATGATGGTGGTATCGTCAGGGGTAGGATGGTATTCTCGCCGCTTAAAGGCTCCCAGATTAATAGCCGATTCGTATTGTCTCCCATTTGCCGGGTTTGAGGGTGAGGGGGAGAGAGAGAGAGAGGAGTGAGAGGGAGGAGGAGAATCCTCTGCGTTCGAGTCGAAAATACCATTAGGGGGAGAAGAAAATTAGAGGAGACGGTGGAAGTGGCGCGGCGGCGGAGTCTGCACTAACCGCAGTTGTCTTTAATGACTGATAATTTCCCGGAAAAGGACGGCGGATAGGTTTCCCTTGCTAGAATGGTAGCTCTTGGAAAGATGGAGGAATCCACGCGGAAGTTTTACCGCAGTAACACTCGACGACATCCTGAGAAGGTTTACGGAATTCGAAAGATTACGCGTTTTGACGGTTTTTCGCTGACGCTTGCGACGTATACTTTCTCGGGTTAGATTTCCACCTTTCTTTACGATAAGCAATGCGAAAATCGCCATTCCTACAAAGACACCATTTGGCTCACCTTCGCATCTAATCGCACCGAGAAGTGGTCGAAAATTGAATGGACGTGGAATTTATTACTTTATGGAAAGTTCAATTTAACAATTAAAAATGCTATACGACAGTAAAGAAAAATATCTAGTCGCTATCGCAAATGCATCACGTGGTCATATCTGTTTGTATTTGCTATTGTTGTTGTGCTCATTGTAAAAGGCCGTAAAGTGCTTTTTATGAGCTAGCGAAAAATTAAAGTGAAATATAATAAATATAGATAATTTAACGTGATATAATAATCAGGATGTTAATTAGGATAACCGATTGATATTATCATTCTACGTCTTCATAATACCCTGCAAAACACCAGATTTATGGGTGGCAGGGGGTGCAGCGCAACAAAGCCTACCTAATAACTTCTCTCGCGGGAATCACTCTCCTGTTATGATCCCGTATGGTCCTTGGGAAAAACGAATCCTGATATCGCTCGGTGCTACAGTCGATCACTCGTATTTTATCTTTGCGATCGTGCCTACCCATGTAAGTAGGAGCCTCTAATATTTTTGAGACCTCCTCTAATAGAACTCCCGACCTAAATTTCTCCGCAAGCCTTAGCCTAGCGCTAAGTCTGCCATCCTCTAGCGACATCCAATTCAACACCTTCAATAGTGATGTGACGCTTATCATAGTTTTGCTTTACGAATCTGGCTACTCTGCGTTGCTTTCTAATCGTGACTATGGTTATAGTACACTTTCATAAAATAAAAGTCGAAAAAATGCTAGTACCGCGTTTTCACGAGCGCAGGTCCAAATTTTTTCTCTTCTCCATTCGGAGATGTGAATGAAATACGAGGTCGTCTTTTAGAGTCTCGTACTCCAATTAAAATGGCCTCATTCTTACCCCACGCCGTACGAAATCTCCTCGTCCTCGCATCCCGGAGTCGCCTTTCAGCATCTCAGAGTGTAGATGGTTTCACGTCCCTTACAAGTTGCGAGCCGATAGGTAATCACCGCGGCGTCACGATAAATAAAGATACCTCGACACCATTTCGTATCTCTCATTAAAAATGCACGCATGGAATTAAGAATTGATTAGCGCCGAAAAACGTTTCGATTATGCAAATGCGATTCGATTTTTTTCGGATCCTTGCAACCGGATAAGTAGACTGATGCATCGCGATCGATACTAAGAACATTTATCACTTTGCTGTTGGAGATATGGACGTCCATTGCATTCGGGAGAGGGCTGACTAGCAAGTAAAATAAAACATGAGAGCTGCACTCGTTCCATGAAAGCGTGAAAAAAAAACAAAATGTGGAACGGAATTTCGTGCTCTTTTGATATATGAAGCTTTAATCAAATACTTCAACGTCGTCGAGAATATGTTCCTTAAAGCCGCTGTAAGGAGAAAGAGTGAGAGAGAGAAAAAAACCGCTTTTAATTAAAAGGTTGTCAAGTAAGAGGCTTCTAAGATTGAGTTCGTCGAACCAATTTGGCTAAACATACCAGCTCGATTGGATTTTTGCAGGAGTAATATGCATGATAATGGCCGTCTTGTAGTCTTTTTATATGCGTCGAATACATTCTTCTCGTCATATTCGCAGTGTTACGACTTCATTAGCCATTGTCCGCAAACTGCTAGCGAAGGAAGAATACAGTCGACGTCCGGAAGAAGAAGTAAAAACTATTCCCCGGACGAATTAAAGTTTTATTTCCATTTTCGGCGTCGATTAAGATATCTTTTTTAGCCTATTTTCCTAATATGCGACGCTCAAAAAAATAATCAAAGGCAATACAAGCCCGAATTTCTTAACGTAAGATCTTACTCCTCAGTAAAAAGAGATATTATTTCACGGCTGATATAAACCCGTTTTCTTAATCTCGAATCATTAAAGGTGTCCGCGCGTATTTTTATACAGTGATATGTCACCGCGTGCATCAATCATTAACCCCCGGCATCCCTTTTGAAAAAATCTCGCCGATGAAAAAAATCTCATTTGAATTTTTCCAAAACGGCCTCTTGCGGGGTTTTGATAGATGAGACCGGACTCGAAAACAAAAAAAGTCAATTTATTTCAACGATATATTCGGTGGTTGTAAAGAAAACTAAAACCATATGACTAATTTCAGCGGTTACGAGATTAACTCGGAAAAAATTAAAGCTAGAGAGAGACAGAGAGAGAGAGAGGTGCTTTTAATTCCGATTCGCTCCTTTTAAGATCACCGAATCTAAGATCATAACAGGTAAATTAAGATGTCGTGAGTTCGGATGGCTTTGAAAAGTTTACAAGCTGTGATACGAAACATTAATTAGATACGAGATGCGAAAAAAATGAGAAAGCGAAAGAGAGAGAGAGAGGATTGGATTTTAAAAATAAAAAAATATTTCATGTAGCCATTAACCGTTTGATGTTTCACTCTTGACTCTGAGTTAAAATATTCAAACGCTTGCGATGACCTTAGCTGCTTTATTTAATTGGATTTCCCTATATTTCTGCATGTGCTTTGTGTGTTCACGAGAGACTTTTTAATAAAATATTCATTATATTTCTTATTTCGAGTCCCATTCTTTCGGAAAGATATGCGAGTAGCATTCCATTTTTTATCAAAAAGCAATTCAACTGTTACTTCGCTTGATGTTAAATAAAATTTTCGAACAATTCATTTAAATTCCTGCTTCGAGTTTAATTAGCGCGATAAGTTGTTCTGTATTTAATGGCCCGGAGTCCCTCTTTTATCCATTTTTTGCTGTTCCTTTATCCGGTCAACGTCCGTCGGCATTATCGTGGCCCTATAAATGTATGCAAGCCGTATTTAATTTATACTTTCTTTAAGCGCTGGTTTTCATTGTTTTAAGGTGTGACAAATCATGAAGCGACTGATGAAAATGGAAGCGTAGTTAAACTATTGAGACATCATCATCGGCAACGATTAACTGATTATTATTTTTAACAGACTCCTATCAAAATCAGCGATTGATGAATTACAGCTGCAGATGGATACCTTTCCGCCAAAATTGCTCGTGAAATTGAGGGGTCTTGGAGTTTATTTATATACTAGAGGATCCCTGCATTTCAAATATGAAATGTTGCCAGCATTTTTAATAATAAACACAGAGAAGCTTGAAAACTTATTGAATATTATATTTTCAAGTTAATATATATATAATACTTAAGTAACTTAGCGTAAATGCCGTCAATATGACGGGAAAGTAAATTATATTGCCGTATCCCCATCCCTCCCTCCTTCTCCGTCCCTCCCCCTCCTTACTTCTCCCTCCCTCCCCCTCCTTACTTCTCCCTCCCGCTCATTCTCTCCCTCCCTCTCGCTCGATACATTTACGTAAATGCTCCGTATTTCTATCGTATGACGTATACATAAGTATTAAGGCAATCACTAGTCTCAATATTGATATTCGTTCACCAGGAAACTTATCAATAAAAGCGCGATATTCGGTCAAAATTTGTCATATATTCGTTAAATATGAGTAATTTCGAAAGGAAAACGAAAATCGACGATAAGAATAAGAAACCTTGTACATTATTCTCTATAAAAGTACGCGTACGGTGATCATAGGTCAATTTTTATAATTTTAATTTGCAAAGGAGTGAAAGCCTGCACGTCGAAATATGGCATTTTACGTGTTATCTTACGGGAAACAGAAATTATCTCCTATAGTCAAACACGGGTCTTTTTTTCGGGATTTTTTCGTCATAGCCTTTTAATGCCTAATTCATGCATTCCTACCGAATTTCAAACTCGTGCCTACTCGGAAATCGAATCTAGACAGTGGCTGCAAAAGTGCGTAGACAAGAAAACAAACAAGAAAGAAAGAATCTCACGCCTTTTATAATATAGATCGCATAAATACATATAGTAATGCACCAGCATAAACAAATTTTCAGTAAACAGAGGGACATAATCGGGTCGTGGTATTTCCCTATTTTATAGTACGAATTAGTTCATAGTATATATATCGTTCAGTGTCATACACTCCATTGCACGAAAGGTACCTGTTTGTGACTCCCATTACTTATAATATAGATAATTTAGCTCTAGCTGACCCTTCTAATTTAACATTCTGACTAGGTGTATCAGCTGTATGTTTATGTTTTGGCTAGACCTATTATTAATGAACGATTTACCTGAAAATAACCGTAGTTTGAGGTTTTTTTTATACAAAATAATGATTTCTCTGGTAAATTAAGTAATCATATAGGGTTGTTTATCATGTTTGCTCTTGGATAAATTCAGAAATGTTACGCCTTCCACAGTTAACTCAATGGTTGTTATTTGTCCCAAAATGTTTGTTTTTTGTGCATTTTTAAAACGCCGAAATGTGTCAAATAAAAAAAAAAGATGATGAGATACGTATTTCTCAAAATGAACATACGCGGAAGCTTAAAATAATAAAACAAAATTTACCTTCGCTGAAAGCGTCTTTAACGTAAAACTCCTCTCTTTTCCTCGCATTAAACTCGAGCGACGAAAATCGATCAAATTCTCATGAAAAAGTACTCCATTTAATGGATTAAAAAAAAAACTCTCCGATAGAATATGAACGAATAATTTCGTCATCCTAGTTGCGCTTAAACAGCCCCGGAACGGTCATAAATTCCGAAACTCGGCCTTTCTGGATATTTCGGAATGGCCTGGATCTAACGAATCGCGAGGAAAAATTATACCAACCATCATTCGCAAAGAGGCGTCAGGCAGGCTAGAAAAAAAATTAAGAAACCTCCTCCTCCGAGGAGGGGGCAAAAAGAATGCAATCTCTCTTACAAGCGTACGACTGGCAGAAGTCGGAAGTGAGCTAATATACGACCTATACAAGAGGCGCATAACACGAACCGCTCTGTAATCCTCTCCTCTTTTTCACTGCATGCATCACGACCGGTCGTTCCTCATTGGACGGAACGTGGCACGAGCCAACTTTTAACGACTAAAACTCTTACATCCTAACCGATTCCTCTTTTTTTTTATATTTTATATTCCGACAAGCTTAAAAGGGGAAAGAGGAGACGGACAGTTCCACCGATCTTTCTTCTTTAATCATTCCCCATTTCTCTTCTTCCTATCTCTTTCCTCTCCTCCCATTCTTCTTTACCTATCTCCCTCTCTTTTTCTTCCTTCGCCATTCGTTCACCCCTCGGCTCGCCTCTCTCTCCCTCTCCCTCCCTCTCGGAGTATCCGTTTCCTTAAGAGGAGCGCTCTTGAGTGCGACTGGTAATGATAATCAGTCCAGAGGCACACGTAGACACATGCAACTATTGCACTCCAGATTCCATCGCAGCTTCCAAGTCTGTTGATCTGGCGTCCAGTACTCGCCGAGCGACTTTAAGAAGGGATACGCGCGACGAATATCGTACGAAGGGGCACGCGTGGCTTTCTCTCCTCCCTCCCCCTCCTCTCTCTCTCTCTCTCTCTACTGCTCGAAGATGCACCGGGAACTTTTCAATAAGTTCAGACGGGAATTTTCTCCCCTTTCTCTTCTATTTTCACATATTTCCGTCTCGTTTCTATTCTCTCTAGCTCCTTCTCGTCTCTTCCCATATTTGTCTTCCACCATTTCCCTCCGTGTCTTCCTCTGTTTTTCATCTTCCATTCTTTATTTCTGCTTTCGAGAGACGAGACATTGAAGAGGGATACACTCTTTTCATCTGCCTTCCTCGTAACCATTCACTCCGGTTCTCAACCACTTGTTTCTGTCTTTGCCCTAGCTTCTTCTTTCGCTCAGAGAGTTCTCTTCTCGACATGTTCATTTTCTCGACGACTGCAGTAAATTTTCAGCCTAGTAATATCATGTGGGAAAATTCCTAGTCCGCTGTATTTTTTACAACTATTTACAGTAATTTCTCTCATTATACCGACAAAAAGGGAAGCACGATTGATTAACGGAAACAATTAGCATTCGCATTTTTAGTCTTACAAAAATATTCCTTATTTAATGAAAAATAATTGAGGCTTAAACTTAAAAATATAACTAAAGGCAATAAATAATAATAAATAACATATCAAAACAATAAAAAGGACAAAAATTTTCAAAATCCTGTTGGAGTTACTACTTCGGTCTTGAGCTTCTGTGAGTTTCTAATTGTAGGAGTTTCAATTTTGGGGTTCACTAGTGATCAAAAGTAAACGTAAAAGTTTTATTTCTGTCCTGAAACACATAGAAATCAAGTGACGAATTTAATGTTTAATCGAAAGATTATCTTTTACTTTCTTTTTATTTTTGTGTACCGTTGAAATGTTTTTCGAACCGCAAATTTCACGTTGAGATATTTTGTTCGATATATTATTCCGCGTCTTGATTTCACGCATGAATAGATTATTTAAAGGTGTACAAATCTGGTTGGTTGGGTATTTGAGGGAATTATGGTGATGCATTTGGACAGTTAGCGGACTCTCGGAGCTTTCTGACTCTGCGAAAGTATTTTTTGTAATTTTTCTCATTAATAATGTGTTTTAATTGAATTTAGTTGAAAATGAAGCTTTTTTCTTTTATGTACATAAATTACATAGGGTTTATATATATATATATACATATATATATATATATTTACATTTTCTAAATTAGTTTTATACAGAATTATGTTAATTTTCAGATATTGTCAAGTAAGAAACAGCTTCTTCTATGCATAAAACAAGCTTTCTTAAAAGTGAGTCGACAGAAGCGTTTTCTTGGCTCATGGCGAGTTGTTCGAAATGGTCTCAAATGGCATTAACTTCTGTGATGTAAGTATAAAAACATTCCTCCACGATATAAGCACCTGTTCCTCCCCAAAACAGGAAGTAAAGAACCACATGATCCGATTTGCATAAGTAGGTGTTGATTTATTCGAATTTTGTTCTCCGAAGACACTATAAATTGGCTGAATCGCATAATCAACAGGAAAATATTACCTTTCGAACTAAATATTTCCTATTGACATGAATAGCTAAGCTATGCATATCGATGTAGATAATCTCAATCCACGAAAAACACAGGTATATATTTATTCCGAAAATATTCACACTCCTCACGTTTAAAAAATATAAATGTAACACATTCATTGTACGAATGAATAGGTTTTCTAGTATTGGCTCAGAAAAACATCGTTACTGCACCAGGGTTATGATTTTAGTACGTAAATATTCAATATAAAAATTACGTGGCAATATAATTTGATAACAATTCAAGGTAATTAGTTTGAAATATAGGATAACACGATTTCCAGGAATAAAAATAGAGCGCTTTATTCATATTAAGCATAAGGAATGCGTTTCTGATCGGGATGCAGAGACCGGTACGTTGGCATAGGGAGATTTACTCCCTGCCGAGCAAATAAAATACGCCAAATATATTCTAGCAGGTGTACCTGCGGTAAACTTATAATCTATTAATTCCACGTCTCGGCCCGAGGTTTTCGCAGCTTTTAAAACGTTGAAGTTATTTAAAAGGCACCTTTTTAAAAATGAATTATTTTACCGCAATTTCGAGAAGGAAAAAAGACGCCTCCTCGAAATCCAGTCAAGCGTGACCGTCAACACACGAATAAAACCGGGCAGCTTTTTTCTCTCACTCTCTTTTACGCATCCAAACAAAAGAAAATCGATCCGTGGATTTTTCTCGAGATCGAAATCTTTCAGAGCCCCACAAAAAAAAAAAAGAAAAACGGAAAAGAGATTTTGAAAAACCGCCGACCGAATCCGGAAAATCGCCAATTTTTTTTGCACCTCCTCTGGACAGAATTTATCGCTTATCCATTTCCTTTTTTATTTCCTACTCCGATGCGTTATTGAGCCCGGTATTTTTTTTTTTTTTGAGTCGATTGGGGTGAGGTGAGGGAGTTTTTCGTGGAATCCGAAAGCGGCCCCCAGACAACTCGCGGTCTCTTTAAGTCGGAGGAGAGGAGGAAAAAGAGAGTGAGCGAGGACCACTTGCGCTTCCATCCTCCGTGCTCTCCGCGAAGAGAGGGAGAGAGGAAAAGAGAGATACGTCAATCCTTTCGCCTCATCCCCATCCGTCCTGGAGGATGTCGAAAGCCTCAGGAACACCAAACACACCCCCGTTCGTTGAGGCGAAAAGTGTACTGCGCGAGATTTGTAAGGAGCTTTGGTGTCATGAAACCTGGTCCGTGAATCACGACCTGTTTGCCAAAAGTATGAGGAGTTTGGGGGAGGGGGGGGGGGAGCCGGAAGAAAGTGGTTAATGGGGAAAAGGTTAAAGAAGAGACAACTGGTTGAGAGTTATTACTTTCTCCATACGTAGTAATGGGAAAGTATTGTGTTCACGAAAAAAATCGACTTCGAGATTTCAATGGAAATACACGTTTTGAGGTCCCTAGAACACGTTTAGACTATTTTCGGAATGATGTCTCTGTGTGTGGATGTATGGGATTGTGGGCGCTCTAACTCAAAAAGTACTTGCCATATCGTTACCAAACTTCATATATAACACTTTAGCATGAGCACAAAGACTCGATTAGTTTTTAGACAATACCGGTTAAACGAAAGTCGAGGTTTATTCAAAACCCGATTCGGTTTTTGTGATATTTCTCCGTTAAAACATCATTATTGTATATACAATTCTATAAAAAATTATAGAGAATGTAATTTCCTACAACTTTCATTTGAAAGAATTTTCCATAGCAGTTATTGTTTAGGAATTATTTATAAAACATTGTCGGTTTTTTTGGTTTCCGTCAAATATCTCCTTAAAAACGTCGCAATTGGTAATCTTCGTGAGGACCAAAGTTGTAGAGAATAATATTTCTTCCAAGTTTTGTTTGAAACAAATGTTCGTAGAAGCATCCATTTCGGAGATATTTTGCTTTATTCGTAATTTTTCAGTATACAGCGCCACCAACATGTAGCGGTGAATTCTGTAAACATATTCGAAATACATGTACCTAATTTACGGCAATAAGGACGACTGTATTCTTTTACGATACGAAATAATAATTTTGCCTCATAATGATATTCATAATAATTTAAATATCTATACCCCAAATATGGAGAAAGTCGTGTTGGCCACATCAGATTTTTTAAAAGTTGTTGGTAACGTAAGGATGGAGGAAGAAAGCTTAGGAAGAAGAGTGGGTAGACACGAGGTAGCAAAACGAGAAAGAAAGATGGAAATGGAAGTGGAAAAAGAGAGAATAAAGGTGAAAGGGAAGCGAAGAGAAGCAAAGAGAGAGTTGTAATGGTGTATTGACGCAGAGATATTTAAATGAAAATAACTGGTAAAATATTCAAGGAGAGGATGTAAAATAAAGTGCGGTAGTTTATTGCGCAACGCGGGGGTTACGTTACCGAGATGGGAAAAACCCCACGCGGGACAAAACTGATTACCTTATAGAAAGTAATCACGCGTTTGTACGGGATATCACATTTCTCAAGTCACATACATTAAGGATAAAGTATAATTACACTTTATACGCACTGGATAAACAAATCCCACATTAATTCAACCATGTATGATCAAATCTGTTGGAGGAAACCAAATTTTGACGAGAATTTACCAAATTACCGTAGTTATTATATATATATATATACACACACATATTTAGGGCAACTGGGTGTTGAAGGAAACCCAGTGAACACTTACCGGAAGGAGAACCGCTGGGGTGTTGGAGAGACATTTGTAGAAGTTGTGTCTCTCTTGTGCTGACGAAGGGATCATCCCGAAAGCCCCAGTAACTTCTACAAATGTGTCTCTCCAACACTCCAGTGGTTCTCCTTCCGGTAAGTGCTCACTGGGTTTCCTTCAACACCTAGTTGCCCTAAATATCCTCATTTACCTTTCCTCTTCCGTAGTATTTATATGTGTATACACACACACACACATATATATATTTGTATATATATACACACACACAGAGAGACACATACGCATGAGAAAGGTACTGTGAAAGAAGGAAGAGAATAGAAAAGGAAGAGGATACAACTAGTGGGCGAAACGTGGAGAAAGAGGAGGGATAGATGTAAATTGGAGAGGAAATAGACGGGAAGGATGACGAGGGGCGAGAAATACGTCATGGGATGAGAAGAATAACCAACATGTGAAGGGAGTTTTTAACGTCTCCATTTGGACCTCGCCAGAAAGAGGAGAGTTTGTTAGACCTCCTTCGATGACGAAGCAAAAAAAAATTGAAACGTATTCAAGATCGAAGATGACAGACGGTTTGGAAATCGTTCGGGAGAGATATCTTTTGGATGCGAGGTCGTTATAAGCCCTTGTATTCGGTTTTTTTTCGTATTCGTTTTGTGCTCGGCGGAAAGTGTTTGATTTTGTGTAAAAAAGTAACTGAGTCGTTGAAAACCGACCGCAGCAACTGGATCGTTTAAGAATGGGACTTTTCAATCACGGGAAGTGTGAACGTCTTAATACGGTAGGATTTGTAAAATTTATTTCTTACAGGTAGAATTTGAATGTAGTGTAATTAAAGAAAATTCGACATAGGATGTTAGAATCGCAAGTTTTTATCAGAAGTATGTAGACGTATAATAAATACTCTTTTGGACCGACGCTCGCGAGTGTCATTTATCGCCGCGAGATGTGTACTAAATTTTACGCATAGTATTATGGTCATTATTTTCCAAGCCATCAAATTTATCGGGCGGAATAACGATAGAATTTCGTAAACAATTTCCACTTATGTAAGCCACGGTGGGCTTGGGAAGAATCACCCGAAACTTTTGACCGCTGCTTAAATTTATTGCACGACCAATATTTCGAGCTTATAATAGGTATTCGAGTACCGCTCATTTCATTTGCATGCGACAGTATGAGATACTATTACGCGAAATAAATTACCAAAAAATCTCTCCTACTATTATCAGAAATGCTAATATGGGATACGTTTCCTCAAGGTTGCAACGAAGGAAGCGGATTTCTCGAACGCCTTATTTTTCAACCGGCGTTGTAACTCCGTATACGCGTGTTTGTGGGCGCAGGCAAGAGTTGGGTGTTATACACTCCAGACGAGAACCACACAGGAGAGTTGTCTTTGCCACATTTGGCAAATCCTTTTTGACGTCTGAGCGAATGTCACACCTCGGGAACAAGGCTAACGTTCTAACAGGATCGGCTGAATCGGACTCGCCACGACACATCAAATTAAGACAATAGAAACCCTTTCACAAATTGAAGCGCTACGCTAATGTATACGGCACACCCTTAAAAAGGCACAGATTCTCTCTCTCTCTCTGGAGCGCGCGATTTTTTTTTACCGATCTTTTTTTTCCTCGGCGGGAGGAGAGGGAACGAGGGTTAAGGACAGATGAGACCTCCCGCCCGTTTCCCGAAAAAGGGTCCGTTGATTGATTTATCAGAGACTCTGACGTCCTTGCGTCTCCGCTCCTTTCCTCTCTCTCCCACCCTTTCTCTCTCCTCTCCTCTCATGCGTTCTGCTCCTCCTCCGCAAAACCCATTCCAAGACTGTACGACGAGTCCGATTCAAAACACACGTCACCTCACTACCATTCTTAGACCTATACCTATTAGGTTCGGCCTATAAGGTCTGCCAACTCCCTTCTCCTTCTTTCCTTTTCCGTCATACTATCACACCTTCACCTCCTCCTCTCTTTTCATCTTCCTGGCTGTGAAGGGATTGCACGCTATTAGCATGTGGTACAAGTCGCGGAATTGAGGAAGTGGTGAAAGTGTTGGGAAGCTAACCGAACCATAAAGAGTAGGTTAAACGAAACAATTGACGAAACGGATGTGCTACGAATAAATAATCGGGTTTGAGATCGTAAAAAATGATTTTTTTTGGGAGCATCGAAAAGAAAAATAATTACGAATATAACAGACACCCGGAAGAAAATGATCGTCCACTATAACCGTGTTCGTTTTTAACAAATTAATTTCATATTTGAGCATTTGGCGTCAATAAATGTATTAGACATACGATATCCATTAAAAATGCCAAATAAAATGAGCAGCGCCAACCGGCTTAAACCCGGCGTTACTTTATGGTCGAAATTTGCGGAATGGTGATTATAAACCAGGTTATAAAAAGAAGAATTGGACATGAAACGGTACGAAAAAAAATTGAACACCTTGAAGGAGTTTTTCACCATCATAAAAATGTATGCGATATCGAAGAGTTACTACCCTCCATTCTAAATTAATTCCCCAAATAATATTTTCCGCGAATTCCCCGGGGCGATAAAATAAAACACTTTATTTAAGCGAAAGGTCAGTTGCTATGTGGCATTTAAGAAAACTCGCACGGGGTCTTT
Source organism: Uropetala carovei (assembly GCA_036926305.1). Taxonomy (NCBI): domain Eukaryota; kingdom Metazoa; phylum Arthropoda; class Insecta; order Odonata; family Petaluridae; genus Uropetala; species Uropetala carovei. Next base: position 2,564,312 of record JAXCHB010000164.1, read on the forward strand.
GTTCGAAAGCATCTGTTCCTCCCTCGAATGCGAGCGGTGTTTTTTCTGGAGATAATTACCACGATGACGTCTGTTACTCGGTCATTTTATCCGAAGTTATCCACGGCCGCAGGTATAATTGATATTTAAAAGGATCATCAACATGTACCCGCCGACCCTCTTACGTGTGGTACTAGGTTTTTACAAGAAAACATTCGACAATCGGGTCCCAACCCCTCCCACTTTGCCACCAAATCACCTATCTACGTCCTTTACAACCTCCCCCACATCCCCTCTCGACACCCCGATTTCTTCGTAAAATAGAAAGGACGATTAGCCCCGCGGGCCGAATCATCCTCTTCTACTTGGGAGGGCTACCCGCAGAGATATCTTAGCCGGGCGCACGCGAGGAGGGGGATAAAAATGTTCTCCTAAAGACGGAAAGTTAGCGTGGTTCCAAACCATCAACAGCATGTAAGATGATCACGTGACAAGCCGAGAGGGGGGAATTGGTAGGGTTGTGGAGTGAGGGGGAAGGAGAGAGAGAGAGAATACGGAGGCGAAAACCTGAAATATTTTTACCGGTCGTCTTAGGAATCCCCGCGGAATACGTGTGGAGTGAGGAGTGAAAGTTTTTTTTATCTTAGGGGGTTGTTGAATCGGGGAGGTTGCTGAAGCGGCTAAAATCGGAGGCCAATGGACTTCCGAGTGAGCGAACTAGGGCCCCACGTGCATATATTTTTTTCTTGCGTGTGGTTTTTTTTTCGGTCAAAAAATTCGGAGGGGATCGCTCGCGCGGAAATTTTTTTGATAATAAAAAAAATGGACGAAAAAAAACTCTATCTCCGGACCTTATTAAAGGTTTGATATAATGTTGGTCTTGTTATCTTCGGAAAATGATGGTCGGAGTTATAAATAAAAGGAAGGCTGGAAAAATGGAATAAACGTCAGATTTATAATTGGAAAAGTTTTCGGGCATTCTCTTTTTTCTCCACTGTTTTCATCCTGTTTTTTGGGTTCCAAAGTGGAATAATTTTACGCTCTTTTTCGAGAGAACGAATGATTTAATGGTGCGTATTTTTGAAGGGAATGCTAAGGAAAATGAGGAGCGCGGGTTCGAATGTCTCGGGGTATAAAATTTTCGGCAAATGGGATTCCTCGAGCTGTTCTAAAATAGTGGACACTTTACGGCTCTTCGGTTAATAGAAACTGATGTTTTTACGACGCTTACGCTTTTCGGGAAATCGCTAGTAACCTGACTCCTTTTCACATACAGTGATTACATAGAAGTTCGAGTTAATTGACTTTTGATGGAGTTGTTTTAAATTTTGTAGGTGTGCTGAAATCTCGGAATAGATGAAGAGGGACATATAAATACGTCTGATAAAAATGTTTTTCTCTATTACCGCTATATAACGCTTCGAGGATCTGAATTTTCGTGATAAAACGACAACAAAAATAATGGTAAAGTGTATTTCCTTTCAAATCGATGGAATGAATGATCCGAAGATCCTTATGTAATTAAGTAATCCGATTTATTTTTGGTCGAGATTGAGACTAGAGTCTAGTTAGATGGTAGAAGAGGCTGTCTAGACATTAGACAGTCTCTTCTACCATCTAACCCATGCGACAGGCATAAGCTGGAATGAAGGAAAATTCTCGTTCTGAAACAGAATAATTTGTTTCCTACGGTACTTCAGTGGTAGAATATCCGCTCGGAAAGTGGAAATCCTGGGTTCGATTCCCGATCATAGGAGAATTTTTCATCTGTTTCCACATCCATCGTATTTCCTTTAGTTTATATAACTACTACTCAAATACTCAAGGTAAGTTTTCTAAAACTTGAATTTATGAATAGGTACGTGTAAGTGTTGAAAATATTGGGAAGAAATAGAAAGAATATTCTAATTTTGATTTTAACGTAACTGTATTCATATCACAGAGAAAATTACGAAAATCTCTTCTTGCTATGAGACACTAGATAAAGAGCGAATAAAAATATTGTGAAAACCTTTTTTGAAATCCATCAAAAAAAAATAGAATGAATGCCCAACATTCCCCTGTCATACTTTAATGTAAGACTTAAACACGAAAAATGTAATCAAGGCCATTTATATATCACAATCAAATGTAATTGCGTTATTGTAGCCTAGCAGCAACGTTTGTCCCCTGAATATTTTTCACGCATTCTTCAGTTAAAATAACCGGAAAAGCTCTAGTCCGAATTGTCAATTATTTATGAAAAGAAAATCTAAGGTTTTAACAGAAAATGTGAATCAGAATTTACATGAAAATGCAAAAACTATTTAAAATTCTACGTATACTGCGTTTCGGTCGGAATGAAATTATTTCAGTTCAGTTATTTAGACAAATTTTCTCCGTTAATTTAGCTATATAGAAATTGTAGCTATTTACCAAGGTCTGGACAAATCGGCCAAAAATATATGTCTAAAATAATGACAAGAAATAAATCGATTCCGACCGAAATGTGTTCCACCAAAAGAAATTCTTAAATGATCGCCTTAGGTAAGTTCCCAATACACGACGTGTGCAAAATAAAAACCTATCGACCTTGGACTAACCCGGCAAATTCTTATCGGAATTCATTTAGATGCATCTAGCACGAGTTTATGGTCCTTTTCAATTTTATCGACCGCGCGTCGTATTAAAGGAAAAATATAGGGCCTTTGGGATGGAACCAAATTTCCTAGCCAAGGCCCATAAACGTTCGTTCCGAAGAAAATGAACTCCACAACGAAAAAATTAAAGACTCTTTTCCTATTCCGGCATTAATTTAACCGCTGGCTCTCGCGAATGCGTCTTCCATTGCAACATAAGCAACAAAAAAAAACATTTTACGATCCCCCTATTTTATCATCCTTTTTCTCAAGTCCAATCCGAAAGAACCTCAGAGAGGGAGAGAGAGAGCAAAAAAAAGATGGATAGACGTCTATTTCTCGCCTTTTTATAATATTGATGTCCTGAGTCCGTCGACTCCCAATTACGGACTTTGTTAAGAGGGAAAGAGGGAAGTCTAAAAAGACAGTCCCGAGATGTGCGCGATGGTAATCTCACATCGGTCGTAGGGATGAGAGGGGAGAGGGGAGAGAGAGAGAGAGAGAGAGAGAGAGGGAGAGAGAAAGAGAGGGAGAGAGAGAGACTATCGAAGAGGGTGTTTTCCTGTTTTTTTTTCCTCCTTTATTTTCAAATTTTTAATCGAAGAGTAATCTCCAGAAGATGGGGCAGCTTCATCGACGGACTCGAGTCACTGCTCGCAGGGGAATATCATAACAATAAGGTGTGGCTCGTGTCTGCCTCTAAAAACTCGCTCGTTTTAACCCTTTTCCCCTCCTCTCCTCCTCTTCTTTCTCCGGTCGAGCCATAAATTAGGCATTTCTTTCGTGTGGTGTGGGGAAGGGGAGTTGGAAGAAGGTACGAGAGAGAGAGAGGGAGAGAACAGGTAGACATCTGGATTTGACAGCATCTCGTTGACTCTTCTTTCGTTGCCGAAGAAGCAGCTGCAAATGGATCTTCTTCTCTCCTCTCTTAAACTTCTCTCTCACTCTCTTTAATTCTCCTTTGCTTCCTTTTCAGCTCTCATACTTACGTTCTCCCTCACCTCAATATTGTTTTTTTTTTAAAAAAAAAAACCTCGCCGTTCAAAAAAAAAAAAAAACGGCGTCGCTGCGAAAAATCTTGCGAACTGTTTTTTTAAAAAATCTTTTCCGCCTCGTCCCTTAAAAAAACCCTTAAGTACTTCTCTCTCTCTTTTTCCCAGCCGAATCCTTGATTCAAAATTCTTCCCTACCGCTCTCTTTCTCTCTCTATCTCTAAGCTTTCTTAAATTATTGGAAAATGTTTTTGAATTCCGGTAACCCATAGTGCAGTGATAGAGGGAACATTTACATTTTAATCTACCTCCGGAAGGAACATCGATTCAAAGTCTTCAGACGCCAACAGGTGTTTGAAAGCTTAAAAAAATGTCTTCATAATCTCCTCTTTTCTAAATTGTTCTTTCTTGGCGACCGCACCCGGAAGAAAACTACGTGGTGGTAATGAAATCGGTCTCCTTCGCCGATTGGAAATCGCTTCGGATGTACGTTACTCTTTATTATACTTTTTATCAGTTTCTTTGAAGAAAATGTTAATTATCGATAATCTTTTGCAAAGTAAATTCCTCTGGAGAACTTTTTCTAGCAAAAAATGCTATTATTTTAAATTTATTGTAGGTTTATTGAATTTGCATTTTAGTAATGAGACAACCGGAAACCTTCGTGTGCGAACGGTTGACTTGTCTTATTATTTTCAGGAAAAATCGTACTTTATGTGAATAGCGGCGCAAGAAAAAAATGCGACATCCATCAAAGCCATATTATACCTTATAATATCCTATAGATGAGTATCTTATAAATCCCTTGGCTGATAACACTTTTCATTTTAACAACATGGTATTCTCTCGGCATTAAAACATAAGAAGTTATCGACCTGAAGTTTTAAATCCACCGTAATAAAATTACATTTGTTCCTCAAAACTACCGCACCAAATTTGATTTGTCGCTTTATCGCCACACTTATTTACATTTATTTTTATACCTTTTGGCCTACTATCATAAAATAATCCCGGAGCGAATATCATTCACCACTCAGGTCGAATTTTATTCCCTCCATCAAAAAGTATTTATTTGGCACGCGTAATCGAAAAGTGTAGCAGGCGCCAACGCAATAGCATTTTAATCTGGCGTTTAGCGCATAGCATCTTCCCCGCGCGTATACCCATAAAATTTAATCCGAAATCGAAGAGCTAGTTCACTTCTGAGGCATCCGAAACGTATCTTATAGTGTTAACGACCTCCACGCGTACACGGAACACATACCTGCGCGGGCACGAACCAAAACCGCTGCCGATAGGTGTAGGAGAAATCTCGTTTAGCAAGGCACTTTGGGAGGGCGCCGGTCTAAGAGAAAAAAAATAGAACGACAAAAAACTATCGCTGGAACGTCCGTCGCGAGACATCGACAGCGAAAGAGAGAGAGAGAGAGAGAGAGAGAGAGAGAGGGAGAGAGAGAGAGAGGAAGAGAAGGAACGAGAAAAAGCGAAAGAGAGATAGTGATGGAAAGGAAAGAAGCATAGAAAGACAAAAAAAGTCTTAGAATCACCTCATCAATGAAGATTTTCGCCCTTCGCGACCCCTTTCTTCCTCCCCACCCCCCGTCTCTCGCCACCTCCTTCCTTCTAACTCGCTTCTTTCTGCTCTTATTTACTCTTAGCCTTCAACCTCCCTCCATCACTTACCTCTTCCACCTTATGCCATGTCGATTACCGAATAGGATGTGGGGGGTCCGGCAGAGGGAGGTGGCAGGCCGGGAGGGGTTTCAGAGGCTTTGAAGTGATGGGAAGAGAGAGAGAGATGCTGGAAGGTGAAAGGAGACGGAAAGGACCTGCTCACCCTCTCTCTCTCTCCCTCGTCTTTTTCCTCCTTTATTGATATTCCCAGCATCCTTTCGGCTATCATCTCGAAGGAGCGGCTGAGCATTTTATTTTTTTATTTCCTATTTTTTTTCTCTCTCTCTCTCTTCTCTTTCCCCCCTTCTCCCCCTAAATTCTCCCCCCCCCCCGCCCCTCCCTCTGCCAACCCTCTTCCTCTCACCCTTCCCTCTCCCTTTCCTCCATTTTTCTACTGTTCGTTTTCCACCAGGAGATATATTCGTTACCCCGGCAACGGGTTTTTTATTACCATTTTTCCAAAGGGAAATTTTTTCGAAGGTGGTTTCTTGGGTGGGGAGAATAGAGAGAGAGAGACGAGAGCCGAAACGAGTAAAGGAGAGGAAGAGAGAGGGAGGAGGGAGGGGGGAAGGGGTTGAGTAGGTTTGCCTGAGCACGAGCGAGCGAAGCGGGAATTAAGAGGAGGTGGAATGGAGGAGTGAGTTGAAAAAGAGAAAGGTGGCGGAGGGTAAGAACTGGACTGGATTGTGCGAGAGGAGAAAAGTAAATTTCTAAGATGGAAAGAGAGGGAGAGAGAGAGTGAAAGGAGACGGCGGAGAGAACGAGAGGGAAAGGGAGAGAGAGTTAAAAGAGCGGGAGATTTTGAACGACATTCAGCGGAACTTCTACAAGTCGAACCTCAAGGAAAACAAAAACCATTCGACTTATAGAAAATTCAATTTGCGGAAGGTAAAAAAAACACGGAAAAGTTTCTGTCCTGTAAAATAAACTCACTTCCAGCAATGGAAAATTCGAATTATAAACGTTCGACTTTAGTTACAAACATGCAATGGAATACGAGAAGGGAGGGAGTAAAGAAATTAAAAAAAACGGGACATAATCGAAGATTGATTCGCGTCAAAATGGGAGTCGAGAGGTGCTGGAGTGAAATTCGGCGATGATTGGTGGCGATGGAATCGCCGAAGAAATAGATTTAGGTAATAGTGGGGTTTTGGTGAGGAATCAGGCATGAGGGGAGTGTTAGCGAAAGAAAAACGGAGCCTAAACAGATGGGAGTGTTGGAATATTAATGAGAAAAAGAAGTAGGAAAGACATCGACGTAGTGACTTAAAAATAAGTGCCAGAAAATGTCACATACGTAAAATATGTACGTACGAACCTTTTGGGGAAATGCGTGCAAAAACCCTGGTAAAGTGTGATTGAAGAGATATAGATTAAGACAAAATAAATAAATTTAAAATGAAAAGAGAAAAAATGCGCATTCAGCAACAGATAAAAACGAAACAGCAATGCAAAAATAACTCAAAGGTGAAATAAATACGAGGGAAGGCAAAAAATTGCCAATAGCATACTTACGTATTAGAAAAATTAGAATAACAAACTATGCTAGCATTCAGTATAAACGTTAGAGTAATCAAACTAACGACTGAATTCGTATATATTGACTGCCCTTATCAAAATAACAAACGGATTGACGAAAGATGCATCAGAAGTCAACTAAATACGGATTTTTTTCAAGAGCAAAAGTTATTAGGAAAGGTTTTTACGATTGCTTATGAAGCGGAGCAGTCGTTATAGAATCAAGTATATATATATATATATATATATATATATATATATATATATATATATATATAGTGCTGACGAAGAGATCATTCCGAAAGCTCCAGTAACTTCTACAAATGTCTCTTCAACACCCCAGCGGCTCTCCTTCCGGTAAGTGCTCACTGGGTTTCCTTCAACACCTAGTTGTCCTAAATATCCTCATTTACCTTTCCTCTTCCTTAGTATTTATATATGTATATATGTATATATATATATATATATATATATATATATATATATAGAGAGAGAGAGAGAGAGAGAGAGAGAGAGAGAGGAGGTGGAGATGTAAATAAGGAGAGATAGGAGATAATGAAGGAGATAAGGAAGGGGGAAGAATGGAGAGAATGGGGGGAGGGAGAGGATGAAGGAAAGGGGGAGGGAGAGGATGAAGGAAAGGTGGATGGAGAGAAGTGAAAAGTGAAATTAAGGGGAGTGAGGGAAGGGCGAGGAAGGATAGGAATGAGAGGAGGGAGGGAAGAGGAAGGAGGTAGAAGGAAAAGAGTAGGGGAAAAAAGAGGTTTGGGGGGAGTGGCGGATAAAGATGAAGAGCGGTAGGCCGAGAAAATTCTGAAGATAGCGGCGTGTAGAATGTTGTCGGAAAGAGTGGGGAATTCCGTCCAAAAATGTCTGTTCCGAAACCATTCGGGGCCGTCCGAAATGACCCGAGGCGTAAAAAAACCTGATAGACCAATTTATTGTTTCTATAACACATATCTACAGTTGAAATAGAACGATTTTTGCCTTGACGCTAATTTGCAGCTTCCATTAGAAAAGTAACAATTTCTTGATACGACGAATATCATGACAAAAAAATATTTACCAGAAGGGTAACATTTGATTGACAAGTGGTGTTGTTAAAATGGTGATTCAAGAATTTCAAGAGAATCAACACAAATCGCTCTTATATAACGACTCAATTTAATTATTGGCCTCTTTCTGAAATCATGCAACTCGAAAAGAAAAATAAGTCCATATCCAAGCTTTTCCCCGGGATTAACTTGTACGCAATACATTCAAGGTTTTTTCCCCCCTTGTGCAGATAGAATCTACCATACGAGAGAAAAAAACGTTTACTGGGAATGATCAAAGGGCATGCGTAATTCCCAATCATCGACAATTTCAAATTTTGATTTATGTATAACGGCCACTAACATCCATGTATATATAAATTACTCTCCAAAAAGGTATGTAGATAACGCGAATTTGCATCGAATCAAAATAATAACAGCGCCCAGCAAAAAAAAATCTCTCACGGAAAAAAACAAAACGCCAACGATCAAATACACATTAGCCGACAAGAGTTGCCCTTACTCCGGGTCTAATTCAAACGTCTCTCGGAGACCATGTAGTCCTTCTAAGATTCTTATCAGTTAAGTCATCGCACATTTTCATCAGTTCATCATTCTTCAAAGAACCAAAGGCCCGGAACGGACGTTAAGGCTGTAATAAGAACAACAAAAAACGGGTCTGAAGCCGAGTTAAGGAGATATAAAGAGAGGGAGAGTACATTTTCATGAAGGAGGGGAATAGAAAATGGGAAAAATGAGGACGAGAGAGAGGAGAGAAAGAGGGGGGAGAGAGAGAGTGAGAGAGGGAGATAGAGGGAGAGAGGGAGATAGAGGGAGAGAGGGAGGGAGAGAGGGGGAGAGCGAGAGAAGGAGAGAGAGAGAGAGAGGGAGAGAAAGAGAGACAGACAGACAGACAAACGACTTTATTAGGACGAAATTGAGACTATATAGTCCCTTCTTACATTTAACCCTGCGTCAACAATTACAAATGAGAATAAAATAGTAATAATAATTTCACAGAAAAGAACCAGAAAACAAAATAAATAGAAAAACACAAGCAAAAAAATTACAAATTTCTATAAAAAGACAAGAGTAATTGCGGTAAAAACCTAGGAAAGACCTGACTTGGCCATCCTAGTAAAAGACCACGCAGGAAAACACCCACGAAGGGAAGGGGAGTGGAAAAAACCTGCGAAAACCCTAGATACAGAAAAGAGAGAAAGAGAAGAAAATTACGAACGTTGCGTCCGAAAACAAGATGGAATGAAGATGATGGATAAATAAATCGATATATATAGGAAGCAGGAAATGAGATAAAAACCGAAGAAGTCGAGAAAGGGTGAAGTGCCGCTTCCTAAAGTAGAATCGAAAATGGTGAGATGAAGGTAAAAACAGAAAGGGAAAGATATAGTAAAGGGGAGCTGATAAGTAGAAGAGAATGTGCATAGGAAGTGTGAATGTGCTATGAATGTAGATTTAGGCAGAGCGAGAAAAAATTCGAGGGAAATGTATGCAGAGAAACAACTTCGATGGAATTGGCGCGATTTCGTCTTCCCTGGCAAGCGGTCAAAAATACCTCGGAAGGAAATCTTACAGGCCATGGAACCTTGCTCAAGGTGGCCGAGTTTGCATCTCTGCATTCTTGCTCCACGCATATATTCCCCTTCCCCTCAACACACGCACCAACCTATCCACGTAGGAGGTACAGATCATTTCTTCTTCGGAGAGGAGTTTAGAATGAGGAATAAGAAATGTTAGGTGCAAAGTACAAAAGAAAAAAATGAAAATTTGATCAGATTACGACGAGGAAATAAAGTTTGTTAGGAGACTTTGTTAATTAAAACCTATAACTACTAACATATTTTCCAATCACGTTTTCGCGTTTATTAAACTTGGAAATTAACATTAGATTACTGGAAGGTATCTTTATTTATTGCGCTTCTGACGGAAAACTTTTAATAGTATAACTGTTAGTATTTCTCTTTGACATACTACCTTAGAATTATTGGAGGTGAAATATTTTCTTCTACAGGTAATACAAGTATTGCATGTAAACTTAAAAGGAAAATAAAACAAACAAGACTCGATTTAAAAGCAAATTTAAATTGCAAAAGATTTGACGTGCCTGGAATTGAAAACACGTTTAAGAGTTGCCTCTATAAACTAATATTTCGTTTAAGTATACGTAATGGAATATTTATTCGACCACCGAGCGTACTTTTAAATCAAAAGTTATACAGCTACACGTGTAAATACGTTTAAAGATTCCAATGTAAAAGCAGACTATACGAGCGTACCCGAAAAAAAAGTATTCGAATGAAATTTACCGAAATGAATAACAGCTATCAATAAAATTCATATTTGAATCGGGTGAAATTCGCTTTAAAATGAGGAGGCGCGCGTATCATTCAAAGGTTCGTGGCAATCCAATAATTCCAGCAAATGAGACGGACTGTTATAAGTTACATGCCACGCTAATGACACATCTCGACGCTTTTATTTATGTATTTTTTGTCTCGAAAACTTTTAATTCCGGTTCGACGAAACCGTTGACCCCAGGTGCGAGAAGCTTACAGACGCTCAGATTAAAAAAAAAACATAATTAAAAATTAAAGGTTCCGAAAGATGCTGCATAGGAGGTCGAAGGAAAATTAAATTACGATGATAATGTGAACCTCTCGAGGTTTGAGAGGTCAAGAGAGTCGGTTTGCCGTGCTCCATAATGAAGATGGGCAACGGGATGCTAAACCTTATACCTATTCTTTTACGAGCTAGCGTGTTAAGAGAGCGAGTGAGAGAGAGAGAGAGAGGAAGAAAAGAGGAATGCCTTTCTCCCTCTCCTTTTTTGATACCGCGGACATTATACAAGAGCGGACAGGTGGAAGGACGAGTAGGGCGACCCCGAAGCCGAGAGGAATCAAACGTGCGTGCTCCGAGTCGAAGAGGGCGCGCGCGTGTGCCTTGAGTGCCCGTGTGACGGGAATTTTTAATCCCAGACGCGAGATGAAATTCTTTAGATTTTGGAAGGAAGAGTAATATTTGGGTAAAAATTCGACGCGGGTAGCGTAATCAGAACGAAAGGATAAATTATCGTCCGGAATGATAGATACCCTTTTAAAGTTCGGTGAAGAAACCATCTCTGTTGGGATGGCTAAAGAGAGAGAGAGAGAGAGAGGGAGAGAAGAATGCGAAAAAATGTTCCAGTATGTTGTTTGGGCGATCGTGGCGACAAAGTATGAATCAAAATGAATTACGACAATTTCGTGTTCCTTTATAAATCAACGTCATACGCGTGTTATGACCTTTTTAAATTATAAAGGTGCGTGAGTTGAAAATAATTAATTAAAGCTTCTTGACGTTTCGGTGGCGAAACAATAGAACATGTAATGTGATACGATAAGAGACCTTAATGCGTTTAAAATACAATTTCTAGACGTTGGTAAATTATGATGATACGTTCGGAGTATTGCAATATTTCACGAAAAAGCAATGGCATGGCATAAGAATCGACGACAGCCTTCGATTTTTTTTGGAAAACATGCTAAATTTTAAACGTTCATTTATGATGCAAGCAAAATAGTCCGATTCAGAAAGTAGCCGTCGGGAATAATTGAGGGGAAAATGTTTTAGGTTGTCATAGTAATTTAATTACTCACTGTCTTCTAAAGAAGATTTATCTCGGATTCTATCGATACTTACGCTCACTTTGAGATAGACTGATTTATTAAAGTTGACATGAATGCTGTATCGGTTTTGCAGCTTCCAGGTTTATATCTTATTTTATTATATTACTAGCAGAAATGCCCGTTGAATTTAAACGGATTTAGTGAATCTAAAACTTTGACCGTGTAACATGTAAACATCGCAAGAATAACACAGTACACAGTTTCAACCGTCGAATAAAGCAAAAATGAAGACAACCGCTCCGCATTTACCTATTTAAATGAAGGAAGAAAATGTTGCACTGTGAAAAATCAAAAATTACGTGTAAACTTATGGAAAAAGAATTATTGAATTAAGCTCTCCTTCTCATCAAATGTTTTACCGACATATAGCCTATGTTACCCGCAGGGTAAAATTATATACCTATGCGAGGATGCGTGAAGATATTTTCAAAACGAAAACTAAGTAAAACCAGCGAGAACAAATAATCAACAGAAAATGAATGAACAAAGGAGCAAACGAAATTAATTAATTTAGGGAAAGGCAAAAAAGTAAATAGAGAACGTTTAAGAATCACAGAGTGAATATTATCCTCCGACTATTAGCTCGATTCTCTTATCACTTACGAAGTTTTAAAAACAGCTTGTTTTGGAGAACTGTACGCCACACGAAAACATCATTAAAAACGGTTTATTAGTAATATTTCAATTAAAATCAACAAATAATTGGTTGCCATGTAAGCAAAGCAAAATCGCACACAGAAATTGAAAAACGATATTACGTTAAAAGATTTCTCATATAAATGCATTGGACTCTCAACTTCGGCGACAATGGGAGTTGGCATGGTAGCTTATAATTGGCATTGTCATAAAACTGATAAAATCACGCATTTTTCTGATTCTAAACGCAATTTTACGCTAACTCGATCAGGATTCGGATTCTGTATTCAATAAAAATAAACTTGGTCCTTTCCTGCATAGAACCGCCTGTCTTAAATTCGTACCATGTTTCTAAGTAATTTTAAAATTCAAATGCACTCATCCCTATGTTATTCAAATGGAGAAAATGAAATAATAAAATAATATTTTAAAAATTAGAAAGGTCAATCAAATCGGTATAAAAACCTGACTACACCACTTAACTCTTTATTCCGGTTAAAAAGATATCTTCCCCTTGTTTCTATGTGATGTAGTTGCTGAGCTATAAAAAAAACGGTACTTTCCTGTTAACGGGAATACCTCCGGGACCCTTCGTAGGACCTGGTACTTACGTATTATCCCCATGCCATACTTACGTACAACATTAACAGAAACTGTCTCGACATTTACAAACCCAATCACCGGACAAGAAAGTGATTGGCCCGTCTCGACATTTACAAACTCAATCTCTGGACAACGGGGAGGGTTTCTTTGGTTCCGGGCGAGGCGAAGGGCGCGGTAGCGCCCGGAGACGACCACCCATTTAAAAAAGCGAGCCGAAGGCTCGTCAATCTATCCTTTCAATGTTATATCCTCTCAAAAAAATGAAGAGGATATTGGCGAGCCTTCGGCTCGCTTTGTCTTAATGGACAGTCGTCTCCGGGCGCTGACGAGCCCTTCGCCTCGCCCGGAACCAAAGAAACCCTCCCCGTTGTGCGAAGATTGGGTATGTAAATGTCGAGACCAGCGAATCAGTTTCTGTTAATGTTGTTTTAAAAATAAAATATCGTAAATCCAACAATACCTCAATATATCCTTTCAATGTTATATCCTCTCAAACAATCATAACAATACATGTTTATTTTTTAAGGTATTCCCGTTAACAGGAAAGTACCAAAAAAACATACATACATGCATGCATGCATGTATGTATGTATGTACGCGCGCGCGCACACACACAAATACAAACACTTTTCTTTATAGATATCTATAGGTTATAATTGAAATTTTCTTTTTTAATAAAATTTGTGAAATATTAAAACACACTCCCAAATAAAAAACTTCAGTTTCTAAAGAATATCACAGTTGAATAACAAAATATCCATATATGTAATACGATTCATCTAAGTGAAAGACGCGAACTGCTATGTAGGTTATATTTTTAGGCGCGTTTCGCTTACAGCGTGAGCGCCTATTATCGTTGGTTGATCCTTCCGTCTGTCCGTCCGCATGTTCGTTCTCGGCTTCTACTAAACGGATTTTCATGAAATTTGATATTAAGGACTTTCAATCAAATATAATAAGAAAATCGCAAAAATGAATCACATACACCAATCAGGAGTACCACTTTACTGGTGACAAAAAATTAAATTTTCGTCATATCTCATAAAATATTGTTCATAACAAAATATTTTTCAAATAAAAGTTGTAGAACCAGTAAAGAAGAGTATTTCCTTTCCTATAAATTTTTATCGTAGAAGTAGCCGTTATCGATAAAATCAAACAAAAATGTCTTAAATCGAGTTGAATTCGAAAATTTCTTCCATGCTTACTTCTTCGTTGCTAACATAAACAGTCTTACAAACAAACGTTTAATTAACTTACGTGTGCATGCACTATTTTTAAATATGAATAAAATGGATTATTTATGATGAAGAAAAGAACTTTAAAACGCTGTTTCCCTTACGTACAGGTATATGATTTCTTTCTAACACTCCATTGCACGAAACGCGCCCATTTGTGATACGATGTACACTTTCCTAACTTGTTTATTTATTACATTTAAAAAATAATACATTTGGCTATTCGACCTCTGAAATCAGCTATATGAGGGGTTTGTGAAAAAGATATACATGTACATCGAAAATCAGAAAACTCGACATCTTTCTAAGAAACGTTGAATAATCCCGATTACGTAACCCCTTAAAAGTGATGGGATAAAATATGTCCAATCATATCTTCCATCATTTTGGGAAGGAAGACAACTGAAAGGAAAGAACTGCTCAGCAACGGCTTTACTGTCTTTAACAGGAATAGGTGAGAATAAAATATCAGCAACAGCTTAACTGAATAGATTAGAGTAAAATATCAAAATAAGAGACATCTAAGAATTTCAAAATGAGATGAGAGGCAGATAATGATGAAGGGGTTTAGGTGAGGCGTTAGAAAAACAAGACACCTAGCACTCACTTTAATTTGTTTGACATCTCCTTTGAGATAATTTTTCCGTTACAGTTTATGGATAAGTTTTACCTTTGATCCTGTCAAGAAAATGAGTCCGTTCAATTGACCAAAAGGCGTACGTATACACACACACGTACCTACATGCAAGTGTACCTACATACTTGCATTCTTATGTTTATATTTTTTTTATGCATATGCCTAAGCTTAGAAAAAGGAGATAAGAATTGTAGCAGAGGAGACGGATGTTCGGAGTCTTGGGGTTAATGATAAGTGGACCCGTCGGTAGGAAAAACAGGGTTGGAGGCGAGCGCAGATGTTACAAGCGACCTCACATAAAGGGATTACTGGTAGAGGGGAAGGAGGAGAAGATGAGAGGGAGGGAGGAAGGGAAAAAGAAGTAGACGCGAGAATCTAAAAAAAAAACAAATAAAAGTTGTTCGAAAAAAGCGAGCAGGCACCCGAAAAACCCTTTCGACCAATCAAGCGACGGGAAGCAGGGACATTGCTCCTTGTTGGCACGCGCAGACGGATCCTACGCCGATTGGACGTCACACAAAACGATTCCGGCACGCGAATCGCCAAAAACATTTCTCAGCTGTTTGTTTTACAACCACCGTTTTTCGCGTCTCTCTCTCTCTCTCTCTTTTTTTTTAAACCTTCTTCTCTCCCCTGTTCTTCAGGAGTCCTTTGCTCCCTCACGTCCTCAGTAACCGAGAAAATTCTCCATATTCATAGGATTAACGGTTGACGCTTGATCAATATACGACATTAGATCTCGATGACGTTTCCCGGTTAACGGTGGATCATCCGAGTTGCGATAGGTGTGAATTCAAGAGCTGGAAAACGATCTTGTTTTCTCCCTCATTACTTTTTGTTTTTTTTTTTGAGCATTTGAAATATAAAACGGGTGAAGTTTTGGATTAACTGAGCACGCGCTAAAAGACGCAATGAATAGCATGGCATGTGTGTAGTAAGAATCACAAGCGCCTGTTTTTTTTTCCTGGGAGATCTCATGGCTTCGGAGTACATATTTAAGAAAAGTGATCCTCCGCATAATTGGGACCAGTTAAAAATTCCAAGCCAACATCGGGTTAATGCCCGCGAATGGAAAGCAGCATGATTTACATTTAAGGTAGGGCATGTATACAAAAGGTGAATATTCTTAACTTTACTATCGAGTCCGCATTAAAGTGAGCGTACCCGAGCAACCCGCTAAATAAACGTTAAGTTTCTAGTTAGATTCTTAAATTCGGGATTTTTATATTTATAAATTGCTTGAATACATATAGGAAACATTCTGGATGTGCTTTATAAAATAAATTTATTTTTCAACGCAAAAAGATAAATATACGAGTAAAACTCGATCTTAATTTTTAAAATTTAATTTCTTATCAAATTTCAAAAAATACAGCATTTTTAAAAGCCCAAATGTGTGTGCATTGTGACATAAAGGAAAATTAACATTAATTGAAAAAACTATTTAAAATGATTTAGCACCTGGGGATATTTGGCGTATACTCTAAAATAATCGATTGCTGTAGAAACTATTTCTTTCTCAATAAAAGTTTTCCTTGCTAGAATCATTTGGAAACAAAATAGATTTTAACACAAAATTTTGCCGCGGTGGCCAAAATTTACAATTACCACAATGCGATAAAAACATTTCCACATATTTCTTCCGAACAAGCAACAAGCGTCAGCATGTTTTGCGCAACCAACGAAAAAGCGAAATCTAGATTGGGACCTCGAAAGAAATAAAAAACGAATCCAGAGAATCCCAAAGTTTTAAAAACAACCGCAAAGGTTACCCGCACCTGAATAAGTAGCTAGCAAGTCGCAATAAAGATTCGGCGGCTTATAGTGAAGATACCACAAGTAAGAGGAGGAGTAACCAAAAAGAGGGAGATATCGGGAAAAAAATTGAGCGCCGCAAAAAAGATCAGGGAGGAAAGATGGAGGTAATGAATGGGCATCGACCACCATATTCCTTCTAAACAGCGAATCAGACTGTTGGAGGAGAAAAAGAAGCGAAAATGCGAAGAGGTTTGCTTCTTATTTCTCTCGAAACGCATTTGCGAGGAAAGAGAGAGAGAGAGAGAAAAAACGGAAAGAGGCAAGGAGCGTTTTGCGATGCTAACCGACGGCCATGTGTGATTAAAGTTCGTTGCCGTTGGAGATGGAAGCAGGTGGTAATAGGCGAATTTTGTACTCGTACGTTGCTCAAAAGCAGGAAACGCACTAAAGGGGTTGCTGGACCGAACCGAGAGAGAGAGAGAGAGAAAAAAAAGAACGTAATAAGAGTCGGCAAAACGAAATCGGAATGCAAATTTGCGGGGAAGAAAAACGTCTTCATTTTCACGTTTTGCATGTTTTCAAGGTCAATAAGTCATCCGGAAGATTGGCGGGGAAAAAAAAAGTTTAAGAGCCGGGCGTTGAGAGACTTATACGCGATCCACGCGCGGTCAAGCGGACTTAATTTATCTCCTCTCCAAACTGGTTCGATCGCTCGAGATGGTTATTTCGGCCATTGCGCCGGATCGGATTGAATGGGCGGGAGGGGGAGGTGAGAGGTTGATGGGAGGGGGAGCGCAAGAGACCTATTAAGGCTATAAGCAATTTAGGATGATCGAGTCACGTAAATCTTTTGTTATTCCGAGCGAGATGGCCTTAATGTTATTTCGCTCGAATTACCGGGAGCGAAACGGAAGTTGGACGACAATTACGAAAAGGACGAAAACGTACGGAAATGTTGCGCGCGGCGTAAAAGTCCGAGTTAATAAAAATACGTCGTCCGTTTTGAATTTAAAGTTTTATTCATTGAGAGAGGAGCTGCCACTACTTTTACCTTAAGAGCGCGGTCTGTTTCTCTCCTGTCCCCCCCCCCCCCCATCCCCCTCCTACATCCCCCTCACGCCGCCGAAAATATTTTGAATGTCGTAACATTAAATTAAATCGGTATGCATTATGACTGTGGCGGGGAGAATTCCAACGAGGCGTTTTCGCTCCCGTGACAAGGACTGTTACGCGAAACGAATCATAAAGGACGGTGACTACAGACCTTTTTATCACTTTTTTCCAGGTAATGTTATTCCTTTCAACCGGAAAGAACTTACCAAGAGTTTTTTTTTAAGGAAGCTAAGAAGGGTATACTCGTGTCCGTGATTTTTAAGGAGCGAAAATTTACGGAATTTTTTGTTGCGGGGAGAGGTACGCAAAAACAAAAAATAAAAATAAACAAAGTGATTTTCGGTCAAGGGGGGGAGGGGGGGGGAGATAATAGAGAACTGCCGAATCCAATACACGCGTATCCGGTGACACAAGACACCGCAAAAGATCCGCCGTAATCCTCGGAGATCCGACCTAACCAACACCCCGTTTTCATACGGCGAAGACGCCACATGCAAGACGCGGGAGGGGGAATTTTTATAGGGCGGTATAGTTTACCTTCTTCCGGCTAAAGGCGACAGCATGACTGCGGAGGCGTCGAAAAGGAAAAAAAGCTTCCCCTTTAGGATTCGCGAAAGGGATAGCGGGGCGGAGAAGAAACAAAAGAATGGGGAGCGGGGTTCGAGACGGCGAGATCTCGATAAGAAGAGGCGCACACCGTCCTTAAATATGTATATTAGAACGCGAGGGGGGAGTGAGACGGAATCCATTCCGTTAAGGGGAAAACTTGTGGGTGGCGTGCGACGCCGTAAAGGAGAAGGGAGAAAGCAAATGTGTTAAAAAAGGGAAACGGGGCGTCGTTAACCGCATGTCGGAAGGTGCAAATGATCCCCGGTCGGATCGGGAGGGATATGCGCAGAAAAAGTCTGGTGTTTCACTGGGGGGGGGGGGGGAGGGGGGAAGATACCCCTCTCTCTCTATCTCCTCCTTCCTCTTTTTATTTCCTCACCCGGTGCGACGAGTTGGGGTGGAACTAATCTTCTCTCTTTCTCTTTCTCTCTCTCGGAGAATTCGCCTTATGGTCCTGCGGTTTTGGGTTACTCTTGCCAGTCTTTCCCTATCGCTCTTTCTCTCTCTCTCTCTCTTACTCTCGCGGAAGGTGACAAATTTTTGCGGTGTCTGCGGTTGAGTCGGTCGGAAAGGAATATCGTCTGGAAAATTTTAATTGGACGCCCAATTAAAGACGTCTCGCATCTGAAAATTATGCGCGGTATTCATCCTGGAAAAAATATTTTTCGTCTAGAGCGTTCGACTCGGCACGTTCGCTAACGATCTCACCTGAATACCGTTTGAAAGAAATCATGAAAGCATGACGATAAGGAATTGAATTTAAAAACTTACAAAATATACTGCGTCAATATTTTCGTAAGCATCGAGAATATGATAATAGAATTTTTAAAGAATGCTACCAAACAAACTATTTAAAATAAAATTTTAGTGAAATTTTATTATATGGATATATATATATATATCATCATCATAGGTAGTCTGTCCGTTGACAGGTCCGTGATTATTCTAGGTTAAACTTGGTTCTCCATATACTCCTATTTTCCGCAGTTTTCTTCATGTCTTGGTAGCTCTCTTTCCCTTTCAAGTCGTCTACTAGCTAAAACCTTTTCCTACCTCTTTCTCTTTTTCCATCCAGTTTTCCTTCTAGCACTTCTATATATATATATATGTATGTATATATATATGTATATATATATATGTATATATATATCCATATAATAAGTGTTAATAAATGAATTGAATTCAGTTTAAAACACAATGACTCATAAGATGTTTCCGCATTGGCTTTTATAACTTATTATGGATTCTAGAAAAATTAAGGGTACCAAATTGGAATCAAATTCATAGAACTTCAACAAGTATAGAACAAAATTATGAATCAAAAATACAACTCTCTTATGAAGAAATCGTTTTGGAGCAATAGATTGTACGGCGTACACATTGAGAGCCTGTTACATTATAATATGAACAGGCATTTATATCATTAGAAAGACTAAAGAGAGTGAGACGGGAAGAGGAAGTCAAAAATTCATTATTTTCTATGCTGAATTGTTCAAAAGAAGTTCCCAGTATCTGCAAAAGTCTTCACTCTCATCGCTAGTATTGATGTAAAAAGTTTAATGCTGAAATGGCTTTGTTCTAATACCTCGGTTTTAAAGTTTTCTTCGGAAATGAAAAGCATAGATTAGAACGATGTTTTGACGTCTCCAGTATTCTTTTACGACGCAAGAAATCCACCTTTTGCATTTAGCCATTTTACAACTCCAACCCGCGTCGTTCACCGCTCCAAAGTTTTAGTCGTCTTCGTTTCAATTATCCATTAGTGCGTACGCTTTAACACCCTGAACCCCTTTAGGAAGACTGCCCGCTGTATATTTATCCGTATCAAAATGGCGACGAAAGCTTGGGCATTCTTGTCCTTTACCCTTAAGACGTTTAAAGACCAATAGGAAAGAGCACAATAAAGAGCGTGCACCGTCCGCTGTGGCTGCTTCTTTAACGATAATGCACGACGGTGAACGATGTACTTTTGAATTATACGAGCACCTCTTGCGAACCGAAGGTACGCTCGCCTTAAATTTTATTTTTATAAGCTTAATCTCAATCGTTTCCGGCTCCCTTCTTTCTCCTTATCTGCCTACCCTTTTCACTCACTCCAATGCTATTTTATGCTTCTCCTTTATCTTTTTTCTTGAATTTGAACCCTATCCCCATAAAACGCTCATGAATCAAGTAATTTTTATGACCTTCTAGATTTTCGGGTGGAATTAACTGGTCAGTAACGTCTTGTTTTCAAGCAATTATTTTTATTTAACTTATACTTTGTCTGGATATATAAAATGTCAGCCAGAATATATAGGTCTCTTTGTAACAGATAGAATGAGTCAAATATTTTATTTTCATCCGAGGGCTAGTTAGTTGATTTCCGTGTATAAGTATCTATGGTGAACTTTATCGTAAATATCTCAAGAAATATTTTACCTCCTATTAGTTCTCGTTGGAATACGAATAGGTCTCAAAATTAACGCAGCATATGCTTTGCCAAATTATTTTTTGCATAATAAGCTTCTGGCAAATTTTTATGCTAGTTAAGAAGAAAAATTTTCGATGAAAATATCCCGTTTTTTTTTAAATAAGCCAGATTTAGGCTAACTAATATTTTATTAGATGTCATTACAGAGGGTTCCAGATCGTTTCTTCGTTTTGACTCACTTGAATTAGTTATCAAATATGAGATTAAATCATAATAATTGCAATCTTCATATTGATTAGTTTGCTTTACTATCTTATCAAATAATATTTTAAAAATTATTTACATAGATTAGTATTCAGATAATATTGTAGCAGAAAATAATATCAGTAAAATTTTACAACATTCTACACTTACATTTGTCTTACGACTAGTTTCTGCTTTAAAATGGCCTTATTAGGAAATGCGATAAACAGACACTGAGGAAGACATATTCTCAAGCCGAGATTCCACTTTAACTTGCTGTGAAGACCATGACTAACGCTATTTCATGAGACATGTATTTTATCCGGACTTTGTATTGTTTAACGTAACAAGAGAAAGCAATAACGGCATAATTTTACGTCATTAAACGTAATTTTCATAGCATTTTGTAACCCTTGGTAGCTCCTTCCTCACATGCATCTTTTTGCCACTCGTATATCGGTACCAACTTATCATCGCTTCAACCGCAAGCTCATTTACTCATTAATTTAATCACCAAATTACTCTCTTAGCGTCCCTCTGTAGCCTTACTTCGTTCATTTTCTTGCGCTCCTTCAACACCTAGTTGCCCTAAATATATATATATATATATATATATATATATTGGCATTCCTCTACCGAGTTTTTCACTCTCTTCCTATACCTGAATCCCTTCCTTTAATCTTTATCTTACTCTCAAAGTCTCCTATTTCTAAAGCAATTCCCGCAGAAAAACCTCTTTTTTTATTAATTCGATTATTTTCCGCTGATCTCACAGGATACTATCACGCCATCCCGCTTTTACCTTATTACTGAATTCATCCCATCTCGTAACCAATTACCTCCGAAGTATACTCCAATGTCCTTAAGACTTCTTATATATAAAAATGTTCACCACTCCTATTTCTCATCCTCGTTCTCTCTTTCTCTCTCTCTTTTCATCAAACGAATTCCATCACCTCAATTACGTATTGCATGTTACGTTTAGTACGCCCATCGTAATCTCATTTCACTTCTACGTGCCGACAACCTCCCTTCTTCGCCCTTTCCTACTAATCGAGAAACCACCATCAAACTTGCACACACAGACACACACACACACACGCACGCACTCTTCTCCAGAGGAGAGAGACAGAGGGAGAGGGGACCTCCTTTCCCCCTTCCATCCTCTATCCCTCTCTCTCTCCCTCTCAAACATCCCCATCATCTTCGGCTCCATCACTCTCACTGAAGTCCTCTCCCCTCTCAAAAACCCCTCCTCTCCAGAAAAAACTCACCTCTCTTCCCTCTTTTCTCCCGTGTCTCTCTCTCTCCTTCCTCTTCCACCTCCCATCCTCCCTTCCTCTTCCCCCACCTCCTCCCTTCCGTCGCACATGCCTACTCACACTCTACCGCAGGTGTTCCCGGTCTTGAGTCGGTCGTGTGTTAGGAGGGAGGGAGGTGGGGTAAAAAAAAAGAGGGTGAGGGAAGAGTGGAGGGAGTGGTGGGGAGGAGGAGGAGGAGAAGTAGGAGGGAGGGAGGGAAAGGGGGAGAGAGGAGGAGGAGATTTTTTTTGAGGGGTGGAGAAATTAGTGAGGATAAGGGTGGGAGAAGTTTTTGGATGCGAGGAGGGCGTGTTTTGAGGTGGAGCGGAAGAATGGAAGGGGTGGATAGAAGTATTGCGGGGTGTGGTTCGGTTGGAGAGGGAGAGATCTGTGGATGGGCGAGTTTTCCGGAAGGGTAGTCGGAGAGGAAGAGGAGTTAGATAGGAGACGGTGGTTTGTGGAGACTTCAATGCGCGGTCGACATGGAACCAAGTACCTAGATAAGGAGTTATTTCTTTAAAAAAAAGAGAGGTTTAGCGGAAGAGGAGAGAGATATAGGCGTATGAATGGTAATGTTTCAGCGGATGGAATAGTTTGTGGAGACTTCAACGCGCGGTCGGTATGAGACCAAGTACATACGTAGATAAGGAATTATTTCTTTAAAAAAAAGAGAGGTTTAGCGGAAGAGGAGAAAGATATAGGAGTATGAATTGTAATGTTTCAGCGGATGGAATAGGAGACGGTTGCTTTTTTGGGACAAAAATAGGATAACTATGAGAGGGAACAGAGGGTTGGACATGAGGAAGGAGTGAAAGAGGAGCGGATCGGAATAACGCGGAAAAAAGGATAGAAACGTGAAAGAAAAGAGAAAGAGAGAGAGAGAGAGAGAAGAGAGGAAGGGCAGCAGAAAGAGGAATGCCTTTTTTTGGGGGAGTGATAGGGGGCGGCGCGAGGTGGGGAGCATGGAGGGCGGTGGCGGGGGGTTTAGGTGGCGCACGTTGGCTCCACACGTCGTACGCCGCGCCGTCGAGATAGGTTGGTTGCCCAGATACTGGAGGGTTATACAACCTCATCCCCCGTCGCCTAGGTAATGTGGAATGGAAGGTTGAGGTTCCTTTACACCTGGCGCGCTCCTCT